>CM069534.1:48662500-49906250 GCA_035773235.1 Eospalax fontanierii
TCCAAGTGTTAATTAATATTGTAGGAGACTCCTTTGTACTTGGAACATGCCATAGGAATGATCACACTCTTTATCAGTGCTTACCACAGGCCAGACATTTATGCTACCACACTCAAACAAATTTTAGTGTCTATTATCTATAAACCTATAGGAAAAGGGGTAAAAAATAATGAACCAGAGGCTTAGAGAAAATAGGTAATTGCTTGAAGTTACAGAACTACTAAGTGGCACAGATGAGATTGGCCCGTCTGCTTTCTCTACAGCCTGAGCCACTCACTCTCTGCACTGCCCAAGCCCAGTCTTTTAAAAGTCCTTGATATGTAAATCTAAGCCTGCATTTGTAAGATCCTTTCTTATTTGTACCTTTCTAGAAAATGCTAGCCTATCTCAAACACTCAGGTAGCTGTGGTTTATAAATCTGCTTGAAAGCAATTCTTTCTAAAGGCTACAAGCAACAACAGCTCTTGGCATCATTTAATAGTCTCTAGGGTGGTATGATACTAGAAGATAGCTCTAATGCGCACAAGTTGGGAAAGGATGCATTATAAATTTATAGTATAATTTATATTTATATCTCATAAAATGGTTAATAATTTGAGCCAACATCTCTGTTGGAAGAAAATAAGATATGTAAATTGCTTCAAAAGTTGAACACAGTTCATTCACACGCTTCCAGAGGTAATTGTGCACTAATCTTGGAAACTGTGGGATTAAAGTGAGAAATATTGGCTTTGTAATAAGACCTGCCTGAATACAAAACTGCATCTATCACTTAGCAAATATGAACCTTAGGATATCACACTTAGCCTGAGAAGCCTCAGTTTCTCTATATTTAAAATATGAGTAAAGTGAAGGGCTGGGAAGATGGTCCAGTCAGGAAGGTACCGGGTACACAAATATAAACACCTAAGTTTAGATCCCCAGCACCATTTACAAAAAACAGCCAGACACAGTGAAGGAACCTGGGCTCACTGGCTTGCTAGTCTAGGCAAATCAGGGAGCTGCAGGTTCACTGAGAGACTATATCTCAAAATATAATGTGGAGTGATAGATGCACCTTACTTATCCTTTCCAAGCGTTAATGTTGTAGAAGGCTCCTTGGTACTTGGAGCTATTCTTTGGACTTGCAAAAGACTACGTATGTATCTCTGCCATGAATAAACATGTATACACACATACACACACAAGCACATACACATCAAAAATAGGAATAAAATAACCAGATGATTTGGTTTTTATCAGGATTAAGCACAAAAATGATTTTGAAGATCCAAAGATAGCTCCTGGGAGAGAAGCGCATCAGCTGCTTTCCAAGCCCTGTCTTTTCCCTTTCTGAAAGAGCTGCAGTTCAAAAAACACAGAATCACTCCATCACAGACTCTTTAATGAGACCTCATGGGATCAACCAAAATATCTGTCACACTCACTGTGTTACTTTACCCTGACCAATCTGGACCCAATTTTCAAAGGCTGGGAACCTCAGAAAATTCAACAGCTCATGCAAACAAAGATGGTAGACCCCTTATGAAAAACTTCCTGAGGTAAATGTCATGACCGATCTATCCACGATTACCTCACACCCGCACTGCTAAAAAGACATACCTCTAACTCAGAAGGGAGCACGGTGGCTACCCCAGATCCATTTTTAGCAAGAATCAATACAAGACAGCAGAAAAACAGCAGAGAGTGACCCCAAATTACTCCTCAACAGAGCCCTGTGGTAGGCACATCATATGTAGACAAAAAGCCTATTCCCCATTATTTTATAGTATGCAATAGATGAGAAAGAGAGAGACCAATCTTTGCTTCTGACCTTGGAAGCAATCCAAGTAGTTACGAATGGGGGACTTCTGGCAGAAGTTGTGGAATTTTCAGGAGCTCAGAAACCCTAAATTGAGATCAGTGTGACTTCGGCAGCTGCAAGCCCCACACATTCAGATTGTTGGCAAGTCCACTGGAAAACAGAGCCAGGAACAGTACCAAGTTTCAGCCCAGCCTCTAAACCTCATGGTCCCTCCACATGTTTTAAACATATGTTTAGCCCAGCAGGGTTTATGGTGACAGCTGAAAAGTCTCTCCTATAGCTGTCAGAAATGACATGTGTAAAAGCCCCTTGGGAGGGTGACATGCTGGTGAGGGTGTTCTCCTCATGTTAGCTTGAAATGTGCCTGTGAGAATGCAGCACAGGCCTGGAGGGTGACAAAGCTGTTCTGACAAGGTTGGGCTACCTCTCCAGGCCAGGCCACCAGCCAGGTTCCCTAGAGCTGGAGACTCTTGTACTACCACTATAGAAGACGGGAACTACATCCTATCGCCCCACAAGTTGCCCAGGAAAGACCTGGTCACCACTGAAACATCTCAGCAACATCTCTAAAGAAAGTAGCATATCAGTCAGTTAACATAGTTCATCTCCATCCAGAGTATTTAGAGTGTGTAACTTGGTATTCCTGAACTGTATATTAAAAGTGCTACTGTTAGCAAAAGAGGAAGAATAACACAGAAATGATTTAATTGAGTATATAGTGTATAATCATGTGTCATTAGAAATTAAGCAAATGAGCTCATTCCTTCTTTGATCTGTTAGTTTTCTAAGTAATGCTTATTTTACAAAACAATAACAAGCCATTTTTCTGGTTTTTGTGGTAGATTTTTGACATCTCATTGCTTTAAAATAAACGTAAAACTTGGTGAATTTTTAAAAAGTAAAATAACTTTAAGAAAGCTTAAAGATTTTTAAAAAAGAGGGGCTGGAGAAATGTCTCAGCAGTTAAGAGCACTGACCAGTCTTGCAGGGTACCCAGGTTCTGTTCCCAGCGCCCATAGGACAGCTTATAACCATCTGTAATTCCAATTCCAGGGGATCCAGCACCCCCTCTCCTGGCCTCCATTAAGCACTGCATACATGTGATGCACTTACATACATGCAGGCAAACATTCAAAAAGCATAAATAAAAACTGTTACAAAACAAAGAATCGTTCCTTTGAAATAATTTAATACAGTGGCTATCTAACAAAACTTCATAGCTGTAAATGAGAACATCAGTGCCCACATTTTTGTTATTCTTTAGAATTTCATACAGTGTATTTTGAACATGCTTAGATTCTCTCTGCTATCTGCATCCCCACTTATTAGCCCCCACCTTATTTTATGTCCTTTATTATTTTCTTAATGTCCACTAAGTCTAATTTGTATTCCCAAATGGCATTGAGTGGCCCTATTCTCTAGAGCCTGCTCAATCCACCCAGCATTACATGCTTAAAATTGCTGACTCTCCCTCTCCCAACAGCTATCCATTGCCAGTAATTCCTCAGCTAGTGTTAGAGCTTCTTGTCAACCTCCCTACCTACTCTGCTGAGAATTCATGTGGCTTGAGCTTTCATAGGTATTGTACATTCTGTCACAATTATTACAATTTCATATGAGTAACTGCCCTGCTGTCTGGAGAATATTGTTTCTTTGTAGTCATCTATCACCTTTGTCTCTTAAAACCTTTCCACCCCTTCTTGGGCAATGATTCTGGAGTCCTGGGAAACAATGTTTGATATAGGTGTCCCTTTTAAGACTAAGCAGTCTGCATTTGCTTACTCTCTTCACGTTGATCAATTGTGCCTTTCTGTGTTATTCCCCATCTGCTACAAGAAGCAGCTTCTCTGGTAAGGGTTGAGAGATGCATTAATCTATGGATATAACAATAAGTCATTAGGAGTGTTTAATTATATGTCCAGTTAGAATAGCAGTAGTAAGCTCTTTCCTATGGCTTGTGACCTGTCTGTCTTCTAATTCTTAGGCCTGATATCAATGCCAGGTATAGGCTCTGTCTTTTGAAGTGGACTTTAAATTCAATCAGAAAGAAGTTGGATATTCATATAATGTTTGTGCCTGCAACTGTAGCAGTGGGTACTTCTTGCCAGATCAGTTGTTACTGTAGCTCAGAAGGTTCACAGCTGATTAAGGTTGATGATCCAGCACCTTCCAGCACTCTGAGAACTAGCAAGTAGAAATGAAACTTTGAGGTAAGTACCAGCTTCATTTCTTCTTCTTTGTTCTATGACTCACATATGGAGTATCTTCAGCAACAGGGTCTTACCATCAAGTTCCAGCAGGACACCAAGAGCAAGTGCAATACTCAATTTTTTTTTTGAGAGTCCACAGCTCAGTGCCCATATTCCTTAATGAAGGATACAGATTAGAACATAAAACTTTTGCAAAATGGATTTAAGAATCTGAAATTCACACTGGGTGTGGTAGCACACACCTTTAGTACCAGACCTGGGAGGCAGAGAGAGGAGGATCTCTGCAAGATCAAGGCCGTCTTCTACACAGGACAAGGAAGACCTTGTCAAAAAAAAAAAAAGAATATGGCCTGGTGATGGCTCAGTGGTTCAGAGCACTGGCTATTCTCATAGAAGACCCAGGTTTGATTCCCAGTACCCACATGACAGATAAAAACCATCCATAACATCAGTTCCAGGGGAATTTGATACTCTCTTCTGACCTCCACAGGCATTGAATGACATGGGTGCACTTACACACATGCAGGTAACACATAAACATACACATAAAATAAAAATATTTTTTTTAAATCTGAAATTTTATCATGCTAATTTCATTTTAAAAATTTCTCTTCAGAGAATAAGAAACTCAAGGTCCTTGCCTTTTGCCAACTATAAGATCTTTGTTCCATCCATCCATTTTTATATGGATGCCACCCAAAATTCAGTTTCTAAAGCCAGAGGGAGAATGATTTATTTTCAAAACCTTGTCAAGACACTGAAAAAAAATGGGAAAGCTTCCTGTGGAGACTCAGCCCTGAGAGTAAAGCCAAGCTTACAAAGGAAGTGAACAGTGAAGATATGTCAAGAGCTCAAAGAGTACTATAAATGAGAATGATAACTTGCTTCCCTATAGTACAATTCACCATGAATATGTTTCAAAACAGCCTGTTATACAACTGAAGTACACACAAAAAAGTATGTCCTACAGCCCAGTACAATGGTTATGTCAACAGGACTATACAAAAAGATGAACAGTCGAACAAGAAACCCTAAAATGGGACTAAGAATTTGAGGATGTCTCCCCCAAAACAAGGATTCTCAAGCAGACACTTTACTGCCATTTCAGAGTGCAGGATTTTGACAAGATTCACCTCTTGGTTTTCCAACTTGCATAAACTTATCAAACATATCTTTAATTATGGGCTAAGTTAGTTTTCCAAATTTGTGATCCTACACCTCACATTCAAAAATTTTGGTAACTAAATATCATCTTTTCCCAGACTTTCACGGATTGCTGATTATCATCTTAAGTTTCTTCTTTACGCCTATCACACCTGAAAGGGTGATATATCATTAACACTGAATTATGTGGTTTCTGTTCTTGTACTGCATAGCTTTAGTGTGAACTTGACATACCTGAGTAGAGAGAGCCTCAGCTGGGGAATTTCCTCCATTGAACTGGCCTGTGGTGATGTCTGTGAGGGGTCATCTTGATTGCTGAGTAATGTGGGATCCAGCCCACTGCCCAGGGCAAGCTGTCCTGTGTTGTATAAGAAATCAGGCTGAACACAGGCCAGAAAGCAAGCCAGTGAGCAGCACTCCCCCATGGTCTGTGCTCCAGGCTCCTGCCCTGAGCTCCTGCCTTGGCTTCCCTTGATGGCAGACTGTGTTTGTAAGCCAAATAAACCCTTTTTCCTCTAAGTTGTTTTTGGTCAGAGTGTTTTGTCATAGCAATTGAAAGCAAACCAGACTAACTGTCAACCCTGCTCCTGATGAAACAGAGCTCTGGAACTGGAGACTTTATCGCTCACATCAAACTTGAACCTCATATTTTTCCCTAGCTTCTTAATTAAGTTTTTAAGTTAACAAACAAAGTAATGGATTTCATTATGAGATTAAATTCTTTTGATTTTTTCTTCAGAATTATTTTATTAAATCATAAATGTACAACAGTTTTTTATACACAGTATCTTTATTTTTTGAAGGAAAAATATTATACTTTATTACACTGTGATTGTGGCTAATACCTTTTCAAAGCTTTGAGAAAAATCTTTAAAAAGGTTTCACTTGTCAACTGAAACTTACAAATATTATCAAAGAAAGAATGCTTCTACATTCTTACAAAGCTCACAAAAAAAGAAACAATTAAAAAGCTAAGAAACTGTCTCAAAGGCATTTTGTTACAATACTTCCTACACAGTACCATAATGTTATTAAATAATCCAGTGTATTCACAAAAAGGCTTTTTATGGAGTCTTCTGCCATATCACCGCATATTTATGCATGAATGAGATAAGAGTTTCCTTAACATTGCTATTTCAATAAGCTGAGGCTATTCTTTATCTCTTGGCTCTCATCCTCTCCCATTTACACAGTGAAGCCCAAGGTAAGAGGTAGATGCTCTGTACTGGCTCTTCTTACTATAACCTCTACTTCCTCCACTGCCTCCAGGACCATAGCCTCATCCACCATATGGTCATCCAGGGTTCCTGTTACCTCCAAAGTTCCCACTCTTCACTGGTTCATAGTTAGATTTCCAAAATCATTGTAATCTCCACATCCGTAATTTCCTCCTTCATAGCTGTCATAACCAAACCCACACCCCAGTTGCCATGTCCAGGTCCTTCATTTCATTACCATATCCTCCTTTTTCTCCTCCATAACCAGGGCCACTTCTAGGTTCACACCCATTACAACAATCCCCAAATCCACATCCACTCTCACACCCATTCGAACACTCCCTTAAAGTTGCAACCCAGCCCTGGTCTAACATTTCCACTCCCATGGCGTGAATCCCCCAAACCAAAGTTCCCTTCTGTTCTACACCTAGAACTCCTGACTTCCTGCACTTCTTGTCTAGACATTGGCTTTTTTACTTGTGCATTGTGACCATTGTAATAATTTTGCAAAACAATTTTATCCACAGGATCATAGTCATCAAAAGTTACAAGGCCAAAGTCTCTTTTCTTTCCAGACTGCCTATCAGCAATTATTTCAGTGGTATCAATTTTTCCATATTCTTCAAAGTAATCTCTAAGGTGATGTTTCATATCTTCTTTAAGTCCAGCAAACAGCTTCTTCCTAGTCACAGTGGCTCAGGGTTTTCCAGGCTCCCCTCTCGCCACAGCCTGTTCTGGCTCCCCTATTCTCCTATCAGTTGAAGAAGGCGTGACAGCCCTGCCAGCATATTTCTCTACCGTGAATGAGAAAGTGACAAAACCAAATCCTGTGATCTTTTGCTTGTTGGATCCTCAAAAACTACCCACTCAGTGAGCTTTCTTCATTGCTCATAGTTTCTCAGATTTTCAAAGCTTAAGTAACCAATAAAGAATTTACAGAGCTATTCCTTTTCTCTCTCCAGCTTCAGCCTGATTTCCTGAAGCTGAGTGGGAAGAGAAAGACCTCCAAGGACCTGTGGGTGGGTCTCCATCTCCAGCACGGCTGTTGTGCTCCAGCGGCCCAGAGAAAGGAGGATGATCAAACAGAGCCTCAGGTGGCTCAGAGTGTGATGGGAGGAGTTCCCTGATACTGTGTTGGTGGGCAGTTCAATTATAAAAACCAAGGCAGGGGTTTATATAGGGAGGCCTTTCTGACCATTACAGAAGGCGGGAAAGTTAAAGATGGAGTCTTTAGGTAAAGGCGGGAAGGTTGTAGGGCTGACGTGGAAATTAGGAACCAGGAAACAAAACCCAAAAACCTGGTTCTGGTCTGGGGTGATCTTTGTGGGGGAAAAGAAGATTAGTATCTACATTGGCTTCCTGGGATCAGGTTATCTCATCAAACAGAGCAGGCCAGATTCCTACCATGCCTTCACGGTATCCAGGGTTGCTTGGCTTTGCTCAGTACCTTTTATGATTGACCCAGTCCCCACAGGGACCCACATGAACTAGACTCATCCTGGTATTGTACTGAAAACAGCCATTATTTGAGAAACTGGAGAGCTTGGGGCACCTTCACACAGGACCTGAGACACTGCTACTTATTTATTCATTTTTATTTTATGTGTATGAGTGTTTTGCCTGCATATATGTAAATGCACCCATGTGTGTAATGACCATAGCGGCCACAAGAGGGTGTCAGATCCCCTGCAACTGGATTTATGGATGGTAACAAAACCCAGGTCCTTTGCAAGAGTGGTCCATGTTCTTCTGCTGAACCATCTCTCCAGTCCCTCATTATGACACTTTTCTTTGTGTTTGTCAATACACATCCCTTCTCCCACTGGCCTCCTCCATCACCATTGCTGCTCTCTTGTTAGTTTTATTTTTCCTGTGCCCAAGTAGTTCCCTTCTTTTTTCATATCACATGTATTCTGCCACCCTCCCTTGGGCCCATCCTCTCATGGTCCCCTTTCTACTTTCAAAACACACACACACACACACACACACACACACACACACAATCTAGATTCTACAAATGAGAGCAAACATATGCTATTTTCTTTCTGAGTTTGGCTTGTTTCTCTTAATATAATGATTTCCAGTTCCATCCATTTTCCTTTTCAGTTGAATAAAATTCTCTTGTGTATATGTATCACATTTTTTTTATCCATTAATCTGTTTTGTGCGCATCTAAGCTGGTTGTGTTTTCTAGATTTTGTAAAAAACCTATTAATAAACATGGATGTGTAATTTTCTCTGCAATATGTTGACTTAGACTACTTTGGATAGTCTAAGGAATGGTATACCTGTGTCCTATGATGGTTCTATTTTTAGTTTTTCTGAGAAAGTGATTTCCCATCATCAGCAAACCCCTCACCTTTCACACAGGGCAGTGATAAGAAGTTTATACTATCTGGGCAGGGAAGGGTGGATTGTTGAGCACCTGAAAACACAAGACTCATGAAAAAACTTTCACGGTTGATTATGTTACGGTATTGTTTATTAAGCAGAATGTTTCCTAATGGCTTATTAACAACACTAAAAGTTACCCAGATAAGTCTTTCCATAGGCTACTGTCTTATGATTCACAAATGTTTCAGTTAGATTGGAAAGATTTTTTTCTCTTTCCTCTTTGGTTCATTAATCCCCTCTGGATAATATTATATCATTATCTTGTCAGGATAATGCAAACAGCAACCACTAGAAAGTTTGCTCAAAACTATTCACAAATATAATGATCTCTGTATATATGCCCTCTACAGCTGTCAAAGAGCCTTTACTTATATTATCCCATGTGATCTTTGCAACAACTCAATAGGAAAGGGAAGTCTAGTGCTGCAATACGTAAATTGAAGCCCAGAGATATTATTTATAGAATTTATGATACAATTTCTTCTTTTAGCACAATGTGCTCCCAAAATGGACACCAGGACTACAACCACATACTGCAGAGTGTTAATATGCCCTAAATATATCCCAGTTCCTTATTTCAGGTTGATGACAAAGTTTCAGGGCCTGGGTATCTCACTAAATTTTAACCTAGGGCCACAGTCCCAAAATATGATTTGTGCATGTTTCTGCAATAGTGCTTAGAGTATCAGGAATAAAATGATGGCACAGAGTGTATCTTCACATCAGAAGTCTATTACCCAAAGGTAAATATACTGCCTTTAAATTCAGACTGGTAACTGCAGAACTCCATTCAGTCTTCCAAAGCATCATAGAGAAAAGCTATGGGAATCCCCAGATCTAAGCCCTCCTGTGTGTTCACTCAAAGAAGACAACAGCTTCAAATTTAGACTACAGCTAAACAATGCCTCCTGCCATTTCACAGTAATATTTCTCTTAACCATATTTTTATCAGAAGGTATGGTCTCTGTCTCTGATGTAGCGCACCTTAAAAATAAAAACATAGCTGGGTTTCCATAGGTTTTGTGGATGCTGTCATCACTGCTGCAAGTTTGTATGAGCAAGTTCCCAGGAACCTGTAAAACTCTGTTACAGGCTGGGCAGGCTCCAGTGGATAAACTCCCACTGAGGGACATCTTGGTACACAAACTTGTCTTGAGAGGCCCTAACATATATGACAGAATGCAGGAAATTCTGTGGGCGGGCTATGGGGGTTGCAGATAGAAGATGTTTAAATACATGGTTAAAATGTATTATATGGAGTCCGCAAAAATTCAATAAAATTATTTATTGAAAAAAAATAAAAATAAAAACATAGTTGGGCATGGTGTCACAGGCCTTTAAACCCAGTACTCAGGAGGCAGAAGCAGGAAGATCTCTGCGAGTACCTGGTCTACCTAGTAAGTTCTAGGCTACCAAGGTCTACATTGTGGGACTCGGTCTCAAAAATTAATTAATGAAATTAAAATGTGTGTATATATATATATATGTATATATATATATATATACACCAAGAGTGATATTAATCTCTGTAATCTCAGCACTGAGGCAGAATGATCACCATGAGTTCAAGGCCAACCTGGGCTACAGACTAACACCCTGTCATGAAAATCAAACTGGTCTTGCTCAGGGGATAAAGGTGCTTCCCTCCAGGTTTGACAACCTGACTTCAAAGTGACTGCTGAAAGTGATCCTCTGGCCTACACACACACACACACACACACACACACACACACACACACACACATACCTATAAATAATAAAATAACCGAAACAAAATAAAAATAAAAATACTACGCATTTACACCTGTAAAGAGTAAGTGGAGGACTACTATTTTATACTCTAACCTCATCATATTTAAGCAAGAATTTCTTTCACAAGCAAAAATCCTCTGTGATTTTAGTACATTTTTGATGAGAAAGAAATAATATTCAAAATTATTAAGGTGTAAGATAAAATATGAAGTTCCATTTTTTGACTTTTGTTAACCAAATAGGAAAAAATTAAGATTCTGATGTGAGACACAAAACTTAAAAATTCTTACTCGAATATATTTATATGGATTTATGTATATTCATTTTTGTTTTATTATGAAGTAAACACATAGTTAAGCATGCTGTGAATAAGGAAAGCCCTATTGGTCACGTTTCTATGAAACACCAGCTCCTCAGGATAATATTAAATCAAGAGAAGATTTCATTTTAATGAGTCAGCATAAGACTCTTCCTAGGTTCATCAACCACAAGTTACTCTCTAAGTGACAATGTAAGAACTCACACAATAAGTTATAGGGCAGTAACTTGGGATCTGGGGAGACTGGATTCCGTTTCTCCTCTCTCTGATTCTCCTCCAGAGGGCAGTACGGTTCTGGCAATCTGATCTCTGGCTGTCCTAGCTGGAATTCCAGCTCTGCGCTTCAGTTACATCAACTAGGACAATGTATTTAACCTGAACCTCAATTTCTCATGCATAAAATGAAGCAAAGAATAGAGCCAACAGGATTGTTAGAAGGATTACATGAGAAAATGGACAGATGGTGATGCCTTCCAGTAATATCGATGTTATTATTTTGTTTATTAGCATTATGCTAACTTTCCCTATACTGGTTTCACTAAACATAATTTATTGAACTTATATATTTGAAGCACCTGATATCTTAGGCATATAGGTAAAAATGCTAAAAACAGCATATTCCTCATAAATTCAGATAGGTGGGAGAAACTAGGCCCACAGATTATAAATGGAATGATACCTTAAGACTAACATATAAAGCTTTACTAAAGTAAAAGGGAGGAGAGCAAACATTAACACCAACAGAATTAGAGAGAGTGCGAACGAGAGAGAGAAACAGATTCAAAGACATGGTGGTGGGGGGGGAAGAGAGGTCATTTTGTCATTGTGGGAGAATAAACAGTTGGATAAAATTGAGTTCAAAATAAAAATGCCTACCTCCCAATGTCTTGCCAACGTCTTCTCCCATCTTTACCATCATCTCTGGATGTTTAGACAAAGACTCATGACCAGGATTGGGCCAATCAATGCTCCTCTCTAGTCCTGTGGTTCTTAAGAGAGATATTAAGTATCTGAAGGCCAGTGAGAGCTGATGGGTGATGAGGAGCAGCTCAGAGAGGAGGACCAGTGACTGGTGCTGAGCAAACTGCCCTGGGTGACCACCTCACTGTGTCCCTGGCTATTTACCATCCCTCTAGTTCCCATTCTCCTAAATCTGATATCTTATGATCTTTTATCCCCTGGCTATGGCTAAGAAACTCTAGATAGATAGATAGATAGATAGATAGATAGATAGATAGATAGACAGATAGATAGATGATAGATAGATGATACATAGATAGATAGATGATAAATAGAGATAGAGATATACACCAGGCTGAACTTGACCTCACAGAGATAAGCCTGCCTCTGCCTCCCAAGTGTTGGGATTAAAGGCGTGTGCCACCACACCTGGCTAGGTATACTTTCAACACATTATTTATTTTTCTATGCATCTTGTAAGTTTTCTGTTCTTTGCAACTAACAACCTCACCTGGTATGGAGAGTCACGAAGTAAAACGTTCTGAAGTCAAAAGGATTTTGTCTCTTAGTTTCCAGTCTTCCTCTAATTGCTGCTTTTTTTGTGCTATCATGCTATTTTCTTGCCTTTGTATTTTCAGTACAGAGTGTCTTGATTGTGACATTTTATCTTTGCAAAATACGTATCAAGAAAAATATTATATGTACATTTCCACTTAGTGAAAGAATCAATTATTCCACTTCCTTTGTGATTCATTCCTTACAAACAGGCCTCCTGTATTCTTCACTCTTTTCATTTTATGATAAACAGTAAAGATGAGGGGGAAATACACTGGGAAGAACAATGCAGGGAAATAGAGAAGTTAGGGATCATTTACTAATTCCTAACGCAGTCAAGTACCAGCTGCTATCTTTGTTTTCTTCTTAATACTAGGTTGATCAAATTGATGTTTCTGTAAATTCAAATTGAGCAATTAGGTACTCAAAGTATCTTCGTAAGACACTAGCACATCCTGATCTGTCGGTCACTGTCACTGCTGAAGGATGAACAGATAAGGAAGACTGAGATGATGATGCTCACCTTCTAAGAAGCTGCCTGGGATTTTTAAGACCCTTAGGCATGGAAACCACTTTGGCAATCACCTATGTGGATATAGTAAGAATACAATTAAAAAGGGAAAAAGAAAGAATTAACTTGCCGACACTATTTAGACTGTAAGGTTTGTGTGCAATAAAGTACAGTGAGAACTTTTTGTTTTGTTTTGTTAAAACAGGGTCTCCCTGTAGCCCCAGTTGGCCTGAAATTCACCATGTAGACCAGGCTGGCCTCAACTTCACAGAGATCCACTGATCTCAGTTGGTATTAAGGCATGGGCACTTGTGAGAGCTTTTAGCAAGACTCTTCCGTGAGCCCAAATGTCTCCCTATCGTGGTTCATCACTTCCCAGCTGTCTTCAGATTTTATTTTGTTTCTACTTTAGCTATGAGGTCAGAGTTAAGCCTTCAAGAATGTGTCTCTCTATAGGCAGAAACTTGACTCCTGAAAAAGAACTTGGTAGACCTTGGGAAAACTGCAGTTGCTAGCACATGTACAGAGAGAAATTCTGGAGTCCCTGGACTTTACATGTTCTGTTTGTTGGACTGCCAGAAGGTTACTGCTCCCTGGAGAACTGAGCCAGTTCCTCTAAGGCCCTCCCACTAACTCATGTAAGCCTGGCTGCAGCAGCTAAAAATGATGGGAATTTAAAAGCTGCCACACAAGTATAACAGCAATCCCCAAACAACCACAAGATCTTGAGTAGAAAATAACCTTACTGCAGAAGGATGGGGGATGGGTCATCAAAGACAAAGTAGTGGAACAGAGAGGATAAAGATGAAAAGAAGCCGGAAGGAAATCCCAGGTTCTCAGGGCTGGCAGCTTGATTTTACCTTTGACCTTGGAAAAGACAATCTCAGAACTCTAGTCTCCCCTTTGCAGTGAGATTTTCTTTGACCTAGACTTACCTAGAAGTTAGTATTGGTAAGTTGCCTACTGTGGCAATGTTCTAATATTTTTCATTAATACTGAAAAATTTTAAAAGGAAGTTTACTTTTTTCCATTATCATTTCCCTCCTAATAATGTTTCAGTTTTTCCCAGGGACCGTAATGTCTGAGATCTCCAGTCTTCAAGCACCAATTCCATGTTTCTTTCAGCAGAGCTCAGAAACACTTGGTAAACAACATCAGAGTCAGGAGCCACTGGGGCTCCATTTCCACGGGACTCTTCTCTCCCTTTCCTACCACCTCTGAGTCCCTCTTCACTCATCCCACAGGAGAATGATCTAAGAAGCACTGATCCAAGGTATAAAGGAGAGAGCGCAACCATTCCTGGCAATTATTCCACCTTCAAAAAGAAACAAAGGAAGCCATGTTCATCCCACAGAAATGACAGTGGTGGGGGAGGGCGGCTGATTGCCTGGTCAAATTGGGGATGGGAGGTCTCCCCTGAAACTTCTCAAAGCACAGAGAGATACTAGAGATGGATCTGCGTAAAGTACTGAAATCTTTTCCAGAGATGTCTACTTTATTAACTCTAAAGAAGTCATAATATGCTGCTTGTTACAACTTCCCGAAGGCTGAAGTTCTTGCCACTAATCAGAACGGTCTGAGAGAATGCCTGGCTTCCCTAGAAACTGTGAATCTCCCATAACCCTTTCATCTTCTGTCATGAACACACTCTGTTCCTCGGGGTTGATTCCGCCCAAGAGAGCACTTTAGAATCTCACTGCGTCTTTCTCATGGCTGTCACCCTGTCACCGGCAACCCTATGGTTTTGCAGGACTGTGTCCCGAGGAGACACATCAACCCCAGAAATCTCCGCTTGACTCTGCTTTGAGGCTTTGCTTCGAAGGGTCTTGTCGAAGGCTCTATTGATTCATTCTCTGCCGGCGCCCCAGTACATTTCCACAATGATCTGAAACTATTTATAAACTGCTTTACTTCCTGGAAAGCTTTTGCTGCGCCAAGTCACTTTAGAACTGGCTGCTTTGGCACTGGTCCTATTTTTTCTGTCTTTTTTTTTTTTTTTTTTTTTAAATTCTGGGATAGAAAAAAAAAACCTGATGTTTAAATAGTCTCCGCTAAATTACTTATTTTACTTTGTAAAATTGTGCTTCCTCAGCAAAACTGTAAACTCTTAGAGGGCAAAACTATGCCAGCCATTTGTTGGCTTATTCACGGATCTGCTTCTCCTCCTCCTTCCTCCAGATACCTACCCACAATGCCTTGCACAAGGTGGGTGTACAGCAGCCTGTAGGTATCCGTGTCCAGCTAGACATTTCAACATAAAGGGCTGTGTTTTGGGTAGCCAGCATTTTTAGCTACACAGACAAATGAAAATGACGATTTTAAAGTAGTTTGACCTGGGAAATAAAGCTGACACTTGTTTTCTAGCTAAGAACTGTAAAAATGTGGAATTGCCGGTAACAGGAGGGAAGGAGATAATTCACTTTCTAGAAGACAGAAAAATGCTACTCTGGTTTCTCCTTGAACGGTTACTCATCTCAAGAGGCTAGCTACACCCCCTCCCTTCGACTTTAAGTTTCATTCTTTTTCTTTTTGGGGGGGACGGGGGGTCTTTATTTTGAGACAGGGTGAAATACTGGATTTTGTTATAACATTTCCATATGCATATATATATATATATGTATATATATATATACTTATTTATCAGGCACATGGCCATATTCACCTCCCATTAACCTCTTTTGTTAGCCTGTGACCTCCCTTTCCTCTGGTCCCCTCCCTGTTTACATACATGTCTTTTTTTAAAATAATAGATTTGCATATGAAAGAAAGCAGGTGATGTTTGTCTTTCTGAATCTGGCCTATTTGTTTTATGTGATTTCCAGTTCTCTATATTTTCCTATAAATGATATATCTTCATTCTGCTTAATGGTTGACTGCTACTCCAGGGTGTGTGTGTCTATGTCTGTGTGTCTTAGAGTGTACATTTATAACATATATATGTAAAGAGAAACACATTAAAATATCTTTCAAAAAGGGGAAAACACTGATATTGTTAGTATTATTCAGCATTTCAATCTAAGCATCTTCTTCTGTGGTCATATCATTAACTTTACCAAGTACTGTTTCTTGATATATTGTCATGAAACATGAGAATTGGAAAGTATTATATAACTGGGGAGATCAGTTCTCCCAGTTTGCCCAGGATTTTGAGGGCTTTCTAGATAAGGGACTTGAAGGTTTCAAATTAGGACTAAAACTGAGAAAGTATCAGACCCACTGGAACAAGTTGGCCATTCTCTATACCATTTGCCTAACCCATTCATTTAAAAAGCAAAGATGCTGAAATTCAAACGTAAACCATGTGAAACCATGCTTAAGACAAGTAGTTATTGATCCAGGCCATGTCTATACCACATTAGTCAGATGTTTTATCATTGTGATAAATACCTTACAGAAACAGTTTAAAGGAGAAATTGTTTATTTTGGCTCTTTGTTTTCAGAGGTTTAAGCCATGCTTGGCTGGCCTCATTTCCAGGAGACTGTGGTGACACAGAATGGCATGGCAACTTGAGGGCATGATGGAGCAAAGTGCTCATGTCAGGGCAACCTGGAAGCAGAGAGAACAGAGTGAGCCTGTGTTCGCAAGCTTCCTCTTCCCTCGGACTATGGAACTATGCCACCCAGCTTCAGGGTAGTGCTCCTCCCACAGTTACCATCCCACAGGCCACTCATCTCTGGGATCACCCTCACAAACGCACAGAAATGTAGTTTACTAATTTCCTAGGTGTCTCTCAAACCATTTAGGTTGCCAGTGAAGACTAGTTATCATATACGTGGTTGTTTCTCTGAGTCTTTATACAGTTATATAGTTCGGGGACATTTTGCAATTTCCCAAACTTAATCAATTGTTTAACATTCATCATTTCCACTACCAATAAGATTTGTCAAGGCCCAGATTCATGTACTCTTTGTATTTTTAGTATCTAATTCAGTCCCTGATTCATTTATTACAGTGTAATAAATGTTCTTGGACTGTCATTGAAAGACGAGATTGTGTTGCTTGGAGGACTGAGATCTTTATTCAAAATGTATTAGATCAGAAGGGCAATCATATATTAAGGGTGGCTGTACCAGCAATATCTTTAACCAGGTTTTCATGTATTTCCTACATTTTATATAATGAATATATATCACATGAAAGGTACTTTTAAAAGAATATTGATCTATGACTTCTATCCCCTTGATCAACTAGAGGGGACAATCATGCCACTGGACTGGATTAATCAGTAGCTGTGCTGGGTGCCAGAGTTTCTGCCAATGGAGCAACTTAAGAACATAGTTTTTCTTCCCTCATTGTCCCACTATATTAGTTACTTTTCTGTTGCTGTAATAGAACATCATGACCAATGAAGAGTTTGTTGGGCTGATGGTTCACAGCCTTGATTGGGACTGGGAGCATGGCGGGACAACTGAGAGCTCACACCTTCAAGCAGGCACAGGAGTGGGGAAAGACAGACTCAAATGGGCCGTGGTGCACCTCTTATGGATTTCATGACCTTCCCCAAACACTGCCACCAACTGACCAAGTCAAGCCTATGGGAAACACCTCATTCAACCATCACACTCTCACATGTTTCTTAACTCATTATGTGTGGAGAGAAAAGAATACAAAACAGTGAGTTTTTATTTCATGTTATTATTGTTTTATTTCTTATAGTTCTTATATAAAATGTCCCTCAAGATCTGAAGTACTAAAAACATGGTCCTCAGTGTAAGTGTTCTAAGTTTATCAATGGGTTAATCCATTGATGGGTTCATAGCTAAATAAACTATTAGGAGGTGGGACCCAGTGGGAGGAAAAAAAACACAGGAAATTGAAGAATGTACCTTCCTTCACTTCTCTCTCTTCCTCTCTTCATCTCTCTCTCCCTTTCTCCCCCATTCTTTTTCTCCTCCCACACTCTTCTACAATGATGTATTAGTTGAGTGACCATGAACTGAAAGTTTTAAAACCATGAGACAAATTTCCTCCTTCTGGTTATTTCTACCAGTTTCTTTTCCAGAGCAATGAAAAGTTGATGAACACATTAAGTATTAATGAACATACCCTAATCTAATGAAGATCTTACCTGGCAGTGGACCACGAATACAAGTTATATGGCATTTGAGAAATAAGGTTTTTAAAAAATAGTTTTCTGTAGCTATGCTGCACCTCTACATTTTCTCATATGTTCACGGTTTGATTTTGTGCAACTGAAGTGTAATCTTCCCCCCTGAAAAGATGAGAACCATGTGCCAAACTAGTTGAGAAATTAAGCATTTTGGTTTCCAAGTATCTTTTGGGCATCAAGCAGGTTTTTCTTTTTGGTTGGTAGAAATGGTGTACTATAGTTGTAATGAACATTAAGCAACAGGTCACTGCCAAAAATTTCCAACACAGACAAAAAACTATCAGAATTTTGAAGCTGACCCACAACCATTTACAATGCACTGATATACAGTGTTCAATTCATTTCTATTTGATTTGGCAAGTGTTTCTACACTCATTTAAAACCCCATTTATGAGGCTGGAAAGATGGCTCAGCAGTTAAGAGCACTGGCTGCTCTTGCAGAGGAACAGTATTCTATTCCTCACACCCACATGGCAGCTAATAACCACTCATAACTCCAGTTCAAGAGGATCCAAAGCCCTCTTCTAGCCTTTGCAAGCATTGCACA
This sequence comes from Eospalax fontanierii, assembly GCA_035773235.1. Classification (NCBI taxonomy): domain Eukaryota; kingdom Metazoa; phylum Chordata; class Mammalia; order Rodentia; family Spalacidae; genus Eospalax; species Eospalax fontanierii. The sequence goes on from CM069534.1 coordinate 48,681,045, forward strand.
CATGTGATGCCCTTATAAACATGCAAAGATATACTCATAAACATAGAACAATAAATTTTAAAGAAATAAATAACCTGCTTTTTAAAAAGTGAGCTAGCACAGACTCACTCTCTGCTGTCTTTCATCCCTTTGCCAATGAAGTTCAAAGATATCATTGCCTTATAACTTGAAGCTGCACCCTGAAATAATTTTATTATAGTGTAAAAGTAGCAACCCTTAGACTCCTGTTGCTTAATGTTATACAGCTACTTGAAAATGATGCTGTGTGTACAGCCCTAAGCTCTCAACCTCCCTTCATTCCCATGACTAGAAATAATCAGTGTATATAGACTGGAAGGGACAAAGCATCCATCAGCCCATCACCCAAGCACAGTGTGGAGTGAATATTTGATAAGACGGTTACTCTGCTCTCTTTAACATAGGTTAGGAGGGGTTATGTAGGTCTTCTGTACCTAGATTAGATTGGAAGTGATTTTCACATTTGTTTGTAGGGTTACTTTCTGTTGCTCTGAAGACTATTTTCCTTAGAGTTCTCAAACAAATGAGCCCCCAAATCATGCCTCTCAAGATGGTGATGATTCATTCAAATTAAAACTCATAATGCAACCCTCACAGCAGCATTCAACCTTTGGAGCAGAAAATCCAGAAACACATTCTAGTCCTGTGGTTCCCATTTGAGAATCACTTGGAGAAAATGGGCAATCAGACATGTTCCCTTCTGCCACGCGACACTTGTCCTCAACATCTGCACCGAGAGCCACTGCTTGTTAGTCACAGTCTTTTCCAAGTATCATCAGCTGTGGTCAGGATCCCAGGCACCTCAGGTAATAGATGTCAGTGCTTCACATGAAACTTCATATGTCTACTGGTGGGAATTTATCTCATTTTTAAAAACCATGCAAATGGCAATGTGAAATTTTGTCACTGCTTTCGATGATCAAAAAAGAAAATAAACTAAATGATGAACTGGGAGAATGAATTATGGTAGTGAAGCATTGAAATTATATCCAGCTATAATACAAATATAGGTAAATCTGAAACTAAAGACACAGTTTCTCAGTAGTTTGGACCTTAGGGAAGTGGAGAATTACCAAGACCTCAAAGGTTACTTCTTGTCTCAAAAGCTGATTTCCAAAGGGAATAATAGACATTGTAACTGGAGCCTCCTAAGCCAAAGAATAAAGACATCTCAACGATTTGAGCCTGCCTCCCTCTTTACCTTCAAGTCACTTTGTTCTGCTCAGTGAAAGAACTAGTTACAGAAATTATGTAATATTATATGATATATGATTCTATTCACAAATAGAAAGGACAAATTTATAGAAATAAAAAGTGAGGTAATCAGTTTCACGGGGTCTATGTTTAGAAATAGAAACTGACAACAGACAAATACGTTGACTTTCATGGAAGGGAGCAGAACTGTTCCAAAACTACATTGTGGTATAGCAGCACATTTGTATGTTTGCTGAGTTGTACACATAAAGTGGGAGATTTTATAATATATAAATTACATTTCCAAAAACTTGAGAAATAATTTACAATACAACTAAATAGTTTACCATTTTAGACACATTACATAAAATTCCAAACAATATAAATGAACCTAAATTATAAAAAGCAAGCTGTATGTAAAGATACTCTTTCTCAGTTTTGGAAAAGGAAGCTACACTTTAAAGAAAAACATGTTGTTTTTAATCTTGAAAATGCACAGAAGGGACTGGAGAGATAGTTAAGTTGGTAAGTGCTTGCTGCACAAGCTTGAGGACCTGAGTTCACATTCACAGCACTCAAGTGGAAAAGTTGAACATAGTGGCATGTACCTGCCATGCTAACACTGGAGAGGCATAAACAGGAGAAGCCCTGAAGCTTGCTGACCAATTAGTTGTGCAGAATGTGTGTAAGCTCCAGGTTCAGTGAGAGATCCTGTCTCGATAATGCAGAAAGCAATACAGGAATACAGCTCACAACAGCCTCTAGTTTCCACATTCATACATGCACATGCACACATGTGCATACAAACACACAAACTTGTACATGTGCATATCACACACAATGCATAGAAAATTAACACGAAGAAATACAATAATGTTGTTTCTTAGTGTTGAGATTGACATCTCTTTGCTTTTTACTATTAGAAATGTTATTCTAATTAAAAGGAAACATTTTCTTCATTTAAAATTTCTTAAATTATTCTTAAAGTATTTGTTTTTCTTTTGCCCTGAAACAATTTCTCACCAAAGTTCCCAGAATGTAAGCTATATGTAATTAAATATTGCAACTCCAAAATGAAAATCAAAAAAGAAAATAAACTAAATGATGAACTGGGAGAATGAATTATGGTAGTGAAGCATTGAAATTATATCCAGCTATAATACAAATATAGGTAAATCTGAAACTATAGGTAAATCTGGTTCTGGAAAACAGTGATATTAAGGAGCTAGCATTTAATGTGTCTACATAATTGGACTTCTGCCGGACTTGCAGTATACATATGTACTCCTTATGGTATGGAGATCACTTTAGGTCAGACAAATTTTTTTCTTCAAAATTCCAGGACTATCAGTACTTTTTAACCTGTGTTTATTACCATTACATATTTAAGATATCATGTATATGTTTTCTATATTTTAGATCTAACCTCTTAGATTTCAATTTAAAATTATCTTGTTAAAGTGTATTCTAAGCTTTATTGAAATAATAATGATTTTAAAACTATCAAGGAAATAAAATGGAGATGAAAAGGTTATAGGTGTGAGATATAATTATGTTAAAAAAAGAGATGGAAAATGGTTTGGGATTAAAAAGAGCTTTGTATTGCAGGATAAAGATTGTTCCAAAATGGAAATGGATGAAAACAATATTAAAAGATTAAAATGTTGTAGAAATAGCAAAAAAAGTTACACTTAAATAAAATATATATGGTTATAAATTTTTAAAAACTCAAATAATAACTATGGTGGTCTTTGCATGTTATGTTATTCAACAATTCTGTTTTAAAACTGGGACTCCATTGTAGAGAATCCATCAAAGAATAGGTCACCTGTTTTGATAACGTCTGAAGGGAATGGAATGAAAACTTTATTTAAAGATTTCTATATAAAGAAAAATATCTAGCATGCCAAACGTATGAGCTAGCAACTGTGCTTGCTTAACAGGAGGACAATTTTATGAATATTTTTTAAATTGTGAAAATTTATAGAAAAAATAATTAAATTTCAGAATAAAAAGTATTTGTGTATGACAAAAATAATGAAAGACATTTGCAAACAATAAGGATGTGGGAAAACTGCATTTAAACATAAATAATTTACTAACAAGCTACAGCATGAAGAAAACTTCTCTAGACTAGGTAACTCTTCCTGGTTACCTACCACAGATACCTGAAACATAAAAATGTAGACCAAAAATCCCCCTATGAGCACCTATGTCTGTGTCAGTTACACGGCGCATGCTGGCATTTTCACTTCTTTTGTATTATTTTCTTATATTTATGGGGTACAATGTGGTAAGCTAATATGTGTATACCACATGATACGATCAAATCAGGGTAGCTAGCATTACCACCTCCTTAAGCAATTTTTAAATGTTTTTGATTAACAGGTATTTATGAGGCATAATATGAGATTTCAAGACATATGTACAGTGTACACAAACTAAATTAGAGTAACAGATGTTCTATTTCCCCATCATTAGTGTTTGGAACCTTCAAACTTTCTAGTGTTTGGAGCCTTCAAACTTTCTAGTGTTTGCAACAAATTCAGGACATAGTTAAAATGTTAGCCATGTTCAAGAAAAGGAAATGGAAAGACTTGCCTAGATTTTTCTCCTTTGTCTCCTGAAGATGAAGCCTTCAAAATAGCAACACAACATAGAAAATACTGACGCTGATGTGTTATTGCATGTGTCCCATGAGCTATGCTCATGCTACTATATCTGTACTTGCCTTTAGGACTCAGATTAAATACTGTTTTCTTGAAAAGCCTTCCCTAATACCTTCACTATTCCCAATTCACATCTGGCTTCGTTATGGTTCCACAGGACTCTATCACTTGGCATAATTCCATCGTACAGACTGATTATTCATTATCAGGCTTGCTACTGGAAATACTTTAACTTTGTATTTTTTTTTTCAGATTTTGTGACATTTACATATACATCGTGTGATATTTGGAGGATTAAAACTCAAGCCTAAACACAAAATTCACTTATGTTTTACATGTACTTTATGCACACAATGTTGTTAGTGAGCCTGTGTTTAACTGCCCCATCCCATGGGGTGAAATGTGGGATTTCCAACTTGAGATGTTATGTCAGTCTTCTAAACCATTCAGATTTTGAAACATTTCTGATCTAGAAATGTCAGACAAGACGATTGAACTTGTACTTCATAATTGCTGTCTTGCTGCCCAATACCCCCAAATCTCCTCGGAAGTTCAGAAGCCATTTCTATTCCATTTTTTCCCAAAGATTAACAGTGTCTCTGACACAAAGCAAGTATTCAGTAACATCTGTTGACTAAACCAGTGCAAGATCAAAGTGCACCGCCCAGTTTGGAGTTGTGTGTATCTTATAGAAACAGAGTTTCAACCAAGTCACTCTTTCCACTGCACACAAATTGGAATCAATGAACTATTTAGTATTTTTAAAGGATAATCAATCAATGATTTAATTTTTCCAGATTACATGAAAATTATTCGTGAAATACTGTAAGTATTATAAGGGGCCAGAAAAGATTTTTAAATGTCTCAAGTTTGGAGCAAGCAAGATGGTTCAGTGGCTAAAGGTACTTGCTGCCAGGCCTAGTAACCTGTGTTCCATCCTGAGGACCCACGGTGGAAGGAGAGAACCAATCCCTGCAAGTTGTCTTCTGACCTCTACACATACTCCTACATCCACACATGTATACAAAATTAATACGTTATAAAAGGCAATCAAAATTTAAATGCCTCAAAGTCAATGAGAACTGAAATTCTGCAATGAAGAGAAGCTGCATTTTTCTCAGAGGTAAACTCCTCAAAAAGTGGGAAATGAGCATATGGCACTCAAAAATAAAACCTTCAAAGTTAAATAAGTCTGCTATTGATCATTTCCTTTTTTTTTTTTTTTTTTGGTTAGATCATTTTCTTAAAGTTTCTTAAAGCACTTTTAAACTCATTAAATTTGCTTTTTGACACTTTCATCCATGTCCATCCTGTGGAATCATCAGTAGCTAACAATTCCACAGAGAAGGGTGAGGCCACGTGAGCCCCTTGTCAACCTGTGATTAATTGCTGGTAGGCTCAGTCTTGTGCAGACCCTTTACAGGTAATCTTAGCTGTTGTGAGACCAGGATTTCATTGGCTGATCACATCACTCTGAAGATGGCATTTCACCACCCTTTTCCAGTCTTCTACCTCCTACATTCCTTGATGCTCTGTCTTCTTCAAAGTTGACTGAGCCTTTGTTCTGTTTCAGGCAGATCACATAGCTCTCTGCACCCTGAGCAGCCATGAGTCTCTATAGTCACTGCCATTCATTACAGAGAGAAGCAATTCTGATGAATATATTGCAACTGGATGCCTTGACAATTAAGGCAAACAACAGTAGGAAGCTCCCTCTAGGGCCAAACACCTGGTCAGCCGTGGATGTTTGAATGTTTTCAATTACCAGGCATGGATTCCTTCCTGTGGAGCAGGCCTCATATTCAATCAGAGAGTTACCCGTGCCATAACAGTCATATCACTATCACACCAGTTGACCAACGGAGGTTGGTATTGTGATTTGTAGTGTTCACACAACTCATAAGAAGGTACCCTCCATATGGAACTGGAGTTTGTTCAATAATCCATGGATTCTAGGAGCAGGCTTATAGAGTATTCTCTCTCTCTCTTTCTCTCTCTCTCTCTCTCGTTTTCTGTATAGCTTTTCATATACCCTTCTTTCAAGCGAACCCTCCCTCTCTCCCCTCCAATTCCCCACCTCCCATTCCCATCTTTGTATACACTTTCCACCCTTAGAAATCCCTCTCCCTGTTTTTATATCACCTGTCATCTGCTATCCCTCTTCCCTTACATATCAACCACAACAATGGGCTTTTCTACTTTTCTGACTTCTACAGGTACCACGGGATAAACAAACAAATCTTAACATGCAATTCCAGGATCCAAATATGAGAGAGAGCACGTGGTATTTGTCTGTCTGGATTATCTCACTTGGTTTTTTTGTTTGTTTGTTTGTTTGTTTCATACAGTTACTTGCTAATTTCTTTTTTTAACCACTGAATAAAATTCCATTGTACATATGTAACAAACTTTCATTATTCATTCATCGACATATGGGCATGTAGGCAGGTTCCATTTCCAAGCTCTTGTAGAAGAAGCATCAATAAACACAGATGACGAAGTATCTCTTCAATGGCATATAAATTCATTTGCAAATATACCCAAGAGTAGTACAGCTGAGTCTTATGGCAGCTACAGTTTCAGCTTTTTGAGGAATCTTCATAGAGATTTCCATAGTGAGTATACCAGTTCGTACTCCCACAAACAGTGAAGAAGTATTCCTCATTCCCCACATCCTTACCAGCATGTGTTATCATTTGATTTCTTTATGACAGCCATTCTGAGTGAGGTGAGATTGAATCTCAAAGTTGTTTTAATTTCCCTGATGATTAAGGATATTGAACACTATTTAAAAGTGTTTATTAGCCATTCATAATTCTTTGAGAGTTCTCTGTTCAGAACCATAACCCATTTTTTAAATTGGGCTGTTTGTTTCCTTGATGTTTAGTTTTTAGTTCTTTATACATTTTATATATTAATCCTCTATCACATGTGTAGTTAGGAAACGTTTTCTCTTATTATCTAGGCTGCCTCCTCATTTGACTGAGTATGTTTAGTTTCATGAGGTCCCATTTGTCAATTGTTGGCCTCATTTCCTGAGTGATCAGAGCCCTGTTTAGAAAGTCCTTGTCTATGTCTATGTCTTACAGTGTTTTCTTGTCTTTTCCTCTAGCAGTTTTAGAATTTTAGGTTTTATGTGAATGTCTGTGATCCATTTGGACCTGATTCTTCTGCAAGGTAAGAGATATAGATCCAGTTTATTTCTTTAACATGGAAACATCCAGTTTACTCAGCACCATTAGTTGAGGGTGCTGTTTTTTCTCCACTGTGGAATTTTGGCATCTTCACCACAATCCTGAAGTACCCTGGAATCTCTTCACATATTGCTCTAGCTAGGAAAAAGGTCATGATGGAATTTTCATTCCTATTGCACATTGTTCTGATAGCTCCATGATGTGAGGTGTGTTTGGGGTCCTTAGTAAATCTCTTGCCTTCGAGGCATAGACACTAAGCTTCTAGTGGCATAGCCACTATGTTGTACCCAGTGTCCACAAGAAAAATTTAGGGGCTAGCAAGAGGCAGCAAGAATCTGTTGCAAATTTATAAACTAAATACTGACCTGACCAGATCACCTTTTTAAGTACTTTAACTGTATCATCATTATTATTGTTCTTATTATCATTCCTGTTATTCTATCGCCTCTACAATAATACAATCTCATGTACATTGTTATGTTTTAAGACTATTGTAAAAAATCTTAAACTGTTTTTACTTCCAAGTTGTCTGCAGATTAAATCTATTCATTCATTTAATACCTAAGACTTCTCATGATTAAATATAGAGAACAGCTCCTTGAATTCAAATATAAATTGCCAAAAAGCAACCATAAATACCACTCTATCATGCAAGTTAAGTTGCAGATTATACTTTCCGTTAATATTACCATTTTTCCTACTTGAGAGCATACCCTTTCCAACTTTGTTAGACTTATGTATTATCTAACTCTATAAGAGAAAGACAATTTAAAACTAATTCTTTCAATGGATAACAGCCACAGATGGAGAAAATTCATTCAGTAAGCATTTACTGAGCATTGTAGCTTGAGTTTTAAAAGGACCCCAAAAGTCTCACGTGCTAAAGGCCTATAGCGGTGTTGGGAGACAGCAGAACCTTTAGGACACAGACCCTAGAAAATGAAAGTAGGTCACTGGGGGAAGCCCTTGAAAGGCTAAAACTCTTCCTCTCCTTGATTTCTGGATGTCACAAAGTGAGCAGCTTTGGTCCATTCCAAACTCTTGGCTGCCATGCACAGCCTTGTCACAAGCCCAAGCTCTGAAATCATGAAGTAAAACAAACATGATTTCTTTTGTGTTGATTTTTTTCCTAGGGCATGTTTTTTACAGCAACAGAAAGTTGACTTACCCACTAAACGTGAGTGCAGAGTATTGTTTGAGGTTTTAGGACATCACAAAAAGATGTTGCCGGAGAGCCAAGCATTGCCGATAAGTACAATCGGTCTAGTTGGGACTACAATTGGAAGAATTGCCTTGAAGGGTACACCATCATGCTTTCCTCACCTTGAAGAGACAGAATGGGGTAATTAGATGAAAAACCATGCATAGTAGGCTAATTTTTTTAAGTTATTGGTCAATAGGAAATTTTTTTTCTAACTTTGACTGTCATGGACATTTCCCCTGGAAAATAATGGAGCTATAATCAGTTAAAGTCATACATACATACATACATACATACATACATACGATGATGCTTTATCAGCAGAAAACTTAAGATACAGACCTTGATCTGTTTCTTAATAGTTGTGTGATTTTGGACAAGTTAGCCTATCAGTCTGAAGTTCAGCATCTGTATAATGAATAAAAATAGAATAGCACACTTCACAGGTCTGCTGTGAAGATGAAATGAAATAATAAAAGTAAATCATTTTACTCTGGATAAAGGACTCAAAAATATTAGACATTACAAATATGTTATTACTCGATGAGTCTTACAGTAAGAGCACCAGCACCCAAAGGAGCAAGCAAGCATTTGCAAACACAATTGTTTTTAAAAAGATTTGACAGAAATCCTGACATTTGAGCCAAAGTTGAAGTAGCATGAAAATGTTACACATGATGGCGTGAACAGCAATGGGAAAGTCAAGAAAAATTGTGATTTGTTCAGCATGTAATGAAAATCTTTATGCTGGGGAGTGTTTATACAAGAATGTCAGAGGGGACTGGAGTTAACTGGCTCAGCGGTTAAGAGCACTGACTATTCTTGCAAAGGATCTAGGTTCAATTCCCAGCTCCCATGAGGTGGTTAACAATCATCCATAACTCCAGTTCCAGGGGAATCCAATGCCGCCTTCTGACTTCCAAGGGCACTGCATGATCCGGTGCCCTTATACATATGCAGGGCATATACATAAAATAAAATAATAGTTTTTTTTTTTTTAAAGCAAACGTCAGAGAAATAAAGTCTCTTACCAGAAGGTAGGCCAGTGCAATTACAAAAGATCTTATGGCAGACAAAGGAGTGTGGGCTTCCCAGTACATGTGTTAGGGAGCCACTGGAAGTTTTTGTTTTCAATGTAAAATGATCAAAGTAGTGTTTATAAGAGAGACTAGAAAAGGGACAGTAAGTCAGATGAGGCATTTCGAATGAGATTTCCATAGTCCTGCTGCCCAGCAACCAGCCATACCTTGGAGTCCTGGTAAAGGAGAAATTAGATACAGGAAGCATTTTGAGGATAAACAGGACAGATTTGCTAAATCCAAGTGCTCATGCTCTTAATCTAAAAAATGTTGTCAGGCCACATTTTCCTGATGAGTGCTAAGCCTGAGTGGGGGTTATGAAATTCCAGAGATTGTTGAGTCTTCTGGGTACTTTTTTTTTTGAGACAGTGTCTCACTGTGCAGCCCAGACTGGCATCATACTCTTGATTCTCCTGCTTCAGGCTCCCAACACTTGGATTACTGGCATGTGCCTCCAAGCCTAGCTCTTAATTTAGAAAAATATTATGTTTTAAAAAACTAATTATCAGATTACACCCAAGTCTCCCTTCTCCCCCTTTCACTGTCCCTCCCCCACAGTCCCCCAGTCCCTCCCCACTTCATGTGCTCTTTGGGGTTCTTTGTTTACAAAGAATATTAAGTCGTTTGTGTTCATTATAACATGGATCTATATTTGTCTATCGGTGTTCAGCTCAGTGTGATGTTTAGTAGCCAAAAGTGGCAACAACCAACCTAAGATAACCTGTAGATGGACGGTTAAACAATATTTTGTAGATCAATAAATACAGATTATATTATATTTAGACATGTTAAAAAGGGAATAGAGTTCTGGGCATGTTCTGGCACTGTACGAGTCAGGGCTACGTGGACCAAGTGCTGTCTCAGAATGCACCTGGTACACAGAAAGCTTCATACATTTGCTGACTAAAAGAAGCACAAACAAAACAAAAGATAAACATATATTAAGAGTTTTCTTAGTAGGTGCTTAGTATTGTAAATACAGTGAGTCCCTATTTCATTCTTTGTTCATCGAAGGGGAGAAAAATTTAGGTAAGATAATTTCTGCACAGTTCATAAAAAAACAATAGTCGTTCTTCTTTAGTTATTTCTGCTTAGCTGTTAGAACTCATATGAATTGCAGGGGCTATAATTAACTGAGCCAAAAGTGACTTCCAAATGGTAACCCAATATAAGACTTTGGCACGGTTCAATTACCTAGAGTTCTAGCAAAGATCCCATTTGACTGTTATAAACAGTATTGGTAAATACCATAAGGCATTAGCAAGGGCATCTATTCTTTTAAAAAAATTCTATATATGGTGTCATGTGCAAGATGAATACATTTTTAGATAATAGTACAGATCCATCTTATGATACATGTTGATCAGATAGTTATGGACCTCATTAAGATGTAGATCTGAAGGACAATATCTGAAAGGCATGAAATATGGTGATATTATGATAGCCACCTATCCCTGGGGCCCTGGACATCCTTCCAGGGACCATACCTTCAGAGGTAAGAGGATGACCTGGCTGGGGAGTGAGCAAGATGGCAAAGAGGCTTGAGGGACAGCAAAGAAACATAGTGGTGCTAAAGTTGTAACATGAGAATGAGAATCGTCCCTCGTAGGCTCAAGTATTTAACACTTGGTATATGGTCCCCAGTTGGTGGTGCTGTTTAGGGAAAGTCATGAAATCTTTAGGAGGTGTGGACTTGCTGGAGGACGCATGTCACTAGAGGAAGGCTCTGAGAGTTCATACCTTTGCCCCACTTGGAGTTTGCCCTCTCTGTTTCCTGTGTGTGCTGGAAGATGTAGTCGCTCAGCTTTCTGCACTGGCCTCTTCTGCTGCCATGCTTCCTTGGCATGATGAATTCTTATCCCTCTGGAACCATAAGCCCAAATAAACTCTTTTCTATTAGGTTGCTTTGATCATAATGTTTTATCACAGCAGCAGAATAGTAACTAATACAACTTGCAAAACAGAAATTCCAGCAGAACCTCGATTACCTTAAGATATGAGTTTTCCAGTAAAAATAAAAAATAATTATAGTTCTTTGTATATACCCTAAAGAGAAATCTAAATCAGTAAAGGTAAGGTGCACAATAGGTGTTCATGTCTATAATCCCAGTATGTTGTGAGGCTGAGACAGGGGGATCATATGTTTTAGGCTAACTTAGCTATGTAGCAACACTCTGTCTCATAAAATAAAATAATTTGTAGTACAACAACCTTTTATAAGGTGTATTTTTTATTACTTGTATATGTATCTATGTGAGTACCTGCACATGAATGCAGTTGGCTGCAGAGCCCAGAGGCCTTGGGTGCTCTGGAGCCTGAGCTCTAGGAGTCTCGGGTCCTCTGGAAGAGCAGTCTATGCTCTTAACTACTGAGCATCGCTCCAGGTCAGTACAACAACTTTAGAGTTGTCACCACTAACTTCTAAAAATAAATATAATAATTGTCTACTAGTTATGGAAATGTTCATGGGAAAATGTGTAGCTTTTCAATGAGTATTTATCTTTGTAGCCTTAATTCCCATCACAGTTACTGAAAATAGCAAATGAATACTGTGTACCAGATTTTAAAATGGAATTTCAAATATATGATGGTAATTCAGATTAATTAGTACCTTCCAAAGGTGGGGTTCCAGGATTTTAGGTTACTGAAAGAAGCTCAAGTTTAAGTGACCAGTTTTTCCTTTTAATTTTCTTTTATTCTGGATGGACAGTCCTTAGGAAAATAAAAATGAATCCCAAACACATTATTAGGGACAGTCTAAGCAGAACTATGCAGTAATTAAGTATAAAATGTGAAGTAGCAATCTTCAAACCCACATATTTAACATGGCATATTAATTCCTCTAAAACACCCCTTATTCAAAGCAATTTATCAAAGCTTTGTCACAGGCATGATGCTCCATGCTTTCAGAATCATCCCAAAGTGTTTACTGGATGCCGCGTCTCATGTATTTCTAATACTTAAACCATTTAGCAAGGTGGGCATTAGTATCTCCACGTGAATTAAAGCTGATGTGGGTGGGATACTGAGTATCCTACAAAGTCCACTATGAAAAGGATCAATCCTCAGAGCGTGGCTCTTGGAAATGTGATGTGGCTTTAAGAAGTGAGGCCTACTGGTAGGTTATTGCTGGCATACCCTGGAAAGGGATTGTGGGACATCCAAAACCAGTGTCAGTCTCTCTCTTCCTCCCTCCTTCACTTCCTTTCCTCCTCCTCCTCCTCCTCCTCCTCCTCCTCCTCCTCCTCCTCCTCCTCCTCCTCCTCCTCCTCCTCCTCCTCTTCCTCCTCCTCCTCTTCTTCTTCTTCTTCTTCTTCTTCTTCTTCTTCTTCTTCTTTTCTCTTTCTCTCTCTCACTCTCTCTTTCTCTCTCTCTCCTTTTTCTCTCCACTTGACCAATTGATTGACTGTTCCCTTTCTTGCCATGATGAACTCCTGGCCCCCACTCTCAGAGTTCAAACCAATGGAGCCATATGATCTTGGACTTTTAACCTCCAAAGCTGCAAGCTAAATAAACTCTTTTTATGTTAGCTAATTGAGATTTTTTGTTGTAGTGATACAAAGTGAAAGGAGTTTGGTAACTTACCTAAGTTCAAGACTCTAGTGGTCTATAGAGAGTATGTATATAAATTTAAAAAAAAGCAAACCAAAAAATTTCTTTCTCAAGACATTCTATTTCTATTTGTTACAAAAAATATACACTGAATTTTATTAAAATAATAAAATTTCTGCCCCTGAAATTACTTCATATTCAAAGTTACAATGTCTAAGATCTAAGATTATGCACTGTAAATCTGTTTCTTTTTGCGGTGCACAATCTACCCTATAGTACATGATAAATATGTATGAAGTATAGGACCAAAAGTTTTGTTCAGTGTAGCAGTGCTTCCTTCTAGTCCTAATGAGAATGATGAGGAACTCTCCATGAATGGAAGAGCCTTCTGGATGAAGACAGGTGCTGTCTCCCATCAAACACTGTTTTATATTCAACAGTCATACGATGCATTTATCTGGACATAAACCCATTGAATACAACAGCAACTAATGCTGGATGGTTGCTCAGGATTTCCCAGACAGCCTCTCCCCAGCACCCCACAGACACACTCTGCTTCTCGAAAGCCCCATTTTCCTTCCAGGAGAATTGAAAAACATTCTTAAGATTAGTATAAAATAAATGTTCTCATATATATCCACCATTGAATCAGGAAAAAATCTGAGGACCTAATTATCACAAAATTTACTTAAATTACATTTCATTATTATGGTAATGTGTTCAAATCACTATTCAGTCCAATTCTGGAAGAAAGATATTACAAAAGACTGGGAGCTTATTTCTATTTTTTTTCAGTTTACTTTTTGCAGTGCTGAGGATGGAAACCAGGGCCTTGTGCATGCAAGGTGTCTCTAGCCACAGCTCCAGCTCAACAGGCCTTTAAAATTTATTCTTTGAGAATTTCATATGTGTAGCCAATGTGCTTTGATCATATCCATCTTTCATTTCTCTCTCCTGTGCCTCTTGCAAGCTTCCCCAACATACCTCCCTACCTCATCCCTTCTTGTTATTTGACTGAGTCAAATTAGTGTTTCTCCTAGGCACATAGCTGCAGGACTGACCACTGAAGCATAAGCAGCCTACCATGGCGACACTCTGGAAGAAAACTGACTCTCCCTCCCCCACCTGCCAATACAGCTCATCTGGGGAGGGGTGGGGTCACAGATTGTTTAGTTTGTTGAGACAGAGTCCTATTTTGTAGACTGACTAGTCTGGGATTCTCTGTGTAGACCATGTCTTGAACTCACAGAGGTTCACCTGGCTTGCCCTCTTGAATGCAGGGAACAGAGGTGTGCACTGCCATGCCAAACTCAATAGGTTCTTGTTTATTTTCTTAAGAAAAGATTTCACTTTGCCCTAGAAAAGACCCTAGTGTGTAATATATCCTTAACACCCAATGAAAATCCAAATGTCCTTATAAAGAGCAATACCTCTGCCTGTGATGCCCTCTTCATCCAGCCTAGCCTCATTTTTGGTTTGGTTTCATGCTGAGGACCCAGAACATATCCTGTCCCCAATCCAGCAGACAAAGTAAATGTCAATAGAGAAAAGTCACAGTAGAGATCTGAAAGACACTGATCCTGTTCTGCACTTGGAATTCCTGGAATTCCAGCAAACACAGCTCACAACAATGAGTAAGCTCTAAAATGACCTTTGAGTCGAATCTCTCTACCGTTGTACCTGACTCACAGTAAGTATGTAATAAGTGGGACATAAATAAATACGTGCATCTTCCAGCTTACAAATTCGATTTGGGTTATAAGCACACCTCCACATCAATTATAAAAAGAAGTTTCATGAATACAATTTTTTATTTAATTTTTAAATATTTCCAGAATTTCAATACAAAATATTTTTAAGCACCTAGAAGCCTGGGGGCAATTTGAAGATAGAAGATGCCATTTGAAAATAAGAGACACACATCAGCATTAAACTAATTATTTGTGATGTCTATGAGGGCTATTTAATGGCATCTTTACAGCATCTTGGTAGCATAGTTTTTATTTTTAATCCTGCAGACTATTTTATTCTGCATCGTGGCCATATCCATCTATCAATACTTCCTAAATAGGGTCAACAAGGAGACGTGCTGGTTCCTACGGTTTTTTAGCAATTCAGGCAGACAGAATCAAGGATCGGGCCTATGAGCCATCTGGGCAGAGAGCACGGAAAGGTTGATTTTTTGCAATACATACAGAGAGCCTCTTTACTCATGACTGTCACCTGTTCAGGCAGATAATCCTGGGTGAAGCTTGTTTCTTTGACAGTTTTGACCTCTCTGCTCTGAACTAACTAAGCCAAGTGCTAAATGCCTCGCTCAGCTTTTCCTCTAATTCAATTTGGGACTTTTTTATTTATTTCACATTCTCTTATAAATAACTCCAAGACAGAGACACAATCTGTGCTGTTCTCTCCAGTCACTTTGCAGCCAACTTCCTAAACAATGAATGAAGTGCAGACAATATGTTTCCTGGTAATTTTATTACACAGTAAACTACATCATATATAAAACTCAAAAGTTAGCATTCTTAAAAGACATACTCTAAGCTGGGCATGGTGGTGAACACCTTTAATCCCAGCACTCGGGAGGCTGAGGCAGGGGCAGGTGGATTTCTGTGAGTTCAACGCCAGCTGGGGCTACAGGGAGACCCTGTCTCAGAAAGACCAAAGCGGAAAAAAATAAACAGATATACTCTAGACAATGTCTAAGATGAAGGAAAAAAATCACAGAATCTTAATTCTCATCACTTAGCAAAATATATTTCTAAGTTTTCTATGTGAGTCCTTGAACTTCAGAAGGGAACAAAGGATGTACATTTCACTCATTAGTGCATCCTATGCACACGTACAGTGAAGATTCACGTCTCAGTAACTCAAGGAAATTTGGAACCATTTAATGCTTAGGACTTTGTTAGATGTCAATATTCAATAACAAATTAAAACAATTAAGTGGGCAATTTGGGCTGTGGACCACTAAAAAGAAAAAGAAATTTCCAATTAATCATGAATTTTGTGCAATAAAGCAATGGTAAGTTGGATTATTTATTCTAAAATAATGTTTTAAGTTCACTTTTGAAAATTGGCCTCATATTCTTCTGCTATGTGGAGAGGAACCAACCTTTCGGACTCGCACTATGTCGTCACTGAGATGCCCATACACAGATCTGATAACTGCAGACTCCACTGTGTCCTCACTGAGGTGCCTGTACACAGATCTGATAACTGCAGACTCCACTGTGTCCTCACTGAGGTGCTTGTACACAGATCTGGAGATGGTCCAAACAGGCCAAAATGTAAACACTCAATAATTTTTAGTAGTTTAAGAAACCTGCTAGAGAGATTTTCACAGGTGTTTGCAAGGTGCGATTTTGTGTCCTTCTAGCTTCTTTAATTAACAAAATTTCTCCTTGCTCTCAAGAATCTGAATACAAACGAATAGCCCTAATTCTTTCTTAGATTTTTTTTTAAAGAGTCCTTCCCCAACTTGACTCTTGTATGTTGAAATTAAGTGCACATCTGTCTTACCAAAGAGTCTTTCAGTGTTCATTTGAAGTGGGGGCTTCACTTGTTTTAGAAATGACATTCTGTTATTTACAACAACGAAATCTTTCGGGAGCAGATCAGTCTGGATTTCTAAGTGGATGCACTGAATTTTCTATTAAAAGGTACTTCTCTGATGGTATTCCCCACAGATAAAGAGATTGGACACAAACCAAATGCTGAAGCAAGGTTCCAACTTCTATGCTGTACTGACCCACTGAGGGTGAACCCGGGGCACCAGTCGCTTCATTCTGGCAGAAGCACTGGTGTCCAGAAGCTAGCAACTGATTCTGAACCCTGGAACGCATAACACACAACTCTTGTGCTCAGATACACATACTTGCACAAGACAGACTTCCAGGTAGGAAACCCCCTGATCTCACTGGACATCGAAAATCAGCCAAGAACTCAGCTCCAATGGTTGTGTGCTTGGACCCTGCTTCAGAAATTCCAATCTATCTCCGACTGACTCTGAGAAATGTCCGTTACCAAACCCAGAACCAAGAAGCTAAACTAGAGTTCACCAACGGCCCACCTGAGCTCTGACTCCCTGGGGAAGGCAAAAGGTCTGTTGAGGGCTGAGCTTCTGATCCTCCTACGTGGACATTGCTCATTTCCCCTTCTTTGTGCTTTCTTTGTCCTCCATTTTATCTACTCCCAGCTCTCAAAGCTACCTTGGTTTTCTCGACTCTGCTCACTCCCACCCACCAAACTTAAATAGGAGACTAGATTCATTAGCAAAACCAAACCCCACCTTGAATCTTTTCTTTTGGACCCATCAGAGAGTAGGAAAAACTGCTTTGTAATTTCTTTTATACCAAGTCTTTTAGAAAGCAGTTCCTTAAGTTAGTTTATTCAAATCGCCGTACTACTTCTCTAACTTCTCTGAGAGGATGCTAAAAAACGCACGGTGTTTTTGATGCCTCATTTTCTAGAGTCAATGCTTCATATGAACAGCAGGGGGCACCAACACACCAAGAATAGGAGAAACAGGACCCAGCTCTGAGAAACACTGTTGAATGGCTGTGCTGGGTCTGCGTATGAACGATGATCTCAGCTCTGATGAAGTCTTTTGTTTTGTGTCCTATTTTACAATGCACCGTTCAGTTTTCTATATGAGTTATGACTTAGATTTCACCGCGACATCCGGGCCTAAGAAAAAGAAAGGTAAAGGGAGGAAAGGAAAGCGAAGACTGGGATGTTTCCAAACACGTGAAAAGAGGGCAGAAGTAATCTGAATGGAGATATAAAGTTTGTCCCTTCTCAGTTCCCATCCTCAGTTTCTGGATTACAGACTTAATTCGTCTCTGTTTTTCCCTTACACATTCCCCCATTTCATGCTACTTCCTCTGCCGTACAGTTTTCTGTGTGTGTGTGTGTGTGTGGTGTGTGTGTGTGTGTGTGTGTGTGTGTGTGTGTGTGTGTGTGTGTGTGTTTTAAGATAAAACTGTTTTAAACCAAATAATAATAATGGGCTTTTCTGAGAACTCAAAAGATCCTGTGAGTTTCTGAATACAAAAGGTTGTTTAGTGCTTTGGAACATTTGTTAGTCGAGATACTTTTCACTGGTGGGAATGTTGCAACCCAAATTTTCCCCTGTAGCTACAAAGCTTCAGATAAACAGCCAAAAGCTATGGTTGAGATCCATATCTGGTGTCCTGGGGGCAGAATACAAAGTACACACTGAAACATCAGAGGTTTGAAGACAATTATATTCAAGGATCATTGCAATGGAATGGGTTTGGAAAGGTGAAAGGTGTTCTGGAATCCAGCAGTGGCCCTCCGTGTTCAGACCTTTGCCCACACTGTTCTCTGTCAGGAACATTCTCTCCTCATCATTCTTTCACCTACTTCTAGTGTTTGTGCAAAAAATCAGGGTTCCATCACCACCTCCTCAGCCTTTCCCATCCCTCTTCTGCTTCCCTACTTTGGACAGTACTAATCACCATCTTTATTATGCATGTGAACAGTGTGTAGTAGAGAACCGACAACAGATGTAGCTGTCAGTAGAGAGCTCAACCCCACTATTAAAAGGGGGAAAATGGGTTGATTCCCAAAGTAAAACCCAACTCTGATACAGATAAAAGACTAATACAAAACGGTTCAGAAATGGTGAGAATTTCGGAGAGCAAAAAGTGTGCATGAACTGACAGACAGAAGTAGTACAGGAAAAAAGAGCTGGTCTTGTTTTTGTTATTGGTTTTTTAGACAGGATCTCCCTATAACTGGCCCATGTCACCATGTTCACCAAGAGCTGATATTTTGGAAATCCAAACATTATGAATTCAGACCAAAAACTACCTAGACAAAGAATATCTTGTAACAGTAAGGCTACAACTTGTGGGAAACTGAAATGTTTATGAAAAGCATATGGCCAATAGTACAGCATTTTATTTTCATATATAAGAAATTACAATGTGTTCAAAGAAAAATTGAAATACACAAATACAGCTCTCTTAATCTAGCACCAAAAATTAACAGAAATAATTATGTAAATTGCCTATAACTTACATGTAAAGTAGGCATGTGTTGATGAATTATATGAAGAGCTATAACACAAATAATAGTCTCTATTAACAATATGATAAGCCAGAACTCACAGGGTCAAAGCATAAGAAAATCATTGACCCTGAACTTTTCAATTTTTCTATTGACTGAAGCTTGAATAAAGGGAAATATCAGCAAATACTGAGAATTTCTAGGAAAAAAAAAACACGATAACAGTCTGCAAGACACAGCTAGAAGATGTTCAGAACAAAATTCAGAGACATAAGTTTTCACTTCAATAAAAACTAGAAAATTAAAAAAAACAAGCTGGCTATTCCACCAAAAAAAGATTTAAGAGCTACCCCCACCCACTTTGGGATTTAACTTTCTTTTTAACTAAGCAATGAAAAATAAGCCACAATAGATTAAATTACATTTGGCATTTTATTGGTAGTTGTAATATTATAGGAAAAGGCAAATAATAATGTTAATGTCATTTAGGAAATCTGCTTTTCTTAAGAAGTGATAGAGAAGAGGTACAATATAATATCAAATAAATAAATATGCTATAATCTTTCATTAGAAGTTGAATACTACCACAGATTTGTGCTTTTCCCCGCTAAATACATAGTTTCTGTCTTTCACTGGCCAAGTGAGAAGGAATGCCACAGCATGAATATCCTGCAGTGCACGGAGTATAGCCTCCAAAAGCCACTTTCACTGAAAGCTGTGAGGACTCTGGAAAATGGTTGATTCTAGGTACTGGAAGGAGACTGGGACTCTGACATAGCAGAACTCGAGGACACTTTCAAGATATTTGAGGTTGTGTCCAATAAGCAGAAGAGCCAAAGATGGAGAATTTGAACTTCGGTAAATAATGATTTCAATTATATAAAATTATAGAGATATTTTCAATGGACAGCTCTTAGAAACAATAAAAAATTAGACATAGTACCAAGATATAAAATTCCATTTGGAAATTATTGTGTTTATTATTTTAGGCATAAGTTGTTACAAGAAAGAAAAGATATAATCTTATTTTATAGTACCCAAACAGAGAGGTATCCAAGGAGTAAATTTAACAGGAAATGTAAACATTTTATATGAAAAACACTGGAAAGTTTTGCTAAAAGTCATAAAACTGGGACTGAAGTAAAATGAAAAATAGACTCTTCTTCATTAGAAGAAATTCCTAATTTCTTTTAAAAGTTTTAAATGAAAATTTATTTTTAATCTGATTTAAAATTTATAATGGATACATTAAAATAAAAAAAAATAAATATTTGTGGAGTACCATACAATGTACTGATGCATGCACTATATAATGTTTAAATTAGGCTAAAAGTACCTCTCTCTTCAAACATTCAACATTTCTTCAGGGTGAAGACACAGTCTTTACTTTTAGCTTTGTGAGACATGGAGTATGTTACACTCATCTGCAAACTGCTGTGCTTACTCCTACTTACTTGTAACTTAGACTCCTCCATCTCCACTTTTCTTAGTTTCCTACTCTGCTCAGCCCCTCCCAGCATCATTCTGTATTGCTCATTAAAAAAAAAAAAGTACTCTAAATGGAGATAGATTCTATAGTTTCTATGGGAAAAAAATAAGCAAGAATATAACAAGGAGCAATGAGGCAGGCCTAGCCCTTGCAGACACTGAAATAGACTGCACATTCTCTATAATTAAAAAAAGCACAAATTTAGTTGATAATATCTTATCAATGTGAGAAAAAGAAAATAGACATATAGACTCAAGTGCAATGTGTGAATTTACGTAGATGATGAATGATATCCCAAACCATTGAGGATAAAGGGAAAAGTAGACTTTTCACAATTAAATATTGCTAGACTAGCAGAACAATCGTTTGAAAACAGAGCAATTGTTAATAACATCATTCAGGTACAGTTCCCACCGATCTTGTCAGTCTGGAGGAACAATCTAATGTCGGGAGTAGACAATATTCTAGAACAATCACCCCGGCCAATGTCAGGAGAACAAAGCAAAAAGACTGGAGAACTGTTCTAAGTCAACTAAAGATGTTTGACATCAAAACGCAACGTGATCCGATTTAATCTTAGATTTAATTTTTACCAAGAAGCAAACTGAAAATGGATGTTTCAGGACAATTAAGGGGATTTAAGCATATGAACTCTATTAGATAGCAGTAACGTAGCCATGTTACATTTCTGACCCTTATGTTTTGATCCTGTGAAATAGTGGTGGTGGTGGGTGGGGTGAAGGTTGGCTCCATCCCAAGTACACACGCATACTTGGCAGCGTGCGGGGGCATTTTTGTTTGTCAAACTTGGGGGAAGGTGTGTTGCCTCTGGCTTGGTCTAGTGATCAGAGAGACAAGGATGCTGCGAAACGTTAACAAGCTCCCCGACACACAAGATCATCCAGCCCGAAATGCCACCAGCAGCGCGGTGGCTGAGAAACCCTGACGGAGAAAAATCCCCTCTTCTAAGAAACTAGACTGAGGCGCAGAACACTGCCGTTTGCATAGGTCAAATACCATCAGCGTTCACAGCTAATTGAAAATCCTGCTCGTGTCCTTCCGCTCTCCGGGAACGACGCGCTCTTCCCTAGGCAGCCGAGCGGCCTGGGTGGCGCGGTGGGCGGAGCCTGATCGACGGGTGGAGTCTGGGCCCGCGTCGCGCATGCGCGGGACGGCCGACCGCGCCCACGCCGCGCTTCTCCAGAACTTCCCGCGTGCCTAGGCGGATCGCTCAGAGCCGTGCGGCTGCGGGGAAAAGGAAGGAGGCTCTCAGAGGTGTGTGTGGGAGCGGCCGCGAGGCGTCCCCTGCTGCTCTACCCTAGCCGAGCCGAGCCGCGCCGAGTATCATGTCCGCCTGCGAGATGAGTTTTCACACGAGTGGACTCCGTGCCCGGGGTCCGGTGAGCCCGGGCATCCCCGAATCCCGCCGGGAACGCGGTCACACACAGGTCCTCACCTGCTCCTCACAGGCCAGCGCCTGTCCAGGTAAGAACTTTAATACCTTAGGGTTTGTCTGTTGAGAGTCGCCGATTAGGGAGTTAGCAGCCTTTGGGGTTGTTTGTTTAGTTGATTCTTTTGTTTTGGTTTTCCGCGAAGAGCCGGATCTGTCTGGTACTCATCTTTCACAACCTTGTAGAAAGGGAAACACACTCAGCCGCGGGCCTCACACGCCCGGAAATTGCACTGGCAGGCTAACTGTTCACTTTGCTGGAGCCTCAGAGCCTACACTTTCCAGATACTATCTGCTTGCCGAAGGACCCGGCTCTGGTGAGCATGCTCATAGGCAGCCCAGGCTCGGTGCACCAGTTCTGAAGGAATCCCACTCGCCTGTTTCTGCTCCTCCCGAGGCCGGCAGCGTACTGAGTTCCTGACAGTCAAGTCCACCAAGAATCCCCCAGGACAGCAGCCACACCGGCCTTTTATTATAAAATAACAGTCTTTCCCCCGCGGGATGAATTTTTGAATGAATTAGCATAAAAGTAATACAAGATATCAAAGACTTGTATTTTAATAGATTTTTCTTTCTAGTGATAAGTGTGCTAATATATCCACTGTGATATTTGGGAAAAAGTGTGTAGAAAATATTAAAATTCCGCATAATCCTCAAGCACATAAAATACCTTGAAAATATTTTTAGTTCTTTTTTCAGTGTGTACTTGATAAGACCGCTTACTGAGTAATTGTATTTTTTAAGATATGTAACATGTTGAAATGAAGCGCAGAAAATAGTATACCACTTCTGAATATAGTTCAGTAAACTTTCAGACTTAAACATACTCTAGCAACCACAACCTAAATTAAGACTAAAACTATTACAAGCATTCTTCATCGCAGTCAGAAAGATATTACATTCTTCCTAAATATAAACATTAATCTTACATATTCTAGACACATTGTCATTGATATCAACTGTTCCTCAGATACTCCGTAATATTTGGATCCTTTTGCTCCATATTGTATTTGAGTTCATGCATATTGTTGCAAGTAACAAGTCTTTTTAAAATATATTATTATTTGTTGGGTGACCTTAAGATTTTTGAAGACATATAAAATATTTTTTGTTAATAGCAGTGCTGTTAAGATGTAGTTTATCCAATTAATAGTATATGATTTAGTGTGTTTTTTCAGAATATTCACCATGTGCAACCATTAACAAAGTCAAATTTTAGAATATTTTTATCACCTGAAAAGCAACTCCATGCCTTTTGATGTCTCACCCTCCAAAGTTACCTCGCAATCCCATTCAGCCCCAAACAACCAATAATCTTTTTCTTACTGTTGATCTGCCTATTCTGATCATTTCACAAAAGTTGAATTATATAATAAGGTGGTCTTTTGTGGATGGACTATCATAATGATATTGTACATTTAGGGCATTTCCAGGTTTGCTGTTATTATACATCATACTCATGTGAATATTATTCTGCATATATATCTGTCTTCACATAGATATATCTGATGATTTATATGCTTACACATCGAATAGCAAACAAAGCACATATTTATGAGTCAGCTATATTTATAGTACCAAGCAGTTTTTCAAATTTACAATCCCACTAGTCGTGTGTGATGAGAATTCTCACTGCTCCACAGATTCACCAACATCCAGTGGTTATATGGTTTTGATTTTCATATCTCCGATGACTAATGACAGAAAGCATCTTTCATATGATGATTATCCACTTAGATATCCTCTTTTGTAAAGGGCCCTGTACCTATTTCTATTAGTTGTCATTGATTCTTGACTTTCCACTTGCATTATCAATTCTAGATGTGTGCCACTATCAACACATTTTCCTCATCTGTAGCTTGTATTTTAGCTATCTCGTTTTTAGATTTTAATAAATGTATGCAAAATTTCCCTTGGTTAGACTATAAAGAATCATTGCTTCCCTAGGATCACAAGGGCGTTTGCCTATATTACCGTCTTGAGTTTGATTTTACTTAGATCTACTGTCTGAAATTGACTTTTGGAGTTTGATATAAGATTGAATTTTTAAAATTTAGCTATCCAGTTGAACCAAATCTTTCATGAAAAATAAAAATCCTCCTCTCACTATTCTACACTATCACCCTGACCATAAATCAAAATAGACAGACTCCCAGAAGTTGGAAGTAGAAGAAAAGTCATGTAAAATAGCATGACCGCTATATTGAAATGTTACTGAGAGTAGATATCATGGGTAAAGGTGGGATTTCAAGAGAAATGCAACTAATATAAAAAGAATGAAATGGAAACCCTAAAACAGAAAAATAACAAATTATTTGGGATGATCAGCGTGGGCACACTTCAGGAAACTTGAAGATGGGTCAGGATAAATTGTCCACATTTAAAGTACATACAGTTTTGTTTTGTTTTTACTAGGCAGGCATCAGTGACTTATAAAATAGTACTAGGCCACTGAGTACACTTATGAAATCAGCTTCCCAGAAGGCAAAGAGAAAGCACGGAGCACAGAAGTACCTGAAAAGATGTTAAAGTTTTATTTCTGCTTAAATGAGCACTAGGGCATTTTAAAGTCATGAAGTGTATGAGACAGCACCTTGCTGTGTTTCATTGTCCTGTTGGTGTAAATGCTGTGTACTCACCAGGCTCTTAGCACATTTCAGTGTCAAAATATCTGCCCAGTTTTTTCTTTTTTCATTTTTATAAAAATTTTTTCCAAGATGATTTAATTTACAATTTCCTTGAGACAAATGTTTAGCTTTATATGCACTAAAGGAAGATCATTATCTCCCTCTGCATATGATCTTCATTCCTTCTTGGACATAGCTCTGGAAATTCTCTCATTCCAGCATTAGCACTTTATTAATTAATAGATTATTTTATCTACTGTTGCTGTTTCTTAAATGAACAAAGTCATGTTGAAAAAAACTATCACAATATCATCTCACCATAAATTGCAAATAATATATAAGTTACAAATTCATATGCACAGAAGCTAATTGTAAAATAAATAGATAAACATAGACTACTATAGTAGGGTTTTTGGTGGATGGAGTTTCACACAATGAGTATTGTGTTTGCATTATTTCCACCTTTCTGAGTCCCTGTCCAGTCCCTCCCATGTTTCTGCTGCTCCTTTCCAATTTCTTGTTCTCTTATTGATTATTATTTTTATATACACACTTACATTTATAAATACACATAATGCACTGAGCCCATGTGCTTGTGTGTACTCCTGTTTAGGGAAGCCCACTTGGGAAAACCTCTTAAGGGATCTAGTCCTTAGAGAAACCTGATTCTTCCTCCATCGGCATCCACTGATTACCTTCATCTTGATTGCTCTTCATCTTGAGGTGGGGCCAATCCACCTTGACATGTCAATTGGTTTTGTCATTATGCAGATCTCACTAGGCTGCCATACTGTGGAGATTTCATTGGTGCTTCCTTGTCATGCCTAGAATACTGTAATTGTCCTTATAGAGGTTGCATTATAGACGTGTCGCTTAGGGCTGGCCACCTCACAGTCACTTATTCTCTGCATTTGACCACTTGTGGAACTTTGTAATAGTCTCCATCTGTTGCAAAGAGAAGCTTCTTTGATGAGTGGTGAGAGGCACACTTGTCTGTAAATATAAGATGCATATTTAGACTACAGTAAGAAATTATGTTGGTCTAGACAAATGACAGTAGTAGGTTCTTCTCTGGGGTCTATGACTTCTTCAGCCATGGATACTTGGCTATGTTTGTAGTACCACACATGAATTCCCTCTTTAAGAAGGCCTTAAGTCCAGTTAGACAGCTGTTGATTATGCCACTATTGCACTAACAGAGATAGTTTGTTGGGCTGGTCATTGTTGTGGCTAGTATCGCCCAGTTTTTCAAAACATCTCTCCCTGTGCAGTACAGCCTCGCATGACTTGAGAAGCTCTCTCACAAGATTGGTCTTCCACATCTTGTTCCACACCCTTTCCAAACTTATCTTTTAATGCTTAATTCTCACATTGCTCTGGGTGCTGGCCAGCTCAGAACGTAGGGATTGTGTCTCCCCTTCCTGAATTCTTCCCCCAGATGTCCTATGGCTGATTCTTTTCTTCCTCGGGTCTTTGTTGAAATATTTTCTCAGTGAGATATGAGATCGCATGGAACACAAACAAAGCTTCTGTGTTCTCTCCATCCGCATCTGCTTGCCACTGCCAATCCACAGACTGAATGGCCTAAGAAATGTCTTAGTTGTTGAAGCTGGAAGTCCAGGATCAAGGTGTAGGTAAGTTTGATTTCTCCCAAAGCTTTATTTCTGTGTGTAAGAGCACCTCTAGTGCCTGGGTCCAAACTTCCTCTTAGCAAGGATATAGATTAAATTAGGATTCATCCCTGAGGTCCTCATTTTAATAGTTTCTATCAAAGTCTAATAATTTCTAGGGGCTGTAGAAATGGCTCAGTAGTTAAGGGCACTTGTTGCAGAGGATTGCAGTTAGATTCCCAGAACCTTCATAAGGAGACTGACAACTGCCTGCAATTCCAGTTCCAAGGGATCTGACGGCCTTCTCTGGTCTCCACAGGCACCCTTATTCATGTGCATGAACGAGACACACATAGACACACATGAACATATAATTGAAAATAAATATTTGAAAAAATTCTAATCTCCAGATACATTTAAGTTATGGGATCCTCATCATAAGACTTCAGTATGAATTTCTAGAGGGGACATAATTTAGTCATACCACCATTCCTAGTTTGTTTACTTTTATCTGGAGTTCTTTAAATATCTTGTGCTTTATTTAATAGATTTATTTTCTAGCCTCTGTTCCACTAGAATTTACATAAGGGAGAGATTTTTAAATTTTTTATTAATCTTTTTGTGAATTACATACAATAGATGTTAACATATTTAGATCCTCTCCTTACTAAACCCTGAGCAATTTCCTGTTCTCTATGTATTTCAGTGTTTGTGTATAGAGACATAAATGGACACACACACACACAAACACACACACATGTATATGTATAGATATGCCTGTAGAGTCCAGTTTGTGTCCCAAATGTCCTTCAGTGTAAGCTCATTCACTGGAGCCTGGTCAGCCTACCAAGAGTCTCACCCTTAAATGAGACTGAGTCTAAGGGAGAAATTTTGTCCTCTGTTGTGTCTTTAGAACCTCAAGTGAGTGAAAAATTAGAATTGTTAACATTTTTACTTAGGGTTAGAGATGGGCGACCTTAATTTAATCCTGGTAATCCACTGTATCTTTCAATGTATTCTCTAATTTTTTTCATAAATGAGAAAACCCTGTAACTATTTGAGTAAAGCACACATTTTTTAAATGTTATGCTTGATTTTCTTAAGAGAAAGAATTATAGCAATGAAACATCTAGTTATTTTTTTCCAAGAAGTTTAAGAAATGTGATATTGTTGTTTGCAAAACAATAAAAAGCTTTCACTGATTAAGTAGAAAGCAGACTTTTTCATAAGCAGGAATATCCACCCAAATTTCCAGGGACCCTACCCAGGGAAAGTGCTTAGAGTCATCATCCCAAAGAAATTTGCCTATTCAATTATAACCTAATATATACCACCTTTTTTTTTTTTCCTTTAGGTGGTCAGGCTCAGGATGGACTGTGAGCTTTCAAAAAGGAAAAAGATGAAAGTCATCAGCTGTGCTGCCAACTGAATGTTTCTTTCTAGCTTATACAAAGTCAAGCAAATTATATTCCCATGTTATTTAATCTCCTAACAGGCTACTTACTGCTGTAATGTAGGTTATTCTTTAAGTGGAGATGGAGATAAAAAGTAGCTACAATATTCTTAGGAATGTGACCCAAGGGAGCAAGAATGAAAGACAGATTGAGTGTGGGGGCAAGAGAAAGAAAGTCCAAGCAAATCAAATCACGGTATTGTTAAAGGTTATATCAGGCACAAGCTTCCCAAGATTAACAATACATTTTGTCTTACAACTGTGTTTTTGAGGGACAAAAGGAGAAACATTTATCCATCAGCTACCCGCTCCTTTGTGTTGAGGGTTTCTCCCTTGGGAGGCTAACGCTTCCATCCCTCTATGTTTCAGGGAAACTATTCACACACTGCTGCATCAGAGAGGCCTTGGAACAGGAGGGTGGATTCTTGATGTTGCTTGATGCAGTGCATGAAGCACTGTTAAAAAGGAGCAGAGTCAAACCTTCCAGAACTGTTCTCCAGCGCTGTGGCTCAAACTGGAAGTTGAAAGACATGAAGTAGTGCACAAGAGGCCTCTTTAAGCCTTTGTAATATGTAATATATTTTTGACCTGTATAAATCTATCTCCTTACTTCTTTCTATAATAAAACTTCAGTAGACAGGGTTAGCAGAAGGGTTACCTAGGAAGATTAAATATGTATCTTTGTACCTGGGAAGATTATTCATATGTTTATAACAGTTTTAACCTTGAGTCATGTTTGTTTATAAGAAAATGACAGTAAAACCTGGAAAATTAAACAATGATTCTACTTGAAAATTTGATCATTGAGAATAGATTTTAATTATCTTTCAGTACAATGTAATCTCAGAAGCAGTAATGAATTGCTTGGAGAAAAAGACTGAAGAAATAAAAATAACTGTTTCTTATGTCTCTGGAAGATTTCTAAATCATTGTCAATAAACTTTTCTTAAGATACCATTTTCTACTGTTATGTAGCACTAGGGACAGAAAATGTACAGCCAATAAAGAGAAACCAGTAGACACTCAAGAAGAACTGTATTAGTGTAATTTTTGTCACACAAAGGATTGGCATTATCATTTGTCAGAATGTGGGGGGACTGTATGTTCTGACTATGTGTAAGAAGTAGTGATGTCATCATTTTATGTGCTCTGCAGTTGATATTAAGAAATTTTGAGTCATTCAGCTGCATCTTAATGCTCCTAAGTGGTATAGATACTGTTCTACGCATGTGAATAAGACACAGTGTGAAACTTGACATTCAAAAACTTAGAAATATGTGTCTTTAAAAGGTATATTCCAGAATATTTACAAACATTTGGCAATAATGTGGACACAAACCAGGTCTCAACAGATTTCAAAAGACTGAAACTATATTTAATATGAATGAAACCAGAGTTCAATTATATAAAGATAACAAAAATTCCAAATGCTGCTTGTAATTTAAGGAGCATACATTTTAATGACAAATGACTCAAAAAAAATCACATTGCAGTTTAGACTATGTTTTGAAGTGAATTCTAATTTTTAAAAAAAGCTGTGAGGGACTGGAGAGATTGCTTGGTGGTTAAGAACACTGACTGCTCTTGTAAAGCACCCAGGATCTTGTCAGCTCCCACATGACTGCTGACAGCTCACTGTAAGTCTAGTTCCAGTAGATCTGGCACCCTTTTCTTACTTCCATGGGCATTGTACACACAGGTGCACTTACATACATATATGCAAAACACTAATACACATAAAATAACAAATAAATTTTTTAAAATACCTTATTATTTTATTTATACATTTATATTGCCTGTGTGCATGTAATTGCACCTGTATCATGCAATGCCTGCAGAGGTCAGAAGAGGGCATCACATCCCCTGGAACTGGAGTTACAGATGGTTGTTAGCCACTGTATGGGTGCTGGGAATTGAACCCAAGTCCTTTTCAAGAACAGCCAGTGCTCTTGACCACTGAACCATCTCTCCGCCCCATAAATAATTTTTTAAAAAACTGTGAGATGCTGTTTAATCAAATGCTGATGGGGAGCTAGGTGTGGTGGTACATGTTTATAATCCTAGTACTTGGGAAGTGGAGGCAGGATCATTAGGCAAGAACATCACAACAAGATCATGTTTGGCTGCATAGAGGGTTCAGCCTAGGCCATGTGAAACACTAACTCAAATTGTGGGAAATAAATAGTTTTAAATATATGGTGAAAAGTTTAATGAAAACTTTATCAGTGTTTCCAAAAGACAGGGACAGGAGGGTGGGAGATACAACTCTGGTGGAACACTTGCTGGCATGCACAAGCTCACAAGTTCAATCCCAAGAACTGCCAAAAGAAAGGAAGGAGGGAGGGAGGGAGGGAGGGAGGGGGGAGAGAGGGAGAAGGAAGGAAGGAAGGAAGGAAGGAAGGAAGGAAGGAAATCACAGGGAAACAATTGTTTAAAGTGGGCCATCTCCAGTGCCTGGCTTTGTTTCTGTAGGTGGGTTTTCTGGGAGCTCAAGCAGAGTGGTTTTAGTGAGTTAAGAAAAGGGCTGATGTTGGAATGAGTAGCTTGAATTTTCAAGACAAAGTGCCAGTAAGACTGAAAGGTATATGGAGAGAAAATTCCAGAAAATCGTAGAGATCACTCTGTGCCTTTTGTTCAACACTCCGCTTCACAATTCTCAAAAACTGCCATGAGATGTGGTAACATTTCATTTTCAGCCAGCCACGGTTGACAGTGCTCGCTGAGAACAGGTGTTCACTTGGGATTCCTGAAAGGTTATGCCTAACACCAGTAGAACTCAACTGACCAGATTAAAACTACCCTACCCCCAAAAGAACTTTAGAACAAGCCTGAATAGTATACTACGGATCCAATATAAATTCCTCCCAGAACAAAGTACAAATTTGTTAGTTCCAGCAGGCACCACTGACAAAGGCTTGATTCTATTTACAAGAGTCCTGTTTGGAGACATGCTACTCAGAGTTGAAATGGAGAGGGAGCTAGAGAAGGTAGTGTTTAGACCACATAACCTCTCTGACCCCTACGTAAGTATGACTGGTTATGTGGTCAACATGACTGAGCCTCAGGAGGCCCAGGTATCCTGGTTAAACATTATTTCTGGCTCTGTCCATAGGGTGTTTCTAAGAGAGATTAACATTTGAATTGAACTGAGTAAAACAAATTGTGGTTCAAGTGTGCATGAACATCGCCAAATCTGTAGAGGACCAGAATGAAACCAAAAGACTGATGGAAGGTTGAGTTCTGTCTCTCCTTGACTATTGAGGTGAGACATTAATATTTTGAACTTGGGCTGAGTCTGACACTATGAGTGCTTCTGGCTGACAGGCCTTCAGGTAGCAGATCGTGTGACCTACCCTTTATAATGACAGAAGCCAATTCCTTATAATAAATGTCTAGGTGAGTGGACTGATGAATACTACTGTTTGTGATTCTATGGGAAACCCTACGGAGGAAGAGGGTAACCATCGATGGGATCATGCTTCAGCACAATTCCAATGAAGTCCAGTTTCCTGGTGGAGGAATCCTCTACTTCTCAGGAATAAAACTTTGTTAATGGACCTGATTTACTCAGCAGCTGTTCTCATGGAGTGAGCCTATGGGAAACATACTCTCGGCAGTGGATTCAGAACAGTAGCTAAGAACACTTCACCTTCCCTCAGCAAGAGGTACAAGTGATCCATTTTCATTATCAGCTCGGTGTACCCCTAGCCACCACTTGGTGATAACCATGTCTGACAACCAGAAGGATTACTAGGTGCCAAGATCAACTTAAAGCCTCAGCTAAGTAATCATAGAAATGTATGGATATTCTTGTCCAGTGTTCATTTGTGGAAGAACTTGAGGATCATAATATACACAGGGCATTATATAGTGGGCTCTTCACTTCTTGCAGCCATGTAGTTCTTAGACATTTCCTTCACATCTTGAAACAGTGAGTGATTGCAAGAATTCACTGGGGCTGGTAACATTAACTTCTTGCCTTTCTGTTCTTGCCCTAATTGGGTATAGACATTAAGCAGCATCCTTGGTATTTGCTCATCTGTTTTGCCTATAGGGGTGTTGCCTTCAATTAATCATCTCCCAAACACCCTGTGAGTCAAGCCTACTTAACTACCCCCTCCAATTTCTCCAGTTGTTACAGTAATTATGGCCTCTTGGCTTTTGGTAGCTAAGCCCAGTCCTGCAGGGCCCTCTATTACTTCAGGGTCCATTACCCTTCATGATATTAACAAGCCTAGCTCTGTGACCGCCTCATCTTCAGCCCTGTCTAAGTACAAGCATCACCACCGATGCCCTTTCATGGGAGCATTCTTCGTATCCTCGGAGAAGTGTGTATCCTTTGGTCCTTGCCTTGGAACAAAACCACATGGGTTTTCTGCCTTCACAACACATCCATCCCACCATGACTAATTCTTTTTTTCTTTTCCTCTTCCAGAACAATGTGGGCATCATCACTGCTCGGGAATGATCATCCCTATTTTCAGGCTTTTAAGAGCTGCTCTTAGGGAATTTGTTTCATCCCCTGGTGCTCTTTCTAAGATATTTTAGTTCATTTGTGCTCCTATAACAAATATCTGAGGCTGTACAATTTGTAATGAACGGAAATTGATTTCTCAGAGATCTGGAGAGTGGAAATCCAAAATTAAAATTTCAGTTTAATGTCTGAGAAGGGCCAGTCTGTGCTTCTTATATCCTTCAAAAGGAACAAGCATATGTTCCCATATGGTAGAATGGATGGATAAGAGAGGTCTAGATAGTTCCCTTGCATCCCTTTTTAAAGGGCATGAACCCCATTCACCTTCGTGACATCTCTAAAAGGCACCATCTCTTGGCATTTGTATTGGCAGTTAAGTTTCAACACATGAGTTTTGGGAGACATTCAGACCACAGAAGATGATAAACATTGTCAATAAAATGAGCCTAAATAAATAAATTCTTATATTTCTATCCGTATATTCTGGCCCATCACTGAAAGCGTTGATAAAATTCAATCTCAGGAATATTCCCCTGGCTCTTAACAGATGATTTCTTATCCTATAGCTTCCTCACTACACAATATTTTCCTTCCCTTTTCAGACCCGGCTGGCTTTGTGCAGAATTTAGTCATCTTCCTGGAAGCCAGAATAAAAGGCAGAGAAAATTCCATGGGTGCATACCTACCTGCCGCCTTTCCAGAACCTGCCTTTGTGGCATATTTTATGGTTGGTGAAATAGATAGCTTTCCACAGAGTGCTATTCAGCCCAATGTGATTTCACTGGTAAACTCTTCTAAACATTTAAGAGGAAAAAAATACCAAGCTTATACAAGTTTTCAACTGAGTAGGAAAGTGTAAATACTCTCAACTTTTTATAAGAAAAAATTTTCCCACTATTTAGAGAGGATAATCAGAACTTTGATACCCAAACCTGACAAAATGTCACGAAATGGAAAGTTATTAATAGTTATTAATGAGTGTAACACAATTCTTGATTCAATCTGAAAGCTCAGAAATAAATTTTATTCTTCATAAAGTTTTATTAATTTTGCTTTTAGAATCAGTTATGCATAGGCAAAGCAGACAGGTGTTGTGAACAGTTCTGC
This sequence comes from Eospalax fontanierii, assembly GCA_035773235.1. Classification (NCBI taxonomy): domain Eukaryota; kingdom Metazoa; phylum Chordata; class Mammalia; order Rodentia; family Spalacidae; genus Eospalax; species Eospalax fontanierii. The sequence continues at coordinate 48,714,201 of CM069534.1, forward strand.
ATTCCAAGTTATTACTTTTTGCATTGGATGAGCCATTTGAACAAGCTGTAAAGATCTGAACCCCACCATCTGGAACATAGAGCATTCTAGGTCATGATGTAGTCACGTAATTGTGAAATTTATACATTTTCATGGGCAACATCCTCTGTAGTTTCATAAATTCCAACTTTGTCGTAATCCTAAAATGGATGTCCCGTGAAAGCACTCCGTAATGATTCACTTCCTAAGAAGTAACATTATTTACAAGAAGTCTGTTTATGTGTACGTGGAGATTCGCCGGTTATCTTTTTTCTTTCCAGGAAGGATTCCCCAAGATGTCTCCAAGGGAGATATTAATGGAAGCTAGCTACCTAACTTCATTCTGTTCAGGAGCCATGAAGTCTCACAAGCATCACTGCTCTATACTAAGCAAAATATCATCAAATAAAATCTGCAATATATGAAGAGACCAATATATCATGAGGTGGTTAAACATTTGAAAATTACTTAATGCAGTTCCTCATAAAATAAGACAAACCATGTTGTCAGTAGCCACAGAGAAAGCAAGTAAGTCAACACTCATGAACACTATAAATTGCAAACTAGGAACAAAAGGGAAATAGTTATCTATTAAGACCTGCAGTTAGCATACTACTTAGTAGTAAAGCATGGATCTTTCCCCTTGACATTGAGACAAAGATGTTTACTCTCATCACCTCTGTTCTGTACCACACTTGATGTTTCTAGCCAGGGCCATGAAGAAACAAGTACAAGCAGCAGGAGAAAATACTGGAAAAGAAATAATGAAATCATCCCCCATGATTGTGGACTGGCATTGTCATACATGTCCTACATGACTGTGTATGTAGAAAATCTCAACTATTCTAGAAGCTGTGAGAATGGCAGAACTTATTGTCAAACTCTCAAAAACTGTATATCCTTGCACCGGATCAATTGAACAAATTAAAATACTTAAAATGTGAAATAACAGAAGTAGCAAATGCCTAAGAGCAAACCAGTTGTAAGATTTACAGTTTTCCTACATGGAAGCTGAAAACATTACTAAGAAATTAAAGATTTAGATAAAAGTTTAAACTGTTGATTGATGAAAAACTCAGCATTTTAAAGATTGGTGTCCTGATTTTACTCAAGATTTATATTCTGTGTAATCCCTATCAAAATCTAGAAGGCACTTTTATTTTGAGAAAACTGATAAACTGAATCTGAAATGCACTTAGAATGGACTAACAATAGCCAAGATAGTCTTAAGAAGAACAGCTGTAGTGCTTACCAGCACCCGGTGTCCAGACCTATCAGCAAGCTACAGATTTAGAAGCCAGAGTGTCTGTACAATGATGCACTGGTAGACTCATGGAAGAAATCCAGGAATGAAACCATGGGGATTTTTTTTTCTAAAGGCAATGCTTTCTCACTCTAGTAGCCATCTCCCACCTAGGCTTATTCCCCACTTAACCACATTGTAGAAGACCCACTCAAAGACACATGGAAAATAAATGTTAATTTCAGCTTTTGAGTTTCCAGGGTCCAAAATCGTGGCATCAAATTTAGGGTTAGAGGAATACTTATCCATTTCTCTTCATGCCACAGTCTAACTCCAAATTCACTCAAAGAAACGGAGAAAGCAATGCTCAGCAGTGAGAATATGTCTCCAAGAGAACACAATAGAGTTAATTACAGATGAAGGTTTCTGAAAACTAATTCCATATTAAAAATTACAGTCTGAAAAAGCCCCCCAGGAAAAAAATGTGCATGATCTAAAAGTGGAGAGACTAGTGCCCTATCTCCTGACTCATTACCATGAGATATATTGTTGCATAGAGTTGGTCTAGGTACAGTGGCATTAAGTTTACAAATAGATACACCTACATTGAGTGCCTAGGGATATGGATCAGAGGATCATGAAAATGTCTTTTCTTAGTGTAGCTGGGAACATTAGAGAAATGGTCTTAACAGCTGACAGACCTGAGGGACTCTTGGCAGAATTCAGTGTGAGCTCTGAAGAGGTCCATATTTCATCAGATACCAACATGGAAGTACATGTTAGTGATGACTGGCAAGGACTGTGTTCATCTAACTTGACACCAGCCACAGACAGACACCAAGCAAGAATCAAATGTTATGATGTCACCTGACTCTTTGGAGCTTAGATGCAGAGAGGCATGGTGTGGACTTAGTATGTCCCCATGGAGTTCATATGATGAAACCCTCCCCTCAGAGGTGACGGGATTAGGACACTGGGACTTGAGAAGAACAGAATGCATTCCCTTATAAAAGCCCAGTAGAGCTCATTCACCCCTTCTGCCAAGTGGGAACAGACAGTTGCCATGAACAATTAAGTGTGCTCTCACCACAGAATCTGTCAGCATCTTGATCTAACCTCCAGAAGCATAAGAAATTTCTGTTATTTATAATCCATCCAATATATAGTGGGTGTTCTGAAACTAAGACAAAAAGAATATATTGTGTCAGCTTATTCTAAATGCAATGCCTACATCTATATAGAATTTCCACACACCTAGTATGTGTGTGTGTGTGTGTGTGTGTTTGTGTGTGTGTGTGTTACATATGCATACCATTAGACAAAATAAGAACTTAAGAGCTGAGTACAGTTTTGGAAAAATAAAGCCACCTTTTTCGTACACCTAACCCCATATAACTATCAACACAAGCATTTCAAACAGGACCAACAGGCAGGCTGCTGTAGAAGGATGGGTGAGACTAGAGAAAATCATTTGCATCTAGCTCTTTTCCCACATCCTGCAAGGCCCTGCACTAAGGATTAAGGTGATATTTGTTGAATCGTGTTCTGTGCACCACTAGTTCATAGGCTATGGACTGATGCTAGAAGGGAAACAAAGTTGAAAGGTTTCTTCCCTGCCGGACTCTCAAAGCCATTTATATGCAGATATTCAGTGTATCTTTCCAAATGAGATGGAAGCATCACCATGTGGCCCAGATCCCCTTCAGAATAGGATTTATCCCCCTTTGCTGGGCGGGCTATTAACAAGCACCCTGCAGCTGTCAGGTCCCGTCTGCTGTCAGGTGTCTTCTGGAATTGCATCAGCAACACAGAAACACTTCATCTAATGTCATGCTCCTCCCTAGGTGACACGTATCAGTGCTTGATCATTGCAGAGATGCACAGTTATTCTTCAATCTACCTTAGGACATGTCTGAAGGCCATTCCACCTCCATAGTTCTCAGTGGCGCTGGCAGAGGCTGTTCACCTTCATTGCCATTCAGCCTGCCCTGCCTCATCCTGCCTTTTTTGCCAGTGTTTGTCCAAAGTGCACTTCTTAATAAACAGCCCTAAGTCTGAACTGTATGTCAGAGTCTCAGAATCTGCATCCTGGAGAACACTGAGTCCACCATCACCCCACCCCCCACTTTAGGATTCTACTTGCCCACAAAAACCTTTTATTCATAGAGTACCTAACAGGCATCGAGTTTAAGAAACACATTCTGGCTGCTGGTAAATACAGATGTGAGAACCGAGCGCACACATTTTTGTCTGACAAATATAAATATTTTGTATTCACAGCTGCTTTTGGATATTTACTAGGAAAAAAAAGGAAAGCATGATGAAAGCCTTTGAAAATCTGTTTCCAAGAAATAAAAACTGTAATATAAATTCCATAAAACTAAAAGAAATCAACAAAATTGAAATAGTTGGCTTCAAAAGAGAGTAGACTACAATACACTTAACTGAAATATTTGTGTTTGGCAATACAATGTCTGGTAATCATTTCAAGATGTGACTCAATTACCAAAAGAAGAAAAAATATACCTGGAATAAATATTTTGCACACATTCCTGACAGAATCATATTTGTATTTTAGTGCTACTTTGAAACAAGAAAATGGCTTGAAATACTAACACCTAAATAATCAAAGACAATGAACCGTCAGACTACATGATCAGCATAGAGCAATTTCCAAATAGGAAAAGATGCATGCAGCCTCTACAAATTTGGCTTGGGGAGGTGTTTGCTTCAGCTCACTTGAATAAGCTACTGTCTATGGCTCACAAGGGTCCTGTTCTTAATGAGGTGGTGCATAGCAGCAACACACTGTGAGTCCAAATAGCAGATGGCAGTGCTGTTGAGTAGGCTGCCAGGCTGATGTCTAGCCACCAACTGGCAGCAATCATTATTAAAGTGATTCATGTGCCTAGGGAAAATCGTCATAAGAGTCTTAGCAAATGTGAGCAGCAAGACACAAATGATCTGTTCTATCGACTATGGATGCCACCTATATTTTAAAAAATATTGTCCTCCAAGGCCCTTTACATGAAGAATGGCAGGATGTGTGAACTCTATTTCTTTGCTCTGCACTCACATGCCTTTAAGCATGATGGCTATAATTTCTCTGTTTAGTGAATAGCTTTTACTTGAAGGAAATAGCTTCATACATTCACCCTATGGACTTGCAGTACATATATTCAGTGACAGGCAAGCACTCACAGATTCTCCAAACAAAGGTTCTGTGTAAACGTGCAGATCTAATAACTGAACATTTTCTGTCTCACATTATGAAGTGATGACCTAAATAGCTCATGGTCTATCCACCTGAGGCAAATAACTCATCCCCGGGGAAAAAGAAAAAAAAAACAAAAAGCTTGTTATCGTCACAGTTGGTTCATGGAACAGATTATTACGACTAGGAGCGACACAAAAGTATTTTCATATAAGGACCTTTCTGCAAGAAAACCTTGAAGGTATTCCCATGAAAGTACTCATTTCAAAAGCTCTGTCTTTATAAATCAAAATGCTGAGCAAGTAGCATGATTTTCAGATCTGCTTTGTAACCAGAAAAGTATATATTATTAAAGCTTTTATTGAAAAACACACAAAATCTGGTTTCATTCACTTACAAAATACCTGCACCTAAACAATAAAAAATTCTAATTGTTTTATAAATCTTCATTAAAATGATCTTCCTAAAATTAATAGACTCTGAGCTGAACATGGTGGCGCATGCCTTTAATCCCAGGAGGCAGAGGCAGGCAGATCTCTGTAAGATGGAGGCCAGTCTGGTCTACATAGTGAGTTTCAGGCCAGCTGGAGCCATAAGGGAGATCCTGTCTCAAAATATAACAATAAAAACTAACAGACTCTGTCATGTGCTAATAATAACAAAAGTCAACACTATAGGTGAATTTCAAATATTCTATTTGTTGTCATCATGGATATTATGTTTTTAAAGATTTTTTTATTGGAAGTAAAATTTCTTTTAAAAGAGGAGACTGGAGAGATGGTTCAGCAGTTAAGAGTACCAGCTGCTCTTGCAGAAGACTCGGGTTCTATTCCCAGCACCCACATAGAAGTAACAGCTGTCAATAACTCCAGTTCTAGGGGAATCCAGAACTCTCTTCTGACCGCCATGGGGACTGCACAACAGGGGTGCATTTACACACATGCGGGCAATACATTCATACATAAAATAACAGATGATAGCTAGCTAGCTAGCTAGCTAGCTAGCTAGATAGATAGATAGATAGATAGATAGATAGATAGATAATAAATGTTAAAGAACCAGTGAGATAGCTCAGTTGGTAAAGGAACTTGCTAACCTGAGTTTAAACCACAAGGTAGAAGGAGAAAACTGACTCCTTCAAGTTGTCCTCTGACTTTCACAAGTGTGACTTGACATGTGAACCCATCACACTAATAAGTATAAATTAAAAAATTAAGTGTTAAAAATTACTTTGGCTTTATCACTTTGAAAAACCTGTCCAGCTTGTAATATTTACAAATTCTATAGCATATGCTCATGTCTTTATGTCAAACATGAGAGTGATTCTCTTTCAAAGTTGGACATGCTAGCCCTGGCAATAAAAGCAAGTTCACACTTCATCACTCAGAACTCTAAATATTCTCCCCAAATACAGAATTAAATTCCAAAACTCATCACAAACTTTAATATTTGAAAACAAAATTATCAAATCAACAGGAGATCTATATGTTGCTTGTGTCTGGATTACTTTTCAAGAACTCAGTTAAACTAATGTTGGAAGATAAGATGTCTTATACCTTATTTTGCATGAGAAAAGTGCTTTTTGTTAAAATGAATCAAAAAATGGTGATGAGTTCCTTAAAATGACAGAAATCTCAAAATACTGATCAGCCTATCAAAGCATCAATGGCTACTTTTATCAAACATAATAACATGCTAGCTATTATGACAATAAGACTCAATGATGATTGTCCCTGAATAGTAGGTTGTGTTAGGTAAGTAGTAAAGAAAACCAGCAGTGAGCAGCTAGTGTGAGCACATGTTTCCATGTGTTCTGATAGTGAGATTCAAAGGTGAGTAGGTGAATTGGCAACAGTGGATGTTCAGTACGTCCCATTACAATAGATGGTTATTCTTTTTTATAAACAGATGAGTTGCAAGGATGATGAGACCAGAATTCTGGAAATCCATTCCTTAAAATGTATATGTACTAAATAGTTGTTTTCTGTTCTCCTATCCTTCACACACACAAAGACTACTTTTAAAAAACATTTTTATTCTTTCGGAATTACATACAGTTTCATTTTTATCATACTCACGCCCCACTCCATCTCCTCTTAGAATCTACTGTCTACTGTCCAACTTTGTGTCCTGTCTTTTCTCAAAATCCACTGAGTCCAATTTGCACCGCCCGAATACTCTTGGGTATGGGGCCATCTCCTGTTGTGGCCAATCTACCAGGGCTCACACCCTTAAAGAGTTTCACTTGGAAAATTCATGGAGGTCAGGAATCTAGTAAGGGGCCATGCGGGGAAGTCTTTCAAGTGAGTGGAGATAGACTGCAGTGATATAAAGGGAGAAAAGGAAACAATAAAACAAGAACAGTTAATGTGGTAGGGGATGAACGGCAAGGCAGTGGGGGAGAGGGATGAGAGGGATAACAAACTCTAAGGACGTTTAGCAAAAACATTTAAAAAAAAATTTTACTGAGATTTTGTACATTTCATACAATAGCTCTTAATCAAAGTTAACTCCCCTCCCCTGCCTGTGACCCCCCCCATCAAATCTCATGTATTCCAACATACATGTTAAGTCCTATCCAGTCAAGTATTTATAATCAAATGTCCTTCGGTGCAAATTCATCCACTGAAGTCTAGTCAGCCTAGCTAGAGATCATAGGTGAGGCCTACTCTCCCTCATTCAGTCGTAATCAGTCTCGGACTAGGACCAGCTCACCACCCGTTTTCCTTGCTCCACTTTGGGCTCTTGTCTGAGTTGGGGTGGGTCCCGTGCTTGATACCACCACTGCCACAAGTTCACATGAACAAGCGGATTCCAGTGACCTGAAAGCCTCTGCTTCCCTGTGTTCATGAACTAGCCCTGGCTCTTACAGTCTTTCAGCTCCCTCTTCAGAAGTGGTCCCTGAGCCATGGGTGGGAGAGATTTAATATAGGAGTCCTATCCAAGGACACACACTACAGTCTCTTATTCTTTAAAAATTGGCCAGTTGTGGCCTTCTGTGTGCATTGCCCTGTGTTGTATAAGGAAGTTTCACTGGTTCGAGTTGAGGGATGCACTAGTTTCCTCTCTACTCCCCATTTTGCTATGTTCCATGAGCCTTATGTATAGAGTTTTAACTGTGAATATATCGCCTAGGACTGAGCATCTCTCAGACATATATTTTCTGTATACGTTTTAAAGGCACCTATGATGTCCATCTGCTCAAAGTCTCAGTTGCAGGCTCTCATTAATCTTGGAGGCATTTGATCAGCTGATCACCACCAGCATCTTGAACACTCCTTGCTTTGGTTTCAAGTCTAGCTGAGCATGTGCCTAGCTTCTTCCTCCTTCCTTCTCACAGTGTCCTGCTTAGTGCATCAAAACCTCCTGGGCTTACACCTAAGTGTGGTGGTGTATGCCTTTAATCCCAGCTCTTGGGAGGCACAGTCAGATGGATCTCTGTGAGTTCGGGGCCACCCTGGCCTACATAGGGGGTTCCAGGCCACCAGTTGGGGATACAGGGAGCTGACTCAAAAAAATAAAAACAACAACAACACCAAAAATAAAACAACCAACCAAAAAAACACTGTGACTTAATGACTTCTGAATACTCTTGGAATTCTACTGTGCATTTTGATCTTTGACCATGAATATTCAGTTTGTACATTCCATGTGTCTGTCTGACTTACTAAAAATGTATATTACATCAAGAACACTCAAATATTTGTTTAATGAATGAACAAACAAAAGAACAATATACTTCGTTTAAACAGATTAATTAAGGGTAGTAATGACCACTTGGAGATTAAATAATTCTTAACATCTCATTGAGAAGATATAAATATTATTCTAATCTTTGTAAAATAGGAAACTGAGCTTTAGAGAAACGACTTGTTCAAGAACATATAGGCACTGAGTGTGTCCTCACTGAGTCTTGTACTCCTGATGCCTTACTCACTAGACTCCTGACTTAGTGCTATAGTTACTGACATGTGTAAGCGGGAATAAAAGAGACACGCTTCATTCAGCTAGCATATTCCTGGTCCTCTGCTACAGAGATACAGTCTTTAGGCTGATGGCTATGACTATGAGAGAACTACAAATATTATTTTTTCTCACATTTAAAAGAAAAGGATCTAACTCCTCATCTGAAGAATAGAAATGAAAATATTATCATTTTCAGCCTTCCTTAAGTCTTTACTTTTAGGCTAAAATAATAGTGGATATGAAAAACTGAATCACTGCTAAAACATGAGCAGCTTCATTCATTAAGTAGTGCCACTGTGAGATATTAAATGAAGACCTGAATGGGGAGGCAGAAAATTTTACATATTGAGTAGAGGAACAGAGAGAAGACAGCCAAGAAAGAACTAGAAAATACAGACCAACTTACATAACTCTTTTAACTGAGGAGATGAAAGGAGAGAATGGCCACATTTTATAGTTTACATTTAATAGATAATAAACTCCTACTGCACAATTAGAGAATTTAAAGATCATTAACTTAAATGTACTATATTTTCTTTTAAAAAGAGAAATAAAAATCTGGAGATGTTATGAAATATAATTGGTGATTTTACAGTTAATTTGTTTTGTACCTGTGTGGTTTGCCTTTCATTGATCCCAGAGACATTACAATTAGCACATCTTAGGGATGACTGCAGATAGAGTAGGCAGGAGAAATTAGGTTAATGAGGAAGTGTAAAGGCAGATAATCCTGAAACCATTTGGTCTTCAGAATATACTGGGCTTTAACCTGAAATCAAGCACCCCAGTTGGGAATGCTCTCGAATTTCACTTTCACTATACATTCTAGGTTGTAACACACATCCTCTCGTAATTGTAGATAATGTTGATCAGGGTCAACTTTAATTCTGAGACAAAGCTTTAAAGGGTACCTTTTGGCTTTGATAGCAATGGAACCACCACATCACTAGTAAGGACAATAAGACTTCTTGATCATGTTTATGTCTGCCGTGAACAACACAAAAACTTTAAATATCACATGTAGTTAATCAAAAATATTTCTTAATCAAAAGAATCTAGAGGGATAAATGAACAGGTATGGCTTTGGGGTCTGTCACAGCCATATTTCAATCTCAGGTCAGTCTCTTAATAAAAATAAAAGACTCAGCTTTACCATGCTCATTTTTTTAAATGAATATGTCTTGTAAAGCAGTTTTGAAGATCCTAGAATAATTAAAGCGATTACGTAGTTGGCACAGACAGTTTTGACTGTCAAAGTTGTTAATCGTTGAAATGCCGATACCAAAATTGGCTGTACATATATTTTTACCAGTTTTTGACAGATCCACATGTGTTAGAGAGAAGCTGTTCCATAGATTTAGGAATTCACCCAGTGATCACTTTATCTTGGTCTGCTTTAGTGCTGTTCTAACAGAATACCTGGAACTCTGTAAATTATGAGCAGAAAACTATTTCTTGTAGTTTGGACATTGCAAAGTCCAAAGTCACACTGCCAGTACTTAGTGCAGGCCTTCTTGTTATAGGAATACATTTCAGAAGACCTGAAGACAGCAGAATGTCAGAGGGGGCTTAAGTTACCATTTAATGGCACCAACTCTACCCCTGATGGTAGAGAACTCATGGCCTGATCACCTTTTGAAGGTCCCTCCTCCTAACACTGTTATAATGGCAATTACAATTTTAGCAAGAGTTTAAAAGGGTCACATGTGCAAATGCGGTGTGGTTCACCGGTTAAGAGCACTGACTGCTCTTGCAGAGGACCTGGGTTCAATTCCCAGCACCTACATGGCAGTTAATAATCATATGTAACTCCAGTTCCAGGGGGATTTGACGCTCTCTTCTGACCTCCATGGGCACTAAATGACACAGGTGCACTTACATACACATAGGCAATAGAACTCATACACATAAAAATAAAAATAATAAAATATACCACAGGGACAAGTGTTTAAACCAGTGCACACTTTCAAGTTCTTTTTCAGCTTTGTGAAATAAGCCCAAAGAACAGTTCATTATTAAGTAGTTACTATGATCTAAATATCATGAGCCTAGAATCTAGGTACTATAATTTGGATATTGAATACACACACATACTCATGCATTGAGGGCTGTGTCTCCAGTCCATAGTGCTGTTTGGAAGTGGTGAGACATTTAGGAGATGAAGCCTAGGAGGAGTAATCTGGGTCCTTGGGGAGATGCCCATAAAGGGAATATATTGTGACCCAAATCCCATCTTGCTTCTGCCTTGGCTTCTTGGCTGCCATGAGGTGAGCAGACCTCTTCCATCACGTGTTTTTGCCATGGCAGGCCACTGCAGGTCGAAAGCAAAGAGGCCCAATGATCATGAGCTAAAACTCCTGCAACTGTGACATCCCCCCATAAACTTCCACCTTATCCGTCCTTTACTCCTGAATTTCATCACAATGTTCACAAACTAACGCAAATAAAATTTTAAATTAAATTTTATAGTAAGTAAAGCTCTCTAGAGCTGCTTCATATCAAAAACGATTTTTAAAACAAAATAAGCATCACAAAAGAGGCCTACATACGATATCATAGGAATCTAGATCAAATGGTTCTTCTGTAAATGAATACTGTTTCCTGTAGAAGAGGTGGTATTTGACTTGAACCCTCAAGTAAGCACACGATTTCAAGATTGAGGAGGAAATAGTCAGATAAATGCAGAAGTTACGCATTCATTTTACACCTCAGATTCCTTCAACACCTGCAGATCAGCCTTCATGATGCTCTGATAATAAATTTACAACCAGATCATAGAAGGCTTTAAATGCCAAAATAAAACAACTGGGTTTTCTTCGGGCTTTTAAGAGGAATTTAAAAAGAAACACCCATAACTGGAGTTAAAAGCATAAGCTTAAGGACTTGTCCAAAAAGAGACTTACAGAACCTGCCTGTTGTTGAGGGTGAATGAATGGCCTCTAACATTCTTCCTGGTCATTTTTCTTAAATGACAGAAGAAAAGACATCTGGAAATAGGGGTGTGCAGATAGAGAGACAGCGAGCTCGGTGAGGTAATTAGAATCTACGCTCACACAGAAAGACACAAATGAGAGACAGGATGACAATGCTCCAGGATTCTCCCACCTGCTGCAAAAACAGGGAAATAATGGAATAATAAAAATAAAGTCTATGTCCTTATCAACATTTGTGCTCACAGGGCTGTAGACATTTTGATTTTAAAATTGTACATGAAATAAAAGGCAAGGTAATTGAAAATGTAGCTAATCTGGCAGCCTCTCATGTCAGTGGCAAATATATGTTAGCAATGTCCTAAACTGTCCATTCTTTTCCATTCCAACATTTATCCTGTCTGTCTGCTTACATGCTGCCTGTGTCTTCCTCAAGGATATTCACTTTACTCCTTCCTTAAACTTTAATGGTTGTGCCAGCTCTCTAGCCTTTCCTTCAACTTTAAATCAGTTGGCAAGTAGTGATACCCCTTTCAGAACTGCAACCAGCAAGACATACTCTTCTAGTTGTCAGTCAGGCCCATTCTGTGCAATGATAGCCCTGAGAAGTGGCTAATATCGCTTATGATAAATAGCCCTACGTGCATCCTTTCATTATAAAACTATCCCCCGAGAGCATGGCATTATTCAAGGAGACATGAAAACCTGTTGATCAAGTAAACAGCAAAAGAGCAACAAGAGAAGACAGATGTTTCCTGATACAAACATGGGTATGCATTTATTTCATTGTCTATGAGCTGTAGAGAGGATATCCAATGAGATGGCTAAGGATGAAAAATGCCTGAGAGAGACACTCATAGATGACTATAAATAAATATAGAGAGATATATAAATACCAAATTCATCATATTCACACTTCCCCACCACTGATCATTTCTACCCCACCCCAACTCCACTCTGTTAGACATTCAGCTATTAGAATCAGAAACCTGGGAAACTCTAATATGTCCTTTCCCTGGTTTCCCACACTTAATTGCTAAAAGTTTTTTGGTTATATTTATACTAACTAATTTTCTCTGGTTCTTATAAAATATCACTTCCCCTACTTTCTGATTCTGGGACAAGACAAACGGTTCCTTACCATGGTATAAAGGCCCGTTGGTCAGAGCCACATTACAACTTGTTCTCTACCCTTCTCTCCTAGACATCCTTGCATTTGCTCTTCCATCAGCCTGGAATGATTCTGCTGTGGGTGAGCTCTAATCTTAGGAGAAGCATGCGATATACCAACAAGAATGCTCAGGAGACGCCTGTGTCCTCCCGGTGCCCATATATCCTTTCTTAAAGAAATGATTGCTTTCCCAAAACAATTTCTGTAACTTGCCTGGCTCTTCCACCAGACTTAATAACATCCTTGAAGTTAGAGACATTAAGTCATCTGGCACAGTAGACTCAAAACCATCTACCACATACACAAGCACATAGTTATTGTCAGTATTAGCATTACTGCATACCCAGCTGTCTGTATGAGGATCACTTTATATTCAAATAACTCCTTCCCAGAAAGATTACATTGCAAATCACAGTATTGTTCACCCCAAAAGTTTCTCTAAAAATCTACCAATTCTTCCTTAGAAAATATTAACCAGTAGCTTATTTCTTAAGCTTCTGATTAACCTATATTACATATATATTGAAACACATTATTATTATTACAATAATAGTATTAAAATATCAAGTGGAGATTTGTTACTGAAAAGAAGTACAAATTTAGAGTACATTCTTCCCATTTTTTTCCTCTCAGTGTCTGACAGTTCTCACTACTCAAAGTAAGAGGAATATATGCTGAGACAACAAGAGGTAGGAAATCTTTGTTTTCTGAGCTTTGTAAAGAAATTTTTCCTGGTAAATCACTAATTAAAATGAAGTCATGCTCAGCAAATGTGCTTTAAAACTCTTGTCTTTGAGGCTATTCAATTACTGGTTTCATAGGGATTGTTTGACAGTGATTTTTTGATATGCTGAAATGTTAAACACAAAAATCATACATAGATGATTTTGTTAAGATATAATATGTGACTTTCACAACACAAAATTACATTTTTCCTCTAGTTAGCTCCTCTGCCTTCATGTTTTTGTTTAAGATTTAATGTGTACTGAACATATAACTTACCTTTGATCTTCTTATACTCTTTCTTGTGTCCCTTGAATAAATACCCGATTTGGGGAAATACACATGATCATCATGTTTTAATTATAGCAGAAAAACATCAAACACACATAAGGTTGTGTTAAAAGACTTAGATTCTAACTTAAAGAAGTTTTCATTGGTCAATAACAAGAACTTTGAAAAACATTAAAAAGAATGCCAGGGCTGGAGAAATGACTCAGTGATTAAGAGCACTGGCTGCTCTTCTGAAGGATCTAGGTTTGGTTCCCAGCACCTATATGTCAGCTAACAACCTTCTGTAACTCCAGTTTCAGAGGACAAATTGCTTTTAAAAAATAAAATAAAATAATACTACCTACAATGCATTGAAATACAATGGTGTCTGAATCCATAAGTTCATAACTGTGCTAAAAATGTAGCCCATTTTCCTTATGGGCTACAAGGAAATACAAAAAGAGAAGACAAATTATTATTTTATTATTGGGAAAACATGATTATGAAATAATCATACATTCGAGTGAATTATACTACCGATGCACCAAATATGAGCTAACCAGAAATTTCTGTTTATAAAAATGTTCTAAGGGACTTCCAGCCTCAGCTATGCATGACAGAGTAGCTGGTATTGAACTAACTCTTCTGCCAAAAAAACCTATAAACGCTGGATAAAGTATATAAATCAGTTAGAGGAAGTGGCTGGCAAGAAACCAGTACAGGCAGGACTTTCTCAGTCCCTGAGAGAGCAGAAGCACATATGGCGTGCTCTACATTCATGCTGTGGCTTTTTCTGAGGGCATTTTTCAAACTGTGATGAGAGGGGATATAGCATGAACTGAAAGTGGCAGTCTTATTGGACTGAGAAAAAATGGTCTGAGTTCAGAACTGCCAAATCAGCTTGGAACTGAGCCTCAAAGTCTCAGACAGGAAAGGAATTGAAAATCCACATTCAAATGTCTCCCAATTCTTATTAGTGCCCCATAGTGATAAAATATAAGATGAAACTAGCCACAAATAGTGGCAGATAGATAAATAGAGTCAAACTGTTGAGAACTCTTCTATTAGACAGTATGGTAGTCCCTAATCTAAGAGAGATTCTAGTAAGATATGAAAGTATGTACTGTCATTCAGTGACATTCCAAGATGCTAAAAGAATCAGCTAAATAGGAAGCTAAAATGATTCTAACCTTTTTCTTTCAATTTTAATTGAATTTTTGCAAATGGCATACATTATATTTTGACCATATTTAGACCCATCCTCTACTATCTGTCTCACTTGCTCTATCTATCATCTATCTACCTATGAATTAAGGCATACCAAGTCAAACCTTTGCCTCCAAATTCCCTTCAGTATGAATCCATCACACCCTTAAAGAAAACTGTTTCTCTCCCCCAGCAGCCACAGGTTACCAATAGTTCCTCATCTAGGGCTGGGGCCTTCTACTCACCTTCCTAATTCCATGCTGGGATTCTGTCTAGTTTGAGCTTGTGTGGGTCTTGTTCATGCTTTCATCATTGCTGTGAGTTCATGTGAACAACTACCCAGCTGTCTGGAAAACTCTGTTTCCCTGTGATCATTCACTACCTTTGGCTCTTAAAATCTTTCTGCCCCCTCTTCCACAATGATCCTTGAGCTTTGTGAGGCAGAGGTTTGATACAGGTGTCTTATTCAGGGATAAAGGCTCTGCATCCTCTTATTCTCTTCATGTTGGCCAGTTGTAGGTCTCTGTGTTAATCGCTATCTGCTGCATAAGGAAGCTTCTCTGGTGAGAGCTGAGAGATACGTTAATATGTGGGTATAACAATAAATCATTAGGAGTCAATTTAATATTGTAAGTATTTAGCAGAACAGTAGTATTCAGTTCTCCTCTATGGCCTCTGAGATGTCTAGCCTCAGGTTCTTAGACCTGAATTCAGTGTCAGGTATGGGCCTCATCTTATTGAGTGGGCCTTAAATACAATCAGAAAGTGGTTGGTTACTCCCATAATATTCGTGACACTATTGCACCAGTGGGCCTATCTTGCAAGGTCAGTTGTTGTATTTCAGAGGATTCACAGCTGACTAAACTTGATGATTACTTTTATCTTTAGGTAGCATGCAAAGCACCTTCCAGCACCATAGAAGCTAGACAGTAGAGATGAAGCTTTGAAGTCAGTACCAATTTGATTTCTCCTTATTTTTCTACAATGCATATATATAGTGTCTTTAGCAATAGGGTCTTAGCTTGATATTCTGGTGGGTAACCAAGAGCAGGGGCAATAGCCAGTATTGTTTGATTCTATGGGATGCCTTCTTAAAGAATATAACTATACACAGGGCTGGAGAGAGAGCTCAGTTGTTAAGAGTACTGGATGCTCTTTCAGAGGACCTGGACTCAGTTCTCAGAATCCGTATGATGGCTAATAACCTTCTGTAATTCCAGTTCCAGGGAATCCAATGCCCTCTTCTGACCTCCAATGGCATTGCATGACATGGGTGCACTTACCTGCATGCAAGCAATACACTCATACACATAAAATAAATGTGAATAAATAAATAAACATAAAAAGAGATTAAAATCAATCACTCTGTAAGAGAGAGACATTGCCCCTACTGGATATCTTAGACTAAAAGAAAAAGCCTAATACCAGGAATAGATTTTCTCTTTCTATCCTAACTTTCTGTAGCCTACTATACAAAGACGAGAAAGATCCACAGTCATACTTCGAAATGTTACAGACAAAAATGAAGATCATCGGTAAGAATATGGAATACTTACAAAAATCAACCACTTTTCCCCAAATAACAGACAATACAACAGCCAAGAACCACAAAGTGCACTGGTTTTCTAAATGCATGTGGACATTGCCAAAACAGGAAAAAGAAAATCTTAACAGTTTCAAAAAATTAAAATGAAAGAATGTTTACTGACTACTAAAGACAGTAACATAAAGGCAATTAGAAAAAAATCTTAAATGTTTGGCAATTACTCAACATACTTCTAAATAACATGAGTAAGAGAAAAATGCAGTGGAAACTATAAATTCAGGTTCTTAAAAAGTTGCCTCATAAAATAATCTGTTCTTGCCATTTTAGAAGCAACTTTAGGAAAATGTTGAGGAATGAGGAATCTTCTGGATGGGCTTCATTTTTGCTTAGTCTAAAACAAACACCTTTTCAACTACAACCCTAGAAATTATATTTGTAAAGAACTCTTTATATTTGAAATATCTGAGGTCTTTTTTTATTTGCTACACAATAAATTAGTGTGGCATAATGTTAAGGAAGTTAACAGAAAGCAGGAAACTTCTGAATAAAGACCTTGATTTTTCACAACCTCACAGGCTGTATGGGCTTTGGATTTGAGTTGAGACCTTCATCTCCCAAATCCCATGGAAGTGACTTGAAATTGGTCATTCAGGAACAGAGAACTCATTGGGTGACCACCTTCCCCATTTGCCCAAGACTGAAGGTGGTCTTCAGCACGTCTTGTGCTTTGATCATAAAAGCCTTAGGCAAACCCAGAACAAACTGGTCATCTGATGCACACTGAGTGTGGGTCACTTCAACTGAAAAATCACCAGACTTAAAGGGCAATGCCCTCAAACTTGTCTATCTTTCGGTCTGGAAAATGATATTATCTTTATTGCCCTGGATAACAAACAAATCTCTCCTTTATCTTTTACTCAGACTCAACTTTATCTTCCAAGTCTGTTTACCATGTAAACATGCTTGAAAAGATTTTCCAGAACAAAGCTGTAAATGTGCCTGTGAAGATGTGCAGATATGCCAGAGATCTATGCAGAACTGCTTCCCACCAACACTTCAGTAAAATTATAGTACAAAACCAAATACATAAACAAAATTGAAGTGCAATCATCATGTGATCATCTCTGTACTCATCTGTGTCCTGGCAATGACGATGTGAATCCCACACTCTTCCACAGGTTGACCAAGTAAGTTTCCTTCATTAAAAACTCAATAAAAACATTTGTACATTATTTTTATTAGGACATTTATGATAAAGACATATGATTAGGGGCTGGAGAGATGACTCCATGATTAAGAGCACTGGCTGCTTTTGCAGGGGACCTGGGTTCAATTTCAGCACCACATGGCAGCTAACAACTGTCCGTAAGGCTAATATCAAGGGATCAGATACCCTCTTCTTAACCGCCACGTGATGGGCACTGCATGATGTAGGTGCACTTACATACATGTAGACGAATGCTCATACACATAAAGTAAAAATTATACATAAAAATATTTTTAAAGACAAATAATTATACTGAAAGAGATGACCTGTCTCTCAGGAATAAGCTTCTATTTTATCTCAGTAACAAGAACTTAATGTTAAAGAAAAAAACATACTTCTTTCTATTGTCTTGTTCATCCAAGAATACACTAACTAAATTCTTCTCTTGTAAAAAGAGGTCAGGACCCATGAATAAAGCAACAGAGAACTTAGAAATGGGAAAGGAGGACATTAACAAAACAACAACAGATCTATATTCTTTTGGGTGAATTAAGTGTAAGCTAGGAGATTAAGTTAATTTGGATTTAGAAGATTAAGTTAATTTGGACTTCGTAAAAACAGGACAGATTTTTCTCAACTTCATCAACCTCTGGAGTCTAATGACTCATATTAACTGTAATAATCTAAATCCTTCTGTTTGTCCTGAAAGGTGTTTCACAAGCGCACACCCAGTCTGTTCTATGTTCCCCCTCTCGCTACCGATTACCCACCACATACAAGATATCTTGGACCCTGGACCTCCCACCACAGTGGAGGTCTGGGCCCCAAACATACAAAGTCTTCCTATATTTTGTTACTACATTAGCTTTCTATCCATGCACAGCAAATTACCACACATTGAGTGACTGAAGCAACAAATTATTTCTCACTTCTGTAGATCAAGTTTGTAAGTAAGCTGAGCTCTCTGGGTAGAGTCTCCCAAGGCTGAAATCAGAGTGCCCACTGGGCTGGCCTTTCATCTAAAGCTCTTAGGAAAGAATCTGCTTATTCAGGTGGTTGCCAAATATGGACTGTCCATATTTCCTTGCTGGCTGCTAGCCAGGCACCATGCTCAACCTCTTAGGCTCTTTCTCTCTCAGGCCTGAGGCTCCTTGCTGTCTTATCCAGAGACAGAGCGTGAAATCTCCCTAAGCTTTGAATTCCTAATTTCTTCCTCTGCTCCCATCTGCAGACAACTCTCTTCTTCCAATAGGTTCATCTGATTGGATTTCAAGTGCCCAAATAACCACTATACCATAAGGTCAGTTAACCTGAAACTTTAATTGCAACTGCAAAATCCCTTCAAAGAAGTATCTAGAACAGTGATTGAATGGATAACCAATTGTCAGAAATCTTGGGAAGGGAGGCCATCTTTAAAATCCTCCCGTAATCATACAGTGTGGTTGGGTCTCCATCTCCAGCATGGCTGTTGTGCTCCAGCCGGCCCAAAGAATGGAGGACAATCAAACAGGTCCTCAGAGTGCAGTGGGAAAGACTCCTGGGAGACTGAGTCAGTGGGCAGTTCAGTTATTGAAATCAAGGCAGAGGTTTATATAGGGAGGCCCTTCTGGCCATTACAGGAGGCAGGAAAGTTAAAGGTGGAGTCTTTAGGTAAAGGCGGGAAGGTTATAGGGATGATGTGGAAATTAGGAATGAGGAAAAGAAACCCAAAAACCTGGTTCTGGTCTGGGGTGATCTTTGTTGGGGGAAAAGACGAATCAACTGCTGAGGCCTCCAGTGACTTCCTAGGACCTAGGTTATTGCATCAGGCAGAGCAGGTCAGACTCCTAAGGTCCCTTCAGGGTATCCGGGTTGCTTGGCTTGCTCAATACATTTTACAACAAATCCAGACCCCACAATCCAGCCTCTGCCATCCTGTATCCCACTGTAGTACAGCATTGCTTGTGTGTTTAG
This sequence comes from Eospalax fontanierii, assembly GCA_035773235.1. Taxonomy (NCBI): domain Eukaryota; kingdom Metazoa; phylum Chordata; class Mammalia; order Rodentia; family Spalacidae; genus Eospalax; species Eospalax fontanierii. The sequence continues at coordinate 48,733,648 of CM069534.1, forward strand.
ACTTGAGACTTTTTAGAAAATCAGTTCCTAGGTAATTTATGTATAGTCCCTCTCCTCTCCAAGAATTTAAGCCCAACTTGAATGGTGTCTTCACTACAAGTCAATTAAAAGTGCAAATTTTGAAGCTATTTTCAGAATCATATCCACCCAGACAAACAAGGCTTTGTCACAGGGTCAGACTCCTTAGGACAAACACTTTCTCAGAAACCTCAGATTTTCAGAAAAATAGTCTCTGAAGAGAGGACCTCACCACTACCCCAGACATGCCCAAGCATGTCTTATTCTGGTTTAGTCTTAAAACTGTTTTCTTACCACATTTTCATACTATTGGAATGGAATCTGCAAGCTTCCCCCCATTTGAACATTGTGCATACTTAAGTACTGCTCCCTGAGAAACAGTCTGCTTCCCGCTGGTCGGCTAAATGTCTAACTTATAGCTTGAAGCAAATGAGGATTTATGCTTCTCTGCTTTATATGTTTCATCAAAGGATAAGCCTCAGTTTTTGTGCTTGGAAAGGGCGAGAGCAAATTACCACTCAACCCAATGTATTTCCAAAAGAGAGAAGTAGAAGAATGATTCAGTAGTCTGTCTATAAAATGGACTGCAGGTTCCAGTAAAATCTTAAGAATCATTTTCTTATGTGTAGACTGGAAAATAAGAGAACTAACACAGGAATGAAATGTGCATTGTGGAAAGTGTGATGGTTAATCTGGACTGTCGATTTGATTAGGTTAGGAAACACCTGGGAATTCATCAAAGCACCCCTCTGGGTTTATCTGTGAGGGTGTTTCCAGAAAGGATTAAGAAAAGTGGGGGAGGACTATCCGTAAATGTTGGCAGTACCGTCCCATAGGCGGGAGGTGGGGGGGGGGGGTCCTAGATCTAAGAGGAGGAAGAGAACCTGCACTGTTCCCCCTCCATTTCCTTCTCCCTCTCCCTCTTCCCGTCTTCCTGACCGCTGCAAAGCGAGCTGCTCTGCCCCACTGTGCAGTCCCCATCAGGATGCTCTGAAATCGCTGAATACACATAATCAAAAGCAGTCCTTCCTCCTTAAATGATTCCTCTCAGTTATTTGTCATAGCGATAGAAAATCTGACTAACACAGGGCAGGAGGAGTTTGTTATCTTCCACTTCATTCTGTGCAGTTGGCTGTGAACACACAAATAGACCAATTGCGAACTATAACTGAATTGTGAAGAAACTAAACATAAACATAAGAGCAAGGACTCAAAGCCTTCAGCCAATCTTTCATCTTTTTCTATTTTGATTGGTCACAGATGTCAAGTAAAATCACCCTTGTCAGAAAATATCTCCAAAAAAGTAGGACATGGCACCAGTAACCAAGCAGCGTAATACGTATGAGGTTTTTCTTCAAAGATCATCATAGTTCTGTGTGCTGTCTGTTTAAAAACAGGAAAAAATATGTCTTTTGTCTTGACTTCTGGAAAAAAAATGTGAAAAATAGCCAAATGATTTGCTTAATGTGTTATGTTCTTAGGAAACTGTCCCACTAAGCCTGCCATTTGAGGAACAATTGATAAGTGAAGCCAAAGAAGAGGTAACAAGGATTTTAATTTCAGGTGGTTTTTTTCTCCTATGAGTCTTGATATTATTTACGTGGGAGAAAATTATATACGTATAAATCTTACAAGTTTATATTATCCCTTCTCTGAAGGATTCTCTGAAAGAAACAGATTATGTCTATGTTCTGTCCAGGAAAAATAATACAATGTCTGTCCTTCATAGTTCTGTTTTAAGCCCCGCATAGTCCCGAGAAGGAAGGAAGGAAGGAAAAAAGAAAAGGAGGGAGTGAGGAAAGGAAGGAGGAAGGGAGAGAGAGAGGATGGGAGGGAGATCATAGATCTATGATGGAGAGAAAGGACTATTTCTGTCTGTAAAACTTTCATAAGAAGAAAATCAAATATAAATTATTGGCACACAAATATATATAAATCCTTCCCATATATTTACTTAGCCATGGCTTCTCAGAAGTACATGAAAGTATTATATTTGGTTAAAGAATAAGAGATAACATCCCAGTCATCCAAATCTTAGCTTCTATTAACCACAGACAGAAATATAAATGTACTGTAAGTGTGATTTCTTAAAACTGCAAAGAGTATTAGGAGCAATGGTGTATGCTGGGACTTAAAGTCAAGTGGATTCACATTTGGTTAATTCTGTTCTTTTGGGTCATAGACCATATTTTCTCTTTATAAAAATTAATTTTATTTATTTATGTATTTCTGTGTGTATGTGTAAGTATGTGTGCTACAGAATGTGTGTGGAGGTCAGTGAATAGCTTGAGGGCATGGGACTTAAATCGCCAGGCTTGCCATCAAGTGTCCTTTACTCACTGAGCCATCTCACCAACCTGACCAGAGACAATGTTCTTAGATTCTCTTAACCTCAATTTCTTTATCAGTAAAGAATAAATAGCATTCTTCTTATTTTTGTTCTTTCGTGAACTCTTTTTATCCGTATTTTCCCGAATCAATATTGCAGAGACTGGTTTATTCCAGTAGCCTTTCATTTGGGCAGTGGGACCAAGAGCACAGCTATGACAGGCCAAGTCTCACCTGCAGTGCCATTTTGTCTGGTGAGCTTGTCATCAGCTACAAAAGGGAGAGCAGAGACTCACACCTATTTCAGTATGTAGATTTAAGGGAAAAACTGGGAAAGAAAGAATCAACGGTGTTTATCAATTGCCCTGACAGCTTGCAGCAACCTATTACAAGAAAGAAACTGAACTAAAATGTGACTGGTCAAAGTTTGGAAAAAGAGAATTATAGGAAAATACAGGAAACCAAGGGCTCTTTGCTGGGTGGAAAAGTCAGCCAGTTTTATACTCTGAATCATGAGAAAATTAGATTTCTGAAGCGAGATGAGACCTAGTGTCCTGTTGAACAGAGTGACTACATCTTCCAGCAGAAAGTCATATCTGGAGTGCAGTTTTCCCATTCTAGCCTGACAATTCCAAGATTGTTGCCAGCAAGATGAATGAACGCAATATAGGGTTGAAAAAAGTGAATAGAATAAAATAAAATAAATAATTTAAAAAATCATATTTCAGGACTATACACAGGGGAAAGCTAGATTTTAGTAGGCACATGGACATGACAGGATATGAATAAGTAGAAAGAAGATACAAAATATATCATCAAATACTAAGTGTCTGAAACAAAAAAGTTTGAGTTTTGAAACTTATACAAAGCTTGGGTTTCCATTTCCATGAGTATGTAATATTCCAAAAGCTGTTTCATCACAGTGGAGGGCTTGTTCCTAATATCCAGGTCAGAGGGGCACATGGAAACCATAGTCTTGGAAGACTCTACTAACAGAGGCCACAGAAAACAACAAAGGACAGATGAGGACAATGGAAATCGGCTCCTGTCAAGTGACTTTTTTTCACCTGAGCACAGTGGCTCAGAGGGATTCTGCGTTTGCCATAGCTTAATTCTTTTCCAGTGTCTTCCCTTCTGCCATTTTTTTCAAACAAGATACTCATCCGGTTATCCTGCTCTTGTTCTTGTTTTGGGAGTGGAGGGTAGCGAATGAATAACATGCCTATCTCTTTTTGATCACTGGCTGCACGACCAAGAGGAAACAAATCTAAGACTAAAGGAGCAAGCATCCCATCACTTAGACATCCTGAAGTTTAAGCTAGAAGCAGCAACAGACCAGATGGGCTCTTGGAATTTCCTCCTGTGATAGGAGTGACTGTGTGGCATACATGAAGGGAACATTAAACTGATGTTTAATGTCCTAAAGAGAAGACTATAGAAGAAACTAGCTGAAAATTTAGCAATTCTTTTCTTTTTCCCTGAGCATAGAGATAAAGTATACCTCCCAGCTCTCTCTCATGTAAGCTCTCTTTCATGAGTGGTTTTTACCAGAGAAAGGTGACTCTAAAAATCAGAAGCTCTTCTTGATACTAGCTATCTATCTGGGTGATATTAGAGAACCTCAGTGAAGTCATCAGAGCTGTGAGGGACAGAAGAGAGGGAAGGACAGCCATCCGGGGATGCTGATCAAAATCTGCCTTGGAATCTATACATGAAATAACTTTTATTGGGTTAACTTACAGAGATTGGCAAAACATCAGCTTCTCTCTTAGCTGCTTCTGTGAAGAGCAGCTCTTCCCTTATCAAATCCCCAACATGGCTACCTCACTAAATTCTCTCTCCTAAGAATTTGGAGGCAAGTTTGCCAAGGAAATGTATGTGGTGCCATGGGACCTTAAATGAGAAGTCAGTGCCATAAGCAAGACTAAGTCACAGAGAAACAACTGTCCTTCTGATCCCAGGAGGCAGCACAGCAGTTGATCCCCTCAATAAACTGCCATCCCCCGTGGAGTTGTCTTGTTCAGTGGTCTTCATTGCATTTGGTGCTGAAACCTGGGAGGGATTCCTAGGTCCCTGATGACCCAGTCCCTCCTCCCGAACCAAACAAATCACTGACCAGACACGCCTGCTTGTGATATGGGCTGTTTTGCCTTTGCTGGCTTCACCACTTGCCACATCAGGCCTACCCTCTGACAGAGTTCTGGTATGTGTTCTACATGGAGTGGCTGATCGATTTCTCTGCTTTCTTCCCTCTCATTCTTTCTCTTGCTCTCTTTCCCATTCCTCTCCTCTCCATCTCTTTCTTCCCTCCTTCCTCTACCTTCCTGCCTGGAGGTCCTCCCTTCTCTATGGAGGTGTTTGATTCAGTCAAGTCATACCAGTATGGCGAACATATGACAAATGACTTGGGCACTATTTTATGGGAGAATGGTGGCATGACAGAGAGACCACTCACAGCTGCCACTCTTCAGGGAGAGACCTCACCTTCCCTTCCTCATCCTGGACTTGGAGGAACATATCTCACATTCAAGACAGCTTTGAAGCTCTGGTTTCTTCCCACTGGCCCTTTGTTTGGACTCAGGGGTATTCTCAAGCCTTGCCGCCTTATTTTGTTTGTAACCTGACTTGACCCCAATACAAACTTGATAAATTTTTATAGATCCTGACAACATCTGCCACTACGGGAAAAATAACCCACCCTCCCCCCACCCTTGCTCTGCTTATCAAATTCTTTCTCTGTCTTTGCTGAGTGCTTCTGGAGAGAATTAAATGACTATTTAAATTTTTACATTGTTTTACATATTTACATTGGGTTCTAACATTGTTTGCATGACATTTACCTGCTTTTCACGGAATTATTTTGGATTTTGACATCTTTTGTATTGTATATTTTCTGATTTCTGTGACTGTTTCAAATTCTTACATTGTTTTGCATAAAATATTTGTTAGTTAAAAAGTAATAGCCTACTTGGGTGGGAGAATTAAGATGCGACCTCCACTGTTCTTAATTCCTGTGCTTTCTGCACTGTGATTCTGAGCCTGTTGTTCTCTGAAATAGAGTATTAATGCTTGCTTTGGTTCCTGCCCCATCTGCCCTAAGTTCCTCTGCTTTTTCCTCGCTAGTTACAATGTCATGAACAGACTAAAGAAAGAATGTTCTGACATTATCTCTTCCCAAGTTTTAGGGGATACCATTGTTTTTTATGTTCCTTTGCAAAAGGTTTTAAATGTTATTATTTTTACTGTTCTAAATTTTAGAGTCATGTTTTATTCTGATCAGAATTTTCATCAAGGTGTTGTTGAGGGTTTTTTTTGTTTTGTTTTAACTAGTTTGTCATAGCATTTTGTCTGACCACAGTATATATTGTATGGTACTGTGGTGAATGTGTGGGCTTATGTTTAATACTAAGTGAACAATTATTAAAACATAATCATTTACCTGATATTAATTGACTTGTAAGTAAGTTCTCATGTAAGCTAAAATTGTTAAATTACAACATGGTTCCTATTGCTTAAGGATATAAGTTAATTTGAAGATATGATTACTTCTGCTCCAGTGTATAATTATTTATCTCTGTTTTTAAATGTTTTATATAAAATAAATATTTTACCACCACAGCCTCTTTAGAACCAACAAACAGGTTTGCTGAGGTCTCTATCTTTGTCAAGCCTATTTAAAAACATCTCTAAATATTTTTTTTAATTGATCATTTAAAACTTGCTTCAAGGCTTACAAGGACATCTCAAAGTTTATAATAGTATATCTGAGATAACTGTTCATATACATATATATGTAAATAAATAATAATTGCCTAGTAAATTCTCACAACAAATGGTAAATTTATTTGCAAATGGCATTATGTCTCAGGTATCAATAAATAAATAGAAAGGTTGGTAAAAGGATATAAAATAAATATATTGTAATAAAGAAAAACTCATTAATAAAGATTAAGATGGCTAAATAGTTCCAAAATAGAGAGGATAATGAAAACATTTAACAAAGTTTATTGAAGATCTAAACAGGTTGTTAGACGTAAAGGGTTGTTGTTATAATAATTACTAATGCATCCAAAAATTTAACATGTACGATTAAATCTCTTCTACTCAGGGTTTATTTAAGAATGTTGGGTTTTTAGTCAAGCTTAATCTACATATTACACAGTAATTAAAGGTACCAGACTGGTGCAACTGACCTTCTTGAGTATTTAATAGCCATACTTTGAGACTATACTAATCTGGTCAGAAGGACTTAAAGAGACATTTTTTTATCTCTTGTTCTCCAAGGTCAACTAAGTTCCAGGAACTATAGGGCATCTTTCTCAAAATGTCTTGTAACTGTGATGAGTCCCCTGTCCTCCTGTTCAGGGAGGTCATGGAGACCCCACTAGAAGGACTCAAACCAGTTGTCCAGTCTGAAAAGAGGAGGGTGAGCACAGGAAAACATTTCCTCAATACTTCCCAGTGAAGCCATGGTCTAGCAAGACCTTCCAACATACCTTCAAATAGATGGAACTAGTTAAAAAAAAAAAAGTCTAAGGAGCCAGAGGCTTCTCCCTAATGCATATGACCCTTGAGGAACAGATCCTCAACCAGCCTTAAAAGTAGAAACAAATTGGTTTATTTAGGCCAACTCTATGATCTTAAACACTCACAGGGAAGTATAACCAAAGATTAAAATGAGTAGTGTAATCTTTAAGAGTTCGAAGGATTTCATTTCCCAGACATCAGGCTTCAGTTCATACAAGTTGTTTATTTAAACAATTTCTCACTAATTATTTTGTTCTTAATAAGAAAATGCTGCCCAAGTGTAAGATTTCAAATCTTGGCCTAATCAGCTCTGCAATGACTACCTGTACCAAAAGGAAAAACCCACTATTGTTCTTATCTAAAACTTAAGTGATGGCTAAATTTCTTCTCTTTCCCTATCTAGAGGCCATTTCGGAGGAAACTATTGTGATTCTAGCCACTCCAACTAGAAAATAAAGAAAATCCTGAGCCCAGACATGGCAGCCAAAAGAAAAATGAGGAAAAACCCAATAGATAGATGCTTTTGGAAGTTCTCATCAGGAAACACTTAAACACTTAAAATGTACCCTGTTATGACTTCTGATCTCCTTCCTAGGCTGTGTGCCTCACTGCTCTTGCCTTTACTTCTCCTTCCCCTCCTCAGCCCCAATATCCATCCTCTTCATGATAATGATTATTCCATGCCTTTTAAATCTCTTCAGAAAAAAATTCAGTGAGATGATCAGTCAATGAACCAGATGATCTTAACCAAATTTCTTCATGTCTCCTACCACCACCTGCTTGCCTGACCCTGCACCAGACTGATACTCCAGCCTTTTGAGACCACCCCTCTTTGCCGATGTCCCAGTCCAGCAGGAAGTAGCTAAAGAAGACCACTGTCACCCTTCTCATCAACAAAAGGCTAGAATGTTATATTCCTGGAAGACTTCCTAAAATGGCAGTGCAGCTCCTGATATTCCAAAATGACGGCTCCTGGCTTAGCCCAAGCAAGTCCCTCTGCTTACTGGGAGACCAACCAATCCCAAGCTAAACTGCCCCGCCTATATCATGGAAAGTCACCCAACCTCCTAATTGCCTATAAACTAGGCCTGACTTCTGCTGCTGGCTGCTGTCTCTCTGATTCCAGGAGGCATCCCACCAGCTTGATCCTTCCAATAAACTGCTGTCCTCCCCATCCCCCCCCAAAAAGTCATAGAGGAGCAGAAAATCCATGAAAACCAAACCAACAAACAAAACCATAAATAACAGGGAAGTTTGCAGGAATGAGCAAGAGAATGGGTCAAACTTGAGAGAAGAGAACACAAATATGTGCCCATACATCAACCATGGAGATGCACAGCTCAGATCTCCCATTAAAAAGAATTTGTAAACTGTTGGCACCTCCATAACCAAGGCTGTTTGAGTGAACTCACTCAGCATCTAAGCATGTCTGGTGAATTGGTGATGCTCCTCTATGCCTGACATGCCTCATATGGCAGCTCCAGGGCCTTTTGTTGGATTGGCCAAGACCTTGTCAGAGCTATATCAGTGCTTAAGGCTCTCTGCCTTATCTGACTTCTTCATTTCTTTCTTTTATAAGGGAGAGAACCTACATGAGGAAGGTTCTTCCTGCCATACTTACTATTTTTATCTCTCATGATCATCTTCTCCCAATAAACATTTAAAACTTCTAAGTTTATTTTAGTATTGATTTTAAACATTACTGATCCTGAAGTCAAATTCAGATTTTAGAGACCCTAGGTATTGGAAAGATATGGTATCTTTATCTATAATCACAAATACAACCATTTAATCATGAAATATATGAAGTAAGTCCCCAAAACTCTGCTTTTTATTTACAGAAATTTGTTTATTGCTGTTTAAATATGAAATTTTGAATTATTTCTACCCAAAACGTCATCCTATTTTTCTTAAGCCTAAGGATTTCTTTTTATACCCCTTGGATAACTTAGAATTGCTTAAGTCTCACTTAAGGGTAAGTCTTCATCTTAAAGAATTAGACTCTGAAATGAACATAGATTAAGAAATAAGATGGCCTTACTATTAGTTATGCTATGCTACGAATTACATAGATCTGGATGGTTCAAAACTATCTCATCATTGTGTCATACCAAGAATGTGTGCATGGCCACCTGGTTTCTCCACTGGGGTCTCTCCTTGGCCATGTTCATGTGTAGCTTGAGAATCCTCACTGAGATGACATAAGGTGTGAAGTGAATAGGAAATGGGCATATGTGGCAACATGAAGAATATTATTAAGTCGTATAAACTTCGAAAGTTTGGTCACCACATATAGTAGAGGTCCATTGCCTGGAACTCTGGTATTGACAGCCTCTGAAAGATTCCCCGTAATTCTAGCCTCCGGATGCCCACTTCCTTGTGGAATGCTATCTTCTTGATTTATTCAATTTTGTCTGGGGACACTGAGTTCATATCACTTCTGTGCTTAAGCTAGAAAAAATTGTGACTTTCATCTTGCTGGTTAACTGTTGATTTCTCAGTCACCTGCTTTTTGGTTGGTTTGTTTTTGTGGTGCTGAGGATCAAACCAATAGCCTTGAACATGCTTGAAAGTTTTCTATCACTGAACTGTTAACCTTTATAAATATACTTTAATGAAACAAGGTGCTATATTGGGGAGGTCCCTATGGCAAAGACTGATGACAGCTTCCAGACAAGAGCCAAGGAGGAGGCAAGGCCCTCAGTGCATCAACCAGTTATCCCACATGTATCTGAGAAAGAGAATTCTCTCGTAGGCCTTCTCCTGGGTTGCATACGTTTTATATATGCTATAATTTTGCCTAGAAGTTGATTTCAATATCATCGAGGACCGGCAAAAGAAGGCAACAAGACCTAATGGCCTCACAGGTCTTGACACCCAGTGCTTTGTCAAAATAATATATTGAAAGTGTATGGAAGACTGGAGTAACCATGGCTCTTTAAAAGTAACTAAAAGCTATATAATCAGTGATGCACATAATTGTCTTCACAAATACTGGTTGCTACTTCCAAGGGAACTGCAGCAAAAGGCCTTACTTCTAGGTCCATAGAAATTCTTTTCCTTGGACAAACAGGAGGATGAAGTGGAGCTGTTTTATAGACTACTATTAAGATTCCATTTCTCTTCAAAACTGTCTAGAGGAGAAAGGTGTGCTAACACGAAGTGGGAGATGTGAAAACGGGGAGAGGAGCGGGGTACAGGCTGGACTATGTCAAAAGGAGTACATTATATGCTTTCAGGAAAATGTCCTTATGTAATCCAGTACCAGGTACAATGACTGTATACCAGTGGGGAAAATAGTGAATTTAAGATTTGTGTAGCTCTTACTAGTTCTTATTCATGGGCTTAGTGGGTTATGGAGCCATATTAATGTATCATTTGCAATGTGACACACTCAGTCCAGTGCAGTCTGGAACCCACTCTGCAAGTGTCAGGAAAGCCAGGAAATCAGGTGCCATTAGGTAAAGCAAAGCCACCTGCTTTTTATTTTGAGTACAATTGGAAGAGGCCTCACATGTTTTCCCATGTTTTAGATTTAAACAACTCAGATAAATTTCATTTATTGATTGTTCGATTGGCACTGGATAATTATTCTGCCCATTGAGGAGTCCCACTGGCTCATTCATTCAGAGTCTGTGCTGTGGGATAAAGCTCCCACTTAAGGGATCCTGGCTGGATGCCTTTAAACAGAGTCCCAAGGCCTAAGATTTGGCGGCCGCCGGGAGTGCCCCTTGACCTCACCTGGAGAATCCCCTCTACCTTGCTCTCCTTCCCTGAGCTGCTTCCTTGGCTTGCTTGGGGCTCCAAGTTAGAAACACCTTTGCTTTACTTGGGTTCGTCTTCCTGTCTCCTTTCTCCTGGTTATGGGTGGACACTGGATTTCACCTTCCTGAATCACCAGCATTCCAGGATACCAAAGCATATCCTCATACCTCACAATTTTATTCCACATGCGGTGAAGTCCAACGGAGGAATCAGTGTAGCAGCAAAGGAACAACCGTCAACCCTCCCCTCTGGAAGCTGATCTCTTAGACAGGGTTTAAAACCTCAGTTACGGACTCTTCCTTCTGAGGTTCCATGGAGTCTACCACCTTTGTGCAGTCGGGGGGCCTGATACTCTAGGTTTTGATACAAGGTTTCCTGTGGGCCCTTGTAGGCAAATGATAATAGATAAGGTTCTGTAAAGACAGGTGGAGATAGAGAGCCAAGAGGGCAGTGCGTACCAGTTACTATCAATCACACACAGATACTGTTGAGAAAGTAGGAAATGTTTAAGATAGCGAGCCAAGAGCCAAACATATCTAAAATATATATTTACTAGCCAGAGTTAGAATTGTTTGAATCTAAATAAAATAACTCTTCTAAAACTATTTTCAAAAGTAAAATGCTTTCCTGAAACAAAATCTATGATAAAAGCAAAAAGTTCTTAAATGTTTATATTGATTGGTTGAACATCATTCCACAAAAGTAGAGTACCTACCTCTTCATGTACTTTGATCAGTTTCTTTGTTTCTAATAACATGTCACCAGTATTGTTTTTAAAGTATACCGTTTACAATAAAAAGATTTAAATATTTTTATAAAATTGTTTCCAGTGTTCTTAAGCCTATATTTTAAGACTGATGAAATTAAAAGTATTAAAATGTCCATCGAAGCAATGCAAAAACAATAGATATTAAACCAAATAGGTCACCGAGACAGCAGCCAACACAAAGACTTTTCTGGTCAAACCAAAACAGCATGTACATCCTACCTAGAAAACCAGCAGAAAAATATATAGATATGGAGATGTTATTGATTCCCCACACAGATGCCACCCCTCCTCTGAATGTGGGGATATCACATTTCAAATGGTGAAACATCAGAAGCAAGAAAGCAAGGGGTGTTAATTATCAGAAAATAGGCCACCGTGTCATATAAAGCTACCCTGACACTGGATAAGTGGAATCCTCTGATTGCCACACCGTCCGATTTTCCTTCTTAAAAAGTAAGTTCCTGTTTCTAGCCTTTGCAGCTACTTTCCCTTGAGATAAACAAAGCTGAGAAGTAATGTTCTAAACAGACAGGGGGAAATGTATGTCAGACAAATACACTGTAACCCTATGCAAAATAATAACAAGGAATGTGTTTCAAAGGAGATAGGGTGTTAATACTAAATTCAGTCCTCTTAATTTAAAGAATCTCTAAGAGCAAGACAAGGCCAGTGAGCCAGATGCAACTTTTAAATAGAAGAAATTTAGTGACAATTGCTTTTTCTTTTACCCTTCAGGGGAAAAATGAATCCATGTAGAGAACAGCCTTTTCCAGTCTGGGTTGGAGTCCTTTCCTCATGTCACATTCTCAGTTCCTCCCAGACATCAACATCACAAACTCGCACTCTCCAGAGGGTCCACATCAATAGAGCTAAAAACAGTTACTTTGGCTCAGAAAACCAGGAAGGAGAGAAAGTGATGAGCGCCAATCATCCACTGACATTTTCTTGAACAGTATTTCTGTCTTCTCAGTATTTTCTCATAACAGGGATTATTTTTCTACAAACCACAAGAGGGCGTATTCTCACTTCCACGGTACCCCTCTCTGACGCTGAAGAGATGTTATCCTTACGCTTATTTAAAAATGATATTAAACAGGAGGCAAGCTTCTTTATATTCATCTAAACTCTGAGTGATTACCTGCCTCACTATTGACTCATATTTATGATATCCTAGATATTTTTTTGGCCAGTCGTGATAAAAGAGAAAGCAGACAATGCTACCTGCCAGTTTCTTCTCTCCTGTTTATCATCTGGCGATGTGAAGGAGGGTCTCATCATTAAATTGTGTTGAGCAAGTGCAAGGAGCCAGGGACAAGGTTCCCCAATTAGGATGAAGGGCAGTTATCTGGAAATAAGGGTACTACTGCTTCAAACTGGCTGCATGCTTCATCCTAAAAATGCTAACAGCAAACCACAAATATAATTCTATCAGTTCTCATCAAATAGTGATAACCAGCCCTTTCTTCAAGGTCCAAAATTTAGTGACAGTCTACTCTTAGTGGAGTAGACTGTCCTAAGTTACATACCATGCTGACTCTATACTGAGTTCATTTAGTGATGTTCCTGTGTGCCTGTGTTTAGGGCTGTCCACTTAGGATTAGACATCATCTCCAGGAACTTGTCTCTGGAATAAAATGATTCTCCCTTCCTCAGCATCCATTGATTGGATTGGATGGACTCAAATAGTGATAACCAGCCCTTACTTCAAGGTCTACTCTTAGTGGAGTAGACTGTCCTAAGTTACATACCATGCTGACTCTATTAGCCTAGTATATTAACAGCTGCTCAAACAAAACACATTTTATGTAAGACTGAGGTGGCCTTTTGTGCAAGGTTGTTGTCTGTAAGTCTTTTGTCTCTTTTGTAATAGTTGCTTCTCAAGCACTTTTGCACAATAAGCTTTCCTTCCTAACCTCCTGGCTTTATTTACTTTTTAAATTTTGTTAGAGTTAACATAATGAGTCTATTTTGATTCTGACAACTTTCACATTTCTTTTACACAAGGGAGGACCTGAGGACTCAGGTGTCTTCTACCATTCTACTTCAGCATCTTCCTATTGAATGTTCTCTTGGCTGACAGAGTTATGTAATTTTAGGAGCTTGGATGGAGAGTGATCCTTTTTACTTCTGTCTACAAGCCTACTTAGACGGAGAGTAAGACTTTTTGCGTGCCCAGAAAGAAGATGCGGAATTACCAAACTTCTAGGCCAAGGGTTCTTAATGTGGGGCTTATAGGCTTCCAGAAGTTCTCTCACTCTGGACTGAAAATGAATTACATCCTCAAACCAAAATTTAATGTATCTTTCAATTAAACGTAGATGTTGTAGACACTATAGTACCCAAGCCTATCCTAATAAGTCCATGTGATTTCAGTTCAGCCTAGGTAACCCATTCCATGTGTGATATCAGTGTCTCTTTTCAAATATGATGTTACTCTGCTTTTCTGGATTAAGATTATCCCTGGAGTTTTAGAAGGTCACTAAGTAGATGCACGTGTGCATGCACCTTAAAAATACCAAAGGCTAATGGCCATGAGACAGTACTCAAACAGGAGGAATAAGAGTTGTTATCTATTGATAGGCCTCTAGTTCTTTAGTGAGACAATTTTGAGAAACATTCTAAAACTTCTTTAGAGTTTTTGCAAGTATATTCTAGTCTCATTTGTTCTCAGCAAAAATCAATAGAATACTATTATATTTATTGACTTTTCTCTCTTTCCTATCTCATTCCCCCTGTCTCTCACTTTTTTTTCCTAAAATTATCTCTTAAGAAAACCACCCACACCTAGGACATCATATAATCCTCTGCTTTGCTGAAAACCAAGAGTTGCTGTGAGACTGAGCTGGAACTGATCTGGAAGCCTCGTCTTGAAGACCAGCTCTCATAGTATCAAAAGGTACTATGCAAGCTGCCAGGAAAAAAAAATCAGTTTTATTACCCAGCTGTAAAGCCTACAAACCACAACAATGACCAACCCAGCAAGTTCTCTGTTGGGGCAATAGTGGCACTTTTATCTTGGAGGTAATCAACAGCCAGCTGTCTAATTGGACTTAAGGTCCCTTTAATGGAAGAGAACTCTTGTGTGGTACTGTAGATATAGACATGTACACATGGTTGGAGAGGTCATTGATCCTAGAAAAAACCTACTTCTGCAACTTCCTTGGTTCAACATAATTTCTTACTCTATTCTAAATATGCATCCTTATATTTACAGACAAGAATACCTCTTAGCACTCATCAAAGAAGCTTCTTCTTGCAACAAGTGGAGACTATTGCCAAGTTTCACAATTGGTCAAGGCAGAGAATAAGTTACTGTGAATGTCCAGCACTAGGTGATACATCCACAATGCAACCTCTACACCTAAGACACAAGGGAACGTTACAGAAGAGGGGGCAGAAAGGATGTGATAGCGTGCTGCTAGTCAAGTGCATTCTAGGCAAGATAATGAAGCTGCAGCAATGCATCTCCATAGTATGGTAGTCTAACAACAGCTGCATAATGACATTTCCCCCAGTTGGCATGCCAAGGTGGGGGAAATTTCACAGGGTCCCACCTCAAGTTGAGGACCTACAGGCAATCAATGGATGCTGAGGAAGAGAGAATCATTTTATTCCAGAGACAAGTTCCTGGAGATGATGTCTAATCCTAAGTGGACAGCCCTAAACACAGTCGCACAGGAACATCACTAAATGAACTCAGTATATATTCGAATATTATATATAATATAATACAATATAATATAATATATAATATATATACGAATATTATATTTGCATTATTCTCATCCCCTCAGTTCCCTCCAACTTCTCCCGTGTCCCCTTCACTCCTTCTCAATTTCTTGTCCTCTTCTTTATTATCATTATATTTATTTATATATTTTTATTATTCTATTTACTATACATAGATAAATTATTGTTATATTTATGGTTATTATATTTATTATATGTAAATTACATTGCTATATTTGTTTTATATTACTATTTTTATTATATTTTATATATATATAATAAAGAAGAGGTCAAAAAATTGAGAGGGAGTCAGGGGACATAGGAGAAGCTGGGGGACCGAAAACGGTGCAAATACAATACTCATGTATGAAATTTTCAAAAATAAAATACAAAAAAGAGAGTTGCTGTGGGAACAGTTTCTAGCGAAAAGCTCCTCAGTTATGGGGCTTTTAAACTAAAACACTAAAGAGTCAGACAGCAAGTGCTGCACGTTCAGTTGTGAGAAGAGGGTCTAACACTGCATGTGCTGCAGGGCTGGAAAGACTGAAAATCTGCTACAGTAAACGGAATGTGTCAAAGGTAAAAGGTGAAACATGAGGATATGCATTATCTCTAATATTGGATTGGTATTGCCCCTACTAGATACCATAGGCTAGCAAAATAAAACCCCAGTGTGAGGGATGGACTCCCTGTTTTAAAGCTGTTGACTGGGAGTCCTATAGACTCAAACAATACTGTCCATTGCCCTTGCTATTAGTTACTTGCCAGAACCCCATGGCAAAACCCTATCGTTGAAGACATTATATACATGAATTGTAGGAAAAAAATGAGAAATCAAGCTGGTACTGACTTCAAAGCCTTACTTACATCTGCTGGCTGGATTTCATAGTACAGGAAGGTGCTATGAATGCTACTTGAAGAAAAAAAGTAATCATTAACCTTACCCAGCTGTGAATCTTGCATGCTTCCACAACAGCTGGTCAGGAAAGCTGGGACCACTAGTATGATGGTGGCATAAATATTATGGGAGTAACCAATCACTTTCTAACAGAATTTAGAGTCCACTTCATAAGACAGAGTGCAAGCCTGATATTGCTATCAGACCTGAGAACATGTGACTAGACAGGCCGAGGCCTTAGGGGAAGAGCCTAATACTATTATTCTACTAAATAGATGTAGTATTAAAGTGACTCCTAATGACTGACTGTTATATCCATGGATCAATGTGTACATCAACTCTCACCAGAGACATTTCCTTACATAGCAAATGCTGATAAATGCAGACAGCCACAATTAGCCATACAGAGAACAAGAGGCTGCAGAGTGATATCCCTGAATTTAACACCTATATAAACTTCTCCCTCCCTAGGCTCAGGGATCATTGTGGAAGACATGGCAGAAAGATTCTAGGAGCCACAAGTGGTGGATTACTACAAGGAAACAAGAGTTTTCTAGACAGCTCATATGAACTCCCAGCAACAGTGACAGCATGCACAGTTATCATCTAATCTCAAGCCAGAAAAAAAACAGCATAGATATGGGGAAATGGATAAGAAACCCAACCCTACCTGAGGCACTATAGGAAACCAGTGGCTGCTGGGAGTGGGAAGAGTCAGTCTCTTTTAAGGGTGTGACTCTTGGTAACCAGGCTCCATGGATGGATCCACACTGCATGGCATTTTGGGGACACACATTAGATTCTATAGGTGTTGTTATATATAATAAGGTACATGAACCTGAACAAGGTTAGTAATGGGAATAAGATAGGAAATGATCTAAACACAGACCAAAATATTCTGTATAAATTAGCAAAACTTCAATTTGTAAAAGGAGAGAAGGAAAGAAAGAAAAAGATATATATCAGCTGGGTTTGGTGGCTCATGTTTGCTATTCCAGTACCAGGGAGGATGAGGCAGAACAGTCATGACTTTTTTGAGGTCAGCCTGGGCTGCATAGGTAAGTTCCAGTTTAGTCTGGGTTGCAGAGTGAGAACCTATCTCAAAGCAACAACAAAATGAGAGGCATGGAGAAAAGATCCAGAACTCTGAATACCGAGCTTCCTTTAAACACTTTGTGTCATGAAAATACTCTTTATATTTTGCTAGAGAAACAGCCTTCTATCTACAGCTCAACTACCATTGATGCTTACAACATAAGATCTTAAGAGCTGCTCTCACCTGCCTTCACTGACTGCAGGTCAATAACAAAAGATGGCCCATGTGGGAAAGAATAATTCTTGGAGTAAATCACAAGGTTTGCAAGTTTTGGCTCATATGTACTAGCAAGAGCTGGACATGGATCTTAAGAGTAATGGATTCAATATCAAGGAGTATTGTGTAACTCTGGGCTGAGGGAAAATTCAGGACGTATTATATAACCCTGGGCTAAGGGAGAATTTACTTATTTTATTTTTCATGTAATATTTTTATCAACTCTAAGAATTTTATACAATATATGTTGATCATATTTATCCCATTTTCTCCCCCTAGCTCCTCCTAGCTCCATCCACCACCTCCTTACCTTCCCAACTTCGAGTTCACTCTCTCATTTTTTAAAAAACCCACTGAATCCAGTCTGTGCTGTCTATATACTCGTGGGTGTGGAACCATCCACTGGAGTATGGTTACCCTACCTGCGGTCGTACCCTTAAAGAAAATTGATTCTCCCTCAAAAGCCATCAACTGTCAACAGCTCCTTAGGGGTGGGAGCTCATGAGCCCCACCTAAGGGGGAGCTTGTTAACATGAGTATATTCTTTCAGAATTGAATACCATAGAACCAGTTTTTTTCATGGCTACAATGGCGCCCTTCAGCTTAGATATGACATGGTAAATGAGGTAGAGGTGACAGACTATGTTTGGTGAATTGATGGAAGGAACAAAAGGACTAGATAAAAACAGTACTTCACCGGGATTAAGTTTTTGAAATAGAAGAACCTGCTGCCAGACTGTGTTCCATGGAAAAGAAGACGCATCCTTCTCGGGGGATAAAGGCAAGTACTGGCAATAGAAATCCCAGTATCACTGAGAAGTTTGATCCATATTGCTAGGAGTATAATTTTATTAAATTATAGTTTTCTTATCGATTCTATTAGGGAATTTGTTCAATTTCATAGAAGCCATACCTACCACTCTTAAAGAGATTGCCCTTTTCGACTTAAAAATGTTTTAATTCACAAGTAAATGTTGTATATTTATAGTATACAGCATGATGTTTTTAACTCCATATACATTCTGAATTGACTAAAGCAGGCTGTTTAACAATGCACTGTGCATTACCTCACTTACTTTCCTCTATTTCTTGTTAGAGGGAAGTGAGGAAATGTGTTTTCCCTCTATTGAACTTGTCAGACTGCTACTGCTGAGAACCTTCCAGGAACCTCTCTGTCTGACTGGAGAACTGCCTTAAATCTCTTTCCAGGACAGAAGCAACACATTGGCAGCTCATGCACACCTCTTCATTCTTCTTTAACTGCACTTTCCTCCAAGTTCTGACTTCTGCCTTGCCTGGAACTCATTTTTATTTGTCCCCTACAACATATGTGAGGAATAACTTTATTTTCAAAATATCAACAATTTCAAAAATAGGGCATCTTTTGTTTAATCATTGACAATTTTTTACATGTAAGCAATTTATCTTGATCCTCTCCACCACCAAATTCCCTTTCCCATTCCCAAGGCTCCCTTTCATGTCATCTTTTTTTCTAAACCCACTGAATCCCATTAGCACTCCCTGTTGGAATGTTGACTGATCTTCTTGGCTTGCTCTGGTGGAGGTCTTATGCTGCTGTGAGTTCATGGGTACGAGGACATGCCAGGACAGAAGATGGTATTTCACAGCACTGTCCAGTCCACCTGTTCTACATTCTTTCTGACCTCTCTTCTTCGATGTTCCCTGAGTCCTCAGTGGAGATTGATATAGATGTCTCATTTAGGGCCAAACATGCAATAATCCCTTATTCTCAACACTTTGACTATTTATGAGTTTCTTATTAAGTGCTGACTGGTGAAGATGAAAACTTCTCTGGCCAAGAGAGAGGGCAGTACTAATCTATGGGTGTAAACATAAATATTTAGAAGGCAGTTTGATAACATGTCCATTTAGCAAGACAACAGTAATCGGCTCCCCTGTAGAGCCGATGACCTCTTCAGCCATGTGCTTTGACCTGTTTCACAGTGCCAGGCATGTATTCGATTCTGTGGGGTGGTCTCAAATCTAAAGCAGAAGCTTTTGTTGTTCCCATAACCTTCATGCAAAATAGCAGCTGTTTGTCTTTTTATACGTGACAGTTATCATTTTACCATATTTATCTGTCCTCAGATTTGACTATAGCTAAATAGAGAAAGCAAAGTGGCTTTGTTGACACTACTCCTGAAGTTTTGAGTAGCTTGTCATACAGTTTACTAGATAGATTTCCTGTGTCTCATACCACTGTTAGAAGCAATGTTGTCAAGGGTTCTACCTCCTTGAGTTTTCTTGTTTGCCAGATGCTTTTTAGCAAGTTAAGAGAGTTTTGTCTATTCCTAATTTGAGGAGAGATTTTATTTTAATCATGAATTTAAATAATTTTTATAATTTTTGTACTTTTAAAATATTTATTATTTTGGATAGCAAAGGCTGGCCTCAAACTATGTAGCTCAGGCTGGATTTGACTCATGATTATCCTGCCTCAGTTTCCCAACTGCTGGAATTGCTGGAATGTACAACCACACTCAGCATTATTGTGTTAATGTTCAAGAGTCAGTGATTCTGACTTGCAGATTTTTTAAATTGTCTTGTTTTCTTTGTCTGGTATTAGTCCAATAGAAACCCCAGGGTTTCTCATACACAGATCTGGGGAGGATTTCCTGCTCTTTGTTTTTGAGGAAGAGGCTGTTGTACTGATTTATTTTTCTTTATGTCAGAAATCTCTCCAAGCCTTGCAAGAATTTTTCCTTCAATTAAAAATTTAGTTTGGGGGCCTGAGAGATGGCTCAGTGGTTAAGAGCACTGGCTCCCCTTGCAGAAGACCCAGATTTGATTCCCAGCACCCACGTGGCAGCTAACAAGTGTCCACAATTCCAATTCCAGGGGAATCGGATGCCTTCTTCTCACTCCCCAGGCATTGCATGACAGGGATGCACTTACACACATGCAGGCACATAACATTTTAAAAATTAATTTTTAAAATAGCTGTGAGTCTACTCAAAACATCAGTCTCATCTTCTGTGAATATTGGTGATTGGTGGTGTTTGAGATATTGGTTTATATGATGCTATCTCAGTATATGAGTAATTAATTGTCCCAGTACTGCCTTTCCTGAAGTGTTTGGATCTGGAGCTATGTACACTCACTTCATTCCTGCTAGTGGGAATTTTGTGTCTTCCCTGTGTTTTTCTTCTTCCGTTTTGCTAAAGCTTTATCAATGTTATCAATGATTTTAATGATCAATAAAAATCATCTTTTTCCACTCTATTGTTTCTTCTTTTCAATATGTTTGTTATTTCTGTCTGCTGCCTTGGGTTTTATTTCTGAAGGCAAAAGCTTCAGTTATTGATTTGAGATCATCCATGTTTTCTAGCATGGGTATTTAATGCTACCACCATTCCTCAAAGACAGCTTTGGAATCACTCTTCAAATCTTATTTTATTTTTTTCAGTGCTTGGGATGGTAACCAGATAAGCTGTCTAATGTGTTTTTAAAAACATTAGATTTTCAGTTTTTTTTTTTTGAGTGATGGCTTTATAGTTGTCTTGAGAGATCATTTTTCTCTGACCCCTGGATTTTCAGTATGTTTTTTAACTTCTAAATGTTTGGAAGTTTCCCCATTATTTTTATGATATTGATACCTAGTTTATTCTAGTACTCCCAGATAATATATTTTGATCAATTAAAAATTATTAAGTTCCATTTTATAATCCAGTATATAATGTCTTGATGATTGTACCACCTGCTCTTGAAAAGAATGAGTGCTCAGTTAACAATATTTTTTTTACTTTTAAATTATGGGTAGGAGTGTATGTCTGTGCATTTGTGCACATGAGTACGGGGGCTCATGGAGCCCAGAAGAGGGTGTCACATCCACTGGGGCTGGAGTTACAGGTGGTTGTTAGCTGCCAGACTTGAGTGCTGGGAGCTGAACTCAGGTTCTCTGCAAGAGCAGTAAGTACTTTTAATAGCCTAGCCATCTCTCCAGCCCCATGTACGCTACTCTTATTGGATAAAGCATTCCACAAATTTGAACTAAACCAACTTAGTTGATGGCGGTGTTCGGTTCTCCCTCCTTTCTGATTGTTTTGTAGAATACAGAGAGCCGTTGAGGCTGGCAGGTGTAATGAATTTGTTCATTACTCTTTCTCTTTTTCTGCCATCTTATTTTGCTTGATGGATTCTGAGGGGCGTTCTTGTTTAGTGTTGTTTTCCCCTTTCATTTTTACATGGCATCCCTGACTGTCACTGTGTTTTCTTTTGGTATATCTCCTGTTTTGTTCACCCTTTTCTATCCTTTTACTATTAATGGGCCTGAAGTTTTTCCTTTGATATCTTTTCAGACAATCTTGGTCTTTTAACTTGTATGTTTTGACTGTGCTTAACTGTTGATGTATCTACATTTAGGCCTAGATTTCATCGTCTGTTTTCTCTTTTTCTTCCACCTTCTTCTTTTGTTTATCCTTTGCTCCCAGTCTTTGTTAGCATTCCACGGACGTTTTAATATTTTATTTACTGTATGTCTTATTATATCTTTTTAACATAGTTTGTGTATTGCTTGCCCAAATGTTTATGAGTATTCAACTGCTCACAGCCTATTTAGACTCAATGCTGTAACAGTTTCACTAGAATAAAGTTTACTATCACACAGGCAGTTTTATTTCACCAATTTTGTTGCATTTGGACAAAGTACACTGAAAAATTATCAGACAATATGAGAATTTTATAATGTATTCTTTTTGCTACATCCATTTATTTATGTTGTGAGTATACAGGTGTGTGGGGGCATGCAAGTGTCACAGGATACATGTGATCAGATGACAACTTGTGGGAGTTGGTTCTCACCTTTCACCATGGGAGTTCTGGAGATGGAACTCGGATTTTCAGCCTTGGTGTCATCACTTTAACTCACTGATCATCTCAGCCTCTCCCAAGTACAATCTAAAGGACTCACAAGAAGTGTATTTATATATCTACCATTTTGTGGCTTTTCTTTTATTCCTGATATTCCAAGTTTTCTTTTGGAACTCTCCCCCAACCTCCAGCATTATTTAGAGCAACATTTGGCCACTAAGTTATCTTGATTTCCTTCATTTCAGAACATATTTATTATCTTTATTCTTGAAGGAAGATTTTGCACTTGAAAATGTTGAGACTGTTCTCTCTGGCCTCTGTGATTTCATGGGAGAAATTCAAAGCCAATTGAAATATGACTTCCCAGTAGTTAATTCTGCTCTTTCTCACTGATGTTTAATTTTTTTTTCTGTCTTTCATTTTCAAAAGTTTGATTCTAATGTGCGTTGACATAGACATTTGGGGGTTTAACCTATTGTTGAGGACTATTATATTTCTCTAATCTATAAACTACGATGCCCACCAGGATTGAACGTTTTCAACATCATTTCCTCAGCTCTTCTTTCTGTGTCATTCATTTTCTCATCCCTGATGGAACTCCAATTACACAAATATTAGCTCTTTTGGTAATTTCCCCGAGGCCATCTTTCCTGTCATCTGTAGTCTATTATTGAACTTGCCCCATGAGCTTCCTGCCAAGTCTTATATTTGTCTCAGATTTTATATCTTCAATGAAGTATTTTTATTAATAGTTGTAATACTACACGCTTCCAGTCAGGTCAGTGGGAAATAAAAGGAAATTATGTTAATTTTATGTAAACTACATGTGGGTGTTGTGGTTTGTAAACGTGTCCACACATTTTCTAACATGCTTTTCATCAATAGGTTCCCTTGAACCACTTTCCCCTTCCATAATACTCAGTGTTATTTAATTTCATGGAATAGAATACAGAAAAATCTGAATCTGTCACTACCAAGGTCACACCAGTCAAGACAATACAACTTTCCTATGCCTGTCTTTCTGTAGAAACACATCCTTGCAAATCCGCCATGTATAGGGGAACCATAGGCACACATGCAAATGTTTGAGCTGATACTCAGAGCCAGATCTCCAGATCTCCAGCAGTAACCACTGGACATATAAGTAAGACTTCTGGATGTTCTCGTTCCAAACCTTGAAGCTGCCCAGCAAAGTTGAGCTTAGCATAGATACTTGTTCCAGCTGAGTCCTGTTCAAATTGCTGATTTTCTGTTTTGTGATGCTGGGAATCAAACTTAAGGCCTTGTGTGCATGTTAGGCAATATCTCTGCCATCAGGCTATAAATGTTTCACCTTTAAAATAAAAATTTGAGACAGACTCTCAGACTTAAACTGTCTCTGTCATCCATCAGGCCTTGAATTCATAATCCTACTGCCTTAGCAGTAGTTGAAATTCAAGAACTGCATTACTGGCATTGGGTAAATTGTTGATTGTAGGCAAAGTGTTTGTTGTTATATGGCTGTATATTTTTGGGTAGCTTGTTATCCAGAAAAAGATAAATAGAATATATTTTGGTATTTGACAATTCAAAGAGCTTCTGCTCAAGCTGCCGTAGCAAAAACATAACAATGTATGGGATGTTTTGAATCTCTATGAGAAGACTAATGAAAGCTTGACATCTTGTGGTGGTGGTGTTGTTGCTATTGTTGCTGGTTTGACACAGATCTCACTATGTAGTCCTGGCTAGCCTGGAACTCACTGTGTAGACCAGGCTAGCCTCAAACTCATAGAGGTACACCTGTGCCTCCTGAGTGCTGGGATTAAAGGCATGAGCCACCAGGCCTACCCAAGTTTGAAATCTTAGCAGCTTTTTAATAGATATCTGATGGTCCTTAGAGGGCTATTAATGAGGATTAAAGTTGAGAAAATTGTGGGTGGAAGTTGTAAGAAGAAAACGCTTGTCTGGTTACCATCCCAAGCACTGAAAAAAAAATAAAATAAGATTTGAAGAGTGATTCCAAAGCTGTCTTTGAGGAATGGTGGTAGCACTAAATACCCATGCTAGAAAACATGGATGATCTCAAATCAATAACTGAAGCTTTTGCCTTCAGAAATAACATCCAAGGCAGCAGAGAGAAATAACAAACATTTTGAAAAGAAGAAACAATAGAGTGGAAAAAAGATGATTTTTATTGATCATTAAAATCATTGATAACATTGATAAAGTTTTAGCAAAACTGAAGAAGAGAAACACAGGGAAGACACAAAATTCCCACTAGCAGGAATGAAGTGAGTGTACATAGCTCCAGATCCAAACACTTCAGGAAAGGCAGTACTGGGACAATTAATTACTCATATACTGAGATAGCATCATATACACCAATATCTCAAACACCACCAATCACCAATATTCACAGAAGATGAGACTGATGTTTTGAGTAGACTCACAGCTATTTTAAAAATTAATTTTTAAAATGTTATGTGCCTGCATGTGTGTAAGTGCATCCCTGTCATGCAATGCCTGGGGAGTGAGAAGAAGGCATCCGATTCCCCTGGAATTGGAATTGTGGACACTTGTTAGCTGCCACGTGGGTGCTGGGAATCAAATCTGGGTCTTCTGCAAGGGGAGCCAGTGCTCTTAACCACTGAGCCATCTCTCAGGCCCCCAAACTAAATTTTTAATTGAAGGAAAAATTCTTGCAAGGCTTGGAGAGATTTCTGACATAAAGAAAAATAAATCAGTACAACAGCCTCTTCCTCAAAAACAAAGAGCAGGAAACCCTCCCCAGATCTGTGTATGAGAAACCCTGGGGTTTCTATTGGACTAATACCAGACAAAGAAAACAAGACAATTTAAAAAATCTGCAGGTCAGAATCACTGACTCTTGAACATTAACACAATAATGCTGAGTGTGGTTGTACATTCCAGCAATTCCAGCAGTTCGGAAACTGAGGCAGGATAATCATGAGTCAAATCCAGCCTGAGCTACATAGTATGAGGCCAGCCTTTGCTATCCAAAATAATAAATATTTTAAAAGTACAAAAATTATAAAAATTATTTAAATTCATGATTAAAATAAAATCTCTCCTCAAATTAGGAATAGACAAAACTCTTAACTTGTTAAAAAGCATCTAGCAAACAATAAAACTCAAAGAGGTCAAGCTAGCTGAGGTCATATTTGCTGATGAAAGGCAGAATGCTTTCCCTAGATCAGACACAAAAACGAATAGCCACTCCATCTCTCCTACTCAACACAGTAAAGACTGGAAGAGGAGAAATAAGATTGTCTCTATCTGTAAGAGATTTGGATTTCCATGCAGAAATCCAAAGAAATCTAGATAAAGCACTAAGAACTATGAAGTGTATTTAGTGATATCTAGGGAAATGCTGTTAACACACAAAAATCAATCTTATTTACAGATGCTAGCCATGAACAGTTGGAAACTAAAAACAATTTTTAAAGCAAAATGACTCCAAAATATTGAAATGTTCAGATATAAATATAACGAAGAATTTGATGAAAGAAGAATACATATCAAAATAAATGGAGACACTGTGATCATGGATTAGAAAATTCAGTATAATAAAAAATGTCAATTCAAACGTATTTCCAATCAAAATCCCTACAGGATTTTGTACGTGTAAACAGTAAAAATTGATTCTAAAATTTACAGGGGTTAGGCAAGATGGATCAGTGCTTGCTGTGCTTGCTGCACAAGCCTGACAATGTGAGTTTAATGCTGGGAGACTACCAGAAGCTTGATGAAGCTGGCTCTAATCTAATCCCAACATCCCTACTGAGAGAGAGACAGTAAAGACAGCAGAATCATTCAAAAGCTTGAGGACCAACTGGACTGCAGTACACCCAGTGGCAGAAACAAGAAGGGAGAGCTTGCTTCCACAAGGTGAGGGAGAGAACTGACTCCTGAATGTTGTCCTCTGATCTCCACACCTGTGTGCTGTGGTGCAAATGTACTCTCTCTCTCTCTCTCACACACACAATAATAATAATTATAACATTAAAATTAACATTTATAGGAAAAAGAAAAGGAATTAGAATAGTCCAAACAATTTTGAAATGGCAGAATAAGTTTGGAATTTAACAATTTTATAAAGCTATGATAATCAATGCAGAATGTTAGTGATGAAGAGATATAGAAAAGCATCAAAAGGAATAAAAAAAAAAGTCTACAAGCAAAGCCCACACAAATGCGTCCAGTTGCTATATATTTTTACAGAGCCAGAGTGGAGTGGTGATGGGGAAACTGTCATCTAGTCAAGAACAGAATAACCGAACATCTACAGGCAAGAGATGAAAATCAAACTTTACATCTTAGAGAAAAATGAACTCAATATGAATTCTAGATCTAAATATAAAACTATAAAACCTGAAGAAAACAGAATATCTTCACAACATGAGGTTAAGCAATGACAGCAGAAGTACAATCCACAAACAAAAAAATGATAAGTAGGGTTTCATCAAGCTATAAAACGTATGAAAGACTGTCAAAAGAATCAAAACGGAGCCTTTAACTGGGAGAAAATATTTGCAAATTACATGTCAGATAAAGGTCTTGAAAAATATATACATATAAACAAATAAGTCTCCAAACTCATCAATATACAAACAATCTAGATTTTAAATGGTCAGAATATTTGTGTAATCATTTAACCAGAGAAAACAAATCGCTTGAAAATGAGCACATGAAAATAAACTAACCGGTATTAAATCACATTGATGTGCCCACCTTACTCCTATCAGAAAAGCTAAAATGTAAAAATAAATAATACAGAGGAGGACACAGGGCAACTGGAGCTTCCACACATTACTGAAAGGTAGACAGTATGGTCATTCTAGAAAAGCCTGGCAGTTTCTTATATACTAAACACTGTCTTGCCTTAGGACTCAAAAGCCCTGTTCCAGCACACACATGGTGCAAAAACATATAGGAAGGCAAACACTCATCTACATAAAAATAAATAAATTTTTTTAAAAAGTCCCATTCCTTAATACTTATTTTCCCTAGAGAAATGGAAACATGTTCATACAAAAGCTCTCTTAAAAGCTGCCCCAAATGCAACCTGCTACGGTTTAGATCTTGATTGTCACCCAAAGGCTCAAGTGTTGAAGGTTTGGTCTCCAGCTGATAGAGCCACTGGGAGGTGGTGGGAATTCTAAGAGGTACCTAGGTAGAGGATATAAGCCACTAGGATTGTGCCTTGTTGGATCTCATTATGTAGCCCAAGCCAGCCTCAAACTCATAGTGATCTTCCTGCCTCAGCCTCCTGGGTGCTGGGATTACAGACATGAGCAGCTAACAATCATCCATAATTCTAGTTCCAGAGATTTAACACCCTCTTCTGGCTGCCACAGGCATTGCACAACATGAATGCACTTACATACAAGCAGACAATACACTCATATGCGTAAAATAAAAATAAATGACATTTTTTAAATTTAAGTAATCTAAAAACTATTCTACTTAGTCAACATATTTTTAGCTAAATTTCTTAGATTATCTACTTTGAAGTGTAGAATTCCAGTCAGCAAATATTAGGCCACCCACTATCTATGTTCCTATGATAACAGTGGTACTTTGAGATCCCAGGTTCTTCAAACCATTAATGCAAGTTTAAAATTGCTTCAGCATAGCTTTGCAATTATTTCATCATTTTCCTCTTAGAAAACTAAAATCTACTATTGTGTAGTAGAAAAATTTCTAAATGAACTACAAAATCCCAACCATCCAAAAATATCAATAAGAGTTCACTTTGTTTACCTATTAAAAAAAAATCAAAAACTTTAGTCGGGCATGGCAGCACATGCCTTTAATGCCAGCACTCTGGAGACAGAAACAGGTGGATCTCTTTATGGAGGTCAGTATGGTCTACTTAGTGAGTTCAAGGCCACCTGGGGCTACAGGAAGCCCCTTTCTCAAAAAGATTAAATAAATAAATAAATAAATAAATAAATAAATAAATGAATGAATACTTTAAAGGAAAAGTGAAAATGAACCCTGAGGAGTTAGGTTCCTGGGAACTGAATTCAGGACTCTACCACTGAGCTATATGTCTAACCCTTTTTAAAATCTTTGAGACTAGGACTTGCTAAGTTACCTAGGCTGCCTTGAATTTGCTATCTGGCATGAGTCACCACAACCATCTGGTAATGAACATTAAATCTTGTCTTTGTTAAACATACTTCATCATTACTGACTTTGTGTTGTCTGATCAAGACACATCCCAGGCACTCAATTCCTGTTTTTTTTTTTTCATGTGAAATAATAATTCTTGTTTATAATTATTACTATCAATTTAAGGTGCCGTAAAGGAGTCAGATTCTCACCCATGTCTCTTTGCATTCTTCACAGAGTGTTCTTGCTTTAGAGATGCTGAAAGATTTTGCTTAATTTCATTTGATTGTTTATAAGATCTAATTGTATTAGATCTTGGTAATAAAAACTTAAGGATGATTCTTACACTCTCAAGTTACTCAAAAACAATCAGGAATCACAAGCACTTAAAACAATTATTGAAAATAAGACAGCCTTATCTCTAGAGCCTAGAAAGACATGAAGAAAGGAACAACTTTGCTTGGATAGGTAAGCAGGCAGCATAAAACACAGAGAAGCTAATTGTCCAGGCATTGCCAAAGCTACAGGATTCTAGAGCATGCGTGCAGCCATACAGGAAACTCATGAGAAAGGTTCTGAAATCACGGACTAATCCAGAGATCAGCAAATGTCTTCAGCAAAGGAGCAGATGGCAATTAGTTTGTGCTGTGCTTTCTGTGCACGGTGTGGTTCAACAATAATTTACAAAAAGAAATGCCACTTACCTTGTGACCCAGGGCCATAGATTTCCAACTCCTCCTGTATTAGGCAAACGAGTATATGTTTGTAAGTTGATTGTTTCACTGTAAACTTAATAAAGACCCAATATGTTCTGATGTAGATGATCAAATATACCTTATCCTTCTCTTTACATAAACGTTCAAGCTCTTACACAATCTAAGAACAGTGTTCCTGGCCTAAAAAGCAGCTATCTCTCCTACCTCAAGTCATAGGGGATATTAGAAACGTGCAGTCACAGAAGAGTTGTTCCTCCTCTTACTCTCAGAAGGGTCCAATGATGCGGGTGGACTGAATGTGTGCGGTGTACAGAAGTGTTTCTACGTTCTAGTATGGATGGTCAGTTCTCTTTATCCTTTAGCAAGTGACCCCTTCATTTGACCTTAACCAAAAGGCCAGAAGCAAATCCAACTGACTCCTTTAAAACACCCTTGCAGAGCTTTTCAGCAAGTCTTTACTGAGCCTAGAGAACTCCATAGATGAATGCTTTGAGTTTGACTCTGTGACTGAGTGAGAAGGAGCCACCTGTTGATGCAGGGGCTCACACTTACCCCATCACTGCATCTGAAGAATACTAAGAATTAAACATGTGACTGTCCTAACGGGGTGACAATGACACGGGTGATAAGAGAAGTAGGAAGGCCTTAAGAAGATCTGCTTACTCTGTGTCTAAATCAGAAAGAGGATCTGGCATTACCTGGAGGTACTAAACTTCGGGCAAGTCACCAGGTCAAGACTAAGCATTTTTTTTCAAACACAATTTTTAAAAAAAACATAGCAATTACTGCCAAATACAAAGTGTATCCTGCTTTTAAAAAATATTCTGATGCTTTAACAGAGGTAATGCTTTTACTTTATTATGAGCTGCCCACAGCCACTTCTTAGGTTGTGACTCATTCAAGCAATTTTTTTTTTTCAGTTAAAGAACATTTTATTCTCGAATGGGAAAAAAAAAGGAAAAAACTAATTTCAAAAAATGCCGGTATGCCTCAGAATTGTGTGTTAGTGTAAACATGTAATGACAGGCAGTATAATCAATGACCAGAATAATGTCATAATCTTATGGTACATCAAAGCCGGTATGTGAATTCTTATGCACAGTATTTTGGTTTTTTTTGATGGTAATTTTGGGGCCATAATATGAGTCATAGTCCTGTTTATGATGCTGACATTTTGTTCTCTTCTGTAGTTGTGATGAGAGTTTGAAGAGATGTTGCACTCATTCTAATTTTCTCCCCTGAACACTCTACTTACTGTCTGCCGTTGATACTCTTGGAAAAGTACCATGGATTGCCCTGAGTTTCAGAATCTTAAGGAGAGCTTCTAAGAAGAGTGCAAAGACCTAAAATCCTTTAATCAAGTTTCTAATCACACACAAGATGGCCTCATCTAAGGGCCTTTTGAAAGAAGCAATTGTGTTGTGACTTCGCCATATCAAATAGGATTCTTATTTTAGCACCAAAGGCAATTCTTTCCTTATAGAGTGAAGTCCTGAACATCTCTTGGAGAACAGCACACACTAGCTATCATTTTACTTGCTTTCTCACATTAGATTTAGATTGTGTCTACATGGATTTGTGCATCCATGAATTTAACCACATGTTAAAATGGAAAATGATCATTGCACAGATGTCTCCAGTACTCTAAGCTCAAACCAGATCAAATTTGAAAAAAGTGAATCTGCCAGTTTCCATGCACCCTGGCTACTAGTAATCCTAAAACTGAAAATCCTGGGGAAGGTAACAAACAGGAATGGGCAACTATACCAATATACCATCAAGGCAAACCAGCCATGAGGGTACCCTACATTCAAGAATAGGATTCTTTTCTTTTGAAGCATAAATTCCACACAGACAGAGCAGTTCAGAACAAAACTTTAAGTCTGCCTAAAGGCCCCAGGCCTCAGACTCCACGTTGGGCTGCTCTCCTTTTCCTAGTCTCTAAGTTCCAGAGACTGTCTTATTTTAGTTAATGAGGAATTAGTATTTTCAAATTCTATTTGGAGGCCCTTAATTCTTATAGTAACCTTGTTATAGTTACATAGTAATTTGCAATCTCTACTGTAGAGCATAAGGTAAGTGTATTCCTGTCACACAGCCAGCAGGTGACAGAGCCCAGATCAAACACAAGTTACTTGGCCCCAGTGATAGTTAACCTTGACTGTCCACTTGCTGAGATTTAGAATCACAATGGAAACAAACCTCTGAGCATGCGAGGGAGTTTCTAGGTTTGGTTAACTGAGGTGGGAAGATCCACTCTAAATGTGGGGAGCATCATTTCACAGCCTGAGGTCCTAGGAATAAATAAAAAAGAAACTAAGTTGAGCATCCACATTCATTTCTGCTTCCTGACTGGATGAGTTATGACTGGCTATGTGAAGTTCCTGGCAGCTCGACTTCCCTCCCATGTTGGACTGGATCTTTGAACTGTGAGAAGGCCACATCCTTCCTTCTATAATTTGCATTTGTCGGGTTATATTGAAAGAAGATGGGGAAATAACTAACATAGCTCCCCAGGCCTCAGACTCCACGTTGCGTTGCTCACCTTTTCCTAGTCTCAGGTGGAGGCTGCTTGCTCCTCTTGGGAGCCTCAAGCAAGGCTGGCAGGACCTTCTGATGAGTAATCACCACACAAGCAACCTTGGAGTTATCCCATTTTAGACATACTTAAAGTTTTGTTCTGAATTGCTCTGTCTGTGTGGAATTTATGCTTCAAAAGAAAAGAATCCTATTCTTGAATGTAGGGTACCCTCATGGCTGGTTTGCCTTGATGGTATATTGGTATAGTTGCCCATTCCTGTTTGTTACCTTCCCCAGGATTTTCAGTTTTAGGATTACTAGTAGCCAGTGTGCATGGAAACTGGCAGATTCACTTTTTTCAAATTTGATCTGGTTTGAGCTTAGAGTACTGGAGACATCTGTGCAATGATCATTTTCCATTTTAACATGTGGTTAAATTCATGGATGCACAAATCCACGTAGACACAATCTAAATAGTATGGTTTTAATACCTCCCCCCAAAGTTGTGTTAGAAACTTAATCCTCAAATTTGTTTATTAATGATGTTTGGAGGTGATGTCTTGGGAAAATTATTAAGATTAAATGAAGTCACAAATGAAGGTCCCCTAAAGTGACATTAATAATACCATTGCCTAATGAATGGACTGATGGAGAAATGTTTTCTTTGTAAGCAAGAGTTCACTATATACCCCAGGCTAACCTTGAACTCTCAATTATTGTGCCTCCTGTTCCAGATTGCTGGTTGTGTGTGGGGATCTGGGTATTGAGCAAGGCAAGCAACTCTGGATACCCTAAAGAGATGGCAGGTGTCTGACCTGCTCTGCCTGATGTGATAAACCTGGCCCCAGGAAGCTACTGTAGATATGAATCTTCCTTTCCCCCACCCCAGACCAGAACCAGGTTTTTGGGTTTCGTTTCCTCATTCCTGAACTTCCACATCAGCCCTACAACCTTCCCGCCTTTACCCCAAAAACTCCACCTTTCCTGCCTTCTGTAAGGGTCAGGAAGGCCGCCCTATATAAACCCCTGCATTGGCTCTAATAACCGAATTACTCACTGACATAGTTTCCTGGGAGGGAACTCCTCCCACCGCACTCTGAGCCACCTGAGGTCCAGTTCGATCGTCTTCCATTCTCTGGCATGGCTGGAGCACAGCAGCCGTGCTGGAGATGGAGACCCAGCCACAAATGGCGCCCAATGTGAGTGGATAGAGACCAAGAATGGCGATTGAACAAGGGACACTCCAGGATGCGCTGAAGAAGGTGAGTGCTCCCCATGAGGGACATCGGCTTTGGCCCCACCATCCCACTCTGAGGACAGGCATGGTTTCTTTCTAACTTCCGTCTTTTTCCTTCAGTCTGAGCCCTCAGGAGGGACCGGTTATATCATGGGGTAATTGAAGCTTTCTGACCAGGGCGACTCTTTGGTGTTAGCCAAAGGCCTGCATGTCCTCTGACCAGACCCCGACTGCCCGTCTGGGTGTGGGCAACGACCTCCTATCTAACTCTCTCTGATTAAAAAACCTGGTTATGCAATGACCAGTTAAAGGCTATTAGAGCAGTTGCCAGTCTCTTAAACTTGCAGTGAGGCTTACATGTATATACTGGACTGAATCCCCCAGGATGCTTCCATGGACCTGGGAAAGTTCTTCCTGTATAGCAAGATTCTTTCCTTTCCTATCATAGTCGATGCACCAGCTCCATCAAACTGCAGGTGAGGGATTGATATCCATTACTTAGAGCTTGTTATTGCCTCAGGGCATGTTAAAGTTGTAAATACCTTGCCTCTAAGAGTTAAGGAAAAAAAAAAAGGTTTTAAAAGTTATTTCTTTCCTTAGACATTTTCTCCACCATGGTTCTCTTCATGGATGGGGGAAAAGAACCATTAGAGGGCCTGAACTTTGGACCTCAGTCACCATGGTCCCAAGACAACTGCCTTTTTAACTAGATCTAAGCATTTTAAGTTTTCGTGAACAGGAGAGTCATATAACATGCTGTACAGAACATTTAACTGGGTGCTTTTAAAAGTAAAAAAGAGGTTTCTATTATATACCATGTGCTTGTTCATGATCATGGCTCGTGCCCTTACTAGGAGAGATGAAACCATGTGGTCTGGTTTCCATATCTTATGTGTGTAATTTCATCAATATGGTGGCAGTCACATGGCCTGACTGCCACCTTGGACAAAATGGTGTTTACCTGCTTGTCCTTGCTACCATCTTAATCCAGCCACATGTCAAAATTCAAAATGGCCACACCCGGAATTTACTGGTTCTATAGAACTCCAGAAGATCATGATAATCTGGGAATTCCCTGGACCACAGGCATTTAATCACATGTCCTAATCTTATTGCAATCTATGTTTTTGTTTTTGTTTTCATTTTAGATTCTTGATGGTATCATAGAAAAGCAAGTGATTTCTCACATGGTGTTTTGTCACAAGGTTAATACATTTAAAAGTATTTTAAATTTTAACTTTTAGTATGGTATTCACTGGTTTTTAAAATGACTTTTTACATTGTCTTATGCATTTACTGGTTTTTTACAAGGAACTATTTTAAATTCTGATATTTGTTTATATAACATCTTTATCTGTTTTTAAAGGAAATTATTTTGGTATATTTGCTGATTTCTAAATGTAACTATTTAAAATCTTACAATGTTCTGCATAATGTATTTGTCAGTTTCTAAAGGGAACTTAAAAAGGTTTTTCTAGCCATAAGCCTCTAAGACTAACTAGGTACAAAGTGAGCTGACATTCTGTGATGGCTAAACCTAGGAAGCTCATGTGAAATTGCAGTACTCCAGTACCATACTTTAGATGAGACAAGCTGCTACCAGGAAACAGCTACAGCAATTGGGAGGTAAAGAGGAATAGCCTGCTTGGATGGGAGTTATGAGATTTGGCCTTCACTGGTTTAAATTCCTGTTTTTTGCATTATGATTCAAAACCTGTTTTTCTGAAATAGAGTACTTCCCTCTCTGATGTTTAGTTGCTTCAAGCTTGCTTTTCCATGTCCTGAGCATCACTGCTTTTCACTTTCTAGTTACAATTCCCTATACAGACTAATGCAAATGTATAGATAGACAGCACCCTCTGTAAAAATTCCTCAGTTAGTGATTTATGCTGGAAATTCTAAACTCAAGTTGATAATGTATTACTATGTACCAATTGCTTCTCTCTATCTAGTATCTACATTCTCAAGACCTAAAGCAAGGTTTTGGTAGACCAACTCTCTAAAATAGATAAAGTAAAAAGGATTTTAATGGTTTTTATGTTTTCTATAAGGTTTTACTAGAAACTTATAAAATAAAATGTACATTATCTTATGTGTGTAGTTTACATCCCACGTTCTTTATTAAGATGATGCTGCACAGCACTCCTGAGTAACTGCCATGCTCGTGACTTCAGCTGTGCCTACTTACAGACGTTCATCACAGTTGGGTTTGCTAACGGTTATATTCTGCCACTGAAGGAGGAGTAAGCTGGACCCCCACGTGAGTATCCAGCTACTCTTCCCAGCCAGCTGTATGTAATTTTGCCCTAATCACAAATGGTCTCCTGCATTTGGGGAGGAAATTTGGGAAAGGCTGAAAGAAAGGACTTGATCTATGAGGTTATAAAAAAAATCAACATCTATGCTAAAGACTTTACAGTGCATCTGCTCTCAGGTTACCTATATACCTAATAGTAACACCTCACCCATCTGTGTGTGTAAAGTCATTCATTCCTCAGGGTGACCTTTAATATGATCAAACATTGGTTTGATACTAGAGCCTTAGAAAGGGAATAAACATTGCTTAATACACCCAGGAAGAGAATTTTCTTAATGTTATTACATCTCATGATCTTAAGAAAATGAGGTGAAAAAAATATATTCTATTAAAAAGGGTTTTTGTATAAGAAAGTCTATACAGGTGATTAAAGATCTGAATTTATATGTTACAATATAGGAAACATTAGATAAATAATGTATGAATAATCTTAAAGTTTCTAAAGTAATAGTTCAGTCAAATACTTTAAGGAACAAAATATATGTCTAGTCAAGGCATATTAAAAAATGTTTGGCTTTTACCCAAACTTTAGCTACATGGCATACAGTAATTAATAGTTCAGTAATGGTGGAACTAACCTTCTTGGGTGTCTAACCACCATATTTAAAGGCCTCTAACCTGGTCAGAGGCACTTAAAGGGACAATTTTTGTCTCTTGCCCTCCAAGGTCAACTAAGTTCCAGGGGACTATGGGGCATCTCTCAAAATGTCCTATAACTGTGATGCGTTACCTGTCTTCATTTTCAGGGAGGTCGTGGATACCCCACTAGAAGGACTTGAACCAGTGTCCAGTCTGCAAAGAAGAGGGTCACCACAGGAAAAAGTTTCCTTGATTTGCTTCAAAGTGAAGCTATGGTCTAGCAAGACCTTCTGACATCTTCACATAGATGGAACTGGTAAAACAAAGGCCTAAGGAACCAGGAGCTCCTCTCAAGCCCATGTGATTCCCCCTGAGGAACAGATACTCAACTGACCTTAAGAATCAAATTAAGTTGGTTTATTTGGGCCAAATTATATGATCTTAAACACCCAAAAGGAAAGTATAACCAAAAAATTAAAGTGATTAGTATGCTTCTTTAAGACTATAAGGAATTAAACTTCCCGACATTAGGTTTAAGTTTATAAAAGATGTTATTTACACAATTTCTCACTAATGATTTTGTTCTTAATAAAAAAATGCCACTCAGATGCAAGACTTTAATTCTTGGCCTACCTCAACACTGCAGTGCATACCTGTGGCCAAGAAAGGCAAGTCCACCATTGTTCTAACCCAAAATTAAATGATTTCTTTTCTCTCCTGTCTAGAAGCCATTTGGGAAGGAACTCACCCTGATTCTAGCCACTCCAGCTTTCAAGGTGCCTGAAAACAAATCCTGAGTTCAAGATTCTCAAGTTCAGCCTTGGCAGTCAAAAAGAAAGACAAAGAAGAACCCAAAGATGGAAGTCTTTGAAAGTCCTTAAGCAAGAAATTCTAATGGACTTTGAATTGGACATTTGAACTCTTCCCTGTTAGACTATTTTAATTTCATCTTCCACGGACCAGTCAAGGACTTTCTTTTCTCCCTACAGCTAATAGTTATGCAATTCAGGGGTCTTATAGATAGACTCACTGAAGGGGTACCCCTATTGCCACAATCTACGACCCTATTCAGCCTTGAAGAAGCCAGAGCGGTCAGCGCCCCAATTCCCTACTGGCAATTAGGGTGACCTCTTCAGAGGGTGGTGTGATGAGAATAGGAGGTATACTTTGGCTAGGCAGTTTAGGGTAAAAAGATCCCAAAAGACCAAAAACTGTCCTTGTGACTTTCAGCAGCCTACTCTATATCAAAGGCCAAATATGTCCAAGATTTTAGGGTTACCTCTTCAAAAGAAGAATTTTAGAGAACAAATAGTTAACTGAGAGACTATAAATTCCTCACTTATACCTTTCATAGACTCAAGAATAAACTTAAAACCCATTATCCCCCCTGGCTTGCCAATCCCCTCATGGCCTGGCTCCTCCCTTTACTGGGCTCTTATATACCTCCCCATTATATATATAAAAAAAGGGGGAAATGTGGGGATCTGGGTATTGAGCAAGGCAAGCAACTCCGGATATCCTAAAGGGATGGCAGGTGTCTGACCTGCTCTGCCTGATGTGATAAACCTGGCCCCAGGAAGCTACTGTAGATATGAATCTTCCTTTCCCCCACCCCAGACCAGAACCAGGTTTTTGGGTTTCATTTCCTCATTCCTGAACTTCCACATCAGCCCTACAACCTTCCCGCCTTTACCCCCAAAACCCCACCTTTCCTGTCTTCTGTAACGGTCAGGAAGGCCTCCCTATATAAACCCCTGCATTGGCTCTAATAACCGAACTACCCACTGACGTAGTCTCCCGGGAGGGAACTCCTCCCACCGCACTCTGAGCCACCTGAGGTCCAGTTCCATCGTCCTCCATTCTCTGGCATGGCTGGAGCACAACAGCCGTGCTGGAGATGGAGACCCACCCACAGTTGTGGTGCACACCTGTAATCCCAGTAGTTGGAGGCCGAGGCAGGTGGATCTCTGAGACTGATGCCAGTCCAGTCTCCATAGCAAATCTGGGCTATTGGAAGTACAGTAAATAAAGGCAGAGAAGTACTATCCTAACCAGTGTTTCTGACTGCAGTTCTAAAATAAGTATGAAGACAAAAATTCTACATGTAATTTAATACAGATAATTCATGTGAATACTTCTAAAATTTTACTTTGGGGGGCCTGGGCTGGAGAGATGGCTCAATAGTTAAAAGCACTAGCTGTTCTTGCAGAGGACCCAGGTTTCATTTCCAACACTCACATGGAGGCTAGCAACTGTCCATAACTCCAGTTCCAGGGGAATCTGACACCCTCTTCTGAACACCTCAGGCATTGCATGACACAGGTGCACTCACATACTTGCAGGCAATACACTCTCATGCACATAAAATAAAAATAATAAATTAAAAAAATTACTTTACATTTTACTATTACAAATTTGCTAAGTAGTTAATTTTAAAAGTAGTACTTTTGTGACAGGCATGGTGGCCTACGCCTTTAATTCCAGCACCTGAGAACTGATGGGCAGGGTGATCTCTATTCATTTGAGGTTGGCCTGGTTCACATAGCAAGTTCCAGGCCAGCCAGAGCTATATGTTGGGACCCTATCTAAAAAAAAAAAAAACAGTACTTTAATAGAATTTTTATATGAGTTAACTAATAGAATAAATGTAACTCATCAATCAATAAGTATTTCAAGAACTGCTTAACTATGATTAAAGTATATCTTATTTTACTGTCAAATTTTTATAGTCCATGAACCAGTGAGACACTGTGAGACAGTCCCTTCCAATCACAGACAGAAGCTACAATTCCTAGAGGCTTCTTTCTTAGAGTATTCAAAATTTGCTTCCTAATAAATTTCTTTAATTTAGTTTTGCCTTCTGTATCTAGGTAATTTAAATTCTAGGCCTTCATCTATATTAGAAATATCTCAAGATATTATCTTCTGGTTCCCTGGCTCTTTTTCTTCTAAGAGCTTTTGGAATGTTCACTTTAGTCAGAGGACAAATAAATAGCTATTCCTACTCAAAGGAGTGAGCACAGTATCTCTTTTTGAAGAACTACCTATGTTTCCCATTCTGCTGATATGTCTTCATGTATGCTCTTCAGTAAGTATTTCTCATAGAAATAGTGAAATAGTATGCTAAAATTATATTTAATTAAGTTACAAATTAGAAATGTTCTTTCATTAAAATGGACCTATTGTCTAAATAGAGAGACACCAGTGATGAAAACTCCAATATGCCAGCTATAAAAAATTGACATTTCATGCTCCAAAAGGATTAGGTTTTCAGTTTAGAAACATGTCATATGGTTATTTGAGGGTTCAATTTAAAAGTGAGGAGCATAGACTAGATTGGAAGTACATGAACATATATACATTCTTGACAGAAATTAGCTATTATTATAACAACTTATCTTTCAGATGTTTTATGTACTCCCTCCTGACCGTGAAGTAAATAGAAAGAGAAGAAATTTTAAACCATAGATTATGATAAGTCTAAGGGAACATCTAGAGAATGTTTTTAATTTATGGAACAACAATTATATGCTGTGACAATAAGCTTGAAGTACTACATTAAACATCGTGAACTGGAAAAGCAAAACTTGCCAAAATGACTCAGGGACAAGAAGCTATGGTGATTCTGCTCACTAAAGTAACTAACCCTTCCCAATCACAGCACCATGCTCTGTATAGAGGTACTCAAAACACATGTGTGGAGTCACTGAATACATCCAGCTCTTAAGAAAAAAACTAGAAATATTTTCACTGAAAAAAGGCAATGAAATGAGACAATTTGAGAGACAGGCTCCACACAACATTTCTGAAACAAATCCTTATTTGCTCTTTAAGTGTAGTTCTACCTATAGTTAATCTGGCCCTAAAGAACTTGGATGCACCTATGAAGAAAGATGCCAATATACCAAATACATGTTATAAAGTTATTCCAGAAGTGCAAAAACAAACTATGAAAGTGTTTTCTAGATCAGTAAAGAGCCATTCAATATGAAGATATTTATTAAAGCAGAAAAATCACATGATTATATCAAGTGATGGAGAAAGAATACTTCATAAAATTCCACTGTGTTCCTGATAGAAATCTCTTAGAAAATGAGAACTGACAAACACTTCCATAACGTGGTTTTTAAAGAGTATTTATTATAACTACCAATTTTAAATATTAGAATACACATTCTCTAACAGAAAGGAATCAGAGGATATTTCTTTACATTTTAAATGATTATTCATCTTTTTGCTTCAGATAAAAAGACTCTTGAAAGTTGAAACAAATTCTTATTGATATATACAGCCACATTTATCACCATTTTAGGGTATTTTATAAATGATATCTTCATGCCTCATAATTTTTAATGATAATAACCCTTAAATTAATCCACAAACAAAATAACTGAAATTAATTAGTAAAAATAATTGTCTCCATGTGAGTTCACAAGTAAGGATCCTTAGCAATTTCTGTCCCAAATAAACAAAACTGGTTCCTTCCATAAATTTAAAGAATAAAGTAGCACAATGAATCTGTCATTCATTCTTCCTTCTGTTAAAAAAAAAGGAAGAAAAATGAAAAGGAGAGGGACAGGCTATTCAGTCATGTGTGCCAGTGCTTGAATTTCCTGTAGACATAGTCACCGATATGCTTTTCCTGATCAGAGGCATACACCATGATAAAAACCAGCTTCAGTTTGATTTCTGTCTTCTCTTACCGCTTTCTACTTAACTCCGTAAGATGAAGGCTCTAAAAACAGGACACAGACCTAGAAATGTGTCTACCTGTCAGCACTAACAACTTACTGGTTCAGAGGTTTTGAACAGATCCTCTGGGTGAAGTTTGCTGCCTCCTCTGAATATGTCATTAGGATTTTCCTCAAGTCTCTTCTCTGAATGCTTGGAACTGCTTCACACGGCTTTGTGTGTGTGCATGGTGGCTTGTTCACTGGATCCTACTGACGACAAACATGCCCTGCCCCGTTTCTAAGAACAGCGGTCTGCTCCGGGCCTGTTCTCAGTCCATGCTTTTCTAACGGGGTCTTCTCATTGTGTTTGCCTAAATGGAATAATTCAACTAGGGACACTCAGGTGCTCAGTGGCCACTTGGAGAAAATTTTGACAGGAATGAGGTGATGATTCATTGGAAGGGTGCATTCAAAGGAAAGAAGAAACCCTCACAAGACTCTGTCTTATACATCTAAAAGAGCGATCACTTGACAACAAAGAGGAAACCCCCTATTTGCGTATGTATTTCAGGGGTTAAAAATATCATTTTAAGTTATATATTTGATGGAATTGTCACAGGTCTGATACAAGGGTAAGCTCCCCCCCCCCCCGACACACCTCCAGCTCCTCTTCTGCCTCCTCCCTTTCTTTTCTCCCACACTCTCCTTTTCTAACCCAGCATAGATATGGCCACATCTAAATGAAAATGAGTTTTCCCTCCTCAGAAGCTATTTCTTCTGTTATGAACTGGATGTTTGCTTGTGTCCTGGCCCCAGATTCGTATGTTGAACTCTTAACTCCCATGTGATGGGGGAAGGAGGGTCCTTAGTCCTGTATCTCCTTTGACCTTTTTCCATTGGAAAAAGAAGCATCCTATGAGTGAGGAAGCAGCCTTCACCACACATCAGATCTTCCATATCAACTTCTCTTGGAGCTCTCAGCTTCCAGAATTCTAAGAACCAGATGTTGCTTGCTTGCTTACTGATTGATTGATTGATTGATTGATTGATTGACTGACTGACTGACTGATTGATTGAATACATATAGAGGTCCAAATGGACCAAAGCACTATCTCCTTTCAGAGGACAAGCAATTAGATTCCACAGTCATAATTTCATAGTTTCTGGAGCCAGTTTCTTCCTCCTTCCTTTCCTCCTCTCTTCCTTCTTTCCTTCCTGAGGGCTGGAGAGATGGTTCAATGGTGAATAGCAGTGGCTGCTTTTGCAGAGGACCCAGGTTTGGTTCCCAGCACCCACATGGCAGATAACAACCACCAGAAACTCCAGTTCCAGGAAATCCAATGCCCTACTCTGGCCTCTGTTGGCACCACACACATGCAATGCACTTAGATGCAGGCAAAGCACTCATACACATAAAATATATGTACAATTTATATTATATTTATATATAAATTATAAATTTATATTAAACTCTTAAAGAACAAGAACATCCATATAACATATGAATGAGAAGGCCAGGCATGGTGGCGCAGGCCTTTAATCCCACCCTTGGGAAGCAGAGGTGAGCAGATGTCTGTGAGATGGAGGCCATACTACATTCCATAGCAAGTTCCAGCCCAGCTGTAGCTACAGGGAGACCCTGTATCAAAAAGACCAAAAAGAAAGGATTTCCTTCCTTGTCTTTCCCATCTGCATCATCATCTTTCTCACTCTCCTCTTCTTCCTTCTCTTCCTTTTCCTGTTCCCCTTCTCCTCCTCCCTCTCCTCCTCTTTTTATTTTTACCTTCCCCTCTTCTTGTGCATATCTTTGGGGACGTGTGGAGTTCAATTATCATAAAAAATATTCAGTACTAGTGTAGCATACACTAGGTAAACAGTCAAAAGTATTGGAGGAGAAAAATTAAACTACGGGTTGAGGGAGGGGAGATTGCTGTGATTTGGTTTTGTTTTCTTGGTACATTTTCCCAAGCAAAAACAATAACAAAGAGAAATTTAGGAAAATCCAGCTAATCAGTTAGATTCCAGATAAGAAGAAATGCTAGATAGGAAGAACTTTGACATGAACTCAAAGAGTCTGAAATTTTACCTGGCAAAGAGATGAGATTTGGGGATAAATTAAATTATTTAAATTTAGATTAAAAAGAGTTCTCCGCCACCTTTCTGGTTTTAAAACTATGCAAAAATAGTGCTTGCACAATATTTTAACTATTAAAGACAAGATAAGTATAATTCCTAATGACTTGTGTGTTTCAAATGTCCTTCATTATATCCTTAGGCCTTGACAGGTATAATTTTTACCAAGAATTGTTTAGCACTGGAATATATATATATATATATATATACATATATATATCATAATATATAATTAGTAAATATATATTAGTAAATAAAATTAAAACGACAGCTGTATTTTTAAAAAGTTTAATAACCCTAGGACTTTTCTAACCCTAGGACTTAATATTCTAATCCAAATTTTTGTTTCCAGATCTTTAGTTGCTCAAAGAATTTAAACTAGCATTCAATTGTGTTATTTAATAATCTTCAAATAACTGAAAAATTCTCTGCAAAAGACGTTGTTTTAAATATCCCTTGTTATATGTTTTATAGTATATAGAATAGCTACAAATTAAGGATACATGCCAGTGTCTTTCAAAGATATTAAACACTCTTTGCTGTCTTAAAATTCATGTAAGTAAAATAACATTCTCAAAAATTATTAGGCATTATGATATTGATTTTCTAGCATGGTCTCAGTGATTACAGTTTTGTAGTAAATTTCCCACTTTTCTTTTTATAGGTAATAATCTGAACTCTTTTATTTTCTTTGCATTTTCACATGATCTTTAAAAGGAGCTTTTGTATTCCACAAATAACCCTTGATAGGTTCTGGTTGGGAATGTTCTGAGCTCTCTGTACATTCTGGAGGGAATTATGTTGCATCTCCTAAACATAAACATATCTTATTTCTGCATTTATTTGCATTGCCATCAATGTTTTAAGGTTTTCAGGCGACAATTCCTGAAAATAGCTTTTCAGATTTATCTCTAAGCAATTTTTCAAAAAATTGACAAACAGTCCTTATTTTTAAAAATTTGTATTGGTTCTTGGTTCTTTTAAAAATAGATTCTTTAGATTTTTTATGTAAACAATCTTGTATCTGTGAATAAGTACTGTTTTATTTATTCCTTTCTGGGTTTTTGCCAATTTTTTTCTTATTTTATTTCACAAGCTATAACTTCTGGTAGAAAGTTAAATAAGAGTGGTTAGAGAAGATATTCTGTTTTAGAGGAAAAGATGGAATCTCTTGCTTTAAATAAAGTTTTAGTGCTAGAGGCTTGTCCCACCCCCAAATAGCCACTAGTGTGTTACAAAGATTGTTTTCTGTTGCTGAGATAAACACATGGACCAAAAGCAACTTGGGTGAGGGCAGGGGCTGGAGAGATGGCTCAGCAGTTAAGACCACTTGTTGCTCTTGCAGAAAACCCAGGTTTGAATCCCAGGACCCACATGATGGCTCCGGTTCCAGGGGATCTGATGCCCCTTTCTCTCCTCCTCAGGCACTTCATGACACAGGTGCTCTTACACAGGCAATATGCTCACACACAGAGAATAAAAATAAATTTAAAAAAATTTTAAAGACTTTTTAAAAACCCAACAAAATAAAACAAAACAGAACAAAACCAAAAGCAACTTGGGGATGAATGGATGATTTTAGCTTATGGCTCATGGAGGAAAGCCAAGGCAGGGGACTGAA
Organism: Eospalax fontanierii; assembly: GCA_035773235.1. NCBI lineage: Eukaryota > Metazoa > Chordata > Mammalia > Rodentia > Spalacidae > Eospalax > Eospalax fontanierii. Next base: position 48,777,737 of record CM069534.1, read on the forward strand.
GCAGAGACCGTGGAGGAATGCTGCTTCCTGGCTTCCTTCCTCCTTGCTCAGTTACCTTTCTTATACAGACTAGGTGCACCTGCCCAGGAATGGCACTGTCTGTTCATGGTGGGCTGAGCTCCCTCACATCCATTAACAATGAAGAAAATGCCCCCACAGACTATGCTCACAGGCCAGTTTGATAGAAGAAATTCCTCAACTGAGGTTCCCTCTTCCTGGGTATGTCAATATAACTGAGATTACGATATGCTCCCAAGATAAACTTCATTTGTCACAATGTACCGGAGTGAGCGTTTTAGATTATGCAATACTCAGTTTGCTACAATTTTGTTGAGGATTTTTGTGTCTGTGCTTGTGGGAGACTGGTCATAGTTTTCTTTCTTGATACCATCTTCCTCTACTTTAGATATTGGTATTTAGATATAGGCAGATAATATCTGCCTAAATAGAATGAATAGTAAACAGTCCCAGTCGCATGTAAAGGAGTATAAAAAAGTTGATATTTCTTCCAAAAATGTTTAGCACAATTCAGCAATTATTTGTGAGTTTTCTTTTTCATATTATTTTAAAATATAAATTTAAATTTTTAGCTAAACGTGAGTCTCTTCAGGTTCTCTGTTCCTTGCTGTTTGTGCCTTTCAAGAAATCATTGCATTTCATCTGAGTTATCAAACACATATGCATAAAATATTTCATAGTACTTTCTTGTTATGCTTTAATATCCTCATGTTCTACAGTGATTCTCTTATAATACTAGCTTTTGTCTCTTCTCTCTTTGGGTTTTTGTTAGCCTTCCTAGAGATATATCGATTTATTAATCTCTTCAAGGGACTATCATTTGGGTTTTATTTATTTCCCCTATTTGCATGTTTCAGTGTCTCATTTCTGTCTCTCTTTATTGTTTCCTTCCTGCTGCTTGTTTATGGCATAGCTTGTGCTTCTTTCCTCGGTTATTAATGTGAAACCTGAAATTATTGATTTTAGACCTCTGTTTTCCAGTTTTAGCATTTGGTTGGCAGAGCTCTCTCTAAGGACTGCTTTAACTTCATCACACACATTTTACTTTATTGGATTTTCGTTTTGCTAATAATATTTTCTTAAGACATCTTCTTCGACCCATATTTCTAAAGGTTTGTGTCATTTAATTCACACACCTTGTGTTATCTCTCTGGTGCTCATTTTTATTTGTGCTCACAGAATATAATTTTCTGATTAAATTTATTATCACCCATTAAGGTGTTTCTGTGACTCAGAATGTGGACTCTTTTGGTGTATATATTCCACCTGCACTACAAAATGTGTGTTTTATTGAATATTGTAGTATTCTGTAAATGATAAACTTTGTGGACACCATTGTTCAAGTCTTTGTGTAGTTGATTTCCTATTTACCTTTTACATAATTACTAAAAGAGAAATGTGAGGGTCTGTGACCATGATTACGAATTTGTCTGTCTCGGTGCTGTCAGCATTAAATCATGATAACACAGCTCTTAAAGACATTATTAAATGCACACAATCTGATACTATAATGTCTCATTGATGAATCCAACCTTTTATCATACTGTAAACTGCCCCCTGTAGTCCTGGTAATTTCTCATGCTCTAATATTAATGTAGGCATTCCAGATTTTTTTTAAGTTGGTGTTTGTCTGGTATGTTATTTTCAGGCTTTTGCTTTCAAACTATCTATATCAGAGTATTTCAAGTGTTTCCCTTTTATGAAACACACAGTTAGGTCTTGTTTTTATCAGCAATCTGATGTCTTCTTTAACAAATGTATGAATAAGTATATAAGTGTATTTATAATTATCTCTAGAGTTAGATTAGGATATGATATTAGTTGTTCAGTATCCTCTCTAACTTTCTGTCCCTCTAGTTCCACTTTTTCCACTTCTTTGAACTGCATAAGAATTTAGTAAAGCAAATTACATGTTGGTTACACTACACCTCTGTTTCTGTTCTAGAAATTATATGCTTACCTAACTTCTCAGAAATTATTAACTTAAAATATTAATTTACCCACAGGTTTCTTTATTCCCCCTGGAAAATATTATAGTTGAGAAAAACAAAAAATCGTGAGAGGAGAGAGGCTTACAAACAGGAAGAGGAAAGCATGTGATCGTGGAAATCCCAGTGGCACAGTGCAGGAAAGCATCAGATCTGGAAAGGGAAAGGAAGGAGCTTTCCTTAGACTCTGGAAGACTGTCCCTGTCTGGCCAACACCTTGATTTCACACTTAAGTCCTTCATTTCTGTTGTGTTAACCTGTGGGGCTTCAGGTAATTCGCTATGGCAACTGTAGGAAGCTAGCACACACAGAAACTGGCCAGCTGCTGTGCCTTTATTCATAATTTCCAGGTCTCACCCTGTTCTCATTGTTCTGCATGGTGAAGAACCTCCTTTAGCATTTTTTTAAAGTTTATTTTTAAATTTTATGTGTATGAGTATATTGCCTACATGTATGTCAGTGCATCTAGGTCGTCCAATGCCGGGGGAGGACAGAAGAGGGCGTCGGATCCCCTGGAATTCCAGTTACAGACAGTTGCAAGCCGCCATGTGAGTTCTGGGACTTGAACCCCCATTTTTTGCCACTAGCAGCCATTGAGCCATTCCTCCAGCCCTAGCAATTCTTTTAAGGAAGATACTTAGTGATAAATTCTTAGACTTCCTTCATTTGAGAATGTGTTTATTTGCCATTGATCCTGAATCATGCTTTGCATTGTTACTATGCCAACATTATAATTACCTGAACAAACAAAAGTCTAACTCTTAAATTTTTTTTAAGTCTGTGTCTGGAACTGTGTCCTGAGTCTGGCTGCACCCATAATTTTATTCAAAATCATTTGTCCAGCTTCAATTGGGGACGTACAAGCTGGACTCCACCCTACTCTGAACAGATCACCCAGCCTTTTCATCCCTAGTTCTAAAACATCTCATTCATACAAGGTCAATCATCTTCTCCAACCTCCACTGTGCTCAACGGAGATGGGGCACCACCTTTCAACACTTTGCTATGTTAGTACTCAAGCATCCATAAACTCATTCATTCATTGATTTATTCATTCATTCTCTTTTTTAAGTGGAATACCAAATCCAGGTTGCCTCAGGAATGAGACCAGGTGCCAAAGTCATAGACACAAAAGCACATGGTTTTGCTGGGGTTAATGAAAAGTCATTAGTCCAGATTATGTTATTTATAAGCCATCCCTATAATACTTGGCTTTGGGGGGATTTGGGATAAATTCTTTCCTTTCAGCATGTGAAGAACATAATTACATTGTCTTCTAATCTCTACTGCTCAATTTTTCAATGACTATTTTCAATGATATTTGGTTTTATATTTAATTTTCATTAGTCACAATGTATTTTGAAGATTTTTTTCTTAAATTTATCCTGCCTGGAATTTGTTGAGCATTCTAGGCCTATTAGTTTTCCTGAACCAAATGTGTGAAATTGTGTGTGAATGTGTGTGTGTGTGTTACATGTGCATGTATCTGTGTGTGAATGTGGGTACACATGTGTCATGGCATACCTATAGCAGTCAGAGGACAACTTAGAGGTGAATAATGCCCCTTTGCCTTGTTTGAGACAGGTTTCTTTGGTGCTTTTCCACTGTGAATGCCAGGGTAGTTGGTCTGTGAGCTTCCGGGTAGTCTCCAGTTTCCTTCTTCTGTTCCTAGAGGAGTGCTGGGATCATAGAAGCTCTGGCTACGTACTCAGCTTGTATGTGGTTTCTGGAAACAAATTCCGTCCTCACACTTGTGAGACAAAGCACTATTACATGCCCCCAGCCGAAATATGTGAAATTTTTACCAATTCTTTCTTTGGTAACAAGGTTCTTTTTCCACCAGGTATGGTGTTGTTCACCTGCAACCCCAACACTGGGCAGTTGAAGCAGAAGGATTATGAATTCAAGTCCCATCTGGACCTGGGGCCACATAAAGAGAGAGCCTGTGTCAAAAAGAAAGAGGGAGAGCAGGAAGGGGAGGGGAAAGGGGTGGGGAAGGGATCATTGTGGAAGAGATGGAAGAAAGATTTTAGGAGCCAGAGGTAGTGGATGACCACTAGAGAAACGGAAGTTTCCAGGCAGCTAGTCAGTTAATAGATGAACTCACAACAATGATGTTAGCATGCACAAGTCCCATGTAAGCTCAAGCCAAACAAAATCCCAGGATACGTGTGGGGAAGTGAATAGGAAATCCCAACCCTACCTGAAGAACTATAGACAAACAGTGACTACTAGAAAGGTAGTCATTCTCATGAGTTGAGACATTAAGGGTGAGAGTCTTGGTAGGTTGACCAGGCTCCACAGGATGAACCTGCTCTCAAAGGCAATTGGGGCACAAACCTAACTCTTTAGGCCTTAATACATATTAATATATGCATATATATATAACGAATATATAATACATAATATACATTGAGCACAGGAATTTTGTAAAGGAGGTGCACACACGGGAGGGAATCTACATAAGATCAAAATGTATTGTATGAAATTCCCCAAATTCAATAATAAAAGGAAACAAGTAATCATTGTCCCCTTTATGGCCCCTAGTCAAAGGCCCTGGATGTTATCAGTGCCCTTACTCTTCAGAGTTTGTTCTTAATGCCATAGTTATCCAGACATTCCTATGAAGATATATTTTACCTCAAGCAAGAATTGTACTTTCTCACATTATGTTAACTCTCTCAGGGATAAAGAGGCATGCAGAAAAAGAAATGCATTCAGGCTTGATGAAAAGGATCTTATCAACTCCTGTTAATAAATAATACTAGAAGTACAAGATCTGGACTTTAGATTTCTCGCTTAGAGAGACATACTCATCTCTGATTCATTGAAACATTGTCTCATCCAGGGGCTTCAAGCTGAGGACCCCTAGGAATTTTCTAGAAGTGTATGACTTTGGGAGTGGGGGCATCTAAGGACGACCTTCAGATTCAGGGGATGACTGTGAAAAGCAGGCCGTTTCCATTCAAGACCTATGAACAAGGTTGCTGCCCTTTACTCTGTATTATTTTGTTCTTGATTGCCCTTGCCGCTTTCTTTCCTCTTTTTTTGGTTTTAGGATCCTTACTAATAGTTGACCAATATTACTTCTTCTTGCTATCTTGTTTTGTTTTGGTTTTGAGCTGTAATCCCAGGCTGACCTCCATTTTACAAAGATATCCTGCTTCTGCCTCCTGACTGCTGGGATTAAAGATTTGTGCCACCCCCACCCCCACGCTCCCCACTCCACCCGCCACCAGCACTTACTACTTTTTGATCATGATGAAATGGGGAGAAAGAGAGCATCCCCTAGTGGGTTCTTAGTCTCATTCATAAAAGAATTTAAGAATGGACCCAAAGGAAGCTTTAGGAAAATTTTATTGGAATTTAGAGAAAAATCCTCAAGGCAGGCAAGCTGGGAATCTCAGCAGACACATGCCTGGGAGAAGAAGCTTTAGAGAAAAAGTAGAGAAATACAGGATGCTGGGACAGCGCAAAGCCTTAGAGAAAGCATGTTTAGAAAAGGGATATGAAGAGGAGAAAGAAAAGAAGGAAAGATGACGCTTTCCTCAAGAATTCAGGAAAGCGGGCAGTCTTTCGGAGAGTTACATGTCTGTGGCTGGGTTCAGAAGCACTGCCCGGGGAGGCGGGATTCCAGGCAGGAAAAGTTCACTGCCTCATTAACACACTCAGTATTCTGCCCATCTATTTAGTGTAACTTAAGGTGAACCCACCTTCCTAGGGGTGGTCCTGTGATCAGGTGATTGACCAGTGAAACTGGAAATGTGGGTCTTTCAACAGATAAACTAGAGAATTTATAGTCTATTTGAGTTAATCTCCTGGGGCTGTTTACTATCTAACAATGATACCTGCAAAGCAATTATCTTTCATAATTTTTGGCTTGCTTATATTCTTCTTGGCACTAATTCTAGCCCTGCCTCTAATTTCACCGAGGTTTAGCCAAAGCATACAATCAAACTGACTTTGGGACTTTACTTGTTTTCCTTTTGTTATTTCGTTGCTTCATTTGGTGCATGCCCCTGTATAAACCAGCTGGTTTCCTGATGAACCGATCTCAATCACCAAGCAATTTATTTGGATGCCAAAACTCACAACAGATGACAGAGAAACCTAAAGTTTATGCTATGTAAAACCTAGGACACAGCATTTTTTTTTTTTAGATAGGAAAAAAAAATGCACAGAGAGCTAGCCATTGCAGTCAATGTTTTACAGAAAGAATTCTTCATGAAGAATCAGTATAGAAGAACAGATGGCTGTATTTAGATTCTCTCACTTTTACAGACCTTGAAAGAAAGGTATATCCGCTAAGCTAAACCTCCATCCTTATCCAATTCACAAATTGCAGTTAATGGCTTGTCCAACTTCAAATCTAATAGTAATTGTTACAGGCTTCCCAGAGATCAGCTTCCAGTAGAAATATACTTAGGCTTGGTGTTGCAGTAGAACTGGTCCGACACTAGGGAATGAAATTTGTGCCAGGCCCTTCTATATGACATGATATCTACATATGGGTACAAAAGACTATTAAGTGAAATCTTTGAATCAGATTAGGATCTATAATGTCAGCTTATTGATGTCTGCCTTGGGATAGTTCTTACTATCATCCTGTAACCATTTTGACCTACAAATTTCCCTCCTGAGAGAAAAAGATATTTATATAATTTAATTCATAAAGGAAAGGTTTTAAATTTCAATTTAAGCTAAAAAGTAACCAGTGAAGGAAGAAGTATTTGAGACTGCTTTCTTCTCCATTTATGCCTTAAATGATATTGAGTAGATGGAATCTTACAGTGATGGGACAGAGGGAGCCAAAGAAGGCCATATTGCTAAAGAAGTTCATAAACTTGGACATGTGGTAGTTAAAATAAAAACCTTTTGCAGAGGAACAGGAAGTGAATTGAATAAAGAATGTCACATCGTTACAATCTCTTTTGGGTCTATAATATTATTATAATTATTAGTGTAAACAAAAAATACCCCGAGAAAAGCCCTACATCCTGGACTGAAGTTCCTGTGAAGCTGACCAACTGACTAGCACGTCAATGCCTGTGGACAGACTGGAATGAGGCATATCCAGAGTCTATTTACAATTTATCTTGGACCACGTTTAGCCCATAAATAGCCACTCCTTGTCCACCTCTGGTTTTGACCTTAACATCTTGTGACTAGCAAAATACATTAACAAATAAACAGTTAATTCCCACCATTCTAAAGGTTATGATAGCATCTGAGACCTACTTGTCGTAGAACTCCCCCTGCTTTGTTATAACCTGCCTATTGACTATATCCACACTGATGTATTTGAAAAGTATGTTGATTTATGACTTTCTTTGTTCTGTTACTATAAAACATTCATGAAATTGCTACCTCATTGGAACATGGGATTTTGGGTAACCTTAATCTGTGTTCCCAGGCCATGGTCACTCATATTTGGCTCTAGAATAGACTATCTCTTGTTCCCTTTGAGGTAAGAGTTATGCTTTGGGGTCAACATCAGGGAGGCAAATACACAAATCAAGAAACCATGTTGTTTCCTTCATACTCAGCTGGTTTTGTGGACTCTTCAAATTCAGCATCAATTTTCATTTAATTTGTTCACCCTTGACTTCTGCTTTAGGAGTGGTTACAAGTTCATACCATAATCTTTTCATTAGTAATTATTTATGCTGTACTACTCAGGTGTGGATTTTCCAGAGCCTTACCTCAGTGGAACAGTTGCTCTTTCATCACATAATCAGACATGATGGAAACCAAGAAGTAAAATTGGTGATTAATGCAAGTTGGAATGACTCCCATCAAACCCTCTTGATCCAACACTGACAGAGGGCTGATCGGACAGTGTTGCTAGATGATAATGGTCTATCCTGTGGCTTATGCCAAAGATAAAAATAAATGACCTAGTTTCCAATATGTTTGCTACTTCTAGGAACAGGAAAGCACTGAGGCAAGTAAAGGTAATTAGTCCAGAAAGTATTTCCAAGAAGATAAAACTATATGCCAGCCTAACTGTTTGCTTATCAGGACCACTAAGTTTCCAAGACTCTTCAAGCCCTTCATCTGGCTGTGTTGGTCAATCTAATGTTTAGAGCATAAACATCCCAACAAGTAGCTCACTGTGTAGGGATCGCCTTGAAAGTTCACATCAGAGGTGAATCTAAAGCTCTGTGAGTGGCCTTCATAATTTCCTGCATTACGAAAAATTATCCATAGTTTATGAAGATGGTATTATCCTTTAACACTCACCTAATCATTTCAATCCTGGCCAATCAATAGGCTTTTCTGATGATTTATTGGGGTTTGAGGTACAGTTAACACCACTACCTCTTCATCAACATTTATTACCTTGAACATAAAATACATCCTTTCTCCTAGAATGTCTCGACCTCACTGGCCTTTCACAATTAAATAATTAACTCTTTTGATTTCTGAAAATATTATAAGACTGTTATATTCAGTGACCAAATTTACAAAAGAACACAAGGAAATATGACGGGTGGTAGAATAATGTGATTATTCATTGTCCCACTCCTTTGATAAATATGCTTTGTTGGAATTACCTTCATACATAAACATGTAGGGAAATTTCCTGACAAAAAGAGCTGGACCCAGAGCTTTCCTGGCTTCACAGACTGCAGGCTTTGTTTTCTGGAAGTCGGTTACTTTATGTTCTCTTCACATCTCATAATCTCAGATTCCAAGTCAAAACATCTTACCACAAGATTCTCTCTGGGTCTCGTATCATCTTCATGAAAGCAAACATCTTCTGAGTTTTGGTTTCTTGTCATCCCCATCACCTCTCCAGTGACAGAATGGGAAAACAGGAAGTACTTGGATGACTAGTGCTTTCCTTCTTTTATATTGACAAACTATCCTAAAGCCCACGTTGTCCACACTTAATCAAGTTACAGTTTATCTCCAAAAAGTCTATAATGAGATGATTTTGCACATTATAAAATCCTTTGCTCTTTGTAAGACCAGTTAACAGCCTTAGGGTTTCAGTCTGTGGATCTGTTAAGCTAAATAGGGTCAACTTACTTTGACACTACTATCAGTTGAACAAAGCACTTCTGTAACTTAAACTCGAAGTGATCTAGTTTTAACTTGCTTATTTTTATTTTGGTAGAACTGTTCTGTGCCCAGCTCCTTAGATGAAAGATGAGAAAGGAAGGGGAAGGCATGAGGTCTCTGTTTTTTCTGAGGGCAAGGCTTATATGCAAGGTGTATATTCCAACTATTGCTGCCCTGTCACGTATTTCATCCTTAAAGAAAGGAGGTTATCTTTCTTGCTTGGGAGCAACAACTCAGAAGAACTTCCTTGACCCTTTCACCAGAATGGCAGTTTTCAATGAGCAATGACTGGCATACAAACTGCTCAGTGCACACTATTAAAATCTTTCCTCATAATACTTTGCAAAAATTTTAATTACATAATGGGTTGTGGCATTACTCAGTGTAAATATTTCCCCACTAGAATATACATATTCTTCAGAATGTTAGGAACCATGCTGACACACAGAAGATATGTCCATGGCAAGTACTGGTACTCTTGTCTCATGGTGGCCATTCAGTAGGACACAGAGATCTCAGTAAGATCCACAACAAGGGAAAAAAAAGACGCTGCACAAGTACAAAGGAAGTCATTGTAGGCAATGTTTCCTAAATTATGCTTGTCACGAAAGTTCTCACCAAAATGCAGTGCAGTAAGAAAAATAAGTAAAATGGAGTGAATTTCCATAATGCCACATAGTTTATATGACATTTTATCCTACTCTCTTCGTATTAAAAAGCCCTTCAGTGCAATTTATAAAATGGTGGTATTACTAGGTAATAGTTTTCTGTGTTTGTGATTTTTAAATTGACATGATTTGGAAAATTTAAATTGGCTACTCTATCTCAGTCATCCAACTTCACTTCATTTTAATATCTCCCTTCCTGAAACCTGAAAATCTGATTTCATTGACCTAAGACATGTCAGAGTATAGTTTCCTAAGCATTGCAGAATTCATCTAATATAAACATATAGTGTACAGATATCAGATTTCTTTGAACTCATTAATGAGAGAATGAACAAAAATGTTAAACCTTTTCAAAGAATATGAGACTGAAAGAGAGTTACCAGAAGAAAGAAAACCAAAATGAGATTGCTAATTTAGATAAAGGGCAATGAAACCAGAATCTTTGGGGGTTAACTTTTCTTTTTCACAGAATCTCTACTAGAAAAGAAATAATTTGAAATATGTCAACCTTTTCTAAGTTGATATGTAACTTGTAACTTTACAGGATTGGGGCCTTCATCCATAGTAAATAGTAAATCTAGCAAAATTGCTTCCCCTAAGCATGGCAGGAGCTGCACACCGGCTCATTAAGACATCTTCCAGCATTAATTAGAAAGCCACACAGCAATCTTCCGGCTTTATTTTCAAGTTGTGTTCCTAAGGGACTCTTCCTCCAGTAGTTAGATGGACAGTTTACCTATCTGTACCTGTGTGAACAAGTCAATGTACATCTGTATATTTATAGGTTGAAAGTGGGAACTAAAAGAACAGTTATTAATACTTAGAAATATCATTCCAGGTCCAAGCGCTTCATGGAGTCAATATAACAAAGGACTCCCAAATTAAGAAGCCTAGATAACAGATTCCCACTCTGCATACGGGCGTCACTCATATTGGATTAGGGTTCATGCTAGTCCAGTATGACCTCAACTTAATTACACCTGCAATGATCCAACATAAAATTAAGGCTATTGAGAAGAATTAGGGCTTAGAATTCCAACATATGAAATTAGGGGAAGGGTTACAATGCAATCTATAATAATGTATTGTATAATAATGTATCTATAATAATGTATAGACTTTATTCTGAGAATTCACTTTCTAAATTTTCAGGGAAAAATAAATACCATTAGTTATTTCCAAAAACACTTAGGAATTACTTTATTAGTCTTTATTAGCTTCGTGGGGCAGCCATAGCAAATAATCAAGAACTTGGTGGTGCAGATAACACAAGTTCACTCTCATAGATCTTGGTGGGACTGTGCTCCTGGTAAAGACAACAGGAAAGAAACTGTCCTGTCCTTGTTTCTCTGTCTCTCCCGTGATGAGACCAGTGTTCAGTATCCCTTGGTTGTCTCTGCCTCTATCTTTACATTTATACCATTTTCTTATTCTGGCAGGGAGAATGGGTAGGATCCAATGTAGTTCAGGCTAGACTTCAACTTGCTATATATCCAAGGATGTCCTTGAACTTTTCATCCCCCTGTATCTTATCTTCTCAGTGTTGGAATCACAGGAATGTGCCCCTACACCTGATTTATGTGGTGCTGTGGGTCAACCTCAGGGCCTCATGCATGTTAGGCAAGCACTCTATTTATTGACCTATATCCCCAGGCTATATTTTTCACTTTTTAAAGTTTATTTTCTTTGTGATTATCCAAAGATTTAACATAAACATCATGACTTATCAGTGTCAAGTTAAGATTTATGCATATTTAATTCCAGTGAGATTAATAAATGACATCCTATAAGAGACTTACAGGAGTTGTTCCTCTATCCTCCATTTAGGAACTATTCTTATGTATATATATAACAACATAATTATGTATGTTTTTATATATGTGTGTATTTCAAACCTAACAATTCAATGTTATAATTACTACTTTACAATTTTTAAAATCTCTATTAAAGTAGCTACGAAAGGAGCTGGAGAGATGGCTCAGTAGATAAGAGCACTGGATGCTCTTGCAGAGGACCTAGGTTCAGTTCCCAGCACCCACACGGCATGTAACCATCCATAACTCCAGGATGTCCTCTTCTATCCTCGGCACTGCACAATACCGCTGCACTTACATACATGCAGGTATAGCACTCACACAAAAAAATAATAATAAACAAGTTTTTAAAATGCTTAAAATAAAAGTAAAAAGTGAAGACTATTTCTAAAGTTTTTTGCCTTCTCCGCATTCTTTGATGTGGCGCACAGTCGCATCTCCTGTCTCTTCACTCTTCCTTGTAATTTTGCTCTAGCTCCCTTCACGCCGCCATTAACAAATGCACTGCATTTCTGACGTTCGCCCAACACCTACATACAGTTATTCTTTCTCAATTATATTTAAATGGATTAAAAGAAGAGAAAAGGACTATGCATTTAGAGTTTGGGGGGCAGGCTGTGAAGTTGATTCTGGTCACAGGAGGGCTCTTTTTTACTGTCTTTTACTAGTTCTCTCTAGTACAGTAATCAACCTGTGGGTTTAGGCTGTTATTCTCATAAATGTGCCATCCTCCACTTAGTTTCTGATCACCAAAACCTTGTCTTGGAGCTGAATCTTTAGGCTCGATCTTCACCACATTCTATTTCAAAGCAACTCAGTTCCACTGGAAGAGTTCTGGAGCTCTGTATCTCTGGAACTACCTCTCCCGTTAGGTGTTGGAGGGTGGAACCCTGAGCCAATTGTTCTGGGCAGAGAGCAAGCACAGTCAGCCCCGGTATTCTCAGTTTACCTCTCCTGCCATGGAACTTCCACCTGCGTAGCAAGTTTGAACAAAAATCATCCGAGCTTCAGCATTTTGAGTCTGCCATCCCTGTATATAGCCTCCTCCTAATAAATGGGACTAGGTAGATAAGGACATCCCTGACCTCTCAACCACACTCATGAGGGATTTAATCTTTGCATCTCAGTATTAGGATCTGAGAAATACTGCAGTCTGTCTTCCCTATGAGATCCTGTATAGACTAAGAGTCTAGGAAAGGAGAGCCATTTTGACTATGTCCAACTGAGGTCGAGTTTCAGGTTATAGATCAAGCAGCACAGAAATCTTGCTATGTCTATCTGGTTTCAAGTAAATTCTTTCAAATGAATACTTTTGCATTTGCTACATACCCTTGACACAAGTTCTATTCACTTGAAATTATTGGATTTAAAAGAAAATAAGCTTTACTTGCTATGCTGATTGTAGAGGAGCAGGTCCATAGCACTTCGTGTTAACCCTGCTCCTAACATCTCTTCACTGTAATAGATTTGGTCATTTGTTTCCAACTGTCAACCTGAACTAACACACACAATTGTTACCAAAGCTGAGAAAAGCAAATATATTCCCAATATTGAATGTTTATGACATTTTGCAGTTATAAAGATTTTAAAAGGAGATAAGTTGATACTTCAAACTTTTTCTTTCACATCCTATGAGACTGCCAACATCTGATAAAAAATGATTAAAGAAAAATGTTTGAGAATATTCTCTACCATATTTTAAAAAGTATTTGAAAACCTACATTTAAAATTCAAATAGGCAGTGTTGGAGTGGGTAGTTGAAAGTGAGAGTTGAGTGCAAATCAGATTTACCTTTTACATCCAACCACAAAAGCTGATCTGATGACAACATCACTGCTAAAGCAACTGTCAAGTCTGTTTCTTAAAACTCCATACCAGCTTGGGAGGTCATGGAAAAAATAAGTACACAGCTCATGCCATTAATCAGACCATCATGTAGTGCATAAGAAGTGCTTTCAGTTTCAAAAGATAAATAATCTGTTGTGAATTTGTACTCATGCAAAAATGGAGAAGTACTTTGGGATGCTTTCTTGTTTTTGTTTTCATGAATTAATATTCCCTGTGATATGCCTTGAAAGTGATTGTCAGTTTACAAAATGTGACATCTATAAATGGGCTTTGATTACTCATTCAGTTCAATCATTTAGCCAACAAATACTTATTGAGTAAATACTGAGCCAGGCTGCTAAATTCTGAGTATATTAATGGAGGAGAAACAAGGTCCATGTTGTGTTGCAGTTTTAAAAGTATTGTTTTAAACAGATAAGCATAGAACATGTTATGTACTGTACTATATACGATAGTGCACTGTTCAGCTGACCCTGTCAGAGAAAAGGCACTCATTTGCAGGAGCCGCAGAATCTCATAGCTACATCATCTCTCTCTTGGAATTGTGTCTATCAAAGGGACCTTCCTTTTCCAAGGTTACCACATCTCCCTAGGGCATCTTGTACCCAATTACTGGTTAAAGCAAAGCATGAATACCTGCTACCCTTGTGTCAATTTTTGAGTGACTCTGAAAGTCTGTTTCAGCTCCAGAAAATCTCAAAGGATTATGTGATACTTTAGTTATGATGTTACCACAGTGAAATCTTAGTCTCTGTCCACTTCATCTTTTCCAGTATTCCACACAGAAGTCTTTATTTCATATTTGTTTCTAGAAAAATTAACCTAAAATGATAGGCATCAGAAATGGTCCTAGAAAGTAGACATTAAATGACTTTTTTTACAGAAGCACTTCCTGCTCAACAATGGAAAAACTAGGGTCAGTCCAAGAACCTAATTATAACAGTAGTCTAGCTTCAGTGAAGCTTGAACTGCCAACCTCAAAACTCTACTAACACAGAACAAAGGCTCCAATTAAGAAGTGGGACCCTAGGATTGGGGGTGGGGAGGTCTAGGTCAATACACTTGAGGATCTTGTAAAGCAAATATAGCTAACCTAATGGGCCAGCCAATTATCTCACTCCTTCTACTAAATGCTAATCTATCCCTCATGCATGTGGATGATGCAATAATTCCTTCTAGAAAGACAACACCTTGCCTCCATAGAAGCTACCCACACTCACCTCCTACCCACCTGAGTTAAGGTCAAATCTCAGCATATGTCATCTGGGGAGTTTCTGGGCCTGCTAAGTAAGGGACTGGAGCTACTTACTTAAAGAACAGGGTTATTCAAATGGACTGGTTGCACCCAGTAGTCTATATAGGAGAGAACACGGACTTGCTGAATTAAGAAATACAAGCATACAGATGAACAAGAGTTTATTGACATGGGAGTGCCCTCCTGCAATACATAATTCAACACCCTGACAGTGACTAAATTAATTCAAAATCAAATGCACAAGGAAGCCAAGATAGTTCCAGCTGTGCACTCCCTGTTGCACCATGGGACCGCAGGATAGTCTTGGTTCTGAACTCGCAACATGTGCACTTTGCACTGTGCAATGCTGTCTGAATCCCTCTGCTCAGATCCAGGACAATTGCATGTTATGAATCACAGTGTTTAAACAGTGCATATGATGCTCTTATAGAAAGAAACATGATGGTTTAACTATAGGAAGCAAAAACGTTTATTATTTTCCTGCTCCCATCCCTCAGCATGTATCAAATGCCTGCATCTCTGGTTGTAGTATGTGAAATATTTGATTTTTAAAAACTGATGCTTGAGTTGTTAACTTGAGTTCCACAAAAAATTATTAAATGAGTTTTGGCTTGGGATCAGGACAGAATTTCCAACACTCTTCTGAAGTAGCCCTGTATTAGTTACTTTTCTGTTGTTGTAGTAAAACACCATGACTAAGGTAACTTATAGAAGGAAGAGTTTACAGGCCTTACAGTTCCAGAGGGATAAGAGTCCATCATGGTAAGGAGGCATGACAGGAGACAGCCAGAACAGAAAGCTGAGAGCTCACCTCTTGAGGCAGGCACAGGAAGCACAGAGGGACAAACTGGAAATGGGGCAAAGCTCTAAGCTCTCAAAGCCCACACCCAGGGATGTGCTGCCTCCAGGAAGGGCCCATCTCCTAAACCTCCCAAACCAGTGCTACCAACTGGGGACAAAGACTTCAGATACTTGGAGCCTGTAGAGGCCGTCCCGCATTCAAACCAGCACCCGTCATAAGCATACCATGTACTTATACAAGTGGCATTCGGAACATTGATGATTATAAACCCATAAATGGTAAAATTATATGTGTATCAAAGAATTTAAAAATAAATGTATGTATGATTTATTAGTAGTATGAATTTGATTTGCACATCTATTTTACATATATGTGTTCATGCGAAAAATTCTCCAGTGAAAAGAGGATATGAAAGTGGAAAAATATTAGGAAGTCCTGCCCTGCACTACGTGAGGTATAAATGCTAAGTCTGTTCAAGCAGACTGCTGAGGGAGAAATAAAAAGGCTCAGAGAAGAAGCATGCAAGAGAGATTATACTTCTCAAGGCCTACCCACCCTCCAGCCATCTCCAGTACATAAAAGGGCCCAGAGAACACCACATTCACCAAGGAACAAAGAAGCAGGCAATATACTAGGGAGGACATCCGCCTCACTGTGAAGCTTAGTCGTGGCTATTTTCATTGGGTCATGACTCACGTTGTTTACCACAGCTGCGCGGACAGTGCTCAGCTCACGTCCGTGCCACACGGTGGGCAACCAAGATAAAGGAGAAAACCAGCTGATTGTGGTTGATAGTGCAGTTAGCTTGACATGTACAGACAAGAGGCCAGAGGCAAAGGGACTGCTGCTGTACCATTCAGGGGTGGTCCTACGACTGAAGACATAAGACCACAGAAACTCAGAGCTCTGATACCCCGAGACAGGGTGTTGTCAGGGGCATACTCCCTCAGGAGCTGCAGGGAAAGATCTTTCCTGGTAGTTTCCAGCACTGGCAGTATCGGGCAGTCCTAGCAGCCCTTGGCTTGTGGATCACATATCTGTCTCTGTTTCCACATACCCTTCTTCCCTGTATGGCTCTAAATTCTCTTTTCCTTTTGTTGTTGGTGTTTGTCTGTGTGTATATTTATGCAGGTGTGCCTGTTCATGTGTGTATAGGAGTGAACACTTAAATGTGTATGTAAACGTACATATTCATGTGAGAACAATTTTCAGTTAACTGTCCTTTTTACTTTCTTTTTTTCTATTTATTTATTTATTTAGACAGGGTCTCTCATTGTAGACCAGGCTGGCTGGCCAATGAGCCCCCCCAAATCTTCTTAGCTCCACCTCTCAATTCTGGGGTTACAAGTATGCACTACTAAACCCAGCTTTTTTAAAACAATGGTTCTGGGGATTGAACTCAGGTCCCCATACTTGCAAGGCATGCACTTTACTGATCAAGTTCTCTCCCCACTTCCATTTTTCTTATAAAATACTATCAGTGGAATTAGGGTCTATCATAATACACTATGAATTCATCTTAATGAACATATCTGCAAATACCCAATTCCAAATACACTTACACTCCCAGATACTAGGGGCTATGACTTCAGCGTTCCCTTCGGGGCACACAGCACAGCCCACAGTATCCTGAACGATAGAAGTGAGAGGAAATCCTGAGAATAACCTTGGACTGTGCACTAGGCTGTCTTCTTAGGGTGTGGAGAGAGAAGCAACCCAAGTTAAGAATGTGGATATTCATGAGCAGGGTGAACAATTTGCTTAGCTGGGCAAGGGTCTTGACGGAGCATACCTGGCATGACACGGGGAGAGGGTCTGTAAATGGCTGCGGCAATAGCACAGCTAGAGCTGGAACATCTTAGCCCCTCAGTCTCAAGTTAGCAACAATTTCAAAGAGCCAAGCCAACCTCGCCTTAGATCATGGAGAGATAACCGGTTCCTTATATTTATCTACTGCCTCTGGCTCTTACAAGTTTTCTGCCCCCTCTTCCACAATGATCCCTGAGCTTTGGGAAGTGGAGGCAAGATATAAGTATCTCACTTAGAGCTGAGCATTCCCCAGTCCCTGACTCTGAATGTTGACCTCTGTGGGTCTCTGTGCTTATCACCATCTACTGCAAGAAGAACTTTCTCTGGTGAGAGCTGAGAGATACACAACTCTTTGAGTATAAACATTGGTTATTAGGAGTCAGTTTAATACTATGTCTACTTAGCAGAATAATACTATTAGGCTCTCCCCTACAGCCTGTGTTACCAGACCCTTAAAAGATTTTTTTAAAGGAATTGATAGGCATTCTAGAGGCTACTTTAGCAAGTTTGAAGCTTTTAGATAGGCAGGAAAGGAAGATTGGAAAAAAGAGAAAACAATTAAGGACCTAGTTGGTATTTCTAGTTCCTCACTTATGGAGACTTCAAGCCTTTTAAAAAGATTTCCAGTTGATTAAGTGTGAAACAAAAAAAGCAAGAAAGTGAAAATTAAGAACAGACTATTTAAGCATCTGCCTCTCCTGGAGGATAATCGCTGTCTTAATCAACTTAATTCAACTGATTAGAGAGTTTAGTCACATATATATAGTCCCTTCACACTAGCACCTATATTAGTGTTTGAATGAGAAACTGAAGGTGTATGTAAGCGCCATTCACCTCTCCCAGGAGAATAGCCCTTCATGTTCACCTTAACCCGAAATACCTGGAGAAGAAATTAAGGAGGCTATCATTTAGCTTAGATGATTATCATGTCACAAAACCATCACAGAAGACAAGAGCCCTGGCAAATACCCTGGCAGGGAGGTGTCAGCTAAGACACCACCACAGTAAGAACGTGGTAGACTAAATAAACACTCAAGGTTTCCTTTAGAAATGTAACTGAAATGAGAGTAGAACCCCCAGAAGGACTCCATGCAGCCACCATTAGCAGGTGCTCAGTGTTTGCAGGAAGAAGACCAACCTGCCGGGGTTCCAAAACACCAAAAGACAGGAGAAAGAGAAGAGGTTAGCTGGAATGGAATGGCAGGGGCTGGAATAAAAGCCACTAAGAGTCCTGAGTTTCTGACACTCTTCACGTAAGTAGCCTAACTTAGAGTTGGTAGTCATTTTTTAAAGAGGTTGAGATGTATCAAGGCACTACAAACACGAAATTAACCAATACTGAACCACTGCCCCAGGGGAAATTCGGGGCTAGGGTCTTGTGAGTGTCGGGTCATAACATTTTCATCAACCTCTCATTTCTAATCTTGAGTTAGGCTGTGTTTCTCTTTAAAGACACTTTACTCAACATGTGCTGTTAATTACCACAACTCATGGCCAGCAGCTCTATTACTTATACCTGAACAAAGATTATTCCAAACATGCATTTCCTCTTCAAGGCACAACCCAGCCTTCTTGTGTTTATGAACACTGAGAAGCACGTCAGCCCTACAGTGAGAGGCAAACATGCATGAAAAATAACCAACAACAACAAAAAAAAAATGCTGGAAACAGGGCACTGAAGCCACAAGAAAGACACCTGTTTACAGTGTGACTGCTGAAACGGAAAACGCAGAAAATCACTGTTTATCTTCAGCTGGGGACATGCATGTCAGGTGACACACATTTTTTCATTTCTCTGTACATATCCATGAGTGACTATAAAACCACCTCCAATATTAATTTGGAGTTACAAATAACTGTTTAGTAAGCATGTGAATTCCAAATATAAAATCTGAAAACAATGAAGATCAATAATATGATAAGAATTTATCATTAATGTAAAGGCATAGAGTTTCGGTACTTGACACTGTGACAGCACTTTAGACAGATTTATGATTAAGTCCACAGCACGCCAAACAGTAAGACTGAGCAAGCAATCCATTATCCATGCTCTTCTGGATTCAGGGCATCCTGACATTGAAACTCCTTGGCCTAAAGTCTGCTGACCTGGCATATCTGTGGCTTTCATTTAACCACAGAGGCCGTTGTGTTTGAGTTCAGGGCTGTGGTTCATTGCTTCCTTTCTGTTTACTGTCTACCTGTGGTTTCTCTGCTGTGGCTGGATGTATGGCAAGCACTTAGATGTCCTGTGTTCATGCACGCTTACTACATGTGCAGTGGATGATGCCTGCTTGCTGACTCCACTCTGGCACAGGGGAAGGTGAACACAGTCTAAAGTCAACAGGTCCCTAACAGTTATCAGATCCACTCTCAAATGGGTTCCAGTGTTAACTAGAAATTCTGATTTCCCTCACCCATTCCTACGGCGTTCTCCTACACATCTGATTCATACCACTGTGTCTGTAGGAACCTCAGATCTCTTTCTTTCCAGCCCATTGGGACTGTAATGATTCTCTGCTTGTGACTAGAGATTGAATCAGAACATCATGTTCCTCATCCTCAAGTTCTGTTGTTGAAGCAACTTCTCTGTGGCTGAGAAAAAGCAAAACAGAATCTCTATGGCTGCTCAGCACAACATTTACCTACTTCCTGAATCTGGACTCATTTCCCTGCTCTCCCTTCCATTAAAAGGAGTAGCCTTAGGACATGATAGTGTATACCTGTAATCCCAGAACAAGGCAGAAAGGAAAACTGACAGTCCAAGGCTAGCCTGGGCTAAACAATGAGACCCTGACTCAAAGAATTCAAAAGAAAACAAAAATGAAAGGATGTCCTGTCCTTCTGTTCAAGGACAGCCTGCCATGTCATGACCCTGGCCTTTCTTTCTCCTCGAGGATATTGCTGCAGTATCACCTTCTTCTGTGTGACTATCACCAACAGTAGTACACTTTTATTTCTGACAACGTAGCAAACAACACAGAAAGTTCTTAGCAGCATGTCAAGTGGAAGAAGCATCAACATATATTTTAGGAAGGGTCAATGCATTTTTGCTAACAAATAAGCCAGCTTAAGCGCTTCGTTCTTTTTGACAGTGATTGACAACTTGAGAAAGCTCTAGAAGGATATGGTAATAGTGACTGCAACAAGTGACAGTGTTTGCCGGCAGTTTTGTGTGTTTGTGTGCTTTCTTGCTTCTTTTGGTTTCTTATCTCAATAAGTAGTAAAATAATATGCAAAATGACGGTGCCAGTAATGAAAATAAAGCATTCTTTCAGAAGCACTGCATAATGTCTTCAGAAAGGAAAAAAGTGTTTCTGACATATTAGAATTTAAACTAAAGAATGTTAAACAGAGAATGCAAATAAATGCAATATTTCCTGTTGTCTAGCTTTGAACTGTGAACACATTACTTTTGTACTAAGAAATGTGAATTTTACATTTCAAAATAATCCAAAAAGATTTCTTAAACAATCTAAAGGAAAAATGAATGTTTAGTAAGTTTATTTCCATTTTTGAGTGTTTTTGAATAGCCCATCCAAATGTGCACATGACCTGAATCAAACACACTTATTTGGCTCACAGGGTAACCACATTCAAAGACAATGGTCTTCAGTGGTGTTAGGGTTGTTCGCTGGTCTGCTTATATTCCTAGCATTTTAAGCTTAAGTTCTTTTGGTCTGGGGTCTATCCCACAAAATGTGTGGTGAATGCAAATTGTTACCAAAAGAGTGCCTGCCATCCAGGTAACCTGTCTCTCTCAGAAAGAAAATTGCCAACTGAACCACATGATACATAAACCCTTGCTAAATTCCAGGCATAAATGAATTTGGGGCTCTTTTTTCCTTGGAAAAGCAAATAACAAAATGTGAATAGTGTTTAAGATGAGATGTCATTTTGGCTTTATTCTGTTGACACTTTGTGTGTGTGTGTGTGTGTGTGTATGTGTGTAAATATTAATTTGTCCAAACAACATTCACCTTTTCTTTTCTATAAAATGTTATTTAATTCTTAGTTTTCCATTTAAAGGAAATAATAATCTTTTCATTATTGGGACCATAATTTTATATATATTATTGAAGTTTGCTATTAAGCTAGGAATTTTTACCCATGTTCTAAGGAGCAATGTGATGGAGAGGCTGAGCTATGTAGCTTGATTCTGTAATTTTAAAGACTTTGTTTGGCAGGCATAGTAAAATCAGTGGTAATGACACCTTATTTCCACAGCGCCTTTCATCTGGAGCTCTCAAACAGCTAGCATTTACAGCACATGATTAGGTCCTGCTGACTCTGTGTCAGAAGTACTATATTTTGGAAATGCTTAAAATTTTCCATCCTTTATCTTCCTTCTCTGATTTGTTGTCGCCCTTGCAATTTTTAAAGAAAAAATTTGTTTATTCTTAAGAGAGACAACTTGGAGGATAGTTTTAAAACCATATACTTAAGGTTCTACAATATCGCACAAAGCATGTAAGGGATAATTTTAGCACACACCGAGAGAAAAAAGACAAGACTTAAAACCCAACACAGAAGTGTGGGAGTGAGGAAGAAGCCCCGACCCTAGCCAGGAGCTGCTGGCAACTGATGGATGTTGGGAGAGGAAGAGAGGAGGTTTTAAGCCTGTGACACTGAATAAGTTTGCCAGGCACCAGGAGATGAACCCATATCAAGTGGCACTTGAGGACAGAAATTTGACTCGATAAGCTTTAAAAAACATATAACAGAATACATGAAATAGGGCAGAGAGTGTTAAGAAGGGGTGAAGATAAGGGAGGCAGTCTAAATATAATCAAAATATGTTGCATGGAATTTATAAAAGTTCAATTAATAATGAAAACATTGCAATGCTTCACATCTACTATGCACTTAGGGAGCTCTGCAAGGCATGCTACATTTGGTACCTTAAAACCTTATGAAAATTCTTCCAGGCAAATACAATGACCGAAAGGAACAGGAGGGGGCTGTAGGTATAAAGGTATGGATTATGAAAGAATTCCAACCTTAAAAGCCTGAGTTTAAGCCCTATGTTCTGCATTTAACATTTGTAACATTACGATTGTTCCTCAATTAGAGGTATGTAAAGAGTAAAGGAAAATTTCCTGTTCAAATCTCTCTCTCTCTCTCTCTCTCTCTCTCTCTCTTTCTTCTTTATTTATTCACTCTTTCAGTTATTGGTCATAAGACTCAGAGCAGGATTCAGGAGGACTGACAACTATTCTCTATGGTAATTGTGACTAAATGGCTCAGTGCTTCTGGGTGACTAGAAAATGGTGTGTTTGCTCAGATGACTCGGGGATAGAGCAATGTTTCCCAAGCAGGCCCTCCACAGGTAGCCCTCCAGTGCACAAGATGATTAGAGGGTAACATGTCAATAGTTCACTAGCTATATATTTTCAACATTTTAATAATTACATGTTCACAATAACTATCAGGAAGCAAACGAACAAAATGCTTACCTTTATCTTTATTATTACTTAGTAAATTATTTAACATAATAAGAAATATATGCTATTTATTGTAATAAGATCAAAATAAGGAGGGTCGTGCTAATTTACTCTGCATAGACTGAGTGTGGTTACTCAGGGAGGTCCACATGGTGAGACAAATCTTCAGTAATTAAGCCTTGTGCTCTGGATATAAGGCTAGTGTGACTGCGGAGGTACCTGATATAGATTCTTATCTGTCCAATTCCCATTCTCACTATTGAGTATTTCTTAGCAATGTTATCAGCTCACTGCTTCTATAAGTCAAATATAAGGATATATTATCATGAATGATAATCTGAGTTCAACTCTTAGTTGAACTGACCATGACTAAGAAGACTTTTAGAAGACTTTTAAGAAGACTTTTAAACACAAAAAAGATATTTGTAACAAAACAAAAGATATTTGCACAAGTAGTAATAAGAATTAACTAGTGAGTAGATAGCTTTCAGTGTTATAAAAAGTAGCTCTAACAACACCAAAAAGCATTGTACAAATATGATATGAAATGTTAAATATTCAGAATATAATTGGCTGCTGAGAATGGACCTATTTCATTACAGGCTCTGGTGTTTTTGACACCCAAGGAGAATATTATGGGAAACATAAACATTTATGCGGCAAACCAGAAGGATATGCAGCATCCTAGAAGCTAAAGTGTTGGAGCAAAAATGAAAGGGGTACCAAAGTAAAAGAGACTGCTTAATGACATGAACTAATGAATGACAGCCATATAACCCAAATGGCAAATGATAGTAAAAGCAATGATTGGGGACAAAGTGAGCAAAATGATTAATGAGCTGCATCTGTCAAATCTCAGAGTTTATTTTAGAATTTCAGACACAAGCAGAAAGTACAGAAGCAATTATTATTCAGAGGATGATAAAGTGAACAGACTTTTCTGCAGACGCTGAATCTACCAATATCGCTCAGGCAGAAAAATCTTCCGTAGTTCTCTGGCATAATCTGAATAAAATAGTCTATGAAAACCCATGCCCCTTCTGCTACCTCTACGAGTCCCATTGGGCTAGCACAACATGGCAAACTTTCTTCTGCAAACATTTGCCCCTCACACACTTAGCTTCAATTGTTGGTCTCATTCTCCATATCAGAGACAACATCATTGTTTTTCCCAAACACTTACTTGGTTTTGTTCCTGGGATCTAGGGAGAAGGAGATGAACATTTCTTATATCTCCCTAGACCTTCAGCTGTTCTCAAAGCATCTTCATGCTCCTACGGTGACAACCTGGGCAGAGGATATTGGTGGGGGAAATCTTTGGATGGGTGTCTTCTTCTAGATGGAGGAGTGACACACCTGGTTGACCAGTGGGGTCCACCGTAGGAGCATGAAGATGCTTTAAGAACAGCTGAAGGCCTAGAGTGGACATTACAGGCCTTGGGACTAGTGTACCTGTACAGTTATTTTTTTTAAGCAAAGATAACAAGACAGTTGTAAAGATTAAATGTATTGTCTTCAACAAGTTGTGCTAGGAAAATTGACGATTATTACAAGTACGGAGCCTTGATTCAGACTATTAAGTCAATTCGCTAACACACAAATAACTAAAAATGAATCAAAGATATTTATAGAATAATTAAACTATAAATTTTATATTAAAAAACAAGACAAATTTCTACGACTGTAATTAGGTGAAGTGCCCCTAAATATCCGGCACAATTATAAGTTAAAAAGGAAAATAATGGTGCATGCCTTTAATGCCAGCATTCAGAGGCAGAGGCAGGTGATATATCTCTGTGATGTAGATATCTCTGCCTGGTCTGTATAGCAGGTTCCAGGCCAGCTGGGACCAGGGAGACCCTGTTCCAACAAACAAACAAACAAGCACAAAATTCAAAAAATAGGCAATAAATGAAAAGTTATTTAAATTCGAAAGCTATTGTGTTTCTCTATAGAACACTAAGAAAATGAAAAGACAATCCACAAAACAGGAATCAGAAATGGTATATTATTTATTTAATAAAAGACTGATAGCCAGAATTATAAATTCTTATGAGTCTGGAGATGTAGTTCAGTGGTAAAGCAATCCCCTAATATATAGAAGGCCCTGAGTCCAGTTCCTAATTCTTAAAAAAAAGACACTACTAATTACAAAAGCAGACCAAAAAAACTGGAAAAGACATTTCTCTGAGTAAAGTCAAATGAGCATCATACACACATGAAGAAATGCTCAAGATCATCAGTCATTAGTAGAGTATAAATTAAAACCAAAGTAAGATGCTTCACCCTCACTAGAATCGCTACAATCAGAAAGATTGGCAGAGCCTAGTAACATAGGACTATAATCCCAGCTCCTCAGAAGGCTGATTCAGGAGCTCAAGCTCAAGGCCAAATCAAATAACTTCTCTGTCTCACAATTTAAAAAAAAAAAGTTTTTAAAGCAGGTCTGGAGATAGGGCCAGTAGTAAAGTGCTTGTCTAGAATGTGTAAAACCCTAGGTTCAATCCCCATTACCACACATACACAAGGATGATATTTCTGTTATTATTAAAGTTGTGAAAAAACTGAAGCTTTTCTTCACATCTTGGGGAATATAAAAAGGTACAGCCATTTTGAAAACACACTTGGCAGTTGTCTTTGTTACTTTTCTCACTCATTGCTATGATCAAATACCTAAGAAGAAGCAATGTAAGGAAGGAAGGGCTCCTGGTTTAAAGACACAATCCATCATGATGTGGAAAGCATGGTGCAGGAATAACTCACAGCTTTGTTGGAAGGAACTCATTCACATCAGGGAAGTTCACAAACAAAGAAAGACTGGCAGGAAACAAGGCTAGACTATAACCCTCAAAGCCTGCCCCTCAGTGACTCACTTCCAGCTAGGCCCCACCTCCCAGGAGTTCCATCACCTCCCAAAACAGTGACACCAGCTAGGGACCAAATGTTCAAACACATGAGCCTATGAGGGACATTTCACGGCCAAACCTTTATAGAAACTTTTAAAACAAACATAAGCTTATCATATGACTCGGGATTTCACTCTTAGGTATTTACCCATAAGAAATTAAAATGTATTCACATTAATATTTGCAGTAGTATTCATAACAGTCAGAAACTATAAACAACTCAATATGCTTCAAATGGTAAATGGACAGCAGCAAGATGTGGTACCCATACATGGAATACTATTCAACAATACAAAGAGCAATATATTGATAATGTGCTACAAAATGGTGAAACCTTGTTATGGGTTGAATCTGCAATGTCTCCCATAGGGTCACAATTTAAGCATTTGGTCCTAGTTTGTGGCACTATTTTGAAGAGTAAAATCTTTAGGTGGTGAGGCAAGGCTCATAGAAGTCAGTAGGAGCTAGTCTTTGAAGATTACACTCACCCCTGGTTCCAGCCTCTGTACCCTCTGCTTCTTGGTCTGCACCATTGTGAACACACACTCTCATCTCTGATGATGAATCATTACCAACCCCAAAAGCCTTCCCTTGGTAGGATGATCTGTACTATCTCTGAAGTCCTGAGCTAAAGTAAATTCTTCTTGTCTTAAACTGTTTTTGTCATGTATTTTGGTCAAAGTAGCACAAAAAGCAAATAATATAATGCACTATGCAAAGAGAAAACAAACAGATGTAAAAGAGTACATATTATATGATTTCGTTCGTATTAAATAACTGAGAAAGGAGCTGGAGAGATGGCTCAGTGGTTAAGAGCACTGACTGCTCTTGCAGAAAACCTGAGTTCAGTTCCCAGCACCTAGATTGTCACTCCAGTTCCAGGGAATCCAGTGCCCTCTTCTGACTTTTGCAGGCATTGCACAGCATGGATACACTTACATACATGCAGGTAGTACACTAATACAAAGTAAAAATAATAAATAAAGTATTAAAAATATATCTGAGAGACAAGAAAACTATTGATGAGGAAAGATGAGGTCAGCTTCTCCAGTGCATTGTGACATTTTCCAGAGCTAAACCCATTCTTAGATTCATGGTCCATCTACTGATGGAGACACTATCTTGTGAGTAAGTACTCCAAACATAATGGTGGGAGTTGACCTAGTCCTTCCCTGAAGGACTGCAAATACTTATTTAGATAATAGGAGAAAGAAAGCCTAGAGTGTGGTGGCTGCTGGGCATAGAATATGTTAGCTTCCGTTACTGGAGCAATGCATATACTGGACAATGCATATAAACTAGATGATTTCAAGAGGCTTTGGTTCAGTGGTTGGCTCTGTCACTTTTGAGTGAAGGAGCACATCTTAGGACCAGGTGGTGGACCAGAACTGCTCACTTTATGACTGGGACATGGAGCGTGCCTCTATCGTTCCCCATGCCATCGTTTCCCATGCCTGTGGGAATACCCAATGACTAGAAGGCCACCCAAAAGACCCTATTGCAAAGTTTCCACTACCTCCAGTAGACATGGGCCTTAAGAGAGCATTCCGCAGTAAGCAACAGCAGAGGAAGAGTCAGTTCTGACGCCCAAGGAAGTGAATGCTGTCTTATCTACTTTAGTGGCGCCCAAACTTCAGCATTCATTGGATTGTCAGGCAAGCTTGTTAAAACTCCTGAACTCAGGCCAATAAGATTGCTCAGCAGGTAAAGCATCTCCTTTGAAGCCTGGTGACCTGAGTTTGATTCTGGGAGCCCATGAAAGGCAGAAGGAGAGAACTGATTTCACAAAGTTGTCCTCTGACCTCCACATGTGTGCCATGGCATGAATACACACACACACACACACACACACACACACACACTCACAAATAGTGGTAGTAGTAAATAATAATAATAATAATTGTTTAAGAAACCTGCTGAATGTCTTGCTGACATAGAGATCCTATGTCAAACTCCTTTGAAATAAAGATGTGGAGGTTCACACTTCTTTGAGTGGCATTCGTCTCCATGAAACCATGATGCAAAGCTTTCATTTAGTCTGCTCATGGTCTGAGACACCTCTCCCCTAGGAAATTTGCTGACATGGCATGCACATGAACCATGAAATGTATAAAATAAAAGCATGACAGCAATACATTCACATCAACACACAAGGAGATTATATCACCTAGTCAAAGATAATGATCTGTTTTACTCCTTGTTTCAATCTTTAGTTTAAACATTGGAGCTCATTTGTCTTGTGATTATGTAAGACCATCCAATGAAATGTATAAACACGATGTATTCATTTATTAATAACTATTGTGATCCATTAGTAAAAAACATGCTACATAGAAGACAAGTTGTTTAAATAAGTCTGAGCCCCAGGAAGGAAGATATATTACTGCAATTATTCACAGGCCCATTACGGTGATGGTTAGGAACAAATAGAAAAAATACTCTTTAAATACTCAAACTGATAACCCACAGATTCTGTCTAGAATGCTCAGGTGAATATTGCCACACTAGAACACTGCTGGTAAATGTTGTCTAACAATGACCTTGGTCCTAGCCTTCGCTATTACTGTATGAAACTTCATATCGGTCCCGTCAATTAAAATACAGCATTTCTTCCCAAGTCTCGCTATTCAGTAGTTGGGAATGTGATCACATCAGGGGTAATTGCTGGATTGTTGCTTTTAAAATAACATCTGTGTGTATGTAATTTGGGCAGAAATATGTCAGCTCTGTTGCCAGAAACTGATGCTATTACAACACACTTTAGAGGTATAACAGCTTTCAAAAGAAACTCTTACGGCATTTTATTTTTATCACAGGAAAAATGTAAGAGCATGCACGTGAATTTAAGACAAAATTATGCTTCCCAATGCCATCTAATTTTTCAACATACTGCTTTTGTCTTTGCATTTACACCCCTCCAAACACTGAAGGCCACAGCCTATTCTTGGGCTCTGGTATAGTCCTCTCACTAGTAAGCAGGATAATACCTGCCTCCTGGCTAAAATCTTATGACACTATAGGAGCTAATGCTATCATGAATTTTCTTCTTAAAATTTGATTTATAAAAGTGATAACTGTAATAGGCATGACAGCACATGCCTTTAATTCCAGCACTCAGGAGGCAGAGGCAGGTGGATTTCTGTGAAATAGAGGCCTACCTGGTTTACATAGTGAGTTCTAGGCTAGCTGGGGCTATAGGGAGACTCCAGTCAAAAGAAAAAGTGATAATAAGGGGAGAAACTTTGAAAGACTCATACTAACATTGTAAATTTCCACAAAAGCATTTTGAATCAACCCTGATAGAGTTGGATAACTACAAATCATTTCAGGAGGTTCCTAGGAGGTCCTGGGGTAATAGTCTAGACCATAAACACTGCTGTCTAGAGAAAATAGCCCTCCAGACTACCATCTAGAATTGGTCTGATTTCCAGGAGTACCATCCAAGCAGCACAGTGCACTAAGGAGAGGCTATTTAAGACTATTTTCTTGTGTGTTCACACTCCCCCCAATTAACCAAAGAGAAAAAAGCTTTTCACCTACCCTGTGTGATCCATCTTCCATCCAGGGAAGACATTTAAATACTGTTGATTTTATTCATAAGAACAGTAGGAGACTTTTGTTACCAAGGGGGAAAGGGGTAAAACGGGGGTATTTAAATGGGAGCAGGAGAGGGAAAAGCATACAAGGACCTATGAGAGTCAAGGGGAAGAAGGAGCTCAAGAGAGGGGGACCATAGGACACAGGGATTAGTAATTAGTAGTGGGGAAAATGAGGATCTTTAACTGAGGGGGCAGAGGGAAGTTTAGAAAATAAGAGACAGGAGAGATAAATGATGCTTGGCTAATGTAAAAATCCAGAGGGAAATGTATTAGTTTAAAATCTTATTGAAAAATCACACATCCAATATCTCTACATGAGTCCACATGCATAGCTGAAGGCTATATAGCAAGAAACAGTGCCAGACAGCAATGTCCTCCCTTCAAGTTGTTGGCCAGCATAGTTTAAGAGACTCCCCAAATTACACAAGCTATTGCCACAGTTATTGATTGCCTCCCAGAACTTGAAGGTAAGACCCTCTTACTGAAGGCAGGGCAGACTTTGGATACAAGATTCAGAGCAATGATGCCGGAACTGACCTGGAAGCCACTTCTCTTGAAGGCTATCTCTCAGATTTTTGGAGAACACTACTCAGACTGCAAGGGAAACTATCAATCAATGGACCAACTCCAGCTTTAAGGTCTAATAACCACAACAATGACTAGCACACCAAACTATATTGGGGCAATAGTGGCACATTTACCTTGGGGGCAATCAACAACTACCTAATTGCATTTAAAGCCCACTCAATGGGATTAAACTCATGTGTGGTACTGCAAACTGTCAAATATACATGACAGGAGAGGTCATAGAGCTCAGAGAAAACCCCAAGGATGTCACATCCCTAGACAAAGGTAATGTCTTACTATGTGCTAAATATAGATCATTATCAGTCAAGTATCCCAGTCACCATTCATCAAAGAAGCTTCTTTTTCACTAGATGAATACTATTACAGAGTGGTACAACTGGTCACACACAGAGAGTAAGTGTCTGTGAATTGCCAAGCCCTAACTGACATATCTACAATCCAGCGTCTGCACCTAAAACTCATGGAACATAGTAGAACAAGGAATAGAGAGAACACTACTGCATCTCTCAACTCTCATCAACAAAGTTTCCTCGTGCAACAAAGGGCTATGAACACAAAAGGACAAAAATGGCCAAAGCTTAGAGAATGAGCGTCAGCAGAGTGTGGTTCCTTGGACAGGACTTCTATATTAAATTCCATCCACTCCGGGCTCAGGTATCATTGTGGATGAGGGGATGGAAAGACTGTAAGAGCCAGGGAAGAGGTGCATAACCATATGGAAACAGAGTCTTTTAGGCTCCTGGAACCCTGTTCATGTAAACTACAGCAATGGTGTCAGCATGCACAAGACCTATACAAACTCAAGCAGACAAAACCCAGCATAGCACTTTGGAAATGGGCAGCAGACCTCAATCTTAGCAGAAGAACTATTGGCAGTTGATTAATGCTGGGTGGGGAACAGGTGATTTTCTTAAAGGGAGGAACTCTATAGATAGGCCGACTAGACCTCAGTGGATGAACTTACACTGAGGATGTCTGGGGACATTAACTTGATTCCATAGGCCTTAACATAAATGACAGAATGTATGAATTCCAGTGGGGCATGGTGCCAATGGGGAAGGGGATAGAAAGATATTAAGATATTCTGTATGATACACAAAAATTCAATAAAATATAAGTAAAAAAAAAACTTGAATGACTGTTTCATTTTCAGCAGCCTCTTGGTTTCCATTTCTATTTTTTGGGTCTCCTTTTCTTCAAGAATAAATGAGAAATTGCATTATCCAGAAGATAAAAACATCTTACAACGTCAGGATTTCTTTTTCTGTAACTGTAACTGACAGAATAAGTAGACAGAAAGCATGTAAAGGTACCATCGAACTGACCGTGCCATCAGTCATGAGGTCTGGTTGACATTTCCAGAACATTCTCCTAGACAGCAGAGTGCACGTTCTACTCAACTATACATGAACCGTTCACAATAATGAGACCAGATGTTGGGGCACAAGGCTCAGAAAAATTAAAGCCACAGAAATCAGACAGCCATGTTCTCTGACAACCATGGAATTAAATTAGAAGTCAAATACAAAAAATATGTGGAAGTCGCCAGGAATGGGGAGATCATACAACACAATTCTAAACAGTTCATGCAACAAAACAAAAACACAAGAGGAAATTACAAAATATTTGAAGTTCAATGAAAATGAAAACATACCATATCAAAATGTATGGTATACAGTGTTAAAAGGAAGATTTATTGTTCTAAATGCTTTATAAAAGAATGTACATATAATTAAAACCCAAAATCAATGGCATATGTGTTTTATTTTAAGGAAAAAGAAGAGGAAAAGTTAAAAAAATGCTCTGTTTCAAGGAAAAGGCTACTTCCTGAGTAAATGGGGTTATGCCCTCAAAGTGAAGGAACTACACATAAGAACGAGGGCTCCTGTGGCACTGAACCAGAATGGGGGTTCAAAGTTATTAGCCCTTTCCTGCTCTCTCTCCCTCCTCTTCTCCCTTCCCCTCCCTCCCTCCCCCCTTCTCTCTCTTTCCTATTCTGTCCATTACTACATGATTCTTTGACCCTGTTTCCTCGTTACATAGCAGGGGATGTGCTGCATTTGCATAGCCTCTGACACAGAGGAAATGTGTCTTTGCTCTCCTAGTCTCTGTTTCTCACACTCTACAGAGGACACTAGCATCCCTGGTCCAGATCCCTTGCTATCCTCGTTTAAGTCATTGTAACCATGGTGATGGGTCCAGTATAGCTAGTTTTTTCCCTTGTGACTAGGGCACAATACGTCCTCTCAAGGAAGGAAGGGATGTGCCAGGACAAAAGGCAGGAATATAGTACTTCTGCCTCAAGATGCTTCTCAGCTGCTGGAGCATCTAAATTAGAACACAGAATAAAACACAAATTTACACACATGTATACACACAGTGGAGGTACAGTCACACCCATAAATCATAGTCACCACATGCAAACAGCTTCACATTTTAGGGTTTTAATAAACATGACTACCTCACTTAGCAATCTACTAATGTGGTTAAGGTTTCAGAAATTTGGCTTTGGAGAAGGCAGAGAATTTCAAACTTTCATAATGATCAACCAAATGCCCGCTTTAGGGCCCAGGAAGACAGAAAATACATGAGGATGTGTCACATTGTCTCTAGTGATTCACAAAGCAGAAACTAGGGGAGTTTTGAGTACCATGTATCTCTGTGCACAGTGGACTCCCCGCTTGCAGCTCATGTTGCCAGAAAAGAAATTCTACGCTTCTTAAGTTCACTCACATTTCTAGTTAGGATACAAATCTGAATTTAATGCATTCTAACTGAGCAGTTTTCAGGCAATTCTGATGGTACAGTGGTAGTGTTGTTTTGTTTTCAGTAAAGGAAACTTATTTAGCTGATTTCAGATTATTGACAGACAGTTGGTCATTATTGGGAAGTGCCTAACGAACTAGCATCTAAAACTTTGAGATTATGCATGATCCTTGGTTGGATTATTTTTCAGTTAACTGGGTGGTTTAATGGTACAGTCACAAATTCAGATCATTATAAGCCTGGAAAATATTTTATTTCTGTATCATTCTTGCAACCAAAGTAGACAAAGATTTTACGAGAAAGAAATTATAATAGTAACTGAGGCAAAGCTTGTTCAAAAACACTTCAGGCTGTAGAACATTAAATCAAATTAGGTGGATTATTAAGCCTTATGCAAGTCTATAAAAGCAAGTGTTAAGTAAAAGTGTTCTAACTAATTGGGTATAACCTAAGTTAAAGCCAAATTTTATAAACAGGCTTTGAAATGATGTAATTATAGACAGTTGTTTAATCAAAGTATTTAAAATGTTTGATTCTGTAAATTTACACAGATGAATTTTTATAGGAATAATGGCACTTGTGTAGGCCCAGTTTCACACAAATTTCTTTCCTGTCATAGACTAGAATAATTCAATGTTATTAGAATTTATGAATAACTCAGAAACTAAATCAAGGCATGTGGTTTCATATTAGATCCCATAACCCATAGGCATACATGAGATTGTCCCCAGGAAGACAATGATATGCAGTGATCTCTTAATACTGCTCTCTTTTTTTAGCACCAGGACATCTGGGTAGTGGGTTGCTACTAGATAATGTTATTGGACCTGAGATACTAAAGCATCTATTTTATGTCTGAAAAGCAAGAACAAGAACAATATGATTTAGGGAAATCTCACTGGACCAGGAGTCTGGAAGTCTAGACTTTGGTACCTTCTGCAAACCTAGAGTAGGGTGAACTATCTGACATCCTGGCAGTGTCATTGTTTCTGTGAAATATCAGGTTTAATAGTGGGCCAGTAGTTCATTCCTGCACATCAATTCCATGTTTCCACATGGGTAACTGTGATCAATACAGTGTGTGGAACACACAAAAGATGCCAGAGCCTTTTCCTCTCAATCCATTCTAAGAATGCAGCCACATTCATATATGTTCCGTGTTTCATCTCCAGCACTAGCTGAGAACTAGAACATTGCTGTCAATTCTGTCTTCAAGATATTTGACCTAATAATGAAACCATGTAAATAAATTGTATTAGTGTGATTAAAGTGCAGTACTGAACTAGTAATTTATATTCTCACAAAGACAGTTTGGTGAAAGAGACTGATGAACTATTCTTTGAGCTAGACCAGAGACAACTAAGCACAGAGCATCTCAGTATCTAGAATAGACCTTGTAACGATTAGGAACTCATCAGGCAATAGAGAGAACAGCATGTTCACTGGAGGCATAACAAGACAGTGTGTTCACCAGAGGTGCAAATGTTAACTCTGGTTGTCACGAATTTTCCACCCTTGAGAATCAGACCTCTTAGATGTTCCATTCCTCCTGAATAATTTTTAACTGCCACTGAAATAGATTTATCTAGTCTCTATTATATTTAGTATTCCTCTGTTATCATGAACATTGTAATTATCACATTTTTAATATTGTGAGCATCTATCTGTTCTGCAACTGTGGTAATATGCCTATCCTTCCCACGTATTAAATATATTAAATTAAATTACTACTGTATCTTTAGATCCTGATAGTTTATATGGCAAAACATCCCATTGCATTTTTCTTTTTCTTCCTCATTCTTCAGGAATGTCTTGTCTATGTTTTAATATTTTGCCATTTCACATGAATTTTTAGAATCAGCTTAAGTTTCACTGAAATCACTGTTAGAATTTATTAATTTTAAAGATTGACTTAGGAAAAACATAAATCTTTATGATACTGAGTCATTCTACCTAAGAATTGTTCCATTTTTCTCTTTATACAGATCTTAAAATTCTTTTGATAAAATTGCAAGTGTTTCCATGAGTCTACCTATATTTTATTAGGCTTGTTACTTGACAACTCTTATTGCTATTTTAAATACCATTTCATGCTTTTTATTTCTTTCACACGAGTTACTATGTTAATGGGATCTGTTGCACAATGTTCAGCAGAAGTGCTAATGATGACTGGCTTCCTGGTTTTAAATGAAATGTGAACTCGGGGAACAGCAGCAGTGAGGCGTGCTATTCCTTCCTAGTAGAAGTCCTCCACCAGATTAAAAACATGCCCTCTCCTCTTTAATCCCAAGTGGCCTTTAAAAATTCTATCTATTTACTTATTCATTTATTTATTCAGTGTGTGTGCATGTTTGCATATGTTTGAGGGCCCATATAGGCCACATGTGAAAGTCAGAGGCCAACTTGCTGGACTAGGTTCTCTCCTTCCACCATGTGGGTTCCAGGAATAAAACTCAGGCTACCAGGCTTGGTGGCAAGTACCTTTGCCCACTGAGCCATCTCATAGGCCCTCTAAAAGTATTTATAATGAATGTTCATTGACTTACATAACGGGTTTCACTTGCATTTAGTAAGATAAAATTAAGTTCTTTCATCTTTAATCTTTTCTTTTTTGCATATGTGTGAATGGTATGGCAGCACATACATGTCTTTGTGGGCACATGTGTGTGCACAAATGTGTATAGAGGCCAGAGGTTGACACTGGGTGTTTTCCTTGATCACTCATCACTGTTTATGTTTATTTTTTGCAGGTTTATTTCAAACATAAATTTTTATTTATTAGTATAATAGCCCAAGTGTGCAATCTACAGATTGAATAGTAATCACATGCTTACTTTTATAAGAAATTGCCAAGTTATTTTCTAGAGTGGCTGTACCGATGTATATTCCCATCAGCAATGTAACAATGGTCCCGTTTCTTTATATTCTTACTAAAATTTGGTGGTGTTTCTAATTTAGCATTTCAGGTAGGCATATGGTCATATGTACAGTGGTTTTGAATTGCATTTCCCTGATGGATAACGGTGTTGAATGTTTTTCATGTGCGTACTTGCCATATGTGTACTCTCCTTGATTTAATATGTTATACTTGGGTAGAGAATGAATCAGATATTAAAGTAAGAACAGATACCATACCCAATTTTAGTCGAAAGGCTAAGAAGTCACTCTACCTTGTATATTGAGGCAGTGTTTCTCACTTGAACTTAGAGCTCTTTTATTCTGTTAGCCAGTTTGCTCCTGTGTCTTCCTCCTGAGTAAGCACTAGGTTTACAGTAGGAGGAAATGCCTGCCTAACCTTTACATGGGTGCTGAGGCTCCAAACTCTGGACTACACATTTGCACAGCAAGTGCTCTGTCCACTGAGCCATCTCCCCAGTCCTACTTTAATCTTCTATTTGCATAGATTACGATAGTGCCATTTTGAAAGGATAGCATACTGATCAATGATACAGACTAGATAACCTTTCAAAATGTATAAACATACATTTTAATATAGATAACCAAAGAATAATAAATGTAGTAGAGATATGTCAGCAGAATTTATTACTTTATAAAAAGTCACTCAGAAAGGATGTAATGTTCTACAAAATCTGAATCTGGAGGGCAAAAAATTCATAACTAGAATGTAGTTTTGATTTCCATGTGAATATCTGTGTGTAAGTACGTGTGTGTGTGTGTGTGTGTGTGTGTGTGTATGTTTAGTTGAATTTGATTTTTGCCAGTACAATTTATCTATTTTGCATCTATGTTCATGCCTGGTATAAGACAGCAAATTCTGTCCCTTACACAAACTGTTTCAGCTATTAACGGCTGTATAACAAAGTTCTTCCAGACACTGAAGATTAAAGGTACAATATCTATCTTATTATGCTTTTTGTGACTTGGAATTTCAAGCAGAGCTTCCCTGGAAAAGTTTTCAGTTTTGTGTGATACTAACTGAGATCAAGATGTGGTATTTAACTAATGAATGAACTGGGCTGAAGTCCAAGACAAATTTAATCAAATGTGTCTTGCTTGGCCCAGAAGGCTGGAATGCTAAGCTCATTTAGACCCCTCATCTCCATGGCTTTGTCACATAGTCTGTTCAATAGGAAACTCATGTTTTTCACATAGTAATTCTGGCCTCCAAGAAAGCAGTGCCCTCCAGGTTTTTAAAAGGCTAGTTCCAGAATTCTGATAATACTACTTCAGTTATACTCTGGTGGTTAGAAAAACAATCATAGAAAATGAAAATTATAGGGGAAAACAAGTAAATCCATCTCTTCATAGGAAAAGTCTCAACAAATTGACATCTATGGCTTTTCTACCAGAAGAACTGCTTTACGGTTTTGTTTCCAGGGTGAAACTATCTGATGAATTTAGATTATTTTCATTTTTCTAGCCTCAAGAAAACACTTAGTACAACTTTGTATTCTACTTCTTGAATATTTGGTAGCTTTTCTCTAAAACCCTTAACTAATGTTTTCTTTATGAGCATAATGATTGTAAGACTATTCAGGCTTTCTATTTCTTCCTTAGCTAATTTTGACAGATCACTTTTTCAAGAAATCATTCCGTCTACATTTTCAGTACACTAGCACAAAATTGTTGATTGCTAATCTCTTTTCACAGACTCCAATAGCTACATCAATTTTATAACTAAAACATATATTATTGTTTATTGTAGCCAAAAATTTGTTGACTTAATAAAACTTTAGAAACTAAAATATTTGATCATTTATATTATGTTTGATTTTTTCCCTTATTTTGCGTTTTAATCTTTACTGCTTCCTTCTCTTTACCGTAGGTCAGTTTTGATTTCTGCTGCTTTCACAGCCCCATTCCATCCATAACATTTATTTATAGGATTCTCTACACATGTGGAACAGCACACTTTTTGATGGTAAGTGTTGTGAATATCTTCTTGCTCTTTTCTTTGGCAGAACGGATGCTGCTAACTTTAAAGCACTCTGCCATATAACTCTTTTCTCTTCTGATTAGTTTTTTCATCTTTAGAGATATTATTCAATACTATTGTCAAAGAATATCAGCTTTTCTGTCACCTGGGATTGACACTGGCTAGCATCAGACAGGGGTCAAATATCAGTTTTTGTCTATAGAGTTATCAAGCTCACTCAGAACCATTTATTTAAGAAACTCTTCCTTTTCCACTGCTCTGTAATTCCTTATCATAATTCAAGTGGACCTTTATGTGTAGTTTGTGATAGTTTATGGTTTCTGGGTATTATTCTGTTCATGGGTCAGTTTGTTCATCAAAACACTGTATTTTCATAATAACTATAACTACAATAAGCATGATATCAGATAGAGTAAGTTCTTGTCTACTTCATTAAGAAAGTTGATTATTCTTGGCCCTTGGCTTACAGCATTACTATATAAATTTTCTAATTCTTTTGTCAATTAGTATAGAAACACAAGCTATTCATTAAAATTATGCAGAATCTGGATGATGATGCTAGGGAAAACTGACATCCCTGAAACAGTAACTCTCTCAATGTATGACTACAGTATCTGCTACCATGTCTAGGTCTTCAAACATTTTCTTTCTTAGAAATTGTTTTCTGAATGCACAGCTTTTGCCAAGAGTGTCCCTGTGTTTGCTGTTCTTTTGATGCTATCATAGATGCATCTTGCTTCATTTCCTAGCTCAATGCTCACACACACAAACATGTACTTCATGTTTTCATAATGTACACAAGCAAAATCTCAGTAAAATAATCCATGAAGTCTAAAAATTTGTCAAGGATTCTTTTATATTTCTAAGTACACAATTGTGTTGTATGTGAATAACATTTCTTTCCAGTTAAATTTTTATTTCTTCTCTTAATTTATTGTACTAAGATCTATAGAATGGTTTCTTCAAGTAATGATAGCATAATATAATTAAATTTTAATCAAATATTGTTTCTGAATCTACTGAGATGATCACATCTTTTTCTCCTTTGTACTACAAATGGACTATATTGATTTTCTAATATGAAAACTAACATTTCTCAAACAAATCAAAACTAAGTCAATACTTTATACTTTTTATATAGTGAGTAATTCAACTTTCTAACTAACCTTCTATAACTCATACCATCATGGTCATAAGTGAATTTGGCTTGTAATTTCTGTTAATGTTCTTAAAATTTTATTGTGAAAAGTATACCGGTCTACCAAAGTGAGCTAGGAGAAGTTCCTTCTATTTTATTCTCTGAAAAATGTAGACAAATTCGTATTTTTTGATATTTTATAACATTTACTATTAATATCTTAACTCAAATATATTCAAAATTTCTACTTCTTATGTCAATTTTAATGGGTATTTTGTTGTTGTTGTTGATTTTATGTTTTTCAAATGTTTTGGCCAGAAGTTGGGAGTATGAGAGCTGTAGAGGTGTTTTCCTTTTTACAGTAGATATTTCTGCCTTCTCCATGTCTTCCTTCTTGATAAGTATCAGAAGGAATGCGGTTGCAAGATTTTTGCTTAAGTTGATAATAACTTCAATTACCACCTCCTGAAAGATGTGTATGTATATGGACTGTGAAGTTTGGAGGGCTTGTTAGTGAATGATACGTATGTGCATGAGTATATATGTGTATTCATACATGCACATATGTGTATGCAAAAGTCCCATTTATAAAAACATCTGATGAACTAGGGATTTGACTCAAGATCAGCTAATCCCAATTAGGTTCAAGGTGGAATGTAAATAAATGGGAAACCCTAAGTCATCACTAGAACAGCTGTGGCTGGGAGACTCCAATGTCCAAGTTAGAAAGAAGTTGATTCCCCGGTACCCAAGTGTCCAAAAAAGCAAAAACAGAAACAAAACTCTGGCATTTTATAGATAGTTCTCTCAGTTTCTAACCAACTAATCATCATGAAGAAGAAAACAGGAAGCCCACGACAAGGTGGGAGGGGCAAGCATTCCGGGGCCGATATCCTATATTCACAAACCTAGTTTAATAAGCTAAGGTAGTAAAGGTGATCAAATAGCTTGCACAGCCTGGGAAAAAGAGAAGCATGTGACAGAATGATATAAGAATTTTATTAATCTTTAAAGACAAAGTTGTGCAATTACTATTATAGCCAATTTCCTCATCATGACAGTCACGTACCCAACCAAGGCAGTGTTAGTCTTGAGCCAGAAGTTTTGCATGACCTGGCCTTTGTACCATGTCTCTGAATTGCTGCTCCAGAGATGTTTAATCTTCCCAACATTTTTCAGACCACATAAAGTGATTGTTAGCCAACTTTCTGTTTCACTAAAAACCACCTCAGAGAATCAGTTTTTAAAAGAGGCGAGTTTGATGCAGGCTCACAGCTTGGGAGGTCTCAGTCTGTGGTCTGTTGGCCCCTTTACGTTGGGTCTGGAGTGAGACCAGACCTCAGGAGAGAAGCATGTTATAAACAAAGCACTTCACCTCATCGCTGCTAGAAAGTGAAAGAGGGAAAGGACACGTTAGAATCTCAATACTCCCTTAATGACATGTCAACAGTGACCTAACTTCCTCCCATTAGGTCCTTCATGTTAAAGGTTGCACTACCTGTGAATAAGCACCATCTTGCAGAAAGCCCTTTGTGCATGGGTCTTTGAGGAATATTTAATATCTAAGTTTTAACAATGATATACTGATTTTTAGCTCTGATATGATGAGCTAAAGACTGGCATAATCCTTCTCATAATCTCTGTCACTGAACATTTGACAGTCCTCCAGATTTGGATAGTTAGCAATGTTAGGAAACAACTTGGCTCTATAATACTTAGCAACTGAGATAAGATACAGCTTTTCTCTCAACAGGTTTCAATCCTCAACTGCTTCTTCCCAATCAAACCAAATTTGTTTCCATTACTTGTCCTGGGTATCAGGAGCTGTACTCACATTTTGACTGTTACATTTCTCCATCAGAAGCCAGATTTCAGGTTTTACTTTCTCAATGGTGTCCACCAGCTGCCTGTACCTTTTCTGTATCCCATTGGGCATCACAAACATGATCGTTCGTTGGAAGCCACTGTGAAAACCCATGAGTTTTCTTGCTCTATCCAACCTTCATTATAAGTGAGACCATCCAGTCTACAGTGACTTTGGTCAGAAGAACAGGAACAAAGAATGGGAGATTCTTACTGAGTGAACCTGAGTTAGACTGTAGATGTTAAAGATTGGTTCCTTCAAAAGCTACCATGTTCCAACTTCTTTGATGAAGGTATTGCCACCAAGTCTTCTACTTCACTTTTGAACCACTCTCTGAAAGAGTCAACCCTGAGTTTCATTTCCTGATCTACCTATAGCAACCAGGTTGTGGGTCTGCCTGGTGGGTTCCTTCTTCCGGAGACCAGCAAATGCGGGATGCTCCAAGGAGAGGATCTGGGGAACTCTTGATACCGTAAAACCAGGCCACTGTCATTGGTTTTCACTTTTCCTCACTTTGTGATGTTTTCTTACTCCCCTGGAGGTTTTAAAACTCCACCATTGATTTCTGCTTTGTATATGATTTATATTCTTCCTCTACTTTCTTCAGGATTTATTTATTGCCCTGTTTTGACTTTTTAAAGAGATATTTAGTTTATTGGTGTTAATCTTTCTTCTTTTCTAATGCATGCATTTAAAACTAAAAATTTCTCTGGACATGGCTTTAGCTATATTGCATGAGTTTTCATGGATAATCTTACACTGATGTCT
This sequence comes from Eospalax fontanierii, assembly GCA_035773235.1. Lineage (NCBI taxonomy): Eukaryota > Metazoa > Chordata > Mammalia > Rodentia > Spalacidae > Eospalax > Eospalax fontanierii. The sequence continues at coordinate 48,818,974 of CM069534.1, forward strand.
TTGGAATCACAAACATTTTTTCTGGTTTCTCCTAAGGATTTCTCTCTGTTTATAGTTCAGCAGCTTTGTTATGAGGTACCTATGTGTGGTTCTGCCTTTATTCATCCTGCTTGGGTTTTACAGAGCTTGGAATCCATGGCTGGATGTCTTTAACCCTTTTTTGAAAAGTGTAAGTCACCACCGCATCACACACACACTTCTGCCTCATTTCACGTCTACTCTCTCCCCGTGAAACTTTAATCACATGAATGTTAGGTGTGTCTCATAATCTGCCATAATTTACTCTATTTTGTCTGTTTCCCATATTTAAAATGAATTTTTCTTTAGACTGCTTTCTGAATCATTTATCTTCTCTTCTTCTGGGCCTAACCTGAGGGCAAACTCACCACTGAGATATCAATTACAGTCTCTTGTTTATTTGTATAGTTCTAGAATTTCCATTTAGTTCCCCGTTGAACTGTTTTGAACATAGTCAGCATAGTTACTGTAAAAGCTATGTCTGGTTCCTCCTTTTCTGGATTCCCTATGAGCCTATTACATTAAGTGCTGTTCTCTTGGATTTTGATGCCATCTCTTTTATTTATGGGTACTGTTTAACTGGAAGGCAGATATCATATGTGAAACACTTTATAATTAAATTCATATTTATATTATCCTTCTGGGGTATACTTTATATCACTTTGGTAAATGGTTAAGACCTCTAAATCTGGAGTCACCTTAGTCCAGTATTTGAGATTGAGTATTTGAGCTAGTTTTAGTCACAGATTGCTTCATTTCATTAACCCCCTGCTCATCTATGCTTGTGAATTTGGCCACTTTTTGCCTTTCTTGATAAGCCCTTGTCTCCAACATTTTAGGGGGGAAATAGGACTTAAATTGAACATACTATCAACCAGAGAAGGGTTATATCTGTTTCTTCTAAGATTCAGATAGGTACTATTGACCCACTCTAGCCCATTCAAAGATCTCAGCTTAATCCGGATATCTCAGATGATTAACTCAAACTTACAGAATGCTCAGTCTCTTTATCTTTTCTCTGGCATTGGCTTTACAGCCAGGGTAGCCCTGCCTCTCATAAGGGCTTACTCCTCATGATTCCGCTGTTACATCACACATTCTGTTTTGTGTTTTCTTTTTCATGAACTAACCTGCTGGAGATTTTCCTTTCTTTCCATGAGCCCAGAGATGCAAGAAAATTTTCGTACTGGAGGATTTGCACAGAACCTACTTAAATTATGGTATAAAGTTCAGAAGTGAAAGCCCCTTTCTTCTTGATTGCAAGTTACTCTTTTGTTACCTTTTTGGAAAAGATAACTTACTTGGAATATTTAACATATTAAAGTCAAATTTAGACTTAAGATACTTATGGGAAAAAAGAACTATTAGTGAATAAAGCACATACTTCCACGAATGATGCCTATGTGTTTTTTAAATGTTTTGAAAGCTAAATAAAATCAGTAATCCCTTTCCTCCTTATCACTGTGTTCTAGCTGTCTGGTGGGTGACTACTAACACTCACACGAGTCAGTGGGGATTGGTGGGTAACTATAGCAATCATTTATCTTAACCTAAAATTCTGGCTGAAAAAGTAAGATTTGCATAATGGCGGCCACCTCAGCGATGCTCCCCATCAGCTGTGAAACTGCCTGCACACCTTACCAGCTGGTCAGTGTGTGAACCTGAGAATTTCCAGTAGGTGTTGAATGAACTCAAAAGGAAGAAAACTAGTTTGAAATCTATGGAACAAATTAAGACTTTTTAAAGCTGCAGTGATCCCCTTTATTTCTTTTCAAGACTGAAACAGAAAGTTGGAACACACAGGAAGAAAAGTAGAAGGTATTTCAGTGTCCAGGCACCTTTCCAAATGGCTTTAGAAGGAGTCCAAAGCAAGCCTAGCCTAGGAAACATAGTGAGACCTACATCTCAAAATAGATATCAACCAACCAATCAATCATTCAACTGGTTGAGATTGGGCAACAAAAGCATGATGGTCCGTTGCTTGGGAGGTGGAGACTGTGGAGCCAGTAGTTCAAGGCCATCCACAGCGACATAATGAGTTCAAGGCCAAGCTGACTACATAAGACTCTGTCTCAAAAACAATGCCAGAAATTTATACTGCAATAGTCACTATTTGACATAATGAAAGTTCTTTAAGTATTCCTCTTTTAAACAAAGCAGCAAGTCATATATCTAGTCAACTAGAATATCCTGTCATAACTAAAAGGACCTACGACCTCTAAATTCACAATCACATTTGAAAATTATTTGCTTATTTTTAATATTTAATATAATTTTAATTTAAAAATAATATTTAATGTGATGTCTAATAGGAATTTACTGACCATTTAAATACTAGTGAGTACTGTGCTGACTCAGCAAATCCAAAAAGTGCAGGACAAGGTTTTTGCCCTCAAGTAAAGACATGCATTACAACACAATTTTAATCAACTGCAGAGAGCTGAGGGCTCGCACTACCACATAAGACACAACATAGATCAAGTGCATAAAAACTGAGAAAGAAGATGCATGTGAATACACCGAGGTAAAAGATATCTGCCACATCGCTATTAGAAAGTATAAAGACCTTTTTGTGTTTTACCTGATGCACCCTAGCAAAATAATAGATTACACATATTGATTTGTGCCTACCATGTGGAACAGGCACCATGTCGAATTCCTTAAATATCTTATTTAATGTTCACAATAACCCCAGAAGGTCAGCACTTTTAAAATTCCATTTTCTAGATAAAAGGGATTAAGAGATTGACTTGAGCTCATACAGCTCAGAAGGGGCAGAGCTCAGTCTGAACCTAGGCAGTCTTAACCCAGGAGAAGAGCGACCCCATGTAGTGCACTGCTTCCTAATCATCCAGGCAGAACTCAGTCTGAATCTAGGCAGTCTAACCAGAAAAGCGACCCCACACTGTGCACTGCTTCCTAAGCATCCAAGTCTACTGCATTTTCCGTCCAGATGAAAGTTCATCTTGGATAACCTGAAGGCAACACTTTCTGTCCATGCACTGGGTATTCTTACTCCATTCTCTTCTGTTGGAATGTGAGTCTATTTCTTTACTTAGAACTTGCCTCCGAAGTCTCCAGGGAGCCTAATTTCAAGGACTGAGTTTTATCTTAATATGCTTAGCTTTTCTAGCATGTAATCGTCTATACTTCAACTGCAGAGAGAAGAAAAACAAACACCAAAAAGTGGATAATTCAAGCATTATTCTACACAGGAAAATAAAACAAAGCTCATCACAGGATATTTTCAATGAATTACTTGAATGTTATGGAGAAAAGAGATTCTGTAGTTTTTAAAGGTGTGAAGATGGGCTGGTCATATGGCTCAGAAGGTACAGGCACCTACCACCAAGCCTTGTGGCCTGAGTTCAATCCCAGGACTCACATGGTGGAAGGAGAGAACTGACTCTTGTAAGTTGTTCTCTGACACTCACTTGTACTCTGTGTTGTCCATGAACTCACATATGTGTACATGTGCACCACACACACTGAACATAATTTTTTAAATGTAATTTTTTGAAAGAAAGTGGGATTAGATATACCAGGTTATAAGTACTTGAGCACATTTTTTCATAGTCTCTATTACGGCAATGTCTTCCAAAACTGTTCTGAAAAGTACTATAGTCTAAATGCTAGTCACCAAATTCATATTGAAATCATGAACCCCAAATTGCTGGTATCAGAATGTAAGCCCTTTGGGGAGGTTATGAGGCCATGAGAATTCTGTTGGTGTCCTTATAGATTGGCCCAGGCAAGCTCATTTTCCCTTTCTGGTGTGGATATTACAAGAAACATGTACCTTTCTTTGAACCAGAACGCAGGCACTGGCCAGACATAAATATCCTGGTGCCTTGATCTTGGACCTCCCAGCGATAAGAAATACATTTCTATCATTGTTAACACAGCAGGACTAGGATATTTTGTAGTAATATATCCAACAAACTAAGATACAGAGTAATATGTCCAACAAACTAAGATACAGAGGAAAACTAGTTTCATAAGAGTGCATTGCTTCTTTGTGTTTGTATGTGCACATTCCTGGGGGGTACATGTGTGTTTACACATGCATATCACATGTAGAGATCAAAGGTCAGTCTCAGATATCATGTAGTTTTCAGTGGCCATCCATCTGGGTTTCTTTGAGACCACATCTCTCATTGACCTGGAGATTACTAAGCAAGCTGGGCTGGCTAGCCAAAGAGCCTCAGTGATCTACCTTCTCCTCTTCCTCAGTGCTGAGCTTAGAAGTGTGCATTACCACATTCAGATTTTTACATGGTTACTGGGGTTCAAATTTAGGTCCTCATGTTTACATGACACGATAGATAGATAGATAGATAGATAGATAGATAGATAGATAGATAGATGATAGATAGACAGACAGATAGAAAGACAGTGTTTCAAGCTGAAGAGATGGCTCAGTGATTAAGAGCTCTTTTCGCTCTTGCAGAGAACCCAGTTTCAGTTCCCAGCACCCACATAGAAACTAACAACCATCTATAACTCCAGTTCCAGGGGATCTGATGCCCTCTTCTGAGCTCCAGAGGCATTGCAATGCACTTACATACATGCAGGCAATATACTCATACATATAAAACAAAAATAGTAAATCAAATATTTTTTTAAAGATAACGTTTCATTCTCCAAAAACTTATAATCATCCTGCCTGTACCTCTCAAGTGCCGGGATTATAGATATGCACCACCACACTCAGTCCAAGATTGCATTGCCTGGGGTGGGGACGGTTCTGTTCTTGTGGAACAATAAAATACTAATTAGGTAGATTATTAAATTTATAATGCATGCAGCAACCTCCATATACCAGATTTATGGACCAAATTGCTCATGAATACCTTTCACAAGAGTTGGGACACAAATTCAGAATTTCCTGAAAAGAACTTCACTCCCAGTAGGACTGAATGTATGTGAAGAAATAATTTTGTCCTACCTCGGTCCAGAAACTGTAGACAGAGGAGTTAAAGAGGAAGACACCATTGTGGTCTAAAATAAAACAGCCTCAAGGTGGAGATAAGTGTTGAACTGAACTTGGAAAAGTAAGAAATTCCATAACTCGTGCTGCTACAACTTAAACTGTTTTTAACCTCAGTGAAACCACCTGCTTCATCATCAATCTTTTAGTTAAGTATTTAGCAAGAAGCAAAGTTAAGGTGGAAGAACAGAAATAGGAAGGAACCCTGCCGACTATAATTAAGTTGGACAGAGATACTGAGCTGAGTAATGCATCTATTGTAAGCTGTGAGAAGCTCCAGGTAGGAATCACTAGCATTTGAGGACTGGTAATGTAATAGTTTCACCCCAAATTTCTTTCCTCGCCTTCATACGAGGCAGCACTATGCAGAACCAGACTGCATCTACCCCGCACCCCACTATCGCTGCAGGTGCTGGACGAGGACCTTCCAGGTTTGCACAAGCAGTCTTAACATTTTCAGGCTCCGGCCCAACTTGCTACAGACAGTCACAGAGGGAAGTCAGGCAAAATGCTGCTGTTCATGCAGGTATCGGTCGTTCTCATGCTCCTGGGCCTGCAGATGCTTGAGGTGCCTACATGCTTTGCCTCTCCTCTAATTCTCTAATACCTCAAGTCCATCAGTGTTTCCCTATGAGGTGAAAACAATTACCATGTATAAGCTAATACATTTTCTTTCTCCTTTGTGCTCCTTAAAGTCACTAATGAAAATATTTTCTAAGCTGGGTATGGTGGTACATGCTTATAATCCCAACATTTGGGAGGTAGAGGGAGGAGGTTAAGGAGTTTAAGGTCATCTCTAGCTTTATAGTAAGTTGGGGGCCTGTCTGGGCTCAAAAAATAATTTCCTTCACGTTCTGTTATGAGCACCTTGCGGGAAGATGATTCTTCATGATGCCCTTCCTTTTTCTGTACCTCTTTGAAACAGAGGCACCATCTGCTTTTATTGTCTATTATCTCTTTCAGGATTTTCGCATGGTCAATAGACTTGGGAAATACCCTGTCTTCTTCTTGCACTGAGGGCTGATTTATTTACTTTTATATGGCATAAAGTTCAAGCAGGCTTTCTGCTCATTTTAAAAGATCCAGAGTCTCTGGGTTCTGGGTTCTTCTGTAACATATACCAGCACATGTACAGGTGTCTCTTAGTTCTTTCTCATCTTCCTTCAGGACCTGGAGCAAGGAGATTCAAGTGTACCTGCAGGCTGTTGTGCCATGAGCAATAAACTGCTTTGTCTTTGACCTACGAATCTCATACCTTCAAACAGCATCCATGAAACTGAACCAGGCCCATTTGTCACACTGCAAGTAGAATAAGATCTCAACCACTTTCCTGTTGTAAACATGTCTCACTGCAGGGTTCAGATAGAAGTCTTTGGATAAGGGCTGACTGACATTGCTGTTCTGTGGCACCCTTCCTAGGTAGCCCCAACCCAGTCTTATCAGAAAAGGGCCTCAGGACCAACCATGTCTCCTCAGAAGGGGACTTCTTTGCCTGAATCAGTTTGTGTCAGAGCATCCTAGAATGTTGGGTAAGGCTTTGTCAGATCTTGAAGGCTTCTGTCCAATGCATCTTCTTTCATTGGTGCAAACTGTTTCTGTTCCCAACTATGTCAGCCTGCTTCTTCCCCCAGTACACAGTTGATATGACTGTGTCCAGCTGGAGACACCAAAAAAGCTTTCTCCTGTCTTTATGAATGAATTACATCACCCAGTCACATACATTCCCAGATACTGAAACATACCCAGGCCTGTTAAATCCCAATTTAGACCCAAATTAGAACTTTGCTTAATAAAAATGTGTAATATAGTTTTTCACACTGTGAAAAGTGATTAGGTGAAGACATAATACATTTATGAAACACTCATTTAAGAATACAGAATAAAAGGGGCTGGAGAGATGACCCAGTGTTTAAGAACACTGGCTGCTCTTGCAGAGGACCTGGGTTTAGTTTCCAGCACCCATGTGGTGGATTACAACTATCTGTAACTCCAGTTCCAGGGTACACTTATATACACGCAGGCAAAATGCCCATATACTCAAAGTAAAAATAAAAGAAACATTAAAAAAGAATACATATCAATATACATAATACATTTATGTAAGAGTAGGAAACTAGTTTTTAAAAAAATAGATGCTATTATTTTAAATTATTATCTGTGTGTTTGTGAGAATGTGTGTGTGTGTGTGTGTGTGTACATGAGTGTGTGTGTGTGAGATGGGGGCATGGGCACACCATGGTACACTTGTGGAGGTCAGAAGAAATCTTTCAAGAATCAGTTTTTTTCTTCCAACATGGATTCCAGAGATGAAATTCAGAAGTCATCAGGGCTTTTGTGGCAAGCCTACACAGCCATCTTGCTGACTGGAAGGCTGGTCTCAAACTTAGATGTTTATAGTAAATTAATGTATATCTAAGACGCCATCATTGCAATTATGATGGCTTTTTTGCTGTTAGTGTTTGGTTGAACACGGTCTCATATAGCCCAGGCTAGCCTTGAATTCACTAAGTAGCCCAGGATAAGTCTGAACTTCTGATTCTCCTAGCTCTAACTCCAGAGTGCTGAGATTAGAATCATGTACTACTTACCCTGCCTAGTTTTACACAGTGCTGCAGACTAGGCAAACACTGTGCCAAGTGAGCTACAGCCCTAGCCCTCTTACTGTCATTTCAGTAGGAAAAGCATCAGTTAGCTTATGGGCACAATGCTGAGATGCCGTCTATAGGAAGACCAATTTAAGTAGATCTTGGGTTCGATGAAAGGCAGTATTAGGGAACTTTGGAATTTTCCTGGAGTCAGATTGCTTACACATTTCCAAAAACTTAAGCACATATTAATAAGTAAACAGTCTCAAACTCCTAAGTGATTTTGCTTGCTATATGCTAATTTACAATTAAACAGGCAATATTTAAATTGTTAGTAGTCAAGTATTGAATAACAATCAAGTGGATTTTTAAAAAAGCTTCAGACTTAATAAGTATTTTAAAATGGGTTTTATGAAATAAAAGGATGAATAAAGGAATTTTAACCAAATGGGAGGACTTTCACATTCGGAAATCTAGAAATTAAATCTTCCTTCTGACAAATGAGGTATTTTAATACTGAAAATAAGATATTACTATGTAAAGGTCCCTTATATTTTGGAAGATCACCATAAAGTCCACTGGGTTATATGGTCATGACTGCTCAGCAGGGGACTCAATGTCATGGGCCATCTTTGCTCTAGAGCCCTCTATTGTATTGTCTGAAACGTCATCAGATCTGTATTTTCTCTGCCCAATGAAATTTCTCTGTTTTTTAATCTTTCAATGGAGTTACTCCTTTCCAGATATAATAACAGAACAAAACCAGACCTCCTGTTCCTCAGCCCAATACCAATTCAGCATGCCAGACTCCAAATTGTTATACCTGTACTGCAGTGGACACAGCCTCCTAAGGTTACCCAGAGATGGACCATCCACATCACATCACAGTAAGTAATAGAACAGGATACAGAGGAAGCAAGGACTGGCAGGGAAGAAGGGAGGGAGGGAGGGAAGAAGGGATGGAGAGAGCAAAGGAAGGAAGGAGAGAGAAAGGGAGGAGGGAGGAAGGGAGGATGAAGGAGAGGGAGAAGGAGAAGGAGCTGTTCATGAACCTTAACCCTGGTAGGAAGTCAGGCTTCTTGAGTCTAGGAAGGAATTGAACTGTTAGAAAAAGAGAATTTACTATGAAAGAGTTTAAGCAGCAGCTTTCCTTCTAGAGTACTTTGCCAGGAAGAACCAACAAAATTAGCTATGACGGAGTTATAAAGAATCAGAAAAATACAGAATCAACTCCAATCTCCATCCTCTATCCCCCCAAACCCGTGGTTCATACATGCTCACTTAGACAGAAAGTATGGTAATTCCATTGAAATCTTGAAGAAAATAAGGGATGTTATTGAAAGCTTGTTTTACTTCAGGATAGGCAGAAAAAAAGAAAACGCTTCAGAGAATCTGCAAACATTACTGCTGTTCTCCTTCTGTCCCTCCAGCTTCTTTGTGCTGGTCTGGCTGTGTCAAGCTCCTACTCACTAGCCCCCCTTTGAATGGAGTCAGTTGGTTTTACAGGACAATGGGGATGTCACCAAGATTACCCAACTGGCAGCTGACTTTTGGCTTTCCTTCTTTTTTAAAGCATTATCAACAGTATTAAAAGAAAATTCTATTACACTGAAACATCAGGAATGAGAGCTTATAGGATCAAAATTTCAGTGGTTGCAGTAAAACTAAAAAAAACGAAATTTAGAGAAAAGTTGCAAGTGAAAAAGAATGAAATCACGAGAGCAGATTGGTCTCTTTCTCTCACCTTTTCAATTACTCTACCTTGGGCCACAAAATAATGGGCTACTAAAGTCATTGGTATATTAAGAATACTTTCCTTTCCTTGGGACTGGAGAGATATTTCAGCAGTTAGGAGTCCTGGCTTCTCTTGCAGAGGACCTGGGTTCAGTTCCCAGCACATACATGGCAGCTAAAAAAAAAAATCTGTAACACCAGTTCTAGGGGATCTGATGCCCTCTTCTGACCTCCATGGGTATCACATGACATGGGTGCACTTACATGCATGTAATAAATAAAATACTTAAAACTAGAGAATACTTTTCTTATACATAGCCCCAGTGTACCATAGGCATTAAACATTTATCAACTGCTCATGGTGGTCCAGATACTAAGCTATATCTCAGATAAATTTTCTCATATAATTTAAGCCCCCTCAGCAAATTTATAAAGATTATCATTCCTATATCTCAGAGAGGGACACAAGTGAATAGAAAACTTTATGAAACCAATGGATATGCTCATCACAGCAACTCAACTCTCTTAAAATGCAGGTAAGCATAACTTTTCTCATATTTATGGGAAAAACAGGACAAAATAGTGAAATCTGGATTATAAATGCTGAATCTAAAATAAAATTTCCAAACTCATTGCATTACCAGAAATTTTGGAGATTCCCACCAGAATTACCATGAGTTACCAAGGAATAAGGACCCGCTCCTAGGGTTCTTAGTTTTGATAATAACATAATTTAAGAACAGACTCAAATAAAAGCTTGAAGACAATTTTATTAGCGTTTAAAATAAAAAGCCCCAGGTAAGACTGTGGCAAATCTTGATAGCTGTCCAGTGGAAGAAGACAGAGAAGAGAAAAGGATCATGCCATTCAAGTTAAGATGTCATGGAGATCAGACACATGACAGAGAAGCAGCCAGAAGGCATGGAGGGGAGCTTTAGAAAATAAAACTCAAAGTGTTAGAAGAAAGCATGCCTAGGAAACAGATACAAGAAGAAAAGAAGTTATGATTTTCTGAATAATTAAGAAAAACAGACAGATTTACAAAGTTGCCTCACTGTAACTCTGCAAGTAACTACTAGAGAGGTTAGAAATCTTAGAGAAATATATCATCTGATTAAAGGGATAATTATTCCTCCTATATCTTTTATATGGTATAAGGTACATCTGTTTTGCTCAGGGGTGGTCCCTCAGTCAGGTGATTAACCAGCACAAATAGCATGTCAGGTCTCCACCCAAGCCAGAGATTCTATTTTCTTGACCAGAGAAAACCTTATAGTTTCCTTTAAGAGACTTTTATTGCAATGGCACTATGTGATGCCACATTATGATGATGCTTGAGTAAAACCAGCCTGACTCTTGGCATCCATTTTAAGCCACAAGTGAACCTGTACTGCTGAGAAGCTGTTCCTTCAGAATTCTCTTGGAACTGTCCTCGCTAACAAAGGCCTCAATTTTCAATAATAATGGTATTTCCACCATTAAATATGGCAGCAAAAGGGGACCCTTATCTTATCAGAGAATTATGCCCCTTCTGACACAGGTACAACCATAAATGCGTTTTATTAATTTAATCTCAACTATTGTTTGCAACAGAAATAAAGAAATTACCTCATTGCTTTTGATGAATGAAGCACAGTTTGCAGTGCTTGCTTGATATGTAGAACATTCATAGCCACATTCATACATTGTTCTGGGTCAAGGTCAAAGAAGGGTCAAGAGCTGTATGTTTGGGTTACAAGAGGAACTCAAGACTCAGTGAGCTTGTCTACTTTATAAACAAGCTAATATAACAATAACTGGTTGCAAGGTTGTAAGAAAAAGTCATTTGTCCAGAGTAAGTCCATATTGTAAAAGTTATTACCTCACTTTATTGCTCTGTAACATTAGGCTTCTCAATGCATTTCACACTAACTAGACTTTACTCAGGGACTCTCCAAAACCCCAAACTAAGTAATGCACCTAAATTTATAATAGCTACCAATGAATCTATTTTGTTGAGTATATGAGAAAGTAAGTAAATATGACTATTTTTCACTCTCCTATTTTCCACAACTGAAATAGGCAGAAAAGTATAGCAGATCAGAGATCAAATATCACTTACGTGATAGATATGACTAGATGTGTGCCACCCGTAATCTTCCTAACACCCAATCTCAAAATTACAGCGACTCCCCAAACTTTAGTCTTGCCCTACATCTACCTGCTGGCATGGAGTTTACCCTATTCCAGCTAATGGCACAGAGGACATCAAGTGAGAGTGCTCTCGACAGGCAAGATAGGAGAGAGGAGATAGGGTATACATGTCCAGCTCCCATTCCCAAACTCCACAATGGAAGTAGTACCTCCCCTTAGAGGACGGAGAGGCCAGTAATAGTATAGTAGTTCTTGTCTCTCCTTATGAAACCAGGAAGCCTAGAAAGGAGACATGACCTCACCATGCGCACCACCCCCAGTCCATGTGACTAGACTAATAAACTCCTTTCTCTGCATTTACAGCATGTTGGTATCAGGAACCTTACTACAGAATCACCTTATTCCTAAACTCAATAGGGAATAAGAAATGAAAGAACACGGTCCTTTTGTGGGTAAAACCAAAGTTTTAATAAGGGAAAATTCACTGCCCCTTGTATTATGTATATTAAATAAACAAATATAGGTATAGTTATGTGAAGGAAGGCATGCCCCAGCTGAGTACTATAGCACGGGCTTAGCAGGTGGGGAGCCCACTTGTGCAGTTAGGAAGGGAATATACCCAGAAAGAGTGAGGGGAAGAAGTTGATGACATGTTTCAAATTAGCAATGGGAGTAAAGAGGAAAAAAATCAAAATTCATAATAACATATTCATCCCATAAAGCCTCACCTACCCTACCTTACTCTGAGAAATTAGGCTCTGGGCTAGGGTACATGCTGCAGGATCTGCAGTGAAAATATCAGCTTCCTGCCGCTATGTAGGATTCAGGTCTAAGGGTTAATCTGGCAGACTTGAAATCGCTGCTGCTAAGTTCTATTCCTGCGGGCTATCCAAATTTTGTAGTAAAACTATATCACTTCTGTTGCTTCTCTCGGTTCCTTAGCAATGATATCAAGATACATAATTGTGCAGCTCGAGCTGACCCCTACATAGCTCTTATAGAAACATTCATGGTGTTCTGAGATGCTCATCAAAGACATCTAAAAAGGCTATCAATATGCATCTTAATTGCTTTGCATCAAAGGCTCATGTGGAACTCCCACCCTGGGTTTATGCCATTTCTCTTGCTTCAAGCTTTTCAATAGAAATGAGGCAAAAACACTATGTAAATATTTAGTGACAGTCTAGAGGTTGGTAGCTTGTGGGTGCTAGGCATAATGAAGAACAAACCAAATGGAGGTCCTGACTTCATGGTGTACACAGCCTAGAAATCTCCTTCATCGCATCTGTCTAGATCTTACCCATTTGGAAGGATTCTTCCAACAGGCACCATCCTCAAGTCATGGCTTTCCATGGGACTTTCCTCCATGGGTCCAAGAATCAACTTTTTCTTGTCTATACTTCACATACACTGAGTTCATGAACCAAACATCTAAAGACTTCAGGCCTCTTTAAAATAAAACACTCATAAATGAGTCCTGGATCCTAACTAAGCCTTGCTTTCTCTTCTCCTACTCAGACTTTAACCTGAGAATAAATTATGGTTGCATGGATGGTTTGAGAGGTAGGACTGGGGACATCTAGAAATACTCAGAAATTATGTACAAATTTGTACGTAGATGCTATTTCCTGGAAAAGCATGCAAAGATTTTTATCAGATTTTTGGTGTCACTAGGTTTTAAAGTTTTCGTGCCATTTTCACAATAATTACAATGAACCTGAACATTTATTTTATTTGAACTCTAATTTCTAACAAGGAATGGCATTTTCAGCAATAAAGATTCTTATATTTTTGGAGGGTGTGATATATGCATGTGTGCATGTGTGTGCACATGTGTGTGCAGGTATGCACAGCTATGCCTATCACGCTTCATCTCATTCCCTTGACAGAGTCTCTCGCTGAACCTGCAGCCTTTTCAGTTCAGCTGCTGGCCAGTGAGCCCCGGTGAGCTTCCTGTCTAGTCCCATGTCCTTGCTACCTGCCCAGTGCTTGTGTGGCCATACTCAGCTTTTTGCATGAGTGTTGAAAGCAGGTCCTCATGCGTGCACAGGAGGTGCTCTTACCCACTGAGCCATCTCCCCAGTCATCGTTCCCAGCACTAGCTTTCTATTGCCACCAACAAGTTCAAAGCTAAATTTCAGTGAAGGCCTAATTATTTTAAGGTACAAAATAAAGAGTTTCAGCCAGCCATGTATCATGAAAGAGAAGTTTGAGCATCTCACTAGAATGAGTGGAAATTAATTCTCACAGGTTACAGTGACAAGAAGAACCATTAATGCCCACCATTAAAACTGAAAATTAATGAAATGTGTGTCTAATAGAAGTACCCTGTTGATCAGTACCCTGATTTCTGTTATTTGGTATTTACATTACCCCGAGATCATCAGAAGGACATTCACATTTCCAGAATGAGATAGACCCAAAAATAAAATAAAAATTCTTAATCTTTGATTGAAGCATTTGTAAGCACCTTTTATAATCAAGTTGGCTTTTGGCATACTAGAAACATCTGCAGTGGCAATACGGATTTCTAGGGAATGAGCTTTCAATAAATATTTAAAACAGTGAATAAATAGTTTCTCTCTTGGATCTCAGCTGTAAAAGCCTAGGTAAAGAAGGAATAAAAAAAAAAAAAAGAAAAGAAAAACGCTTCATTTTATTATTGCCTTTGGGTATTGCTTATTTTATATGTAATCAGAGTAAGAAGAAAGAATACATTTGGAAAGTTAATTTTTTTTGTAATCCAAACCCACACAGGAGAAAGAGTATAGGTAGCTTTAAACAAAGAAAGAGAATTGTTTTAATGTCAAATAGCTGAAAAAAAAAAGCACTGCAGAAACAGGACATAATCCTAGTTCATGGTTCTTAAAGAATTATGATATCAGTCTTTAAATTAGACATAATAAATATTTTAATGTTAATCCTTATGATCTCCATCAATACATGCCTGTGCATTTGTGTTCTCACTGTGGTGTGGAAATGGAATGGAAAAGAATATGTCCAGGGCAGGGAGTAAATTAAGAGATCAGAAGGAAAACAGGGCCAAGTGATGAACACAGGTTTACTCCACAAAGATACTGGAGCAGTTCCCTTAGAAAGGAAATACCATATTAATAGATGTGTTTCAAGGTGAGAATGATCCAGAAAAGTCACCATAAGATTTTACCTTATAATCTTTCAAATTTTAGAACACAAGAGAAGCTAGCTCCCTGGATTTTGTAGTTCAAGGTACTTACTATAAAGCATTATGGCAAACCCAAAGAGTAAGGCAGTTTTTCTTAAAACTGGGGCTACCTGGGGTTGAAGAGATGACTCAGCAGTTAAGTGCACTGGATGCTCTTGCAGAGGACCCAGGTTTAATTCCCAGCACCCACACTGCAGTTAGCAATCATCTGTAACCCTAGTTCCAAGGGAATCCAGCGTCCTCCTCTGACCTCTGGAGACAGTGCATGACATGGGTGCACTTACCTACATACACATAATGCACTCACACATAAAATAAAAATTAAAAAATAATAATAAAGACATTTTTAACTGGGGCTTCCTTAACCTACTAACATGGCCAGATAATGTGCTCCATGATATTTATAATTTTAAAAATGGAGAGTTAGTTTGTCTAACTTTTATCCTTTATGATTTTCAGATTTGCTTACATTTTAAATCTCAATTTCCAATTTGTTCTGTATCTCTTCCTTTTTGTTGTGGAGTACAATCCAGAAATCAGACAGAAAGGTGACATTGTGTTGTTTCCATCACGTAATGTGTCCCCCCCAAAAAAGGTCTGCTAAATTGTGTTTTTAAAAAAACTTCAGAGGCGTTTAAATAGACAGACTCACTACATTTATTCGCCAGTTCCACTAAAGGAAAGAGGTGAATGGCTAAGCAAAAACACTTCCCTTCCGCTTTCTTGCCCCTTTTCCAGTCATTTATTTTTATGACTACATCAATTCTGCAGATCAGGACTTATAAAGCACTGTAAGAGGAATGTCAATCATAAGATAAAGGAAGCAGAGGTTTAAAGGTAATATTTGAAAAAGAAAACCAAGAGATGAAGTTGAGAATTACAGAAACCAGGCAACCTCATATAATATATTACCAGGGTGAGTCAAGCATCACAGAAAGAATGGGACGAAGATGACAGGGAGGAGAGATTACATAAAACACTGATATGTCCCCAGGGTTCTGGAACTTAATGGGGAACAGTATGTTTAGATAAGGCAGAGAGTTCATTTTAAATTTGGAGTTCGCAATAAAAGAAGACATAAATAAAGAGATAAGTACCTGAGAACCTAAACGGAGGACAAACGAATTCCCCTGCGATCCCACTGGGGCTGGGAGAATACCCTGATTACCTGTGCTCCTCTAGAGCCCTTAATATGCTGCACAGAGGAAGTGCACTACACATTTTAGTTGCCTCTAGAATCAGGTTCGTTAGCCTCGCCCTGTTCCCCTCATTACTGAGTCTGTGTCCTACCCATGCCACTCCTGTTTCCAGGTGCATAGTTACCTTCATCTCTCTGGTCTCCATTTGCCTCTCCTGCCATTTAACTGCTTCAGATCTTTGGGGAAGCAATTATTAAATCCCTATGCTGAACTTGTTAAATGACACTCCAGGAATTAAGACAAGTTATTCCCTTTATGAGGCAAGTAATATATTTCCTGCCACCTATAGAAATAGGCCCAGGAGAGACCCATCTGACACCTTCACAGTCATCCACAGGTACATGCATTTATTCATTCATTGGATAAGACTTTATTAAGTACTTAGGAGACAGCTTTGTATCTCTGTGACTTCATACCTGGAATGGATGATTTAAAGGAAGATTTATTTGCACTCATGGCTTCGGAGATTTCAATGCAGAAGGTTGGTCAGATCTATTTCTTGGGGTCTTAGAGGAGGCAGACTCTCACAGCAGCGTGCCATGGCAGAGGCTGCTCACCTCATAGCAGTCAGAAAGCAGAGACAAACAGGGACAGACGCCTAAAACAATATGATTCCCTCTAATTGAATGCACCTGGTGACCTACTTCCTCCACAACTTCCACCATCTCCAATCATCCATTCAATTATAAACCTATGGATTTATAAACCTATGAATGGATTAGCTTATTGATTTCATCAGAGTCCCTGTAATCCAATCATTTACTATAATCTCATCATCTGGCAATCAAGCCTTTAACATGAACCTTTTGGGGGATAGGACACATCACATCCAAACCACTACAAACAGAAACTGTATATTGGGCTTTGTGATATGTGGGGCTTGAAAGTTTCCTCTAAGGAGCTCACTTCCTTGTTGTTGATTATAGACTCCTCAATAATGATAGCCAAATATAGTTATCACTGACAGGCAGAGACTCAGAGTCAAGCGGAAGCACTAGAAAGGCAACCAGAGAATCAGAATAGGTGGAAAGGCAAAGTATCACCAAGGGCTGGGTGACTCATAAAGGAAACTGAGAAGTTTACTAGGATGATAGAGGCAGAACATTCCAGAAAGAGTTCATGAAACTTTAGATGCAATGAAAAAGCAAATTATCATTATTTCCAATGTGTGTGTGTGTGTGTGTGTGTGTGTGTGTGTGTGTGTGTGTTACCATGCCAGAAATCCTGTGCATGGCAAGCAAGTGCTCTTACCACTGAGTCCCATTGTCAGCTTCCTTTCCCCATACCATGAAAAGCAGAGTTACCATTCCATCTTTTCATTAAAAGTATCCACCACACGATTTTGGCTTCTGGATTCTTATGATTTCACAGTACCGTCATTGACATTTGTTAACCCTATGGAGTGAATGTAGCCCTCACCTGTGCCCCATGAATCACTCCAACCAAGGTGCTTTACCAGTGTTGCTGGGTTGAAGCAATTCCTTCAGATGACTGTGTGCCAATTAGCTGTCTTCCAAACTACATTTTTGCTTTCTCTTCCTTCCTTGTCTTGATTCAGTACAGTAAATCTGATTTCATTCCCTTTCTCCATATTTTTCATGACTAAAAATAAAGAAAACTAGAAGATTGTTTCACCTTCAGATGATTCATAAATACTTGACTTATGTGATAGCTGACTTAAGTTCTCTGATTAATGTATGTTAATCTCCTGGGGTTAACTATTCTAATCAAATTCAAAAGAACTTCCTGGTTCTTATTCACTTAGTCTTTGATTCCATCATGCACATGACGGGTGATAGTCAGGTAGAAGGAACAGATTCTTGTAAACCTGGCCCCCAAATTTCATGGGCAAAATAAGGCCCAATAAATTTTCCTAGTTGTAACCACTAAAGGACACATGAGTAACAGAAGATTATTTGTAAGTATAACATGAATTCTCCCAGTGATGCAAAGTGTTAACAGGAAGATTGTAAATACCAAAATTTCCCCTAGACATGAAAATATTAAAAGAAATAAATTAGGATGGCTACATTTTACATAGACAGTCTCTGGTTCTGTCATAATTATAATCAGAATACCCAAATACTCCAGTGTCTAGCAATAAATATTATTGCACATGAGTTTCTCTCATGTCCTCTGTCTGACCATGGTCAGCTGAGAAGCCCTGTGTATTAGGAGATGGAGTGCTGCTTTGTCTGCCCTCTGAGATGCTTCTAACCAAAGTACTTGGTCTACATGCTGCATTGAACAGTGAGTACCACCACTCTCCATCTTAGTCATGTTGAAAGAGAATGAAAAGCAGAGCGGGATTCTGAGCCAGCAAGCTGAGCTGAAGCTTCAAACTCATGACCATTTTCTCCTTTCATTTGAAGGAAGGCATGTGAGAAGGTAGTCAGCTAGCGGGAGAGGAGTGACTCACTCTTCCACTGAGCACTTGAATTTCCATAACTGCTCTATAAAACAAATGCTGATAATAACCTGTTTCACAAACTTTATGGAGGAGGGCAGCACCATGCCTATGAACAGAGTTAGCAACGGGATGGCTTAGAATTTCAACTTTTCTGGCTCCAAATACTGTTCCTGTGAAAGCCAGCCTCCTGTCAAGCCTTTTGCTCAGGAATCTCCCACTTGGCTTAGTCTGTGTGCTACTTCATTCCGAAATGCTTCTGTGTCCCTGGCAGGAACCCCAAGAGAGGAAGCCAGCTCATTTCCCATTTCCACTTACTTTTTGACTGTTTCAACATTACACAAATCAGCATTCTCAGATCCTCCAGGGACAACTTTTACTGCCTAACAAACCCCAAGACAGGAGCTCCCTTTAGTAACACTAATACATAGCAACTACAGCCAGACACTTAGACCCGTTTGTGTTTTTATCAAACCTTCTAAATTACTATTCCATAAAAATAACCAGTCTACATGAATATTTCTGTTAAAAATGTTAATTAACGCATTTCAGATGTTATATTAACTTAGCTCATTTTTACTTATGAGTTAAAACTAGTTCAACTTTTGAAATCTACAGATTTCTCTTCAACATCTTCAGTACATAAAATAACTAGCTAAAGCTTTTGTTTTCTAACATTGGTAAATAAATAAAATTTTAATAAAAAGTTTTGTATAAACATATAATATGACTTTAAAAAAAGAAAAACAAGGAGATGCCCATCTTTTCCTGAGTGTAATAAATATATATATATATTTAACATGACTGTGTGTCAGTAGAGGTCCAACACATGGATTCTGGAGCCAGAATGTAAGGATGTAAAATTTAGCTTTGTCTGTTTTTTTATTGTTTCAAAAAAATGCTTTTTTCTGAATGTGTTGAGGTTACTTATTGAGCATTACCATGCATCCTTTCAACAAATGATATCTTTTATTTTACATTTTTATTGAGTATTTGTACATTTCATACAACAGTTCTTAATCAAATTTAGATCCCCTCCCCCATCCATGCCCTCCACCACACATACTAAGTCCCATTCGATCAAGAATTTTACCCAGATGTCCTTCAGTGCAAGTTCATCCACTGGGGTCTATTCGGCCTGTCTAGAGATCTAACAGAGGGTCTACTCTCCCTCAGCCAACAGTAAACAGTTTCCAGCCATTCTCAGGCTAGGGCCCACCCCACACCTCTGAGCCCCTGTCTGATTGAGTCGGGATGGGTCTTGTGTTCAACGTCACCACTATCACAAATTCACATGAGCCAGCTTCCAGTGACCTGAAAGCTTCGGTTTCCCTATGTTCATGGACCAACCTTGACTCTTACAAACTTCTTTTCCCCTCTTTCAGGAATGGTCCCTGAGCCTTGAGAGGGTGAGGTCTAATATAGAAGTCCTATCCAAGGACACACACTCTGAAGTCTATTATCCTCTAAAACTTAGCCAGTTGTGGCCTTCTGTGTGCATCACACTCTGTTGTATAAGGAAGCTTGACTGGTGAGAGTTGAGGGCTGCACTAGTATTCTCTCCACCCCCTGTTCCACTATGTTCTGTGAGCCTTAGATGCAGAGGTTCCACTGTAGATATGTCATCTAGGGGTGGGAATCTCTCAGATGTCTGTTTTCTATTCTGACCAGTTGTGGAACTCTGCACTTGCCTCCATCTGTTGCAAAAACAAGTTTCTTTGATGAGTTGTATACTGTATACTTGTCTGTAAATATAAGGATCAGTATTTAGGGTATGGTAAGAAATTTCATTTGTCTAGAGATAGGACACAGATATGGTTTTCTCTAGAATCTATGACCTCTCCAGCCATGAATAGTTGGCTCTGGTTACAGTGCCAACCATGAGTTCACTCACATTAAGAGGGCCCTAGTCCAACCAGATGGCCTTAGATTGCCCCACCCACCCCATAACAGTACTGCTCCAGTAGACATAGTTTGCTATGGCAGTCATTCTGATTATTGGACTTGAGGACTGGGTTGGATCCTTGATTGATTTTCTCCCTTAGCAGTTTGCATCATATCCTCCAGAAATATGAGAGCTCGTCTTCAAAGAAAAGTCTTCCAGGTCAGTTCCTGCTGTATCGCTCCAAGTCTTGTATCTGGATTATGTCCTGTCATCCCTGAAAGAGGGGGATGGCAGAGAACAGACATTACGGGGAGGAGGTGGGGAAGTGGAAATGGCGGGAGAGAGGGATATGCTGAGGAACATGGTGAGGCGGAACTCAGGAGAGGGGAACTGGGGGTGCCTGGATTGGGGAGGGAGGAGAGAGGCTGGACAAGGGGAGAGAAAGAAGTGATGAATGGACAATGAGTGGCATGGGAAGACAGAGGAAATGTGTTGACTTGGGAACCCCTTGAGAAATACACATACGGGGTCTACACCTTCGTGCTAGTGTACACCTAGGGGTCATATGACAAGTAGTACAGTGCTTGACAGGAGACACCTCCCTCTGAGTGGATGGTCAGAGTAGTCCAAGAGCCTCCCAAAATAACACAGGCCATTGCTAGAGCCCTTGGTTCTCTCTCAGAACTGGAAGCTTCATCTATTTTTTAGCTATATATAGGAAAGTTTCTTGCCCTCTCTGAACTTTGCTTAAATAAGGGAATGTTTGTAACTATGACTTACGGTTACTATTGTGAACTTGACAGGATATAATATCACCTAGGGGACGAACCTCTGAGAAGAAGTTTCTAGATTAATTGTGGTAGGAACACCGACCTTCAGCGTGAGTGGCATCATCCCATGGGCTACGATCCTATCCTGAATAAAAAGGATCTGAATAAAAACTGAGCTGAGCACCAGCAGTTATAGCTTTATGCTTCCTGACCTGGCAGCAAAGTGACCCTCTGCCTGGTGCTCCTCCACCATGCCTTCCCTATCGTGGTGGTCAACTCAAACTCTTGAGACACAATAAACCCTTCCTTCTCTTTTCTCAGGTAATTTGTCACATAGACAGAAAAAGCACACTGTATGTGGAAGATACTGATTAAGACTTAGCTGTTATTAACCTGGAGGGAATAGTTCAGTTAGTACAAGCAATTGCTCTAATTTGATAATTCCTGAAATGTGAGAGTATATTATCTACAGAAGTCCTCAAAAGTCATCAAATATTAATAATGCTAAATTTAGTAATTAATGAAGATTATATAATACATTGTTTCAGTCTTGAAATTTTCTTTTACTATTCTGAGCCCATAGTTGTTTGGTTGGTTTTCCTTCTGGTCTCAGATGTTTGTATTGGCTCTAGAAAAATTCAAAAGCAGGAAGAACTTCTCCTGTGGAACCTGATAGATAAAATGGCCTTGGCTACTGTAAGTGGGACCACTCTGAACCTAATCTTTCTGGTTTTAATTCCATTCCCATAGTAGTCTGCTTCCTGGAGATTTTTTTTTTTTCCCAGCAGGAGTTTGGAAAGGTATCTAGCCATTTTGGACAGGTTCTTCATAGCAATTCAGATAGGAGAGTAGAGCTACACCCCAGACATTGTCAAGGATCCAAAATTCTTAAATTACTTTTGGCTATGTTCAGAGATTAGACCAAAACCTGGGCCAAGACTGACCCTGAAATTTGGCACAAATACGGGGTATAGTGACTTAGTAGTAAATAGTTCCTGGCACTGATCCAAAAAAAAAAAAACAAACCCAAAAGCCTTCCCCTGAGTAGAAAGGACTACGTCAGGAAGAACATAGGGGTTTTATGTCATTTTAATTCCAAAGTAATCGGTCTTACATGTTCAAAAGGTTTACCCTAGTATAGCAGATGGACAAGGTATTATTTAATATTTCCAAAGATTTAGATTTTTAAAGAAAAATCTGTGATTATCACATGAAACACACATAATTTTACTGTCTTTACTCTCCCAGGTCCGGGTTCTCAATGTGTGGCAGATGGTGGACCATAAGAGAAAAACTATTTTAAAATAATACCAGGATGCTACTTGCCTTTGTAATTTGTATTTTGAAAACTGTGTTGCAAATGCTATGGCAGATTATACAGGTTGTCTTACAGGACACGCCAAGACAATGGCACCATAATCTACCAATACTGAGTGTATTCTGCACCACCACCCAATTGAAGCAGAAAACAGCAACAACAAAAAATTTTAAATTCATTCAAAACTGCTCTTGATGAAGCACTAACCGATGTTTACTAGATCTCACCACTTCAATGTTCTGTAAGACATAATGGAAGCACAGATAAAACATGTCTGCTGCCCACCAAAGGATATGGTTGTCTGGAGAAAAATTTCAGTTGCAAACTGAACTAGACCCCTTTTTTAGGAAACACCATTTATATCTGAATACATTATCGGCAACAAATTATGGTATTCATAATTGAGTATTTGGTAATCTTTTTTCTTTACTAAAAGGAGATAGGATATGAGAAGCCTATTACTTTAAAGAAAATAGTAAACTTAATAAATCTCAAGCTTTTAAGCTAAAATTAGACCTTGGGAAAGTAATGTAACATTTCACAATTCTAAAAGGCTTTTCTAGTGAAATTAGTGGTGATATGAATGAACGTGGTGTGTGTGTGTGTGTCTGTCTGTGTGTGTCTTTATGTGGGTCTCTGTGTCTCTATGTCTATGTGTGTCTGTGTGCCTGTGTACACATGCATGCAGAGGCCAGAGAAAGACATAAGGTATCCTCCTCTGCTCCTTATGGCTTTCTGCTATAGTCTCTTGACACAAGGTCTCTCACTGAATTGGAAGCTCATTGTTCAGACAAGCCTGGTTGATCAGCAAGCTCTTGGGATCTATCTAGTTCTGCCTCCCCATTCCCCATTCTTGGAGTTACAGGTATACATGGCCATGTCTGGCTTTTTTATTTATTTATTTTTTTTTAACACGAGTACTGGAGATTTGAACTCAGGTTCTCATGCTTGCCCAAAATGTTAGCCCAGCAAGGATTCTTACCTATGAAATCATCATCCTAGTCCCATGATATTTTGAATGAATCAATAAATCAATATTTAGAAGATCTACATAATTATTCTCTTTTCCAATAACCAATGCTTGTTATCATACATCCTTTCAAAAATCAAAGATAAGCCCATTAACATGTTAATTTTAAAGAGTTGTCATTTGCAAAGTTTTGACATAACAGACCAGAATAATAGCCTCAATTATTTAAAAAGACTCTTAAAATCATCTTCTTTACAGATCTCTGAAAAGTCACATTTTCTTTCTGTATATCAACCAAAATAACATATCACAAATGCAGACACATATATAAGGATACAAGTGCTTTCTATTAATCGAGGCATTTTAATCATTTGCAAATACATAAAGCAACATATTACTTTTCTATTTCAGAACTAGGTTAGTAGAATGCTTGCCTAGTATGTACAAAGCCTTAGGTTGGATGCCTGGTACCTCATGAACTGGGTCCCACCAGTGCTACCAGTCTTAGCAGTTGGAAGGTAGAGATAGGAAGATCAGGAGCTCAAGTCATCTTAAACTATATAGTTTTAGACCAGTCTAGGACACGTGAGACCTTCTCTCACAAAAAAAAAAACCAAAAAAAACAAAATTGTTTTCTATTTTAAAATAATGTTATTTGCCAGGTGTGGTAACACACGCCTTTAATCCTAGCATGATCCCCTAGGTGCCAGAGGCAGGGAATCTCTGAATTTGAGGCCAGTCTGATCTATATAGTGAGTCCTAAGCCAACGAGGGCTACATAGTAAGACCCAGTCTCAAAAAAACAACCCAACATATGTAATTTATGTTACATACAATGAATTTTAAAACAGTAAATATCTTGAGATTTTCTTATTTGGAATTTCTGATATGGGGTACCCATAAATGTAACTCATACAATCTCTGCGGTCCTCAGTAATTTTTACAAGTGAAACAAGAATCTTTCCTGAGACAATAGTGTTGAGAACTGTGGTTCTATGCTTGTGTTCCAAGACAGCAGCCATTGTGACATCAGTGTCAGATGATGACCACCGAAGGATGCCATGCAGTGGACCATTATTTCACAGAGCTGCCTCAGAAGAGGCAATCCACCTAACTCTGCTGTCTTTGATGTTCTCCATGGGGCACTTGATGATGTTGCCAGAAAAGAAATCCAGCAAATAGTAAGAGAAAGACCATTCCGTGCTAAAATTGCTTCATCCTGTGAGCCCTGTCATGTTTCCCAGCACTTTGTATCTTGTATCTCAATGAAAATGTACAAACTTCATACCAAAAGAGCCACAGCCGCTGTTGGACATGTATGGACTTCAAATCTCCACAAGATCAGACAATCTCTTAAAACTGTCTATCAAAAATATAAGATCCAGCACACACACTCACCCACATATCCAACAGCAGCTTCCGATGACCATGACCAAGATGAGCTCAGTTTGAACGAGGAAATGAATCTTACCGCAACACTCCAAGACATTAAAATGGGCCAGATAGAACTCCTCAGCCAAATGACTGATGTTGTCAGTGCAATATCAAATATCCAGGAAAAGATTGACCACTATCAGAAGCAGATGGAGATCCTAGAAACCAGAATAAAAGTTCATGAAGACAGACAAATAACTGCCAAAGATATCCTCTCCATGGAAGAAGACATTGATGCTTTAAAGATGAAGATAACAGAGCTGGAGAACCAGAACTCTTCCGGCATACACTGTTTAGAGGTGCCAGAGGGACAAAAGAGTAAAGAAATCATAGAACTACTTCATAAACTCACACCACTAGGAACTCTGAAGAACACAGCAGTCCCTGCAGATACAGAAACCTCTTCAGCAGAACTGGAGAAAGTGCCCAGTCACCCAGAGCCCACTGATCATCCTGAGGAAGAAACAATTCCTCCCAAAACTAAAAGCCTGGGGAAAAAGAACCCCCAAAATGCATCAGTAAGTTTCAAAAAGGTGAAGTCAAATATTTATATTTACCCTGACTTCAGTACATGGATCAAGCTAACTTTTGTTCATGGAGGAAAGTGGAGATTTTTCCTCAGTGCTACCAAGTTAGAGGAATTCATCCAGTGGCTTCTTTCTAGGCCAAGTATCCTTCCAGAGGAACCACAAATCATACCCAAGAGAGACTGTGTCTTCACTGGACCTATTGCAAGGCTGACCGCAATCTGTCTCTCTCTTTTCAACTATATTTACTGCCTTTTTGGTTCCTCAAAAGAGGAAGTAACTCGACTTTAGAGTTATTTTCTGCTTGGCACAGTACACAATAAATGTAGTCAGTTTGCCCCAAGCAACATGTGTTTGTGGTGTCTGTGAGCTCACTGTCTGCAAAACTCACACACGTCTACCATTAAGGTAAGGTGTTATGGTCCCATTGGGCTACTGTGACCAATTTCCCACCCATGTTCTTGTGCTCTCAAAAGCCATCATGAGGACTCATCTTGTGTCTGCTTTCATAGCTAATTGGATACAAAGAAAGACGGTGTCTAAGGAAAGGTGGAACACAGTTGGGAGCCTCCAATGTGTTTTCTACGTATATCTGTCCTAGTGGTTTTAGTAGAAAAAATTTGTGACAGAAGACAAAATTTTAAACAGCATAAAGAGAGAGAGAGAGAGAGAGAGAGAGAAATACCCACTGTCAGGGCTATTAAAGTTAGGAGTATCAATGAGAGGCAGGAAAGATGGTTCAGCAGTTAAGAACA
The DNA here is from genome assembly GCA_035773235.1 of Eospalax fontanierii. Lineage (NCBI taxonomy): Eukaryota > Metazoa > Chordata > Mammalia > Rodentia > Spalacidae > Eospalax > Eospalax fontanierii. The sequence goes on from CM069534.1 coordinate 48,844,883, forward strand.
CTGGCTGTTCTTGCAGAGAGCATGGATTCTGTTCTCAGCACCCACATGATGGCTAACAACCATCTGTAACTCCAGTTCTGGGGGAATTCAACACTCTCTTCTGACCTCCATAGGCATTGCACAACATGGATGCATCTACATACATGCAGGCAAAATACTCATACACATAAAATGAAAATAATTTTTTAAAGAATATAAGTGAAGGGGATTGTAAGGCCAAGTTATTATAAGGAAAATATTAATTAGAAAATTTTTTTTCTTTCAACTTCATATCAATGAGTCCATCAGATAGTAGAGGGAAGGCTAAATATGGTTCTGTGAAATTTTCACATTTTCTTGAAAGGAGACAAATACCATGCCCTGCACATTTTCTACAGAGGAAAAGCCGAGTCTAAAGAGGGATTTATAAACTAAATAAATCTCAGCACTGTAATACTATAAACCTTGACATGTGAAGGTATGTTTTTAAATGATATATCCAAGGTAGCCATCATTTTTAGACATAATCAGTGGCTGTCATTGTAATTTTCCAAATGTCATGCAGAATAGATTTGTAAAATGTTTCCCTCATCTCAGTCCAGTGATGAAGCAGTCTTTCCTTTTTTGACCATGATATTAAACTACAGATATTCTCTAGAAATGCATTAACTTTAATTATCCCCAGTTAATTTGAAAAGGGGGCTTTGACAGCTAGCTGAGAACAAGCTTCATGGAGGAGAAAGGAGTTAACATAGGTAAAGCAGAATCTGGGACAGGAATACGACAAAGCACAGCTGTGTCTCCTGTCAGTTTGGTAGTAATTATAAACCACTTTTTTAATTTATGAATACAATTCATTTGATCCTCCTTTATAAATTTGCAGATATAAGGTGTAAGCAATAGCTTTCAATATTGTGTTGGATAGCTGTAGTTGTCAACTTGACACACTTGGGTAAAGGGAGGAACTGAGGAACTGCTTCCGTTGGATTGGCCTGTGATCATGTCTGTGGAGCATTTTCTTAATTATTGAGTGATGTGGGAAGGCCCAGCCCACTGTGGGCAATGCCACACCTGGGCAGGTTGTCCTGTATTGTATAAGAAAGCAGGCAAAGCACAGGCCAGGGGAGAAGCCAGAAAGCAATGTTCCTCCATGACTATGCTCCAGATTTCTGCCCCGAGCTCCTACCCTGGCTGGCCTTAATGAACTGTAAGCTGTGAGGTAAAATAATCTCCTCCCGACATACATTGCCTTTGGTCAGTGTTTTATCACAGCAATAGAAGGCAAACTTAGACAAATATATAGCTTTTAAAATCTGTCCATGTGTAATATACTTAATAAAAGCTAGAGTGTTTCCTAAATGGGTCTGTTTTGAATGTGATAACTGCTTACACTATTCTGGTAAGAGAATTAACCATCTTTAAGTAGCATTTACTATCAAACACATGGGTAAAGAGCAACCATTTTTCTAGCACAGCATGCTCGGGATGGTATTCACATTTAGACAGAAGTGAGGAAGGTGACCATGACTAGCCGAATGACAAAATAAATGGCTTCTATGAAGGAAGAAACTTGGTGAGTCTATCTAGCTGGAGAGAACATATTTTCCCTCTCCTCACACATCTGTTTAGACAGTGTCTAAGGTTTCAAAAAAGATGGCCTCTTCGCAAGCTTGGGGATCTCAAGATGTATGTTCTGAATCTAAGTTCTAAATCTTAAACTTTTACTTCTATTACTAACTGCAACTAGGTTTGTTTTGTCATCTGTAAAACTAGAAGGATATTAATCATATAAATTTTAAAACAAATGATTACGCAGGATAAGAAAGTAGACATTCCCTATATTTTATACACACAACAATAAACAGGATAGATAAAGTGTGTATACAAATTACCCTTAAGGTCTGAGAGATGGGGATGGGGCGTCAGAGAGCAACAGAGAAAAGACTCTCAGTTTCCGAGGAGAAAGAGGGCTGATGAGGCTTGTCATAAGAAGGTGAGAGCAGTGCAGCAGACAGAAGGGAAAGCAAGGGCGAAGGAGCGAGGCCGACAGAGAACGTGGGAAACAACCGCCAAGTACTTCATACTTGTAAAGTACAGAGAGGCTGTCAGTACTTCAAACCTTCCGTGGATCTCATTTCTCTTCGAGGATTCTTTTTCACCATGTTCACTTTAACCTATGTTTTGCCTGCACAAGAATTCTAGAGCTAAGGATGTGGCACATGCCTGATCACAACTCTTAGGACGCTATGGCAGGAAGATCATGAGGTTAAGGCAGACTTGGCTAAATAGTAAGGCCTTCTGGAAGAAAGGAAGAACAAAGAAGGAAGAAGGAAGAAGGAAGAAGGAAGAAGGAGGAAGAGGAGGAGGAGGAGGAGGAGGAGGAGGAGGAAGAGAAAGAGAAGGAGAAGGAAGAAGGGGAGAAGGAGGAAGATGAGGAGGAATGTTAGCAGGAACCAAGGGAACATGATTTCCTGAAGATTTCACAAGATAATTCTGCTTTCTCAGTGATGAATTCAGTGCCCTGAGAGGAGAGGGGAGATTTTGCTCTTCAGACAAAATCTCATGTGACCTGCTAAAATTATAGCACAGCTCCCAAGTGCATGTGAGCAAAATAATTTTTCCCCTCAGGTCTTGCCTTCAAATTCTCATGCCTCTCACTTGCTCAACTCGATCCTTTGTGGTTCAGTGCAAATGGTAATCTTATCCACATTCCTGCTCCAGTGGCTCCATGTCTTAGCAGTTACTTCCCTCCTTTCTTTGTTTTCTTTCTTTCTGTCTGTCTTTCTTTCTTCTTTTTCTTACAGTTTATTTTATTATGTGTGGAAATACACATGTGCCATGACACATGTATGGAATATTGTGAATGCCAGAAGACAATTGTGGGAGAGTTGCTTCCCTCCTTCTAACATGCGGGCTACAGGGATTGAACGTAGATCATCAGGCTTGATGTCAAGCGCCTTTACTGAGCCTCCTCGCCAGTCCCACTCTCCTTCTTTCATCCATCTTACCACTTCTTAATCGTGTCTTTAAAAACGTGACTTACTCTAACATTCACCTGGTTGCTCTCCCCGTGTTTCTCTCTTCCCTGCTGGTTTTCTATATTCTGTTATGAACGAGAGACCGAGGCTTCCTGTTCCTAACTTCTCCCCTATTCTTTCCACAGCTCTTGTCTTCCATAATAAGTTTTTCTATGGCTTTCTTCCTATTGATCTCACAGACATTCCTAGGTCTTCTTAGAAGATCCCTCCACTCCTGAGCATTCCTATAAAATATGGATTCTTCACAACTTAAACCAAAGAATTCTTTATCTAGAATTTCCTGAGACTTTCTGAACTTTTGATATCCAAGAAATAGTTAGATATATTATTAGATGAATATAATTAAACATATATATATAATCAGATATAAAAATCATTGTGCTGTCACCAAAGCATTTTAAGCCATTGTTGTTGCTTTAAATTAAACACATTTACTGGGGATGCAGCCCTCAGTACCAAAAAAGAGTGAGAAGAACTTTGAAAGCAGAACAGACCTTAGAACAGTTACGTACTGAACAGGTAGCAGGTATTGGCCACTGTGCCAGCCATGGTATATACAGTGGTGATGCTCATGGCTATGTGATTATGGTGATTTCCTTTAAGCCTGGCATTCTTCAGTTTTCTCAACTCCAAATTAAGAACAATTTGTGTCCTAAAACTGTTGCATTAATGAAGTAGCATCAAGTGTTTTATGTGCCCATAGTGCCTGAGATATTCAATAAAGGGTACTCATTTCCTTCTCTCCTTAACTAGATGGAAGCCTGTTCTAAGGGTGTTAACAGGGGGCATGAAGATGAATAGAATGGGAGCGTGCTTCAGAGAGCTCCCTTCAGGATTCTGTCTCCTTTTATCAGGCATAATAGACTCGAGACAAATAATAAACAAGGTGACAGGCTAAATACAAAAGCTTCAAACCAACTCTTGACTCCCTCATCCAAAGATAGTATGATAAGAATAAGACAGGGTGGGAATCTTTCCTCCTGGTCTGGGCATTCAACCAATATTCCATCATCAGCAACAGTTGGTCGCCAACCTTTAATTGCACTCTATATAAATAAGCAACAAAGAAAAGGACTTGGAAGGAAGAAAGAAGGCTGAGTTTAATATAAATAATTTAGTTCAGTTAGGAATACTTGCTTCAATAGATGTAGTCACCAAGCGCATTCTGTTTATTTGAAACAACATTCATCAACATTTATTGAAACCTGTCTCTGTGCCAGGAACTAGCTGAGCTAGGTGTGAACAGATAAAATGAAGCCTCCAGTCCTTTCCTGAAGGAACATACTTTTAAGTGATGTTCTTTCTACTTGCCAATTATGTTGACCTGCTGCTTAGATCTGGATTTAACACAACTTTCCTACCTCATGCAAAATTTGACTTTTTCATGGGACACAACTTGAGTCTCCTTTAGGAAAAAAACAGAACAACAACAGCAACAACAAAAAACCAAAGGCAAAACATTGCTATTCCTAAAAATAGTAGTTTAAGATTAATTCTCCAAGCCAAACGTATTCAACTTTACTATAAAATGTGAGCAGAGGAAACATATCAATGAATTATGTGCTGAAACTTCAATTGCAAGGTTTACAACTCAGAAAACATATCATAAACAAATAGTATTAGTTGGATTTTTTTCCAGTCTATAAAAGATGATGTAACAATAATGCAACTGAGATAATGATATTAATGAAAGTGCAGAGTCAAGCTTCCATGTATTCTCGTGCAATGTTTATTCAGAAAAACAACCACAAGAGCAATCAGTAGTCCTGGCAGCTGAGCCAGAACCCCACCCTCTCTGCTGGCTGGCCACTGAGCCCCAGAGATCTGCCTGCCTGTCTCCACCTCCCAGAGCTTGGATTACAAGCATTCACCAAAACCCCTGGCTTTTTTTTTTAAACATGGTTTCTGGGGACTGAATTCAAATTCTCATGCTTGCAAGGCAAAGTTCTATATCAACTGGGCGTTCTTCCCAGATCCCCCCAGTTTTCCTGCCCTGTTTAGCCTTTGTAAAGCAATCTTGTATTAGTAAGATTCCTGTTGCTGTGACAAAACGCTAGAGATAATCAACTTATAAAAATAGATTTGTGGGACTGGAGAGATGACTCAGTGGTTAACAGCACTGGGTGCTCTTGCAGAGGACCCAGGTTCGATTCCCAGCACTCACATGGTGGCTAACAACTGTCCTTAGTTCCAGTTACAGGGAAATCTGATGCCCGACACCCTCTTCTGACCTCTGTGGACATTGCACGACATGCATGCACTTACATACATGTAGGCAACACATAAAATAAAAATAAGAAGTAAGATATTCTTAAACAAGAGGTTTGGTTTGGGCTGGCAAGATGGTTCAGCTGCTAAAGATACTAGCTGCCAATTGTGACATACACACTAAATAAATGTAATTTGAAAATTGACAGGTTCATTTTGGCCGATAGTTTCAGAATTTCAGGCCAGTCATTTGGCTGGATTGCCTTTGGGCCTGTGGTAGAACAGAACATCAGGCTGAAAGTAAAGTGGAACAAAGCTGTTCATCACATGGCAGTCAAGAAGCAAAAACAGACTGGAAGAGGAGGGAGCCCACATCCCCTTCAAGACTCCATTCCTCCAATGGCCTGCTTGCCTCCACTGGGCCCACCCCTTAACAATCAATTCAGCTACTCCACAGGCATTCAAGCTGAAGCACCAAGCCTTCAACACAGCTTTGGACGCCATTTAAAAGCCAAACCGTAACAAAACTATCTAAAAACTAGCTACTGTTAAGGAACATGAATCTCCAAACCTGTATGAGCTTTGAGCTACTAGCGGCGGGTTCCGCTGGTGAGCAGGGCAGGCGTTGGGCCAGCGGAACCTGTGGTGGGAAGAGCTGCTCTTCTGGGGCTCTCCTGACATTCTGTTTGCTTGTCTTCCTGTCTCGCCCTCCTGCGCTCCATTCATTCACCTACGTCTTAAGCAAGGATGTGAGGTATGAGGAGATGGAGTCCAGCATGAGGCAGACACGGGATGAGAAAGAAGGCAAGGAGAAAATGAAGGGAGGTTTCTCGAGAGCCTGAGAAACAGCCAAGGAGCTATGCTTCAGGCGTTACCCTTTTATGCACTAAGGGCATTTCTACCAAGCGGAAGTTCTTGGGGCCTGGAGTGGGGGGGGGGGGCGCTGCAAGAACAGCAGTCCTGACAGCTGGATCACAGAATATCCCACATGCTATGGAAAATAACAAACAAACAACATAGAATGTCTTTCAGAACAATTTAGTGAAATGGATGGTCATCCTTTCTCCAACTCTGAGTTATATGTAGATCTGAGGAACCTGCCCAAGCTTCCAGGCACTGCTCTCAATAGAACGCTTGTAATCTTTTTCATTAGTCAAAGTTTCCATCTATTTTTAGAGACTCCTTTTTCTGTCCTGCTATCTTCTAGGATAGGAAAAGAAATGCATGAAAATGTGGCCAGATGAGAGTCTGATTTTGATGATGTATTCTTTCCACTAATGGTTTCAGAAGTGTTCTCATAGGCTGATATCCTGATGCAAGATGAGACATATCTTTCAGATATCAGAACATCGAAGTGGGGTGCCACTCTCACTTAGAGCCACCCTCAGTCAACTTATATTTGCCAAACAGAAAGACAATAATTGCTTGATTTGCAGGTTGTAATTGGATCACAGTCATCAGTGACATGGTTATTTGTTGTTAGCGCAATATTCACAGAATCCTGCCTATGGCAGCCCAATTAAAGGTGCACCATCGGTGACCCAGCTGGCATTTTCAATATGTTATCTCAGAGGTATGATCAGAAGACAAACCAGAGCTGACTTAATGAAGTTTCTCATCAGAGGCTTCTCTGAACACAATGTGTTACTGAAGGAGACAAAGAGGGACTAATAACTGGTGAATTTATGCAGGTTGTCAGAAAACAACAAAAAAGCAACAGAATTCATAGTATTCAACCTCTCTCAAGGGGTAGCAACAGAACGTCCTCCTCGCTCTCAGGATTTCAAAGCCCCCATTAACGATTAGCTATGAAAAGAGGTCTAAAAATTACTGTATTAAACTGTGAGGGTATGGGAAGGGTAAAATCCCCAAACTTAGCCTTTTAAAAATCTTCTGGCAGGGACTGGAGACACGGCTCAGTAACACTGACTGCTCTTATACAGGGCCTGGGTTTTGTTCCCAGCACCCATATGGCAGCTAGCAACCATCCATAACTCCAGTTTCAGGAAATCCAATGTAACTCTTGCCTCCACGGGCAGGCATGGATACACTTACATACATGCAGACAAAACACTCATATATATATACATATATATATGTATATATATACATATATATATATATATATATATAAATCAATCAAAAAATAAAATAAAATCTTGTGGCAGGCTTTGGCAAATTAATCCCTTCCTATTGTCATGGTAAGTCTATGGTTGGGATTGGCCTCATCCTTTACCATTTGAGAATCAAGGCAATAAGGAACAAGATAAAGACTAAGAACAATCAGCTGAATATTGACAGGCTGAGTGAAGGGGGGGCTGCGTTACCTACTATGTGTATGATCTTGCTACGTTCCTAAATTCTTGGAGTCAATATTCTGATCTCTGTCCTGGAGATAACTGAAAATAATGCAAGAATGAGGAAAGTACTTAGCTCAGTACTAAGTACTAAGTACTAAGCTGCAAATGATGAATAGATTGGGCAGCAGCAATGTGTTCAGTGATAGGAGGCAGAAAAAACACTGAGGTCCAGAAAGCTCATCCAACTCATTGAGATAAAGAGACCAAGGTGACTTATTTAAAGTTACTTAGGACTATAAAAGGTTAGATCAGACCAGTAAATAAATACCAAGATGCAGAGGAAAATGTGCTGGTCTAATAGTGAGAAACATCAATCTCTGCCTCTTATCATCTGATTGGTATACATAATACCAACAGAATACTTTATAGTACCTTCATCAAAGTTAGGAATCTGCCAATAATGACCCCTTGCTAAGCCTCTTTCTCAGGCCATGCAGTGCATGCTCCATTTGAAACTCTGGCCTTTCTCACTCCAGAATGTCTATGTTGATCTTCTATTTCCTGAACTTTTGATCAGGTGCTAGTATAATATCACAACATATAATAAGTATGTTTGAGGAGGATAGGTGTAAGTATACATATATGGTACCAAATATCTTTGCATATATATGTATAATATACAGATAAACTAGAGCTATATAAACTTTTGGTTAATTTCCTTACCTACTGTCAATGATGATGTTTTAATTACTACAACTATAGCTTAAAATCTAGTAATAATAATATTCATATATATATATATATATATGTATGTATACTCTTCTGATAGAAACCTCAGATGGTACCTGTGAATGTTAAGTTTTTGATTTTGTTTTTCCTGACTTGAGGAGCTATGAACAATGTTTCAGTAGCGTATATGGGTTTTAAAGGACAAGGATAATTTAATGCACAAACTATCACTCAAGGGAACAACTAAGTTTGACAGGAAGCACATCTGTTCCTGTCTTTTCCCCACCTCCTCCTAAAGCAGTTTTTCTCAGGATAGTGAGGTGGCCCACATGGTCACCCATGTGGATGTTTATCAATCAAGGACATATTTAGTTATCTTTCCTCTTTCTCTCAGTTCATTTTGCGCCTACAGATCTCAGGGCTGAGCTACTCTCCCCTCCCTGATTGTTTCTTCAGTTATTCCCCACTTCCTGCTCCAACTTCCTTTTTTCCTGCTGTGTCCCTTCCTCCATCCCTTCTCCCAGGTCCCAATTTTTGTGTCCCTCTTAGGGAAACAACTATACTTCACTTTATGTTTGTCCTCTGTGTATGGCTGCTGAATGTGTGCACCTGATCTTGGGCTACAACTCTGTATTGATTCCTTTCTACTGTGATCCTGGGGGCAGTTCTCAAGTGTTCACTATTTCTTCCAGTTTTGATGGTGGGGGAGGGGCAGCTGTTCTCACGTGCTTTTCTTTTCGCACTCCAGTCCTTGTATCAGTCCTTTGAACTGATCATATATAGAATTAAGTTCACATATAGAATTAAGTTCACATACAGAATTTATTTTGTGCAATGCAAAGCACTCAGTCTGAATTTCAAAAGCAAGTGAGTAGAACCAGCTATAATTTAATGAGGAAAGGAACTTTAGCTGTAGATTCTTTTACTTATTATTTTTCTCATAGCCTCTCAGTTAAGAAAAGAATTGTCCACGCTGAGAAAATATATCAAAAGCAGTCTTAATCCAATTTTCTTCTTTTATTTGTTCTAATATTTTGGTCCCTTGGTGATTTCAAACAAATTAACGTTTTAAAATTCCTAAGGAAAGATAGGAGAGTTTTTTTGGTAGCTTTATAGTTCACTGGAAATGACTTTTAGAATGAGCATGTTTTGTGGAAACACTGATTGTAACTCTATTCTCTGCAACAATGAAATGTAAAAAAGCAAAAAAAAAAAATCACACTGGCAAATAATTATACAAAAAAATTCAAATTTTTGGAAATTACTCAATCTGAGATAAGATAGTTTGCTTAGCTACCTTTTACACGCTGTTTAGAATTTTTTAAATGGAGTTTTGAATCTCCACAATTATAAAATTGATTTCGGTATACTTAGAACTTTGGGAATACTGCATGACTAAGCAGCCTGAAGAAGACTGAACAATAACTGCACAGATTCAATTCGTCATGACTCATCCGAATGAGGCAAAGATCTCGGAAGTCTCAGATTCATTTCTCTTTTCACTTTATTAAAGCAAGCTCAACTCTGAGACAAATGGGATCTTTAATCAGGAGAGAAAGAAATTTCCACAGCCAAGTAATCAGATCCCCCATTAACTATTATTAAAGAACTAACATTCTTTAAGGACAAGAGAGAGTTGTGTGTGGACATGGCCAGCAGGGCTGTTCCTCATCATCCTCTTCGCAGGGTGATTGCCACGCTCAGTAGGGAAGACCTTTATTAGACAAAACCCTGAAGCACAGCTCCAGCCTCAACTCTTCTGTTCTGCAAGTCCTTCTAAACTGGCCCCTTTCAAGGACAAACACTGTAAGGTCGCTAAGAAGCTATTGCCTCCCTCCAGCCTGCAGAAGTTAACCATTTTAATATGCCAAGTTAGGCCCAGTGCCGACGACATAAGCCCCAAGCTGAGCAAGGAAGCACCACGTTCATACTTCTATCATCGAGGGTTCATCCCACTGTTATTTTCTTAATTAATTTTATGTTTAATTAAATCAGCACTGTATCACTTATGGTCCATAGTGTATGCTTTGACATGTGTGCATAATGTTGAATAGTTAAATCAAAATGATCCATGTATTCCTCAGCTTGCTTTTTTGCAATTTTTTGAAATACACTCTATATTCCTTTGGATCACAATGTTCTACTAATAACGCTATCTAGTTTTTAGAAATATACAACGATTTTACACAATGACATTGCTGATTTACATTTCCACTAACAGTATAATAATTTTCCTTTGTCTCTACATCCTTGCTGACACTTGTCTTTTTGACAATAGGCATCCTAACAGGTATCAGCTGACAGTTCACTGAGCAATTTTTCATGCACTTCTTGGTCATTTGTGTGCTTGCTTTTTTAAAAATGCCTATTGAAATCTTTACTTTTAATTTGATTGTTTTCGTGCTATTAAATTCCTCATTTTTATATAAAACATTTATTAGGTGTATGGTTTGGAAACACAGAATGGGAGACATCTTCACTCTGTTGAGTGGTTCCATTCTCACTGTGTTCGTACATGATTCATTTGTTCATTGACTAATTTAATGATTATGGACACTGTACTATGTAACAGTCAATGTGCTAAGCTCTTGATAATGTGTTGGTGAGTAAGCAACTGAGACAGACACCTTCCTACGGAAGGCGTGGAAGTCTTAAGAGAGTCAGTCCTGTTGCTTCTATTTTTCTTTGCAGATGCCATTCTGGCATTTCCAGTTCTTTCTCTGCGTGGTGACTTCTGGCTGCTCTGCTGAAGGCCTTGGCTATGAGTCCCCATTCCTGCATTTACTGTATGGGTGGACGATTTCATTCCCTTTGAGCATTACTGCATGCTTAGCATCCTTCCTTGCCCCCCTACTGTTGAGTAATACTGTATTTCCCATATTCTTCTCCCAAGTCTCCAGCTGCAATGGCTCCATATCAAATTCACTCTCTCTTAGTCTTCTTTCACATTTTCAGCCCAGACGTATGCAGAGATCTAATGGGGAATTTCCTTCTTGGTAAAAGGAGACATGCACATCTAGTAAGGCCTTTCAGATTTCCCCTTTTTCTTTCCTTCAAAGCAAAAGTAGTTCTGGGACTTTAGCATTTCCATAAAACAAGAAGAAAAACAAAGAAAATTATAGAGAGCCTCACCCTGAGAGAACTGAGTCGCTGAAGCAACACTAACAAGCTGTGCCTGGAACTTCCTCTTAGGTGAGAAATAACCACGTATTGACTGAGGCAATGTCGGATTCTTTGCTTTCTGTAGCCAAATGCGGTTCCTTCCGACATGTCACTGGCACCATCGTAACCTAAGCTACTCAGCCCTCTGCATAATATGGGTTTAAGGAGTCTTTCTGCTTCTGTGCTGTTCAAGACACAGGTGGGAAGCTGACTGCCAGGGTTCTTCTGTGTTCCTGATATCCACCAGCACAGCAGGATTCTCGTGGCTGCCTGGTGATCATCAACTTTTATTTTGGTGGGTTTTTAAATTTTGTTTTATATTTGGTTGCTGCCTGCGGGTCATTGGCCAGATCACCTCATGGAACAGGTTGTGAGGAATGAGAACATGTCTACTGTACATGTGGATATGCAATAATCACTCTAGCTCGCCCAGGCTCTGTGCCAGTGGAGTGGTATATATACCAACCCACTTAAAATAAACGTAAAGCTCCTTCCCCACTAAACACTGAGTCATTAATACAGAGTCTATATTTTAATCTCCCAATAATATGGACTCCAGAAACCCTGAAGGCACAAATGTTGATAGTCTCAATAATGAAGAACTTTCATTCTAGAGAGGAGTCATACTTAAATATTCTAAACTTCATACTCATTATCTTTTTCCTTGTTACTGCATAGAAGCGTTCTTTTTTCTTGGTATGTGTTGTGAATCCCATCTCCCACTTTCTTCTAAAACTCCTCTTCTAGGAACGACCCATTTTTCTCTTACATAACTTTCTCCTCTTCTGGGCTCTTCCACTTATCATCTAAACATGTGTCTGTCCTCATAAAAGAAACTAAGTTTTGCTGAATTACTAATCTTCAAGTAAAATCTTACCTGTTCTCGCAGTTACAGAATACACAGGTACAGTTTCAATTTCCATTTCCTCATCCTACCAACTTCTCAAGAATCTAATTTGTTTCTAAATTCTCTCATTAAGTCACTGATCTGCGTGCTGTCAAGTCAGTGGAACACTGCTTTTCTCTTATTTGTTCTATTAGCACCTTTTATTGTTGTTTCCTATGATTTTTGAGATAGAGCTTCCCTGTAGCCCCAGCTGAGAGGGAACTCGCCATGTAGATTAAGACGCCCTCAGTCTCCTAAAGATCCCCCTGTCTCTGCCTCCCAAGTGCTGGGATTAAAGGCACCATCGTCCCCAGCCTGACTAGCATCTTTGAACAGAGGTTGCCACTCCTCCCAAGTACCTACCTCTCTCCTTGCTTTCCGTCCTTGCTTGCTTGTCTTTGTAGTTCCCTTGTTTTTCTTGTAACATACTATAGGTCCCTCTGCTTAACCTTTCATGTGTCCTTCCTCATGCCTTGGACCTTCAAGTAGCTCTCTCCACTTTCTCTCCCAAAGTGATGTCACCTACTAGCATGTATTCAAACATCAGCCATAGTTCCTCTTTCAACACACATTCTTCAATCTAGACCACTCTTAGTTCCAAAGGATTAGAGTATTTCTGTGAGCCACACTCAAATGTGTTTGAAGAACTTTTTAATGTGGGGTGCATTTATTATCTACAACCACCTTCCTCAAAAGCTACTTGTCGCCTAGAGTTTCCCATCATAGGCAACAGCACCAATGTCCTCCCCAGGGTTCCTGTCACACATCCTAAACACCTCTTTCCCTTCAGTGCTTTCTTTACCTGCACCCCCCCCCCGCCGCCATCAATCACCAAATCTACTTGACACTGCCTCCTAAATCCATTTTCTTTCCTATTTAAGTCACCATTTTTTCTCACCTGAACCCACAGTTTAATTTATAGCAGACTTTCATCTCTAACCCAACTTTTCGCAACTCCATTTTTCAGAAGACAATGAGAGTAAGCATTACAAATGTAAATCTCATTAAATAATTCCTCTACTAAACCATTCCATAGCATCTCAATATGAAGTGTTAAATCCCAAATCCTTCTTTTTGTTTCCTGAGCAAAATGAGCTGCTTTTTGCCTCAGGATGTAACATATGTTGTCAGGAAAGCTGCTTCCTCCACACTGTGCACAGCTAACTCTTACTTGTCTTTCAGGTATGAGTGTAATTATTACTTTCTTATGGAAATTTCTCTTGATTATATTATAAATAGTATGGGGCTTCCTATTTACTTCCAGACCACCCTGCGATTTTCAAATATGGGACTTGTCACTATAGTAATGAAATTTCATTTATGTGATTATCTAGTAAGGGGAAATTGACTCTCACACAAGCTCCAAGAGGGTAGAGACTGAGTACAATTTGTCCACTAGAACATTCTCAGTGATATCAGATGGGAAGATCAATGTTCAATAACATTTGTGAAAGTATAAATTGAGTTTTAGATTGTTTGGGAAACAAACTCATATTGACTTCTGTTCTGTTCACCAATGTATTTGGCTAGATACTAAATGTTTTCTTTAATTCTGACAAATATTTAATTATGACAATTATTTGATTATGATAATTATTTAATTATGATATATGTGTACTTTGAGAAGAATTGTGAAATTCCATAAAAAAGTAAAAGGTCTATATTTTTTTAAAGTTCATTTTAAATTTCATTGTTGTTTTATTTACTGTTTAATATGCTCAGGCTGGACTGGAACTTACTATGTCACTTAGGATGATCTTGATCTCCTGATCCACCTCCTTCTACCTCCCAAATGCTAGGATTTCAGGTAAGTACTTCCACAACAGGCTAACTTCGTTGTACTGGAAAAATCATTGGATATTTATTTTATTATTATTATCTTTTTAAGACAGGGTCTCCCTGTAGCCCTAGCAGCCCCAAACTCACTATGTAGATCACATTGCCCTTGGTCTTTTTTCAAAAATAGTTTTTGATTGAATTTTTGTGGATTTCAGACAATACATGTTAATCATATTTAATGCCCCACCGTCTGTGCCTCTCAATAGCTGCCCACAGGACTTCATACATGTTGTCATATATGTTAATGCCTATCTAGTCAAGATTGTGTGTCCAGATGTCCCTAGGTCTGAGTTCAGGCTGGAGCCTATTCAGCCTGACTAGCTTCACTCCCTCAAAGAAGATGAACCCTCCCTCAGCCAGCAGTGATCAGATACCAAAGCTTGTAGCCTACAAAAGTTATGTCTTCCTGTGAATTTCCCTAGTTCTATGCTTGGTCTGATTGAGTCTGCATGGGTCTTGTGCATGCTGACACCATTGTTGTAAGCTCATATGAACAAGAGCTTACAAAACTCTATTTCCTTATAGACATGCAGCTACCTCCTCCCCTGGCTGTTAAAATCTTTCTGCCAATGGTCCCTGGTCCTGGGTTTAGTATAGGAGTCCTAAGGACCCACACTCTGCAGTCCCTTATTGTTTATACTTTGGCCAGTTTGTACCTTTTGTGTTCATTGCACTTTGTTGCGTGAAGAAGCTTAGCTAATGAGAGTTGAGCCATGTATTACTATTCTCTCTACCCACTGTTCCACTAGGTTCCATGAACCTGAGATATAGATGTTTCATTGTAGATGTGTCACTTAAGGTTGGGCATTTCACGGACACTTATCCTTTGTGTGTGACCAATTGTGAAACTCTGTAATAATGAAAAAAGCAAAAAGAAGCTTCTCTGATGAGTGGTGAACTGGCATACTGTCTGTAAATATAAGGATCTATGTTTAGCACAGAGTAAGTAGTTACATTTGTCTAGGGATGTGAAAGACAGGATTTTCTTGAAGCTCTATGATCTCTCCAACCATGTATATTTGACTATGTTTACTCACAAAAGCTCAGTTTCTTAAAGATGCTTTCTTTCCTTCAGTGTGTGTTCTTGGCACCTTTTCAAATATCAGGTGGCTGAAATTGCATGCAATCATATTTGAGTCCTCAACTATGATCCACCTGACTACATGACTGTCTTTGTGCCAGAACCTTGCTGTTTTTATGACTATAGCTTTGTGTTATAGCTTAAGATCTGGTATGGTAATCCCCCAGCCTCACTCTTTGTGCTCAGGATTGCTTTGGCTCTCCAGGGTTGTTTCTGATTACGTAACTTTTAGGATGATTATTTTCTTATTCTGTGAAGAACATCATGGGGATTTTGGTTGGCATTGCATTGTATGTATAAATTGCTTTTGATAGGATTGTCAGTTTCACAATATTAATTCTACCAAAACATGAGGATGGGAGGCCTATCTATCTCCTAGTGTCTTCTATCTCATCTTCAAATATTTAAAATTTTCTTTGTACAAATCTTCAATATCTTTGGTCAGGTTTATTCCTAGATCATTTTTTGAGGCTATTGTCAATAGGAGGTTTTCTGTGAACTCTTTCTCCAATTGCTTGCTATTGGTATGTTAAAAGGCTACTGAATTTTGTAAATTGATTTTATAACCTGCCACATTGCTGAAAGTGTTAATCATTTCTAGAAGTTTTCTGGTGGAATTTTTTCAGGTCTCTTAAGTATAATAGAGTTATACTTCTTCTTTTTCAACTAGTACTTCTTTAATTTCCTTCTCTTGTATTGTTGTTCTAACAAGAGTTTCAAGGACTATATTGAAAAGGAGTGGAGACAGTGGACAACCTTGTCTGGTTCATGGTTTTAATGGGAATGCTTCCATTTATAATGATGTAGGCTGTGGATTTTTTCGTGTGTAATTTTAATTGTGTTGAGGTATGTTCCCTCCAGGCCAATTCTTTCCAGGACTTTTAACATAAATGCATGATTGGTTTTATCAAAGGCTCTTTCTGCATTTATTTATATGATCATGTGATTTTTGTCTTTAAGCCCATTTATATGATGTATTACAACTATTGACTTACATATTTTAAACCATCCCTGCATCTCTGTAATAGCACCAACTTGATCATAGTGATTGATCTTTGTGGTGTGTGTCTGTATGTGGTCTGCAAGTATTTTGTTGAGAATTTTTGCATCTATATTCATTAACGATATGGACCTATAGTTTTCTTTTTTGGTTTCTTCGCCTGTTTGGGGTATTAGAGTAATACTGGCTTTACAGGAGGAGTCTGAGAGTTCTCCCTTGTTTCTAACGTTTTGAATAATTTAAGTAGTATTGGTTTTAAGTCTTCTTTGAATGTTTTCTAGAATTCTGTGAATCTGTCTGAACTGGGGCTTTTATAGTCAGGAGGTTTTGCATTACTGTTTTAATTTCCTTATATGTTATGGGTCTATTTAAGATGTTGATCTCTTGTTGGTTTAGCTTTAATGGTTTCTGTGAATTTAGAAATTCATCCATTTCTTTTAGATTTTCAAATTTATAACTGAGTATAGGTTTTTAAAGTATTCCCTTATAATGTCCTGGATTTTTGTTATCTGTTGTGAAAGACATCTCTGGAAGACATCTCTGATTTTGCTGATTTGTGTTTCTCTTTCTTTCTTTTGGTTAACTGGGCTAAGGGTCTGTTGATCTTGTTTATCTCTTCAAAGAACCAACTCTTGAATTCATTGATTCTTTGTATTGTTCTCTTTGTTGTTATTTCCTTAATTTCTGCTCTGATTTTTGTTATTTCTTCTCATCTGTGGGGTTTGGGTTTCATTCGTTCTTGCTTTCCAGAGTCTTGAGTTGTATCATTAAGTCATTTACTTGTGCTCTTTCTGGTTTTTTAATGTAGATACTTAGAGCTATAAACTTTCCTCTTTGGACTGCTTTTAAAGTGCTCCAGAGGGTTTGTTGTGTTGTATTATCATTTTCATTTACTTCCAGGAATATTTTATTTCCTTCTTGATTTCTTCTTTGAACCATTCACCATTCAGACGTGTATTGCTCAATCTCCATGAGTTTGTAAAATTACTAGAGCTTCTTTTGGTGTTGATTTTAAACTTTATTGTGTTGTGGTCTGATAGAATGCATGGAATTATTTCAATATTTTCTATTTGTTAAGGTTTGTTTTGTGCCTCAGGATGTGGTAAATATTAAAGGAAGTTCCATAGGGTGCTGAATAGAAACTATATTCTTTGGTGCTTGGATAA
Source organism: Eospalax fontanierii (assembly GCA_035773235.1). Taxonomy (NCBI): domain Eukaryota; kingdom Metazoa; phylum Chordata; class Mammalia; order Rodentia; family Spalacidae; genus Eospalax; species Eospalax fontanierii. The sequence continues at coordinate 48,862,271 of CM069534.1, forward strand.
AATATTCAGTAGATGTCTGTTAGGTTCATTTGATGTGTGGTATCATTTAATTCAGATGTCTGTCTATCTATTCTTTGTCCAATTGACCTGTGTATTGGAGGTAGTCGGGTATTGAAGTCACCGACTATTAATGAGTTAGGGTTAATACGAGTTTTAAAGTCCTGTAGTACTGTTTTTTTTTTTTATGAAATTGGGTGTACCAGAGTTTCTGCATATGTGTCCATGACTGCTATATCTTTGTGGTTAATTGTTCCTTTGATCAGAACGAAGTGGCTCTCTTTCTCTGTTTTGATTAGTTTTCATTTGAAGTTTATTTTGTCAGATATTAGAAATGCGACACTGCTTGCTTCTTGGTGCCTTTCACTTGTTCTGTTTCCCATCCTTTCACCTGAGGTAGAGCCTGTCCTTGAAGGAGAGGTGAGTTTCTTGAAGACAACAGAAAGATGGATTTTCTTTCAATCAATTCAACTAGCCTGTGTCTTTTGACTGCGAAGTTGAGGCCACTGATATTTAAAGTTATTGAAAGATGTGTATTGGTTACTTTCATTTTAATTTCTGTTTGCATTCTTGGTTCAGTTTTGTGTTTTCACAGTTATACTTTTCTTTATTTTTTTCTGTTGCCTCTTGGGTATAGTCATTCCTTTCTTCAGTCTTTGGTATTGCATTGAGTATTCTCTATATGGCTGGTTTGGTGGACATGAATTCTTCCAGCCTATTTGTGTCATGGAAAATCTTTCTTTCCCCTTCAACTATAATAAATACTTTTGCTGGGGAAAGTACTCTGAGATGGCATCATCTTCAGTAGCACGCTTCAGTAGCCTCAGAGCGATAGGGCTAAAGGTCCAAGGAGAGGAAATGAGAACCAGATATGCAGGCCTCTACTATCCAGCAGGGAAGCGTGAGCACTGGAGCAGTGGGAGGGACTGTAGATGGTCCCAAAGCAGGGGTATGGCATGGCAGGATGTGGGAGGCTCACCTGTGGAGGCCAAGTCAGGCACTCTTTTTAAATTTTATTTTATTTGTTATTTTTGGTGTATATGTATGTGTGTATTGCCTGCACAGATGAAAGTCCACTAGTGTCATGCAGTGCCTGTTGATCCTCTGGAGCTTTTGGAATAGTTGAGCTGGAGTTGCAGACATTTGTTAGCTACCGTGTGGGTGCTGGGATTTGAACCTAGGCCCCCTGCAAGAACAACCAGTGCTCTTAACTTCTAAGTCATTGCTCAGCCCCATGAGTAAGGTGCTCTTATGCAGAGTCAGAGGGACAGGCATGCAAGTAGAGGTGAAGGGACAAGGATGTCAAGGCCCCAGGCCCTTATCTCACAGCTCTGCCTGACTCTGCCTCCTAAGTGCTGGAATTAAAGGCATTTGCCACCACACCAGCTTGCTACTCACCACTTAATTGTCATATATTTTTAAAAAGAAAGAAGTCATCAAAATTCAGTTACCTCCACAAAATCAGCATTGTGACCACCAATATATTCAAAATATATTAGAATTACATTCACCACTTTTTGAGGCATTATAAATAACTACTATTTTAATTCTGAATCTAGAACTGTGAGCTTAAGTAAGATAAAAAGTTGAAATGTGATGGTCCAGATTTTCTTCTAGTAATTTTCTCATACAGGGACTTAAAGGTCATCCTGACTCTCTGGAGTCCATCATTAATGCACATGGGAACAAAATGATTAGCATGTAACAATAGACTATCTTGAGGGAGTATCCTACAAAGAGGAAGATTGATGACTTAAATTCTGAGCAAGTTCAAATTCTCAAGAGCTCTGATTTATTGGTATAAGAATATTATGGCAGATAGAAGTGATAAGAAGAAATAATTAGAGCATGTTTCTCAACATCAGTTCTTTTCACATTGTGCTCTGTGTAATTCTTTGTTGCAAGTGACTATCATGTACATTGTAAGATATTTAAGAGCATCTTAGGGTCTCTACCCAATGGATGCCAACAGCAAACGTACTTATTCACCTTTGAAATAGCGATATTAAAGAATGCCTCCAGACATTGCCAAATGTTCCCTAAAGAGGTTAGGGCACTGTCCCTTGTTAGAATCATCAGATTAGGACTGTAGACACAGCTCTTAACACAGTTAAGATCACCTGGTGTTCTTGCAGAAGACCAAAGTTCAGTTTCTAGCCCCTAGGTCAGGCAGCTTCCAATCCCCTAGAACTCTTGCTCCAGGGCGATCCGATGTTCTCTTCTTGCTTTCAAGGGTGCACATATACACATGGCATATACTCACACAGACACAGAAATAAAAACAACTAATTTTTAAAAAATCATTGAGTGAGAGAAAGTCAAAGACACATGTTGACTCAAACATCAAGAAGGACCTAGGTTTTCTATCATTCATTATTTTGCTGATGGATATGTTCACTTATTCATTTGACCCAGTGTGACATTCGGAACCAGTTGTTATTAGATGTAAATGAGACACAAAGGTCATTATTATGTTAGCATGTATTATCAATTTGTAGGTATATGAGGTATAGGTTTTATATACATAAATGTCAGAATGTCAGAAAAGGCCCTGACATTACTTAAAATGCACAGTGTACCTGGTTATAGCAGATAAGTGAGCTAGCATTCAGCATCTAGTTCAGCTTCCTGGAGTGCCTTCTTGATGTGTACCATTTGAAGAACTAAAACTACTCTGCCCAAAACCATTTGCTGCCAGGTTTCTGGGATACAGGTTGGCTCAGACATTCAGTTGTGCTCTTTATGAGTTGGATTCCACAAACGAGAAAGAATTCCCTCCCTGTTCGTTGCTCCTGGAGTAGCTGGGCTTTCACCAGGAATGTCCAGTGTCTAGTCTCCAGCTCTGTGGGGGTCCAGAGTAAGGGTGCAGTCAGGATAGTTGCTACTTCCTGATTCCTGAGTAGCTATGCCATTGTACTCTTAAGCTTAGTGGGTCAGAAGTAGACTCCTAATTCTATCTTCTTATTTTAAGAAACCACAGCAGCTTTGCCCCTGGAACTTCTGAAAGATTCAGCTTTAAACCTTTCACACTCATAAATATGTATGAGTTTGATTTCCTGTATCATATTTCATCCTGCCGAAAACAGAGTGAGTCCTGGCTTTTGCAAACTGAGTCCTACAGCTTTATTCAACAAACTGTAATAACGTAGTACATCTCACACAGGCAGTGTGATCTCACACCCAAAGCATGGAGACAGATCATCATTTCCTCAGCTAAGCACCAGATGAAGAACTTGGCTCCCATGAAGGGGCCTTGCTGCTTGAGAAATATATTTTCTTTTGTTTGTGTGTTGTTAAACTATGCAAGTGAAAATATAAGATTGCAGTACAAGCACAGTGCCAGAGATGAGTACTGGGTACAGTATGGAGTTGGTACAATCAAGGAAGATCTTTTTTAGAGAAGTGATGCCTGGGTTGAATCTTGAAGTATGAAGAGTGAGCCATGAAATTTTTACTTGAAGGGAGGAGAAAGGAAAGAGTAGAAAATATGCATTGCGCACAGAATTTGAGACATCATAGTGTATTTTCTAGAGGTGGACGTTGTTCATTGGGGCTCATTCACTGAGAGGGAGGATGAAGGGATCAGTTGCAAAGCAGAGACAAGATCATGAAGGAAGGGAAGCAATGTAACATTCCCCACATGTTCTGTTGTCTAGGAAGTGATAGATTCTGAGACACATCATCCATATTTATAAGAGTTCTCAAGGGGAATTAAAAACACCAATCTAAATACATACACTTTATTAAAAATTAACTAAAAACATCACTCACTTACCAGTTGAAAGAATTTGTTTTAATACCTAAATCAGAATTTGCATCTAAGCCTTCTTGACAAATACAGGATACAGAGAGATGCTTTTAAGCCACTGTTGATCAGTGATCAGATATATTTAGCTTCCCACTAGTGTCTGTGGACTTAACTGTTTCTGAGAGTGACAGTAAGTTTCCAGTCATAACAAATTATATTAGGATTTCCTCCTCTGCACTTCTTATTTGGCTAAACTTGGGGGAGGGGTTGCTTTTTTTTAATCTCTGTGACTAAACTTTATATCACTGTAGTTCAAGTAGCTGCATTTAAGGATTAGCCGTTAACTTTTGATAAATCAATATTCCATAACTGAACATTAGTCCTATGTGAATGCAAAGTAACCATACTAAATTCTCCCTGTCCTGAAAAGTCTTCGGGACTAGTGAGGCAGCTCAGCGGTAGAGTCCTTACACAACGTTGTGAGACCCTGGGTTCAATCACCAGTACAGAAAGAGGGAAGGAGGAAGGATGGAAGGAAAGATAGAAGGAAGGAGAAAAGGAAAGAAAGAGAGGGGGAACAGAAGGAGTGATGGGGGAGGGAGAGAAGGCGGGGAAGAGGGAAGGGAAAAACAGAGAGAAAAGACTGTGATCAGATGGTCATGGTGGATCACATCTCATACCTATAATTGCACTACTTACGAGATGGAGGCAGGAGGATTGCAAGTTCGAGGCCAGCTCTGGCTATTACATAGTGAATGCCATCCTAGCATGAGACTCTGTCTCCAGAAAAGTACATGGTGTATGTGATCTGTTACAGAAAGCTTGGTGACTTCGGCACCCTTAAAGGTAGTGCAGAATGTATTTTCATTTTAGGTATCTTTGTCCAGAGATGCCAGGCAAAAATTCGAGACACAAATTTCAGTTCCACTACATATTAATTCAAAGAGCCCAGCTAATGAAAAGAGAATGAAGACACCTAATGTGTTGTTCATCTCTTACACACTCGAGAAATGACCATTGTTGTAGCCCTCAGTTCTCTCTGCCTGGAAACTATAAATTTATTTTGACTCTAAGTTTTGCTGTCTTCTGAAGTTAAGGGACATTTTTAGGGAAACTGAAATCTAAAACAATGTTTACAGTGGGTGCCCTCCATAGGATGATAAAGGCTGCCCATCCTTTCTCCTTAAGACGAGGAAACAGGGAATACGGATAAGGCTAAGCGGGAAGATTGCTTAGAAGAGAGGCGAGAGGAGAAGAGGAGGAGGATGGGAGAACAGAGAGAGTAAGGTAAGAAGATGGAAAGTTCAAGATCTGCCTGGGCTACAGAGTAAGTTCAAGTCCAGCCTAGCCAAGGGTAGCAGTTCGAATAAGTGTCTCCCATAGGCTCTAAGCTTTTGAATTCGGTTGGGGAGGGTCACAAAACCTTTAGGAGATGTGGCCATGCTGGAGGAAGCAGGTCATTTCGGGAGGGGGGGATTTGAGGGTAGGGAGCCATGTCCGATGTCCAGTTTCACTCTACTTCCTGTGCTTCTCTGAAGAGATGAGTACTCAGCTTTCTCCTCCAACTGTTTCCTGCCAGGCCTTCTCACCATGATGGACTCTTATTCTTCTGGAACCATAAGCCCAATAAGCTCTTCCTTCTATAAGGGGCCTTGGGAATGGTGTTCATCACAGCCACAGAAGAGTAACTAATACAGCAACTCAGATTTTGTCCCAGAAAGAAACATGATGTGGTGGCCTGCATCTTTAACCCCTGCATTGGGAAGCAGAGGCAGGTGTATCTCTGCAAAATGGAGGCCAGTCCATTCTACAAAGTGAGTTTCACGCCCACTGAGGCTACAGAGAGATCTTGTCTCAAAACAAACAAAAACAAAAATAGAAAGTGACAGAATGGCTAAAGATATGGCTTAGGGGTGGAGTGCTCGCCTAGCATGTATGAGGCCCTAGGTGAAGGAAGGAAGGAAAGGGACAGAGGAAGGGGTGGAAGGAAGGAAGGAAGGGAAGGAGAGGACAGCGGGAGGAAGGGAAGGAACAGAGGCTGTGTTTTGCTTTGGTAGAAGGGTTGGTTTTATTTAAGAGAATGGGTAGAAGAGGGATTGTTAAGGATTGGGGATTGAGAAGGGGCAGGGAACGGGAGGGAAGAGGAAGCCCAGAGAGGGAGAGGAAGAGTGGATGAGTGCGGCCAACGTATAATGTGTTTATGTTCGGAAATGGAGAAACAGTAGTGAATCCCATTCATCTCTGTGATTAGTGTGTTGATAACTGTAATAAAAATCAGAAATGAAAACATAAAGGGACACTCAGACTATAAAACAAAACATAGTTCCTTTAATCTCTACAACATGTCGAACCTTCTTTTATCGCTTCAGTGCAGCAATTTCAACTTCCTCCATTTTCTTTAATGCTCAGTCTATCAAAACTTTGATTCCCCACCTAGGTAGCTTAAAAATCTCAGCTTGGCATCTTTCAGATTTCTTTTCTTTCTCTTCTTGTTTTTTCAAAGACCCAGTTTCAGCCTGTAGCCAAAGCTAGCTTAGAACACCCGATGTAGCTCAGGCTTGCCTAGAACTCAAGGCAGGTCTCCTGCTTCCACCTCCTGCCGTGATTATAGTAGCGAGCCACCACCACATTGGACTTTTCTTTCAGCTCGTTGCCCTGTCCACTTCTTGCTCCATAAATGGAATCTAGAGCAGATCATATGAAGAGTACAGTTAATGTAGCCTCCAGACCGCTGTCCTCTGCTTCTGTCTCCACGGCAAGATCTCTTACCCGCCAGCGTACTACACCATCCTGACATTTGGGGCTGATGTTAGGACATTTGTAAAACTCAGGGGTTGGTCTGTTTGGGGGTAACAATGATACTCAGTATCCTTCCCTGAATGATTCTGCCCCATCTCTCACCTCTCTAGTGTAACAGTTCTCATACACACACACGCACATACATGCAGGTACATGATTTGCACAGACAAACACATATGCATGTAATACACACACACAGAGCTCAGGATGGTCACCTTGAAGCCCTTATCTTGAGTGAGAACTACTTCTCTACAGTAACACCCCAATACACACTGGCGAGCTCTCACGTCTGCCTCTGTGGGAATCCTGCATTCCATGTCAGGGGCATGAGAAAAGATCCAAATTCCATGTGCTAGTGAAGAACTGAGAATGGAGTAGGAAATCCGAAATTAAGAATTGCTCCAGTCCACTCACATTAGCTGGGACTCTGAGGCAGGCAGCCTTTGATGCATTCCCTTGCTGAGTTCCACATATGAAGATATGCAAGATGCTATTGGCAGTTGTCACAGCCTCAGCTTCTCTAGCACATCATCCCTCTACTGTCCAAGTCAAAGCCTGTGGGGGGAAGATCAGAACTTGGTCCCAGCCAGCCTGACTCTCTGCTTCTCTATCCTCCCTCTCTTTCGTCCTTTCACAATTCCTTGAACCCAGTGGGAGGGTTTCATGTGCTTTAAATTATATCTATATATTAGTTAACATAGTATTCACTGCTAAAACAAATATACCCTGTTATACTTACAGGGTTATGTTACTTCACATAACAAAACATTTATGTTTATTTCATATCACCACAGTACAAACATTCCTGAACAGGAGTCTTTCTGCTTGAAGCCTTGTCATATAGACAAGGCCTCTATCATTGTGTAAGTCTAGTCTTCTTTAACCCTTACAGAATCCTGCATATAATGTTGTTATGAAATAGGTCAAGTAATGACACAAGTCATTTTTTTCTTATGTTCCATTGATTAGAATTGAGCAATATAACTATACCTGAATCTAGGGAGACTGAGGGCTATTCTCTAGATGTGTGTCTTAGAGGAAGATAAACTTCTGGAGGAAAGTCAGAAAGGGGGATCATTTTTATACTACAGAAGAAACATTAAATTCTGAATTCTCTAAGTCTCATTTTTGTAAAATTCTATAAGAAATTTTATAATCTTTTTCTACAAGTCCTTATCTTCTAAACTATTGTTTTAATTAAAATCTTTTGAATTTTAGAAGCAGATTGTAACTCTATATCTCACAGTTCTGATACAATACATGTAAGCCTATATAATAAGTACCTCTTGAAGCAAATGGATATGTCTAAGTACACTGAACTGCAGAAAATTAAGGCATATTAATACTTTCAAATTATCCTCATTTATATAAAATTGTAGCACTGAATACTGTTTCCAAGACTTCAGATGACACTGTGGAGGAGAACTCACACGGCTTGTATTACTCACATAATAAATTGGGGTTCAAACAGAGACGGAAAACTTTAGTTCTTAGGTCACTTATTCCTAGTCAGATACTAGCCTTTGTCTTTAGCAAGACCATCCTAACTGCTGACATCAGAGTGGTTCAGGTAGGACTTGCTAAGATTTCATGTTTTCATTTCATCATCTACGTAGACCATCACATAAGTAGGTTTCTATTTCTGAGAACTTATGATAGTGGAAGTAGGGATTCTAAGAGAATTTATACCAGTAATTCATCCAGAGAGATGTGTCAGAATTCTATGGATAATGAATATGCATTAGAAGATTGGTTAGATGTGAGACAGGGAACAAAACCTCAAGATCACCATATTCCCAAGTGAAAGATTAGGAGAACAGTGGTGACATTTCTGAGACTTGGGGAAAGAAGGGTGAGACTGAAGAAATATCATAAGTTCAATTGCACTGAAATATCTGAAGTACACGAAGGAAGAGATGCTCATTGAGCACTTTGATTTGTGAACCTGGAGCTTAGAACTGGCCTAGGCTAATAGGACAGACTTGAGAATCTTTGCAATATTAACGGTAGCCAATGTTAGAAGAGCAGATGAACTCTCTCCCCTCAAAAATTTGTAAAATGAGAAGAGGACGAAAAAGAGACAAAGAGCAGTGACATTTAAAGAATGTGCAGAATGAATAAAGGCTAAAAAGAAATATTTACAGGAAGCAATCACTACTCTTCATGTCCCGATGACAAAACACCTGACAGAAGCAACATAAAGGAAGAAAGGTTTACTGTGTTCATAGGGTCAAGATGTCAGTCCATTATGATAGAGTGAACATGGTAGAGCAGAACAGCTCCCACCAGGGTAGCCCTGGAGAAGGAGGGAGGGAAGGAAGGAGGGAGGGAGGAAGGGAGGGAAGGAGGAATAGAGAGATAGAGAGATAGAGGGAGGAAAGGAGGGAGGGAAAGACAGAGAGATCCCCAAAGGACATCCCACACACAATAACTTACTCTCTCCAGTGGAGCCCCATCTCCTATTTATTATAATGCCTCAATAAGTCCATCATGTTACCACTCCATTAAAGGATTGATCCATTAATTAATTCATCATCTAATCATCTCTGGTATCACTAGTTAGTATGAACACAACCCAGATGTGGGCTTCACTAATCCTCTAGGTGGTTCTTAATACAATCAAGTTGGTAGTTAAAATTAACCAGCACAGAAAGGTGAAGAGGTAGAGGAAAGAGGAAGAAGCAAATGTCATAGTTATCAATTAGGAAGGTATCTGCTCTGCTTAGAAGAAGAAGAAGCAGAGCTGCATGTGTTATCATACACCTATAATCCCAGCACTCAGGGGGTAGAAGCAGGAACACAGAGTTTAAGGCTAGCCTAAGCTACATAAAGAGTTCAAGGTCAGCCTGGGTTCTGTGAGACCCTGTTTCAAACCACAAAATAAATAAATAAACAATGATATGGACTTTATATTATCCAGGTAGTTGAGTGTTGGGAACCTTGAGCTAGTTTCATTCAGTCTTTTGATTCCCCCAACCTGATGGGAGTTTTCAAAAATACATTCCTCTATAGATGCTGAAACTGTGAAAGAGGGGCTTATTCATACCTGGTCAGAGAGAGGATGGGTTTCAGCAAAGGTTTATATGCTGCAGAGTTCCCAAGCAAAGCTCTAGCCTGGGCAAAGGGAAATCCTCCCCAGATTGCAATGGAATAGCACCGTCTGTGGCAGGCAGAGCAGACTTCACATTATAGATACCCTTGGACACTCAACAATGCCACACATAGTGTTCCCTTGATAAGCAGTCTTCCTTCCTGGTTGGATCAGCTCTTCACTCTCTAATCATTCTCTTCCCATTATTCAGTCTCTCTCTCCCTCCCTGCCTCCTCAGAAAAATGATGTACTTTCATGATTGATATTAAAGGGTTTTTCAGACCAAAACCACAAAGACACGTATTATCCTTTACCCTCTTTTCTGTTGTGTCATCTTCCTTCTTAGAGACAACAAGCTCAAAGGGCTTAGTCAATGAGTTGGGAGTAGGAGGAATGCCAAAGAAGAAGAAGAACAAAAAAGGTTCATCTATGGGAAAAATATTCACTACATAAAATATTAAGTTGATACTCAAAAACCTGGACAGTGTTGAAAAGATGAGTTTTGGACACAATGCTGCAAAAACAGTTTGTAAAATAATAAACTGCAATGACCAGTAGCTAGGGGTCTGAAGTAGGCCCTTCTTCCCTTCTGTCCCGGAAAGAGCAGTTGAGAGAAACAAATATGGATGATCCTTTCTGAATTGTTTCTCTTTCCTTTCTTTTTGTGAGACAGTTTCATTGACCTTAAACTTGCTGTCTTCCTATCTGGGCCTCCTGAATGTTAGTTATGCAACAGTATACCACCACACTTAGTTGTATTAAATTCTTACTGAGACCAGTTTTTCCTAAATTCTCATATATCCCAAGATTAAATTCACTTCTTCGTGTTGAACATTGGCTCTTTCTGAGTTTCAAGGTATCATTTAGCATGCAAGAGTCAAGTCATAGATGTAAATGTTTTATCAGTCAGTATCGATCAGTTTCCTATTGTCACTTCAAAGAAATGTGACTATAGATCAGATCCTTGTGCCTTTTTCCATCTCTCTGTTCAGCCAGAAGAATGAACCAGACCACAGGCCCACACTTTGAAGGAATGAAAGTGGCACCTACCAACAATATCTCCAGCTCTGTCCACACTCCGAAGTGCTGTAGGATTGGAGAGAGGGTTGATCCAAGTCCCCACACACTGTTAGCCACATGTCTCTAAACTCTTTCCTTGTCACTTATCACGAGTTTGGGGCCAGTGTTGTTTTGTTCCATAGCACTCCTTTATATTTCAGAACTCAGAAAGAGTAATTTGTACTGCATGGAAAGTATTCTAAAATACAAGAAGGGGAGCAAATATACTGCCTCACAGTCTTCATTAGAAGCAGCTATGGTGTGACAGTCAAGAACATTAACCGTGGAGCCAGGCTGCATGGCTAAAATCACAAGCTCACTCTCTAGCAACAGGATCTTGGCCATGTTCCATATCCCTTCTGTGCCTTAATTTCCTCATCTGAAAATTCAGAAATAATCTCTGCTTCTTACTACTATTAAAGCACTAAAGTTTTTAGAACACTATCTGCGACATACTGAACCCAGGAAATACAGCCTACTAACAATTGTTTAATAGCTTGCTACCCTTTCAGTTTCTTTTATGTTGGTCCTTAATGCCAAAGTCACAACAATTAGTCACTGATGATGGTTGTGAGACAAACAATGAAAATAAATTCACAGGCTAGAGAGATGGATCAGCAGTTAAGAAAACTGGCTTCTCTTGCATAGGTCTCGGGTTCAATTCCCTTCACCCACATGGTGACTAACAATCGTCCATTGACCTCCACAGGCACTGCCTGATATGGGTATACCTATCTACATGCAAACAATACATTCATACACGTAAAATAATAAGTAATAAATATTTTAAGATAATAAGTAATATTTTAAATGAATTCACATTAGGCTTGGTGGGAGGCCTTAGTGTTTTGGTTTTGAATGGTTTAGATATCATGCAAAGATGTTAGTAGAGAATCTGACTCCTGTCTTGGCAAAGTAGCAGAGAAAAACATTTCAGTGTTTTCAAGGAAAAATACCTGCTTTCAATAATCAATTTGACTCATATTTTAATTATATCAAATAATCCTAGTTTAAATATAATTTCCTCTCAAAATATTCATTTCAATAGCTACTGCAAGATATAATTTATCACAACAATATAAGACTTTTTATTTTATTTCACTTTCATATCATGATGGGAAACCAATTAATCCCACTAACTCACAAACAGATTCATTATAATAAAAACAAGACTTGGCATGAATCAGGTATCATCAGAAATCCTTTTTAAGAAGTTTACTTTTTTTTTTTTTTTGATAATGTCAACTTGGGAGTAAAACTGGACTAGACAACTGATTCCAAGGTTAGAGATTATGGTCAGAGTGCTACTTTAATGGAATTTTTTATTAGAAGTGAAAGAAGAATATAGAATTTTTAACACAGAGGAATAACCACTCTGACACTTAGGTCCAAAAGGCTAAAGAGGAATATCCTTATATTAACCGAACATAGTGACCTCATTATGCCTTTAGTCAGTATAATCCTTGGCCATTAGCTGAGATATAGATTTTTATACATGATGGTATTGTTCTCCCTGTGAAAGAAATGCCTTTAGAAACATTTCAGATAATTTATTATAAAAGCTTTCAGTAGAGCTGTGGGGTAGTGGTAAAAAGGTGGAGGTGGGGAGAATGCTATTTTTAAGGCTGTAAAATGACTTTTTGATGCTGAGCATAAAATAGCCTGATTTGAACTTGAGAATTCCAGAAGGATTTCTTCTTGAAACATAATAAAATTTTCTCTTGAGGAATTCTGTAGTTGAATTAAAAGTTCAAGGAAGCTGTTGGGTGAGGTGAAAGCACTATGACAAGCATCAATCTAGCTATATGTATATTGTATATATATATATATATATATATGCAAATGTATATGGATGGATGGATGGTATATGTTTATATGTTGTGGCATAATGCTCATGCTGTGAAGGGAACCACCACCACTGCCTTTCAAACACGGCAGTGTAGAGACTGAATGACCGAGGATGGAATGGTTAACACTAGGACTAGGGAGCTCATGCTACAAAGATAGTTGAGATGACAAGGCTGGATGTTTCCAGCATAGGGATGGACAGAATGTACTTTAGATAATCAGTACTTAATCTGATAATTAGTAATAATCCTCGAAACTAAGCCGAGAGCTTACGCAATTTAGGAATCAAAGCACATAGAAAGTAGATTTCTGTGAGCCATGGAACTGAGGTTCAGTACAGCGCCAATGGGAAGGGATTGGAACAACTTGATGGAAGAATAGACATTTTAAAATATCACCACTCAGCCAGGTGTGATGGCACACACCTTTAATCCCAGCACTCGGGAGGCAAAAGTGGGAAGATCTCTGTGAGATGGAGGCCAGCCTGTTCTACATAGCAAGTTCTAGGCTACAGGGAGGCCTTGTATTAAAAAAACAAGAACTTAAACATATATATATATATGTGTATATATATATATGTATATATATATGTGTATATATATATGTATATATATATATATATCACCTCTTAAATTTCTGAATTTTCAACATGGTTTTTCACTATTTCCTCACTGTGTTTTGATCACAGTGATAATCATATTTTTTAAAAGCTGGCAGTTTTTAATTTTATGATAATATTCTTATGAGGAGAAGCTTACTTCTTCTACTTATCCAGCTACTCAAAGACTAGAAATTGGACACAGCCTAGTAGGCTGGTCTCCAACAAGGCAAAGGTTGCCAAAACTCAGCCACAGATATAAATAACAAGACTAAATAGATCTTAAGTCAATTTCTTTTGCTTAAGAACAGATTTGATTTATGAATTGACTGATTTATTGATTACCAGATTTGAGACACTGGGGTAAGACCAATCCACAGGTAAGAAGGAGAAAATTCCAGTTATGGAAATGAGAAGCACATCAGAATGACCCAAGAAACTGCCACGATCTAACAGAGCAAGACATAGGATGGCAGTAATGTCAAGGATTAAGATGTGCTACGTAATGAATGTCTACAACCTCTACAGATTGGTATGTAGAATTCTTATCACCAAACTGATGTTATTAGGATTCGAGACTTTGGGGGTGATTCAATATGGGATAAATGCTCTAATAGAAGAGGCCTACTGAGCTGCCTTCCTTCTACCATAAGAGGTCAAAATAAGAAGACTCCATCTTTGAACCAAATAGTAGTTCCTCAACACACCCATCTATAGGCACCTTGATCTTGGATTTCTCAGAATCTAGAGAGGTAAAAGAGAAATTGCTTTGTTTATAACCACCCAAGCCAACCAATCCAACAACATGACATTTTGTTAAAGCAGCCAAACAAGCTAAATCAAAAGGAGAGTGACTATTTCAGAAAAGGAAGAAAACCATTATTGCAAAAGAACTTCAGGGAAGAAACATGCCGCATATATGAGGAAACAAGGATCTATACATTTCACTCATTGGCTGTTGTGCTGTATAGTTTGGTTGTCAACTTGACATACCTGGGTAGAGGGAACTTCAGTTGAGGAATTTTGTCCCATTGGCCCGGAGCCAGGTCTGGGGGGCATTTTCTTGATTGTTGAGAGATGTGGGAGAACCCAGCCCACTGTGGGTGGTGCCACCCCTTGGGCATGTGGTCCCAGGCTGTCTAAGACAGCATGCTGAGCACAGGCCAGGGAACCAAGCCAGTAGGCAGTGCTCCTCCGTGGTCTGTGCTTTGGTTCCTGCCCTGAGCTGCTGCCCTGTCTTCCCTGCACGACGAATACTAAGCTGAAGGAGATAACCCCTTTCCTCCCCAAGGCGGTTCTGATCAGTGCTTTTATCATGGCAATAGAAAGTCACAACTTTCACAGTTGTGAAAGCTAACTTTGCTTACAAGCATACAGACTAGGTATATTTTCTCACATGATAATCTGAAGGTTTCCACCATAGTTTAAGAGTGTGTTCCCTCAATGCATTCACTAACCTTTCAAGGAATTTAAATTCATTAGTTTCCCCACCCCCACCTCCGTGGTTCTGATAAAGCTAAAGTATTTTTTCAAACTTAATCTCCTTTGGCCTTAACACATCTAAAAAGATTAACTCAGACGATGTTGATGGCATTTTATATGTGTTTCATACATGCTATAACTTGATCATATGTTATATTACTTGAAGTATGCTATGTACTATTGTCCCTATTTTATAGACATTGGCATTGTAGCTGAGATACAAGTAGGCATCAGAACCAGGACAATAACAGAGGTCTGGACTCTTAGATGAATTCTCTTGCACAATTCCATAGAACCTCTCTGAGTCCCTAACACTATCAGAATCAGATGTCCTGTGGCTGTTCAGTAAATATTAATTGAAGAAACATTCTGTGATTAGCATTGTTTGCCTGTGGCATGACATTTTCTGCCACCTACTGGTTTGCTAGACTTATACATGTAAGGTTTCTTTGGGGGCTTGGGTTTCAAACTGCAAAATGAAGAACTTGAAATAGGTGTTTTCCAAGGTTCTTCACAAGTATCAAATCTAACAAGTTTCATCTCTAATAAATGATGCATACCATCTGTCAGGCATAGGGTGTAGGTGATTGTTGTGATTGTGTATGGGAGTGCATGTGTGTGCACAAGCATTCGTGAGTGTGTATGTGTGAGTGCATGTGTGGGCCTATGTGTGCATCTGTATGTGTGTTGGAGTGAGTATGCATGTACATGTGAATGTGTGTGTGTGCTATCACAAAATATTGCCCATATTGATTATATCTGTAAAGTTTCTTTTCAGATATACTTTTCATATTTTAAGAGAAAGATGAGGTCTGTGAAGTTAAACTGAGTTTATATTAAGTTAATTCAATAGGAATTCTCCACTGCTCATTAAGGATTATTTATTGGTAGAAAACTTGCCTACATTTCCTATTTGCAGATATTTTCTCTCCAATGTCTGGGGCATACCTAGTTAATTTGATCTAATCTAGTTAAGTAAGGCTTATCTTATACAACTATTAGCAATCAGTGTCCCACAGATGCTGACACAAACTATGAAATAGTTTAAGGAAATGTATTAAAGCACATCTAAATTCATTCTGACAACTATGTTATAAATATAATTGCTCTTAGTTACAATACCACAAACATACAAATATATGAAGTATAAAGTAGTTGGATCATGTGGTTTTATGGTTCCAGCTTTCATTTGAATACAACCACAGAACATTTTGTGCAGTATTTATGTGACCTTTGAGTCATACCCACTTATTTTTTAGGCTATTGACTGGCTCTGACTGTCATAAATTCTTTCCTTGGTATGCTACAAATACTGCCTACAAATTTTAGAAATATGCCTACAACCCAAAATATTCAGTTTGATGTTTCACAGTCTCTGAACATGAAGACTAAGAAGTGACTTCAGGTATGTCAAGTATTTCAAGTTCCAAAATAACTCAGCCCCCTTTGCATACTAGAACATTTGCCATCCTTAAAAACAAGATGTACAAGGAAATCATTGATTGAATCCCCTTCCCTATGGAACATACTACTTGGAAATCTTAGCTTCAGAAGACATTTCTGAATATATGGATTAGGAGACACTAGGTTGCTTCTGTTCAATTGTTCTGTCTCCTTTGAAGAAAGTTTGTTCCAACAAATCACTTAATACAATGAAGGATGAAAAGCTTAGTGTAAAGAAACTGTCTAAACTTTTTCTGCTCTCTCCAGAACTAGAACTGACTTTCAATCAACTGAGTGTTGCATATATGAGTTTCAGTGTGCTAATTACTGCTCAAAGTAATTTTCAGTGTCATCTTATTTTCTTAGTCTTTGTTATTCCTCTCACATATACATTTTCTTTTCATAGTGCTTTCTTTTTCCATTATTTTATCTTCTTATTTTCATATTTGATCTAATATTTTCACTTCTAATTTTTTAAATTTTTATAAAGTAATTTCTTCCTAACAGCAACAAACTAATCTATACTTAAATTTCATAGGTTATATTTCTTTAATTATTTACTTTGAGTTTACTCATGAGTTACCGGGGTTTTACTGTAATTTATAGAAATTATTACATAAATTGTTTCATAGTTTGTTTTTTATTTTGCTTCTATTTAATTTCTTTATGTCTTCCATTGACTTTTTACCAGGCTATCTAGTTAATGTATACAACAGATATAAAATCATTTCCTGGTGCAACACCTTTAATCCAGCACTTGGGAGGCAGAGGCAGGGGGATTCCTGTAAGTTCCAAGCCAGCCAGAGCTACATAATGAGACCATGACTCAAAAAGAAATCCTTTCCTGAAAGTTTACCTAATTGATTAGATTTATAATCCATTTATAAGCCGATATGATATGATAATTGTCCTAAAGCCCATTTTATAAGGTCTTAAAATATAAAAAATACATCTTTAAATATGGTTCTGAAAACTAAAATTGGTATATAATTTAGTCACTCATTTTATGTAGACATTTGATCAAATCTGAAGGCATGAGAAATTAGACAGAAATAAATGGCCTTTTGGAAGAATTACTTTACTGTTTTACTTAGTCATCACTGAGATGAATTTCTGTATTATATCATGAACTGGGACAAGATACCATTACGGTCTACATATGAATGAGTTGCCATCTTAAATTAAGTCTCCTACAAAGACCATCTCTCCCAAAAGTATGAGGGAAACCCTTGAAGAATCAAAACATTTAAAAAATAAAAGATGACTGAGAAGTTTAATCCAAAACAATACTGAAGCTACAGAAACTGACCTTAGGGTTTTCTTTTTCTGACCAAAATATTTCAAGAGATTTTTTTTAATGGTATTAGAACTAATTTATTTTTTTTAAACAGAGAGTAGAATTGAGATTATTTATAAGTGAATATCCTTTCCACATTTTTCTGGAAAATAACTTCCTGAGTTTACCTGGACCTAAAAAACAAATACACCCAATTTTCCCAAACTACATTTTCTGAAAAAGTTTCGTCATAAATCCTACTCCTTATCTATGTCAAAGTTTAACTAACAGAATATGACATGATTTAAGCCAAATTAAGCCTTTAGTTAAGATTCCACAGAAATACTGATACAAAACATTTCATGAGATGGTCCTTCTCCCTGTTTGCTCCCTTCTGACTCTCAACTCCCTCTGCCTCAATTAATCTGGTCAAGGTAATTTCCCATGTATACATAGAGACGATCTAATTTCAGACCTCCATGGGCTAACCCCTAACACAGCAAGCAGGCCTACTCTTTAATTCCTAAAGTGACTCCTAACAGAATGATGGATTTTTGTGATGCTGTGGTCTACCCATTTATCCGAAAGTCAGGCTATGTTTGAGAGAGAAAGGAAGGTTGGTACAATTATTGAATTGGTTTCTTGGTGCTGTAAAAAATTACTACAAACTTAAAGTTATTTAAAACACAAACTTATCATCCTATACTTCTGATCCAAGGCCACAGATCCAAAATGAGTCTCCTGGGGATAAGGTCAAGGCATCTGCAAGGCTGGGTCTTTCTGGAGGCTCTCAAGTGAGAATCTGCTTCCTTGCCTTTTGCAACTTCAAGAAGCTGTATGCATATCTTGGCTCACAGCCTCATCTCAACCTCCTGCCTCTATTATCCTGTTCTATGTCTCTGTTATCACATCTCCAGCTACTAACTGATGGACTGATCCTCTTGTCTTTTTAAATAAGTATCCTTGTCTTTACATTGGGCCCACTCGTATAATCATGGAGAATTTCCCTAGTGGAAGATCTTTAATTCAACCATATGTGGTAAGTAACTTTCACCAAGTAAGATAAAAAATGCATAGATCTAATGCATTAAGGCACAGATTTCTTTGAGAGTCATTATTCGGTATATCAGTTGTCAGAGGTCAGCAGGTATAAACTGAGACCATTCCAATAAGACTGGGAAATAGAATCATACCTTCTAATCAGGTCAGAAGTGATATCAACAATATGTTGGAATAGGATATCTCAGATTTCATCCCCCCTCATGAAAAAACATTAGCTATCCAAGAAGGAAAATAGCTCTGAACATACTCAGCTGTTCAGATAAGAAGACAAAACACAATGGAGCAAAATGTCAAAGTAAAACAGGACGCAGTAAGTAGAGAAAGGCTTCGTTCTGACCGGATCACTCCGTTCTCATGCCCAGCACTATTCCTGATGAGAGGAAATTTCCCAGCCTGTGAGTTCCTCTCCTCAGAGAAAGGAAGACTGAGTAAACAATAAGATTCCACCAACTTTTAAGACACTGTCTAACTCACCTGGCTCCACACCACCCAAGTCACTAGGAAGATTGGCATAAGAGACATCTCGGGATGGTCAGGAGCAAAGGAAGGCTGGTGCTATCGTTGTCAGACGTGTGGTGGGTGATACTGTGATCCACTGTAGTTTCCTCCGCAGAGGACCCAGGAGTCATCTCAACTGGGGATCTCGAGAGCTCTAGAACCTGCTGCAAATTCCTCACAGCTTTCTCCACTGTGAACTCACAGTGTTTGCTGTCATGGAATTGATAAATAAAGCCCCAAAGAGGGGCCCCTTAGCCTTTGACAAAGGCAGTTACTTGCTTTCACAGATTCTAGCTGCCTAAGCCTACACCCATGCACTGACCTTTGCCATTGTGCACATGCCTCTAGCCAACCTTGCTACCAAGCAGACACCTACAGCTGGCTCTTTCAGCCAAGTGCATGTATGTGGTTGACACAGTCCCACGGCTACCTGTCCCAGCACCTTCCTATTGAACCCCTCTAATGGCCCTCACAGCACAGGAGATCGCCAAGTAGTTGTCAATGCCATGGATGTCAGTTGCCAGAGCTGAAAAAACACCATACCCTCTGAACAAAAGGCCTCCACACACACCCTGGTCCACTAGATCCAGTGCCAAAATATATTTTAATCCACTCCTACCCCAGAAATGAAGGTATTCCTGTGTTAGAGATATTTGATAAAGTCTTGAAGAAGTGACTGCTTTTTCAATGTGCAGACAACTACAAAAGACTATAATCAGGAAAACAAGATACCACCTAAAGAACAATATAAATTTTCAGTAGCCTGAAAGAAATGGAAGTATACAAACCATACGGCAAAGAAATTAATTATTATAAAGAAGTTAAATGAGCCACAAGAAGACACAGATAATAATTTAATAACATTAAAAAAATAGTATAAGAACAATATTAAAAGTCCAACAAAGAAATAGAAAGCGGAAAAAAAACAAATTTTGGAACAAAGAAATACAATAATCAAACTAAAAATGTAATAGAGAAATTGAACAACATACTTGATCAAACAGAGGAAACATTCAGCAAACTCAGAGGCAGGATCAGAGAAGAAAACAAAAAGAAAATAGAGGCTGGAGAGATGGCTCAGTGGTTTAGAGCACTGGTTGTTCATGCAGTGAATCCAGGTTTGGTTCTCAGTACCCACATGGCAGCTAACAACTGTCCATAACTGTTTCAGAGAAACAGACAACCTCTTCTGGCCTCTGGGACCATTGCACACATGGGGTACACTTACATATATGCAGGCAAAACACTCATACATATAAAATAAAAATAAACAAGTCAAAAAATTAAAAGAAAAGATATTACAAGGAACAAAGAAATCCTATGAGGTTTATATCACTCTACCAAGAGAGCTGTATTAGTTACTTTTATGTTGTTATGATAAAGCACCATGTCCCAGGCAACTTATAGAAGGAAGAGTTTATTTGGCTCACCATGGCAGAGGGTTGGAACCCATCATTGTGGTGGAGGCATGAGAGATGGCCTGAACAGAAAGCTCAGGGATCACATCTTCAAGCAGGCCCAAGAAGCAGAGAGGGACTGGAAATCCTGGAAGGCTTGGGAACTCTCAAAGCCCATTGCCAGTGATAACCCCTCCAGTGTGGTCGCACCTTCTAAAGGTTTCATGACCCTCTCCAAACAGTACCATGAACAGAGGACCAAGTGTTCAAATACTTGGAACCCATAGAAGACTTTCTCATTCAAACCACCACAAGAACTAACATATGAATGATGAAAGTTCCGGAAGGAAAAGCAAGAGAAAAAAAAAAAAAAGCAGAAGGCTTGTTTAAAGAAGAAATACTTTAAAACACCTCACAATATGAGGAAGAATATGGAAACCCAAGCATATGAAATACAAGAAGATTCAAGTAACAAAGGTCTCACTGAAGCACATTAAAATCTACTGTCAATAATCATAAATAAGGAGAATTTTTAAAGTAACAAGAGAAAAGAGTTTTGTCACATCCATGGGAACTGCTTTATATCATCAGCAGATTTCTCAGCAGAAGACTTAAAGAGTGTGTCATAAAGGAAGTCAGAAAGGAAATCAAAAGACTTTACCTACAAAGCTGAGTGAGATGCTTTCCCAAACAAAGAAAGACTGAAGGATTTCACTGTCGTTACAAACACCTTAAAGATATGCTAAAGATTCAAAATAAAAAAAATAACTATAGTTATTAACAATAACTTGTTAATAAGCATACAATATGAAATCTAAATTGTGGGAAGGAGAGTAAAAGGCAGAGGCTTTACATGTGATTGAAGTTAGGTTGTCATCTTAACACAGATTGGTATACCTGTGCTCTGCCGTATGTAAAACCCCACAAAGCAAAAACCTATAGTAGCTAAACCAAAGATAAACATCAAGTAACCAAAACAGAAAAGGCATTAAATCACAAAGAGCATAGCAAGAGATAAAAGAAACAAAGGATCTAAGAGACAACTAAAAGGCAGTAAGAAGTTTCTTGCCTTAGAAATTAATTTAATAATAGGACAGAGGTAGACCAGGTCAATGGAGTTCCTATTTTCTTACTTCCTTCATGTTACTCAGGGCCATGGCCAAGCCCTTGAGTGTTCTTCATCTTCCACATTTAACCATCTCTGGTTTGAACTACTCACTGTTCAATACCCATTCAAAAGCCATCTTTACCACCCAAACTGCCCAGCTCAGAGTTATCTTCCCCTTCCTGTTTCTTTTTCAGAAAGAATTGTGTCATTTCCTACTATACTTCCCCAAATATGATAAATTTAATATATTGCCTTTTGTCTCCTACCAGAAGAAATCTGGGATGGGGATCATATACCAAGTCAAAGGAAACATGTCCTTGAGCATTTCCAGGTCTGTATCTATGAGTACAGCTTCTTCAAACCAATTTCCCACTGTCTTATTTTACATATAACCAAGTGCTGCAGTCACTTAATACATGGGACGACTTGAGAGAAGTTTCTACACACTAAGAATAACTTCACCAGAAACTTCCAACATACTGTAAAAAGCCAATATTTTAATAGAAATATTTTTATAGGTGATTTTAACCAATAGGACACTGCCACATACATCTGCTTATTCTGTACATTCGTTATAGAAACAACAATAATGGGAGAAAAACAACCCAACATTTTCAAGGGCCAGGTGTTGTGGCACACACCTTTAATCCCAGCACTGTGCAGGGAGAAGCAGGTGAATATCTGTGTGATCAAGTTCAGCCTGGTCTACGTAGTAAGTTCCAAGCCAGCTGGAACTACAGGGAAACCCGGTCTCAAAAAAGACAAAAACAAACAAACAAAACATTTAGAGCTGAACATGATAAGTGCCTATAATCCCAGTACTTGGAAGGTATTAGCAGTATAATCAGGAGGTCAAGGGTACTCTCAGGTACATAGTAAATTTGAGACCAGCCTGAGCTACATGAGACTCTACTTCAATAAATAAACTAATTAATTAATTAGACATTTTGGTCATCTTATTTGTAAATATAGTACTTGCAGGTGTTCATCAACAATTAAAACTCAGCAGCATTGCTTTGTTTTTTTAAATCATTTATTATTTTTTATATTATGTGTAGGAGTGTTTTGCTTGCATGTATGTAAGTGCACCTATGTCATGTAATGTCTGCAGAGGCCAGAAGAGGGCATCACATCCACTGAAACTGGAATTATGGATGGTTGTTAGCTGCCTGTGGGTGCTGGGAACCAAACTCAGGTCCTCTTCAAAAGCAGTCAGTATTCTTAACTGCTGAGTCATCTCTCCAGCCCAGCAGCATTGCTTTTCTGTTTTATTAATGACAGAAGATGATGACATTGAAGTCTTTTTCACCAAAGGAAGAGATACAAGCTATTAATAACTCATTTGCTCAGTTATTTCCTTAGAAATTGTGTGTAATAATAGGGGTAATATTGAAATTCAGAAATATATATATATATATATATATATATATATACACACATTTGGTAAACCCTCATCAAAAAGCTTAGACAATGAAATATCCAAAACCAGCCCATGAGTATTTGTTTGACCAGAAGCCCAAACAGCAGAGACTTCTAATGCTTTTAAAGTCATGTTAGTGTATCAGAAAGTAGGAAGACACTGCAGAAGGGCTTGTTAGGAAAGGACTGTTGAATTAGTGCAGACCACTTTTCCTTTCTGTAATAGTCATTCCTGAGTTCACTTGCATGCCAAGGAAGGAAAGGCCAAATATAGCCACCAAATCAGCCCTGTTGCAAAGCAGCTGTCTCTGCTGCATGAAGTCAAGCCGACAGTTGGAACTCCAAATGCAGATAGTAAACAGAGGCTATATTGAAACAGTAATCAAGCTAATCACCATTTTGTTAGCAAATGCGCGGCACTTTGCATGTTCACAGCATTGTATCATCATTAATTAATCAATGAGCTGTAATCACTATTGCGGTAGCACGCAAAATCGTGTGCAAGATTGAAAAGAAATTGTTTCCTATAGAGTGTATTTAAAAAGTGAGGGTTTTTTTTTTCCTTTCTGTTCTTGTCTTTTGGTTAGCTTGCTTCTTTTTTCATTGAACAGGCTACACTATTTTCTCTCGCTCTTTTGTTTGAGTTTCTGTTTTGCCTTCTATTTAGACCACTTCTCCAGATTATTCCTGTTTATATGTTAGATATCATCATCAATATAACTTTCTCCTGTTGACAGCTCCCCAACACTGCTGAGGTGTTTTAGGGCCCATATCCCCTTTACACGCAACTTTTCACCCTCTCTTCCCATGGAGCTGCCCGTTACCATGCTGTACTGCAGGTTCTATGAAGGGAGAGGCTACATGTGGCTAATTCATCACTGCATCTCTATAAATGTTATTACCCAGTAAGTGTTTTTTTAGTGTATAAAATAAACTTCCATTAGTTCCCCACGAGAGAGAGAAAGCTAATGAAAGTCCTTTATTGCTAACGTGAATTCTCACTCTAGAATTAATCTGCTCAGGACTCTAGATGTTTTATCTCATTTAATGTTCATCATGTTCTGTTAGGGAAAGAACACATTCCTCTGGAGCATATAAACAATCTCATGGGACATCAACATCAAACAAGGACATTCTGAGACCATTGTACAGCGAGACAGAACAAGACTTTCATTATTTTGTCTAAACCCCAAATAAAGTTTCTGTAGACACTCCACAAGGAGCCAGACATCCCCCTCTCTTGGCTAACAGGAGGAACACCTGTTTGTTTACCAGCTGGCTCCCATCAGCCCTGTCCACAGATAAGACTAAGATGTGCAATCTTAAAATGGTCCTCACTTCCTGGCAATAATCATGGAGACAAACTCCCTCAGATCCATTAAGAAGTCTTTTTAAACATGAAGCACATCCCAGTTCCTGTTATCTGTGTTTTCCCTTGCTGCAGTGAGCAGCTGAGTTGGTTAAGTCCCAAACAGGCTCATGTGCCCCTTGGGATTTCAGGGTAGAAGGCATTCACAGTGAATTATACAATACAGTGTGTTGGACAGAGGACGAAAATGAAAGAACTCATCTAAAGGACTAAGAAAAGAAATTTTAACCCATATTTAACATAGTAAATAAACATAGCTTTGCTCCCTTATCACTCCATCTGAGAGGTGGTCACAGGACAAATAAGTGACACAACATAACCAGGATGTCATAGAGTGACACATATTGTGTGATTCTGTTTATGAGTGATATTTAGACCAGTCAGAATCATGGAAAGAGAAAGCAAATGGTGTTTTTCTGGGCCTGATTCAACAGAAAAATGGAAGTGTCATAGAGACAGAGTTTCAATAGTACAAAGTGAAAAGTTCTACAGAACTTCCATATTTCAAATGTAAATACAGTTAATACCATGAACTGTACTCAAAATTGGCCAATAAAGTTAAATTTATATTATCAGTTTTTAAGCACAATTTAAAATTTCTGTCTTTGTCATCATTTTGCTTTTGTGTGTGTGTGTGTGTGTGTGTGTGTGTGTGTGAAGCACCACAGTACATGTGTAGGTGTCACAGGACAATTTTGTGGAGACACATTTAGGGGCTTGTGCTCTCTTCTTCCACCTTTACACGGGTTCCAGGGATCAAATTCAGGTTGCCAGACTTGTGCGGCAGATGCCCGCACCCGCCGAGCCATCTCACCAGCCTAGTAATCACAGTCTGGAAGAAAACACTTGAGAGGAGAGTGGGAGTTCCACCAGAGACAGTACTTGGCAGGACAGGCATGGTCTTTAGTTCTGGCCTGGACACTGCCACATACTGCAATTGCTTTGTGCCTAGCAACAAGGTTTGTGCAGTGAGTCAAAAAGAACATTCCATGGTACATGAAGTTTGAACCATGTTTGGAGGGTATTGATACTATTAATTAAACCAAAGTAGCAAAAATTCATTTGAATGACTCTGTCTTTTTCACATATATTTCTCTTAAGAGTAGTGTGGCCTGTGTTCAAGAAAAACAGATGAGAAAAACAAGGTTTTTCTCTTCAGCAAGTTTTTAAATTAATGGGAGTCAGTAAGAAAGCTATAGAATTTCCATAATTTCATTAATGCTTCAAAAATGTGAAAGTTCACAGTGAGTAAAATTTCCCTTAGTTTAGAAATCAAAAAGAGATAAAGAATTTAGTAGCATAAAAAACAAACATTTCCAAAGTGATTCTGATGCCTTTGCGATTCTTTTCCAAAAAAAGATAAAATTTTGTTTGTTTGCTTCCTACTTTTCAAATGTTACTTGTTCTGCTGTGATAAGTAGTGTCATGGAGGATAACTCTGCAATTAGAATAACTTTGGAGTGGAGTAATGACAAAATGGCATGGAGAATTTTAAGGCTGTTTGTTTTTCCTGTTGGCCTTAAGATATTCATCTTCAGCACCATAAGCTTCATGATCTGTTTGGATCACTCAACCAAAAGTAGTATCACTGATCTATGAACCTTGATGTTCATCAAATATGTGATTCTATGTATAAAGGGGAGAAACAATATCTGGAGGTATTCAGGAATCTATCTTTCTGAGAATCTAAAGTGGGAAAAATTACATATATTGCTTATTTAATGACAAGAATCAAAGTTTCACAGAGAACAAGAGTCTCAATAATATTATTTTCTGAGCTTTTTCTGGAATGACAATCCATGAGGAAAAATAAACTCCATTAGTAAAATATTTAATAGCTCTGAAACATTTTGTTAAAATCTTTGTGGTAGTTCAAAGAAAGAAAATGAAGAGAAATGTAATCAGCTCTGCCTATTGTCTTTCTTCTACCACCAAACTGAATTCTCAAATGCTAACAGTGAGGGTGCCAGACAAAAGTCAGGATACAAATGGGGCAGAGGTCCATTTTCTTTGTGGTTGAAGTTGAGCCTACACTGACATCTGAGTGCCCCTTTAGAGCTGTTATGGTCTGAATATATCTAGTAAAGTGCTGGGAATTTAATCCTCAATGCCCAGTGTTGGGAGCTTGGATTAGATTTTGAGACCTTTACCCTTATGAATAGTCTAAGGACATTATAAGAGGTTTGATATGGACAGTTTGCCTCCTTTTTGCATTCCCACCTCTATCATATGAGGACATAGCATTCCTTTCCTCTGTGGGTACAGCACCAAAGTACCATCTTGGAAGCAGTGCACAGCCCTCCCAGACAAGATGAACCCTCAAACACTCCAAACTCCATAGCTGAAAAGTAAATCTGTAGCTAGTCTAGGGTATTCTCTTTTAGCAACATACAGACTCAGACAAAATTATACCTAAATAGTGAGCAATTGGAGGTGGAGGAGATGACTTCCTTGGTAAAATCTTTGCTGTACAAGCACAGAGACTAGAGTCAGATCTCCCCCACTCATGTAATAAGCAGGCATGACCACACACATCAGCAGTCCCAGCACTTGGAGGCAGAAGATCCCTAGGGCTTAACAGCTAACCAATTTAGCCAGATTGGTGAGCTCTAGGTTCAATGAGAGATGATTCCTCAAAGTGTAAGATAGACAGTGTTTGGGGAAGACACCTGACTTTAACTTCTGGCCTCCACACACACACATGCACACATCTGTGCACATGCATTTGCACACACATGAACACACACATATATACAAAGAGATATAAATAGCGAGTGATTTTTCAGACTTCACCTTGCTATGCCTCAGGATGTACCTACCCATAAGAACATAGAATGACACTGTATTTCTCTGACGTTGTTTATCTCTGGAGAATGGAAGACCGCACCACAATTACATTTCTTCCACAAAGTCTTCCAAAGAAGTAGGTATGAATATTAAATCAATATATGGATATTGCTTCAATTTTCTTATATATCTGTGACTAAACTATAAAGAACTAGAGAATTTCAAGTTCTGATTTTGCATGCAAAGAACTTAGCAGCGATGATTCTTCCTAACCTAACAAAATAAGAAGCAGACCAAACTGAAAATTCAACAACTTTTCAGAGGCCACAGTACAAACCACGGCCCCCCAAATTTGAGATACAAATGGCCAAATGTAGAGAATGAGAATTTACCAGAACAGAGACCTCAATAGCAGTGTAGGGGCACCTAAACCTAAGCCAGTAGCAAGATGGGCTTCTGGAGGCTCCATAGGCTACAATTCCAGGGTGATTCATCACAGAGGAGTACCCACACTTCTGTGAGAGTTTTACCTCCAAGAACTTTAAAACGTGAATATTGGAGAAAATCCCTCTTGTGTTTCCATTAAGGAAAACAGAAACAAAGACACGTGTTCTTCTTAACAAGCCCTGTCCTCAGGAGAAAGTATTTGAGCAGAGTCTAACCTATTGGGGTTTTATCAATGTTGAGACTCTTAGGAAGGGAAACACCCAGCACCACTCTCCTCTCTCCAGCCTGTCCAGGCTGTGGCAGAAATAAAATTGAGAAGCACTGATAAAGATTATAATCCAAAAGTTCAGGTTCACAAGAAGGGAAGGCTCGATCAGAGGATTATAAAACACTTTCAGTATCCCACACATCTCACTCTTCCTATAAAGGAACATTTACTGGAATCTCTTTCACAGCACATCTACTACAGATTTCAGTAAGAAACAGGAAAGCATGCCGAAACACAAAACGCCATTTGAAAAGACACAGCAAGCATCGCATGGAAATCGGATATGGCAGATATGCTGGAATTATCAGGTCACAAGTGTAAAGTAGCTGTAATTGATGTGTGGTGGCCACCGATAAAAAAAAGAACAACACACAACAACAGATGAGTAACGTGCTAAGAAAGAATGAAGAAGACACGCTGAAAGTCAAAACAGAGATGAAGAAGGGCTCTAATAGACTGGACACAGCTGAGGAAAGACTCTTTGAGACGGAGGATAAGGCAATAGAAACTCACAAAATGGAAAAACAAAGAAAAATAAGAGTAAACTGGAGAAAATGTAGAACTGAGGGATCAGGACAAAAAAGATATAGTGCATGGATAAAGAGCATGACAAGGGAAAAGAAAAAGAAGCAGAAACTCTTAAAAGCAACCAGGATGGAGATTTCCCCCCAAAGTAATGTCAGACAGTATCCTATGGATCCAGGAACCTGGAGCACAACAAGCCGTAAACGTCAAAAATTAGAATTAAAATCTAGAAACTATAGCTAAGCATGTCATATTCCAACTTCAATAAACAAGAAGAAAGAAAAAACTTGAAAGAAACCAAAACAACAACCAGCCCAACAAACAAAAGAGCTTACTACCTAGAGGTAAAAAGGTAAGAATTCATCCAACTTCTCAGAACATGCATTCTAGAAGAGAAGAGGTTGAAACATTTAAAATGCTGTGAGAAACCAAAGACCGACTTAGACTTCTGCATCCTGTAACATTTCCCTTAACGATGAACAAATGTGCAACTCCACTGTGGGATATCAAAGTGTAGAGGAGATGGTCCATGTGTGGGGACAGAAAATATACAGAATCATTGCACTGTCCACTCACTTATGGCGTAAACCTAAAAGTTTTCTTAAAATACTGTATTGAATTCAATAAGGTTGTTTCTACAGATGTCGATCTAGTAGACATCAATATACAAGAAAGAATACGATAAAAGGTTGAGTCCAGTAGTAATGAAATATGTAAGACAATATTCTGGAACTTGGGAAATAGCTCCGTGAGTAAAGTGCTTGCTGCAGAAGCATGAGGACCCGAGTTCAGATCCTCAGAATTCATGTAAAAGGAGGCCATGGCTGCAACCCCAACACTGGGGAGTGGAGACAGGCAGATCCTTGTCTTGCTAGGTTGTGAAAACAGACTGCTCCTGTTCAGTGAGAGACACTCTCAAAATAAGAAAAATACCTGATGTCGATCTCTGGCTTCCACAAGCACCAGCATGGGCAAGTGTGTCCTCACATCTGTGCACACATGCATGATGTCTTTAAAAATTAGTAAAAACCTTGAACTTTGCTCATAAATGGACTGTCAATGTAAATTGGCTCTGTTTGTATAGTTAGAACAAACAATGTTAAAGTTGATGTGATTATATATAAAAGCATTTACACAAGCATATATGCAAGGATATATTCTGACACTATGTTGATATAAAAACTGAAAAAGAAATATTTTCTTTTCAAGAGACTCTTACAAAGATTGTAGACTAATAAAATGTCTTGCGTTTGCAAGTCAGTTTTTCTCCATTGTTGGTGACAACTTCCAGAGTACTACAACTCCCAACTTCTCTTGGGCCTTTGTAGTTTCTAGTTCCTTTGGAAAAGCTATATCAGATATTTTCAGCAGATGTGCTACAAATCAGTCAGGCTACTTTCAGTTTAACATGGCCTTCACCACCCCAAATAAATGACGAATTAACTCCCTGAACATCAACTGGATATTTAAAAGTCCATTAACATTAAATATTACAAATAATGCAACCTTCCCTCTTTATATAACAGTTTTGCTCATCCTTATTTTTTGTGTGTATTTATATCCCCACACATTAATAATACATATACATAGATGTGTACAGATTCTTCTCTGAGAGCTTGCTGCTTAAAATGTTTAACATTCATTTTGTTTTCATTGCTAATATATTCATTCCAAAATCTGTTAATGCTCTTACTTCTTTTGGTAACATGTTAATTACTGACAAAAATAAGGTTTTGTTTATGCAGTTATGATATGTATCAGACACTTGGGAAATTTTGTCTTTTCCCAGGGTATGGATCAAATCACTCAACCACTCAGATGGCAATGACCACCCTAAGATACATCCTGCTGCCTCTTGTCCCTTCACATCTGCTACTTTGCTTTAAAGTCTCAAGTTAATCACAGCTTTTTTTCCTATTCTGCAGTGCCCTCAATGTTTTCTTTCCAATACCTCAGAAACGACAATGCTACCTTACCCTGAGTCCTTATTATAGCACCATGGGACAGTAGGTGGGCAGCATCTATGCCTCCAGCCATATGATTCAAGCCAAGAAACAGGAAACTCGTTGAAGGGACTTTCCCATCAAAATAAATAAATAAATAAATAAATAAATAACGTTCAGGGAGTTGTCATGGTGTTAGTCCCTGCATACTGCCACCTTCAGGAGGAAGCGCCGGGCTTTACATCTGCTCAGAACGAGGCCCCTGCACTCCAAACTCTACACTTGCTGCCTCCTCGGTTAGCTGTGAAGTGACCCAAGTTATTTTTCTCATACATCTCAGTGTCAGCCATTTATTTCTGTAGGCAATTCTATGCTAATAGTTTTTTTTTTGTCTAAACAACTAGATATTTCAGTAAGAAGTTGCCGAGAAATGTTAAATGGAAGAATATTTACTTTTACCAATCAAATGACCAAGTGTTAAACTATATAGCATGAACAATAAACTCCAAATTAGTTTCTGTGTGCAAACAAATGAATTCTATATAGAAAATATAGGCACATGATTTAAAAAATAAGTCCAAAGCCAATTTATACATTTTACAAGGAAATCTTTTATTTTCAGCAAATTAAATTGAGGCTTGTAAAAATA
This sequence comes from Eospalax fontanierii, assembly GCA_035773235.1. NCBI lineage: Eukaryota > Metazoa > Chordata > Mammalia > Rodentia > Spalacidae > Eospalax > Eospalax fontanierii. Next base: position 48,893,084 of record CM069534.1, read on the forward strand.
GTAGCTTTCCCTTATTTTAATTACACACACACACACACACACACACACACACATATATATATATATACATATATATATATATATGTGCCCATTTATGGCTTAACATGCAGATTAAAATAGCTCTGTGCCAGTGTCCTAATGTTTAAATAAAAAATGTTTTCTTGGCTCAGGACTTAGCCCAAAGGCAGAGCTCTGGCCTAGCATGCACAACACCAGACTGTGTTGGTGTTCTGTTCTTAGTGTTGTAAGCAAATACAACAGCACTGACCCTGAGCATCTGACTTCTTTTCAAGTTCAGCCTGAGTTCATAATTTGCTCTGTATCTACTTCTTTTCTTTTCTTTTGCTTACTCTTTCTTCATCCTCCTCTCTTCATTGGTTTATTTCCTCCTGATTTAGCAAGTTCATTTCTGAAGGGCCAATTTAGATTTCTTTTGCATCTTCTAAACAGCATTCTTGGTATCCTGTTTCTACATCTTCTTAGTCAGAGTATATTCTCCACTATCACATAATGCCAAAACACAGACTTTTAAAGTTGAGTTTTTTAGAAGTACAATTATTATGAAATGTCATAAGTATTGTACAAAATACCAATTATATGGAATGACTAGAAAGGATACAGACACACAACCTGCTCTTTAATCCTCTAAAGCAATTTGAGACTTATAAAGATTGACTTAAATATTTTAGTAACTAATTCAATGTCCTAAGTTTTTTTTATCATATTTTCTATTCAACATATAATGTGGTAGATACCTTTGTGACATTTTTGAACAAAATGTGTTTTTGTGATTCTCCTTCCCCCCATAATTTTTAAACTGTATAAACTAAAATCTCCGTATGATAAGTTTGAGAGAAGGAGAAAAATCTATAAAAGTAACTTTGGCATTCACTTAAAGGAATCTACTGGAGACAGTAATACAAATCAAGTCTTGGAAAAGGAATATCATTAAAAGATAATATCTATAGGCACTGATAAAATAGGGATGATAATGAACTACATGGAAATTATGCCTAAAAAAATGAATGAAGCACAAAGAGATCCAAATTTACACGTTACTGGAGCTACTACTTTTTAAAAGTAGTAACTACTGTAAAACAAAACTCAATACAATTAGAAAGTAGACTTCATAAATATATATATAGAAAAAAAGAAAAACAAAACAATCCCAGCAAGAAAAGTCAGAGTGGAGAATGTTTTAAATAAGATCTATTTAAAAATATAAGTAAGCCTGAGCTACCTATTAAGTTGGAAGTCTGCCTGAATAGTAAGACTTTTTCTCAAAAAAACAAAGTAAGAAATAAACAGAAAAAATGTGACTATTCATTATATTACAATGTAGGTAAGGAAGAAATAATTAAAAAGATGAACAATTTTTCTAGTAAAGTACTTGCCTTCAAAGCATGAAGAACCTATGCCAAAATAAGCATGCATGGTGGTATGCACTTGCAAGCCCAGCTCTGGGGGGACAAAAACAGATGAGTCTTTGAGACTCACAGGTCAGTCAGCCTCACCTACTTGGTAAGTTCCAAACTAGTGAGACACTATCTCAAAACTGTGTAGGTGATGCCTGAAAAATGATACTGGAGGTCCTCTCCTGACCTCACCCCTGTACGTGTGCATGTGTGCACATGCACCTGCCGCAAACACATGCACACACATTAATATGCGTGCTAATATCAAAAGTAAAAACATCATAAACCCAATTAAAAGGAAAATTGTAAACTTGGAAAAGTATTGCCAACATTAATAACAGGCCCTTACACCTGTCTGAGAATGATGGCGCATACCTGTTTTCCTAGTACTCTGCAGGTAGAGGCCGGAAGATCACAAAGTTTAGGTCATCCTGGGCTGCATAAAACCCTGTGTAAATACACACATACAAACATATTACATACAAAGCTATTCATCAGAAAATATGCAATATTTGATCGTAAATGTTTGGTCTTATTAGTAAGCAAAAATATAAGTTGAAATAGCAAGTTTTGTTTCTAAAATTGATGAATGTTGTTTTAAATTATGATACTCAGTTGTAGCTAAGCAGTTGAAAAAAATGGCACTCACAATTTTTTGTGCATGACATCTTAATGCTATTCCCATTCTTTTAAAGTCTTCATCAATTTACATACATACATTTATTTGTCTGTTTGCTTATTATTTATTTATTTATTTATTTATTGTGTGTGGTGTGTATTCGTATATGCATAGCAACGTGTTCAAGTGGTGATCAGAGGACAATTCATGGGAACTCTTTCTCTTCTTCTCCAGTGTGAATTCCAGGGATTGTAATCAGGTTGCCAAGGCTTAGCAGCAAGAGCTCTTACCTGCTGAGCCATTCTGTTTACCCTGTATTCACATTCTCAATACATTCACCTTTGATTCTGATTTATTTTCTTTTAAAATTTTTATTTTAAATTATAATTTCCATTTATTATAGCTTTAAAATAATCTTTTTACTAATTCTTTGAGATTTCACAGTTTCTTTTTATCGTACTCACTCCCTCCCAGATCCACCCCCACCTCCCAGCCACCCAACTTCCTGTCCTCCTTTTTTCAAAATATTGCATTTATTCTTTTTTAATTTTGTGTATGAGTGTAATGCCTGCATATGTCCAAGTGCACCTCAGTCATGCAATGTCCTCAGAAGTCAGAAGAAGGTGTCAAATTCCCTTGGAACTGGAGTTACAGGAGTTAGCTGCCATGTGGGTGCTGGGGATCGAACCTGGGTTCTTTACAAGGGCAGCCAGTGCTCTTAACCACTGAGTCATCTCTCCAGCCACCTCTGGGCATTTTTTTAATGCCCGTTGAGTCCAATTTGTGTTTCCCAAATACTCTTCCGTGTAGGTCCACCCCGCAGCATGGTCCACTTACCTGTGCTCACACCCTTAAAGAAAATGGACTTCCCCTCTTTTAGGAGATATCAATAGTCAACAGTTCATAAACATATGTGTATCTGTGTGTGGGTATGAGCATGTGTGTGCAGGTGCCCTTAGAAGCCAGAAGCATCAGATCCTCCTGGAACTGGAATTAAGGCAGTTGTGAGTGGTCTTATATAATGCTAGGAGCTAAACTTGTGCCCTGTATAAGAGAAGTAAATGTTCTTAACCACTAGCTATCTCTCCAGACCTGGACTCTGACTTCTTAGGACATGGTTCTGATTGTCCATGGGAAATAAACAAGATATAAAAGAAATTTATGCATAAGAATAATTAGATTGTAGATTGGTAAGGCAAATGACACATGCATATAAATTGAATACTATTCAATCATTTATTCAATTAAACAATAATTATATCGGAAATCAAGTATTTATTAAGTGATTAAAGAATAGTTAAATGATGTTACAGAAAAGTTCATAGTATTACATACAAAGAAGGAAAAGAGAGAAAGCAACTTGTCGATTTATTTCTTTTTCCTAAGGCCATGGTTAATTTTATCGTAAAAAAACTCTTTTTTTAAAATTTTCTACAATATTATCATATTGTATTTTAAGCAGAAAAATGCTTGTTTTTAAATCACTGAAAACTCTCCCTTTAATTCCATTTTAAAATCAAGTACATTCCTGAAAAAGCAGATTTACGACATGTGGCTATTCTATCCGTACAGTGAATTCTGCTACAATCATTGGATTTGGATGGACAGGATGTGCCAATGTTCATTTAATGTAGCAAATACAACACTCAGAGTGGGGTTTTCATTGTAAGGGAGACTGATCATGTGTGGGAATCTGGGTAGATGAGAATTCATTGTACTTTCTGTTCAATTTTGTCATAAACCTAAAACAGAAAGAAAAGATTAAAAATTTTACCTAGAATGCAAATTGGATGTAAAGTTGTTCTAGTGTTGCATAATGTAGAAATATGAAAATAATACTAATTTCAGAAGGAAGCTTTTGAATCATGCTGAAGAGATGCCTGATAAAATTTTAGACATTATTTGAGCAAATCTGTATCTCACACAATGAACATAAAATCAAGTATAGTTTCCATTTGCTATCTTACCTTATAATGTAAAAAGGTAAGCTATAAACAGCTCTATCCAAAAGAAATATTAAAAGCACAGATAGAGTTTTAAATTGTCTAGTAGCCACAGGTTTAAAAAAGTAAAAAGAGTGCGTTAAATATTTTTTATTCAACTTAATATCTCCCAAAATTATCATTTTGGCATTGTGATGGTTAATACTAATTATAAACTAGATAGAATCTACCTAGGAGTAAACCTCTAGGCACATCTGTGAGGGAATTTCTGGACTGGGTAAACTGAGATAGGAAGACCACTTCTAACTGTAGGCAGCACCATTCCATGGGATGGAGTCCTAAACTGAACAAAAATAAGGAAGTTAATTAAGCACCAGCATTCAGCTCTCTCTGTTGGCTACAAACGCACTGTGACCAGGCCACTCACAGTTCTGCGGATCTGACTCCCCTACCAAGATGGACCATGTCATCTTGAACTGTAAGCCAACATTAATCCTTTCTCACTTAAGCTGCCTCTTGTCAGGTGTTTGGTCACAGTAATGAGAAAAGTAATACAATCATGAAATCAGTATAAAAAGGTACTGAGACATTTTATCCTTTATGTCACATGAAATCACTGAAATCTCATGGAAATTTCACATACATAGGCATCTCAAATTGGTCCCTAAATTTTACTAAGAATACTTGATTCGTGTTTAGATTTCAAAAAATTTATTGTTATGAAAGTAGATTCACATATCCAAATTTTTCCAAACTTGAATTTTCTAGTAACTGACTCAAGAACCTATTATGAAGTTTAAATATAGAAGAATTAAAACTAAACAAGAGTAAAATCAAGAATCTCAGGCTGGAGGCACAGGTCAGGAGTGGAATATTCAGGTAGCATACACAAGATCCTGGGCTCAGTGCCTAGTGCAAGCACACACAACACCACAAGATTCTCAGTTATATTATCCATACTCAAATTCTTGGGTGGCTAGAGGCCACCTCTCCTTTTGGAAGGGATTAAAAGTGAAATACTGACAATAGACATGCTACTTTATGGGGAATAGAGTAATCAGAGTGTGGATTGGTAAGGCAAATGATACGTGCATACAAATGGAGTACTATTCAGTCATTTACTCAATTATACAATAATTACATTGGAAATCAAGTATTTATTAAGTGATCAAACAATAACTAAACTATGTTACAGAGAAAAAACAAACTGTCAGTTTATTTCTTTTCCTAAGTGGTAAAACCATGGTTAATTTCTTTATCTTAAAAAAAAATGGTTTTAAAATTTTTTTATAATATGACATTTTAAACAGAAAAATTCTGTTCAGTAAGTTCAAATCTAGATTATAGACATGTTAAAAAGAATGTAAATTGGGGACTGGAGAGATGGCTCAGTAGTTAAAAGCACTGGTTGCTCTTGTAGAGGACCCAGGTTCAGCTCCCAGCACTCATGTGGTGGCTGACAATTATCCCTAACTCCAGCTCCAGGGGATCTGATGTCCTCCTCTGGCTTCTGTGAGCATTGAACAAGCACAGGTGCGCTTGCATACATGCAGGCAAGACACTCATACACAAAATAAAATATTTTTAAAGGGTGTAAGTTGTGTGTTTCTCTAACTTCTTGATTTCACTTATAATCACTAGATCACACATGTTAGATTATTCCCAGCATGTTTACACAAAGAATATCTCACTCCAGAAATGGGACATTGCTCTCAGCAATCAATTGGCTTACAACTCCACATTCCCTTGGTAGATTAAGGGACAATTCTGGTCAAACAGAGTGACACAGATTTGCAATCTCGTCACCTGGAGGTGGAGACAGGGCAATCAAGAATCCAAGGTCATCCCTGGCTACATACTGAACTGTAGGCCAATCTGGGTTAAGTGAGATCCTGTCACAAAACCGTAATTACAAAAAGAGCTAACTCTGGTCTTCTACAGTGTCTTACAGTAAAGACTCAGTGTGTGAAAAGTGAAAACTCCAAGCAGATTGCTTTTTACAGCAGATGACTATGTGACCTCACAAGCAACAGCTTTCTCCCACGTTTGAAAAACCTGCATGGCCCAAAGCAGTGAAGCTAATGAACTGCCCAAAGCTCAGCTGTGTTTTTCGGCTTGTTCATAGAAATTGGACATGCACTTTACTGCTAGCAGCCATTCCTCCGGTGGTGCTAATGAGTGCAGTATTTTAAATTCATTATAAACTACACTGAAATTCTTACACACTGGTATGTGAAGTTGTGTCAGGAGTGCCAGCAATGGATGAATAAAATAGAGCACACACCTGAACATGGTTGCCAGTGCTGTCAGCCATTTGGGGGAATAAAAGAGAACATATGATGATGAATGCTTCTTCCCTTCCTTCGAATAAATGTACTCACCAAAAGAACACTGTCTTCAAAAGTAACACAAGCGAAAAGCAAAACCTACTAGAATAGGATAGGTGACAGCATATGCATGTGCACGAACCACTCATTTCAATTTGTCAGTCAACCAGCAAACCTTAACTGTACCTTTTGCCAGACACTTCAGCAGTTGTTAGGAAACAACTGCATATATGATACCATTTCTAGAAAGAGAGCAGAAGGTGACTAACCACATACATCAACATGAGTGATACGAATCACAGGCTCTAGTTCTAGAACTAAAGTAGTGGTTCTCAGAGTAGCCCCTGGGAGTCTGGGAGTCGAAAAGAACAAACATATGTTCGTAAAAATACTATGGTGTCACTGGCCTTCTAAGTGTGTTAGTATTTTCACTGACAGGGAGCAGAGTTGTGATTGCTCTAGCAAAAGCAAAGCAGGACACTAGACTGATACAGCAGCCTGCCCTGATCCATCAGGAATACATTTCATCCTTAATGCCTGAAATTAAGGAATATATATATATATATATATATATATAATCTCGAGAGAGAGATCATTTTTTTTCTTAATATGCAGATCCATGGATAAAGTTTAATATGTATTATATATAATATATTTGGTACAATAAGACAGTAACAGTAATTGATAACAATAGAGAAAAAATAATGACATACTGTTGTAAAAGTTATGCTAAGGTGGTGTCTCATAAACTCCTGCTGCATTGCACTCATCCTTCTGGTGGTGACATGGGACACCAGGGTGCCTCTGAAGTGGAATGAAGTGAGATGAACAACATAAGGATTGTGATGTAATGTTGGACTACTACATGAGGGTTGTTGGAACACAGTTTTGCAGTGTTCTGATCTGAAGTGGATCTGATAACCAAAATGGCTTCCAAGAGACTGAAAGGCAGGTAACATATATAACATGAACCTAGTGGATGTAGACGACTCGTGTCTCTGGGAGGATAAAGAGTAGCACAAATTTTATCATGTTACTCAGAAGACCATGCATTTTAGAAATTATGAATTGCTTCATTGTAAAGTTTTCCATTTAATATTTTCAGGCCACGGCTGACCTTGAATAACTGAAACCACAGAAAACAATACTAGAGAAAACGAAACCCCAGATAAAGGAACAGTATGAAGTCACACGGCTTTCATCACATTTGCAGCAACAACAACAGAAACCAGATTCACTCAAGAAAGTGACTCACAGTTAAGAGCACTAACTGCTCTTGCAAAAGACCTGAATTTGGTTCTCAGCACTGACGTGGCAGCTAACAACCCTCTGTAACTCCAGTTGCAGGGTATCTGATGCCTTATTCTGGCTTCCTCAGATATTGTATGACATTATGTGCAGGTAAAACATTCATAAACATAAATATTTTTTTTAAAAGAAAGTGATTGATAAAGCAGTGAAAGTATTAATTTTATTACATCATGATTGTCTAGTTCATGTCTTTTTAATATTCTGTTGGATAAAATTGAGGGGTACGAAGATCTGGCTCAGTGTCTAAGAGCACCAGAGGACCCACATGGCAGGCAGCTAACAACTGTCCATATTCCAGTTCCGGGTGATCCAGTGCCCTCTTCTGACTTCCAGAGGTACTGCACAACATGGGTACACTTACACACATGCAGGCAATAATTCATACACATAAGAATAACAAAATAATTTAAAAGCTTGGGAGAGGGGCTACATAAAGTGTTGCTGCTAGACATGGACGTGGGATGGCTGTCTAGGAAAAGCACTAGTACAATTATGTTTTAAATGGAAATAGTCACTTTTCTTATAGAGAAGCATTTTATTTGAAAAAACAACTGACTGACAGACAAACTATAGTTATTCAACTTTGAATATTTGACAGATATTTTCTCAGAAATAAACAAAATAAGCCTGTCACTTCAAGAAAAGCAACTGACAATATTTTTAATAATGATAAAATTTTAACTTATGTGCAAAATTAGAATACTGGCCAATGTGTATCTCAATATGTAAAAATTTCCCTGATGAGCTGAGCATGGTGGTTCAACCTGTAATCTCAGAATTCATGAGAAAGTTAAGGTAGGAGGATTTGAGTTCAAGGTCAGCCTGAGCTATAGAGTAAGACCTTGTCTCACAATGAATCAATTAACTAGCTAATTTATTTGAGAAAGAAGTAGTAAAGCTGAGACAATAGCTCAGTGCCAAAGAGTTTGTCTGACATGCACTAAGATATTAGGTTCTGTTCCAGCATTGTAAAAAACAAGCAGGTGAACATTTTAGAAAAAATTAATGAAAATACTACTGAAAACAATACTTCTAGTCATGTATGTCTAAACAGACAATATTTTGAGGATCTGTATACTTCAATAAAACAGTAAATTCCAAATGGACAGTGGATGTTGCTCTAAAAGATGTATGGATCACGGATCTACCTAGACCACTGGGTTTTAATATAACAAAAAGAAATGTATTCACTTGAAATATATTGTGTAGTACCAAAGACTAGCCTCAGTCACCTGAAAGAAGTAATTAAAAATTCCTCCATTTTCAATTTTGTTTATCTGTCTATCTACCATCTATGTACCTTTTATTATCTATGTACCATATATCTATCTATCATCTAACTTCCATCTATGTAATTGTCTATATTAGTATTAAGGTCAAATATTAAAATACACAAAATGTAGAAACAAATTTGAGACGGCAGCTATTGCTAGTAAAGCAGATATTAATGAGACTTGCAAATATGAAACGGTATTTGATCAATTGAGGGAGACATGATTATACTTCATTAAAACCATGTATGTTAATATGAAATGGCTTATCATTTTTATACATTAAGTAAATCTTTCACTTATTTCTTCAATTCTAACTTCTAATATAGTGACCATTCATAGACTGAATTCACATGAGCCCACGTAAACAAAAGCTGTACGGGTTTTAAGAAGAAAATATTTGAAAATCACTGAATGAAAGAAAAATAAAAATCAGGGGGAGCTGGGACAGACAGTATTCTCTAGGATGCACTATTGCACAAACTCCAGCATATCTTTCTTCCCTTGGATGGTCTCAAATGAAGTGTTGATAATTTAAATTTTTTAAATGTATTGCCGTTGGTGTGTGTGCAAAAGGCACCCATTGGCAGTCAGCATAATGTGGGGTAAGGGTCTCATGCCACATGGCATTTGTTAAGGTCAGAGGACAACTTTGTGCAATCAGTTCTCTCCTTTCACCTTAAAGTGGGTTCTAGGGATCAAAGGCAGGTTTTCAGTCTTGCCTGACAAGTGCTTTACTCTCTGAGCCACCTCTCTGGCCCTGGTATTGATAATTTAAATATAACCAATTTATACTAGTGTTCTTCACATAATGACATAGGACACTTGTAAAAATGCAATATAAAATCCTGTACTGTTGCAAAACTCCTCTGTAATCAGACCTTCTGTTGAGGGCCACAGACCTAATAACCTAACACACATAATAACCATGTTGCATGAGATTTTAGCAAATACCCTTTCATGCCCAAAGTCTCTCTTTTACCTCACCGTTGTCATTTTTATAGCCCTTTCATGCCCGTTATAGCTAAGATATTGTCTACCAAATGAAATATGTTGAGTTTTATGTTTGTTTTCCTATTTTTGATTGAGTATAGAGCTCTGTCTATATAATTCCAGGCAAAACAAAAACAATGGAATTTTAATTAATCTATCTGGAGGAATCAAGCTATTTCTGTTTAGATTTTTGAAGTTTTGGAACAAGCCATGACTTATTACTTACTCTGCTATTATCGCCATAAACCTTTTGGGACACAGGAACTAAGGATGAAGTTCACCTGCTAGGTGAAATTTTGGTTTTGTACTTGTCTTTAAAATATAGTTTTTGGATTTAGGATACTCAAGTAGTGATATTTATAAATAAGTTTGGGAACCTTTGCTCAGTCACCAGACAGCTAAAGAGTTCAGGATTTGTATCCTTTTTTAGGGGTACCCGGCTATAGAGTCAGAAAGTGGCTTTATATGTAATACATCCATAAACATAGGAAAGTAGATTACACTCTCAGAACTGTTGTTTACTTACTTTTGAAAGATTTGTTTTTATTTTTAATTACGTGTATGTGTCTGTACACAGGAGAACACACAACCAAGGAAGCCAGAGGTATTGGATTCCTGTGGAGTTGGAGTTACAGGTGGCTGTGAGCTGCTGGACATGGGTGCTAGGAATTGAACATGGAACCTCTGGAAGAGCAGTAAGCACTCTGAACCACAGAGCTATCTCTTCCACCCCAGAACCTCAGTTTTCTTACATGTGTTATGGAACTACTGTTACGTGTCTTATAGAGCTGGTAGAGCACAAGAAATGACAGTCATTAGGATTACACAAATAAGCATTGCCTTAAAAGCAATGTATTGCTTTTAAACATTGAAATCCTTGACCTTTCCTATTGCTAGTTTGTGGAAAAAAAAAAAAAAAAAAAAAAAAAAGCTTTAAAGAAATGTTTGTGTTGGTCCTTGGCACAGCTTTTGCCTGTATAAAAATAGAATAAAATGCCTACCCATGCCCACGCGCTCAGTGTGCTGGTCCTTGGCAGACTAATAATTGCCCAGGTTTGTCTTTAGGGACAGAGAACAATCAGTGTTCTCAGGTTCAAGAAGTGCACTAATCCACGGTTGAGCAGCTGTGGGCTGTCCGTGAAAGTAACTGGGCCTCTGCCTCCTATCCTGCTTTGAGTTCAATTTAGAAGTCTCCTGCAGTACTATCACTCCTTGTCCACACCCCACCTGGACCACAAGTTATCTTCTCCTCTAGTTAGTATGGCTCTCTCCTGTCCCACTCAAATATACAGCTAATACTTTCCTACAATTTGTACATTAATTAGTATTCATCATTATTTGTGGGCAAATTTATATTCTGACCTCTTGGTAGGAACCTTGTATATGAATGAAATTTCTGAAGTTGAGGTGTACTATGGAAATCCCTCTGCTCCCTTAACGCCATTGTGGTTGCATTCCTGGAATTTATTATGGTGTTGAGAAGAAAATGCATTAAAAGTAAATATCTTCAGTATGATTTTTACTCCTCATAATAAACATAATAAAATAAAACCATCTTAGTGTCACACTTTTATAAAATCTATAATTACAGACTGCAATCCTTTCCCACCTTCCCTAGGTCTATCAGGAATTAATTAGAGTCTTCAATTGTGTATGATATTTATAGAGAAAGGGCACGAACTTGTTACTATCACATATTTTTTATTTGAATAATTTATCACTTTTTTAAAACTACCTAGACATTATTGTAAATAACCAGTCCCTAAATTTTTTACATTAGATTTTTGAAAAATTACTGCCTGCAAATGTATTTTTAATTTGGGGCAAAGAAATGTGCTCATTTCGTAGGAAATGTGAATATGGAGAAGGTGGATAATTCCTCTTCACAGTTCAGAGGACAGTGGTCCCGCTTGGCAAGCGAGACACATTTTCAGCAACCCCCTACCCTCACCCCCACGCCCCTTAGCAGTCCCTGGGTCTGGACCTATCCAATCCGAGCTGCCTCAGCTCTGAGTTCTTAAAAGCCGCCTGGCGCTACCCGCCACGCCAAGGCAGAACCCACAGGGTTCTCTCAGTTTCACTTCCGAGATGCCTGGAATCCTTACCAAGCACTATCAAGCTATTCTATGAGATCAGTGGTTCCCAACGTCTAGGGAGAGCCTTTTGGAAATTCAACAAAATTCACCATCCAAACTGTGATAGCTCTGCTTTTACGATCAGAAACACAACAGATTCGGTTATACTTGCCAGTGACTGAATACTTTGCTAATAGTGAGAGCATTTGCCTATAATCTGAGTTTATGCTACTCGCTAAATTTGCAGGCACTACTTCATGCACAGATGGACTGGCCCACAGCCTTCCACGAGGAAAGGCCCTAGGTGATCAGGGTCGTCAGCCCAAGGCCACGCAGAGGCTCCTGTGGACAGAGGCCGTAGGTTCTGCCTGCACGCCCAATGGTTCAATCAGGCCAGATTCCCGTAGCCAGTGGGACGCCCTTCCTGCACAACGCGGAGGCATCGCAGTGCACCTGCTGCCCCCTGTCGGTCATTCAAACAACAGCCCTACTCCATCCTCACTCGCTGGAAGAGGCCTTTGGAATAAAAAGAAGGTTCCAGGACTACGCAGTCGCGGGAGGACTCTCAGAGAGCCTGCCTTACACAGCCAGCCAGCTGTGGCTGCCTGGTTTTAATGTGCTTGTTCGCGAGTGATGAAAAGAACGCCGGCCCGGGAAGAAGAAAGCGACACCGCGTCGGCTGGGGGAGGGGCAAGATACACACCAGGTTCGGTTTATGGTGTCCACCCCCTGTTCCGGCCATCTACACAGGGCTTAGGAAAAGCGTGTGACTTCTGCAGGGATAGGTGCGTTCCTTAGAACGTGGTGTTTTCCCGAGTTCTCGAGGCAGCTGCCTCTCCCATCACTCCGTGAGCAGAGTCCAGTGACCTCTGCTGCAGAGGTGACAAAGGCCACCCGCCTTGAGAATCTGGCCTCAGCTGTCCCCAAAGTGATGCTATTCCTCCAGTTCCTGTAATTCAGATACAATGTGCCTTGGGAAAGTAAATTAAATCCCGAGGAGGAAGCTCCCCGCCATCACTGATGCCTGCACAATGTTCTTCAAGGACTGAATATCTCAGTTTTGCCTCCAGTTGGACATAGCCACGGCTGCTAGCGGCTTGCGCGGGTGTGTGCTGTTACACTCTCGGGTACTTCTAATTTCATTTTCATTATTTTCTCCCACTTCATTACCACCCTCCTCCCAATGCACACACGCTTGGCAGAAGCCTAACTTGTTCGCTCATGTCCATCTTTGCCTTGGTGCTTTTGGCAAGAACGTAAGAGCTAGATGGACCGAGGTGAGCGGAAGATGGGAGGGCGGGGAAGAGGTAGAATCCGCTGGCAGCCCAGACTGCGTCTGCTTACAGACGGTGGCAGAGGGTGTGCTGGAAGATAACACGGATGCCCCGCACGAGCCCGGGGCCATCCCGTGTGCGGGTGGCAGCGCTCATAGAGTCCACTTGGACCTATCCCGCCCGCGCAGAACCGATCCTCCCGTGGTCACTGCGGGGCTGGGGAGGAAGGAGGTTCCGCTGACTCGGGTCACCCTCCCAGCCCGCGGCGGTGGCAGTCGCCAGCGGGGGTCTCAGCTCCCGGGAGGCCACAGGTACCCGAGATGCCGGTCCCCGGGCGCAGCGGGACCCCGGGCCGCCGCCCCCCCTCCCAGATTCACGAGCCCCCAGCGTGTGGCCGAGGCTGCCGGGGCCTGTGGGCGCGGTGCTCCGAGGCGCGGCCACCGCCACGGTCACCGCCGCCTCCCCGGCCCGGCGGAAGCGCGGGCTGGGGGAGGGGCTGCCGCTCCCGGAGCGCCCGGTGCCCGGCTGACGCCAGCGGGGGGAGCCGGGTCCGGGTCCCCGGATCCCTGCCGCGTCCACCCGGGTGCGGCTCGCCCGGGCACAGGGAGCCCCTCCCGGCCGTCAGGCCCCGCCGAGGCCGCTGCACGCCGGCCACTTCCAGGACCCGCAGCCGCAGCCTCCCCGAGAGCGGCGACTTCCCGGATGGGGCCATGCTTTTCTTCCAGGACAATTAGGGCTCCTCCCCTCGCAGCGATCTTTCTGGGAGGCCACCTCCAGAGATCCCGAGGCGTTTCCTCCCTGGCGGCGCTACACTCTTGAACTCCTCTCTAAAAACACCCTGGAGAAGCACAAGCTGAATGTTTGGCGAGAGACGACCATCGGGAAAGATACCCAGAGTGCGCGGTTGCTTTGGTCGTCTAGTTAATTGGGAACTATTTGTGATAGCTCTGATTTTCAAGCTTCCTAAAAGTTACGTAGTCGGTTTTCTGCTTGATCGCCAATACGGGAAACGTAATACTGCTTTTTTGTATGTTTCAAATCAATTGTGTTGACAACGACTTTGGGAATTTCACTTCACCTTGTGAGATAAAGTGGAGGCATAGACCTAGATCAGAGTTTCCCTTAAAATACATGGCTGGATCCAGCCAAGGAGGCGCATTCCCTTCCTCTCCTCACCCATTAATGGCAATTTTATCATTCAGTTATTTTTAAATATGAGTCTTACAATATAAAAGTATGCTCAGGACAAAGATTGAGCATGAAATCGAAACAGTTCTCTCAAACAAGCTTTACCTATCTTGGGGCAGTAATTCCTGGACTAATAAAGAATTTCAGACACAGAACAAAGGAAAAGTTACTCTTTAAAAAGGTCTGTTGTTTATTTAACAGATAGTTATAGAGAATCTACCTTGTACGAAGCCCACCCACATACCACTATCTACTGTGGGCTCTACAAGTAGCAATACAAAACGTCTGTTGATTTTTCAGAATGTGGTAGCCAGGATAATTACTATTTTTAAAGCACTGTATCATTTTACCTTTCTAGATTCTATAGATAATGGTATTTTTATTACTGGATTCATATACCAGAAAAATGAGATATGGAAAATTGGATAATTGATGCTAGGTCACTCTGTAAAATGCCCTGACAGGGTTAAACTAGATAGTCTGACACAGAGTCCTAAGGCTATACCCATTCATCTTATCCTTGGATCAGATTTGCGAATGTGTATACTGCAACCAGCTTAGATAGATGCAATGTAAAGCAGAACCTGAGAGGCACTCACAGGGCATTTCCTCTTTTTCTTGACTGGAAAACAACTGTAAAATATATAACCAAAGGAACTGTTATATCAGTAAAGTGCGAGGAATCTCATATTTGCTGCAGAGCCATGAAGTGGAATTAACCAGGATGTCCATGAACAGATGAATGGACAGGGAAACTTGTTCAGCCCTTAACAAAAAGTCCTGCCATTTGCAGCAACACGGATGGAACTGAAGGTCATTCAACAAAATAAGCCAGACACACAAGGACAATGCAACATGTTGGCACTCACTCATTTGTGGGAACTAAAAGCTAATCTAATAGAATACAGTGTAATAATGTCACTAGAGAGGAGGGAGGCAGATGGAAGGTATATATAGTTACTTTTCTGTTGATAAAATGCCATGACTGAAAGCAACTTGCAGAAGAAGTTTACTTTGACTTATTGTTCGACAGGGAGAGTTCATAATTGCAGTGGAGGCACGGCAGCAGGCCCCCAGAGCAGGAAGCCAAGAGATCACATCTCAACTGCACACAGGAAGCAGACAGCAAGAAGGAACGGGGCAAGGCCATAAATCCTTGACACCAGTCTCAGTGACACACTTCCTCCAACAAGGTTGCACCTTCTCAAGATTTCATTTCCTCCCTGAATATCATCACCAACTGGAGACCAGGTGTTTCAATGTATGAGCCTATGAGGGACACTTCTCATTCAAACCACCACAGACGGGTATTGAGAACCGTCAAATAAGCACCAAAATACATGGGTAGAAAAAGTTACTTCTGGTTTTCTATAGCTGAGGAAGAGAATTATTGTTTATAAGAATCTATGATATATTTGAGGGGCTGGAGAGATGGTTCAGCAGTTAAGCACACAGGCTGCTCTTGCAGAGGACCCAGGTTCAAGCCCCAGGACTCACATGGTAGCTAACAACCATCCTTAACTTCAGGTTCAGGGGATCTGATGCCCTTTTTTATCCTCCACAGGCACTGCTCAACATGGGTGCACCTATATACATTCAGACAATACACCCATAAAATAAATATAATAAATAAAATATTTTTTAAAAAGAATCTTTGATATATTTCAAAATAGCTAGAAGACTAGGAAGTTCCCAACTTTCATAACCTGCCATTCAATGGAAGTGTTTACTACCTCATTATATATATTGTATATTGTATTGAATTATCATATACTCCAAAAGCTGTAGAAACATAACTCAATCAAAGTCACAGTAAAAAAAAAAAGGAGAATCAAAAGAAGTGGTTGGTCTGAAGAGGTACAGTAAATTGCAGAATGAGGTCGAAAGCCTCCTCTTGCTTTCTTCCCAACCTCCTTTCTACCACATCCAAACCAGCCTGGCTCAGTCCAGGAGGAGAAAGAATGTAAATAATTCAGCAACTGCAAAAAATGTACAGTCAAATCTTGGTTATCCTTAGCTTCCTCTTCTAAATACTTGCTTTCTTGATATTTGACTTATCAAGTTTCTCTCCCTCTGGGAGAGAGAAATTGGGTATTTCATGTCTGCTAACGCCAACTGGAAACTCTAATATATAAAAAAAGATTTTTTTAAAAAGAAATATTTGGTGGGAGAAACGACTAGAACTTTTTCCTGTAAAAAAAAAAAAAAAAACACAAAAACCAACTTCAGATGATCCAAATGATCCCTGGATCTTAGTTTTGATGCCATCAATGCTTTCGTGGCCACAGTGAAGGCTTGAAATGGCAAATGGGTGCTCCCTGCCCAGGCCACCATTCCTCCACGCTTCCCCTTCCTGCCCATCCTGCTGGTGAAAGTTAAGAAATAGGAAATAAATGGAGGCGATTTGATGAAATATTTTAGAGGGGTTTTTACTTATGCTTTGGAAAGTAGAAGAGTTAATAGTATCAAAAAAGAAAGAAGTAGGTCACCATTTCTCCTTCAACCTCAAGTAACTGAGCACATTTTGTCAAGCAGTCACTGAACACAGTGAGCCCGTTTATAATGTTCCTACTTCTCCTTGGAAGGATATTTGCTCCTGAAGGTAGTCTATGCAAAAACCAGGAGGACCCCTCCCTTTTCTCAGCAACTAACAAATTATTTTCTTCATTAGAACCATTTGCTGATTCTGCATCAACTCTACAGAATAAAATCTAGATCACAACATGAGAAACAAAGTAACTATGATTTCAGGTCTCGCTTCTCATTCAGCACGCTCTCTTGTTCAAATTCATGGTCAGGATAACCAGGCCGCAGGCATCCTCTGGACATGTAATACTGGCCCCTCTTTCTGTGTTCCATGCACAATCCTCTGCCTGGAATTTCTTTCCCACCTGTCATGTTGGTCAGTGACCATTTGTTGCCCCCAAACCCTGATCAGAGAGCACTACACCTGTGAATTATTTCCTGGGCCTCACTTACACCCCTCAGAGCAATTACCTCTCACTTGGGTAAGGTAAACTTGTGTTTAGCATTCAGCCTCTATCAATAGCTCTTAGGCTATGTCATCATTTCTTTCTTTTTCCTTTTTTTCCGTTATTCTGGAATTCCTTGGGAACCTGAACATAAAATCTTTGTTTATTGTATCTGAAAAGTTATGGAAAATGATAATTTATTTTGAAGTGTTGCAACTTGAAAGAATATGCTCAGTAAGTTTAAAGCAACAGGTTCATTTGATAAAAACTACAGGAATGCCCCTCCCCACTAAAATTTGGAAATTTTAGTGAAAAAAAAATTACATTTTTTTTACATTAACCCAAGACTGTAGATATACAAGCATTTCACCTGGGAATTTTTCTGGAGATTTAAGAAATATATATTGAGCATATTACTTAAAAATACAAGTACAATATTTAACTATAAATATATCCTGTTTCCTAATTTTCAGAAAGATGCCCTGTAATCCTAGATCCTAGTACTCTGTTCCCATGCCTGGAACATTACTTATGTCTGTTAAGTTGTTCTAAATTGAGCTGAGTGACAGGTTTAAATATCCATTGGTTCAAGGACTTCCAGTTCTGGCTCACTCCTAGTCCAACTTCCTTGGCTGGTGGTCTCTTACCAGCTTCGCTCAATCATAGCCTTAAACTTACTTTCTCTCTGTGTTTGCATTGATGCTTTTGGAAAAATTATGATTACTTATGTGCTTTTGACATTTATTGGGAAAGCTGTCCACAAACTTTTTCCCATTAGTGACATGGAAGTTCTCAAGGAATAGAGATAACTAATGAAGCAACAGAGCAGATCAGGACTCAGAATCAGCTAATGAAACATTCATTCATTTATTCAGCATATTTTTTCTCAGCCTGTATTATGTGTCAGGTTGAGCCAAGCAATGGCCTCTCATACTGACAGAGGAGTCCTGCTTTAGCCAACATCTTCAATTAAAATTGTCAAAAAATTTCCAACTGCCGGAAATTTAAGAGTGGGCAAATGGATTGTGCACCATCTGGGACCACAATCAGCTAGTTAAAGTAGCAGTTTAACATGAGTACATTTTCCATGTCATGTTAGCTCTTAAGTAATGAGCTTTGTGTATATACAAAATGTGTGTACATTTAATATTTATATACAATAGTTAATAGCACCTCTGGAGTGCTTCTCTGACAAATAGTCTCACATCAACAACCTGATCTCATATAATAAGAAAGCTACATGTCTAGGGTGTTGGCTTAGCCTTTAATATAATAATTCTGTGATTATTCTGTATGTCAGTTTATGTACATGTACAGCAGTGTTCATATACCTCCAGTGAGTTAAGAAAGAAGCCTGGGAACTAGTGGTTAACTGTATCTCTTTTAGCATCACATTCTTTGCACATCACAAGGGAGGGGAATCTAGAACTTTAGATTCTTTAGTCCTAAGAAAAGTCATGTGAAAATATAACAAAATATGAAGTTAATCAGAAAGCAGATTATAATCTCCAAAGCATTTTGGGAACTCCTGGCTAAAGAATATCTCTTAGATTACAGATTGAAAAATAAAGGTTATAAATTTCTCATTTTTCTAGAAATGTAACTTTGGATTTGTTTTTCTTCAGTGACACTCAGATCATGTTTCAATTTGCAACACACATACACAAAAGTAGCTATTCAATTATAAGTAATTTAGGCCTTCAAATAAACTCTTTGCTTGAATTATCTCAGTACTTACCATCATTTCAATGATATCATCACAAAGAGAAGAGGTAACACAATCGTTTGGAAATACCTGGACCCAGATGTTTGGATTCAAACCCTGATTTGCCCAGGCACCAGCTCCATGGGCCCTCATTGCTTCTTTCTTCATTTGGCTACCGCCTTCGAGGGATCACTTCTTCTACCTCTCCTCTATTCATTCGAATCAAAGGAGGTACCAACTTTAAAACCGCACAGCCTTTTAAATCTTTCTGATATAGGTCACACAATTTTCAATTAAGAGAAATGTTCCTTGAAATAAAATAAATATCCAAACTGGTCATACTGTTTCTACTGTGAAAAAGAGAATTTTCTCGGGGTCCCACCTCAATATTAATGCATGTATGTGTATGTAGCAATAATAACCAAAGAAAAAATAACCAAAGAAGAGGAGAACTTGAGAAATTGAGAGGGGCGTGGGAGGAGGTGGAGCGGGACTGGAAGAGATGGGGATAATGCAAAGACAACATTCATGTGCAAAATTCTCAAAAAAGGAACATAACATTTTTAAAAATAGAATTTTCTGCCAGGAGTGGTGGGGCATGCGTTTAATTACAGCCTTTGAGAGACAGAACCAGAAGGATCTCTGTGAGATTGAAGCCAGCCTGGTCTAAAGAGTTCCAGGTCAGCTGAGGCTTCAGAGATCTATCTTAAAAAAAAAAAAAAAAAAAAAAAAACGAAAAAGAATTTTCTGAATTAGATACCAAGAAACAAATTTCTCAAATATTTCTCCAGATCGTTTTACTTTGCATTTGATTTGTAAGATGAATGCTAATACTGCTGTAGCTACCACATGATTTTTACTTTGGTCCTAACCAGCGAAAGGAGCACCAGCACAGCAGGAAATAGGATCACCAGCTTCTCTTCTTATTTCACATCATTCATTTTACCAAGAGTTTACCTTCACTCATTTATTTCACTGGACTCATTATTAGCATTTATGCTACAAACTTCAATGAAACACTTCTGAGGAAAGTGGATAGATGTTGACCAAAGGGTACAAAGATGTAGTTACAAAAAAGATGGGTAAATTTAGAGATATATATTACTCTGTGAAGCTAATAATTATAATCAATAATATTGTGTTCTATGCCAAGTGTGTTAGAGTATCCCTTTAATCCCAGGACTTGGGAGGTGGAGGCAGAGTGATCTCTATTAGTTCAAGGCTAGTTTGGTCTACACAGTGTGTTCTAGGCCATCTGGGGTTACAGGGAGACCCTGTATCAAAATACCAAAAAAAAAAAAAAAAGAAAAAAACACAAAAAAGTAATGTTGTATTCAATTCTGGAAAATTTGCTAGGTTAGTAGATTGTTGATACTTTTAATACACACACACAACTATGAGAGATGGTGAATATGCTAATTTGCATGACTGTAGTAATCACCCAGATATATATATATATATATATATATACAATAAAAAAATTTTAACTTTATAGTTTTTATTCAAACATTTATGAATATATATGTGAGTGTAAGGCATAACCAAAGAACAAAAAAAGCAGGTTTTTTTCACTTACATCTTCACATCTGATTATGAAATTATTTTTTTTTCTTAAACACAGTTGTCATGAACTCATAATTCCAAGCAAGTGTCATGCAGACTGGGAGTGAGGGGAAATGTATTTACTCATAGACACAGATATGCATCAGTCAACAGTGCCTCATGACTCAAAACAGCTCTCATTTCTTCCAGGTAAGTTTTCTATAATACATGTCTGCTTTGTTTCTCGCCTGTGCTTTCCCATGTAAGTCTGGTGGTTAATGACAAAGGTGCACACCCTTTCATAACATCTATGTTAACATATCCCCTTTTCATCCTTCCTACCTATTGCAGTAAACAGAGGGAAAAATTGTAAAGTAAAAATATTTTTAAAGGTAAGTTATTGCTGTTATCTTGGGAAACAAAAGAGAAAACGTAAGCATTGTAGTTAAATATATTATAAGAAGAGCATGTAAAATTATGCTTCCTACTTATTTTTAAGTCCCATGAGGTCATAATTATCCTGAGGGAGTTGTTGAATTGGGTTCCTTTTTAGGTAGTAAAGACACAAGTTGGAGACTGTTCTGGATCACTGTGCAGTAGAAGGGCAGTGGCTGGCAGCTCTCATCTCTGCAAATGAGAATGATGCTCTCTGGAGGTTTCCCTGGAAAGGCTGAGACATGAGTAATGTTCTGTTACAGGGTTGCAAAGGTGTGCAGAGGTTATACCATGAGCATCTGTTTGTATGGGCACATTAAAGGGATCCCTCCGTGGCTAATGTTCAAGAACACTAGAAAACACCCACTGGAATTATTAATGCCTCTTCAGTTTTATGATTGTATTTTTCTGATTAACTTGGTAAATTAAACTGTTCTGAAGTGGACAAATAAAAGATAGGTCCGTGTCTACACAAGAGTATTACAGATGACAAAAGAAGGGTTTTGTGAAACACTGTGCCAATTCGTGCATTTCATGAGATGAATTGGTTGAAACAGCACAGGAAAAGTAGGCGCGTCCTCACAGCACCACTGTTTCCAGTCTTCCTTGAAGAAAGGAGGACCTCATTTCTCGTCTTTCCCTCCTTCGTTTGGGTTTGCCGACAAGAGTTCTGTAGAGCCATCCTCTGATGTGGAACTTGGCAGTGCCGCCAAAGACTGGGGAAAGTGGGTTTGATTATGTGACTGGCTTGGAACACTGTGTCCCTCGCCTCAGCGCAGTGGCTCTAAACGTCTGACCACAGGTGTATAAATCTGTCTGACATAGCTTTTTAGTATACGAGTTCCCCAAGCATAGACAAAATTCACATTTTATTTATTATCCATAAAATTTCTTGATCAGGGTGGTGATTAACCAGCTACTTGTTTTTGGAACTTTCCCTATGCAGTGTGAATTAATACTCAGTAAATTTAATACTATTGAAATTTTTGAACAATTAAAAATTAGTGAGTGATGTTTTCCCTCCTCTCTAATGATGAATTCATTTAACACCCACTAGATAGTGAGTACTGTTCTAGGACCTACATTTGGAGCAGTGACCAAAACTGACAAACAGCATAGTCAAGTCTGCAGTGAGTCAGGTGGTTACAAGTGCTATGGACAAAAATAACGCTGGGAAGGGCAATCGGGTGGGGCTCACGATTTGTTAAAGAAGGCTCCCTAAGTGGGTAACCTTTAACCAATGACCTGAAGGAGGGAAAGAGCCAGCTGTGGGCTGTGAGTAAGGAAAGAGCCGGCAGGCAGAGACAGCTTGTGAGGAGAGTGTGTGCCCAGTGAAAACAGAAAGATCAGGGAGACCAGGTGGCGGTGAGAGGCAAGGATGGGAGAGCAGCAGGAGACAGGGTCAGAGGTGACCTGTGGACAGTACAGACAGGCGCCTTGCACCTGGAGGCCACTGTGAGGGCTTAGCCTTTGTTCCAAGTGATGTAGGAGGGTTCTGAGCAGATGTAGCCGAGCTGTCTTCTGTTTTATCACTATTGCTTGGTCTGGTGTGTTAGAAAAGAAGAGAGGGACAGGCTAGATGCCAAAAAGGACACACCGCAGTGATCAAGGTGAGAGGTGAAGTGTGCACAGGAGCAGTGGAGGATGAAGAACCCCTAAGTCCTGAGAGCACACAGTATTTGCTGATAGCGCCAATGTGGGTATTAACCAATGAGAGGAACTTAAACAAACAAATCCCTAACCTTTGGGGTCTGAGCGACAAGTTGGTGAAAGTGCTGTAAAGACCAGGTTTTCAGGGGAAAAAAGAAAACCAAAGCATTTTCACTTCAAAATACCCTGTTATATGGAGTAAAAATTCTGAATAGGCGATTAGAAATCCAAGTGCAGTGTTCTTGGGAAAGTCTGAACTTGGTTTATATACTTGGGAGTTCATTAAAGGTCCTATAAATGAGTGTAAAGTCTCCATCAATGTGCTTAATAGCCAGTGCAGTAATGGACCTAACCAATCAAGGTGTGGGGACACAATTCTACAGGGCTAGGGGTTAACCTTCTAGAGATGAGATTGTAGGTAGGTCTAGGGGCCCAGAGGGAGGCTACAGGGGTAGTATTGTCTGAACAAAGCACTAAAAGGTATGGAGAAAAGAATTTTGCAGCCGGAATAGAAGCATTTTGATGTGTCATTGAGCAATAAAGCATACCAAAGTGCAGCAGTTAGAAATTAGCCCCAAAGGAACATAGAGAAGAAGGCAAGAACAAGAGGTAAAACAATGTTCCATTATAAGTAGAAGACTCTGAAGGGTCCCCACGTACAGAAGTAATAATTGAGGAAAGGAAATGCTAATTACTCTGATTTGAATGTCTATATTGTCTACCATGCATTGATGTCAAAATATACTCCATGAATAGGTACATAGTATATGCCAACTAAAATTCAAATTAGAAAAAAAAAATAAGGCTGGAGAAAATCCTATCAAAGTGTTGAGGGGATGTAGAGAAACTAAAACAAGAAGAGACCCCAAAACTGAGCCCTGAGCAGGCCAGGGGCTGTGGAGTAAAGAGAGTCAACAAAGGAGACTGATAAGAAGCAGGAAGACGGGCAGGTAAAACTCACATCAGTGTGGTGCCCTGGAAGAACAAGGATTATCTGGGCCAGGTCTCAGCTTGTCCATGTTAGACTTTTCCTGACTTTGACAAAATGTCTACCATAAGCAATGTATGGAAGGCTCATAGTTTCAGAGGCTTCAGTGCACTGTGGTACAGAAAGCCTGATACAGCAGAGCTGCTCACATCATGGTGGCCGGAAGCAAAGCGAGGATGCCCATGGAAGCAAGCTCTCTCTTTTCCCCTTTGATTCCATCTAGGCCCCCAGCCTATAGTACCCACACTGAGGGTCAGCTTCCTCCACCCTTTAGCTCTGTCTGGAAAAGGCTGCACAGACAAACCTAAAGGTGTGTTTTACCAGTTTCCTAGGCATTTCTCAATCAAATAAAGTTGACAAGATCAATAACCACAAGGTGAATGTGGTAGAACAAACCTGTAATCTCAACTCTTGGGAGGAGGGAGGTAGGGGATGCCAGCTTGGGCTACAGTGGTAGACTTTGCTCAAAAGACCAAAATTATCACACAGTCCCAGATGACTATCATGACTCGGTATAATTAGTGTGTTCTCCAAGAAAAGAAAATGATTGTAGTGGAAGACATGACCAAGTGTTTACAACACTTCTTCTGAGTGAGGAGATCTGGGGGCTGGCCACAGGTGTTATGTCACAGAAGTCACTGGAAATGACCTTATCAGTTTCAGTGGCACAACAGCATGAAAATCTGAGGAGAAAGAAATGAGAAAAGGAACTGATGTCTATAAATACAGGCAAATAGCTTAATGTTTTATTGTTCAAAAAGAAAGGTAAAAACCTGAGAGGGAGTGGGTGGGTGGTTGAAAGTAAAGGCAACTGAAAATTGGGTTTAAGTTAAACAAAGAAAATTAGAGTCACCTTACTGTTTGGACTTGACTAAAGGAAAGAAGAAAAATGAGCTGAAGAAGAAAAAAGACCTTAGTGACACAGGCTAGCAGTATGATTGCCCTGGGCCCTGGGCACTTTGCCACCACCAGCCTCTTCTTCCATTAATAAAAAATTTTTTTTACCAGTATTCCTTGACTGTGATGTATAAAAATGAATATATTAACATTGTATGGTAAACATTATATTTAAGCATATTCATATTTTTCTTCTGACTTTAAAGAGATCGGTAAACGTAGCATGGATGCTTAGTTTAGACCTACTAGGCCCGTACTTTATCTGCCCCACGTACTGTCAAGCAGGACGGAAAAGATGGGGTTAGTGTGGAAGATCCACCCTAAATGGAGGACCCTGGATGTCCAGCCAGAAGAAGTGAGGGCAGAAGATGCAGCAGGGGCAGGGGCGGGTGGGTAGGCAGAGCGGGAGCTGTGGTAGGGTAGAAAGCAGTGTGGGCTTCCCGCTGATTGTGTTTGCTTCCTTAACGAAATAGGAAACATAGACACAAGCCAAGAGGAGAAAAGAAAATGCCTGAAGGGGCCACCCGGAAATGCGAGCAAGTGAGTGGACTTGGGGGAAATGTATGAGGACTCCACTTCCATGGAAGCTCTTGAAAGCTCACCCAGAGTTAGGTAAGGAATTTTTTAAACAATTTATGTATATGTGTGCTTTGTCTGCATGTATGTAAGTAAACCTGTATGTACAATCATTGGGGAGGCCAAAAGTGTACAGTGAATCCCATGGAACTGGAGTTACAGTTACAGACAGTTGCCATGTGGGTTCTGGGATCCAAACCTGGGTCCTCTGCAAGAGCAGCCAGTGCTCTTAGCAGCTGAGCCATCTCTCCAGCCCATGATAAGGAATTTAAAATGAGATCGTGGGCGTGAGCCATGGCATTTCTTCACCTACATTCAGCTGTGTAGCTATGAGAGAGGAGCAGAAGAACTGGATTCAAGCATGGAGTTTGCCAAATAAGTATATCACGGAAGAGGTACGGGATAGCAAGGGTGTGTGCAAAATGGTTATAACAGACAGGCCAGGTGAAGTGGATGAACATGGATGTGAGGGTATGAAGAGTGAGGAACAGTGAGATAATGGGAAGCTTGACGGTAGTTCTTGGTGGGTCAAAAATAGCTGGAGTTAAGGTCTAGATTTGAATTGCAAAGATGGGCAATGATGGTGTGCGAATGGAATGCTTGAAGCCAAGATGATAGAGGAATGTGCAGTTATTATTAGTAAGGAGGCCTACATGGGACACATGAATTTATTTGCTGAGCAAAATTATATTCTACTACTCTCAAATAATACTCTGCTACTTAATACACTCTCCAAAGGTAACCACTGTCAAGAATTCTAAATAATTCAAATGTATGAACATACACACACATACACACACACACACACACACACACACACACACACACACATGAACACTGCTTTAGTATTGGCCTATTTGGTTTTCTATATAAATGGAATCACATCATACATATTATCCTAGGCCGCCTCTTTTCATATAATCAGGTGCTTTCATGATGATATATATATATATATATATATATATATATATATATATATATATGTAATACATACATATATATATTATATATATATAATGTTTCACTTTTCTTCATGTAACCTTCAACTTTGACTTGAACCCCCTCCATAGAATATTCTAGACATGTTTACATGGTGGATATAATGTGAAACTAATGAAGCTCAGATCCTGGTTCCCTCCTGTTCACAGACCACATCTAGGAGCTGGATGTGAGTGAGCAACATCTTCACGCAGCCACAGGTTTTGTAAAATTTGCAAGAGTTAACATGCCACCAACGTGAAGATCAAGACTCCATCCAGATCTTCCCCTATAGCACCTTCTCTGTATTGGATGCTGTAGAAGAAGCTGTGAGCACTCCAAAATAAACATTCACTTCTAACTGGATTCGCTTCTGAATAAATATGCATTTCCATACCTAATTTTGCACAGGTTCTTCTTCAAGAGGGCCTTTGTAGTTGAATAAGCTTTAGGACCTAGAGAACTTGCATCTGCCCCAACAGCTTGAACAACTATCATTTAATATACTTCCTTAAACATGGCTAGGTTGCAAGACACTTCTTACTGACCCAAATGTTTATTGCCGACCCTGTTAGCAATGGTCTTCTTCCCTTTCCCTACCTCACATGCTTTCTGCCCAAAACTAGTTCTAAGGTGGCCATGGCACTTCAGTTTCCTGCATGCTCTATAAACTTAAAACAAGTTTTTGCTGTAACAATTCTATACACTAATTAGTGCAAAGTTAGTGACCCTTAAACCTATTTTAGGTAATTATAAAAATATGCCAGTAACAATTGTTTTCCAGTGATTTAATTTGGGGTATTTATTCCTATCATTACTGCCTTTATCTGAGTACCAAAGCAGAGAATCATTAACTTGGAATTTTAGATACGCAAGATAATTTAGAGATCACCTAACCCACAGTCTCATTTAACAGCTTTGAGAGATGAGGCACAAAATAGAAGGACCTATAGCTGTTTATAATTCTAAGAAGGATAGTCATTTGTTAAGGAAAGGCCAGCTCAATGTTAAGTGCAAAGTGAAGAGATCAAGCGAGGCAGGTCTCAGATCTCAGACAAAAAGCTGCTAAGTACACACTGTTGTAAAAGCCTAATAATTCTGTCTTGCTAACAGACACTAATGATGATAATAAATTAAGCAGTATTTAGTTAGGCAATAAACAATTACAGCTGACACAGGGTATAAACTTGATGCCCTAGTTAATGTACTGACCAACAGATCTTACTAGGCTAAG
Source organism: Eospalax fontanierii (assembly GCA_035773235.1). Lineage (NCBI taxonomy): Eukaryota > Metazoa > Chordata > Mammalia > Rodentia > Spalacidae > Eospalax > Eospalax fontanierii. Next base: position 48,920,477 of record CM069534.1, read on the forward strand.
AACCCTGGGTTCTAATTTGCCTATAATATATTGATATAGGCTTTACATGTTTGAAGACTAAAGAATATTTAATATTCAAGTAGTAGTTGCACAGAACAAAGTATTAGAAAAATAAAGAGGGACACGGAATAGACCCAAGTTTTTCACAGTTTCCTCTAAGAGTGATGATACTTTGACTTACCTCACAGTATTATGAAGATTAACAAGATTATGTTTATAAGTATTCTAAGCTGTCTGGATTTAAAAACTGCAGTTGGCTGGTAGTAACATTTTCTTTATGTCTAGTCTGTGTGTTTCGTTCTATAATGAGATGTGACTATAAAGAAAGAAGACTAATCTTGGACAAGCATATTCCAGCAAGGCTCATGCATCCAAACCTGCTTTGTCATGCCATGTGTTCATTATAGAGGGCTCTATATTTATTCTGATGAGCCTCCATTGTTTAAAACATTTTCTGAACTGCTCTTTAGAGACTGCCTTAGTGCCATTATGGGACACAGGAGAGCAACAGCCCCTTATAGGTTAGACAAATTATGGAGTACATAAAAGTTTTTAAAAACAATGGTGGGGTTGGGGTAGAATGTTTGTTTAGCATCTGCAGGCCCTGGAATTGGCACATACACCACACACACACACACACACACACACACACACACACACACACACACACAAAACACAGTACCCTACAGAGATAAAATTCTACATATCTAAAATGAAGAGTTGCATAAAGCAAATGTCAATTTAAAGTTTCTGTGGAGTTATTATAAGACTCATCAAAAGCATTTGTAAGCACACCTGTACATAAGAAATTCTCCTGGAAGCTAGGAAGAGAATTCTTTTAATATGAAAAGTCAAACATGTAATCTTCAGTTATTTGACACGTCATATGTGTTGGCCAATGATTTTAGTGAGTAACTTCTATGTAGGACATTATACCTGTTAAAGCATGTTATGTGTAGTGGTTAATTTTATTTTACAGCAACCTAAAGATATTGCCAAGATAGATACCATTATCTTCTTAAGTTCACTTATGTAAAAAAAAAATCAAGCTCAAAAATTTGAAGAACTAGTTCACGTTGAAACAATTAGTGGACAATCTTTTCATTTCTCTCTCTGAGCTCGTTCAAAATTAAAATGAAAGCTTTTAAATTAAGTCATGAAGAATTCTAGATTCCTAACATGGTCTTTATAATGTTTTGAAAGTATGTATTTTTATTTTACTTATTCTCTTCAAAAGTTAGGGCCTAAAAAAAGTGTGGGGTTGTACACAACCTAATTCTCCTCTGGGGTTTGGGGTAGATTTGGTGACTTGGTAGAGATGATGGTGAGTGACTTCTGGGACTATGCTACTAGAGGAGATACGTTTTCCTCTCTGCTCTCTCAGACTGTCTATTCTGGGCAAAGGCAATTGCCTAGTCATGGAGATGCTTAAGTCACTTCATGGACAGATCCACATGGTGAGGAACAGAAGGCATCTGCTTACAGCCTTTTAAGTACACTGTCATGGTAGCAGAGCTGCCAGCCATAGTAAAGCCCTCACATAGCGTAGCCCCAGTCAGCCTTTGATTATTCTCTAAGGAGAGATTCTGACCCAGAACCACATAGCTAAACCACTTCCAAATTCTTGGTTCTCAGAAATTGTGTAGAACAATGAAGTTTTCTTATTTTAAAAAGCTTATAAATTTTGAGTAATTTGTTACTTAGCAATAGATAAATAAGAAAGTCCTCAAAGTGGTCTGTGATTAAATAAATTTGGGAAAGCTTGTATAGCTGCCCCTTTATCCATCCACATCCACAAATTCAACCAATTGCAAGTGGGAGGTATTTCTTTAAACTTTTATAGTGGGGGCTGGAGAAATGGCTCAGCAGTTAAGAGCACTGGCTGCTCTTACAGAGGACCTGGGTTCAGTAGCCAGCACCCACATGGTGACTAACAACTGTCTGTAACTCCAGTTCTAGGAGATCCAACACCCTCTTCTGACTTCTGCAGGCATTGCACGACACAGATGCACTTACATACATGCAGGCAATACACTCACACACATACAATAAAAATAATAAATAAAATATGTAAACTTTCATACTGAAGATGTGCAGTTTTTTCTTGTCATCACTATTCCCTAAACATTATGGTGCAATAGATCTTTTCATGGGATTCACATTGTACTCAGCATAGTAAGCTAGAGATTAATTAAAATATAAAAGTGGACGTGTGTAGAGTCTATGCAAACACTATGCTATTTATATAAGGGACATGAACATCTGTGTAGTTTGATGTCCACAGGAATCCTGAAGCCAACTCCATGTGCTGTCAACAGATGACTGTATTCTATAACCATCTTAAGATTCATTATGCTAATTAGTATATTTTATGGTTTGAATATGAAATGTCTCCCCATGGGGTCATGTGTTTGAACACTTGGCCCACAGCTGGTGTCACTGTTTGGGTCGGTTGTGGAATCTTAAGGAGACAGGATATAACTGGAGGCAGGGGCGACTGGGTGAGAGTCTTAAAAGTGATAAATGCTTTTGAGTCCAACCCTGATTCTCTCTGCTTCCTGTCTGCTGCTGCCAGGATGTGATAAGCTGCAAGCTCTTGCCACCATAGACAGAGCCATTCCAGTGCTCATGCCTTTCCCACCATGGTGCGCTGTAACCTCTGAAACTGTAGGCCAGTAAACCTTTCCTTCCTTGTTGCTTCTGCCAGGGATTGAGAACAGCTAATTAATACAGCGAAGGAAGGCTCTTGAGGTCCTGCAGCACAAAACCCGTTCTTACTTCTTTGCAATGCAGTTCCAAATCCACTTGAAAAAATACCAACTACATCTGTATCAATTGCTATCAATTTCAGTCACCTGCAGATATTTAAATGCTACCAAGAACTACATCTGAGGTCTTAGAGAAGGGGCTCAGCCTCAGTAGTTAAGAGCACCGACTTTTTTTGCAGAAGATCTGGGTTCAGTTCTCAGCACCCAGATGGTGGCTAATTCTAGTTCCATAGGACTCTTCTGGCCTCCACTGGGATTTCACACATAAGTACACTTACATACTTTCAGGCAAAACATCAATGCACATAAAAATAAATAAATAAAAATAATAAAGGAACAAGAACTACACCTGAACTGAGCCTGATGGCACACACTAGTAATCCCAGCACTTGGGAAATGAGGCAGGAGAATTAAGAGTTCAAGGTCACCCTCAGCTAAATAACAAGTTTAAGGCCAGCCTAGGATACATGAGACTCTATCTCAAGAAAACAAATAGGGAATGGGGAGATGGCTCAGTGGTTAAGAACATTGGCTGCTATTGCAGAGGACCTGGGTTCCATTCCCAGCACCTACCCACGTGGTAGCTAACAACCATCAGTAACTTCAGTTCTAAGGGAATCCAACACCCTTTTCTGACCTCCATGGGCATTTCACAATATGGATGCACTTAACATACATTCAGGCAATGCATTCATACACATAATTTTTTTTAATTTAAGAAAGAAAACAAAACAAAAACCACACTACAAATACAAATCCAGTGTGTACGAACACATAAACACACACACACATGCACACACACACACACACACACACACATTTGGACCTACTGGACATTCCATAAAGCACTTGGATTCTTTAAAAATATTAATGTCATAAAAGACACATAAACAAAATATTGAGGGAACTGTTATAGGTTAAAGGGCATGAAAAAAGCAAAAAGTAAGTCAAGTAAATATAATCTTTGAATCTTGATCTCAACTGACTTTTGGATCAGAAAAAAAAAATCTATAAAGGACAATACTGAATCCGTTTGAGGTGATTTAAAGTATGGACACTAACATCAACAAAAGTATTATGTTAATGACAATGTAGATGAGTATGTAGATGTACATACCATATGTAGAGTATGAAATTGTACCGTGATTGTGTAAGAAATGTTCTATTTCTCAGTTGATGCATACTGAAATTTATTAGGTTAAAGTGTCAAAATACGTGTAACATGAAGTTGATTCAGAACACATGTATATGTGTTTCTGTGTATCTGTGTATGTCTCTGTGTATCTGTGTTGGTGTTGATGTCTGTGTCTGTGTAGGGGAAAGGGTAAGCAAAAATGAGAAGAAAATGTCAAGGCCGTCTTCTGGATATTCATCTAAATGGCTAAGGTGGGGACAGCATATGAAAACCTTTACTCTAACTGCTGTCTGCTGGTTTTGCCTAGCAGCTGCCCCAGTCAACAAAGTAGAATGCGGTTATCACTTCTTCGGTTATCACTTCTTCGGGTGATGGAATCTTTTCCTCCTTCTTGACCACCCACAGGCGAGTCTTCTCACCCATTTATATTCACAGACCATCCAGTAGATGTCATTATACTTTCTCAGCTTTTAAACTTCTGACGTTTTTATGGCTTATGTAATTCTACTGTACTGCATGTTGGTTGAGAACAGGAATAATACCTCTTTCATTTTGTGTTAGAATCTACCTTCATAATATTTTTCAGGATCATTTCTTTTCCTTTCTTCTTTTTTTTCTGGTTTTCCCTTTCCTTTTCCTTCTTTCCTTTTCCCTCTTTCCTATTTTACAGAGTAAATTTATATCCTTTTAACTTTTTCCTACTGTGTGGTATTTTCTCACATTTAAAAGGTGCCAGTATTTTTATGTTATCAGCTGGACACCTCTCTCACATTACGTGATGAGTACTTGTCTCCACCACCAGATTTTCCCTAGAGTAGCTAAATGTCTAGGTATGACCTAGCTGTAATAGATGGTGTACTATAATAGATGAACAGCCTTTTCCACAAATGCATGTTCATCTAGAAGCTAAGAAAGCAATCTTATTGGGAAATAGGGCATCTGCAGATTGCAATTAGTTATGTTAAAATGAGGTCACACTGGATTAGGGAGTATCCTTCCAAACAGATAAAACAGAGACACAAAGACACAGAGGGAAGAACACGATATGAAGATGAAGTCAGAGACCAGAGAGCAACATCTCAAGTCAAGGAACACCAAGGATCCCCCGCAACTACGACAATCCTCGGGAAACAAGGAAGGTCCTTCCTAGAGTGTCAAGGAGAGTGCAGTTCAGCTGACACCCTGGCTTCACACTTCTAGCCTCCAGAACTTTTATTCTGAGCTACTCAGGTTATGAAAATTATTATATAGCAGCCAGGAAAACAACACAAATGTCTTGCATAGATATTTATACAGTTTTACTAATTTGCTAGTAGACCTTTTCCAGAGAAGCCTCCACTCTAGGCCTGCAAAACTACTACAAACTGGCCTTGAGAGAGTCAACTAACAGCAGCATAGCAACAACAGAAAAAAAACTTTGATAACAAATTCCCAGCCTACTAAGCTGTTAAACAGGGGCTGACAATTTATTTGTCATCCTTCCAGAATATTTGCATTTTAACAAGATGCTTAGTCATTCAATATTCATATCAATAGTATCCATTAGCTCTCATGGTTTACCAAGTGCCCACTGAGTCCCATGCAGCATAAAGGTCAGCCAGAGCACTATTTTAGGATACAGAAGCAGCTTTTCCTGAATGCCTGAAATCTCAGCCTGGGATCTCCACCTACTCACACAATGAGCTCACCAACTTTAGTGGACACTCCTCCTGGGTAATACAATAACATGTATGTCTTTTATTGAACACAAGGATGCTCTGGAAAAGGCATGCTCTGTGTGAGCACAGTTCAGGGAGAAATAAACAAGAACTGAAGAGAACGATAAGTATCTAGTCATATAACCAGTCAAGCAGCCTTGGCTAATCAGGGATGAATTCCTCTCCTGACTTTGCCCCTAGCTGCCCCACCTCTTGTTCTCCCCAGTTGATGTCCACCTTTCCGTGTATCCTGGGAAGGTGTGTGCTGTCCATCATCTTCTTTTTTCATCTACAAATTCTTCATGGATTTTTTGTATCTGGTTCCATTTGTCTCAGTTACCATTCCATACATGCTGATGTCTCCCAGTCTTTCACCCAGAACTTCCTCCTAAGCTCCACACCACTAACTCCATCTGCTTAATAGATAGCTCCCCTTGGAAGTTCCACAAATGATCTAAACTCTAGTACCTCATGCTCTAAATGAATATTCAATAATCTAAGAAATGTTTTTAAAATTTTTTATTTTATTTATTTTATGTATATAAATGTATTGCCTGCGTTTGTGTAAGTGCACCTGTGTCCTGCAATGCCCTCAGAGGTCAGAAGAAAGTGTTGGATCCCCTGAAACTGGAGTTAGGACAGTTCTTAGCTGCCATGTGGGTGCTGGGAATCGAACCCTGGTCCTTTGCAAGAGCAGCCAGTGCTCCTAACTGCTGAGCCATCTCTCCATTCCCCTAAAAAATGTTTTTGATTTGACAGCAAAGGAAAGTATGACTAGGATTAGAGAGATGGTTCAGTGGTTAAATGGGCTCACTGCTCTTGCAGGGGAGCCAGGTTCAGTTCTCATCACCCATAGTGGGTAGTTCACAACTGTCTGTACTCCAGCTTCAAGGGAGCTGACACATATGGCCTCTGTATGTACCTGGTACACATAAACTCATGAAGGCACTCACAGATATACATAAATAAAAAAATATATATTTTAAAGTATGCTTATGATAGCCAGGTAATTATTTGAGACTGGCAACATCCACCTTTATATCTTCTTGAAATCCCACCAAATGGGCTATCTCATGCAAGAAATATATGTTATAAAAGTGTCAACCTTAGAAATGAAGAGTCAGAGATCTTCTCTATAGGACACAAGGAGATTTGTCTTTAAAAGACTGAGAACTGGAGAGAAGCACACTAGTGTTGGAAGGAGATTTGTGGATTTTTTGTGGGATGCAAAATAACAAAAGCCTTTGATGTGCTTCAGGCTAGAGAGTGGCATGATTTCATCCATGACTTTATTTTATTTTTCATTATGGCAAGAAACCTACCGGAGCTGCATGAATATGGTAGTAGTGGAGTAATGGGGAAGCTGTCTCTTTTGCTCATGCACAAGATGGTGCATTCTGAACTGTGCATAGGGGTGCTGTCGCTGTTGAGGTAAAAACAAGTCAGAATACATATTTTGATAATATGCTGAGACATTCGATGATATATTAGATGTATTTTGGCAATCTAGTCAATTGGTCAATAGGACTTGAATTTGGAATGTGGAAGAAAAGAAATCATCTGTTGTCTTCAGCTTCAACAATATGATAAAGCTGTACTATATATTGTGATGATTTTTATATATTTAGGGTGTGTACTATGCTTGGTTGAGCCTCAGTAAGATAGCCCTTGGTGAAGGCAGACAATATTTGAAAATTAGATCACTCGCTCATGTATAGATATGCACAAACTACAAATTACTTGCAAAATAATAAATTACTAAATAAACATGGTTTCAGAAGGGTATAATGATAACTTTTATCATGTATTTTAGTACTGCTTCTTTACTTCACAAAGAGAACACAGGCTGGTTTGCAACTGTCATCTAAGTCTTCTGTGACAAATGAGACTCACTCATGGACCTCAGTTCCTCAAGACCCAAAGTTAAATAGACTCAGATATGTGAACAAAGTGGTCCTGCCATGACTTAGAAGCTAAAACTGTAGAAGACACACCTGAAATAACCTCGAAGAAGGACACTGGTAGGTATCAGAGGTCATACCATCTAGTAAAGTATGACAAGACTAGCCATGATGGCATAATGAAACACACAAGGTTTTGCAGAGATAAACAAGAAGACGTATCTTACAAAGTAAGATATTTCAAAGCCTGAATTCAAAGCCTCATCAGACTAACAGGAATCCAATCCCAGCAAGCACATCACAAAGTAAAACAAGCATCTGTGAGATTTCAGTCCAATCTTTTACAGTGACACTAGGTATGAGTCAGAGGAAATGACAATCCCAGTTAGTCTCTCATTCTATACCTCTTTACACCTGGCACTGGAATCAGAAATGCCCCTGTCCGTCACTCCAACCTCTGCAATAAAAATATCTTAGTATTCTTGGGAAATTTACTAGAAGAGAAAAGGAAATTGGCCAGGTAGTAGAGTAGGTTGTAACAGGATACTTAGGGATTTTCTACTAATAGAGGTCTTAGTAACTTGAGTTTGTTTCTCAGACAAACAAATAGAGAAACAAGCAAACAAATGTACTGCCAAGAATGGTGGCATTCAAATGTAATCCCCACACTTAGGAAGATAAGGCAGAAGGATTGAAAGTTAAAGGCAAGGCCCTGAATTATATAGGAAGGCCCTGTATCAAGGAGAAACAAAATACAATGAAGAAATAAAAGTTAATTCTCAAATTTGTAGGAAAATCATCCTTGTTATACATCAGTGACATATGTAAAAGGATGTGTGTATGTGCTTAATTTCCCCAAAATATCAAAAGATGCGATCACTGTCTTTGAATGCAAAGATGCCTGGATTACTTACACTTTTTGTACTTTCAAATTTTTCCAAGTATAAAAATGATATATTAGAAAAAAATTAATGTCAGGATTTTTTTCCTCTGAGCCATAAAGGGACTCAGACTATAATATAGTTAAAAAACTCTCAATGAATGCCCAAGTACCAGTACTTACTGAATACATCAAATATCAATTTTAAGGAGTTTTTAAGTCTTGGATTCCCTTCTGCCAAGCCCAAAGTCTTTCTAGGACCAGCTTAGTTGAAGCAGATATTATTAATAAATATCTCAGATGAATTGTACCTTTTGTCCTTACAGAGCAGTTACCATGACTTCTTGTGAAAACCTGGAAGAACAATAGAAAGCCTAAGCTAGAAAAGGTTCAGTCATCCACAGTTACTCAAGAATTGAGTTGATGGATTGAGTGATGCATTCATATTCTCTCTACCTCTTGTTCCACTATGTTCTGATTTATTATTTTTATTTTGTTTAATGTGTATGAGTATATTGCCTGCATGTAAGTGAGTGCATCCCTGTTGTACCATGCCATTGGAGGTCAGAAGAGGGCATTAGATCCCTTGGAACTAGAGTTAGGATAGTTGTTAGCCATTATGTGGGTGCTAGGAATCAAACCTGGGTCCTCTGAAAGAGCAGTCAGTATTCTTAACTGCTGAGACATCTCTCCAGATCCTAAACTTGTCTTCTGACGTCCACATGGGTCCTGTGCTCTTGTGCCCTCCACCCCATACACATTTTCTTAGTTTTGTTTCCTGTTGCTAGAATAAAATGTAACTTATGATGGGAGAAATCATTTATTGCAGGTTATATTCCATCTAGCAGAGAAGTCAAAGCATCAGGAACTTGAAGGAACTTGTCCTACCTACCATCAATAGCAAAGAGAGAAGGATACCTGGATGCTTGTACCCAGCTTACTTTCTCCCTTTCACAGTCCAGGAACCAAACTTAGGGAATGGTGCTTCCAACAGGGATCTGGGTCTTCCCACTTCAATTAATGTAATCAAGACAGTCCCCTACAGACATACCTACAGGCCAACCTAATGAAGAAAGTCCTTCACTGAAACTCTTTTCCCAGGTGATTATAGGTTGTGTCAAGGTAATAATTCAAACTGACCATCACACACATCATGCACACACATATACACACACAATAAGAAGGAGAAGGTGGGGGAAAGACCTGAAAGAGGAAGAAGAGGAGGAGGAGGAGGATGAAGAGGAGGAAGAGGAAGAAGAGGAGGAGGAACAACTTAGGTCTGAGGTCATTAGCTTATTTCAGGGGCAGTCTTTTAGACCGCTGCTCTTACTGACAACAGGCTCTTGCTATGGTTTCAATGTGGGTGTTGCTAGTATGACAGTATTAAAAGGTAAGGTCTTTAACAGTGATTTGAGCATGAAGGCTTCTGATTCCTGAATGGGATTAAGACCCTTATAAAGGTTTCAATTCACTTTCTCCTCTGCCTTCTGTTGTGTACGGAGTACACAGCTCTCCTTCTGGCTGCAGGATCTATCAACACGGTACCATCTAGGAAGCAAAGAATGGCCATCACCAATCAACTTTGCAATTGTCTTACTCTTGGACTTTACAGATTCCAGAATGGTGAGATACTCATTTCATTTCTTTAGAAATTAACTAGTCTATGTTGTTTTGCAGTCAGAAAAAAAATGGGCTAAAATAAGCTCCCTACATCTACTCATGGCAACTGGTACCAAAGCTGCACAGACTGGAACTCCTCACCTGGGGCTCCCTTTGTTTATCTCCATGCCAGCATTCTAGAGAAGTTATTCTTATATAAATACTTATGTGATGCCATAAGAAGGTTCTGGGTTTCTGGGATCTTGGTTTTCACCTTAGTCACAAGCTTTTAATTAACTTAAAAAATGTTAGCCACCTATTTGATTAGCAAAATCTCTTTCTTAAAAGTTTCCAAAGGTCTATCCTTTTATATACAAGAAATACCCACTTTTTTTTATTTTCAGAAGAGAGCAAAAATTTCCTTCTGCAATAATACATAGCATGAGTCATGCAAAGGGTTTGAATAATGTGTAGAACAACGTTACTATTGAGTCATCACCAATGATACAAGACCACTTGAATACTGATGAAGTCAAATCCTTTATAATCATAAGAAATCAGAATACTATTTTTTTTTTGCATTAAAAAGCTCTATTTCTGTTTTTTCCTGAGAAGAGACACTGGTACTAGATAGCTCTGGTTCTTATTCATAAAGGAGGAGGGTTTTTATCCATATAAAATAAGTGAGATCTTGGGCAAAGACAAAGAATTGAATGTATAACATGAAGCTAGATGTAAGTATCACCTCCCCCTGTTAAAATGATTCCCTTTTCCCACTGTATGTGAAATATTTAAAAAGCAAAGAGCTGGAGAAAAGCTCAGTAAGTAAAGGGCCTGCTATGTAAGCACAAGGACCTGACGTTGGATCCCCAACACCCAAGTATGAGAATCCAGCCATGGTGGCTTGCATCTGTACCCCCAGAGCTAGAGGGTGGGTGGAGATGGATAGACCCCTGAATCTCATTGGCCAGCCAGTCTAGCTGAATTGATGAGTGCTGGCTCAGTGAGACATCCTGTCTGAACAAAATAAGGAATGATAGAAAAAGATACTATCAGCCTCTGGCCTCCACGTGTACCTACACATACCTGCACGTGCACCTGCACACACATGTGCAAACACACACAAGTATATATGTCACAGACATACATAAAACTGGCCCGGTTGTGTCTAATGTACCCAGCAAACCTGTGATTATCAGGGTTTTAGAAGAGATGACTGACAGGGTTTGATGGGTATGTTGGAATGCTTGTGATTTATTATATAATTTAAGTGCCCATCTGTGCAGCTGAGCAAAGACATAGCTGATGAAAATATCATCTGTCCAGCTGTTTTCTATGCTCCACTGAGGTCATGAGAATTGCTTCTCGGCTGCCATCACCACTCTTCTGTCAACAACCCCACCTTCTATGTCAAGGACCTTTCATTTCCACACTCTCCTGAAAATGCAAGGGCAGAAACACTAGTCTCTAGTCCTGAAGAAGATCCCAGCAATTTTCTAGGCTAGCTGCAGTTTAATGAGCCTTGACATTGATTACAGAAGTCATTCTCTCAACCTCTGTATCACTGTGCCTCATCTCCTAGCTACACATTGTGGGACAAGGAGCTGTGATTTGTTCTGTTCTCCTGGGTTGAATCTCTGGCTCCCTACATCTATCTTTGAACGTGTGAAAGAAGAAATGAGGTGCTGGATGTTTGGCTTAATAGTAAAGGGCTTGTGTGGCACATACAGAATCCTGATTTTGATCCCTACCACCAAAAGTGTGGTGGGGAAAGAAAAAGGAAAATATATAGAAATGAATTATGTAATACCAAAAGCAGGCAACACACTACTTTCTGCATTAGTCAAGGTTCTCCAGAAAAGCAGAATCATTAGGATGTGTTCATATTATGTGAGATGTTTATTATTAAAAGACTTAGTGAAGGTTTTTATCTTGACAGCTATAGAGGCTAAGAAGTCCCATAACAGACCATCCATATACTAGAGACCATAGGATGTTGGTAGAATGACTGAGTCAAAGTCTAAGATCTTAGAACCAGGAAAGCAATTGGTTAGGTTAAAGTAAGGTTAGGTCTAAGACCAAAGATCCGAGCACCCAGGGAACCACTATTATAAATCCTGGATTCCAAAGGCCAGGGATATGTGAGTGCCAAGGAGAGAAAGAGTGTATTCCAACTCACAGAGGTAAATATATTGCCTTTCCTTTGCCTCTGTACACACTGGGCCTCACCTAACTGGATAATGCTCATCGACACTGAGAGCTGACTTCCCACCTAGACCATTCAGCTACACTTGCTACTGTCCTCTGACACTCTCATAAACAACCCAAACTCATGGTTTGTTAGGTTTCTAGGTAGTCCTTAATGAAGTCACGATCTAAAATTAACCATCATTCCCTCTCACCTTCCAGGAGCTTCTTTGGCTGTCTTGTCTATTCTCCCTTGGCTCTGGGGCTACTGAGAAGTTTGTAACTGTAAGAACTGGAATAACACATAGCCATGTAACATGATAGACTTGAGCCCTGTGGGCCTTAGCAACTGGTTTACTAACCTTTCCACGGAGATAGCCACTCACTGAGTACAGGTGTGAAGACAGATGCACAGTGCACAGGAATGAGCTAGAGAGAAAAGCCAACAAGTTAGTGAGTACTGGTGGTCCAGCATGACTAGAAGAAAGAATTGCAAATATATTGAGTATTTATTTAATATGCCACAGACAGAAAGGTATTCAGATTTATTACTACATCGAGTGTGCCTTTTATATCTTTCAGAGTCATAAGTAACAGTTCAGACCCAAATCCAAGCCACAGCAATGCCCTCAAATCAGCACATGGGAAAAAAAGGATAGTAGAGAAGAGGCCAACAGATGTCTTCAACTTGACCTTTGACTTCATTCCATTCCCTCATCTGGCTGCCAAGGGACTGGCCCAGGACTCAAGCCTAATTGTCACCTGCACTAGAGAGTCAAGCCAAGTGGAAGAGGATCATAAATGTGCAAAAATCCTTTCTTAAAAATATAGAGACCCCAGGCTGGACAGATGGTTAGCAGTTAAGAGCACTGCTATTCTTGAGGAGGACCCCAGTTCAATTCCCAACACTCACATGGCAGCTAACAACTGCTCCTAACTCAAGTTCCAGGGGATCCAGTGCTCTCTTCTGACCTCTGAGGGAACTGTACAACAGGGGTGCACTCATATACATGCAGGCAATATACTCATACACATAAAAAAATAATAAATAAGGCACACGAAACATAGTGAAACAAAGGGTAAAGAAAACACTAATGCATCTCTCAGCTCTCATCAATGAAGCCCCTCATGCAACAGTGGGCCATGATCACAAAAAGATAAAAATAGCTAAAGTATAGAGAATAAGAATCTGCAAGAGTGTGGGTTCTTGTACAGTACTCCTATATTAAACCTCATTCACCCAGGGATCAGGGACCATTGCAGAAGAGGGGACAGAAAGATTGTAAGAGCCAAGGAGGAGGTTCATGACTATATGGAAATAGAATCTTACAGGCTTCTGGGACCTTGCTCATATGAACCTACAGTAATGATGTAAGTATGCACAAGGACCATGCAAACACAAGCAGACAAAATCTTAGCACAGAACAGTGGAAATGTACAGCAGGCCCAAATCTTGGCCAAAGAACTATTGGTCAGCTGATCACTGCTGGGTAAGGAAAAGCTTGTCTCTTAAAGAGAAGGACTCCAAGGCTGACAAGGCATCAGTGGATGAACTTTCACTGAGGGATATCTTGGGACACTAACTTGACTCGATGGGCCTTAACACAAATGACAGAATGCATGAAATGCAGTGGGAGGCTGTGTGCCAGTTGGGAAAAGATATAAGATGATTAAGGGGTTCTGTATGAAATATACAAAATTTCAATAAAAATAAAATATTTTGAAAAACAATATATAGATAGGGTCCTTTCCAATGTCAATATTTTTTAAAACAAGTCCTGTTTTCCTATCCATTTTGGGGTTCTGAATTTTACCCTACAATCGTGAATGAAAACAAGGTGTTGGGAAAAGCTACTAAATGCCCTACATATTAAAAAATACCTGATTTATAATAGTCTTAGTTCTATATACTAGGCAAAGAGTCAACACTGAAATGTCTTTATGAAAATTATATGAATTACTAGTGCTAAAAGCTCTAGGTCACATATTCAGAGCCAGCATACCTGTGGTGAAGAAATCCAAGTGAAGCCATATGACAGAAAACAGACTTATCTGGCACATGCTATACTCTGTCATTTCAGAGGGAATAATAACATTCTAAAAGCCTCTCTTCTTCTCCCTAGTCCATCACAATAATGATAAGCAATATTTGAAAGAATATTTGCAAAGAATTTTAACATTCATTCACTTATTCTATCTTCGGCGATAAAGAAGCTAACATCCCTTTGATAGATAATGGGACAAGAGACAAAGAAACACCGAGATATATCCAAGGTCACCTTCCAAGTCCCGGTTTCTTTCAATTATATCCTGAGACTTTCAATGTTCCTTCATCCTATCTTCAGAAGTGTCTATTGCTCGAACAGTAAACTCTTATGTGGATAATTATGAATCAAAACATTTTTAAGTAATATTAATAAAATTAAATCCATAATTGTTTATCTTTTGCCTATTGAGTTTTATGCATAGAATTATTCAAAGAAAACTGATTAGAATTATAGTAAAAATATATGCGTAGCTGTAACTAAGTAATGTCCTTGTTTTCAATGTGCTAGAATTATACATACCTTTGACGCATAAGGTGTGTTCATAATTTAGCAAGATAGCCATTATAGGCTAAACTATGTTCTCCCCCTCCCAAATTAATACACTTAACTCTACCCCCATCCTTGGGATCTTAAAAGGATAATAAAGGTCATTAGGGTAGGCTCTAAGGCAACTTAAGTATATCTTTAAGGGAGAGGAAATTTGGGACCAGGAATATAGCTTAGTTGGTAGAGCTTTCCTAGCATGTAAGAGGCCCTAGTTCAATCTCTATAGCAACATAAATTGAGCATGGTGGCACTCGTCTGTAGCCCCAGAACTCAGGAGGTGGAGGCAGGGAGAGACTAAGTTCAAGGTTTTCCTGGTTACATTTTGAGCTTGAGGCCACAGTGAAAACAAAGATGAGACAGCCATTTACAAACCTAGAAGAGAGACCTCAAAAGAAAGCAACCCTTCGACACTTTGATCTCAAGTTTCTAGCCTCCAGAAATCAAGAAAATAAATGTGTTATTTTAGAGAGCCCAACAGCTGTTTTGTTATGACAACCTTGGAAAATGGATACAATAGTTAAGATCTAGTTACTAATACAGGTTAATTAACATAACTCACTTTTAATATAACATACGGATATGAAAATACTACTGCTTTTGTTTACAAAAATGAGTGTATATGCTAATTTTGAGTAGATATTATGTTTTGAACATAGGCATCATTTACTAGCCATTCTAATTATTCACATTTGAGTTAAATTGACCTTTATAACATTAGTTTTAAATTCTGGATTGGCATTGAGATTTTCAATAAATCAATTTTATGTGAAACAGAAGAGAAATTTTCCCAACAGTGGGTAGGTTTATGCTGAATATTAAGAATGGATAAGGTTCTAATATAAATTCTTGAGGAGAAAGACAAGGAAAAGGCCAAGTGAAAAATCATTCAGAAGTGAAACAGGCTTGCTTGGTTGAAGCAGAAGTGATGAAGGCCAATCACCTTGGTTTCCAGGAGGAGCTACTGAAAAGAGGGAGGGGTAATGGGAAGAGTGTGAGGAGCCAGTATGAAGCCCTTCTACGAAGAAGGCCTGCGGGTGACCTCATGTTCTTTCCCGCGTCTGCCTCAGGCATCTGCTGAGTTTCTACAGACATGCCCAGGGAAACAACTCATTTCTTCCTACGGTAATTTCGTTCCTAGAGTCATACAGGGGAGCTGTAACCATTGTCCCCATCCTAGAAATAGTGAGCAAGAATCTTTAGGATAGTGTTCTCAACCTTGGTTACACATTTAGAATTACATGAGAATCTTTTAAAATGTCGGATACTCAGGTGGGAGTCAGAACCAATGAACTCTGACTTACAGGAGGGTTGGAAGCCAGGCATTGTCCTATCGCATTCCCCAGTAATTCCACTGTGTAGGCAAGTGAGACCCACTTCTACAGGCAGCAAGGTCCTGTCCTGGCGCTTATGGTAGGCTTCCCAAGTGAAAAATGACAGATCTTCTAATCTTCTATTTTTTTTTTCTTTTTTTGGTTAGCTTCCCATAATTCCTTAATTAAAAACAAACATTCCCTCTTGTTTCTCCTCTACCTTGATATTCTATCAAAAACATCATCCTCACTTAGATCAACTTACTTCCTCAACTAACAAGATAAAGAGAACGTCTACACAGAATATAAAATATACGGGTCCTGAACGGGACTGGACAACAACACCCTATACAAATGGTGCTAGAAAGGACAGTATTGAAAATGAAAGCATAAACAGACCGTTGGGCAGGAACAGCTTTTGAGTGACCCTGAAAATATAATCCAGCAGAAGTCTGATAAGATCAGTGCAGATCTTAAAGAAATTATGAAGAAGAGAAAAATGAAACTGTTAAATGTTAAACACAGTATGAAGGATGCATGGGCTCCGGAGGATGTCAACTGAACTTGGCATCCTGTCCGTTATTTTGTTAAAGTAGCCCTGGCAAACTAATACAATAACTAAGATTCAGTTGCTTATGAGTTAACTATACAACTTACTTTTAATATAATATGTGCATATTAAAGTATTCATATATAGATTAGGTACATGGGACAGCTGAGAAAAGGAAATGAGATTCTGAGATTGTAAGCCTGAATAAGAAATTACAGAAATGAGGAAATGAAGAGAAGAGGTTGAGTTTTCTAGGAGGAAAGTAGAGCAGGAAAGAGGATTAACTATGCTTTGGACCTGTCTGAGAAAATACGGCCTTTAGAGAGTAAGGCCGGCAAAGCCACAGTAGCAAATACAAAGTGGTACTGAAATAAAAGCAATGAGATAGAGACCAACGGAATAGAAAAGAAGATTCTGAAACAAACCCACACAGCTTCAGCCACTGATTCCTGAGAAAGATGTCAAAACACATTGGAGAAAAGAGCTTCCCTGACAAATGGTGCCGGGACACTGGACATTCACATGGAGAAGAATGAAACGAGATTCCCATCTAGTGAAATAGATCAACTCAAAATGGATCAGAGACCTTAGTGTGAGACTGTGAAACTCTGAAATGCCCAGAGGAAAACACAGGGGAAGGTCCTCAAGATACAACACAGGCAGTGACTTTCTGAGCAAGAATCCAATAGCTTGGGCAACAATAGCAAGAACTAGCAAGCAGAATGCCTCAAATGAAAAAAAAACTTCTGCACAGCAAAGGAAAGAAATTAACACAAGAAAGATCCAATAAGATGGAAGAAAATCCCTGCCAGCTACGTGTCCTCAGAAGATCAATTTTAGACTATACACGGTACTCAAAACCTTACCACCAAGAGAACAAATGATCTGACCAAGAAACAGACACATGAACTGAACACTTCAAAACAGGAAATGTAAGTGGTCAATTAATAGATGAAAAAAGTATTTAACATCTTTAATCATCAAATAACTGAAAATCAAACTTCAAATCAAAACTACATCGAGATTTCACCTCACTGCAGTCCAGTGTGGCTATGATCAAAAAAAAAAAAAAAATTAAAAACAACAGATACTGTGAAGACACCAAGAGCAAGGAACCCTTACACAACAGTGGGGTGGAGAGCCATCTGGACATTTGGGAAATATCGTGAAACCAAATGAAACATCTTCTCTACAGACAGGAGATCCTGGATACTCCCAGAAGAACAAGACAAAGGAAGAGGCGGGTATGGAAAGGAAGAGGAAGGTGCTGAATGGTCAAGACAGAGGCCGGAGTAACAGGTGGATGACTACATGTTCTGTCATTGGTTTTCCATTGCTCTCCTCTGACAAAGTGCTGTACCCGGAGATAGAAATCATTGGTAAAGCACTTGCCTAGCATGGCAGAAAGCCAAACACATACACCCCTAAAAGACTTAATCTGATAATAAAAGGCTTCTGTACATAGGTTGTCATATGTGTGTGTTTGCTCCTACTTCCACACACCATTCTCCATGCAAATATATTCTTTTAGGCTTCTTCGTACATACATGCTATTTTCTTCATCTGACAAAAATCTTACTTGCTTTTCACAATGTAACCTGCAGGGCTAGCTCCACTGTGGATCCCAGTGCACTCCTCTTCCCTAGCCATACACTGAATGCTTTCTCATGCTGGCACTTCAGCGTCTACACACCTCAGTGAGAGCACTACCATATGGCATCCTAATTATCTTTTTCTCCATCTGTTTCATTTATCTATTTCTATGTAACAAGCCACTCTAAAGCACAGTACATTAAACAATAACTAATTTATTACTTCTAAAATCTCTTGTTTGGGGCTGTAGAGATGGCTCAGCAGTTAAGAGCACCTGTTGCTCTTGCAGAAGACCAGGGTTTGATCCCAGTACCCACATGGTTGCTAACACCCATCTAGAACTCCTGTTCCAGGAGATGTTTTTCCCTCTTCTGGCCTCCCTGGGCATTGCATGACACAGGTGCTCTTGCATACATGCAGGCATAACACTCACATATAAAAGAAAAATTCAATAAAAATAAAAGAACTCTCTGGTTTAAGTGGGATCAGCTGTAGTTCTGCTCTAAGTGATGTCAGCTGGGACTCTCAGATGAGGGCCCCACTAACTAGAACTTCTACAATGGGCTGTAGAACTGAGATTCTTTCTCGCCATGGGATCTTTTTACGTGACCCCCTCCGCCCCCCTCACCCCTATCCCAAAGGTAGCCCAACTTCTTCTATAGCAATCTAGGCTTTCAAAGAAAAGCTTTCATAAAGAAAGGAATCAGAGGCTGCCAGGCCTGTTAAAGGGAAGGCCCTTAAGTGTCACTGTGTCACTTCTACTGCTGAGTACAGAAAATACAAAAGCATGAATTCTAGATGGCATGGTTCCATGGGGAACTGTCTCTCTTGCTAATCTTCTACTTGCCTGAAGGCCAGAGATTACATCTCTTTCCTCTGTGGCCTCAGTACCTGGCCTGGAACTTAAGACGGACTGGATGGTTTCTAATGACCTTCGAATGATATGCTAGTTGAACTGGAAGTGGAAGGCTGAAGCATAGGCCCAGTAAAGAATAGGTGTTGGCAATGGAGGTTCGGGGCTAGAAGAAAAGGCCACATAGTTACACTTGCAATGTGATGTCAAAATGAGATTAGACATGTTGTCATCAGCTTTCTGAATTAAATCAAATGTCTTCAATTATCTGCATTAAAAGTATTAAGAGTGAACATTTTTAAAAACATACCATATCTGTAGAATTTTGTTTAGCATGTCTGCATTTTTAATTTGGAAATGACCTGGACTTTTTCTGACAACTGAGAGTCCCCAGGAATAACTGTTGTTAACTGCATGTCTTAGGTAAGCCCTTCTAAATTATGTTGCTAAGAGACACTCTGAGAGTTCAGTGGAACTCCTGCAGGAACCTCTTCAGAGGGGATGGAGACGGGTCTGGGCTCAGCCTGTACCCCACCCTCCCAAACAGGGAGATTTTCTTGCCCTAATTTTTTGATACAAGTAAGGTTTTATTTGCAAAACAAATAAAGGCAAGAACTCACCCCCCCCCAACCACACAACAATAAATAAATTGTGAAAATTACATGCTAGTCAAAAAAAAAAAAAAGAAAAAAGAGAGAGACAAATTAACAAGATTAACCATGAAGATTCACTTGAGGCTAGACAGCCTAAATTGGCAACAGACCAGATCAATAGCCTTTTTGGCAACTCTGAGGAGATTTAAAAGTTCAGGGAGGGTCAGGGGAAAGGATAGAAGAGGTAAGTAGCACACTTTGAGTTCAAAGCCTAAATTTTAGTTCAAGTTGTATTAACCAACTTTCTAGTCTGGGATAGGGCCTATGACCTCTGTGAGCCTCATTTTCTAATTTGTGAAATAAGGTCATTTGTCTGAAGGAATTCTAAGGTTTGGGGTTCCTGAGCTAAGACTCTGTAACTTCAGGGAATTAATGAATCAGAGTAGGTGACTGACAATGGTTTGCTGGCTGTATGCATTATTCAGTAGGATCAGAGGAAGCTCAGAATTTTCAGAACCAAAAGGGAAAGATGAAAGGTTTAGGAATTTCCTGTTGGAGTATACTTAGGTCAGAAAATAACCAATATTGAATACAGTGTTAAATTCTCATACCTGCAACAAACAGGTACAGCTGTTCCCATCTTAAAGACAAGGAAAGCCAGGCACAATGGTATATGCCAGTTATCCTATCATTGATGGGGGATGGGACGATAGGGAGGGCTAAGGTAAGAGGAACAAGAGTTAGAGGCCAGCCTAGAGTATGGAGTGAGACTGAGGCCATATAGCAAGACCCTATCTTAAAAAAGTAAAAGAAAACAAAATTACATTAACATTCAAAATTGTTTAAAGGAGGGGCTGGAGAAATGGCTCATCAGTTAAGAGCACTGCTGCTCTTGCAGAGGACCCAGGTTCAGTTCCTAGTACCCACATGGCTAAGAACCATCTCTAACTCCAGTTCCAGGGGACATGATACCATCTTCTAGTTTCCATGGGCATTGCACACTTGTGTTCCCCGATATACATACAGCCAAAATACTCATAAACATAAAATAAAAATAAATATTTGTCTTAATCCTTAAAAACTTTTAGAGGTAATAAAATTGAATTTAAAGGATTGTCATTTCCCTAGCACAACGAGCAAGAGACAGAACAGGGATTCAAATCTGGGAACTTAGTCCCTGTCCATATTTACTACATTGTAAAACCCTGAATATGGAGGCTCTGTTGTCAGCTTAATTCACTTTATACTACCTCACATAGCTTCAGGCACCTCAGTGGGTCCTTTTATTACATAATAATCGTGTTACTGGTATGGACAAAGTTAGTTCTGGTTAAAGACTCTTTGAGATGCAAGATAGTTAACTGCATTTAGAATTTTAATATTGGTTCTCTCACACTATCTTTAAGGAATGCTGTTTTATTAGTTACTTTTCTATTGCTGTGATAAAAAGACCATGACCAAGGCAACTTACAGAAGGAAGAGTTTATTTGACTTACAGTTCTAGAAGGTTAAGAGTTCATCATGATGGGGAAGCATGGCGGAGGAGGTAGCCAGAGCAGAAAACTGAATGACCATATCTTCAAGCAGGCAAGAAAGCACAGAAAGACTAGAAATCCAGAAACGTTTAGGATTCTCAAAGCCAATGCCTAGAGACTTGCTTCCTCCAGCTTTGGTCACACCTCCTAAAGTTTTCATGACCCTTTCCAAAGAACAACACCTATAGGGCACCCAGTGTCTAAATTCTTGGAGCCCATGGGGAACACTCTCATTCAAATCACCACAGATGTAGAAATTCAAAAATTCTGAATTATGTTCTATGAATTAAGTTAAAGTGTTAGGTGGCAAAAGTGGCTGAAATAGTTCATGTTTTGGCAACTTATAAAAACGGCCATAAACAAACATAATGATATCTTCCATCTGTAAAACAGGGAACAGATCATAGGACGTCTTCCTACATATACTTTCAGCTAATCCCTCCAGCTCTGTAAACACTATTATCCCCTTTTATAGATATCTAAAGTCTAGGGATTACACAGGTTAAAGTTTTTGCCCAGGGAGATGGAGCTAGTAAGTAGAATCAAATTTTGATCTTCAGACACCAAGTCCAGCATATTTCTATTATACTATAAGCTACTTTATGAAAGTGTACATTTATATAATAGTAAAATATAATAGCTATTGCACAGTAGAATAGAACTGGCTATTTCACCCCCTTGAGGAGGAAATTTTATTCTTACTAAAGATTTGGTTGCTAGAGGTAACTATTAAAATTATGATAGATACTGATAGAAATACGTAGCTAACACTAAAATATGCAAGTAAAAATAAAATAAAAAGCTTTAAGAAACTGGGACCCAGAGGCATTGCCTAGCACATACAGGACTGGGAAACCTATTGACTATTTTAATGTTATTAGGATTTAAAATGTATCCATTTTAAATTAGCCCAAAGAGCTAAGTCACTTGGTGTTCTTGATGGTCATTGTGTTGATTTTTGTCCTTGTTTTTACAGTGCTAGGGATCAAACTCAGAACCTGTCATACTCTGAGCAAGTTTTCTATTGCTAAGCAAGATTTCAGCCCAGTTTGATATTTACAGAGCATAATTTTCTTGATCTCAAGGTGATCATAGAGCTACAACCTGTTCTTTAAACCCATCCAAGTCTCGAATTTCCTTTAGTTCTCCTGCTAGCCATCTGCATAACCTTGAGGGGAGACATTAGCCTCTGATTCTAAGTTTCCTCAATTTTAAGCAACTGTTCCTATATTAATGAATATATTAATATTCCTATATTCATAAATATTCCTATATTAATGAATTGACTTGAAATTAAATATGAAAGTATAAACAAAACATATAGCAAAGGATCTGGCACTCTAAAACACTATTTTTTTCTATTTACACATTTGCAAGTATTTATACATTGGGCTTCATACTAAGAACAAAACAAACACACACACACACACAAACAAACCACAAACACCTTCCTCTGCTTATCTCTGGCATTAACTAAAAGATGGACTATTTAGCATCTCTCCTGTACCTTGATAACAGGAACTTGGTAGGGAAACAAAAAATGCTAGTTGAATTAAGCTAAAATCAAATTATGCCACCCCCGGGGTCTGGAGTGTTTGTAGAAGACCACCACTGCCAGCATCTCATTGGCCAATATCCGGCTAATATATAAAAGGATGTTGTCCTTGCAACATTCCTTCTTGGTCTCTAGGTCCTGCCTTTTTGTCATGGTTCATTCCAGCTGAACTAAAATTTCCCCAAACATGACTGAAGCGATGGGCCGGATCTAACAAGATTAAGTTTAATAGGGATAAATGTAAAGACTTATACTTCAGTCCCCAAAGAATCCTGTACAAGAGCTAGATGGGGAATATGAGGATTAGCAGCAACATGTGTGAAAAAGACTTAGGGGTTTTAGTTGATATTGAGCTCAATTAGTCAACAGTGTGTTTATGTGAGTCCAGCCAGCATTAACACCTGCTCCAGCCTGGCTAGTCCCTTTATTACACTAGTTCTTAAACTCCATCAGTACGTGGCTTCTTTCATTTCTCTGATTCAGTGTGTCTGGTGTGGGGGTCTGAGAACTTGCATTCCTGAAAAGTTCCCAGGTCTGAGTTAAGATAGCTGGCCTTGGCATCATCCTTTTGGTACAACTGCCTTCCTCTATCCTGTCTGGTCAGGTAATGGTTGACCTGCCAGGAACAGGGATGGTGAAGAGACTGAAATCATAAGAGGGAGAAAGAAGAGGAAGGAGAAGCTGTGTGTGCTGCTGCATGGTTGGTAAAATTAATAATAATTAACATCTGCGCAGGGTTTATTGTGGTCTAGAAATTCTACCAAACATAACATATGGAACTCGTGGCAGTAATTATAATGCTAGTAATAATACCAACCACCAGCCACATAGAATTTTCTGTGTGTCATTTCGTTCTATGTTCTTTACATACTTAATACTTACAGAGTCGTTAGGAGTGTGTATTACTATGCTCCGTTTTCAGATAAGGGCACTACAGCCCTAAGAAGAAACCCACAAAGGCCACACAGTCACAAGAGACAGGGCAGGATTTGGACCCAGATGTGCTAACCACAAAACTCTGTGATACTAGGAGACCTCCGCAGAGCCTTGATTGAAGTAAAGATGCAGTTTAGCTTCAAAGAGAAAAACAAAGGGCTCAATGGTGGATGGAAATGCAGAACATGGTTTATCATATAACAGAATACTGTCCAGCAATAAACTTGAAACAACTGCTGAAAACATTGGAAAATGGGAATTAATTGTGGTGAGTAAAAGAAGTCAGACTGTAGGAAAACGATTAGACCATGTTAACTAGTGAATAGTGACAGAGCAGATCAGTGGCCACCTAGTGATGGGTAGGTATGGTGGGAAGGGTACTTTGCCAACAGGTAGTGGGTAAAGGATTACAAATAGACACAAGGCAACTTCAGAGGGAAATGAATATTTCACTCCTTTATGATGGTGGTGCTTTCAAGGATGTCAGAATATTGCAAAATGTATCAATCAAATTGTCCACTTCACCCATAGTGAACTGTCTGTTCATCATCGTTCAGTGAATGTGTAGAAACATCTTTGGGTCTAAAGATATTAAGTAAAACCCACAAATCATGCAAAGTACACTTGTGTTATTGTTCTAATTGACTGAAATTTGTGTTTGGTGCAGAATCATACCAATAAAACAAGTAATTTTGATAAATGACCCCCTCATCATATCTAACATATATTCAATATATCTTACTAATTTCCAAGTAGAAATACTAATTAAATAATAACTTAGAGTCTATGAAAACCCAGCTCAATGGAACAATCAATTACTAAATTGTAGCTTATTGCAAAACAAATTGGACTCAAGAGGTTAAAATAAAACATTCGTTTCAACAGTACTAATAGTAGTGGACATAATGTCAGTTCCTTCATCAAACCTGCATTTTAAAACTTTCCAAACAATCAAGAAATTTGGCATTCCTTCTAATGTAAATAAGAAGATAGAATTTTCCCTTTTAATAGATATTTAAATTTAAGTTTCCCTAAGAATGGTGTTTTTGTAACTTAGAAATTTTTTCCCTGTATTTATTTAGTGTGTGTGTGTGTGTGTGTGTACGAGTGAACACCCGGCGTGTGTGGTGGTCAGAGTACAATTTTCAGGAGTCCGTTCTCTTCCACCATATGGGCTCAAGGAACTGAACTCAGTTCATGAGGCTTGGCAGAGAACCATCACCTGCTGAGCCATCTCATTGGCCCTTGTAATATTTTTTTGCAAACTGCTTTTGGTTTGTGGACATTTACATTACTAGGATTCATAATTTGGTTTAAAATTCATCTAAAGGAACCAGCTTGTCACAGAGTTCTCTAAAAAGCAGTCCCATGCTTTTTAAAAATGTTAATTAGAAGAGTCATTAAAAATTTTAATTCACAGTGCACATGTGTCTTTAGAGCTTAGAAGAACTGTGAAGATCAGTGCATGAAGAATTCTGATCAACCTGGAGACACTCCTATAGAACCACTCTTGAAATTGCTCAGGATTACTAATACAAGGCTGTGTTCAGCTCACTCCTGCCTTCCTAGATGCTGGAAACCGACCTGTGTTTCTAAAGCAAACTGCGAGCTTTGGCAGAGGTGGGCGGCATACCCAGATCTTTGTTCTAGTTCCAGGAGTCCTTCATCCCCTCCTGTATTCCCAGGAGAATGAAGTGACACAAGTCAAGGATAAACTCAAGGACACAGCTGGACCTCCAAGATAAGGAGAGGAGTACAGTGTGGGACAGGAGGAGTGAAGACAGGGTTGTGTAACTCTAGCAGATTTATTCCCCTCCCTCTACGGCCTAGGGAGGTCAAGGGAAGGAGGCCAGCAGCCTTGTGAGACTGCATAAAGGGAGGCCCTGAAACACAAAGAGCTATGGATTTCGCTCCGGGAAGGGAAAGAAACCAGGAGGGGAGTGTGGTGAAAGCCACAATGAAACAACAAAGTTTGAGTAATGTCTCTTTTCCCCTATCTTCAAACCCTGTGGGGGGTGCAGGATTCAGGATTCCTTGGTCTTGGTTTTTAACAACTGATAATGAAGTGGAAAGGAACACAAGAATAACGTCCAAGATTATTTAAGAAATAGTACTACCTCCACAATCTAGGATGGTTCCCAGTGTATTAAGAAATTACGGAATCATGTTTAGATAGTTCCATTTATAGGGTTTGTCTTTGTTTACTATTGTTATTTCAGAATACCTGAAATTAGGCAAATTATAAAAGGAAATAGGTTTATTCTGATGCATAGTTCTGGAAGTTGGGAGATCCAAGATTGGGGAGCGACATCTGGCAAGGGCATGCTGCTTCAACTCTGCTAAAAGGGGCAGTACAATGCAGACTCCTGGAAGAGACGGAATACAGGTGGAAAGTCTCTTTTTGTAATAACTTGCTTTCTTGGTAACTACTCTAGTTCCAAGAGATAAGAACTCACTCACATGGGAAAAGCATCAATCTATTCACGAAAGCACTCATGACCCAATTACTTCTACAGGACACCACTAGCCAACACTGACACTGAAGAATTAAGGTTCCAGTACTTTAACTTTGGAAGATGCACTCAAACCACAGCAAGGCTCAAAGTGAATTCCAACTGTAAATTTCTAATGTGGCTCCAAGTATATGTGATTTAATCAAGAAGGACTGAGAACAAAGTGCGGTGGAGAAGGATCTAGATAAATGGAGGGTAACCAGACCTGGCTACATCAGGTTGGACCTGTGAATTGTGCAGGTCTACCCCTGCTTGCACTAGGTTCATGCTCCAATCTATTAAATCATTCCTAATGGGACTGGAAGCATAGCTCAGTGTAGAGCACTGGCTTGGCAGGTATCTGGTCTTGGGGATTGCACCCTAGCACCACCAAAAATGAAAAAAAGAAGTCTTAGCAAGGAGCTCTGCATTTTCATTTTGCCCTAGGCAGCAAGCAGGTCTCAGGTCCTGAAGCAAAGTGTGATACATGGATCCCAGATCTCTCTCTGTTGACAAATCGCTCTTGACCAGGCGCCTATTCCTAGTTGCAATGCTTGTCAGATAACATTCAAAATAGACGTAATTCTAAGCTACTGCTTCTTCCTCACCAACTAGTATTCAATGGTTCATTAATAGTAACTTACAAATCCCGTTAGGTTCAAATTTATTTAATCCAAAATTTATTTTACATTTTACAAATTGCCAGAATTGTAAGCCTACAGAATATTTCTTCACACAGAATATTTTCCTTTCTACACATCTGCGCTGAGTCTGCATTCCTTTTAACATGGTGAGTGCACTGGAATCAGCTCTGTCCTCAAGCCTTCCAGCCTTAGCTATACGCACAATTTAGAATATTCGACTGACTTATCTCCTCTTGCGAAATCATGCAGACATTTGGATCTTCGAGGGAAGCAAAGGTCTTTACTTATGAGCACAGACTGGCCCTTAATTCTCCCTTCTTGGCTCCCAGAAGAATCCAGCACTACTTTCTAAGGGGCCAGGCCCAAGTGCATTTCTGATCTACCAGGACTTGATTAAAATGAAGCCGAAATCCCAAACACAGACTTACTTTTAAAAAAATGGTAGGAGTACGGCCAAGCCAGGATTGTTTTTTCCCCCTCCTATTGTTTTGTGCTATTTTGTTTCCTTTAACTAAGCTAACTTTTAAAGGGTTATGTCTACAGCAGCCTAGGGAACACACACAAATGTCTGATGGAGTGAATTAGATTTTCTGGCTGCAGGAAAAGTTACACGATCTGTAGATTGCCTCTTCAGGTTGGGGGAAGACAGAGTGGTCGTGGCCGGAGAATGCTAACTGTGAACAAACACTGCAAGAGAGATTTTTTTTTTTTCAAAAGAAGCCAGAGGATAAAGACTACAGATAGGATATTCAGAAACTTCATTTGCCTCACACACTTCACACAGGATCATGATCTCAGTAATTACTCGAGTAGTTTCCTAAGTATGGTAAAACCCTACCGACTGCAACCAATTTGGATGCTCTCAACTTAAAATCTATGTAAGTAATAGGTTTGACCTCTGCCAGCTTATCTTTCTATAGTGGCTATGAAAGTGACTAACATAAAAATGATTATTGAAAAGTTAACTATGTTAAAATATTTTAAAGCACTTGAAGGTGCTTTATAACTAACACTTGGCTTTATTAAAAAGTTTTTTTTTTCCTTTTGAGCTGAACACACACACACACACACACACACACACACGTGCCAAGCAGCAGGTGAAGGATTGTTATTATAAAGAAGCATGGATCAAAGGCCTATCTTCGGGGAGCATAGAGGCCAGGGGTGAAACAAGACAGATACATAGAAATATGACTTTCAATAGCCGCTGACTGGGAAAGTAAGGAATGAAGGCTCCAGATAACAGCTCCCAAGGAATGTCATAGTGGTTGCTATAGGGCTACTGGACATACTTGAAAATTTAAATTTTTCTTCCTTGTAAATGCCTGAATACCCTGAATACAGATTTTCTTCTTTATTGAAATGTTTTCTTCAATCTTTGGATGTTGGACACTTACTGTTAGTCAGAGATTGTGTTAGGCCTTGGGAGGAACATACAGAGGAGGCGGCAGCTCCTGGCAGAAAGGGTTTTCCCTAGGAAAGATGTCTCAAAGTAAATGAAGCTATAATAGAAAACATCGAAGGATCCTGGCCAGAGAACACAGATAGTGGGTTACACTGGACTTCCCCAGAGTCTGACCAGGAGACAAGGGTGTGTTTGCAAGCAGTTTATTTGGGAGGTGATCACAGAACTGCCAGGAGGGAGTGAGGAGTGAGGAAGTTCCACAAAGAAGCAGTAGCTGGTGATAGAAGAAGCATTACAGAGTAGTTTCCAGCTGTGAACTACTGGGGCTCTATCCTGCTGTGGAGCTCTGGACCCCACCCCCAACAAGATGCCTTCTCCAGCGCCTGCAGTGAGGACACCTGTGTTTTTTAATTTCTTTTTTAACCTTCTAACTTGCTTCCTTCATTGCTTGAGCCCCATTCTTCAGGAATGAAAACTCCCAGCACCTGTGTCCTGATCTGCCTCTAGGTTTGAAAGGAAAGACCACAGAAAACTGCTCAGAGCTGCTTGCTGGATAGTGCGCATGGAAGGAAGAAGCAGAGGATGGATGCGGTGTCAACGGTACTGAGTGAAGCATGATTTCAGATATGATTCTGAAAGGCTGCTTGGCACAGTGATACTTCAGAAAGGCCACATAAAGATGGAGGCTGTGATGGAGACTTGATGACCTTGACAGGAATTGAGGGCGTTGGCAGGAGTGACTGTAAGACTGAAAGTAGATGGAAAAGGGCATGGAGTTGTCACTAAAGACGAACATCCCTGGGGAAATGGAGTTCCTGGCCAGCAAGAAAGAAGGAATAAAGGGACTATAGCAGAAAAGATAGACAGTAATAAGATTTATGCTTCTTTATATGTCCCTTGCAGCAACTTTATTTTTACTTATTTATTTTAGCACACAATTAGCTGTTTCTTAAAGCCAGACAACATGCACAAACTTGATCCTGTAGATATCAAGGAGACTAAATAGATTTGATTACTGGAGTGACATGATTACATCTTTATCTTGACAAGATTGCTCTAGAAACCTCAGAATTCTCAGGATGGTCTGGAAGAGGTGGACAGGAGGCACCCTCAGAGGCAAGGTGAGCTAGAATCACAGCCCCAAAGGGAACTGAAAGAACAGAGAAGTACTCTCACCCTGGACACAGAAAGGCCCAGGCTGCCTACCACAGAGAAAGATGGAAAAGGAAGGGAGGGTCTAAGGAATGAAGGCTGGTGACTCATGGGATTGATGTCTTTAACTGAGGTAATAAATTAGAGCAGGAAGAGGAAATTTTGTGGTTGGAATTTGGGTCTGTTGAATTCAATGTGGGCTGTTAATCTGGAGAAGAGTATCAGGCAGCTTCAGAATGCTGTGTCTGGAGTCTCCACAGGCTTACTATCAGACCTACAAAGATGAGGGCAAAATGAAACCACTATAGGTTGGCCACCGAATATTCAAAATGAGCAATGTTTTCTTGGAAATACAATTTGTAATGATCACTTTCATACACCAATTATGAGAGTCCCTCTTTACTTAAAATATGAGAGTAAGAGTCTTATGTAGCTATAAAAATAAGTTAATATATATATTATATATAGCATTCAGTCTACAGTAACTAGGGCTGGAGAGATGGCTCCATGGCTAATAGTACATGCTGCCCAAGTTCAGTTCCCAGCAGTTCAACAACTCCAGTTCCAGAGACTTCAACATCTTCTGGCATCCTTGAGCATCCACACTCACACAAACAAATCATCCCCATACACACATATACATCATTTTTAAAAATCAAAGTTTTTTGAAATAATAGTATAGGGAAAAAAGAATACAGGAACTCTAAGCATAAACTTAGTATAAACCACAAATGCATCGTTCAGATCTTTGGGTAATGGCTGAGATGACTACACCCTGACAACAGCGACTGACTGATTCTAGAAATACTCCAATTGTATTCCGGTAGGGGAACTACTGATTTTAAAGTATGAAATAAAGCAGTTATCAATTCATATTTGCCAAACTCCTCTAACTTGACTTTCCTTCTGAAGGCTGGACTCTCAGTGATATGTGCCTGCAGAGGCCCTACACAATATTTCCTGAGTACCTTTAGGCTGCCACTCTGCTATTTTCCTTGCTAAAACCAGCAGAAAATCAGTCATGAAGACATGTATTGAAGTTTGCAGAGGTTCAATAAATAACACTACTGCTTTCCTCACTTGAGTTTTGAATCAAAGGACATAAAGCCAACAGAGAACAAGCCCGCTTTATCACCATTGTTGATAAAGGCAAGCCTAGAGGATGTGGTTTAGATGAGAAGCAACAGGCATGGTAATGCTCCATCCATAGATTAGACAGATTTAGCCATCAAGTCCTCTGCAAAAGTGACAACTGAAGACCTCTCCACGTGTGGGAGCTCACCTTGTAAAGCAAACTCGAGGCATGAAAAGCAAACCAGAATTCACATGAGTGAGTGAGGAACCATCACAGAGTACATGAGGAGCCATCTCCCCTTCTGTGCCGCCTTCGAGACATTTCCACCAGCCGCAGTCAAGTCAGTGACTCAAGAAGAGATGAAAAACAGAGCTTGGAAAAATCTTTCAAATCCAAAGCCTGACTGTCATTGCAGAGAGATAAAGTGACTTGTTCAAGGTCACACAGTTCATTAGTAGACAATGTTAGACTAACATCCTTGAAGTTCAAAAAGAGAGATCAGGAAAAATAGTGGTTACTTGGTGCTGTAACTTTGTATACCACTCAAAGGTGCCTTTGAGAAGACACATCAGCCAGATGGTGGAAACTTTTTCAAAGAATCTCTAACCCAGAGAGGGAGCATAATGAAGCAGCTGACTTTGACATGGCCCCTATTCATCTTGATCAGAAAAATGTCTTCCCAGGCTCTGGTCTGTTCCTTCTCATGCTGTGGAAAATGCAGACCTTTCTCCTAGAAAGTGGGAAAAAGATATGTTCTATTTGTTAGTTTGTTCAGAATTACCTGCCAACTAGTACAGCGCCTGGCATACAGCAAACACTCAAGAAACTGAAATGATGAATGAATCAAGGAATGAGTAAATAAACAAGGCTTTCTTTTTGCTCAGAAAGGGCAAGCAAAGAGGAAAAATGAATGAATATTGTTCTAGTTATGGCAAAAAAAAAGGAGAAAGCACAATAGGGAAATCAATTCATTAAACTGTGCCAAAAATATTTCCTAGACATTTTGGTCTGAATGAGTCCAATTATTAACAATTATCATTCCAATTGACTTAAATGAAGAGAATGGGAAGAAAGAAGCAGTGGGAACATCCAAGTTAAACTGCAGCAACAACAGTTAGGCTGGACATATTGGCGCATGCCTGAAATCCCAGTATTTGGGAGGCCAATGCCAGAGGGTCAACAGAGTTCAAGGCTAGTCCGGCCAATACAATGAGACTCTCTTGCAAACAAATAAACAGCAGCAAGGAGAGCCCCACTCTTTATTGGGAACAATCATAACTATCCCACAGTTTTCCCAATGGACAAAAGACCAGGAACATTAAATATAGTTTGCTCCTCAGCAGAATGCCTCCCTTTTGAACACTAGTCCTACAGCATTTAACACCTACTACCCTATGAAGACAAGAAGTGAAATAAGCCAAAGTCAGAGAGGAAATGAGTGATCCCACTAATGTATGTATAAGGGCTGGACTGACCCCTTCAAAACTCATGCTAAAATTTACTTGATATCGTATCAGTATTAAGAGATGGGGATTTTAGGGTAGCTCATGTAGCTCACTTCAGAGAATGCTTGCCTAGCATCCACAGAGTCTTATGTTCAGTTCCCAGCACTGCATAATACTGGGTGTGGTGGCACACACCTGTAATCCCAGAACTCAGGAGATGGAGACAGGAGGATCATAAATGCAAGGACATCCTCAGCTACATAGCAAGTCTGAGGCCAACCTGGGCTACATGGGAACCATATCAAAAGAAAGAAAATGAGGTGGGACCTTTAGGAACATTGTTCCAAGTGATACACATTGTTGTAGTGGGAGCAGGTTTGTTATCCTGTGTTTGGTATGAGTCAAACCTCATAAAGGCTTCTGCTGCTTTATTATAGAGCAAGAAAGCATTGGGCCCTTGGATTTCTAAGTCCAGAATGGTGAGTCAAATGCAGTTTTACTGTTTATAAATTATCCAGTCTCGTGCACTCTGGTATAGTGGCAGTAAACAGACTCAGAAAATGTAGGATCTAAGAAAAAGAATTAAAGCACAGAGAAAACAGGTTATCAGGGACAAGAGGGACTTCAGGAATGTATAGGTGTAGATCAGAGGATACAAAGTAGAAGACATCTATAGTAAAAATTGTATGCTTGTTGAGTAGTCTAATATATAGCATGAAGACTTCTGATAATAAAATTCAACTGTACTTGGCATTTGTGCCACATGAGTAGATTTTAGTTCTCCTGCCACAAAAGAAAGGGGGTAACTATGTGAGATGAAAGCCGTGTGAATTTCCTTCACTATAGCAATCATTTTGCTTCCTATAACATAATTGTGTTTCAGTTTGCTTTTCAATGCTAGCAATTGGGTCGCAGGCCATTAAAGCTACATCCTCAGACTTGTAATATCACCTTGCATAACTTACACATGCACAATATTTATTCTAAAGAGTTAACTCAAGTATATACTACACATATTGTGAACTTCCACAAATGTTAAAAACTAACTTTCTGTTACATAAATCTATCCTTATGCTTATGTCCTTTTCTGTCCTCTGGCTGAAGATTTTCCTCTTGTTCATTCATGCATCATCCCATTAATTTAAAAAGTATTTATTAAATACACGACCTTTAATCCCAGCCCTTGGGAGGAAGAAGCAGGAAGATCCCTGTGAAATTGAGGCCAGTCAGGTCTACATAGTGAGTCCCAGACCAGCTGGAGTTATAGGGAGACCTTCTCTCAAAAAATAATGTATCTGTTAAATAATGACTGGGATGATAATTTCATATATTGTCAATGAACTACTCAGTAATAAAATTAAGAATACAATAGTATTAAAATAGTAACAAAAGAAACACATTTGAGAAAAAGTGCAAGAGTTGTATACTGAAAAATACAAAATTTTGTATTAACTCAAAACCTACCTGAAAAATACACTTACAATTTCTGAACATGAGTACATGTATATACCTGAAGGCTATATAACAAGAAACAGTGCCAGACAAGAGAAACCTCCCTTCCCCTTTGAGTTGTTGGTCAGGGTAGTCCATGAGACTCCAAAATAACACAAGCTATTGCCACAGTTCCTGATTACCTTCCAAAAGGTAAGACATTATTGCTGAAGACAGGACATAATTTAGACACAGAACTTGGAACAATAATGCTGGAGCTGACCTAGAAGCCTCTGCCCTGAAGACTAGCTATCATGGTTCTAAAGGATACTATGCAAGCTGCTAATGGAGAAAAATCAATCAATGCTCCAACCCAGGTGTAAAGACTAATAGCCACAATGACTGGCACAGCAAACTATCTCCATTGGTGTAGTACTGGCACTTTTATCAAGGGGTAATCAACAGCTACCTAATTGAACTTAATGCCCTTTCAATGGTAGGGAACTCATGGGTGGCACAGTAAATATAGCCAAATACACTCACAGATCTTAGAAAATATCCTATCTGTGTTCTGTCTCTAGACAAATGAAATTTCTAACAGTATGCTAAATATGGATCCTTATATTTACAGACAAGTATACTGCATATCACTCATCAAAGAAGCTTCTTTTTGTAACAGATGAAGGCTATTGCAGAGTGCCACAACTGGTCACTGAGAGATGATCAGCCCTAAGTGACACATCTACACTGGAACCTCGATATCTAAGAACGTAGCAAAACAGAGGGTAGAGAGAATGCTACTACATCCTTCAACTCCTATCAGTAAAGCTTCCTTATACAACAGAGTGTGTTGTATACTGGGGGCCACAACTGGCCAAGTTTCAGAGAATAAGAGACTGCAGAGTGTGTGTCCCTGGATAGGACTCCTATATTAAACCTCACCCACCTATGGCTCAGGGACCATTGCAGAACTGGAGGTGAGAAGATTGTAAGAGCCAAAGTTGGTGCATGAACATAAGGAAACAGAGGCTTTCAGACCTCTGGGAACTTACTCATATGAACTTACAGCAATAGTGACAGCATGCACAAGACCCGTGCAAACTCAATCAAATAAAAACTAGCCTAGAACTGGGGAATTGGCAATGGATTACTGCAGGGTGAAAGAGAGATGATCTTCTTTAAGGGAGCGACTCTAGATAGGCTGACTAGACTCCAGTGGATGAACTTACACTGAGAGACATCTGAGTATATACCATATGTGAAATCTGGTGGGGGGAGAGGGGTGGGTATGAGAGAGTGGCAGATGGGGAAGAGGGTCTAAGTTTGATTAAGATATAGTGTATGAAATGCACAAAAACTCAACAAAATATATACATAGAAATTAAAAAATTTCAAGGAAGCTAAAACACTCTTAATAAATGCAGAGACATTCTATGTTTGTGAAACAGAAGACACAACATAGTTAACATGATCATTCTCACTAAATGGATCTGCAGATTCTGTTCAAGTTTTACCATTTTTTTTTGGAAGAAATTGAGGAGCAGATCCATTTATATGGAAATAAAAAGGATCTAGAAGACCCAAACAATTCAGAAAAACAACAAAATTAGAGGCTTTCATTTTCTGACTTAAAATCTTGATATAAAGCTACGGTTGCCAAGACAGTATGGAACTGGCATGAGGACAGACAGAGCGACAGAACAGAACTGAGAGTCCTGAATGAGTCCTGACACTTCTATTCAATGGAACCCTGGCATGGGTGTCAAAGTAGTTTACTGGGGACAGGACTGTGCTCAATAAGTCGTGCTAGGAAAGTCAGGTATCCATACACAAAAGAGATGGACGTCGACCTTTACCTCAGGCCATATAAAAATATTAACTCAGGATAGCACATAGATAATATATCTAAGACTAAAAAGAAAGTATTTAGGGGAAAATATAAATAAACAAGAGAAAGACCTTTAAAAGAAAAATCACATAAAACATGGGAGAACAAAATCTTCAAAACCTGGAGTTAGATAAGGATTTCTCAGATAAGACATCAAAATTACCATCCATACGAGAAGATAACTAATAAATCAATCTTCAAAATTTTTCAATCTGAAATATATCTTTAAGAAGAGGAACAGTGGAGCAACACTCTGGAGTAAACGCTTCCAAAACGCATATCAAAGTAAAGAATGTGTATTCACATTCTTTAGAGAGAATATATAAAGAACTCATGAATTCAATGAAAAGAAAATAACAAAAATTGAAACACGAGAAGATATAACAGTCATCTCATCAAAAAGGACATATAAATAACTGTTAGCCTATTAAAAGATGTTTACATCACTGCAAAGGAAAACTACACCAGACACCGTTTCAAAGCAACTATTGTCAACAGAATACTCACAATAACAAATGTTAAAGAGAATGTAAAGACATCAAAACCCTCACCCTCTGGTGATAAGAAAGGAAACTTGCATGTTTCAATAAAAAATTTCAGTAAACCCAACAATTCTACTCCTGGGTATCTACTTAAGATGAAGTACATATGAAGAATGTTCATATCAGCAAACACTGGGCACAACTCAAATATCAGTCAATTTGCAAATGGATAGACAAACTGTGACCAAAGAATACAACGCAATATCATTTAACAATAAAAAGGAAGAGGTGACTGATTCATATTAAATGGGGATGAACTTCAAAACATTATGTGGCCAGGTGTAGTGACCCTAAATCACTGCACTCTTGTTGAGCATAATGTAAGGAGGGCCTAGCCAGGCCACCTGCTAGGAGGCATAGAGGAATGGCTCCTGTGGGCGTGGCGTTCTGCTCCGGCTAGTTGTGAGACCAGCATCTGGAAAGGACCTGCCTACCTGGGGATAAACTTACTATTGGCTGTATTTGGGACCCCACCCCATAAGGTCATTGGCTATCCAGACCTATAAGAGCTTGTGCACCTATTCAATAAATGAGTATGCAGTGCCATGCGCTTGGGCTGCTTCCCATCCCACTCCCGGAGTCTGTGGCTTGACTCTGCGTCTACTCACCCCCAACCCCTCGGGCTGGCACCCGAAAGTCCACTCGGGCTGGCCCCGAGTGGTGAGACACGACTGTAACGGAAACGACTATACACTCTAGAGGCAGAAGCAGGCAGATCTCAGTGAGACTGAGGCCAGCCTGCTCTACATAGGGAGTTCTAGGTCATTTGGGTCTACAGGAAGACCCTGTCTCAAAAAAAAAAAAAAATTATGTGAAGCAAAATAAGTCAGACACAAAAGATCCATTTTGCATGATTCCTTTTGCCATATATATGTAAAATATTTTTTCATATAATAAGTAGATATGTATTGTTTCATAATATACATATATATTTGAGGCAAATTTATAGAGAAAGTAGATCCGTGTGACAGTGTGAGATGATACTATAAATGAGCCCTAGAGATCTTATTTGAGGGACATAAATGTTCTCCTACCAACTTATGGTGAAGTGTGCATCACCTGGTAGTTACTAAAAACCATTGAATTATATGCTTAAAACAGGTGAATGATAAAAATATGGTTCAATAAAACTGTCCAAAAATAAAGTACAAATTTTTAAAACATTAGGAAACAGCTAATGTATCTTGTCATTCTGGATGTAACATACAGTATTTGCCAGTGCTTAAAACCATGGAAACTTTTAAAGTTTCCTTTCTAAAATCACCACACTAATACAGGTTTCCCTGACCTCTCTTACTTAATTTTATTATAACTTCAGGTGGCTTTTCTAATGCTACTTCTTATAGTTTTACACAGCACTAATTGTCAGCTTAATCTTCTAGCTACATTGGTTTCATCAGGCTGCATTCTCTAGTCATACTGGTTTTCACACTGTGTGCGGTAGTTCATTTTAGCTGTCAACTTGACTGGTTGAGATCTCTTCAGACAACTGGGAACATGTTTCTGATATGTCTATGAGAGTGTCTCCAGAAGAGATAAACCTTCTAAGCTGTACACTTCAGTGTACACCAGTGTGCACAGGCGTCACCCAACCTGAGGCTATGGGTAGAAAAAGTCAAGAAAGAATGAATTCCGGCTCTCTTCTGAAGCTGAGGCATCACCTCTTGCTCTTAGATTCTGGAGCTCTCCATATTTTCAGGCCTTCAGCCTCAGACTAAGAGTCACAGCATTGGCTCACCTTGGCCTTCATAATGAAGCAAATCAATTTCCATAAGAAATCTTCAACAGATCACTCTTCATATATTGTATTGGCTCTACTTTTTTCAAAAGCTCTGATTGATGCACTATGCAACAATGACGTTCCTATTTGAACCTATTCTATGGTTCCGATTTTGTGTTTCATTCAATAAAATTCCTTTATTCTATTAGACTGGCATTATGGAGGGCTGTTAGCCATGTGGAAGCTGGCAGCCAAACCAGGATCCTCTGCAAGAGCAGCCAGATCTTACCATTGCATCATCTTTTAACTACATTTTTCCTTGCATGAGAGAGAAACATTCTCATCTACCTCTCCTCTTCTCCAGTCCTCCCCCCTGCCCCCAGCCAATGAGGCATCTGGGGAAAGGAATACCATCAGTCCCAGACAGAACTGAACTCCTGAGAAAGGAGAAAGGAGTCAAATAAATATCCTGATGTCTTCAGGACCTAGAATCTTGTAACACACAGGACATTCATTTCTAAGAGCCACAACGGAAAAAGTGAACCAAGCTGGGTGGTTTAAAACAAACATGCATCTAGTAACACTCTAGACTTAAGAAGTTTGAAATGGAACTGTGAGCAGGGCTGTGTTCTCTCTGAAGGGTCTAGGGGATCCAATCCTTCCTGGTGTCTACCAGTTTCTGGTGGCAGTTGGCAGTCTTTGGTGTTTAAGGACACACCCTTCCAATCTTTGCCTCTGTCTTCATGTGATCCTTGCTCTTTCTTTCATCTTTTCTGAGGACACTTGTCATTTGGTTAAGGGCCCACCCTAATTCTTAAGGTTCCTCTTGGACTCCCAAGTTCAATGACACCTGCAATGAAACTTTTTCCAAACAAAATCAACTGTACAGGTTTCAGGTGGATATACATATTCAGGGGCATCATTCAGTCTATTAAATTTTCCTGTGGCTCTTTAATACCTTTAGACATAGGACTTTCCTGTGGAAATTGAACATTTCTCTTCCATGGCCTTTTCAGAATCCTGCACCCAGCTGGCAAAACCTTTGCTAATCAGACCACTCCATATTCATTTCTCCTTATTCTGAACTTCTGCTACACTTACTCTTCTAGTCACTTGGTCACTGTTTATGTTCGCGTTTATAGGTTCTGCTGACTGACTAGACCCTAATCTCAAACTCAGAAGCTACACTTGAAACCTTGGGCTGCAAGCTATACCACCTAGAGATCTTCAAGAAGAAAGCCTCTAGTGGTTCTAATTGATTCAGTCTTTGGTGTATCTAGTGCACAAATATTCTTTAAAGAGTGTCCTTATTTAATTCTCATGTTCAGCCAATCTATTTGAAAGCACAGGGGAATTTTAAAAATTGTCTGAGTGAATATATGAAACTATATATTCCAAATTATGCCATCTTTCAAATGACCAACTATATAAAATGATATATAATACCATATATCTATGACACTAAAATTTCATGGGAGATAGTTAGGATAAATATCTAAAATGGCTTCTTAGGGGGCAATTATGAAAAATAGGATGCCCTGAAACATAGCAAATCACCCGTGGAGCTTGATAAAGGGCAGATGGTAAAGACCCCAGCAAGTCTGAATATGGAGTTTGACTGTGTCCCCCAAATCTGTACATTTAATAACAACTAACATCTGTCACATGCTTTCTACATGCCAAGTACTATCCTGAGTACAAGTGTGTATCATCTTCACATTGCAGATAAAGAAACTGAGGCACAGAGAGCAATTGCCCAAAGTCAGCCAACTAATGATTGGTAAGGAAAAGATTTGAACCCAGGCACTCAAGTTTACTTCACACAGGGTACCAACATGAGAACCGCTGTCCTAGGAGAAAACATAACTCGTTGTTCTTTTCCACAAAGAGCAGAATGCTTAAAACAAAGTGGAGGGCAAAGTACTTTCGTCAAGTTAATGTTCAGAAAATAAGCAAAGAACCTAAGACTTACAAGATAGACAGTGTCCACTCTATGGAGATTGTCCAGGGATAAAGGAGTAGATTCCATAGAAGGTCAGCGATGAAGCTGCTTAAATGAAGGAGGCTGAAGAAATCTTTTTCTTTGATCTGAGAGGTATAGCTAGTACTCGAGAAGCCTCCAGTATGTTACTGGTGATGATTAACCCAGAGTTAATCCAACCAAAATCCCAAAGTGCACTTTGTTTATTGTTTCAAAACCATTTGATAGTTTAGAATTCATTTAGAACAGAGGTTCTTAATCTTTCTTAAGTTACATAGACTTATTTGGAAATCCTACGTGAACTCATATAAGTAGAAAATTATTTTGAGGAAGGTGAAGCTTATAAATGAAATTTCTCAGCACTGGAATTGTAGTTCAATTGGTAGAGTGCTTGCCTAGCATGCACAAAGCACCAGGTTACATCCCTAGCACTGCATGAACCAGGCATGGTAGCACAAACCTGTAATCTCAGCACTTGAGAGGTATCAGAGGGCACTCAGAAATTCAGTGCCATACTAAGCTACAAAGTGAGTTTGAAGAGAGCCTTAGAAGCATAAGACCCTGTCTCCTCAAAACAAGGAATAATACATTTCAGTGTATAATAATAATAAAATCATCAGATTACAAAGGCAGCCAATTATGTTGATGCAGTGTTCAAAATATTTTTAAAATGTGTGATAGGGTATGAGCTGTGTTTCTTATTAATATTTCTTAAAAGATCTAATGACAAGTCTAAACACAATTTGATTTGAGTGTAAATGGTACTTCAGACAACAGCTAAAATGTGGTAACAGGAATATCTGTGATTTCTACTGGTGACACTCTGAGGTACCACTTAACACTAATATGGCTAGTTGCCAAATTCATAATAGAAAGAACCATTGTTTTCAATTAGATATTTATGAAATAAGGAAGACAAATTCTCCCTATCCACGAGTCCCTTTTAGGTACCTGTGGAGCCTAGGTTAACTACACCATTTATGGCATACAGAACTCCAAAAACTTAGCCCTATCTGCTTAATCCTACCCAATGTGCCTATCTAGATTTAAGGAAACTGCTTAGTTCAGTTACATCACTGTTAATAACTTTTAGCCAAGAAATGCTTCTAGATAGACTCTTGACACAACACCAGTTTGCGCATAGAAACCCTTCTAACTCAGAGAATTAAGCTATGTTGAAGGGAAGGATTAGTTAAGAAAAGTGTCTTCAGAAAGGAAAACATCTTTTATCTGTACTCTGTTTAACAATCAATTCAGGTATCGATAAAACTAACAAAGAACAGCAAAAAGAAAACCATGCAGAGTACTGGATTCTGCCTCCCAGTAGCCCCTCTCGTCTAACGCGGCACTTGTAATTCATTGTGTTTGTACTGGACCCGTGATCTGTATTTTTCATGGTTAATTAGATGATTAAGGTACTTCTGATCATGCACCTTGGCCCAGGGTATAGATCACAGAGCAATGTGTGTTTCTGAATGTAAAAAGAGAAAACAGGAAAAGCCTTCCAAAACCCTTCCCACAGTCACCAGGTGAGTGGACCAGGTGCTTAGCTCCTGGGGCTGCTGAACCTAACTCTCAGGATTCCCCATGAGGGCCAAGCATCTCAGTAACGGTTTTTACTCAGTTTTCCTCTTACGTGACAGGGAAATAGCCTCTCTCCATTCCCCCTCTTTCATCCCAGTCCCATTCCCGGTGCTGCCAAGATGAGACCTGAGCCCTTGAAAAGGGGTCAGGTCACTGCTGTGGTACTGCAAGGACCCCACAGTTTAGGTACATATAGGTGATGGATTTCTTGGACTTGGGAAGCTTGCTCAGATTTGCTTCTGCGGGATGACTCCTCTATAATCTACTTATCTGCAATCTGGAAGATAACTTCAGACTGCGTTAAGAGAACAATGTTATGAGCTCCTCTCCTAGCCATGTAACCCCTGACCTTTGCTAGAAGAAGCACAGACCACAAGCCTGAGTTTTTTCCTAAGCTCTTTATAGCTTTAGTCTCTCTGGTCAAGGCCTTATTAGAAACTTAACCAAGCCAGTTAGACCTCTCCAAAACTCTAGCAGTAAGATTTTTCTTTCAAGGTTGAATACATCTAAAGAACCCATTTGGATTTTTTTGTTGTTGTTTTTTTGTTTTTTGAGCCATGGTTTTACTATTTAGTCCTGGCTGACCTGGAACTCTCTATGTAGACCAGGCTGGCCTATAATTCACAGAGATTCCCCGTCTCTGCCTCCCCAGAGCTGAGATTAAAGGTATGGGTTATCATTTATCATACCCATCCCTAAGCTGACAGTTTGGAATTGCAGTTTTTTTTTAATGTCCACAAGAAGCAAATAATTTAAATTTCATACCATATTAAATACTTTTCTTGGAGATGAGCTCTGACTAGGAAGCACAAGCTGACTTCCAACTTTTAATTCTCCGGTTTCAGCCTCCTGAGTGTGAGGATTATAGGTGTGACCCACCATGCCTAGCTAAGTACATCATTTATGTATAACAGTATGCCCGATTACAGATCTTAGCAATTACAGTGTGATTTACCATTACTCTCTTGTTATAGAGATATTTATGGTTTCTGGCATTTATTTTAATTTATCAGTGTTTTACATGTTTAAAAGCTTCCTATTTAATAGGTGGTTGGTCAGCGAAATGCACAGAGTTCATGAACCTCTTTCTACTGTTCCAGCCACCTTTTACAAATAAC
This sequence comes from Eospalax fontanierii, assembly GCA_035773235.1. Classification (NCBI taxonomy): domain Eukaryota; kingdom Metazoa; phylum Chordata; class Mammalia; order Rodentia; family Spalacidae; genus Eospalax; species Eospalax fontanierii. Next base: position 48,962,640 of record CM069534.1, read on the forward strand.
TAATAATAGCACTTAGTGCTAGTTTTATGGGATTTTTTCTTTTCCTGATATCTCTCAGGTACTTTGAAAACAGTTGGACACAGATAATGCTTGTTGAATAAATTCTGTACTGGGCACTGCACTTACCACTTACTATAGTTAATACCACCTAACTTGAATAATTAAATATTCCTCATCACAGCCTATGAGGTCAAATAGAATTATTGTCATACTCTCATTTAAAACAAGAGTTTGAAAAACACATTCCCAACGTCTCAGGAAATTCATAAGAACACTTGAAGCGGGTTAGACCCAGCATTATTCTTTCTAGTCCATGGGTCAGCAAATTATAGTCAAGGACCAAATTGGTCACTTCTTACTTTGTTGGACCTCAGCTCACTTCTGTATTGTCTATGAATGTCTTTTTGCAGAGCTTTTACACACAAGGACACAAGTTACAGGAGATCAATGGCCCACAGAGCCTAAAATATTTACATCTAGCACTTTATTTTACTCAACAACAGCTGAAAAAGTTCACTCTGGAAGACAATCTGAAATGAGGTGTATTATGAACTCCCAATTCCAAGTCTTCTTTCTTTCTTTTGTTGTTGTTGATTGTTTGTTTTTTGTTTTTGAAACAGGTCTCCTTAATTGCCCTAGCTGACCTGGAACTTGCTATGCAGACTAGGCTGACCATTCACCACCATACCCAACCAACCATTCTGATTCCTGAAAACTTAATAGAGAATAAATATGCTGGAGAGATGGCTTAGCCATCTAAATGTGCTGACAGTATTTTAAGAAACTGTATATTTCTCAGATTTTTATAAATTAAAATATGGGTATTTCCTAATTTATTTTTTAAGTCTCTGTCCTATTGCTCAAAGATCTTAAAAAACAAAAACACTCTAGAGGAAGTTAAAGTGGACTAAATCCAAGACAACTGCAGAATCCAAGAGCAGGAAGAACTGCTAAGTCTCACCTACACTACACTGAAAATTAGAAAGCTACGAGAAACCACTGCCAGTTATTTCTCCATTTTCCCTCTTTCTGAAACCACATGACCTCTCATTTCAGGGTTCCCTGCCTGTTTGGCAAGTATGCGTTACATGTTTGAACTAGGAACTCAACTCAGTGTTTGGATTAATGAACATAAGGCTAAATGTACAAGGTCATACAGCAACTTAGGTCACCACCAAGAGACAGTAATAGTGGGTTATGCATGTTTAAATAAAGTCTGTCTCTCCCAGTGTTGTGGAGTGTCAAATTCTTCAAGAAAGCTGTGTGAAGGAGAAAGAATGATTAGGACACTAACAGGCCTTACCATAGTGGGTCGTAGTGTGATGGGAGGAGATGTCTATCCTTAAGTATAACTTTTGTTTATAATTACTATTACTCACAGAAGAATACTAGGTCCTTCAGTTTTGCTTGTGTGGAAAATCATGCTCTTGCTTGATTTATAATAATTTATCATGTTAAGTGAAAAAAGAAGTTTTGTCATTTGTGATGCACACAGGATAAATGTTGCACCTTAAAATATTTAACTTAACATATTTTTGAACACCTACTGACCATTAAATGGACTAATTGAGATGATAATTGTGGCTTCAATGTGCTGCAAATGTAACTTTTCTTTTATCTCCTTAATCTGACCTAGATATTTGCTTGTCTTCTGTTTACTTCTTGTAATACTTCTGCTTACTAAAAACAAGAGTACCACTAGTTACCACGACATTATTAGGTCTGGCACACAACAAAATATCTAGGTTGTTCGTAGACTTATTGCTGTTATCACAGCTCTGTCTCAGCATACTTTGTATCAATTTTCCAACACATTTTAGCATAATATTTATATCACAGATTAATCCATTTACAAACTCACATCTATGTTCATAATGTTGACCTTTTAAATAAGCAGTATACTTGTGCTGTTCTTTCAACAGCTAAGTATAATCTTCAGTTATTTTACAATTGTTTTGATGAGCATAGCTGCTTTTATACATGAAAATAACAATACTTTTCTAGATAAAATTATACTCTGACTATTCCCTTTCTGGAAAAAAAAAAGACTCACACTTTTCAATTAGGTGATCAAGATTTGTGCTATTTTTCCAGACCAAAGAACAGTGTCTTCCTGAATAAAATGCTACTTTATCTTGCAACTGGTTTTGTAATTTGGGCCTAAGAATTAGGTGGGAAGCATTGTGCTAGAAATTTGAGGACAAAACAAATAAAACAATTACTGTCCACAAAGAGTTTCTCTTCTACATGTAGAGAAGAGCAACTTCAACATCTGAACCTGATAAATTGGGGCACATGTTACAAGTGACTAGAGGGATGAATAAAATCCCATAAGAACAGAAAAATAGGCTATTGATTATCTTAAGAGTGTGACAAGAAAAACTATACAGTACATAATTTTGAGCTTGAAATTAAAGGGAAAAAAAACAGACAAAGGAGAACAATGAGAAAATTACAGGGAGATGAGGCAAATAATTAAATTATGAGATGGCTGTAGTACATCAGAGAATGATATGAAAAATAAATTTACATAAATAAGATGGGACTGTGGCATAAAAGCCCATGTTGCAATATAGAACATTCAAACGTATGATAAGGAAACACTGAAAGTTGAATTTAGGCATTTACAAAGGCATGTTTATACTATAGGAAGATAGCATGTGTTAATATAAAGGATGAATCAAATCCAAAGACTGCCATGACTATTCATGTAACTTCAACCGAGTTTCCATCATTCTAAAATTAATATGTCTATTTAGCCACTTATTGATTTAACAACTCTTACCTGCCAAGAATTCTATTTTGAGTTATTATGACTAAGTCTACATTAGCTGTCTCCCATTAACTCCTTTATTATTACTGCAATTCAAATTTGATGTGGATGAAATTTTCTCACTCAACGTCTCCTCATGTTTCCTGCCTCTTAGTCTTTCTGCATTAAGATTTGTATAACTTTTGAAATTTTTAAAAATATTTTAATTGAATCATTGTGTGCTTCATACAGAACATCTCAATCAATCTTAATCATCTTTATATCTCCCCACCAGCAGCCCCCCAACTGGAATCCATACATTCTTTTATCTGTGTTAAGGTCTACTGTGTCAAGTTAGAGTCCCCAAGTGACCTCAGTGTAGGTTCATCCACTAAGGTCTAGTCAGCCTACCCAGAGTCCCTCGCTTTAGAAAGATTAGCTCATCCTCACCCCCAAAATAATCAGTTGCCAATATTTCTTAAGCAAAGATTGGGTTCTGGTACTCATTTCCCCAATTCCATGCTGGGTTTTTGTCTGCTTGAGTTTGCATGGGTCTTGAGCATGCTGAAACCATTGCTGTAGGTTCATATGAGCAGGGGTCCAGGAGCTTGTAGGATTCTATTTCCAAATGCTCATGCACCTGCCCACTGGCTCTTACAGTCTTTCTGCCCGCTTTTCTGCAACGGTCCCTGAACCCTGGGAGAGTGAAACTTAATATAAGAGTCCTGTCCAGGGACCCACACTCTGCAGATTCCTAAATCTCCATGATTTAGACATTTGTGACCTTTTGTGTTACTGGCCCTTTGTTGCATGTGGGAGCTTCATTAGTGAGATTTGAGAGATTCATTAGTGATTTCTTTACCTCTTGTTCTATATTTTGTGAACCTTGGGTGTAGGGGTTGCATTGTCGATGTGTCACTCAGGCATTGGCAATTCACAGATTGGATACATATTTTGCATTTAATAAGAATTAGGTTAGTCTAGGGATGTGACAGCCTTAGGGATTTCTATAAGATCTATGACCTCTTCAGCCATGTGTATTTGGCTATGATTACAGTACCATACACGGATTTCCTCCCATTGAGTGGGCTTTAAAACCAATTAGGTAGCCGTTGATTGGCCCCAAGAGAGAAGTGCCACTACAGCATCAGTATCGAATGCTATGCCAGTCATCTATGTGTTTATTTGATCATGAAGCTAGTGTTGGGCCATCGATTGACGTTCTCCCTTGGCTACCTGCATAGTGCTCTCCAGAGCTATGAGTGCTAGCCTGCAGGGGAAGTGGCTTCCAAGTGAGTTCCCCTCCATTGCACCAAATCTGGTCTCCGAAGTTTGTCCTATCTTGAGCAACAGGGTCTTACCTTCAAGTTCTGAGAGGCAATCCAGGGCTGTGGCAATAGTCTGTGTAATTTTGGGAGCCTCTTGGACTATGCTGGCCAACAACTCAAAGGAACATTTCCCCTGTCTGGCACTGCTTCTTGTTATGTTGCCTTCAGCTATGCACTTGGGCTCATGTAAAGATATTGTATGTGGAATTTGTCATTAGGTTGTTAGGCTGATATGATTCCCTCTGGTGTTTTACACTAGCTAGGCATTATTTATTCTCTCTCTCTCTCTCTCGCTCTCTCCTTCTTCCCGTCTTACCTTCCCTCCATGCCTTCCCCATTTAAAGTGTCCCTATTTTCCCCATTTCTCCTTTGATAATACCAGTCTCCTAAGGCCCCAGCTCTCTTGAGCTCCTTCTTTCCCTTTATCCCCATAGTTCCTTGTATGACCATCCCTCCTTCCTTCCATTTAAATACCCTCCCTTTTATCTATTTCTCCCTTAGTAACACACCTGTCTCCTACTAGTCTTCTCTTAGGTTTCTTCTTTCCCATTACCTCCATGGTTCTTTTCCATTTTCCTGGTTCCTGCAATAACTTTTGAAAATTTTTACATCTATTTATTTGTGTGTGTGTGTGTAGGTGTGTGTGTGTGCAGACATGCACACAAAGATCAGAGGTCAACTTGTGGAAGTCAGCTCTCTCCTTCCATTGGGTTCTAAGAAGTCAAAACTAATCAGGTTTAGCAGCAGGTGCCTTTACCCATTGAGATACCTCAATGACTCCAATTTGCAGAATTTTCAGTTCTTACTTTACTTCTGACTTCAGAAGTGTTGAATCTGTTCTTTGTTTTGTATATAATTTTTGTTTTTTAATTTTTAAATCTATAGTCACATAATACCAATTATTATCTTCTTTATTTCAATCGTTCTATTATGTCTTTCCTTTTAAATCAACTATTGAAAATTTTCAAGTATTAGAATTTTCATTTTTAGTTCTATGTGATTAATTTTCAAATTATCTTGGTCATCTTTGGAAGGCAGTTATGTTCACCACTATACCACCAACACCCCCATAATCTTGGGCATCTCTTATTTATTATTTTTTCATGTAATTTTTAAAATTCTTGTGCCCTTGATACATCTTAATTGTATTTAGACCTCCTCCTCCAGCCACACTCCTGCATAACCCCATCTACCAGATTTCATGCATTCTGTCACATATGTCAAGGACTATCTAATAAGTTTGTGTACCCAGATGTCCCTCCATGAGAGTTTATCCAATGGAGTCTAGTCAGCCTATCCAGAGTTACTCCCTTAAAGATCACCCTCCCTCATCCAGCAGTAATCCACTACCAGTAGTTCCTCAGTTAAGGTTGAGGCCTCTTGCCCATTTCTCCAATTATATGCAGGATTTTTGTCTCTGTAAGTTCAGTTAAGCAAGTCCCAGAGGCCTGGAAGACTCTGTTTCCTTATGTAGGTGCACCAACCCTGGCTCTTACAATCTTTCTGCCCCCTCTTCCACAATGCTCCCTAAGCCATGAGTGGGAGAGGTTTAATGTAGAAGTCCTGTCCAGGGACACACAATTTGTAGTCTCTTATTCTCTGAAACTTAGCCAGTTGTGGCCTTTGTGTCCATTTCCCTCTGCTGCATGAGGAAGCTTCGCTGGTGAGACCTGAGAGATGAGATGCATTAGTATTCTCTCTATCCCCTGTTCCACTATGGTCCCTGAGCCTTAGGTGTAGAGGTTCCATTGTGGATGTATCACTTAGAGCTGGGCATCTTTGGGCATTTTTAAAAATCTTCTCCCTCTCTGCTGTTTTTGTTTTGTTTTGTTTTTGTTTTTTGAGATAGGGTCTTGCTATGTATCTCAGGTTGTCTTTGAATCTACAGCAATCCTCCTCTTCAAACCTCTCAAGTGCTGGGATTATAGGTATATGCCATAGTGCTGGGTTTGGTCTTTTATTTTCTTTAAATCTTTATTAAACAAGCCAATTATCTTGATTATTTACAGTTTAAGTCTTTGTGGGTTTATTTTTGCTGATTCTTCATCATTGTGGCCACTTTGTGTATTTTGTGATTTTTCTTTTGCATATGTGTGCATATGTGCATGCGTGTATGCATGTTCAGATATGTGTGTAGGGGTAGAGGCATGTGCTGATGAATGTGCATACATGTGTGCATGTGCCTTAGAGGCCAGAGGTTAACATTAGGTGTCTTTTTCGAGTATCTGTCTCTATCACTCACTCTATTTATTTAGCCCAGCCTCACTGATTCAGCTACTCTAGTTAGTCAGCTGGCTTGCTAACTTGCCTGAGAGATGCCCTGTTTCTGCCTCCCAAGCACTAGGATTATAGGTAGGCCACCACACCTGACTGGCATTATATGGGTGCTGGGAACCTGAACTCAGTTCCTCACACTTGTGCAATGAGTGCTTTGTCCATTGAGCCATACTCCAGCCACATATTTTGTGATTTTTAGTAGTGACCTAGTAATTCCTGACATTTATCTGTAAGACTTTTTTGAAGGCTGGATTGAAGGCACCTTTCTTCTGAGAGGATGTGTGTTAATGTTTTTCAAACTCTCCATGAACACTACCAACCTAGCACCACTGTAAAACCTAGTTTCATTTTAAAGATTTTGAGACCGTGTGGGTCGCATAAATTTATACTGTAAGTCCTCCATGGGTCAGCTCTGGTTATGAACTCTGACAGGATTTTTCTCCTCAAGTCAGTGCCAAAGTAAAGCACTGTGATTTTTCTTGGAGTTCTCTTAGCAAGTAGGGTCTAGGCTGGGTTTCATTCGCTGTCATGTTTGAACAAGTATACAGTCACCTTTAGTTTTTACTTTCACACTAAGTATACTGCATCCTAATGGCAGGATACAAATCACTCTTCACTGTCTGCTGTATAAAAGTGCAGCTGGTCTTTTAAATTTTATTTTATTTTATTTCTTTCTGTTGACATAATGCCACATACTATCAATAGAAGTCAGTGGAAGGATTGCAGGAAGGAGGGATTTAGGGATTTTCCTTCTTGATCTTAATGTGCTCCATGCCTGTCCTCTTCAGGACACACGGTTTCTCTAGCATCAGCCCGCCGCCCCTCCCCGGCTTTGGGTGGCCTCTCCAGCAGCAGGCTCATGTAGCTTCTCCAATGGTGCTGGCAGCTCGCAGCAAGGAGCTGCCAGCAGCTTCTCCCAGTATTGGCTTGGGCTGTTTGCTAGCAGGGTGCACTCAGACTTCTGCCTCAGTTTCCCCTGCATCCTAGGGGGTGTAAGACTAGGACTTGTATCACACACACCTTCTCTCACCTTCTCTGCCGTGCACTGAGTCATGGTTACAATCTACCTCTTAACATGTCTCAGATTTGGGACAGAGTGGATAGGGACTTCTTCCTGAGGTGTTTATTTCAGTGCTAGGTCTGGGTAGCGGTTGACTTTTGGATCTACTATTCTTTATAGTCCTCTTTATTTCTCACTAGCCAATCTCTCATTAGTCACTCTCCTGTTGGAGTTGATAAAGCTCATATTTAACTTATCCTGTTCAATTTATTTTATTTTACTTTATTTTTGATCTTCTGACTTTAGATGAAGATGCCTTTCCCTGATGATTGCCTTCCCCATCAAGAATCATCTCATTTAGGTTTAGTTCCATTAGAATGAAGCATATGAAATGCTAATTTACTAGCCATGGAAGTACATGTCTATAATCCCAGTACCTGACAGGCTTAGGCAGGAGGATTACAGGTTTGATGTCAGCCTGGGTTGCACAGCAAGTCCAAAGTTTGTGCAACAGACAGAGATCACGTCTCAAAAAATTTCCATTTTTGTGAGCAAGAAATAGTTCGATATTGGCAATTTGAAGTAATTCAAACTAATTTTTGGTGTAGTTCCTCTTGCACATTTTCTTCCAACATTTATCCCACTATTTTAAAATATCAGTTTTTGAAATACTGAAATACTGTTACTATAAGATTGCAAACTCTTGGGAACAATTTTTAATCTTTTATAGCTTGTGCTTAAATTCCTAATCCAATTCATAGTTAATTACTATATACTCAAAATATAAAATATGCTTGTTGAACTAAAAATACTGGAAAGTCATTTAGTCTCTTTAATCTTAATTTCCTTCCTATTCTAACTGAGATCATTAACACATATTCTCTCTAATACTAAATTCCTCAAAATGCAATAAATACATTTTTTGTTACTACTTCCTTAATGGATTTGAAGACAGCGTATGTTGCTAAAAGTGCTATTTTGTGTGGGAAACCTACTCAAAGATTCACTCTTTTAAAAACAAGATTTGATTTTTCAAATACAGTTGTAGAACTATTAGAAAACACAAAATGTATTTTAAATAAAAAATTAAGAAATCCTGTAACTACAGCTAATACAATCAATATTTCATGACTTCCTTCCTTCCTTCCTTCCTTCCTTCCTTCCTTCCTTCCTTCCTTCCTTCCTTCCTTCCTTCCTTCCTTCCTTCCTTCCTCTCTTTCTCTTTCTTTGTCTTTCAGGGTTTCAGTATGTTGTTTGTTTGAAACTCACTATATAGATCAGGCTGGCCTCAAATTCATAAAGGTTTGCCTGCCTCTTCCTCTGGAAGGTTGGAAGGAAAGACATGTACCCCCACACCAGCTCCAGGATTGTTATTTTTAAGACTTTTGATAAGCATTGTGGAAACTAAGATTGGATAAAAACTATATAGTTATAAAAGCTATATTCTGATCTTTCCATTCAAATGAATGTTTTACACATTTTCCTCTATTGTTAAATACTCTAAAAAACATGGTTTTAGTTACTGAGTAATACTCCATCATATGAAACAGCATCACTAATTTATCCAATTATTTCGATACTTAACGTTGTTCAATTTTTTTCAATGGTCATATTAAGGCAAACATTCTTACACATATTTATGTACATCCCTCATTTTTTCCTTAAAAGAAATTTGTGCTGGGATATTCTGGATCAGAGAATGTGAATATTTCCATGTTTTAACTATTGCCAAATTTCCTTCCATAAATCATACAATAATTTGCACTCCAACACAAGAACAGCATTTGAATTCATATTCAAAAAGAAGATGAGCAATTTTAACTGTGCAGAATATTTACTTTAAATTGTATTTTTTATTTTTAGTAACTTATGCACGTTTTTGTATTTATAGTCTGTATTCTTTTTGATATTAGGTCTCTATATGCACCTGCTTTTAAAAAATTTCAAAATAATTGAAAACCTTTCATTTGAAATGGGCAGTATTTAAAAAGACTGATTCGATGTGCTTAGAAACGAATAATAACTATGGAACCACCATATTTTACTTTGAAAAGTTCTTTATATCATTATGACTATGAATTAATTTTTCATATATTTTGAATTTTCTTTATTTTCATGTGTTTTATGATAGATTTATGAAGTTTTATAAATTTATATAGTAAAATAATTTTTGAGATATGGTTTTAAATTACAGTCCAGGCTGACCTGGAACTCACTATGAAGTTCAGACTGCTCTAAACTTGTAGCAATCTTTCTGAATCAGCCTCTAAGTGGTGGGATTACAAGTTGAGAAATTGTACCTGGCTAGCCAAGTATCTAATTATATATTATACATAATTTTTTCTAGTATTTTTTGCATTGATTTTATATTAAGATTTGTATTCTTCCCCATCCCAACATCAGACTTACCTCAAGTCTACCTTTGCTAGCCAATCCTATTTCATTATTTCAGTTTTGGTGTATTGCACAAGATAGAGAATTTACTTCTTCTAAAATATAATGATGAATTAATTATTTCAGAATCAAAAAGTTAATATTCTTGTAGACTTTTTGAAATTACCATTATTGGGGGAGTAGAAATTTGGAAGAAATGAATCATGTGAATAAAAATTATTAATGTGTGATTTGCTTTCTTTGTTTTACAGTTGCCTGCTAAGACATAGTGTATCCACAGTGGCCTAGGCTTTAAAGGTCTTTTATTATTTATGATTCTTATTAAAGAGATAATTCTCAGTATGGATGAGCCCATCTGCTACAGTGAATTGTCCTAGCTTATAAATGGTAGGAATGCTAATAGTCTGTTGTCTTTTGAATTTGATATAATGTCTTTGCTGAAGGTTAAATGTATGTGTGTGCATGCGTGTATGAGTGTGTGCGCACGTGTGTGTGTGTGTGTGTGTGTGTGTGTGAAATACACAGCAACAATTTAGTGGACTGCAACAAATTGGTAACTTGTCAGCTTCTAATCCATTTTTAATTTCTCATCACAAAATATCATCTTCTTATATTTTGTCTACTTAGTGTCCTACACATCCAGAGTCCTTGGTTGGGCTATATGAGGAGTAAGGAGGATTCTGAGATGTTTTGCTTAGCTAAAACACACATCTTCAAGGAATGTATTCAAAGTCCTCTAGTCCCTGGGAGCTTATAGTACATTTCCCACTAGCAACCCAAAAGAATTATCTTCAAGCCTTTTTTTTTCAATGTATACTTCTTAATTAAACTTTTGTTTACTTAATACAAAACATCTTAATCATTTCTACCTCCTCCATCCACATCGCCTCATACCCCTCAACCAGATTTCATGCATTCTGTCATATATTTTAAGTAAAGTTTATGTACCCATGTTCAGGGTCCCAGCACTCAGGGCAGCCCGAGGGGGACCAAAGGGTCTCCACCGTAGTGGGCGGTGAGTAGACGTAGAGTCAACACACAGACTCCAGGAGTTGAGCAGAAAGCCAACAGTGGTGGTCTGCTGCAAACTCATTTATTCAAGAAACAACAGAGAGTCTCATAGATCTTGTTAGCCAATATGCTTATGGGGTGGGGTCCTGACCACAGCCAATCACAGCTTGGTCCCAGGTGGATTAGGTTCCCTCCAGGTGCTGGGCAGAAACTGGCTTCACAACCAACCAGTGTAGAGCACCACACCCATGAGAGCCATTCCTTCATTCCTCCTGGCAGGTGGCCTAGCTAGGCCCACCCTACATTATACCCGACATATCCAGATGTCCACTGGGATCTAGTCAGCCTATCTAAAGCCACTCCCTTAAAGAAAATTAACTCTCCTTCACTTAACAGTGATCAGCTAAAGCTGGAGTCTCCTGCTCATTTTCCTAGCTCTATACTGGGGTTTTGTCTGATTGAGTTTGCATGGGTCTTGTGCATGCTGTCACCATAAAGAAAATACTAAGGCTTCTATCTTGAAGAGTTTTCGAAAACACTGAATATATCAAAGTTCCTATGGGAAACTGCCATGTTGAATAGCTCAGAAAAGGAATATAATTTTTCAGTGTGTGTCTCCTCTTTGTTTGTTTGTTTATTTAAAACCAAAGGATCGTTATGAGCCCTGCATCTATGAGTGGCTGAGATCAAGAGATTTTCATTAAGATAAATACTTTTAGAGAGTTGGAAGGAAGCTTTTAAGGTGAGCTGCTGATATATTCAAGATTTAGGACCAGGGGTATTCATTTTATGGGCAAGGTATTCTAACGCTGATTTGATAGGAAGTTTAAATGCCAATTTGCTAGTCTGACGCCAATGAACATCACATGGTTTTATAAGAATCTGGATGTCAGGCAAGCAGAATTCTCAAGGAGACTGACAGTCTTCATATACCATCTTGACTTTCTTAGTAAATATTTCTAAAAAATAGAAATCTAACACATGCAAGGCAGTACTTTAGGTGCTCAAAGGATGTTGCAGAGGATAAGAAACTCTTGAATCTATAAGTCTACAATCTGGTGGTGGAAACAACCTTGGCAGTTAAGTTCTTAAAACTTTGAGTTAACTAAAACTACCAGCAGGATATAGCTATTGCCTTAGTTTGGGTTTGTCCCAAAGCAGAAAATTTGTGACCCATCAGATCTGGAATTGTTCACAAGTCTGGATTTGCTAAAGGCACTGTGGCAAGTTCCAGGACATTGTGCCTATGAGATTCAGTCTTATATTCTGTTTCACTTTTTGAAATAATATTACACTGAGGTTATGCCATTCAGTCATCCTTCAAATACTTGTCTAGGCTTTGAAATCTAAAAATATTCCCTCGATCCAAGTGGTTTCAGAGTCTGATAATGTTAATAGTGATTATTTTTAAAAAACTACTTACATATAAAAATTATAACCTAGGAAAATTTTATTTGATGAGTTTGGCAAACTAAGTTATTACTGCTGAGCAAAATAGGTGATGGATTTTTTTCCCTTCTGAATTTTCATAGCTTTGCTTTTTAAAGCATCTTTAAAATAAAATACATATTTTTGGACCAGGAGCCAATAATCATGCCAAATTATATGCTAAAGGAGTGTGTATAATCTTAATGTAAAATAGGGTTCTATCAAGAGTTATATTGTTTTCATTCACCTCATCTTAGTTATATCAGTGCAATCACTATGTCAGAGGAAATAAAACTCCCTTCCTCTTAAAATGTATTTGACATATACATTACCTAACCGTATGCCTTCCATACCCCCTTATTATTTCAGAGCAGAGTGTCTCCAGACTTACAACTCATTGACTGATGAAAAGTCACCAAATGCCCCTGGCATAAGGCTCTTTGGTATCTCATTTTCTCACACTCATTTGCTCACTCTGAAAAGGGATTCCTTATTCCTAGTTCTTTTTGAACAATCTAATGACAACTTTCAAGCTGTCCTAAAGTGATGATGCTAAAGAAACATAAAAACATCATGCACAGGAATCAGACACCCAGATTTCCTCCTTCCGTTCTCAGGTCAGTGCTGGCCCTGGGGAATTACTGTGCCCTGCCTCCTCTACCTCCACTGCTCATCAGCTTGGGTGACAGTTCTTTCCAATAGAGAGAACTGCGTACATGGAAAGGTTCTTTTAGATGCCCTTCTACCTGCCTTTGCTTTATTAACTTTTGACAGTCTCTTCAGTAAAATCCTCACCTCTTTGTTCCATGAAAAGAGATAATATTCTTGGCTGTAACTTGTAAACTATAAAGCAATATGTGAATATGGTTTATAGCAATGATTATGATCTTCCCAAATGACCAGACCAGGTTGATGAGGAGTGCTCATGGCATGTGCTTCTGGAAAAAGAGGAGTTCACGATTTTATAAATAAAGTTATCTTCTCTTTTTAAAAGAATACATTAATTGAAGAATTTGAAAGTCTATAAGAGTAGAAAAATAATTATCCTAAATATGACCATTGAAACAGCCATGTTTTTCTTCTGTTGTGTATATTTTCTTACAGATATGATCATAGTGTATCTACAATGCTGTAACCAGCCTTCTTCAGTTAACACTGTAGTATAAAACTTTTTATGATAGCATATAACCCATTCCATTTTATAAAATTCAGGGGGCGTGGTTGAGACAGGGTCTCTCTATGGCCACAGCTGGCCTGGAACTCACTATGTAGACCAGGCTGGCCTCTAAATCACAGAGATTCAACTGCTTCTGTCTCCTTAAGTGCTGAGATCAAGGGTGTGTGACACCACCTTGCAAAATGTTTTATTAAAATTTTACATAACAAAGAGGTCAGCATAATTAACCCTCTATCACAGTGAAGGCACTCAGAAGTCCTCTTTAAAGCATCTGTCACTAACTAAACTTGCCTTTATAAAAACTACTAAAAACAAAAATATGCTTGCGGCTGGAGAAATTGCTCAGTGGTTAAAAGCACTAGTTGCTTTTGCAGAGGACCCAAGTTTAGTTCCCAGCACATGGTGGCCAACCAGGGGATTTGACACCCTCTTCTGACCTCTGTGGGCACTGCATGACATGGATGCACTTACATACATGCAGGCAAAACACTCATACACATAAAAATTAAAAAAAATTTAAATAAAAACACGTTCATGTTAATTAGGCAATACAAAAATGACATATTTATAAAATGTTTATTTAAAAATAATATAAATACAAATATAAATGCTTTCCCCTTAAAATAATTATATTTTTAATAACAGTAGTATAGGAGGAAAAACTGAAATATTAATTTGCGTTTTGCCCTTTGTAGTCTTCCCTGTACTTGATTCCCAGATGTTAGCATCAAGGTTTATTTTTCCTTTCATTGTTGATATCTGCACGGCCAAGCAAAAGTCACATAAAGCAAATTTTCTCTTAACATGAACAAAAACCTAAACTTACTATAAAGGTTATGCAAAGTACCCCAGCAGACAGGATGAAAGAATACTCTTTAAAGGTTGTAAAGGAGAAAGAAGAGCCACAGTGTATTTAGGTAAGTAGGGTAGGAATCAGGTTTAAGGGGGAAAAGAGCTCAGTAAGTGCCTCTGGATTGCAGTCCAAGATAGAGGGAGTCTCAGGTACAAACACGCCACCCCTGGTACCACCTCTGAATCACAGCAGCGCTCAGGCAAAAGGTCTTTCCGAGCTGGCACAGGTTCCAGTGGAGACCAGTGTTGTCTCTGGGCTAACCCAATATGACTTCTTAAGAATTTTGTGATTTCAAGATGATCTAGAAATTTTGCATGAATGCGTTCAGAGATGAGGAGGCTCAGCAATCACAGATCAAATCTGGTGTCAGCCTGAAGGAACATGGATGTGAATTCTGGTTTACACGATAGAAAAATGCATTTTTTTTTACTACAAATATTCCTTGTCAGTAAATAAGTACTTCAATCATAAAGATTGCAATTATTTTCTGAATCACTTTATAGATGACGTTACTGGTCAGTTTTTCAGACTGAGTTCCTCCCTCACCACACACAGGATAGTGGGACTGCTGCATTTTAAACCTTGAAGGGATCTTGCAGATATAGTCCAACTCCTTTATTTTAAAGACTAAAAACTGAACCTTCAGAATGAGAAGTGAATTCTTCAGAGTAACAGACTTAAACTAAGGTAGAATTGTGGATCTTCACTCCTAGGCAGTTCCCCTCCACTTTCTCAGAGTGGGATTTGTTGTGACTATACCCGTGTCCACAGATGGATGATATATCAAGCCCTGTTGGAGAGCTTCTATAATACAGAGGTGGAACTTGATAATCATCAAATGCGTACTTGTGATAAAGCTGGCTTTACTAAAATTCACTTGGTATGATGGGCTTTCAAGTCTGTGTAAATCCAGCAGAAGAACATTATTGCTGACTAAACTGCACATCTACCATGGACCTTTTCCCAAGAAGAGTGGTGCCATTATTTTTATTCAATAGAAGAATAGCCAATTATTCCTTCCTGCGTGTCTTCTGGTGTTTCTACAGTGAGGTTGTAAAGACATACTTTGACCTACATTTTACTTTTTCTATAACATGGAAGTGATGTAATTCAGAAGAACCAGAAGAAATGACAAAATAAGATTCAAAGGGTCGGAAATATTGTGAAGCCAAAGGAACGACACATTGTGCAAGCACTATTTTACATAAAGATATGTACCAACATGAGAAAAGTAAGTGGATGATTTCAGTTATCATTCACTGCTTGGAAAAATCAGTACTATAGAATGGTGTGTTTATCGTTTACCATGACACACACAGAAGCCTTCCCTTATTGTCATCCTTTATATGCTGCTTGAACATTTGTTACAAATGTTATCACCATTTAAGCACTTTTCCTACTCACTAACTTAGAAGAGAATGAAGTAATTTTAAATTCCCATTCAGGGAAAATAAAACTGCCATTAGAAGAAAACATGTTTACTTTGATTTATTCCTATCAATACAGTTTAAGTTAAAATATATCTGTATTCAGTCAGGTGCAATGGCACATGACTTTACTCCTAGCACTTGAGAAGTGAATCTCTGTGCAATCAAGGTTAACCTGCTCTACATAGGAAGTTCCAGGTCAGGTGAGGCTACAAGGCAACCTGTCTCAGCAAACAAGCTATACATAGACACATAAACACACAGACACACACGTGTGTGTATGTGTGTATATATATATATGTATATATATATATATATATGTATTCTGATTACATTTTTGCTCCATAATGGTGATTATACAGTACAATTTTTTGTTGAGGAAATAAAATATAATCTTTATCTAGTAACTTGACCAAGTTTTACATATAACGTTTGAAGTTTTGGTTTTGAGAGTTATTTTGGGGCATCATAAAAATATAAACACATTAATAGTTCTCTCTGGCAAGTATATTATTGTGAAATTACCAGGTCACTGATGCTGAAGTTAAAGTTCAGAACTAGGAATGCCAGAGGCAGGTAATAACAGGGTATCCTGACTAAGTCCTCATAGGATCAAATGATCCTTTGAGGATGTTCCCCAACTCACAGCTGGGTCCTGAATACTTTGTGACAAGTAGCTTGAATTTGTCAACATACCTAGATTTAGTGAAATTGACGAAGTAACTTTTTTTCTTTTTAAAAAATATTTTACTATTTTTATTTGTATGAGTGTATTGCCTACATGTATGTAGGTGCATGCATGCCATGAAATGCCTGCAGAAGTCAGAAGAGGGTGTTGGATTCCCCTGGAACTACAGTTACTAATGGTGTTTAAGCAGTCATGTGGGTGCTGGAAATCGAGCCTGGGTCCTCTACAAAAAAGCAGCCATTGTTGTTAACCACTGAGCCATCTCTCCAGGCCCAAGGAAATAACTCTTGTCTCTTAGATTCTTATTTATACACATAGATGCAGAATCAGTCCTTCCTCAAGGTGGATCAACTTGTGCTATGGTGTCAACAAAAC
Organism: Eospalax fontanierii; assembly: GCA_035773235.1. Taxonomy (NCBI): domain Eukaryota; kingdom Metazoa; phylum Chordata; class Mammalia; order Rodentia; family Spalacidae; genus Eospalax; species Eospalax fontanierii. The sequence goes on from CM069534.1 coordinate 48,979,350, forward strand.
TGTGTTCCCAACCGGGCACATCATTACCTCCTGTGAGGTCAGTTTGCTCTCAGTATTTATATCTGTAAAGGGCAGCTGTCATGAAGGTTGAAAGAACACATAAAATACCTAGCACAAAGCATTGGTTACTGAATGGCTGCTATGATGCTGAGTGTGATATGATGGTGGTGATAACAACAGAGGAAGATGAAGAGAGCAAGGAGAAAGAGGTGGCTGGAATCAGAGGGACTAAAAGACTTGTATTGGTATCACTATACTATCTTCTTGAGATCTAAGACAGTTAAGAAGGCTGGTGAGATGTCTTCATAACTGCTGTCTTGTATATTGAGGACTACACATTTTGATGTTAAAAGGGACCCACACCTACGGTCATTGATCTTAAAGAAAACCCTAAGGCTGTCACATCCTTGGACAAATATAATTCTTACTGTATGCTAAATATGAATACTTATATTTACAGACACGTCTGCCAGTCGCCACACATCAAAGAAGCTTCTTTTGCAACAGAGACAATTACCAGTTCCATAAGTGGTCACACACAAAGAATAAGAATCTGGGAGATGCCCAATCCTGACACATCTACAATGGAATCTCCACACCTATGGCTCACAGATCATAATAGAACAAAGAGTAGAGAGAATACTAATGCACCTTTCAACTCTGATCAGCAAAGCTTCCTCATGCAACAGAGGGCAATGAACACAAAAGGCCACAGTGTAGACAATAAGAGACTGCAGAATGTGAATGTAGGTCCCTGGACAGAACTCCTATATTAAACTTCACCCACCTAGAGCTCAGGGATCATTGTGGAAGAGGGGGCAGGAAGATTGTAAGAGCCAGGGGAAGTGGACCAAGACCATAAGGAAAAAGAGTCTTACAGCTTCCTGGGACCTTGCTCGTATGAACTTACACTAATAGTGACAGGATGCACAAGACCAATGCAAACTCAATCAGACAAAAATCACCATAGAGCTGGGGAAATGGGCAAAAGCCCACAACTTTGGTGAGGAACTTTTGGCTGCTAATCACTGCTAGGTGAGGGAGAATTGGTCTTCTTTAAGGGGGTGATGCTAGACAGGCGGAACAGGCTCCAGTGGATTAACTCACATCAAGGAATACACAAACATGACTCAATAGGCCTTGGCATAAATGATAAAATGCATGAAGTCCTGTGGGTGGGCTGTGGAAGGGTGAAGATAGGGACGGAAGGCTGATTATGGTTTAGATGTATGAAATCTGTCAAAATTCAATAAAAATATAAAAAAAATAAATTTTAAAAGGGACCCACACCTAAATATTTATAGATTTCCATGCGAGACATTCCAAATTATTTGGATTGCTTTGAGTGAACAATGACCTTGATTTTGTATATGTGGCAGATTCTGTGGTTCCAACTGCTCACCATCCAGTCTGGGCCACATAGGTTAGAAAGCCATAGGCTTCCAATTTCTTTTAAAGTGTGAGAGCAAGAGTTCTGGATGCACGGAACACATACACTCCTCTACAGTTCGGAAACTGAAAACAGAGCTGAGGTCATTTTCTTGCTTGCCTGGCTGCTTCTCTAGGTTTCACAGAGACCCTTTTCTATAGCAGAGACCTCCATCCTGCTCTTCTGGCTCCCTGGGTATCCAAAGGGAGTTGTAGCTACAAGACTGACTGTTTTTGTGATTCCTCATAGGGATGGCAGCATGATGTTTTTGGGTTAAGTCTGGTGGCACCTTCAGTGTGACAGTACCATATTCCTGTTGGAGTTCTTCCTGCTAGGCCAATCTACAGCCCATTCGACTGGCTTTCCAGATTTTATCCTAGCTATTTATGCTTCCTATCTAATCCTTTCCATCTTGACTATATTAGGTAAACCTTGGCTGTATTTTAATTTTTCTCCATATAAAATGAAGCTTATAACTTATTACTGATAGAATTAACCCTAATATAAATAATGTAGATTAAAAGTTTTGAGGCCTTGGGGGTTAACCTGGGTCACTTGTTAGTCTCTGTAGGTTCACAGTCATGTATATGGTAATTAGCATGTGACATAAAGCTTTCGTGGTCTACATATATGGCAAAATGCGACTGAACAGTATGTGTTAAGAATACATCCTCCCCTTCATTTACAACATGAAAGGTAAAGAGGCACAAATAATATGTGGAAGATTACCACACTCTATTTTTGTTCCCATCCAAAAATGGACAAATCACCTTAATTACAGTTTTCAATAAAACAGATGTCAAGAGATTACAGTCCTACACATTATACCTGTGCTAGTTTCTAGAAGAAAAAAATTCTTATAGCTTTTCAAAGACTTGTGGAATTAGAGAGGTAGAAGGGACACCTCTTGCCGCCTCCAATTCATAATTGAGAAAGTTGTGGGCACAGAACTGTCAAATGACAGTTAGCAGGTGGGTTGGGGGGCGGGGTTGTAGCCAGGCAGCTAGGGGCTGACTCTGCCGTTGATACAACTGCCATGTTCCTCCTACTTAATCAAGATGCGAAACGAAGTTGCACTACGTTTTATTAAGAATTGACTAAGATTAAATATAACCACAGATTTATAGTATAAATGCATACATATCTATAAGTTGCAAAGTATAAACTTTATAATATGTAAAACATACAGTTTGATGTTATATAAACTCTATTGCAAAACTCATAGAGATAGAGCATGAGCAGCTCTACATTGTCATCTTTGTACTGATAACATGTCCATCACACAAAGATCTGAGATGTGGAACCAAAGTAAGCAAGGGATGAATCATTTGTGACTGAAAGTACAGAGTGCAGACAGAAAGGGAAAACCGAGGAAATGGGGACTGGAGAGATGACTCAGCACTTAAAAGCTCTGGATGCTCTTCAGAGGACTGGGCTTTAGTTCCCAGGACACACATGGTGGCTAACTTGTCTATAACTCCAGTTCCACAGGATCCAATGCCTCCTTCTGGCCGCTACAGGTACTGCATGTCATATACATGCAGGTAAAACACTCATACACACTTTTTTTTTTAAAAAAAGAGAGAAAATGATTATCATCACATATGATTAGTACACATAGTACTAAACTACTTTCTGCTGCTTTTCTGTTACATTTAAGAAATTAAAAATGGCATCCCACTCATTTTAAGCATTCTAGCCTCTCACTTTTACCTAAATGGCTCAAGTATACTGAGTTCTGTACAATTTCATAAAAAGTCATTTCCATACCTCTGTTTAAGTATCCCAAGAAGTCCTATCATATTTCATTTAAAATAAGAATACTTCTACTTCCACAACCTGTCTCCACAATACTAATCTAGTTTATTATTCTCTGAGGTTACCTTATTTACTAAGTTGTATTTATGCACTCAAATGCAACATAAACTCCATGGCTGGTTTCTTCAGCTGTGCTCTTCTCTGATTTTAGGAGGCAGAATAGTCCTTTAGACATAGTAGTTAGTTGGAAAAATATTTGTTGAATCACTGAACTTGAGAAATCAAGGAATAAGGCAATAGGAACATCTTGATATTTCATGGTTAAAACATCTTGCCTAGTTAAAATATTAAATACCTGAAGAATATATACACAAAGACTGTGATGATAGAATTGTAAGATGACAAAGAACATGGGTGCCATCACATGCTGGGGACAGTGCTAAGGATTTAGATCCACTCTTACGTTTTTACCACAACTATTATTATCCTTACCCTAGAGCTAGAGAAATTGAGGAGAGGGAGCTTGACCAGATCCACACATCTGGTAGGGGTGGAGCCAGAACTTAAATCCCCACATGTATTTGATTCCAAAGCCCACGTGTATAACCATTGCTTTGGGGCAAACTATTGAGAGCAACATCTGTGATCAGGAGAGATAATGAAAGACATGTCAAACCTTGGGCCTCTTTTTTATTAGAGTTACTAACTGGACCAACATCTTCTTGACACATTTGTAGATTCATACTAAAAAGATTTTGCTTTCCTCAGTTGCAGTCTTCACATTTGTCATATAACATTACTTTTTCTAAAGCTAGAAGGACCTCCTAAAATTATGTTTAATCAAAAGGAACTTAGCAGCCAGGCATGTCTGTAATCCTAGGACTAGGGAGGCTGAGAGGGTAGGATTGCTGTGAGTTCAAAGATAGCCGGGGCTACAGAGTGGGACACTGTGTCAAAACAAAATAAAATCAACCAACAAAACAAGAGGAAGTTAGCATTTTTTCACACAGTCATCAATTCTCCAGCCATGGAATTCAAAGTGTTGACCTTTGTCATCTTGAATGGGCACTAGAAAATGGCTTAGCAAGCTAAATACTTGTTGAGCTGACATAATGGAGCATCAGGTACCAGATCGGCTGCCATAGCACACCTGCCTCTGTGCCTGTAATTACCTAAAGGTCAAGAATATAAAGGTAGCGATTTCTTCCTTGAATATAATTATACGCGTCTTTCCCTTTCTCCCCCATTCCCCTCTAACTTCTGCTGACACTTCTCTACAGATATTTCTTCTCCAGTTACAAACTGGAACATGAAAACATGTTTTGCCACCTTCATGGCTAACGGATGTCAAGAAACAGAATCAGATGTCTGATTCCTGATCAAAATGGACATGGAGCAGTGACCAGGATAGAAAGCGCAAGGGAGATAAAGGTTGGGGATGCTGTAGGAACATATACTAAGGACTTATGCTACTTAGAATCCAGACAGGGAAAGTCCAAATTTAATGGGCTCAGTCATGGAAAGGTTTACATTAAGTCATTAAGCACAGCGTCTCTAGGGATCCCGATCCCTGTTCACGTCTGCTCCATTCCCAGCCCTACTGTTTACTAACACACACAAGATAAATAACAGTTTAGACATTGTTACCACGATAAGTACAGAAAGACAGTTGTTTCTGAAGACTTAGAGTAGAAAATAAATCATTATTAATCAAGTGACTTGGAAATTGTTGTTAAGGCATAAAGATCAAAGATTTTCATGTACTGTGAAAATGTCAGGATGTGTTATGTAAATACTTGACACAAGTTATCATCAAAATAATATTCCCAAACTGTCAAAGAACTTAGGGAGCACTGCTTATGTGAAACACTTTAACTAAAGTAGCCTAGTCATACTTAAGTTTCAGTATTCATTAAAAAAACAGTAGAACTGAATGTTTTCTTAATATTTACAGATTTCCCTATGCATCAAACCCAGAAATTTGAGGTTCTAAAAAGTCACCAGGGACTGGAGAGATGCTCAGTGATTAAGAGCACTGGCTGTTCTTGCAGAGGACCTGGGTTTGATTTCCAACACCCACATGGTGGCTAACAACCATCAACAACTCCAGTTCCAGGGGAATCCACACCCTCTTCTGACTTCGTGGGCATTGTATGACACAGGTGCACTTACATACATTCATGCAATACACTCATACACATTACAAGAAAAGATCACTTGGATGATTCTGATGACCCATACTTTGAAAAATGTTATTATAAGACTGGAGAGTACTAAGGATGCAACACTGGAGTTAAAATTGATTTCTCTCTCTCTCTCTCTCTCTGTCAATCTCTCTCTCTCTCTCTCTCTCTCTCTCTCTCTCTCTGTGTGTGTGTGTGTGTGTGTGTGTGTTGTGTAGGTTTGCTAGCCCATGCAGGCACATGCGGAGGTCACAGGTTGATATTAAAGTTTCCTTCTCTATCACTCTTTACATTGTTTTTTTGAGATAGGGTCTCTCCATGAATCTGGAATTCACTATTTAGACTAGACTGGCCAGTGAGCCTGCAGGATCCTCCGATCTCCATCCCCAAACAAGATGCATGCTACCACAAAACCCTGATTTTATATGTGTACTGATGAACTGAACATAGGTGTGCATGATTGAGCAGCAAGCATTTTACCCACTGAGCTATCTCCCCAGAAAATTACATTACATTCTTGATCTATTGCTGACACATCTTGAGAAAGCTAAACAAGTCAAGTTGGAGGTACATAACACTCTGGAATTTTCCATTGTTGCCTGAATAATTATGAATACCACTATCTTTTGTAACAAAAACATGAAAATATTATGTTCATTGCATCCATTATAATTATTGTGTCACCATATTAAATTTCTGCAATCCTTAAAGAATGCTCTCCTATATCTCTCAAGCATTTTAATTACTTCTCTCAGAAGATAAAATTGCTATTTATCAGCCTAAGCACCATGAGCTGAACACTAACCATCGCTCTGTATACAAGCCACACATAAGAGCTGTTATTTATTGTCAGGAACTATTTTTATATGCATAATCTCGTTTATTCTGACAGTAAGCCTTAGAAGTAGACACCATCATCACCCCCATTTTACAGTTTAGGAAATTGAGGTCTAAGGATCATAAGCTTAAGGAACTTGTTCAAGGCCATATAACTGGGAAATAGCAGAACCAGTGCTCAGTCCAGTTCTTTCTGACTCCAGAATCACTTGAAACAATTCTGCTTCCATTGGAAACCTTAGTGCATACAGAACCCATGAACATGCACAGATAAGGGAGACACCAATACAAATTGCATATCTTACTGAGAACACAAAATCCCAGTTGAATAACAAGTCTATTCCATATGAAGTGACAAAAAATAAAAATGTAATTATACCTCTCCCAAATACAAATAAAGCCCCCAATCTACATCAATATCCAGTGTCTATCATTTTGCCAAACATGCTTTAATTATGGAAATAGTCATTCCTGTTGCCCCATATAAACACTGAAACCTTCAGAATGCAGTGTTTTCTGACATACTTCCTTATAAACCACTAACACTTATACTTTTTTTTTCTTGAAATCCCTAATACATTTAGCCTGCTACTGAAATTTCTGTAAAACAATCTGTCCCAATCACTCAGTACTGAACACAAACCCAGGAATTTAAAGAGAATGATAGTAACCACACGAATCACAAGAAGCATGTGCCCCAAGGTTGCATTTTCTTTTTCTTAGAATATAAAGCCAATCTAAGAATCTAAAAATCCTACAATCCAGCTTCCTTTTTTTCTTGTTGGTCATGCTCTTGTCTCTTCAAACCTTCAAGCACCCCAGGCCCCAAGGTTTATTCTTCTAATTATATTCCTCCAGTATTACAAGTTGCCTTGCTCGGCCTCCATCCCCAGTTCTGAGGAACATTGTGTGTTCCGTTGTGTACTGCAGCTGTCTCTGCTGCCAGACCACAAGGTCCATTAGCACAGGGACCACATCTGTTGGGTGTCTCTTGCCACAACTGCAGTAGCTGGCACAGAGAGGCACTTAATAACGTTGCATGAATGAACGAAGGAGTGACCATGCAGCTCACCGGCTCCTAGAGCTCTGTTCTTTCCTCCATCCTCGCCTGGGCAACAGTTTGAGCTTTATTGATTGATATAAAGAAAAAAGACTTCTTATTTCACTCAGGATTGCAAAGTCACTGATTTCTCAGATGATCACCAGGTCTTGAGACCAACTCTTCTCCACACTGCCCTTTGAGAATCAGAAGCACTTCCAAGCTACGAAGATTTCAAGGGCATATTCAGTCTAGTAATTAGGAAGGGAACAGAAGGAGTGGTAGTGGGATAAGAAAGTGAGAGATTTTCTGCTACCTACTTTACTCCTTTGAACAGACAATGTTGTGTCTGGTGTGCTTGTAATGCTGGAGCTCAGAAGTCAGAGACAGCTGGATCCCTGGGACCCACTGGCCACTCAGCCAAGACTTCTTGAGTTCTAGGTCAACAAGGACCCAGTTTCAAAATAAATGTTATATGGAACCTGAGGATTGACACCTGAAATTGTCCTTTGGCCTCCACATGCATGTGTACCCAGACCCATGCACACACAATTGTGTCTAGAGTGAAGAAGGAATGGATCCTATTCAGGGAACAAGGTTGAGAAGGAGCATCACATATCTAAGTGAGAACAGTCACAGAGGCCCTGCCCACTGACTTGATTAGTCTGGAGCAATGGAGATTCAAAGGGAAGAAGGACACTTAATGCCCCACATGTTGAAGAAGCTTCCGGAAGCTTCTTCATTCTACCTTCAATGACTAATGAAGGGAAAGCTTTCTTTTGTATGATATCTTCACCCTGCCCTCTGTTTGGGTCACATTCCTTTTGCCCTTCTTTCTTCTTTCCCTCCCAACTTCCTTCTATTGCGACATGAACAATTTTCACTTCATTTTCCCTTCCTCAGTAGCATTGGCCACATCAACACTTTAGCAGACCCCTAACTGTCAATCTGATGTTTGAAAAAAGAATTGTAACAAATCAAAAGACCAGAAAAGTACAGAATGATAGAAGAAGGAAAATGTCTTTCCAGATACCTGAGAACTTTTTAAAATCTAGAGTCAGTTCTTCCACTGTGAAGGTTTCAGTCTAATTTCAAGAACTTCTCCTTTTTGCACTTTGTCCTTTTGAAATTTTTTTCTTTTCTTAGGGGCCAACTTCAATATATTTACCTTTTGTTAGTCATTCATATGTACTGGGGTGAGCCTAGAGGTGAATCCATACAGAACTCACCAACAATACTGGGCCCCCTTAGTGTTAATTTCTTTACCCCAGTGCATCATTTGTAGTCAGCTTCTCAATGGCATGTGGCTACCGCCTTTCCCATCCTGCTCCTGGCTACTTGCACTTCGTGTATTGAAATGGTACCTTCAGACTACGCTCCTGGCCTGTCTAGCTCCGAGGCCTCCCATCTTCCTTCATTTGGGGGTTATATGGTACTTGGCTATGAGTTTGCTGTGTAGTGATTCTAACCAATCTTCCCTTTTCTTCATCTTACTTTGAATAGTTCGCTGTAGAATGTAATGGTCACTAAGAAATCAACCATTTGAGACCACCTATGAATTCAGATTTTATAGCTCCATCGGACATTACCCGAAAGCTTTCAAAAAAAATAATACAATTAAAATTGAACTGTTGAGTACCAAGAGAAATTCTTGCCAGCATCAGTTAAGGAATATAACAAATAAAGAAGCACATAAAAAAATAACATCTTTCTGAATAGTTGCAGGTACAAGATCATGTCCTAAACATTCGAAGTAATTATAGCTAAATTTCTTGAGGTTGGGAAGAAAAGGCAGATTCTGTGAATTACATGGTAGCAAATGAGACAGAGTCAAGGTAAGGGTTTAGAAAGTGCGATGTGGTAAATGCCCATTACATTCTCCCATCCCCAGCTAGCTCACTTTTTAGAACTGTTTCTGCTTAACTCCCCAGCACCTGCCCCACCACCCCACAAGCCAGGAATCCTTGCCCTTCACTCAGTGACCCTCAGGCTATGTGCTTTTGTTTTTTATGCTTGGTTATCTTTAATGTCCCTGAGCTCTGTGGGAGACTCCAATTGTGGTACAATTAATTTTCCCTTTTTTCCCCTTAAGCTTATCTGAGTGGCTTTGTGGCCCTTGAAACTAAATGAAATCTGACTAAATAGAAGTGAAGAAAGAACGATCTGTGCACACTTTGGGAAAGGACAAAGCAATCTGTAGTGTGGGTAGCTGAGGCTAACCCAAACTAATTTAAGTTTTATTAAGCTGGTGCAACAGTTTTGCTGTTGCTGCTAGGAATGTCGCTGCCTGCCTCCTATCCTCATTCAATATCCTTTTAACTTCTTTTAGTGGTATTCTACTTTTTCATTGGGAACCAGGAAATTTTCTTTGAATTCTTTTTTTTCTATCATTCTCTCAAAATGCATTTTTCGTTTTTAAAGTATGCTTGAAGCACATAATAATAAAACATTTATTCAATTTAAAAGTGAACAAGAATTCTAATATCACCAATACAGAAGATCCATCTAAATATTTCTTGTCCTAACTCAAACCCCTGTACCTCTGCCACTGTCTCCACGGACCTCCCCACACTGGGTAACAATTCATTCTGGGTGGACTCATCAAGCAAAATGCCTTCTTCTGCTGCCTCCATAGGCTAAGTATAAAATATTGGTGAAGCCAATTGAATTCTCTTTTAATGACACAGAGAATTGATAGGGAAAAGTTCAGATAAGTTCATGATAATGAAGATATTCCAATAAGAAGTTATCTCAATCTCTGGTGGCCCTGGGATTTCTGAAATTCAATCTTTTGGCTTTTTCTTTATTTCTAAACACTACTCCATATCTCATCATATGTTTCTGTTTTCATTTTCTTTCGTAAGAGATTCCAACCATCATTAAGAACAAACTCTTCTCTAATAAAATTTGTAAATGCAAATTTAAATTTTTATAAAGGCTTCTGATAAAGCCATATTAAGTATCTTTACGAGTGGGCTGTGAGAACATGGATATGATGGGAGTGAAATTATGACATAATGATCATATTTAATGAAAACTAGAGGAGGACTGGATCAGGAAGGAGGTTCCAACTTAATTTGCAATGTTTAGTGTCTGAAAGAAATCTGAGGCATTTTAAATGCACCATGTTCGAATGACACCCTTCAGTGATTGCTGTATTATATAATTCACTATAAATTTCTTTGGGTTTAAATAACAAAAACTTAGGTGCATCTGTGACAGGCTCAGTAACTACAGCCATCGGAATGCCGATGACTGGATCGAGGCAACATGTTGGGGGTGTGTGCTTTGTCTTCTTCCTTGGACAGCGCTTTAAAAATTATTTAGAAAAAATGCAAAGAAGGCATGAAATTTGTAAATAAATCAGCAAATACATTGAATGAAATAACTGATCAATAAAATGATGCTGCAAAAGGAATTTGTGGCTGAATGTTAGAAAACAAGGGAAAAAAAACTATCATTTATTGAGTATTACGCTCCAAGTACCGTTCTATGTATATTACATATATTAATCCTTACACATAACTTTCTGAGGTACATTATTTTCATCTTTTCATATATATGAGACTGAGGTAAAGAGCAGTTATAAAATTTGTCCAAGTTCACCAAGTATGTGTGGGACCTAAGATACTAATATCAGCCCAAGACCCAATTCTCAACCACTGTACAGTATTTTGGCTTTAAAGGCTTGTGCTTCAATTTCCTCCGAATAAATTAAACAGCATTAGTTTATTCTTCAAATTTTTTTCTTTTTTTTGAGAATAAGAACAATATGGGTCAACAGAGCCTAAAATCCATTTACTTCGCATTGATAGAAATATTGTATCAAGGATCTGTGGTCATGCCGCACCCTACACGGCTTTGGCCCACGCTTCCTATCGCATTTGAAGTAGCACATTAGCAAAGACAATGGACAGGGTCTGGGAGAGAAGGCCAAGAATCAAGGGTGGTGCTCTGAAAAAAATGTGCAAAGAAACTGGAACTAGCTTGGAAAAGACAACAAAGCTAGGGGCAGTCACTAGAGTGTCTTTGCACGTTTTCTGTACCGCATAGAATAGAGATTAACACTTAAACGGAGAGAAATTGTGTTAAATAGCAGGAAGAACTCGGTAATGGTCAAAATTGCCAGGAGATGAAACAGATTGATTTGGGAAGAATGGAGTTGCCAGGAGCTGGGTGTTAGAGAGCAGAGGTTCCTTGTTGAGAACATGACTAATGCCTTCCCCCTCCCCTCAGCCCCTCAGCAGGACAGGTCTAGAGAGATCTTTCTGTTGATGAGAATCAAATACACTAGTACGATAATTTTCCAGGTAGAGGCCTATTTTTATAATCTGATCCTTAAGTGACTCCCTAGTATACTCCTCTTCCTTTATACACACAGACAAATAAAAAGGAGAAAAAGGTGAAAAAAGAGAGGAGAAAGAGAAGGAGGAGAAGACAGCAGAAACTGCACTAAGAGTCTAACCCAGTTCTGCTACTAGTTGAATAATACTAAGGGAATCATTTAATCATCTTCTACTTAAATTATTTTTCTTTTTGTTAAAAAGACTGTCCTGCTGAGCATGGTGGTGCATGCTGTAAGCTCAGCACTTGGGAGCTGGAGGCAGGAGAATCAGAAGTTCAAGGTCATCCTTGGCTACACACTGAGTTCTAGATCAGCCTAGTCTATTATGAGAACTTGTCTCAAAAGATCAAAGGGGGAAAAGACTGTAATGTTATCTGTCTTACCTTATGTGGGTTTTAATAAGCATACCAGGCTATCTTAAAATGTAAAATACTTTAGACAATTAGACAACATGCTATAACTTCTGGAGACCATAATAATGTCAATTCTGCTTATGATTTATCTAGGCCCATAATCTTTTCTGCCATTTCTTTCAATTCTAGATTCTCTCTGAGCTTTTTTCCCCTTAGTTTTAATGGTCTTTTTGAGTTGTTTTGCTTGTTTTGTTCACTTATTTTACAAATCTTTGTCTTGCTATCGCTACATGTTGAGCAATGTGCTAGTTACTATTCTAGTCACTGTTGGAAAACAAGATGTTGAAGGAGATTTATCATTTCTCTCAAACCATTGGTTAAGATTTCTGTCAATACATCAATAATGTAAGACAAAGCAAAACACTGGCATGCTTAACAGTAATATAGATAAAATCCTATGGCAGATAACAAGAGAGTAGGAATTCTGAAGTGCTTTGGTGAGCATCACCCTAGGGAAGTGGGCTATTCTCTTTTCTTCTTACTGTCAACTCCACTGGTACCCAGTAGAAACTGGTTCTGTTTAAGATTGCCAGTCTCTGCATCGGTCCAACTATTTGATTTCTGATTTTTAGTCCCTTTGCATTGGTCCTAAGGGAAGTGATGTCATGTTTCCCCCCCATATTTTTTCTTGTATGCAGAAAAAAATGGGAATCTCAGAAGGGTCAAGTACAAACCATAAATTGTTATCTAAGGCTCTATAACTATCTTGAGTTAGAAAACATAAAATAGGCTTGTTTCAAAGAATGATTATTTGAAGTTTGCTGCTTTAGGTGTTATTATGCCCAACCAACTGTTTGCTTTATTCTAAGATGAGAATAATATCTCTGCCCCCCTCCTCCACTGCCATTTATTTATTTATTGAGAGAAAGTCTAACAAGGCTTGCCTTAAACTTCTGTGCTTCTGGCTCCCAAGTGCTGTTATTAAAGACATGCATTACCATGCCTAGTTACTGATATCTTTCATGTACAGAGACCCTGTAGTCTGTACAGTATCAAGTATAATAATAAATAACGGGTAAATAAATTATAACAGTATCCATAAACTCCATTAATATGGTAGTTAAGTTTTACAAAACATTCTGCTATGTAGCTGTCATTGACTTCTATACATATAAGTAAACATAAGACTGATTTTAAGTATATAGTCTCCATGCTGAAGCACTTTATATATACATATCATTTAATTTATTATTATTATTATCCCCATCTTACATACAAGGAAAGTAAGTTCCAGAGTGATTAAGAAAGTTTTTCAAGGTTGCACAGCTAGAAAGTGGTACAAACAAAATTTGAACTAAAATCGTTGAAGGAAGTAAAATAGAAATTCAATTTTTTATGTACTTACACAACAAACACACTTGCATATACACATTTACACACATATTTAAATTGCCTTTCAAATGGGCAATCAAGGCCACGAGGAGGACCACGTTAAGCATGTGAGGTCAACATGTGTTGTGAAAACAAGAAAAGAAGCACTGACCAGGTAAGCAACAGTTGTTTCCTGCACAATCCTCTTCTGGAAAAATGAAATCAATTCCATGAAAGCTGTGATTTCACCTAGTTATATTTGAAATTTTACAGCACCACTGTAATTTAAATTTTCTTCATACTTACTATTAAATGAAATAATAAAATCTATAAAGAATATCCCAAATGGTACTGTCCTCGTTTCTTAGCCTTGAGGTTCTATCCATCAGTCACACTGGAGACTTCTAAAAGCAGGCTACTTATCCTTTTCTGTATCTGGCATGTACAAGGTGCCTAGCACATAGAAACTACTAACATATATTCTGAAGAAGAATATGGAATACTTCTATAGTACAACATGATGCTAATGCAAATATGCCAGTAATATGTAATATATTTTTAAGTGTAATTTCCCCAATTCTAAAGACTCTGTGAACCCACCAGTTTTACAGTAAGTAATGATTTGTAAGGAGTTCAATATATGCTTCCTTGTACACTCGTGAATCTGTCCCGATCAGATCAGTTAGCACCTTGCAGTGACAGAGATCTCTAAATTAGAAAGCAGAACCCTGGGGTGTGTGCTAAGATGATATTATAGGAGTCGACACCAAGTAGACTATGCTGGAAATTAAAACTCTAATTTTATTTTTTATTTATCTCATGCTTTTTTGTGGCCATGTGCTTTGTGAAAAATAATATATCCATACAGTGGTACATTTTTAATGTATACATAAATATGAAAATATTGATACAACATACACTTATTTTGTTGATATCACCATGTGATGTAAAAGTCTGTATCTTTGTATAATTCTTCTAAGTTAAATGTACTCAACAAAAATATCTTTGTGACCATAAAAACTAAAGTATGGTTTCCTATGGTGAGAGTTGGGGATAATAATAGGGATGGGCTAGCTTTTCTAATTTTTCAATTTATATAGGTGATATACACATACATGCTGGAAAGTAATTCATAACACTTCACTTCGTAACTAAACAGATCAATTCTTGTTGATTTTTAACCCTTCAAAAAGAAGTGCAATAAAATCCTACAAAAAATTTTAATCCATCTGCCTCTTGTCCTTAAAGTTTGGAAAAAAGGGTCTTCAAGCTGCTTAAAGCCCATGCAAAGCCTTAAAAGTTCTGGGTTTAAGCTCCTTTATCATTAACATTCTGTGCCTACCTAATTTGTCCCTGCCTCCCTTCTCTTTTGGGTAAAATAGAGATAACACTTAGTGCCAACCTCAGAGCAGTGTAGTGTGAATAAGGGACACTTTGTTCCTCTGCCAGTTGAATGCAGAGGGACATTAATATGATCTTTAATATTATCACTGTGATTTGATAGGATTTTTCTTTAAAATTTATTTTCTTTTACAATAATAAAATAGTATTTCTACATACTATTTAGTTTTCTAATCCTCATATATTTGTTTTTTTCTGTACTTGTTTCTTTTTCCCCTTCTTAGAAAAACACTACACATATCCATTTGATAACTTTATGACTATGAGAAAAAAAAATCTTTAAGATGCCCTCAAGTAAATAAGAGGGACTTGAAATAAATATAAAGCTATCATGAGACTATAAAAACATACTGTTTAATCTTTAAAATGTTTGTCTTTAAGAATAATTTGGAGCTGGGAATGGTGGCACATACCTTTAATCCCAGCACTGCAGTGGCCAGTGGATGAATCTCAGTGAGATCCACGCTACCCTGGTCTACAGCTCCAGACCAGCTGGGGATACAGGGAGATCCAGTCTAAAAAAAAAAAAAAAATCAGAAGCTGGGCTTGGTAACCCATACCTTTAATCCCAGCATTTGGGAGGGAGACAAGATCTCTGAGTTCAAGGCCAGCCTGGTCTATATAGTGAGTTCCAGGCCAGCCAGAGCTACGAAGTGAGACCTTGTCTCAAAAATTAATTCAGAGAATCTTAGGAAAACATTTGCATTCTAGAAGAGTACCAACCTGTAGCAGATGCTGAATAAACATTTAATAAAGGCATCCTGGGAAAAGCTTATTTTAAATCTTGAAATAAAACTAAAGCCAAGTCTAAGAATCAAAGAGACAAAATGCACACACACACACACACACACACACATACAAAATTATTCAGCTAGTTAAAAAGTCCAGTGTAAATTTCATTCTAATTCATAGATTTGACTTTTTCCCAGCAATCTTTTGACTTGTTTATATCAGACTGTTAAACATATTCTGCCAAGGATGCATTATAGGAAAAATATCATGAAGACTAGTTCTCAGGTTCACTATCTCCAGAAATTACTTAATGTATAGTAGTCACATATGATGGGAAATATATAAAATAAAAGCCATATCATATATATATATATATATACATACACTATGAAATAGAAATCTTGAATACATTGAATCAAAAAGCCTATTTCTAAGGCAAAGGGCCAATAACCACAGCTTTTCTTCCCTCCACGTTCTACCTTTGAGCACATTTTGTATGTCCACACAGGTGATTGCCCTCTCCTGACCAGCATAAAGTGGATATTTGGCTATTTTTTCAAACGGCTTATCTTTGGTTCAATGTGTTGCATTGACTTTTTTCTGAATTTCCCTATAAAGGAGGCATTAACAATCTCAGTGCATCCTAGTTCTAATAAACTTATCTTGCACTCTTTTGGCCTATGTGATGGCTCACCCATTGACCAAAGAAATTCAAGCCGCTAGAAGCCTTTCGGGGCCACTTGTTAGTAGGTCAGGTTGTAAAATCATCCCGCAGTGCTCGCCTCTAACATGGGGCACCACAAGGCTGTGATCAAAAAGCCCCCTCACTTCCATATCCAGTGGAGTTGTAGTTTATTACCATAACCCTCTCAAGTCAAAAGGACACCAGTTTCAAGCCTGGCAACTTGGTACAGACAGGGTGTCCTCCCTAAGACCCACTCTGCGGGGCCTATCTACCTGTCTTCTCCCACTGTCTACAGGTCCCGAACATTGGAAAATAGAAAATGTGATGATCTTTGTGTGTCTCAGTGAAATGTGTGTATGTGTGCGTGTGTTTGGGTGTAACGGGCCTCTCGATTGGCTGCGCGGCCCGTCCGTCACGGCGCGGACCAATGGCAGGCTGCCTTATATAAAATGAGTGTTTTCAGTCTCTCCGGGTTGCATGTACTGTATGTGGAGCAGTGTACAGTGGAGCGGAGGCAGAGCGGCTCCGCGAGCTCCTCTCCACTTTCCCATAGAGAAGCCCTGACTGGCCGCTGAGGGCGAGCCACACACACGCCCTCGCGCCCCGGCGAGCCCGCGAGGTAGGCGCCCCCCGTCCGCAGCCCTGCCCCGGCGCTCTCCCCGCACTTTCTCTTTTCCTACTCACTTGCGAGCCGCCGGGCTGCAGCCCCAAGGACTCCGCGGCAGGACCAGCGGCGGCGGCAGCCGGTAGGGTGGACTTGAGGAAGACGAGGGAAGCCCGCGCGTCCGGAGCCGCCGCCGGCCGGCCGCCTCACGGGGCACTTCCCACCCCCTCAGCCCAAACTTTGGGTGGGAGAGGTCGGGGCCGAGGGTCGCGGCGGCCGCGCCGGCGGGCCCGAGCCGGGGGGCGCGCGGAGCTGCCCGGCGAGCGCGAGGCTGGGGGCCGGGCTGGGGAGTAGTAGGCCAGCCGGTGCCAGGCTGCGTTTGCAGGCAGCACCTCTCGGCGCCCGGGCAGCGCCGCCCGAGGGGGCACGGAGCCGGGGCGCGGGCTGAGGCGCCCGAGGAAAACAACAACAGAGCCGTCCTCACGCCCGGCGGCCGGCTCGTGGCCGCCCCGGGAGCCCCAAACTTCATCGGGGCGAAAGTACGTGGAGGAGCCCCAGCCTGGCCTCGGCGGCCGGGGGAGGTGGGGCCTGGGGGAGCCGGGGCAGGGGAGGAAGGTACGGGAAGGCTAGCCCGCGGTGGATCGGTGCAGCGTGTGGCGTGTGCGTTGCTGACCGCCAGCAGCAGCCCAGCCGCTCGTTCATCTGGAGAGTTAGGATTCGGGTGTTGGGGCCCCGCGATCCGAGTCCCCTCACCCCCCAGCCCCAGCCCAGTGCGCGGCGAGTGCAGAAAGTGCTGTTTTAGTGCCAGAGTAGCCTGGAGGAAGAACAGGGGGAGAAGGGAAGAGGGCGAAGAAGGGGAGAGAGAGAGAGGAGAGGGAGGGAAGGGGGGGAGAGGGAGGGGGGGGAGAGAGAGAGAGAGAGGGAGAGAGAGAGAGAGAGAGAGAGAGAGAGAGAGAGAGAGAGAGAACGGGAGGGAAGAGAGGAGGGGGAAGAGGAGGAGGGAGGCTGTGTCAGGATTTTGCTTGAATGTGGGATTATGTTGTGTCAATAAGTTTAAGGTGGAGAGAGCGAGGCTGGGGGTGGTGGTGGTGGAGGGGAGGAGGAAGGCCTTGGCTGTTTAAAGTCTCATTTCTGAAGGTAAGTTATGGCATTGCCTGGTCGCGATGACAGAAAACTTGCAGATCCTTTATCCGGGGATGGGGTCGATGGCTCTGGAAAGAGCTCCCCAGCCCTCTGAAGCCACACTCATGTTACACTGTTATTTGCTGCGATCCGGGTCGCTAGTAAATTACAGAAATCAGACTGGAGGTTTCTTTTCCTCCTCCACCTCGTCTCGCTCACTCACCCTCCGAAATGTATTATTTTTTATTTATTCGGGGGGATAGTGCATGAAACTTAACGCAACTGAGACCAAACCCGAGTCCTGTAATTTCCAAGGACCCTGAATCCAGGAATCTGGAACACGTTTCTGTGTGAAATACCCGCGATCATTTCTGCTAAATGAGGAAGGTAAAACGAAACGATGCAAAAAGCTAAGACACAACATGTACGACAGAGGGGGGGGGGGGAGAGGGAGAGAGACACACAGAGACAAGCTATTTTTTGCTTTCCTTTCTGTAGAAAGGAAAATAAAGCGTGCATTCCCCCTGCCTTGCCAGTGTGTAGGGTCTAGTCCATATTTTAACTGTCTGAGGACAAATTAGTCCAGGTGGATCTTGTTGAAAAGTTTCGCGAGGTGGGGTGGAGGTGGGGGGGGCGACGGGGGAGGTGGGTGGAGGTGGTGGGGGATGGGGACGGAGCGAGCTGTGCCTCGGCTAATGGTCATTGGCCTGGGGCTTTGAAACCATTGCCTGTCCTGCTAATGACACGTCCAGTTCTCGACTACCGGCGGCGGACGCGGGGCTGCGGTTCCCCGGGCCGGCTCACGGGGACTGGGGTACTTTCCCCGCACCGGGAGGGGCGCTCTCCGCCATCCCTTGGGGTTGCCCACTCGTGGCGTGGGCTCCCCACGCGCGTCCCCTCCCCTGCGCGCCGCCGTCACCTCTGCTCGCGCGACTTTTGTAGCCAGGGGGCGCGGGGGGTCCCCGGAGCGGACGTCCCCGCGCGGCCACCCGGCGCCCGGCCCCACGCGCGCCACGCCGCGCGGTCCAAGCCCGGAATGGCAGGCAGCACCCGGCCGGGCGGCGGCGGTGCCTCCCAGGGGGGCGGCAGCGGCGGCGGGATCCTCTCCGGGGCCCGCGGGAGGAGGAGGAGGAGGAACGGGAGGAGGGGGAACGGAGAAGGAGGAGGGGAAGGAGGAAGAAGAGAAGGAGAGGGAGGGAGGCGGGTTTTTTTTCTTTCTTTCTTTTTTTTTTTTCCTGCCCAGACCGCAGCCAGTTCGAGCGGGCACGGGCACAGGGACACATCACGCGTTGCTCCTCCGTTGTGGAAAGGTGTTCAGCAGACTTTTACGCCCGGAGTGTGGGATTTGCACTTCATTTTTTTCTTCCCCCTCTTCCCCAAAGCAAGATGGACTCTATTGCCTTTCTCTTTCTGCCTCTACCTCTGCCTCTGTCTTGTCAGCCTTTAAGATCGACATTTTGTACTAAGATGCAAACTTAATGGTGACCAGCAACAAAGCCTGGGTGGGATCCCCCTCTCTTCCTCCCTAGGCGTTTCCTAGCTTCCCCCACCCGACCTCCCCGACCTGGTGGCCCTGCCTGCGCTTGCAGTCGTGGGCTCAGGCGAATGTGTTTCCCCAGGTCTACTCTGATCTCCAATCTCGGGATTGTGGCGGGGCCGGGCTCTGAGGAGCTGGCTGTGACCGCCCAGGTCTGCAGGGCTGAGGGCTGTGATACCTGGACTCGCTGCTGCCGTTGTGGCACCCCCGGCTGGCTTCTGGGCATAGTGAGGCGCAGAGTGCTTATCAAGCTCTATGATTTGGTTACTGGTATATTTGCCCTGGGGGTGGTGATCACTTGTGCAAGTTGATGAATGATCACGGTGTGGGCATTGCGTAGCAGTGTGCAGAATGGATCAACTTTCTGCTTTGTACAGATCGGGAGTAGGAAGTCAGGGTGCTGAGGAGACCCTGAAATGCCACCTGAGCTGCCCCCCAACCCCTACCCTTTGAATCATCAGAGATGCTTTCCCTGTCTGTCCCTCCAGCTCTTGAATGGAGAAGGTGAAAGGCAAGGGGTTGGTATGGAGTTGGTTTCCGTGCCTTTCCCTCACAGAACATGTTACCCGTGGAGTTTCTCCATCCTGATCATGTCCCTGTATTTGATACTTTATAGGTCACTATCATATGACAAAGGCTCTGCTGCAGTTCATCTTCCTTCCCGTGTTCTTCCCATTTACCTTCTTGGGTAAGTATGCAAACTCCTCAGACAGGAAGCGGATGACTCTTAGTTTGACCTAGGGGTCCTTTTGTTAACATAGGAAGATGCTTTATTGAGGCTATAATACCCTCAGAAAGCCCATCTAACTGTTTTCTGATTGCAAAAGTTAACTTCAGATATTTAGTCTTTCAAGGTCCTTCAAATGTTCTTTTCTTGTTTATCTGCAAGTGTTATTTGAAAACTGCTTTTAAATAGACATTTTAATTAATAATGAAATTTTACATAGAGTTGAAGGCTTAGTAAATTAATCAGACAGTAATATCAAAAGCTTGTAGTCTATGAGTTGAATTATTAGAACTCTTTGTAGAGGACCTCTCTAATTATGCATATGCTCACTTTCTCCCAAGTTCTCATCTTCCATAACCTTTGGTGTTTTTAACAGTTACTTTTGGGTTGGGGAAAGTTGTATTTGAATGGTTTGGTAAATCTGGTATTTAATACACAAACGATTCAGAATTGATCACAATTTCCTTAAAGATTTATGTAACTGGAGAAATCAGGAATGTTTTAGTAATCTGTACATAAAGCAAACAGGTACTTTGAGATTTATTAAGTGCCATTTTCAGATATATTTCTCTCAAATGGAAAATTTAGCAAAATATGTCTAGGATAGTAAGTGTCTGAAAAGTTTGTGAGAGATAACAGTGTAGTAAAAACAGGGTCTGCAGGACATTTGAGAGCAACACAGCGACAGGAAACTGGAAAAACCGTTTGCAAGTTTACTCCGTCAGCGGAAAGGACATCCCAGGTATTTTGGTGAGCAATAGTCTAAGAAAATTAGTTGTACTAAAATTTATCAATCAGCGGTGGTGCTTTATGATAGTACCATAGTGAATCTGGAGTAAGAGGAGTTGAGTTTGAAGATCAGGCCTTTGTTGTAGCCTTTATCCAGCAACAGATGTACTTAGATGTTACTGGGTCTTTGGGTAATCTAAAATTCTGTTCAATTTTTTTGTAGACTGTAAATAGTATGTTAGGCAGGAATAACTTCCTAATTATGAGAACTGAGATCTCATAATGTCACATGTATGACAGACCAGGTTGGAGTAGTTGGAATATTCTATAAGGCAAATTTAATGCATAACAAAATAGAGGATCTCAGTATCGTTTTTTTTTTTTTTAAAGACTTGTTTCAAAGAAAAGTTTTTCATTTTTGAACATGTGGCAGTTGTATTCAGAATACATTCCTGCTTACCAAAGAACATCACATTTGTGTACCTGAGGTATGTTGTTCACTGTGGCAAGCATTTGATGTTCCTTCTTTCCCTATGAAAATAGATTTAACCAATTCAACAACTAATTTGGGAATCAATACCAGAGTAAAAGCAATCTGATAAGCTCTTGAATTTCTCTCAGGTAGCAAATAGCTGATCCATTAAAAAATATTTTCAAGAACTGTCTTTGAAGTCAATGCAGTGATTTTGATAGTGTAAAACTTGGATTGGGATATTTAAAAGTCACCTCGCCATGAATTACCAGTTGTTTGCATACAGAATGTATTTATTGGGTGTGCGGCCTGTTTATCAAGGTAAAAATTTGAAGAGGTTTCTGCTTCTGAATCACCATGAGTTTCCAAACTTCTCTTATTATCCACATATCTTTATCAAGTTCTGAAACTGAAACCTTAATTTGCGTTTCATATAACATACTAGCTATTAAAGAGGTAGCTCATCTGTGCTGTCTGGTACTTCTACATCTTTGGAGTACTGGGGTAGTTTTAGGAAATCTTCCACTGGAGACTTCAGTGTCTTAAAAGATGTATAATTTAAGACTTAATAAAAATTCATATTGTTCTTTATATTGAAATTTTTTAAAATGCTAGATTTAAGAGTTAACAAGATAGCTTTGTTTATATTAGAGAAGGAATAATGGGTCTGATAATAATGTGTAATTCTGAAACTATTAAGCTGTATTTTTCAGTAGAATTAGTTTCTAATTATTAGTCGTCAACTAGCATACTTAGAGTATATGTTTTTCTTATTTCATAAATGGTATATGTAAAAGCAAGGTTCACATGATATTCTTACCATGAATATCAATATTGTATTCGAAATCTATACTTGAAGTAGTGAAGGATTCCCAGCTCTACCTTATTTAAATAACAAAATAAAATAAAACAGACTTTTGGAAAATAGTGTCGTTACAGATGTGCCTGCTTTGGCTGTACTAAAGGAAATCCCTGAATTTATTGTTAATGCCTCATAAAAACATGGAATATATTTACAGTTGTGGTAGTCAAATAAATTTAGGTAATTTTGACATACTGCATCACTACCAATGATTTCAAGATTGAAACTTAAGTGCTAAATTTAAGAAAAAGACACTTTTTTTCACTTGAAGATCACCTCCTTTTTTAACATTTTATCACCATGGGCAGCTTTTAAAATAGGTCTGAGTGGTATCTCTCCTCTGTTTTCTCTCAGTGAAAACAGAGAAAACTTAGCAAAAGCATTGTTATTTCACTGCTTCGTTGCTGTCATGTGTCCCAGGTTAATTAGATGCGGTTGATCCCAGGCTACACTTTGAGAAACATTGCTTAGAAGGTAGCAAGGACCAAGGTTAAAGCTGCCTGGAGATTTTTCCAGCTTGAAGATTCTATGACCATACTTCAGTCAGTGAGTTTGTATTACCTCAAGGGCAGCCGTCAGATACTGTGGTGAACTGTAGATAGTTTGATATTTTAAAGTCAGACCTGAGGGATGCCTTGAGTAGTTTCACTCAGCATTCCTAGGTGACCATGTTACCTTTAGAAGGCAGTTTACAGATCCTTAAAATGCCAGGACATTCACTATACATCATTTCAAAGCTGTAGCAATACACCCAGAAAATCCCCATACATTAATGGGGATTGTTTTCATTTTTTTTCCTTTCAAAGAAAAAGATATGGTAAGTACTGAAACAAGTACCAGTTACACAAGGAGTCCTAAAGGAGGCAAGCTCGGATAGCCTTCTATCTAAAAATATAAACAGAGAACAAGAAAAGGAGGGAATGAAAGACTTAAAGGATTAAATTCCATTAGGCATTGACGTCCCTACCAGAATACAGCTACATTATGTGACTCAGTGGAGATTTAGATAGTGACATAACTTCATGTAGTGTAGTGAGAAGATTGTTGGAAAAGCAAAGTGAAAATTACTGATAATGAGTTAGGTTTTAAGAAATCTTAGAAAAACTTAAAATATTACAAAATGATGGTTAAATAATTTGATGAAGAGTTAAGCATGAACGCCCTAGGAAATTTCAGGGGATATAACTGAAGCTCTCCAAATGGAATAACTGAGATTTGAAAAGTGGCAAAGGTTTATTTCTTAAAAAAATGTATTTAAATAACTGACCAATAACTTCTTTAAAAGGAGGAATGAAGATAAAAATAGTTTAAAACAGCTCTGTTTCTTAAATGTATTTGACTGAGGTGTATGGGATATATGCATCAGAGAACTAGAACAAGTTTCTTAAGACAGTATACTGTGCCCTCTGATGCTTTCTGTTCCTATAGCATCTTTATAAACTGTGTCTGTTCCAAGGTATTTTACAAAACAAAAAGTACTGAGTATTATCCACTAAATTGATTTCATGGCTTCTAACATGAAAACGTCAATTGAGTACATGCTAAAAATGGAAGCACCATTGCTAGATATTCTGAGTTGATGTTTCTGGGTGGAGCTCAGAAATTTAGATTTTAACTAGTACAGAAGGTTATTTTAAAGTAGATGAGAGGTCTTCTGATGTACTTTGAGAAACCTGGGCATAAGGAACAAATGCCTAAGATGGAACAGGAGTTACCTTCTGAAATCCTTGACTGCTGAAGTGTGCTTTGGCTTCTCCAGTCTGAGACTGTGTGTTAGTGTGTTCAAGCAATGTAGACAGAGCCCTTATCATTTTCTGTAAATATTCCTGTAGTAGCGCATGCAGGACAAGGAGGAGAGATTTGCACACAAAGAGCCTCAGGTTCTACTCTTGCTCCCTCTGTTGCTCACTAGCTGAGGGACTTGGAGCTTGATACCTCATGCTTTAAAACTTGTGTTACTATATATGTGCAAGTGGGTATAATTACTAAGCAACAGTAGGAGAACAATAATGTATGTAATGGTACTTATCCATAATCAGCACTCAGTATATAGTGTTATCTTACCTCTGCTTTGGTATCTTAGGACACTGGTGTGTTGTAAACCTGATGTGAGCAGGTGGACAAATAATTAGGGGAAGAAATAAAAATAGCCAGGAAAAAGAAAAAAGAAAGCTAACACATGCCACTGCTCCTTAGATTTGGGGAAAGTTCCTTTTTTAAAAAGGCAGAACCTGTTGCTTGGTATGTGTTAGGGTACCAGATCTTAGATCCCAGTACCACCATCCCTGCAAAAAAAGGCCTAGCCTGGGACAAGAGAATAACTCTTCATGTTTGTGGTGATTAGTGGATAGCACTGGAATTTTCTTTGATATCTTTACTACATGTGGGGGTGCCATAGATCATCAGTTCTCAAACTTTCATTAAGACATGTGGCTGATGCTTACATGTGAGGCATTATAATTCTCCTGTGTTATAGATACAGATAATTTTTTACATGGGCTCAAACCTAGTACTCTGCCCCTGAGCTACATCCAGCCCATTCTGTGGGTTTTCTGAGAAATTCACTGTGTGACAAACATCTCTCGTTTTCTTTTCAGGAAGACATGTAGAAATGATATAATGAAAATCTTAAATATATTTACACACACATAAAATTGTTCATGAACTATAGTACTTTATTCTAACTAATTACTCGAAACTGTCCTCATAATCAATTGAAATTTACTCTCTATCAAGATAAATTTTAGTGCTTAAGAAATTTCATTGCACAATAGGCACATGAATTGAAAAAGAAGAGCAAGCCAAGGAGAGGATGTAATGGAAATCCATGAACCAAATCCCCCCAAACAGTGAAACCCCAAAGCTAGGGGAAACAAAACATCTGCTCAGATGCAAAGGAAGCAAGAAGTCAGGTGTCACGGTTCTCAATAGTATCGGCTTAAGTTTGCATATTACTTCCACTCAGAACTGCATTTATAAGTAGTCTCAACAATAATTTTATTTGCATGAATGAATTATAATTAAGTAACTTCTATTTCCTAAATTTTAAGATTGCCAGGAACCTCTTCCCACTTTGTGAGTTCTAATTTTCCATAATTTTTTTTATCTTCCATAAATTATTTGACTTTGTAATATTTCTGAAAATGCCTTTTTTTTTTTTTGCTCAAAAGTTTGGCATCAAAATTCATTTGATACTCCAGCCTAACAATTGTCATAGGGTTGTTTAAAATAATTTTTAAGTTTACTTAGACTCTGCATATTTCACTGTAGAAATAGTAATATATACTTATTGTTCTAATATAGCTAGGAATTTTATATAATATGTTCTGTTTGCAGCATTTTACCTTATTAAAACACACAAAATCCCACAGAAATCTGAATCCTGAGTCATATGTAGAGGTAAGGGTTTAAATAAAGAGGTGTGACACTATTGAATTAACTTCCTTAGTCCACAGAGTGAATTTATCTGATATTCTGAGCCATTTAGCCTAGTGAAAATCTTTTTTGCTAATATTAATCGCTGTTCATTTTTACTTCATTGTGAGCTTCTGACTGCATCAGCGATGTCTCTTGACACCCCCTGGTTCTCAGTGTGAGGTTACAAAGCGTAAGAGGACATGAAGTAAGTAAGCTAAGTATTGTACTTAATGTTGTCTATACCCCTCATCTGGACAGGATGAGAGGCTCCCTGAAAAGGAATGCTTCAGTATACACACAGTCTGGCTAGGTCATGTTTAAATGAACTTCATTTTTTTTTCCATTTTGACATCATGATTCATTTGTTGTAGTTTTTAGTTCTATTAAGCAAACACAAATCTATAAAACATTCAAAACCACTAGGTCAGACATTTATTGTATAGTGTTGAGCACAGTGCAGGCTGCCTTCCGAGTGTTTTACTGTTATTAGAGATTTTGTGAAAGAGTTATGTTTCTTTTGCTATATTGTCACTTGTATGTGTACCTTCTATCAGAAAAATAAAAATAGAGTCTTTTCTGAAAATTCATCCTATTCTCAGATAATAATGTATTCAGATTACATTGTTTTAAAGAGATGTTTGGTTCCTTTTAAAAAAAAATTATGTTAAGAGTTTGCCTTTTACTTTTAACTTCCTATGAAATCACAGTAGGCAAATGAAAAGTTTGTCATGTAGACTGCATATGACACTGTAGGAGTAAATAGCAGCATGTCTAAATCACCATTAAGGTAAAGCTTTCAGTCAGTCTTCATTTGTACATACTGGAGCTGTCATGCAGTGGATTGCTAGGGTTTTCATTATTTATTGATATGACTATCCTTGATGTAGGAAAGCTACAGAATGAGGAATTCAGACTGAGCTTTATTAGCAAGGTTGATTATTTTGATATTAAAAAATACCGAGTTGGATTTTTTTCCTTTCAGTTTTTTTCTTTCAAAGACAGGGACTTGTTATATGTTCCAGGCTGATGTTGAACTTAAAATTCTCCTGCCGTAGCCTCCCCAAATCCTGGGACTATATGCCTGTATTACCATGCTGGGTTTGTTTTCCTGGTATGTCTCTCAGAATTTACTTAAGTGTGGTGTTCTCATTGACTGCAAGAGGAATACATTGGTTCACAGAATTAAATGAGAGAGAAAACAAAGCTACTTCTAGCTCTCAAACGTGGATTACTTTTTGAGTTGTGTAAGTTGTAATTTTCTGTTCTTTAGTCCCTTCTTTTCCTTCCCTTCCTTTCCCTTCTGTTTCTTCTCACCATCCCTCCCTCCCTCCCTCCCTCCCTCCCTCCCTCCCTCCCTCCCTCCTTCCCTCCCTCCCTTCCTCCCTCCCTCCCTACCCTAGTCTCTCTGAGCCAGTACTTAGTAATGTGCATTTGTAATAACTGCCTGTAAATATTTTAAAATGGGAATATGGAGCTGAACTTTATTTTTTAAACTTTTATTTCATTTAAAAATTTTATAGGTCTTGAGTCCTTTCAGTAGTTAATACTACTTCTGTAATAAAATTGTTGATAAATGAGTTTGGAACTTGTAAACGTCCCTACCCCTACGTATAAGTGTGTCATGAGGAGCCTTTAGCAGGACTGTGTGAAATAAAGACACCTGTTGTTTTTATGAAACAGATTGGATGAAACTCCTTATTCAGTCACTTTTTATTTTTGAGGGTGATAGGATGATGACATAGTTTAGTTTATATTCAATAGAAAGCTGGATGTATGTTTTGGAATGGGTTCCTAAGTATTTTACATTAAGGAAGAGCGTTAATTATGACTGAGAGCCTCCTTTGCTGCACACGTTTTATTTTAGTGGTTTATTTTGTACAACAACTTTCAGATGAGAAATGCCCCTGTTTTAATGAAGAGGAGATCAACTCTCAGGGTAAGTAATTTGTCTGAGGTCACAGCTAGTGAGGGCTCTTGCCAGGTGTAGACTGGCAGTCTGCAGTACCATGGTCTCCTGGGGCTTTGTCTATATTTACCTGCCATTAGGGCTATGTTCCAAGAAGCTAGAAATGAAAGGTTTGGGAAACTTTCAGCCAAGAATTCCCCAGATTTTTCCTTTCTCCCAAAAAAGACATTTCATTTTCAAATGATAGAACTCTGTTCTTTATCACTTTTAAAGGAGTTGCATGAGAAAATCTCTGACCTGGGTCCTAATATGGATTTTCATCTATGAGGTTAAAGGCAAAACTAGTCACAATTTAGTTAACAAATTAGCTTTCTTTCTTATTGGTTTGTCTAGTATAGAAATATCTATAGTCATCAATTTAAAAAATATTTATTAATTCCTCTGGTTCACTAATAAACATTTCCTTAAATGAAGAGTCAGTTTTTCTTAGCTGAATATTCCATGATATTTGTGTTCTGGAGTTTTTAATACTTAATCAGTGAAAATGTATATATATATATATATATATATATATATATATATATATATATATTTGTCTTTTTGAGACAGGGTCTCCTGGAACTCCCTGTGTAGGCCAGGCTGTCCTTGAATTCACAAAGATCTGTCTGTCTGCCTCTGTCTCCCACCATGCCCAGCTCAATCAGTGAATATATTTTACTAGAGGAGTTTGACAGTATAGTATGGATAGTGTTATAAAATAGTTTTCTGACATTTACTTTGAAAGAAAATCCAATATTAGTGGAAAAATTAATAAGTGTATTTTAGTTCACTGCCTTCACATCACAATGTCTGTTGATCAAACATGACAAATTAGGTATAGACTCAGTCAAAAGTTCTAATTCATCAGTTTTGAAAGTAGGTTTGGATGTTTTCCATTTATTTTACCTAAGAAACTTGTTTCTGTATTGATAAGTAGAATACATTTTATAAAATACATGTTTCTATAGAGAAAATACCTGTATTTAGAACGTTCAGAGTAACATACTGTTTGGTTACTAAGATCCATATCCATATGAAATCCAATTCTGTTTAATCTGCAAATCCAGCACTCAGAACCTAGTTCACTTATATGAGACTGAAAATTTGTCTTTTTTTTCCTTAAAGTGGCTTTATGTTTTCCCTGATCCATGAAAATTGTAAATACAGTATTTTAGCAAGGTAGATTTGTGGGTGACCATCTTATTAGAATTCTGTTCCTTTTGTGTCGTTTTTCTTAAATAGTACAATATTGAAGGGGCAATCATGTTTTACTATCTGAAATAGTCAGTGGACATAAATATCTATCATATACATTAATCTGTACTAAATGCCCTAATAGACGGGGCATAAAATAGTACTGAGTAAATACCAGTTAAAACAGGCAGGTTCTAGCCTAGTAGCTCGGCGTTGAAATATGGGACAGTGGAGGGGGGGGTTGTTATTCCTGTAGCACTTCTTTTTTTCCTAATTGTCATTAAAATAAAAAAAAAAAACTAATTTGTCTGAAGCACTAGGGTGATTTTTTTTATTTTAGTTTTAAAGACAGGGTGTTCCTGTAGCCTCAGCTGGGCTGGAACTCACTATGTAGACTAGGCTGGACTTGATCTCACAGAGATCGCCCTGCTTCTACTGGGATTAAAGGCATGTGTCACTATGTCCCACTAGGGTACATTTTTTTTAAAAATCTAGTTTGTCTCTGGGTGTCTTGATATGTATATAATCCCAGTCCTGGGGAGGCAGAAGCAGGAGGGCTGTGGCAAGTTGTAGGCCAGTCTGGTCTAGTGATTTCTAGGCCAGTCAGGATTAAATAGTGAGACCCTGTGTCACAGACAATAAACCATTTTTTTTAAATCAAGATTATAATGTTAGTTTTGTTTTATTTAAATATTAGTGCATCCCTGTGATAGATTTATGAAGCTACCGACTTTTGATAACACTGAATTCAAAATTTTGTTTTAGTCAAGTTTTTTAAGTTCTTAGTTATTACTGTTAATCTCACGGTCTATAATGGTAGCATGACTGAACTAAAGGAAGGTGTTCGGCTGTATCATATCTCGAAGAAGAGTATGTATGCACCAAGCAGTGTTCAGAGCATACCCGATATAATAGTAAATTTGAACTAGATGCAGAGGGAACCAGAGACATGCCAGTGCAAATGTACACTACAGTCACCAATGCTTCTATTTAAATAAATCGTGCTACTTAGAAATAATGTTAATAATACTTCCGGTACAAGTATTAACTTGGGATTCTAAAGAAGTTCATGAGAGGCTATAGATAAGTTATGCCTAGTTCCTTCATCAAGTAGATTTCAGGTTACCTGGGGTGTTTTATACTTGTACTTAACAATTATAATTTCTTTTCTTGTTGGGAAGCTGTGGTCTAGAGGGTACTCAGGAGCTTGGTACTTATTTTCATTTATGTGTAATGAACAGGGTCTAGTCTTTTAATCATGACTTCTGTGTTTTTGTACCCTGCAGAATTTATTTATTTATTTTTTATTTTTACCTCGTTTCATTTGTGGCCTTCTTTTGGCTGGTCACTTCTGAGTGTCAGCCCAGTTTAGATTTAAAAAAGTTTCTAAAATACTGTGATCAGGGTTCTAGTTGTCAGCTCAAGGTGCTTTAATAACAGACAAATACATTCAAAAACAGTGTCAGAAAGAAGAAACATCTAGGAAAATAGTTTTTTTTAAAGTCCTAGTGTGTGGATAATGACTAATGTTTTCATTAAGGCAGCATAGAGGAACAGAAACACCATGGTTAATAATCCGATTCTTTCCTTCTCCTTTATTCTCTGTTTTGGAACCATTTGGCATCATAGAAGAATTGGTATGAGTTAGACCTCACTATATAGCATTCTTCATGCTAATAATGAACTTCCTTACAGGTCTCCCATGTAGATACAGGTTTTGATCTTATTTGATACTATAAAAACTGAAGACCCAGAGCACTCATTCAGATCTGTTGTAAGAATGGGTTTTGTTTTATGCTAATAATTTTGTACATGTAATCTCTGCATAAATAGTACAAATCTGTACATATTTTCTGTAATTTGAAAGATCATGAGGAATGGGATCCCACATAAGCACAGTTCTTCATGTAAAGACCCACTCACATGCATAGTCGTGAATTTACTATATAAAGAACTGCAATCAAGCATCATTTATTTACTTTTGGTTTTCTTTCTTTGAGACAGGGACTCCCTGTAGCCCTAGCTTACCTAGCACTCTCCATGTAGACCAGGCTGGCCTGGAACTCACAGAGATTCACCTGCCTCTGCCTCCCAAGTGCTGGAATTAAAGCATGTGCCACCAGCAATCACTCCAAGCTTGATTTTCTTTTTTAATGTGTATATCTGTGTGCCTTTGTATGTGCATATGGGTGCATGTGCCTTTAATTAATTAATTTTAATTTCATGTGTTTGAATGATTTGCCTGCATGTATGCTAAGTAAACCAAGAGCATGTAATGCCTACAGAGACCAGAAGAAAGTATTGAATTCCTTGGAACTGGAGTTGTTAGCCATAATCTGGTCCTGAAAAACAAACCAGAGTCTTCTGTGAGAACAGTCAATGTTCTTAACTGCTGAGTCATCTCTTCGGGCCCCCACCTCCAATTTTATTTTTTTTAATTATTTTTATTTATGTGTTTGTATGAGTGAGCATTATGTGTTTGCAGGTGCCTGTAGAGGCTAGAAAAGGGCACTGGGTTTCTTGGAGGTGGAGTTATAACCTGATGTGAGAGCTAGAAACCAAACTCAGGTCTCCTGAAAGAGCAGGAAATGTTCTTAACTACTGAGCCATCTCTCCAGTCCTTCTTTTAATTTCCTTAAATTTGAACCTGTCATTCCTATATCTATTTCAAATATAGTGAATAGACTTTGAGCCTCATATGCTAATCTTAAGAATTAGGAAAGACGTGTATTTCACTAAGTGAATGGTTCTCTGAAAAGTTTTGACTCAGTTTTTCAAAATAGAGCAATATGTTTTTATTGACGTATAATTTCAGGATATTTCATATCTTTTTCTAATTTATCTTCGTTTAGCAGTATCTATTCTTTTTACAGACTGAAATTTTATTCTCAGGTCTCTGTCAAGTGATCAGTGATTTATAAAGTATATATTGGGGAACTGTATAAATATAGCATTATTTAGTGGGAGGGATTATAGTACCTGATTTCAAATTACTGCAGAGCCATAGTAACAAAAATAGCTTGAAAACAGATTCGGAAATGGAATAGAATAGATGACTCCAAAATAAACCCATAAAGCTATAGCCATCTTTTCAAAAAAATGTATTTGTTTGTTTTGTATATGCTTATGTTTGTGTCTGTGTGTATATGTGCATGTATGTTGTGTGGGTACATGTGCCATGCATGTGCAGAGGCCAGAAGAGGTGCCCTCCTACATCTATTCCTTTGAGTCAGGGTTTCTCCCTGAACCCGAGGCTTACATTTTTTAGGCTAGGCTGGAAGCCAACCATCCCCATTGATCCTTCTTGTTTCCACCCCCCTTGAAACTGAGGTTACAAGGATGCAAGGGGATCTGGCTTGTTTTGTGGGTTCTGGGAACTAAACTCTGGGCCTTATGATTCTGTACCAAATACTCTTACTGCTGAGCCATTTCTACAACACCCCACTTAAAGTTTGATAAAGATGTCAAAAACAGACATTGGAGAAAAGACAGCTTCTTCAACAAATGGTTCCAGGATATTTTGATAGCCATATATGGTAGAATAAAGTTAGATCTGTATCTCTTACCCTGCATAAAATTAAATTCAGGGGCTGGAGAGATGGTTCAGCAGTTAGGAGCACTGACTACTGTTGCAGAGGACCCAGGTTTGATTACCAGGACCCACGGCAGTAGCTAACAACTGTCTGTAACTCCAGTTCTAGGAGATCCAACACCTTCTTCTGACCTCCAAAGTCATTGCATGACACAATTGTACTTGCATTCATGCAGGAAATACACTTGTACACATAAAATAAAAATAAATTAAAAAAAAATTCAAAATGAACCAAAGACTAAATATAAAAACTCTGAAACTGCTAGAGGAGAACATTGGCAGAGCACTTTAAGATAGGCAAGAACATTCTGAAAAGGACTCTGACAGCACAGTTGAAAAATGTGATTATGTGAAATTAGAGAACTTCTACACAACAAAGAAGAGAGAGAGAGAATCGATCGAGATTACAGAATGAGAAAACAATCTCTGCCAACTATTACATCCGATTGGAGATTAATATCTAGAATCTATAAAGAAACTAAAAATATAAAACTGAAAGTCATATTACCTAGTTGGTAAATGGGCAAATGAATTGAACAGTTTTCAAAAGAAAGGCAAATGGCCAATAAATACTTGATAAAAGTATTGAGCATCCTTTGCCATCAGGCAAATGCAAATTAAAACTGCACTGAGATTCCATCCCATGCAAGACAGAATGAAAACATCAAGAAAAGAAAAGACAGCAAAATGTTGGCAAGGATTTAGGGAAGGAGAACCCCTGTACACTGCTAATGCAATGTAGTGTGGTACTGCCATTACTGAAATCAGTATAGAGATTCCTCAAAAAACTAAAAATGGAACTACCTAATGGATTTTGCTATAGCCATTCTGAATATATTCCTGAAGGAATCTATGTCATTATACCACAAAGACAATGTGGTATGTGTTCTTTACAATAGTCAGGATAGGCAAATAGATCTCTGTGAGTTACATAGTGAGTTCCAGGCCAACTGGGGTTACAAGGAGACCTGTCTCAAAACATATAAAACAAGAGTCAGGATATGGAATCAGCTCAGATGCTTATCAATAGATGGATGAATAAAGAATGCGATATGTTTACGCAGTGGAGTTTTATTCAGTTGTAAAGAACCACATGTCATTTGCAGGAAAATGAAACTGAAGGTCATCATGTTAAACAAAATTATCCAGACTCAAATAAAATATGTTTTCTCTCGTATACAGCATCTAGATTTAAATTAAATCTAAATATGACATGAGCCTGGTGTCGTGGAGAATGCCTTTAAGTCCAGCAAGAGGTGAGAGGCAGAAGCAGGAGGATCTCTGTAAGATCAGGCCATGGTGGTCTGCATATGAAGCTCCAGGTCAGCTGGGGCTTACAGGGACAACCTTTCTCAACAAAACAAAACAAAACAACACTGTGGCATGGACGGGAAAAGAGGACTATGAAGAGGGGAAAAGGTCTAAAGAAGGCAAGGGGTGAATAAGAGAAGGGAGCTGGGGAGGAGGAAAGACGAAACATCATCTGTTTTCTTTCATGGACTCTAGACTGAGAGATGTGACTACATACACATGAAAGCAGAAGGAAGACGATTAGGAAAGAAAGGAACCAGCTAGAACAAGGATGGACAAAATGTGAACAAAGTACAATGATATATATATATATATATATATATATATATATATATATATACACACACACACACACACACAATACATCATTGTACTATATATATGGAAATATCATAAGGAAACCCATTATTTTGTTTGCTAGCTAAAAATAATAAAAGAATAATTTAGAGGGATGCAGAATAAAAAGACTGCAACTCTGATCTCGGGATATTTCTGATGTCAGAGTACCATACAACTGCAACAAAATTGGAAGTTAGGGGCCCATAATACCCATGGGGATAAAGGGCTGGTTACTAGAATGGATGATTAGAAAGGAAAATAGGATTGACTTGAAACTTTTAAATTTGGTTGTATGACTAAGTCTCTGTCTAGACTCTAAATGCTTTTAATCTAAAAGAGCAAAAATGGACCAAGTGGAGAACCTAGGTTAACCCCACCTAGTCCCAACATCTCACCTCAAATGTGTCCTCATCCAAGCTTAAATACCTTAAATGATCTCCATGCTGTTCTCTTCAGTAAAAGATTTGAGCATATTTATAAATTGCATATACAGTGTCCTACAATAATAAAACAAAAAATTAGAAAGTCAAAAAGATAAACTAAATATAAAGAATATTCTAAGTGGGTTATCTTGATCATTTAAGGGTTCATGAACCCTACTTAGGAGACCACTGATCAAAACATCAAATTTGAGTAAGCTCCATGAGGAGGATCAGGGACTTTGCTTTGTTCATTGCTAGTTCCTTTAGTGCATGGACCATGGCAGAGCCTCTAAAATACTAGTAAATGAATTGGCACAGTTAGGCTGGTTTGTACAGGTGAGGGCAGAGTCAGATCAAGTATGAGAAATCTGGTAAGAACAGGGACAGTTATTTTCATTGCTATATTTCTGTGTTTATAAAAGTGTCACACAGGAACGCAGTAACTATTAGCTGCCTGCATAGGGGTGTGGAGAATATAATTTAGCATGGGGTGTCTGGCAGAAGCTGTAGGTCAATGAGTGCTATGAAAATCTAAGTTTCAGGATGTCCCTAAAGCAGAACAGTCTGTGGAAACAGATTCTGTGTAGGTAGGTGGAAAGATCAGCCCATGGGAGTCAGAGGGCTAGCAGATCTTAAAAACAGCCACCATCTTAAACCGAAAGATCTGCATCTTACTCATGTTTGTACCCTGTGAGGTTTGTGTTCCAGGATATGGTATAATAGGGTCTGATTATTTTTTGTTGAATTGGTCTGTTTGTACTGTGCATTGTGTATAGGAGCCTGTATGGGTGGGGTCAGGAGGCCTGTAAATGAATGTTGTGGGCCTGGGGGTGCTGCCTTGTGTAGAGGTGCTTTGGTGACCCAAACTGCTGCAATTCTTTCCTTCTTCCCCAGTACTAAAGCTGGGCATGCCATGAATCATGTCAACCTTACACTATTACAAATTGGACCGATTTGCTTGTAAATAAACAAAACAGCATATTTTACACATTTTCTCATTTTTCTGAATTAATCTTCCTTTCTGCATTCCCTCCCTTCCTCCCTCTTTCCTTTCTTCCTTCCTTCTTTTCTTCTTTCTGCCTGCCTCAGCCTCCCTAGTGTTGGTATTTAAGGTATTTAAGGCCTGTGACACCATGCCCAACTAAATTATCCTATTCAGATTTCTTTCTTTTTTCTTTTCTTTTCTTTTTTTTTTAATGATAGAAGCTCTGGCTAGATTCTCTTCTCACCTGTAGCAACCAGCCAAGTTTTGCATACAAATTTACCAGCATTTTTGAGTTCTTGCCTTGATCTAGGTGCTGAGGGTACAGCAGTGGACAAATCTGTGCCCCTAACCTCATGTCGCGTCCTGACCCTGGGTGGGATAGTTAATTAAGCTGGTGGTGTTTTTTTGAGTGTTCTCGGTTGGGGGGAGCAAACCTCTCTCTGAGAAGAAGCTGTGCCTTTAGCTCTGTCCTTTAGAAACTGATCATCTGGAAGCAGTCCTTTGCCTCTGCCATGCTGATCAAGACCAGTACATGTTTACTTGAAGCAATGTCACATCTACACAAGAAATAAATTCTAATTTGCTTTTCTAATGCAAATGCAGGAAGTTCCCTTGTCTTACAGAAGCAGTCTAGTTTGCCCAAGCTCTTCACAAGTGAATGAAAGTTTTAATTTCTTTTGACAGAGTCCCCTTGCATCTTTGGTATGATCTCCAAGTAAAGACCTTACCTGTTAGGACATCTTTCTTCTCATTTTGTTAGTCATTAAGGCATCAGATCTTTGTTGCAAGGCTCGCTCCCCCAGGGCAGTGGTGATATCTCAAATATCATATTGCAACTTAAGAGTTTGCATTGTGATTTAACTGACATTATCTTATTTGCTCTTCATAGCTGCTGTAACTAGTAGGATATTATTATTCCCATTTTATAGAAGATTCATGCTTACAATTAGTGGCTTGACCTGGGTTTCTGAGTTTGCACTGACTCCCCTGTGGGCAGAATTTGCATATTCTGGCCATTCTTCTAGAGAGTTGCCCTGTGCAATAAAGAATTTGTCTTTTTTGAGCTAGGTTTTTTTTTTTTTTTTTTTTTCTCCTTATTTTCAGTTACTGTAACCTAGAACAGCAATGGTTTTAGAAAATATGCTTGTTTAGTTGTTTTTGTCCCAAGGGTTACAAAATATCAATGAAATAAATCTTAAATTTCAGATGTGTTTCAATCTACTTTAATATATAATCTGTGTTCTAATCTGTAATGTGAAAAGTCTTTTTACTTGACTTAACATTTTTATAGGATATGACGAAAAATAAGAACTATACCCTGACAAGTTGCTTTGAGTATATATTAGGATTCCCTCATCTCTGTTTTTTTCTTTCTTTATTCTACTTTTTTTTTTTAACTTTGAAAAATTTGTTTTATTTATTTAGTGTGTTTGAGTGTTATGCCTGCATGCATGTAAGTGTACCCATGTCATTCAGTGCCCATGGAGGCCAGAAGAGGGTATCAGATCCCCTGGAAGTGAGGTTACAGACCATTGTTAGCCACCATGAGGGTGCTGGGATTTGAACCTGGGCCTTCTGCAAGAACAACCAGTGCTCCTAACCTCTGAACCATCTCTCCAGGCCCTATTTTTGGATGAATGCTTGTTATTTTGCAGGTTACAGTTCTGTTGCCATTACCCCTAGCTGTTTTGGGATTTGTATGTGAAATCGTTTTGTAGTTATAGGGTCATTTTTTCCTTCCTGTGACACATTTCTGAAATTCTAATAAAAGGTAATTGGAAAACATGATTTGATATCTGGATATTTAAACTACCCTTATTCCACATTCCCTTTATAATTTATCATTAACCAGTGTTTTCAAAGAAGTGAAGGCAAATGTCAAAGTGTCTTTAAAATTTAAAATATGTTTTAATTTAGCACATTTAGGAGAGATTTCACAGGCCAGTTAGAGGATCTAGTATAACTTTTTCAATTCAGAAGACATGTCTATATAAAAGTTTTTTCATGATCAGTTATTCCATTAATATTTTATATGTCACAAAGGTTGTATTTGTTAGGAATTTATCTCTTAAATTCCCTAAGAATAAAGAGGTGTGATAATTATTTTACTGTGGGAGAATGGTAAAAGATTGACTACATTAGAACTTCAGAATCTTTCTGGGATATATATGTGTGTGTGTTTGTGTGTGTGTGTGTTTATGCACATATGTGCATGCGGAGGCCAGTGGTTGACTTTAGTGGTTTTCCTCTATTGTTTTCTACCTTATTTGTTGAGACAGGGTCCATCACTGAACCTGGATCTCACTGGTTAGGCCAGACCAGTTAGCTAGCTAGTGAGCTGAAGGCATATTCCTGTTTCTGCCTCTCCAGGGCTGGGATTCCAAAGCGAGCAGCTGTATTTGGCTGCATTTTAAAAAATGTGGGTGCTGGGGATCCAAAGTTAGGTCCTCATGCTTGCACCACAAGCACTTTACTTCGTATCCCATGCTGGCCTCAAACTTACTGTGTAGTCAAAGATGATCTTGAATATCTGATCCTCCTGCTTTCTCCTCCCACATGCTGGGATTACAGATATGCTTCACCATGCTCCATTTATTATGTGTTACTGGAAATTGAACTCGAGGCTTCCTACATGCTAGGCAAGCATTCTCCCAACGGAGATACATCCTCAGCCATTTGAGTAAACTATCTTTGGGACACATCATAGTGTTAATGGCTGAAGAAATTTTGTTGAGGAATTACAATTTAGTAAATACAGAGCAGACTATTTAATAAAGCATATAATGATGGAAGTGTTAAAGCCCACGAACTCTTCAACTTTTATTTAATGTGGAGTAGGAAAGTAAAAGCCTTGAGGGTAGCAGGTTCCTCCTCAGCCTCAGTTTCTGAGGAATGATAGGAACACTGGAGCCAGGGGCCCCATCTCCTTCCACCTCATAACATCTCTGTTATGCCGGAAGTAGTATCCTCAGCTTTAGATGCAGGAACTAAGTCTCAGAGGCTCCCCAGCTTGCCTAAGTTATTCTTCTGGTAAATGGAGTTGGCATTCCATCCCAGTTCATAATCACTTCCTCTCTCTGCCTGCCCCTTGTGTTTTCCACATGGCATTTGCACCACTCAGTGGATCTGCCTGGACTCCCACTGAATTGTAATGCTTTGGGTTTTAAAATATGGCTTTCCAGCCCAGGGTAAAATGGCCTTTTCTCTATTTGTGTTCTTACTTGCCAGGTAGATTGCATAGTTGTTTATAGTTGTTTCTCTGTAACTTGTTTCTTGAATCACTTTAAGCATAAGGTAAACTCCTTAAAAAGTTAATATTATAATAGAGATGGAATATCAATGATAGTTTTAGATTCAAGCACCATAAACCTAAAGAGAATAGAATTTTTGCAGTAAAAGAGATACTGCAAATCTTGTAGTAATATAATCCATCATTTTAAATTTGAAGAAAGAAAGGCCCAGATTAAGGAATTAGGACCCAGGCTGGGTGACAGAGCCAGATCTGAAGCATGTAAGACTTCTCAATTTAATGTTTTGCTATGGAATTTTGTTTAGCTCCAAAGTGTTGTAAAACAGTCAAATGATGTTGCCATCTTCATTACAGAATTAAGTGAATTGTTGTAATTAATGAGAATAAAGCTATATGTGATGCATTATATGTATCACTTTAAAAAAATCACTTTGTGTGCCAGGCATGGTGGTGCACGCCTTTAATCCCAGCACTTAGGAGGCAGAGGCAAGTGGATCTCTGTGAGGTTAAGGTGGACTTGGTCTACAGAGTAAGTTCCAGACCAGCTGGAACTACAGGGAGACCCTGTCTCCAAAACAAACAAACATCACTTTATGTATTACTTTAAAATCATTTTGCATATGAATGACTTTGAAATCATTTTATTATCTTACTGTATGACTTTTATTTTTTTTTTCTGATATGACCTGATTTTGGTAGCTAACATGATAAAATGAAATATTGCTTTGGTGTAGCTCCCTGTGTCCCCTGAAAACAGAGCAGGAATTTGCAAAACAATTGCACATTGTTAAATGGCATGCCAGTTATCAAATGCCCTAAGTTTATTACAGTCTGATCTAAGGAAAAATCATCCCAGCCTCACAGCAGCTCATCTTAATCTTAAACAAAAGAACTTTTAAAGATTATTCCAGGCCTGTTAGATTTGTTCTGTTCATGAAAGTATAAACCACTCAAGCTGACAAGAAAAAAGAAGTTTGTAAAACCATAGCAGATTTAGTTTTGAAAGAATGATTTAGCTGATTTGTGCACTGTAATGCTTCACGATTGCCTTATTAAGAAACTTCTGTTGTGAAGCATGGTGCCTACCTACTTAGTTGCTGTGACCGGATTCACTCAAATGCAAGTGTACTAAATATTAGTGAGTTAAGATCCAGGGTGATATTTCAAGCTGGTACTTTTATAAGTATCTTTTGTCAGAAAATAACTTTTGCTCTGCAGTTCAGGAAGCCAGCTATGCCTTAACAGAACTTTGCGCCAGTGTGTTCCCTTGGGAAGTGGCCATTATTCAGCCCGGAACTTCCAAAGAATAAGAACTAGGTAGTCAAGACTGGAGAGATGGTTCAGAAGTAAAGAGACCACTGGCTGCTCTTGCAGAGGTTCCAGGTTTGGTTTCCAGCACCTACAGGACAGCTAACAGCCATCCGTAACTCCAGTTCCAGGGGATCTGACAGCCTCTTCTGGACTCTACAGGCATTGCATGACATGGGTACACTTACATACATGCAGATAATGCACTCATACACGAAAAATAAAAATAAATCAATAACAATAATAATAATAATAAAAAGAGAACACCGTTCTTTAGGAAAGAAAACCACCTTTTCTTGAGGTACTTTATTTTCAAATGTTGGAAAAGTGTCGTAATAGGCTGATTTTCTTAGAATAAGACATTTTATTGCTTTCTGTCAGGAAATTTTCATAATAAATGCATAGACCTATCTCTCTGATACGAGTGGTGCTTAGGGTTGTACAAGGCATGATTTCCACAGATGTATGCAGATCCTGTAGGTGGTTATATTCTAAGAAACATGCCTTTAGCCAGTTGATGTTAAAACATCTCTTCTGGAAACCTATAAATACAGTTATTAAAAACAAATGTTAATTGTTTATGAAAGTCATGATTTTAAAACATTAAAGAGAAAAGACCAAGTAGTGGAGACATTACTTCTGCAGTTCAAAACTGACAAAAGTCTCTACAGTCTATCACACATCTCTTGGCCTAACCAATTATATATATATTTTCAAAGTTAGTCTGTGTTTCAGAGTTTGATTAAAGAAGAAAAATTTCTGACCTTTATTAAGGAGGGTTTCTTTATTATATGGGTGTTGTAATAGAATGAAAAATGACTTTAACCATTTACTTCTTTTATCCATCATTAAAAGCTAATTGTCACATCATATAAGTAAAACTTGATGGGATTTTTAACATACCCCAAATTGGCAATGTGTGATGAGGAAAGTGTGTTCTATGAGGATTTAGGTTCAGAGAATAAAAGGAAAAGTGAGCCTTTTATAAATCTTAAGTGGCAGCTAAATGGAAATAAAAGCTTTTAATTTTTGTGGAAGAATGGTGATAGCAGATCAGTTCCTTACGTTTAGTTGGAGGCAGAGTTTCAGAGTGCTGCCTGCCTGACTCTAGGGTAGCTGCTTAGATGACTGAGGATTGTACAGGTTTAATGCCCTGCATACTTGCAAAGATAGTAATGCAGCCTCTATCATTGCTCTAGTCCATGAAATTATTATTTATTAAGAAAGGCAATAATTACCTTTCTTATTTTTGAAAGAATGGCAATTGGTGAGCTATTCATCAGGAAAACCATCACCCTGGGGATGGGAGAGAGGGCTTAGCTGTTAAGAGCACTGGCTACACTTGCAGAGGACCCAGCTTTGAGTCTCAGTACACACATGCTGGTTAACAACCATCTGTAGCTCCAGTTCTAGGGGATCTAATGCCCTCTTCTGACTTCTGCCGGCATTGCACAACACAGGTGCGCTTACACAAATGCATGCAATGCACACATGCATATACAATAAAAATAGTAAATATTTACAAAACCAAACCACACCATCACCCTGTGTGTAGCTGCATGGATAATTTTTATTCCCTGGCTCCAGCTCTCTCAAGTTTGGGTCTTGTTCAGTAGATAGTGATGATGTGTTAAGTGGTTAAAGCCACAGATTTTCTAGGGCTTTCATTCACCTCAGTGGTATGGCTGTAAAACACAGGGCTCTAAACAGATTTTGCAATGGTGTTCTCTTACCAATCTTCCTCACAGTTTGGTAGAAAGGCCAGTGAGACGACCTTGCTTTGTAGAAAGAAGTCAGCTTGTTTAAAGAAGTTCACAGGTGCTATTCTTTCTAACAGGAATATTACACATGAAACCTCAGGTAATCCTGAAACTTTTTTTACTTTTATTTAGGTCCCATAGCTAATGATCAGTTTTCCTTTGCTGTGATACCTAACCTGCTTTAGCTTTTGCTCCAGTTTCCTAAGCTCTCAGCCAACTGATAGATAATGTCTGAACCAGCAGGCTCTGCTATGCTTGATGAAGGAAGATCTGTCCTAAGACCTGAGAGCCACTGGGCATCTGTATTTTGATTCTTTAACTCTTTAGCTTTCACTATGTCATTTCTGCCTGTAAGTTATTGTTTTTATTTTTACCATTATTACAAGATGACTAATTTAAGGATCGTAGTTTTGGAAGCCTCTTGTCAGAATGGGGCAATCACTTGCTTACTTTGGCCTATATAAATTCAGGTATTTTAGATTCTATGATACATATGATCTTAATGAGTATAAGACATTAGTAAGTGATTTTACTGACAAGCCTTTTTTAGGGATGGATCATTTTATATGACTCAGACAATTTCTGTAAGAAATTTGTATTAAAAACTCATTGAACTTGTACTTTCTTTTTAGTTTATAGAAAAGTTGGGACTTCTAAGTTAAATAACTAAAAATTTTTATCTGTATAAAAACCTGCAGTAACCATAATGTTAATCCAAACAATTTACTAAGTGAGGTCTTATTGATTTAAACTATGAGTTAGATATTTGATCATAATATTTGGGACCTGACAAATTATCTTATTGTAAGTTGACACAGCTATTGTATCTAGAAATTATATATGGTTTGTTTTTACCCCAACTACTGCTTATTTTTAGAAAGAAAAATAATTATATTGATTTGCTAAGTAATTTCTTACCCAACCAGTTTCTGTTATGGTTTGTTAACATAACTGCTCTGCTAGTTTATTTACTCTGACTTCTGAGCAATGAGTGTTCTAGGTAAACTTCATAATGCTCAGGATAGTTGAAAGATTAATCAATACTTGTTTCTTTGTTTTAAAAATGTGTAAGTTATTCAATTAACAGTTACCTAAGTAAGTTGTTTTATATCGTGAAATACTAGAAAAGTATTTCCCTCATTAATA
Source organism: Eospalax fontanierii (assembly GCA_035773235.1). Lineage (NCBI taxonomy): Eukaryota > Metazoa > Chordata > Mammalia > Rodentia > Spalacidae > Eospalax > Eospalax fontanierii. The sequence continues at coordinate 49,022,205 of CM069534.1, forward strand.
TAAACAGAACTCAAACATTATAAATTTTTGTGAAAATTATATAAATAGCTTTCTTTAAATCTTGGACCCAGGATGATAGCACAAATTATAGTATTCTGCAGAACTTTAAGAAAAATGGAAAGGATTTATGATAATTCTAAAACAATATTTTTAATAAATTAGCAGTATTGATTATTCACCACATGTATGTTCAAGAAATAAGATTATTGAGTGAGCTTCACCTTAATCCTTCACTTAGTGACTGTTGCTTACTTGACATGATAGCACCTTCATGAGACCTATTATGTAAATGAGTACTCATGGGTGAATGGAATATAAAGAAGAATTTAGAATCTTGTCTGACGACATAATTTTGAGATTGGATCAGTTCTTTTTCAGATTTCTATGAGATGTACCTCAATTGGTTTACTTTTAGCTTTATATTTGTCATACTTTTCAATAAATAAAATAAAATATGACAGTTAATATATATTAACTGTCTCTTTGTGTATAAGGTACTCATGTTAAAGATTTTATTTTATTGAAGACCATAATACTTAGTCATAGATGTAGTTTATTCAGTTCTTCCACCTCTCCCCTGTCTCCTCTTCCCTGCTTTTTCTTCTTTTTCCTGTTCTTTCACACTGTTTGAGGGTAAAGCTCTCATGGGATTCCAAAGTAAAGCTCCTTGGAATCACATGAGGGGCCAAGATCTAAGTCCAGAGCCTTGTGCCTTTTTACCATTCTCATAAGGTAGAGGCTTAGATAACTGGAGTCTTTCTGGTTTTTTGAATAGTTGCTTGTTTTCCTCATTTGTTTATTTTCTTTCTCAATATTTTAAATCTAGTTCTGGGCCCAGCCACACTCAGGAACTTAGTTAGGTTTGGTCTTTTAACTATCCACCTGGGAGGTAGCATGCTTTAGAAGTATAATCATGTGTCAGACAGCTTCTATTTGAATGTCATCCATGCTACTCTTAGCTCTGTGTACCTGGGCAAGGGGCACTTAACCTCTTCCGGTTTCTTCATCTGGAAACAAAATATTAATTATCTTTTGGAATCCTTTTGAAAATTAAAAGATAGCTTGGGGTCTGGAGAGATGCAGTTAAGAGCACTTCCTCCCCTTCCAGAGTTAAGTTTCCAGTACCTGCAGAACAGCCAGCTAACACCCATCTATAGCTCCACTTCCAGGGGACCTAATGATGCCCTCTTCTGATGCCTCCATGGGCACTAGAAACACTAGGTGGTGCACTTAGATACATGCAGGCAAAATACTCATAGACATAAAATAAAAATAAGGATCTTAAAAAAATTCAAAATTAAAAAAGATATAACCTATATAAAGTACTTAAATACTTTACATATAGGCACTGTACATTTTAGATATTCTTTTTGAAAACTAAAAGACCCTCTTGTTTATTAGATATGTTCAATGTATCTATTATATTTATATTGATATATAAGATTCAGAAAACAAAAATGAGTTTTTTTTGTGTTTCTTTTTATTTTTTTAGTGGTGAAGAGAGGATCTGTTGATGTATAACAGTATATCCATAAAGATTGTAATAAAGAAAATAATGGGAACATTATTTGAATTATAAATGAATTCTAGTATTTACTCCATTTTAGTCTATATTACCAAGAATCAAATGGAACAAATGCTAACTTTATAGAGTACAGTTTCTAATGAGGAAAGATGGACAGTAAAATAAATAAACTCTCAGTGTGTTAGTAGCTCACATGTCAAAGGAAAAATAAAGAAGGTAAAAGAGTGGTTGGCCTTTCCAGGTGGCTTATATTCTAGAGACTCATACTCCATACAAAACTCTACAAGTTCAGGTTGGGTGTATTCAAAGATGGCAAACATGATGCTGACCTCAGAGGTGCCCTGTCCTTTTCTTGTTTTCTCTGGGTTGTGTCTACAGTGCCTCTGGTTCCTTTGGAGACGTTCATGTTAAGTTGAAAGATGGTACATGGGTTGTACCATGGTGGCAAGCCTGGCTTTTAAGAATGCTCTATTGTGCTTGAAGGTGATGCTTGGTATTTTGAGTGCCCTTCTCTATAACTGGAAGAATTAAGGGCAAGCAGCATGCATTCCTTGTAGCTAGAGTACTCATATATCTCTAATTGAACACAACTATGATAGAAGTTAAGTGAGCTGGTAATACACCTTTTTTACAGAGAAGAATATCGAAAGTAAGTGTATTGCTGTTTTTCTGTTTCTATTTTTTTTCTTTTGCTTTACTTTTTGAGAAAGAGTCTTACTGTGTATACCAGGCTGACCTCAAACTGAAATCCTCCTGTCACAGACCCTAAAGTGCTGGAATTACATGTCTGTGTTACTATACTGGTTAAAGTCTTTTCTTAACTTAAAAAAAAAAAAAAAACTAAAAGGCACATACACTTAAATTTTAAATAATTTACAAAGAGCTAAGACAAAGGGAAAAGAATGAATGCTGAGAAAATTTCTTTTCAGCAAATCTTAGGCGAATACATAGTTTCTTCCCTTTTTCCATTATCTTCATTTATAGATTAGTATATTAATTCTTTCAGCATATTTTTATTGACATATTGACTTTTTATGACAGTGTCACATAGATGGTAAAAGTAGGTAAGACACTTATCCCTGTACACTAAGACTATACAACAGGAAGGGAAAGGAAGTACAGAAATAACCTCGAGACTGCAATGAGACAACAGGGAAGAAGAATCTTAACACATGTCTATGAATATAGTATATGGTCTACACCTGTGAATGTCTGTATTGACTTTTGCACAAAGTGGTTAGTCGTTTAAGAGAAATGCAGACTTAATGGTGAAGGAGATTAGATGGATCCATTGGTGTTTGACCCCACTATTAAGAAGGTCCTCATGGAAACCTGAAATAGGCCTTGGAGATTGAATTGGATTTGGATATATTCCCCTGAGGCTGAAGGAGATTACCTTACTTGGTTTTATGTTTTTTGAAGGTAAGACTGACTAGGCTATCCATAAATATTTGTTGAATGAATAAATATTGGGAAAAGAGAATCCTAGTAAGAGAGTAATGCAAGCAAGAACATGCCAGAGACAAGGAAACACAGGGCAATGGGGCTGCAGCAGTGATTCCATTGAATAAAGAAAGACCAAGTGCAGGGGAAATGTGACTTCTAGGTGGGATGCAGTCAGACTTTGGGAGTTTAACTGTCAGGCCATGTGGTGAAGTAGGCCAGGTTGCCTGTATTAGTGCTTCTGGAGCTAGGAGTGGGTGACAGGCCTTAGGTGAGGGGACTTTCAGCATCAGAGCTGGATGTAATTAGGAACTCATTTCAGGTGGCCTGGCCATAGGGCCTACAGAAGCATGTTTGCAGCTAAATGATATTTTAGAGGCTGAGTTAAACTACTGCTGTAGCTCAGTGGAGTGGTTTTGAATGCCTCCTTTACAAGAACTCTTTTTAAGAAAATGAAAGCATCCAAATCAGATTTACTGGAATAAACTTTTCTGAGAGTTTAGCATTATCTAAGTCATTTTCCCAAGAACTCCTATAAACATCACAAAAGCAAAAAAAAAAATTTTTTTTTCATTATTTCATCAATGTTCAGGTAATTTATAACAAATCTGAAAGTTTTATGTATTGTAAATACATTTTATCACTCTTTGGAGTCTTTTGTATATTCTGTGATATAAACACACACACACATACACATATTAGTTATTTATTGATGCTGCATCTTCGATTAGTAATGTAGCCCAGTGATAATAGTGTACTGACTGTTTTGTGAAAATTCTTCATGATCTTCAAGCTTATAGTTTCCAGAAAAGCATTTCAGTGAGTTCTTTGTTTTAAAGAAACATTTAAAAGTAATACTGTTTTAGGCCTTTACAACAATATGTATTTGTTAGCAAAATAATTCTTTAGAAAAACCATCTCTGCTTTTGTCTGTCTATGTAGTATAAATATATAACACTGTAAGAAGAGACAATCTAAGAACATGATATGCATGGTCCTTCCCTTCCAGAATGGTTGACTTTAACACGTGTGAGGGAACATAGTTTTGAAAATGGCTAAATTCAGATTCTAGCTGGGGCTTTTGCATTGCTGAAGCAACTAACCTGTGCTAGATCCTTTATTTCACTAGGCCCCCGTTTTCAGCCTCTAAATAAGAGGCTGTCTGGATATGATCAGGAACATCCTTCTAGAAGTAATTTCTTGTGAGCCTGTCCTGTGAGAGCCACAAGGGGGAGGATCTCCCACAAATATGAACAGACTGTAATATCATAACATTCAAATGATTTGCCGTCCTTAACAAGTTCCTTATTTGTACTTTTCTCCCTTGTGAGAGGCTGCAAAGATCCAATTTTACTTCAGTTGCAGAACATTGGGCTTTTCTAAGCAGAGTGTATGCACATGGAAGACACCCCAGGAAATAATTGCTGGGCTTGTTTCAACTGTGAGAGACGTTAGTGTGTTAAGGAATGCCTCTTGCACTTAGTCTAATCCTCTGCTGGTGCTGGATAACCAGGCGAAACAACTCTTGCTGTATTCAGAAGTAAACTCTCAAATGGATGGTCACAAAAACCATTATATTCACTGAATGAACATTTATTGAGGTCCTGCTACTTGCTCGGCAGGCAGAATATTAAGCCCTAGGAACATAAAGTAAATAGAAACATCTATCCCTACCAACTTCTGTTAGGGAAAACAGACCTTAGGGACTAGGAACAAGTAAGTTTTACTCTAACATCACATATGGAAAATTGTAAAATCAATTGATTGTCCTGTAGTCTGAGTCATTGTTAAATGTAAAATTATGTTTTAAAAAATGTTCAAATTAGTAAAAGTACTTGTGAAAAGAAAACTTATCTCAGTTTCTCCTTCCTAACCTAAAGGGTATTTCTCTTGGAATGAGAGAATGGATTCTCAGCTGATTTCTTCTTCCCCATGTTCGGTAGCTTCAGTGACCATAGTGAGAGGCAGAAGATAAGCAATCTCAGAGAACATTGATGTTTCTTTCATACAGGGATTCTAGATGAAAGTTGTCTTCAGTCATTTTTGCTGCATTAGCAAGGTCTAATTTTATATACCTTTTAGGTACTATACCTCATTTGATTTCATGAGGAAAAAAATATGACTTCAGAAATTTTATTTTGGAGAATGGGGGTTAAATCGGTTGTTAAAGATTAGCTAAATTTGTTCAGTTTGAATGATCAAGTGAGTAGTGAAAGTTCAGTTTATTTGGTATTTGGACGTTTCACTAAAATGAATGATGGAAATTCTCGTGCCTTGTATGATGGCGATAGCCATTGTTATTGCTTATCAAGGAGTATGTGCCAGATATATGATAGCTATTTATTTATTTGTTTATTTGAGACATAGTCTCATGTGAACCGGGCTGATCTTGAAGTCGCTATGTAGCTAAGGATGATCTCAAACTCCTGATCTTTCTGTCTCCACTTAACAGGTGTGTGCCACCATACCTGAGTTTTTGTGGTTATGGGATTGAACTCGGGGCTCCCTGAATACTAGGCAAGTACTCTGTGATCTAGTTCTCCAGCTCTCTGGTAGATATTTTACAGCATCTTATTTAAATTATAATGGCATTATGAGATAGATATTATTTCCCATGTAGCTACTTCTGAGTTTCAGGATTTGACTGCTGCTTGTTTTGACTCTAGAGTCTAAGTTAGGGACCAATGTGCCTAAGACAATATGACTAATCTTGGCATGTGCTTTTTTAATGCAGACTAAAGTGTGTATTGATTGGGTGGGACTATAAGTTTGAGGCCAGTATTTGGGAAGAGAAGCCAGGTGGTCTAATCCGAAAATGTGCACTTAAAAAAACTAGGCGCTGGTGTGGTGGCACATGCCTTTAAACTCAGGACTCTGGAGACAGAGGCATGTAGATCTCTGTGAGGTTAAGGACAGCTTGGTTTACATGGGGTATTCCAGGCCAGCTGGAGCTACAGGGGAGACAATGCCTTAAAAACAAATAAACAGACAAACAAACAAAGAAATGTGGAGGCAAGGATGAGATCATTGCAGTCAGGAGGAGAATACAAATCATCTTTGGAATGTTGCTGCATCATGCGCTAAAGTGTGTACATGAAGAGGTAAATGAAGCTTTGAGATCTGTGTGATGCCTAACTGCTTCCTGCCTGTCTACTAAACAAATCATAGAACTTTAAAAACATAATTCAAGAGTATGTTTTTCATGTCTTGCAGTTAATTCTGATTGTCACAAATGCTGGTAGGAAACCAAATAAGCCCATGGAGAGAGTCAAGTGGGTGAGATGGGATTTGAGATCTAAACTCAGGAGGGCTGGGGATGTGGAGGGCTATTTTTTTTTTCTGAAGAGCAGAGCAGAAGGTGAAGATCAAGGAGGAACGCAGACAGGGCTGTAGATTACAGATTTGGAGTAATGGCCATTGTTACTTTTAAGACTCCCTTTCTACCTAATATGTGTAAAGGATAAATTGATTTTTCCCTTGCATTATTTTTGTGTATGAAATGGTCTGTTTTAAATATACAAAAGATTTTTCACTTATTTTCTGAGCACAGCATTAATTTTAAGAAAAAGGTATGGTTATTTACCCAGTTTAATTTATTCGTATTCTATTAATTTCTTTAATTATTTTGATTCATTTGACTTTTAATTCCTGAGTCTAGTCAGGCTTCCATATCTGTAGGTTTCACACCTGCACATTCACCCAACCATGGATAGAAAACATTCGGGGAAAAATTATATTGGTGTTCAGCATGCACAAACTTTTTGTCTTGTCATTACTCCATATGTAGTACGTATTGAAATCACATTATAGTATAAACAGTGCAGACATTTAAAGTGTATAGGTATTGTAGGTTATATGAAGATACTACATGTAAGAGATTTGAGATCTGTGGGTTTTGATATTTGTAGGGGTCCTGGAACCAGCTCCCTGCAGATTCTATAGGATAACAATGATTATTTTCCAGGTTTCTAACTTCATTTGACTGCTGTTTTAGGAAGATGACAGTGTTTTAGGCTTTATTTTTCAGTGTGCATGTGTGTGTGTGTGTGTGTGTGTGTGTGTGTGTGTGTCATTGGCCTGGAGCTCACCAGTTAGATTAGACTTGCTGGCCAGTGAGCCTCAGGGATCCTTCTGTCACTGTCTGCCCAGCACTGGAATTACAAGCTTGTGCTACCACACCCAATACTTTGACATGGTTTCTGGGGCTTGAACTCAAGCCTTCATGCTTGTGAAGTAAGCACTTTACCCACCCAACTATCTCTCTATCCTCTTATGATTTTAAATAATGACTTATTTTTGGTAGAGGTCAGAGGACAACATTTAGGAGTTAGTTCTCCTTTCACTATGTGGGTTCTGCGGATCAAACTCAGGTCAGCAGGCTTGGCAGTAGGCATTTTTACCCATCTCTCTGGCCCTTGATTTTTTTTTTTAATGCTCTAATAAGCAGTTAGCCTGACTGACACAGGAAGTATCTTCTGGTTTATGAATACTTTAAACTTGCTAGTGGTAATTTTCTCTGGAGCATTGAGAGATAAGAAAAGATGGATAAATGTTTGAGGTTGTCAGGAATACTGATTACTCAGATTTGAAAATTAGGCATATGCAAATATTATATGTCAATTAAAAATTTAAAAGAAAAGATGGCATGGAAACACATCTATTGGAGGACATCTAATAGTATTAAGCTCACTAATAGGGCTGTCAGGATGCCTTTTTATCCATAGCATTGCCTATCTACTTTTGTCTTCTCCATATTGTCTAAAGCTCTCTGTCACATAGAATGTTTGGAGCAAGAAATGATGTAATGCAAATAAATGAGGATGGCTTTGTCTTAACTTGGAAATCTATGCTGTATAATACACTGTGTTTCTTAGGAAAGTACTAGTTTCTGTTAGACCAAAGCCTTCTCCATGAAGTTTAATCGTTTCATGTCCCACCTTGTATCTTCCCTTTTCTACTTGCTTATAATAAGTCTGTTTTGAGTAGATCTGAGAACAGAATGATTTGACCATACAATACAGTACAGTTGAAATACTTTTCTTGTGTTTGCCCTTTGGTTTAAGGTTTTAAATATTTTTATTTTATGTGTATGAGTGTATTACCTACTTGTGTAAGTGCTCCTGTGTCGTACAGTGCCCATGGAAGTCAGAAGAGGGCATCCGATCCCCTGGAACTGGAGTTATGGAGTGTTATTAGCTGCCATGTGGGTGCTGGGAATCGAACTTGGGTCCTCTGCAAGAGCAGCCAATGCACTTAACCACTGAGCCATCTCTCCAAACCTCCTTGGTTTAAGGTTTTAGATGTACCTAGCTCACAAAGGAATCTATACATTTCCAAGGGCACTTTAGCAATGGGAAAGAATGTGCCAACAGCTAAATAATCCACTCAAGTTAGGTTATTTCTAGGTTCTTCTGTGAAAATCCTAGAAAAATATAGGAGAATATTTGTTCACTTTTCAAAACAATATTGACCTCTATAGCCACAGCACTGCTATATCATGAAAGCCCAACCCAAGTATTCATCAAGAGGCAGAAAGAGGACCCAAACTACTGTCTTACCTATGTTTAAGAATGCAATATTTGTGTTCTGGAAATGCAGTAGTTCTTGGTTAGAAAGATCTAAGTTACAGAAACTTCAAGAAGCATCATCTGCAACTTCTAAATTGGAGCATCACTGAGGCACCTCTGTTGTCAGCTGTGACATCACAGATAAAGTAGCAGAGGTTTTCCATGCATTCTTGTGGATTGCAGTGAGTAGGAATTTCTTAGGATCTTAAACTTTTCTGAACAAATGTTCTTTCCATGCAAGACAGTCATAAACATTAGAGCAGACATGTTGTAAAACTGTAAGGTAAGAGAGAATCCGTATTTCTACAGAAAGATCGCCTAAATAAATTCATGATAGAAAAATATTGGGATATGATTATAAATAGGAGATTTTGGATTTTATCTATAATCTTATAAGGTTGATGAGTTCAGAATGAAGAAAGCCACATCCTTCCTCATCAAGCCCTTGCTTGTCTCCACTGTTAGACTCAGTGCTGGCTGAGTGACTCAGGGGCTTGCTTAGCTTCCTTACTTTATATGCTCTGATACTCGATCATTCTTTGCTGCTATTCTATCAAGTTCCTCCATGACAGTAAGACTTTGCTTTCTAGGTTAGAAAACTTGTTTAGAAAATCTACTGCCAATTCAGCTGTGTGATTCAACAGATGTTCATCACAGAGATTTATATGCTTATTATTATATATGAAAATCATTCATTTTGAGTGCATTATTTTAGTGTCTGTATGTGGGGGTCTTTTTTTCTTTTATATTTGATACTGCTTAAATGCTGGCCTTGAGCCAGAACCATTTGCTTAGGAAGCTTTCAGACTCTTCTATAGGGGACTATCACTGGTAAATGCTAGGTATTTTGCAGCTTTATAGGTATCAGGTATCTTTCTGCAGTTATTCTTTTAATTAGCAAAACCAGTGGCACTATCATGGCTACTACAGTGGTTGTATGACTTTCTTTGCTGCTGCTGTTCGGTTTGTACTTTTTAATAGATTATTTTAGGAAACATTCATCAAAATATCTTAAGCGATAATCCTTTAAGGACACATATCTATTTATCTTTCAGAAAAGACTCAATTTACATAAAATAACCAAGGCAGATGTTGGAAAACTTTTAAGAAACAACCACGTTTAGAAAGATTCTCACAAGTAAACTTGGAAATCAGACTTAGAGCAATCTAGTATTCTACTAGATTTTAGTATTCTATTTCTCAAATTTTTCTACTAAAGTTCCTCAGTGACAAAGGGAAACAAACTCATAGTGTTCAGAAGTCCGGAGCTATAGTTCATAGTTTGTTATCAGAAACTCAAACTTAAGTTTCTAGAATTTATTCTTTTTTTAAAAAAAAGTTGGTTTTTATTTTATGTGTATGAGTGTGTTGCCTGCATGCAAGTACACCTGTGTTGTGCAGTGCCTATGAAGTTCAGAAGGTGTTGAATCCCCTGGAACTGGAGCTACAGATAGTTGTTATCTGCCATGTGGGTGCTGAGAATCAAACCCAGCCAGGTCCTCTGCAAGAGCAGCCAGTGTAACTGCTAAGCCAATCTCTAGCCCTAGAATTCTTTCCCTTAAATATCCATTTGAATATCATGTTCTGTTACATAAATAAGCATCTGGGTTACTTTTTATTTTTGAATTAAGGTAAAATGGGGATATGGTAAAATGTGTAGGGATTAACCTCCAACTCCTCCCCCCCAAATAGAGTCTTGTTTTGTAGTCTAGACTGGCTTGGAACTCACTGCATGTGCCAGGGTGGCCTCAAACTCATGAGAGTCCCCTTGCTTCAGACTTCCAAGTGCTGGGATTCCGTGAGCCAGCATGCTTGACTGAAATGCATAAATATTAAGTATTCAATTTGAGTAATGGTAAAAGTGTATGCTGGTGTAATCCAGATTTCGTTAAGAGCAAACCTACAGGTTTTTATCATAGAAGCACTGCTTCAGATGATTTTCATAAAGGAAATCAGTGTCTTCTGAATATTCATGTTTTTGTGAATTCCACTTGTTGCATGACTATTCCCCAGGATTGGTGGCAGTAGACAGTGGAATGACAATTCTGCTTTGAGAATAATCATTCTTTAAGAATAACACAGGCCTCATCAAGAAGATAGTTGAGTAAAATGACTAAGCATCTTAATAGACTTTCTTTAGCTACAGTGTGACATTAGTTAAATTGACTAATGCTACTTCTTCACCAAAACACATAGAATTCCAGTTTCTCTAGTTACAAGTAGCTTGTCAAGTTCTTGAACAAATCAGAAAGATTCATTATTTTTGAAGTTAATTTATGTTATAATAAGGTCTTTTGTATATCTAGGATCTCCCATTAGTTCCTTTAACATCCAGATCCAGAATAACGTCTGACACTTTCTAATATCTCCAAAAACCCACTGATGAACCATCTGTCAGTCCTATTTCTTGAATTTGTTTTTGAGTATTGCCTGCAGCAGTTGTGACTTAATACTTAGACCTTTCTTTTCATTCATCATCTTTCAGGAAGCAAATGTTAAAGGTCCTTTTCATGGAGACCAAGTATTAGTTCTTGCATATAGAATACAATGCACAGTAGCTGAAGCCCAACATGTGGACATTATTGGTGTTCTGTAGTACAGAAGGTGCAAAGTTGTGTAAGGGATAGATGTAGCCTGTGCTCATCAAATGTTCATAATGAGAGAACTGATGGTAGTAACAAACATTTATGAAAGAGTTTTGAGCACAATTTATAGGCACTTTAAGTCTATCACATATATTACCTGACTTTTTTTTTTTCCATAGTGTTCATTTGAGTCAGATGCTGGTAAATACAGAGCTTATATCCATTTTGTACATTAAAAACTGTCTTAGATTAGGACTTCTAGAAGTAGAGGTGGAGATACAGATTCTTGTGCAAGTGGTTTATTGAGATAGGGCTCTGGAGAGCAAGCTAAGGAGAACAGTGGTCCTCTAATAGTGTTAGCATCATCTATCAGGCATGCATATTCTTAAGTCTCAGGTCAAAATTCTGAAGCTGAAACTTGGAGAGGGTAGTAATCTATGATTTAAGAATTCTACTTGGTAATTGTGGTTGATGATAAAATTTGAGAACTGTTGGGATTAGAGAAAGATGTCAATTCTTCTAGAACCTTAAGAAACTCCCTCAGGGAGCTTTGGGCCACGATCCTATAGATATGCCATTGAGAAACAGGGCCATGCCAGTTCTTCATTATCAGTCATATAAGGAGCTACCTCAGCAAACAGCCAGGGAAGGAAAGGTGAATCTTCCAAATTCTCTGAGCAAAGTGCCTCTTAAGTAAATTGCTAGGAATGCTGATAAGATTCAGGGTTCCATGTGTGGAATAAGTTTCTCCACTGTACAGTCAATCTCTGAAAACCACTGGTGCTGATAATACATGAGGGAATAATGGGAGGGCATCGGGGCTCAAATTCCTGGTTTCAACGTGCTGTTCACTTTTTAAAAATCCATTGACTCACATCCCCCAAGTGAATACTGAGGTTGCAGTTTGTACATTAAATTAATGGAAAGTTAACCGTCTTTGCTGCTTCTAACTCCGTGAAGGGAATATGATGGGGGAAAGTGATGAAAAATTGAGACTATTAGGTGGGTGAAGGCAAAGGTGTCCTTTCACCTCTTCCTTGGTACCATCTTGACTCTCTCTTTTCAAAAGAAACAGTGAAATGATTGGATTTAAAATAGTTTTGCTTGCTCGCTCACACTGTGCTGTGGTTTAGATTTATAAATAAATGACAAAAATGTCATCTGAGAGGAGTAAAGCCAACCAATGAGGAAGTGAGAGCAAGATTTCTTTCTGATAAACTAGGAAACTCAGATTAAGTTGTATTTCCAGTTGTTTCAGTTTAGATATGTGTAGTCAGTTACTTGAAACAAGGCATGCTGTAAGTACCCTGAGTAAAGGGAGTGTAGAATGACATTAGGCATTGCAGTTAATTTCTCTCATCCCGAATCCAGCTGTTTGTGATGTGAGAAAACATTACTGAAGGTTACTGCTTAACTATTGTCTAAAGAATGGTTTCACAGGCTAGAAGTTTCTGCTGTTTATTTATACTTGACCAAGGAGGGAAACTGAATTTGTGTCTCCAGCTTATGCTATAACAAACAGGTGGACATTCTGTTCTTCAAAAGGTATTATTGGAGAAAGCAAGCTTTGGATAATAGGAAGAGCTGAGAGGCCAGATCTGAGCACTGAGGAAGAGAAATGAGAGGAAAGACCAAATTAAAAGCAGGAAAGACTGGATCATATTGCTAATGTATTCGGACATTCTAGTTTGGATAATTGCTTTTTGTTGGGGCTATGTCCTTTGCATTGTGGAAGGTGTAACAGCATCCCTGACCTCCACCCCCTCAATGCTGGTACCACTTCACTAGTCAGATCAACCCAACTTGTCTCCGGAGAATGACAAAGGTCTCACGGGGAGCAAAAATCACTTCCTGTTGAGAACCACTGTGATAACTACCAACCTTAAGTGAATGAAGCCAAAGATATGATAGTCAGACTGCATAGTCTGTATCTTAGGTTCTTGAGAAGTAAATGAAAATTTGCCATTTAAAAACCTGATTCTTTGAATATTTTGTGTGGGATGGATTGTCTTGGTTATGTAGAACCCATTGCAAATCATAGCATAAATTGATATAACCACTTTGGGGAGCATTCTGCCAATACCTAGCAAAAGTTGAAAAATAATGGAATTCCACGTCTTAGTTATATACCCTAGAGAAACTCAAATATCTGGACAAAGACATATGTATGTGGATAATCATTGTGGATTGTTTTATAATGGAAAACTGGAAATAGCATTCCTGGCTAACAATAGGGAAAAAGGTAAATTACACTAATATGATAGATTAAATATACAATCATTATGATGAGTGAATTAGTATGGGTCACTCTGAAGAACAGTGATGCTGGAAAACAAGCAAACTGCCAAGTCAGTTTTCATGATAACTTCTATATATGTCTTAGAAAACATCCCAAACAATGCCACATATCGTTTACTCGAATTCATGGCCTAAGGAGGAAGGACTAAAGAGGAATGTGACCAAGGAGAGAAAATGGAGGGCTTCAGTGTTATTAATTTTTCAAGAGGTCTGAAATGTGATTGTTCAGTTTGAGTGATAGGTTCATGTATATTTGCAGCTTATTCTTTGCACTTTATTAATTTTTCAAATTAGTTTTTTGCACTTTCATTAATCCTTTTTCAAAAATATAAACAAAATGTTTTAAGACTTGACAGTGTGAGTTGCTGCTGTTGTGCCTTTCCTTGAAGTGTCTTCTGGCCATGGGTTTAATTTTAAATGTCTGAAAAAAGTGATTGTGCTCTGTGATGTTTCTTATTCATGTTTCCATGCACCAAGCCACAGTTTCATGATTCATTCCTGTACAAACGTGTAGATCTGGATTCTCACACATTGAAATAAACGCAGCTGTGTTTATTTCGGTACGATTACATTCAAATAAACACACATGTGATCCCTTATGAGCGTGAACCCGTAAAACACTTGTTGATTTGGTTCTGAAATTGTGTGTTCAAATAAACACACTTGTTTTAGGGGAAGTTTTGCTTTACCCAGTACTCATGCCTTGACCATGTGTTTTATAGAGGGCAGATGTGGAGCGCCTGAAAAGAATAATAGTTCTTTGAGTCTGAACCATTGCTTTAGACAAATGAACAATTTAATGGGAGTTTTAAAAATGTGTTGGTAGTCATGCCTATATAATACAAATAAACAGTATTTTATATCACTTGCTTTATTTTTGACAGAGCAACTAAACTGAATAGAATATTTAATGAATTAATATATAAGATGTGTTTGTGAATAGATTTTAAAGAAATATAAAGGGTAAACTAAAAAATGGAGAGTTTTTTTAATATTTGGAATCTGCTTGCTTAATAGCACTTATAAACCTATGTTTTAACACTTCAGATTTTAGAATGAAGATAAAAAAAAATTCCATACCAGGAAGAGTAGTATTCAGATTTATCTTCCATTGAAGTGACAGTAGGTAACTTGAAAATAAATGAGTTAATGTGTCAGCTTTCAATGGTGTATTTTAATCAAATGGAATGTAACTTTCACAGTACCCATATTTGAGGTTATCTTTTCTTATCAAATGAACTGCAGACTATATCAGTCAGTGGGCTTTCCCCCCCTACCAAATACAGGGGAAATTTCTATGTATGGTACTATGCAAATATTTATGAAGTAGATAAACTGAGGTCTGTTTGTTACTTGAAAGCCTAAGCATTGCTTTATTGTCCTTGTAAAGTTCTTTGGTTCAGAAGTGTTACAAGGCCCACTGCCTTAGGCTGGACAGCTTGTCCTGTCTGCTGTGTGGGAGGAGCTCAGGATGGAGTTTCATATGTGTGGGAAGAGAAAGGAGCACTTAATGGAGAGACACAGTTTTCTTCATCCAGCTAGGGCCTGAATATTTGTGGCCTCCAGGTCCCTTTCCTTCTTGTCTTCTCTTGACCCTTGGAACTTGTTCACCACTTCTGGTGAATCAGCCCAGCATAGCTTTTAGCTTCACCTCACAGGACCACACTGAAGGCCTTGCTCTCTACGTGGTGGTACAGTAGATGTTCAGATATCTCAACATGAAGTCAGCATTTCTGTTAGAAGCCATGTTTTCTTCTCAGTCACTGCTCTTTGGCTTTTTAGAAATTTTTATCCAGGTATTTCTGAAGGTTAAATAATATGAACATAAGTCCTCACATGTAAACTATTTCAGAGAAAATAAAAGGCTGTGAAGTTTTATAAAAATTAATGTTTTTGTTTCACAGATAATACATCAATACATTTTCTTTTCTTAAAGAAATAGTTAACTTCAATAGTTCTGTTTATTTTACTTAGTATTTATTAATTTATTAAGATTTATTAAGAAATCTTTGTTATTTTCTTGCTTTACATTCATATAGCCTGCCTCACCCTCTAGGAAGGAAGTTTCATGAAAACAAGAACATTTGTTTTGTTTGTTCCTGATGTTCAGAGTGTATTACAAGGGCTGGCATGCATTAGACACTCAGTATAAAAGGATACTTAAAAAAAAAAAAAACCTTTTCATTCCCATTCATGATGTTTGGTCATCCACTTCCAGCCTGTCCCAGACTAGATACTTACTAGTTGAGTATATATTTTACAGAACAGTTTCAGCGCCTTTTCCTCACATGTTTTCACATAGAAATAGCAGAGCATAGAAAGACACTGTTTTCCTATACTTTATAAGACATACTACTTCACTTCTTTAAATTTTCTCTTGTGATGTTTCTCTTGCCTTAATTTGACTTTTATATGATAACCCATGAGATTGAACACTCTTTCTTCTGTTTATTGGTCAACCCTCCCCCAATAGTATTATATGTCTTTTATTCATTTTACTATTGAGTTGTTCTTTGGGGGGATATTATTTAGCATTGAATTAGCTTTTGTAGTCTATATGCTATTTCTTTGTCATATGTATATGTGCATACATATATATGTTTATGTGGCAAATATTTCTGCTTATTTTCTTTTAACTTTATAGAGTCATTCATTTCTTGTAGAGATGCTGAGAGTTCACGTTTAGTCAACTTTATCAGTGTTTCCCTTTTTGACCTCTTTTCTTGTACTTTAAGAAGGCTTTTCCTAACTCAATCTTATTGATACAGTTTAAGTCACGTTTAAGCCACTAAAAAAATACATTTACGATTTATTGTAATGTTATAGAGATCAGTCTTTTCATCCCTCCTCCTCTCTTACCTCTAGTTTTCACCTCCCTGTGAACTATGTGTTTTCTCTTCATTCTAAATAAATGTTTTTTGTCATGTGTAGATGATTTTTTAAATTGAATTTTGAGTTCTCTTACTGAGTTCTCTTGCATCAATGTATTCTATTTCTGTGGAAATATAAGGCTAATGATACCTTTACTATCTGATGGAGATTTATTCTCCTCTGCAATTTTTAAAACTATTCATCCAAACGAAAATAGAATAATTTCCTGATTATAAATATTATACGTAACTTTTATCTGAATTGCATGTAATTAGAATAATTTGGAGAAAGCTGTCTTAAAATGACTTTTTTTCTTAGAACATTTACTCAGTTATTCAAATTTCCTCTTCTTGCATCAGGAGATCTTGTCTCCCCATCACCTTCAAATCTTATACATTTCTTCTTTGTTGTTTTCTTTTCCTAGAGTGCTTTTAGTTTATGTTGTCATGGATTTGTATACAGCCATATTTTCTCATTGATTATTGCTGATGTGCAGAAGCTATTTGATTTAAAAAACTATTGGTCATATATCTGGCTATCTTGTGAACTCTTTTACTACTGGCTTGTCAGTTGATTCATATTCTCTCTTTCACTCTTCCTCTCTGTTCTTTTCTTCCTCCTTCCTTCTCTCTTCTTCCCTCTCTCCCTCTCTTCCTTCCCTCCTTTCTTCCTGAAAAATGAGTCATCTTTAATTAATGACATTTGTGCTATTCTATTTGATCTTTTGCTTCTCTTTTTGGTTTTGACTAGTACAGCCATTGATATTTCAAGTATGATTTTGATTTGTACTAGTGATAGAACACATCCTGAGTTATACATATTTTTATATATTTTGGTCTGCCTAATTTTATATCACCCCTATACATAATGTTTTCTTTTTCTGTTAATATTTTCCCTAGAGCTTCTTCATCCTGTTAAGGAAGATTCTGTCTTCTTGGCTAGGAAATTTTATGGTGAATACATGATTCAATAAATTTGTTAATCTGATTATGTTGTTTTCTTTCTTTAACCTACTAATATATAGCGAACTCCATTGTTAAGTTTTCTGTCATTAGCCACCCTCACATTTCTGAAATAACTGAATTCGATGCTATTCTTAATATACATTATTTTATTATTTTAAATTTTTTTACTTAGTAATTGTCCATCCATCTTGAAGTGTGATTGAAAAGTACATTCTCTTTGCTAGTCTTACTGGTTTTAGCACAGGGCTAAGTGAGTCTCAGTCAGGATAGTTTCCTATAATCTCTGTATGTTATGGAAAAGTTGGAGCAAAGCATAAATTATATATTCCGAATGTATTTATAGAACTTAAAAAAACTTCCTCACGCCTCATACCCTGTTTTCAGGATGTAGAGCTTTGCTGCTTCAAGTTATGTCCTATTGTTTTATATTGCTGCGCTGTCTAGGTTAACATTAATAAGTTATGTTTTCTGGGCAAAGTTCTCATTTCACACGGGCTTTAATGTTTTTGATATAATGTTCTTAGTGTTTCTTCTAATGCCCACTTTTTGCACTTTAGTTTTTGTTGTTCATGTATGTATTTCATTCTTTTGTATTAATTTTTTGTTGTTTTGTCTTATTTTTTCCCAGTTTTGATTTTGAAACAACTTATTTTCAAACTTACTTATTATTCTCTGAAATGTCATTCAATACATTATTGTTACTGGTGGTCAGGATCTGGGCTGGGTGTTGCCTGGTTCTTAGCCTCTTATTCAAGAAACTGAGATAAAAGTTCGCATAGACTGCAAAAATAGCAGGGAAAGGTTATTCCAAGTGAAGTGATAGTGCAGATCACAACTGGGTCAAGATTGACAGTGGGCCAGAGGAGTGATAGAAGATGGGGGATCCCAGTTACCACTGGGCTTCTTCCATAGTCCAAAGAAGGAGTTTGGTTACTAGGGGTGTAGTTTGGTTGATGCACTGTTTTGATTGACAGGCTTCGATAAAGTTGGCCTTTGCTCACATGTCTCTTTCCATAATTCATCTGATTTTAGTCATATCCATGTACAGTGTACATAGGCATAGGAAGGTAAATAGCAGATTCTCCCTAAAAGTTCACTTTGAGGACACAATTTGTGTTATTATATATTCACTCCAAACTAGTTCAGGCCAGATCGGCCTTCCTACTCTCTACCTGTATGTAAGGGAGTGTCACTGAATAGAATCTAAGATTGGTCAAGAAGGGGAAGGAAACTCCATTTGAATGTTTGTCCAGCTAGATGAAGGTGCTTTGTTCCGGAAGGAGTTTATGTGCATAGTATATGCAGGGTCCTAGCCTGCCAAGTGTGTTACTAGAAGAGAGGTGTACACAGCCCAAACCAAGTAGAGTCCCAGGTTTCTAAACTATTCCATATGCCTGCCTACCTCAGTGTTTCCTGTGAGTCATGTTTTGATGGCATTTCACAAGTTTTTGAAGGTGGTATGGTTATTGTCATTTGGTTTGAAATATTTAAAAACTTCCACCGTGATTTACTCTTTAACCCATATGTTTAGAAGTGTGGTTTAAAATTTCCAGTTTAATATTTTTTCAGTGTCATTTTATGATTGATTTCTTATGTCACCATGTTTAGGTTAGTGAATATGGACTGCAGAAAAGTAATAGGGATTTGTTAATATTTTTTCTTTGTTGCTATTAAACAGTCTATGACTATTCTACATCTTTTTTCTACATCTGTTCTATTTTCCTTTGTTTTGTTCCCTCTCCTTTTTGTATTTTCAAAAAATATTTGTTTATGTGTGCTTTGTGCACACATGCATGGTGGTCAAGGACAACTTGCAAGAGTTGGTTTGTTCCATCATGTGGGTCCCAGGGATTGAAATCCATTTGTCAGACTTGATGGCAAGTGCAATTACCTGCCGAGCCACCTTGCCAGTTCCTTTAATTGTGTCTTTTGAGACAGGGCTTCATATAGCGCAGTCTAGCCTCAAATTCACTATGTAGGTAAGGTTGACTTCAAGCATCTATCTAGTCTACCCCCAAGGGCTGGGATTACAAGTGTGTACCACCACACCATGCTGCGCGTCTTTGAAAAGAATACAGTTCTTTTTTCAAGAGGTTCAAAGTCCTACTACATGCTACCTTTTAAGTTAATATGTCTATTTTGTAGTTTGACTTGAACCTGTTATTCCTAATTTTTACAACACTGCTTATTTTTCTCTTCATTTTCTCATTATTTTCCGAGTTACTTTAAACTCTCCCAGATGACAATGATCTGTCAAGTTGTAATGCACTTTGCTTTTCTTCTTTATATTTCAGTGATACTGTTAAATATGTGAGGAGTCCGTTGCAGTGTGAGCGCTTCTGTCAATGGTGGTGTAGTTTTCATGATTCCTTTCCTTGTGTCTGGTTCCTATCAGCATTGCTTTGCCTGCTTTCTCTTTTCATTTGTCTGCTTTACAGCTTCACATTACTGAATTTTGAGCATTTTGTATCTTAGTTTACCTTTATATTTTATGGCTCCAGACATACCTAAGTCTTAGCTTTCATTTCTTGAGTTGACCTGAATGTGAATCTTGAATAGTTGTATTTATATTTGTGACAGAAATTTGTTAATTTTTTTCTATCTCTTTATTTTTACATTCTAGAATTTTGGGGGGATAATTAAATTTATTTAAAACTTGCTCTTTATTTGATATTTTGGCTTACATACTATCTATTTCCTATCTTTGATAGTATTTTAACACATATCTGACCATATTTTGTGACAATGTGTAGAGTTAAAAGTATCCATAGCCTCTTTGAAACATGAGTAGAGTGGGGCCTGTCCATATTTTCCTGTATTTTGTCTATTGAACATGTTAGTTTGATAAGGACGGAGAAATTTCCACATATATGGGTCTCTTCTCCTCCCTTCCTGTCTTCTCCTTTTCTCTCCCATTTCTTCCCCATCCATTGCCTCCTCTTCTTTCCCTCACCTCCTGTTCGTGAGAATGTTAAAGATTTTTTATTTATCCATTACTCAGAAATTTCCTTTGATACATCTTACGTGTTTTTGTTTTAATTTAATTCTGTCCAAACTCTGTGGCTCCTTTCAATGTAAGTCGCGTTCTTTAATGATATCACGTTGTTAAGTATGCTGTTGTTTGAAATGTCTCTCTTCCAGCCTCTCTGTTTTCACCTCTTGGAGTTAGTAATAAGTGGATGGAAATAAATTTGTCTTCTCTAACTCAGCTTTTTTCTTTTTACCTTCTATTTCTTTAAAATTGTTTTACATTAGTTCATTGTGGTGCTTCTGTGTGTTGAGGGTGGTGATAACATGCGTGTGGATGTATCTGGTTCTCTTCTACAGTGTGGGTTCTGGGGATTGAACTCAGGTCATTGGGCTTGGCAGCAGGCACTTCTGAGTCATATTGCTGACTCCTTTGAAATATTTATTTGTTTATTTATTTATTATTGGGGGGCACACAGAGCACAGTGCATATATGGAGGTCAGAGTACAACTTTGTAGAGTCAGTGCTTTTCTTTCACATTTAGATGGGTTCTGGGGATTGAACTCAAATTACCAGACTTGCATGGCACTTTTATCCACTGAGCTATCTCACTGGCCTTATTCTTTTCTTTCGAATTCTGGAGACATCATTGACCCTGATTTGACTCACGAATTTATTCTTCAGCGTAGTGGTAGTCTTTCAGGGGTGTCCTGTTATTCTATTGAATCTTTAGTTCAATAAATATTGTTTTCATTTTCAAACTTTCTAGAGTCTCCTTTTTAGGACTCAAGGTTCTTTTCAAAATCTATTCAGAGGATTTAAAAATACATGCAAAATATGCATCTGATAAAAGTGATAAGCATATAGATTCCAGCAGCCACACAAAGGTGCATTCAGAGTTCAATACACTGTCATTTAAGACGTTATAGCTAGTTACTTGATATCTGGGCATGAGCTTCAATTTTCTAGCAAAGATTGTGTTAAATGTGCTACTTTCCTATATTGTAAGAATGAAATTCCTTAATCATAATACTATTAGCCAGTTTATTAGACACTGTTTCAGAAACTGTGAGGCTAATTTTCTCGTATGTGTTATCTCATTTTACCCCCTAGATCCTTTGCAGCAATCCCAAGTGTGTCCTTGACAGTTTCTTAGTGATTATTCTGATTATTCCCTTGAAAGCAATGGATCTTGTTGCTCTAGCTGTGGAAATTCATTGCAGAAGCAAATCTCTGGTTACTGGCTCTCCTGGTGGCCTCTCACCAAGGTAATGGTATTGTCAAGAAAGGTGTTTGGTCCATCTTTATGTTTGTTAGAGTAATTTTTTAAAAGTAACTTTTTCTTCTTAGTATTTGTTCTTTGTGTATGTAGTATGTGTATGCATGCCCATGCTTGTGCACACATGCATACATACTTTAATCCACCATATGGAATTCATTAGCTGTTAGATACCAGTGCTGCAGCTTCTCTTGCTTGTTGTTGACTGTACAGGACATTAACTTTCTGAAATGGCAAGTGTGCTTATTTTATGAAGAGATCATTTAACAATGTAATGTAAAAGGGAATGGATAGACAAAGATTATGGGGAATTATAATCAGGAAGTACACTACCCTCTTCATGGTATTGAGGATGTACAGTATCTCTGAGCAGAGCCATAGTATGCTGATAACCACATCTAAGTGTCTCCTGAACTTTCCAAACTTCATTATTCAAATAATCCTTTCCTTGGTCTCAAAAATTCATAATGACTTTGTAACATTTATTTTTAAAACTAAGAGCCAATATTTTTTAAATTTAATACCTTGTTTGGAGACTGTTGGAACTTGTTAAAAGCTATTTTACCAAGGTGTCATTCTTCAGAGGATCTAGAAATAAGTGGTATGGATGGGGGAATCTTCATACATCAAAGTAACTGCATATTAATTAGCCTTTATAGTTAAATCTTTATAATTGTAAGTAAACTCTCAACGTGTTACTTCCTCTCTTTTAACCTTCTAATGGGATGTTTGCAAATTCTCCTAGAAACAGGTTAAGATTAACATCAGTATGCTATGATTCTTTTAGTGTTTAATATACAAATATATAAGCAGGTTGATTTTTAAAGTAGCACTTAAATTATCAACCATTCAAATAAAAAATTATGTCTATTGAATTATGACTAGGAAAGATAATCTTTTTCTTTAAATACACTGATTTACCTCTTGTTATATTAAAAGGCTCATTTTAAAGAATGTGAAACAGCCGGAAAATTCCATTAAGTGATGTTAAATGAGCCACCTTTATTGTTAATTCTATCTTCAAAAGCCATCTGTGCCTTTTGCTTACTACCACTATACCAATACATTTGTTTACTAGCCTATTTACAAATTTTAGTAAGTTGAAATGAGTGTTTTCAGTACTCTCTCAAGTTAGTTAAACAGCTTAGCCAAGTGAGAACTGTGCTAATATATTTGGTCTTGCATCCTTATGAGAATGAGATCATATTCACAATAACTAACCTTCATCAACGTAACTGCTTCCCAGTATTTCAAAATTATGATCCTTAAATATATACATAGATTCATCTAAACTGATGTCAGAAAAAAATGATATGTTTAATGGGATTAAGAAGTACTCTGGAAGATTTTTCAGATCATCTAGGATTTGTATACAAACTCAAATTTTCCTGAATTTCAAATAAATAAAATGTTAAAATGGGCTAAGCATGGTGGGGTATACCTTTAGTCACAGTACTCAGGAGGCAGAGGCAGGTGAATCTCTGTGAGATGGAGATCAGCATGGTCTACACAGGGAGTTCTAGGCCAGCTGGGGCAACAGGGAGACAGTGTTTCAAAAAGAAAAAAAAAAGTTAAAATGCTCTCTGTAGGCTTTAAAAGTGAAACATATGTTAAATATGGCCAGAGTTTTGATAATTATTTTCAACAGGTTTTATATGAAATACATAGTTTTGGTCCTATAAGATATTCATAATTTAAACTCTCAGTATCTTTATAAGTGTACCTTTTCTAGCTGTGTATCTCCATTTTTAAGTTTATTAAGTTATCAGTTAGTGTTTATATGAAGTAAGCAATATAAATGGCTAAGAATCTTTCAAAGATAGTATTATTCTTTTGGGAAACCATTGGTAAAAATTATAAATGTTTCCTTTTTTGAAATGAGGACATTCAGAATCAGAAAAGTTAAGTAAGTAATTCAGGATCTCACACCTAATAAAGGACTTATTACCTGGCATCCTCTTGCTCCAAAATTCACCTGATAAATTGCATTTAAGTACTTGGTGTTTCACTCATTTCATTGTAGCAGCTCTAGACCAATCTGTGAGAAAAAGTTTCAAGGAAATACTACTAATCGTTGTTTATTAGAATCTAGGTGAGGATTGGGGAAATGGCCCAGTCTGTAAAGTGCTTGCTGCTCAAACATGACGTCTTGGCCCTAGATCCCTGGTAATCCACATAAAAGCTAGCTGCTTAAGCTTGCAAATGAGGAAGACTCTTAATGTCAGCCTCTAGCCTCCACCTCTACACTGTGTGCACATACACAGAAACAAGTTACACACATACACACCACATAAAAAGTCTAGGTGGAAATAATTGGAAATTGTTAATGGTAAAGATCAGTTATATATATACTTTGGTATTTCTAACACCTAGTTCATAATAATAAACAACAAGTATTTAAAGTTAGATAAACGAAGTTCTTCGTTGGGAGTTTACTACAAATCTGAGATGAAGCTGATTGCTGAAGAAGACTTTCTGACCTCTTGTTCTGTATTTTTCCCATCGATATAATGAAAACTTATTTTTCAGGAGCAATGACTCAAGGCTGTAGAGGGCACTGTAAGCCAAGTCAAGTAGATTTTTCTAGATTAGGAGGGGCAACAGTAGTTGCTATTGTCAAAGTTTCCACTTAGATTTGAGACCCAAATATCTGACCACTGTCTGGCTTATTCCAGACTTAAAAATTGGATAAAACTGAAGATGTATTAGAACAAAGAATCATATAAACCCATAAAGAAATAGGGAGGTAAATAGAACCTGGTTGTACCCTTATAAACTATGATGGCATAACCAAGCCTGTATCTTAGATAACGTCCTGAAAACACTTTTGACTCAGTGAACTTGGTAATAAAGTTCCTTTTAAAGAATTTTCTATTGTTTTTCTAGTTGTACAAATACAATTAGAATTAGTCTTCTTTTTCTTGTCCTCCTTTACCATCTTTTCTGTCAGGATTGTATGAAGACATAGACTATTTATATATGAACCGAATTATGGGCCACTACCAAATTCCAAGCCAGTACTAAATTTAGAAAATATTTTACTTACCAGGTAAAGTTTGATACTCATTCTGTCACTGGTATTATGGGATAGTTTGAATATTTGGTTTGCTTGATCTGTCATTTTACTGGCAAATGAGATGTTTTGAACTACATTTTACATTGTGTTTTATAGGTTTTCATTTAGGAAAGGCCAGTCTAGACAGGGCAGATTCAGTCTCTTACAATAAAAAACAAGAACAACAACAACAAAACCACCAACAATGAGCCAAACAAATACATATGTAATAATCTGCTAATGTAGTACTGGTCATTGTACTACTTCCTTCATTGGGAAATATCATCTAATTTAAATAATTTTATTAGACATGTGATCCTTGAGTAACATGGTCTTCCAAAAGTTTCAACAAACATTGAATAACAAGTTTCTAAATGTAGATAAATGAAACATTTATTCAAGAAATGATGGGAATGCTAGCTGCAAGACTTTCTTGTATGTTTGACACTTTACAGTGTGATGAGGAAAAACAGTGATGTGATTGAAGAAAAACAAAGTTCAGGAAAAGAATGAAAACAAACCAAATGATATATGTGACACTTTCCCATACATATTCTCATTTGGCTTTCTCAGCATCCTGCTGTTAGTGTACTGGTATTGTTTTTGTAGATAGGGGAACACTGAGGCTCAGGCAACACAAGGAAATTCTGGATCAGAAGTAATTTATGAACTTTAAGACTCTAATAGAACCCAATCCTACCTAGATTGTATATCTAGAATTTTTTTATTTTTGTTGGCACAAATAAGATTTCTTAAGTATATTTAAGAATCAAAACATTGCTTCTGTCTTTTTAAGTAATTGTTTTAAAAGTTTTATTTTAAATTATGTGCATATGTGTGTATATAGGGGCATATGTGTACCATGTGAGTGCAGGTACTGACACTGTCCAGAAAAGGGCATCAGATCCCCTAGAGCTGGAATTACAGGGGATGGTGAGGCACACAAGATGGGTGCTGTGAACCTAACTCATCCTCTGAAAGAGCAGTGTGTGCTCATAACTGCTGGGTCATCTTTCCAGCTCCCACTTCTTTTCTTTTTTATCAGAGGATAGGCTACCTAAATTTACTCAGCAAATGCTAATTTCAGTTTAGGAGCTCATTAATTCTCTGACTTACAACAATTCAAAAATTCTAATTTTTCTTTTGATGTTTTTGAGTGGTTCAAAGTATAGACAAACTTGCTTGTATTGCATGTGTATAAAAACCAAAATTTAAAAAAATTATAGAATTATGAATAAGGGAACATTAACTGAACAAAATTGTAAGTTAAATACATTGATGCTGCAGATTTACTTTCTGATCATCAGTGCTTTAAGGTATAAGTCACTATTTAAAGGACTAATCAATCAACTCATTTATTTATCTACTTATATAGCTATTTTTTTTTCCACTGTGATGTTTTGTGTTTTGTTTTAGCATTAGGACCTTAAGTCCTGGTTAGAAGAAACTGACCAAAACTTACCTTATGATTTTTTTGCTCCCAAACTTATTAAATCAAAACACTTGGGTTCCCATGCATTCTAGGCAGATATGTATAGCACATCTCTGACAAGCACTTAAAATTTGTTTCTCCATAAGCCACATTAATTAAAACAGTAGAATGGAATCTAAGTGCCCTACCCCTCTGAAAGAGGGAAGGTTAGAAAGCAAATTTTCTCTGCTGCTATTTTCCAAGGAGAGAAAGTTGAGGCTAATTTGCTTTTGGGGCAAATTAGTCAAACTTTCTAACTCTCAGCATCATCTGTAAAGTGGGATATTAGCAGCACTTGCCTCATTGACTGTGAGGCAAAAGGAAATGAATGAAACAAGGAACACTGAGAAAAGAGGTACAAATGGTATATGAGCTTTCTAGGTAATTGATAATAAAATGTAGTAGATCTTATTGCTGTAGTAATCTTAAATGAAGATCAGTGCTTGAATGAAGTTCATTGTAAGAAAAGGGAGTGACAGCAGGTAACTGGACTCTTTAAAGACTTAGCAACTGATGTGATGTGGGTTGTGAAGAAAGGCAACGAGTTAACTGATGGTTCACTCATAGGGGCTAGTTAGAGCATGTCCTTTCTTATCCCAAGGAAGTAAGGTATTCAAAGAAGTAAGTTTAAAAAAACAGTCTCCCAAACTCTGAAAGTAAGTTCTGCTTTTGTTAAATCTGTGGATTTTAATAAATGCTTATCTAACATTGACCATTTGAAAAGCTTTTGGTAAAGTGTGTGTTTTTGGTTCTACCGAATAAGCAATTCAAGTTTTCAGCATTCATTTGTGTGGCTAGTCAGTGTTCTTTCTGAACAGTTAGATGGCAGATTTCTGCCATTGCTTTTTAAGAATCAGCTCTTTTTGAAGATAAACAGTATCTAGAAGCATGGCCAGGTACATTCACTGAGCTGTAAGAGGGAGACATGGGGAGAGCAGTCAGGAAGCATGTAGGTGGGAAGGGTTTCCTGTTTCCAGGCAACAGTAAGGAGCTACAGACGGAAAGCAACTTGAATTTAAATTCATTCAGGAGAGGACATTTTACCACCCTGCCTCTTATGTAGGGACACAGACTTGACTCTGGAAGAGATTGTGGAGTTTAAACTTCATTTGTCAAGGGATGAAGGTATCAGAAACCATTTTTCATTAGGTTTTATGTACACAGAAAATATGATGCAGTGGCCAGGTCAGAATTTACAATATTTTTAAAGCAGTAGCATCCATATTTGTCTTATTTCTGGAAGCACGGGCTTTCTGTGCCTTCATTTTTCTGCCTCTCTGCTTAGAGCCTAAGGGATTCTTGGCCCCTGTGCAGTCTCTTTCTCTGTCTGCCTCCATCTGCAGGAAGGAGGGAGAAGCACAGCTCAGTGACTGGGGGCGTGGGGTGTTTCCTCCTCCTTTGGAAGTCAGTAAAGAGGTTCTCACAGCCAAAGAGTGCCTTGGAGAATGCTTTGCCTTTGACTCTTCTCCTCTTCCCACGAAATGCTGAGACCCTGGTAGAATTGGAAGTATGGAAAAAGATATTTTGCAGGAGGCAGCTTTCTAGTCAAGATGGGTTATTCTTGAGAGTTTTGAGATAGGTAGGTGGTTGTTAAATAGTGACCACCCAGTAATTCTCCGACGGAGTACTATAGCCCTGATGGACCTTCCTTCTGCACTTGAGCCCCTGACAGGATGAGAAGCACTCATCTTTTCTAGCTTTCAGATTGCGTTTCCTCTAGATTTGTTGAGGTGAGCTGCTTTTCTCTTAAAATTGGCTTTTCATTGTTTTCTCATATTGCTTGGTATTAAGAGTTTTCTTCAAAATCGAAGTCAGATGAGAAGTCTTGTAAAGGACTGGGGCTGATCATGCACTGGGATTTGTTCTCTGATCAGACATGAAGAGAAAAACAGGTGCTGCAGACAGTATTTTTGGAGCAATTGTGTGTTTTATCAGGAGACTACTGTAGTCACTTGTTTTCAGATTTTAGGTGTCTTAAACCCACTTCCCATAAAAGGCCACAGAAGATAGCTGCCCTGCTGCTTAAGCAAACACACAGTGTACACGCTTTATATAAGATCCCCTCTTGCCATGTGTCCAAGGATGAATCACTTCTTGAAGTGTCTAATCTGTCTCCTCATTGTCCTGTCAGGAGAGGGTCACATTATTTAAGGGTAACTTCTGAGAGCCTGGCAGGTCTTTTCAAACAAATGTTGATGGATGTGCTATAGTCCCTCCCACCCCAACCGACTTCTTCATGCTTCTTTCTACTTAGACACTTAACCTATGTTTAGAGCGCCTCTTTTATTACCGGAAAGAAAACGTTAAAAGAGTTTAATCCTCACTATTGATATGGTTTGTTCTTCCTCAGCTTGCATCCTGGGCCTTTAGACATGGAGCCACTTCTCTCTGTCCCTGTCTTCATTCAGTTGTTTGTGTCCTTAGTGTCCTATAAAGACTGTAAGAAAATTCTGTCAATGGTAGACTGAGAATCCTTAGTGTTACCCTTATTTTCTGTTGTGCTTTTAAATCGATTTAACAGAGTATCTTTGTTGATTTTGTCATTATATGTTTATGACAATGGATTCCCTTCCCTCCATAAGTTTGGGTTGCATATAAGAAGCTTATTTTTAAACACAAAGATATTAAGAAGCCAATATTTTATGTAAAAGTGGTTACTTAAGCTATTATGTAGACAATTGAGTCTAGATCATTTTAATCATTTGTTTTCAGTTAGAGTCTAATTTCAGATATAGAAAATTATAAAAGGTTGTTATAATAAAGGTAGACTGTAGGCCCCATGCCTTTTTTTTATTATTAATGAAAAACTAGTTTTCCTTGTTGTCTGTCTGATTCTTAAAGACATGATTCTGTTACAGTATTTTGGATAGAAGGTGAGTCTTGAGTCCATAAGGGTTTTCTGAATTAGATTTTAAGTTTATTCTCAATATCCGCCTCAACATTGTAATTCTTTTTACTTCTTTTGAATGTTCAGTATGGTTTTTCATCTTTATGCAATAAAATATACTAAAATACATTCTGTTTTCATAGATTCAGTACTAAGATTTCCACATGGGATTTAATTAGTAAGATATTATAGTCTTTCGATGTTAATCATATTAAGCTTGAATTCTTAAATTTATCAAAAATGTCTGATATGTAGGTATATTATCAGAAAAAATTATATTGTGGCTTAAAATATTAGGGAGTAAATTTCATAAGGCATTTTCTATAATTATGGAAGTAAATGTCTAAATGTAGAAAATCTAAAATCAGCCTAAAACCTTTTTCTGAGATGAACCTGTTAATAATTTACAAATGAATTATTTAAAGTGTTTTTTGTAATGATAATCTATATTTTGCTGGAAACCATAGACCAAGTTTCTGATTTTTAAAAGAAGCTAGTGATTGATTTTGCTTCACAATATCTTCAACCATTTATTGAGCTTTTGTAGAATAATTATGCTTATGTGACTGCTGTTGTTGCTGCTGCTGTTACTGTGTGCTTTTGGGGGGAATGGAGTGAATAAAAGAGAAATTTAATATCCTCTTTCAATCTTAAAGGAGAGGAATGATTTTTTTTTCATTTCTTGAATTCATTTTGATGAGCAGGCCTGCTCTGTATCTTTCATAATTCTTTGTTGTTTTATTTTGAGGCTGAGTCTTCCTTTGTAATCTGGGCTAGTAAGGAACTTAGTAAATAGCCAAGGTTAGCCTAAAATGCTTGGCAGTCCTTCTGCCTCAGTGCTATTATACCTCCCTCTTTTATGATGTTTCAACCTGTGATCTTTCATGGCTTCTCACTGAATCTGCAACGAAGGTTCCATATTTTCTACATCCTCCTGTCTTCAGATGATAACAATACTCTGAACTACGTGGCTAATAATTGTGAAATTGAGCAGAGATTTAAAAAAAGAAGGTAACTTGTAGGATATAGCTATGTGCTAAATGATAACTGGTAGTTTTCTTGCTCTCCTCTGCTCTAGGTGTGTACCACTGCTGTTCAGTTCTATCTACTGTATCTATACTATTTGGTACTTGGCTTAGCAGATTTTTTTGGCCAACAGGAATTTAAGGTAAGGGTTTGAGTCTTGGATACATAATACAATTTATCAGCACTAGGGCAGAATTTATAAAAATCTTAGTTTTAATCATATATACTGGGTCCTTTGAGGAATGGCTGTCATACATTTTTAGAAAATAATTATGGCATATTATTAGTAGTGCTATTATTAAAGTGTGATAGGAGTTAGATCACCATTATATAGTATTACTACATCCGCAGTGGTTCTATGTATAAGATGAGCCAAAATATTTTTGAAAGATTCTCTAACTTTGAAACAAATTTAAAATATTGAGACAGAAATAGTTATTTCTTTTTAGTTTGTGCAGGCACTAGGTATTTTGCCAAACTTTTGATAGCTATACTATTTATGTTTACTTACAGAAGTATTTTAAACTATTTTCTGTAAGTAGCAAATATTGAGCAAAACCATAGTTTTATTTTTGAAAATATCTGGAAAAAATTATGCAGCTTTTCCCTTTTGAATTTTTAGCATACAGACATCATGTGTGGAAACTTTTTGGATGTTATCTTTCTGTTTTGCTTTTAAGTCATTTATTTTCTATTTAGACAGTGTTTATAAAGCTAACATTTTAAAGTATCATCTTTTTTTAAGAGAGAGAGAGAGGATTGAAATTATGCCTTTATGTTTATAAGTGTCCTATTCTGGAAAATTAGGGGAGTATCCTTGAAAAAATCACAGCTGCTTAACTACCAAACAAGTAATATTAATTCTTTGTCAAACTAGCATTAATTATCCTGCCTTAAAGCTATTGGCATATAAATAAGAGAGTGCTTCCTGTGTTAATTTTTAAAAAAGATTTATTTTGGGAACTGGCGATCTGGTTCTACAGCTAAGAGCACATGCCGCTCTTCCAGAGGACCTGAGTTTGGTTCCCTGCACCCATGTCAGGCATTCATAGCAGCCTGTAACTCTAGCACTGCACTCACGTACACCACCCACACAGACATAATATATACACATTAAAAAAATTAAAATATTTTTTAAAATATTCTTTAATGTGTGTGAGTGTTTTGCCTGCAAGTGTGTGTGTATGTGTACCATACTATGTGTGACTGGGTACCCACACAGGCCAGAAGAGGGCTTTGCATTCCTTGAAACTGGAGTTACAGACAGTTGTGAACCATCATGTGGGGGCTGAAACCAAACTTGCATCCTCTGTAAGAGCAACATGTGCTCTTAGCCACTGAGTCATCTCTCCAGCCCCCTGGATTGTTGCTGTGACTATAATGTACCTGTTAAATTTTGATGCTTGGTATTTAAACTTCTGAACTTCTTACTTCAATAATTTACTTATTATTGTGGGTTGTGGGGGCCATGCATATGAATGTCAAAGAAAAACTTTGTGGAGTTGTTTCCTTTCATCTGTATGTAAGTTCTAAGGATCAAACATGTCATGAGGCTTGTATAGCCAAGCATTTTACCTGCTGAAGTTATCTTGCCTGCCCTACTTTAACAATTTTTAACTTCTAAAAAAAAGTTAAAGTTTTAAACTTTTCAGTAATGATTTATTTTTCTGCTTTCTTATTTGGTTGTTTCTGTTGTTTATATAGCATGCACTTGCTGTCATTGCAGTTAGGGATGAAAGAATGATGTGGTGGGGTACAGGGTGCTTAGTGTGCTTGGTTGCTTCCCTGTGTAATGTTCTTTAAAGAAAAATCTGGACATCCGTATTTTTCCTGTTATTGTTTGATTCTTTTCAAGGTTGTTTGTTGCCTAGTCATGTGATTTTCTGTTAGTGAGTGGACTGTGAAATCTGCAAGAATGGTCAGAATGAAAGATAACGTGGAGTTTGAAGGCCTACCTAAAATATATGGGACCTGTTGCAGTTGAATTAAGGCCATACAGAAGATTTTTCAATTTTCTTTTATGCTTTATAGGTTTTGGGTTGTTTTTATTTGATAAATATACATATAAGACTCAGAAGCAGACTTTCTGGTTAACTAGGAACTTACTGTGTTAGGTTTGCTGATGTAACTTTTAAAGTTATATAGAGTTGAAAAGGACCTTATAGATTGACTCCTCAACAAGCACTTTATGAATGGGAACAAGGGGCACGAATGGTATACCTCTGTATTACCAGAAGTGCAAGATGACTAGATTTTGCAGTAATTAATCACTCATTCATCATTTAAATTGATTCATCATGAATCATTTTTAATTGTGAATTCAGGTTTAAGTATTCCAAGGCTTAGGAAAGTAGCTCAGTGATGGAACCCCTGCCTAGTATGTGCAGTCCTACTTCAGTCATTCCACCACTTGCATATAGACACAGGGGAGAGGGATTGATGGAGATGCAGAAATATTTCTCTGATAAACAGTCTTCAGGTTTCATTTTGGGTACCAATTTTTATAGGCACACATTGTTTAAAAGCCAAAAAGGCTACTCTTATTATTCAAGATAAGTTGTACTTCAAATTATACACAGTATCTTTCCTGTTAATAGTTCTTCTGAATATGATTCAACTAATTTATAGTTTTTTTTTGACACCCAAAACAAATTATTGAAAGATACAATTTTTCTTTATTTTATATACCTTTTAGAAATAAGTTAGTAGAGCCTGGAGAGATGGCTGAGCAATTAAGAGCACTGGCTGCTCTTGCTGAGGACCGGGGTTCAAACCCCAGCACCCACATAGTGGCTAACAATCATCCATAACTCCACATCCAGGGAATCTGACACCCTCTCTGTCTTCTGTGGGCACTGCATCACACAGGTGTATTTACATCCATGCAGCCACTTCACTCATACACATAAAATAAAAGTTAAAAAAAAGACTCAAGTTATTTACTGTCAGCTTAGTTTATGA
Organism: Eospalax fontanierii; assembly: GCA_035773235.1. Taxonomy (NCBI): domain Eukaryota; kingdom Metazoa; phylum Chordata; class Mammalia; order Rodentia; family Spalacidae; genus Eospalax; species Eospalax fontanierii. Next base: position 49,055,106 of record CM069534.1, read on the forward strand.
AAGTCATCCTGATACTCCTATCCAAATCCACATGCTGGGTACCAGGGACCACAGCCTGCTTTCTAAGGAGGGTCATCTCTATCCAATTATTATTATTAATTATTTTAGCTAAAACTGGCATAGATGCTTAGAAGGAAAATAGTAGAACAGTGTGAAAATTTATGGATTCAGAATATGTCCCCAGAATTGTTTGTGGATTTCTGTTGTCAAGACTGAGTACATTTGAGAAACAGTGTCTCAGATGAATCCTGATTATTGTGATGTGATACATATGCAAATAGTGATAGGGGCACACTTGTTCTTATGACCATATTTTGGAAAAATTTTCATCTTGATTTATTTAAAATTTATTTACAAATTGTATAAAGTTAAACTAATGTTTTAAAATAGAAATTAAATTACTTTTGCTAAGCTTTAAGAATTCATTTACATATTAGGGGGCTGGAGAGATGGCTCAGCAGTTAAAAACACTTACTGCTCTTCCAGAGGACCTGCTTTCAGTTTCCAGTACTCATGTTAGGTGGCACAGAACTGCCTGTAACTCCAGCTCCAGGGCATCATATGACCTCTTCTGGGTTCCATATGCACCCACAACACACACACACACACACACACACACACACACACACACACACAGAATTTAGTTATATATTGGAATGATCTGTATATTCTTGAAACTTAAGATAATCTGCACTAGAAATTGCTTTTCTCACAATTGCCAAAGAATCTATTAGTTTTTCAGTTTGCTGACTATTCTTAGTAAATCTTGGGTTGTTGTCCTAAAGCAGAACCTGTCTGGGGGCAAATGCTTACAGGCTTTAGTCCGGGGCCTGGCTGTGTGATTGGGGCCTTGAGTGAGTGGATAGGAGATAGGGCATCATGGAGAAACTTCAGATAAAACCACAGTCACTGTGCCAGACCAATAGTTAAAGGTTCAAGGCACTTACTGTAAGAGTTAACAACCTAGTTGAAGAAAGCGAAATTTTATAGATGAAATGTTTTAATTATAGATTGAGGCCTGCTTTCCCTCCTTTCTCTCTTCCTCTCTTTTTCCCTCCTTCCTTCCAACTTTCTATTCTTCCCTCCTTCCCTTTTCATTATTCATACCCCAGTGAACTCATCACTGAAATGTACCTATTATGTGCAGGATTTGAACTTGGAAACCCTGCCTTCTGTAATTCATAGCTATACTATAAGTAAGTTGGCAGAAAGCCAACAAAATAGTACAAAAACTACCTTATTTTCACAGTGCATGTCACTGGCAGGAATCATCTTTGCATTTTTTACTTGCTTATCTTTTTCTTCTCGTAAAATAGAAGCATTGTCCTTTGTTCCTTTTTCTACTTTAATGACTTAAACAGTGTTGCGCAGTAGGTGTTAAATAAGTAAGTATGGAAGGATTAGTGTGAACATCATTCAGAATGTTCTGATGAGATTTTATGGAGGGGAAGGAACATGAACCAGATCTTCAAAGATGATTGAGGTAAGACAGGTAGAGAAAGCGAGGTAAGCAGCACACATGGGCATTTGGGCTGACAGCTGTTTGAAGAATAGTGACCACAAAATAAGGGAAACGACATGGCACATTGGGGTAGGGGCTGGATAGGCAGTGGAAGATCAAGAAGAAAGCCTGACTAGGGTGAGTAGCTGTTTCAAGTTGGAGACAAAATGGCAACTCATGAGCTGGAGTGAGATATGAGTAGGAAGAGAGGAGGATGTGTCACACATTGCACTCAGAGAAGCAATTTAGAATTATGTATTTGAGGTTCAAATCCCAGTTTACCCCATATAAACTGAGTAACTTTGTTCAAGGTGCTTAACTTCTCCATGCCCAAGTTTCCTAATTCTAGTTTTTAATAACTATTTATATTTCATTCTTGAAGGTTATGTTTATTCATATTTTTAGTAATAGAAGAAAATGATTGTGCTTTTTCTAAAACTAGCATATATGCATAAAATGGGGTTGCAGTGAAACACATATCATGATTTAAAGATAGAATTCCTTCTGTATGCTAGGATTTGGGGTTACCAGGCAAAAACACTGGGACTCAAAATGTCAGCAATGAGGTAATTATGGATGATATTTTAGTAGAAGTCACATACCTTTTGAGTCATGTATAAAAAATGACAGAAATTATGCAGCCCCTACACCTAAGGCTCGTGGAACATATTACAACAGATAAAGAGAACATTAATGCATCTTTCAATTCTCATTAGTGAAGCTCCCTACTGCAACAGAGGGCTAGGAGACAAAGGACACAGATGGTCAAAATGAAGAGAATAAGTCTGTAGACTGTAGGTCGTTAGGCAGGACTCCTATATTAAACTCCACCCACATAGGGCTCAGGGACCATTGCAGAAGAGAGGGCAGAAAGATTGTTAAGAGCCAGGAAGAAGTTGCATGACCATAAGGAAACACAGTTCTACAGGCTGCTGAGACCCTGCTCATATGAACCTACACCAATGGTGTCAGCATACACAAGACTCATGCAAACTCAGGCAGACAAAACCTCAATACAGAAATGTGGAAATGGTTAGCAGGTCCCAATCTTAGTTGAAGAACTATTGGCAGCTGATTACTGTTGGGTGAGGAAGAGCTGATCTTCTTAAAGAGAGGGACTCTGGATAGGCTGATTAGACCCCAGTGGATGAGCTTGCACTGAGGGACATCTGAGGACACTTACTTCACATGATAGGCCATAACACAGTCAGGTGTGTGTGTGTGAAAGGGTGCCTGTGGGGAAGGTGGTATAAAGATAATTAAGATGTTCTATATGAAATACACTAAAATTCAATTAAAATTTACAAAAAGGGAAAATTTTAAATGACATAAATTATATAAGATTATTGCTATTTAAAAATTCCAAGTTAGGTTAAAAAAATAATAAATTAAGGGTGATGTGTTTCAATTGCTTATTTTTACTTCCACCGTTTAGCTTAGGCCATGAAACTTCCATTTGTCCTTGTGGTATATCCTGTTAGAACCTTTGACACCAGCGTATTTTATTATCCTAATTTTAATGCAAACTTGATTTTAGCAGAAGGAAAAATAACAAGCTCTTTCTTCATTTGAGCTAGTTAATTATACTTTGCTACTTTCTGAGTTCTTAGGAAAGAAGGTAAAGAAATGTGTTTAATTCTTCACCTTTCAAATTCCTATAAATAAAAGAAATAATTAGAGAATAATTGAAGTCAATATAGTTTAATCCTAATTCTGAATTATTCTCCAGATTTTTTTGACGACTAATCCAATGGCTTTTCGTTTGCTGTCTTATTAATCAGGCTCTTTCATCTTCTAGGTGATTATTTGAAAACAGAAATGCCTACCAGTTCAGATTCTAGCTGTGTTTAGTGCAGCGTCTCTGGTTTCAGCGTTCAAAGATTCCAGTTGGCACCATGCAAGCACAGAGGACTTGACTTAGTTTTTAACAGTGTGCATAGCAGTTTTTTTTTTAAGTTTCAGAAGTGGTGGGGTGGGGATATAGATAGTGGTAGAGCACTTGCCTTGTGTGCTCAAGGCTCTGAATTCAATTCCTAACACCTTAAGGGACAGAGAGAGGGAGAGAGAGAGGTTACTTCAGAAATGGAATTTGCTATTCATTTTTCCTGGGAAGATATCAGAGAGAACAACTGACCTTGACTTTTGTTTAACTATAGAAGTAGCTCACAATTTTTCTCCTTGTTTTGAGAATTCGGGCCTTCCTAATTAAGAGAAGGCACATAGATATATTTAGAGAAAGAGAAGAATTTAGTAAAAGAAAATTTTCTTTTAAAGTGTGATTTTCATAGTTGGCTAGAATTTTTGCTTTATATGCCTTGAAATTTGGCTAGTTCTTTTATGCAATTGTTTGGTTGCTTTTCATCATTTTGAGGGCTAATATGGTTCCTTTACCCTGACTTAATCCTGTCATTTTTTTCTAGGCATATATGACTTCACATGTATAATGTGGAGTTTTACAGACTCATATATCACTTATCTTCATAAAGTGAACCTTTGTAGACATCTCTGAAATTATTTTAATAAGGAAGCAGTGCATGGAATCTTTGTCAGTAGCATTGTACCAACTTAAGAATAAAGACTTTACAAATCAAAAATTATTAAGCTTTAAGATTCTCTTTAAGAAGAGAATTCTTCCTATGTATTTATATATGTGCATCTGTTCTACTTTGGTTTTCTGAGTCTTTGCCTATCTTATCATTCCTTCTCTATTTCTTTAAATTACCATGAAGTATGTATAAGCACTATTCAGAGCCCCTGGTTCCTACACAGATGGATATTTTGTTTGGTGACTGTGTGGCCTGTCTCTTTGTCTCCTGTGTTGAAGCTTGTTTACTCATCATTTATTTCATCATCAAAAGCTATGCTATGGATCTGTGCCTACCATTTGAGTTAGGGACAGATGTAAGTGAGCTGCTTTGGAGTGTGGGGTCAGGGGCTCACTCTTCAGTGATAGCTTAGTTATGTGTATGTACAGTGAAAGTCAAGTTGCCTGATCCAATAGCACCAGAAACTTAGTTATTGACCTTTCATGACCCTATTTCCCATATACAAACTCAAAATACTCCAGCTTCCAGGTATGCCAACTCTCAGGAATCAGCCAATTTCTAAAGGTTAGTGGCATTCCTGAGAGACCACCCCCTTCAGTCTTTGGATGAAATTGTAGATTAAATACAGACTCTTGCATCATTACATTCCTAGCTGATACTTTATCTAAAGAAAGCTTTCAAATGTATTTTTTACTATAATACCCATCTGAAGAAAATATTAATTTAGATGATTTTCCAGTGAACTCCCTTCCTCTTAAAATAATTTTTCATAGGATGGTAAAGAAAATCAGAAATAATGAAAAAAAATAGGTCAAAAATTGTTTAGAGAATTCAGGGGAACAGTACAAGTCTATTCAAATAAACTTGTAAAGACTTAGTTTACTTGCATAGTCAATTAGATGGAGTTGGTAAGAAACGGAAGACTCACTTCAGAACTACGTCAAATCTCCTATAAGTTTTACACACACACACACACAGTGCTGTCTAGTATTTTGAAAACTCTCCTATGGTAAAAGCACCTGATTTTGAATAAGAAAACCTATTTCAAATCTTGACTTTATAGCTTAAGTAGGTAAAATGTTGACCTTTCTGGATCATGGTTTCTTTCTTTATGAAATAGGAATAATATTGACCTTGGTGGTTTTCTCTGAAGTGAATGTTTTTGTAAAATATGTTTGCTAAAGTTCTTTTGGTAAACATTTGAATATTACAGATCAATTTTAGATGTCTTTGTAATCTGAAAGGGCTTGTTAAAACACTTCTAAGTTGTAACTTTCAAATATGAAACCTCTCAGTTAAAAGGATTTAGAGATAAGTATTTTCTTTGGGAAAATTATCAGATAAAAGAATTGGGGAAATTAGTCAGTAAAGTACTTGTTTTGGCAAGCACGGGGACCCAAATTCAATCTCCATAACCCAAGACTGGATCCAGTGTGGTGGCATTCAGAAACTTTGAGTAGGCAGAGACAAGCAGATCCACAAGACTCTCTGGCCATTCAGCCTAACCTACTTAGTAAATTCCAGGCCAGTGATGGATTCTGCCTCAAAAAACCAAGGTAAACAGCTCCCAAGAAACACATTCTAGGCTTCCCTGTTACAGATATGAACTGCACATGTCCATGTACATGAACCACACACATATGTACACACTTACTTGAACACACACATAAAAGAACATGCAAGTAAGTCATATGTATAGTCTGATTTGAGTGAATATATTTCTGTGGAGTATAATTTATTTTTAAAAATCTATAAAAATAAGTGAATATTATTGTTAATAATGCAGAAACACTTTTTTAAAAATTTTCTAATAAAAATTTATTACTGAATTTATACAAGTTAGCCTTTATTATCATTTTAATACTAAAATGTTACTTAAACATTTTTGACATTGTGAATATAATTAATTCATTGTTAAAAGTTAATAGTCTTTCAGTTTAGTATGACTTTTGTATTGGGTAAAAGCAGAAAGACTGTGAGGACAAAAACTGTAATCTACTTTTATTGTATTTAAAAAATGTATATTAGGATCATCATTTGGAGTTGGAGGTATGGATGAGTAGTAAAGCATTTACTCAGTCTGTGTTGGGTCCTAGGTTCAATTCTTGTTCAGAGAGGAGGTGGGGAAGATCATAGATTATTTGTGAGTTTTGCAACGGTAGAAAGTATTTTAAAACTGATATTTACAAAATGATCAATCTTAATTATTTTGCAGAGCTCAATAATGAAAGTAATGGAAATCTGAAGCACTTTAAATTTTGTATTCAACCTGAAGCTTAAATTTAGTTTACTTCAGTCCTTATTTTTTGTGTTATTCATTTACACAATCTCAGGTTTTATTGATAAAGGGAGAACATGCAATCTGGGGAAACTTTAACGTTATTTTTTCAAATAGATGCGTTTAGATTTGCTAAAACAGTAACAGGTTGGAAAGTTTCAGGAATATTATTCTGAGCCTCTTTACCCTTTTAACAGTTTCTTAATTGTACCACCTAGCTTATGGGGCAATAAAGCAGATAGGGTTTTGTTCTGTAACCCAGTCTGGTCTTGACCCTCCAGCCTTAACCTCCTGGATGTTGGAATCAGAGGCATGAGCCATCATACCAGGCCATTATTATTATTATTGGATTAAGGTAAAAAGTTTTGCTGGCACTATACTTTTAAAGAACTGTGGAAATAGAAGATAGTGGTTTGCTTTTTAGATTAAAAAATTTTTAAATTTTTATGTGCATGAGTGTATTGCTTGTGTGCGTATAAGTGCACCCATTCTGTGCAATGCCCATGTAAGTTAGAAGAGGGTGTCAGATCCCTTGGAACTGGAGTGGACTGCCATGTGGTTGCTTGGAACCATACCTGAATCCTCTGCAAGAGCAGCCAGTTTTCTTAACCACTGAGCCACGTCTCTTTTAGAGCAGCGCTTTTTAGATTTTTTAAATTCTCTGACTACATATAATCATAATTTTATAATTATAAAAAGCTAGCTATCTGTTCTTGAAGACTTTCTGGTGTCTTCACCTTGGCAGTTCAAGGATGGTCTACATTTGACCTGTAGAAGTTCTAATAACAGCAATCAATGAATCAACCAGTATGAATGTATTTGTCTGGCATTGACCTTGTGCTAATGTCTTTACTGGAAATATATATATATATATATATATATATATATATATATATATATATATGATTGTTAAGCCTTCTGAGCTAGAAAATAAATTATAGGTGATCATGACTCTGTAGTGTATCCATTGTTTGAAAATTGACACTGGGTATATATTCATGTGGACTCCACAACATCAGCCCAAGGGGGTCCCTTTTAACATTCCTAACTATGTGCCACTGAAAGTCATCACTAATCTACAAAGCCCTAAACACTTGTGATCATAGATGGTAGTCTTCCAGAGCAATTTCAGTGGCAAAGGAAGTCTTTATTTTTGAGTTAAGTACTCTTAAAAGCTTAGAATTTAATGAGTATCACACAATAGTATAGGTACTGAGGTTTTAAAGATGAACAGAGCATGGATTCTGTTTGGTGCAATGATTTGGGTAGTTGGAAAACCAAAACTTAGTCACATATGGGGTTATTAGTGTTCTACTAGGTTATGTGTAGTGTTTGAGAGCATGTGTCATGCAAGCTGTTGCTACTGGAAGAAACTGGTGACTTTCTCCAAACCCCTTAGTTTTTTTTTTTTTTTGTTTGTTTGTTTTTTTTAAGGCATTAGGTTTAGACGGAAGTTATAGAATAAAATAATGTGGATTAGGAGCCCAAACACAGATATTAAAAGCAACCCAGAAATAGCTTTGTATGAGTGTATAATTTAAGATTTGCCAAAGAATTAGAATTATAGTTGAATGGTTAAGAGGGACGTTTTGATGTCCTGATATTTGCAGAAGTAAAATGCTTTTCACTTTGCTTATATCCAATGATCAGTGATGGTTAGTTAAAATGATCACTCTTTCCCCATAGATCACAGAGCAGTTATTAAGTAGGCAAGGACTGGACCCTCAGTTCGTAACACGTGCTGCTTTGCCACTTTCTATTCTGTAAGGCATCTTATATAATCTGATAAATATATTTGCCTGTGCTGGGATTGGTTTCCCTGTCCCTTCCTGCTTTGCGTCTTTGGTATCAAGCCTCTGTTCTGTTCCTCCATTTTGCTGCACATTCTTGTCTTCTAGGAAACTCCCTCTTTCCTGACTTTTGAAGCTCTTACCTGCTTATTCTTAGTCTAATTCTCTGCTCTTTTTATCTCATCCTAGACCTAAGGCCTTTGTGCTAACTACATTAAAGGTTGATGGTAGAGCTGGAGGTGGTGGTGATGGTCGGCTAAAGCTGTTGGTAACACTGATTATTTCCAAAGATGCCAGAGTTCTGACGTCCAGACTGAAGTACTACTTAGTTCAGTGTCACCTCTCGCGTCATACTGGACCCCTAAGCAAATTGGACAGAGTGTCTTGAACAACATCTTTCGTCATTGATAAAACAGGAATAAAAATCATAGTTTCTGTGCGATAAGATTATTAGAAGAATTGAATAAAGATGTAATAAGAGATTACAATTATGATTATTTAGAGAACTCAAATTTGTGACTCGCCTGGTAGTAAGAATAGTATTTCCTATGATCCCTGGCAGGTACAATTATTATTTTTTTATAGATTAGAAATTGAGGCTTATGAAAATGATATAACTTGCCTACAGTTCTACTTTCTGGATTCAAATGTAGATCTGTGTAAGTGGAAAATGCCTGCTCTTAACTAAAGCAAGGTGCCTCACTGGAGTCACGGATCAGAGCAAGGTGCTCCTGTCAGGCTTTGCCACTGTCTTCACTGAGGATAGCAGCTGTTCAGTGGAACAGGGATGGGTACTAGAGACTTTGCTGGACTGTCCATCTGGAAACTTACATTTGAGTTCTCACTTTTGTCTTCTTCCTTTGTGATCCTGAGCAATTCTATTGAATACATTTGAGGTTTAGATTCATAACCAGTAACCTGGAAGTTAATGGTAGCATTTTATAGAGTTTGATAAGTAGCCGTATAATGATTCATGAAAGAGAATAAGGTGCTCAGCTTACAGTGTGGTCATTTAAAACAGAATACGTAATGTAAGTTAACTTTTAAAGACTTCATCTTCTTGCTGATGTTATTTGAATTTTATTTGCTACTTCTTAAAAGTGAAAGATTTATTTGGTGCATCTGAAAATAAACCTAAGGCCTCAGGGGCACTGGGTGAACTAGGAACTTGGAAACCTCAAGGGTCACACAGTATAATAAGCAAAAACATTTAGTGAGAAGATAATTAATAAAAGTAATATGGACCTGGGTGAATGATTCAGAGGAATGTGTCTAATATTAAAATAATGAGAATTACAACTTAAAAATATGTTTGACTCTCCTGAGGTATAGTTATATTAGAACAGATTGAAGTTTGAATGGGATAAATATAGTTAATTTTTCAGTATCATTCATCCAGAATTTAAATGATCACTGGAAATAAATGCCAGAAACTTGTTGCATTTTATAGATGTCACATCACTTAACTCATTTTATTCTGATTTAAGAGATCTCACTTTGGGACTGATTTTTCACACCCACAGATACTACAATGGGGAGAGGAGGGTTCTCGCAGGCTTTCTGTGGTGAGAAGTGATAGGAGGAGCTTGGAAAAAGGAAAGATGCAGAACAGTATCCATTTTGATTGGAATTAAAATATTTTATTTATTTATTTATTTTTGTTTTGTGTATATGAATATTATGCTTGCATGTGTGTAAGTACACCTGTGTCATGCAGTGTCCAGAGAGGACATAAGCAGGTGTCAGAACTGGGACTGGAGTTACAGATGATAGTTAGCTGCCATGTGGGTGATGGAATTCTAACTCAGGTCTTCTGCAAGAACAGCCAGTGCTCTTAACCAATGAGCCATCTCTCCAACCCCTTGATTAGAATTTTAAATGAAGCATATTCACATCCATGAACTCATGTCCTTTTGTGAGATAGTTTAAGGTGAGATTTTTAACTTTTTATAGTGAAGAAAGTTGCCTCTTTTTGGAGCTCAGAGGCTGGAAACAGGAGCTAAGAACAGAACCTTTCCCTGGGGTTCCATTTTCTTCAGCTTCCTGGTAGAAGTGCAGAGTGCCAAGAAGGAACCTCCAGATTTGGGAGGCATTAAGTATATTATGAACCCACATGATGGCTACAACCATTTGGAACTCTGGTTCCAGGGATCCAATGCCCTCTGCTGACTTCCACGGGGATTACATGTACAGGGTGCACATACATGCATGCAGGCTAAATACCCATACACATAAAATACACATAAATACCCATACACTCAGCAGGATTGGTGATTTTCATAACTTCCTGGGAAATACTTGTAGAGGTTAAATTATGGTGGTGTGACACAGTTACAATGAGAACAAGGCCCCTATTCTGGAAAGGTTTTAATAGTTTAAGATTAGGAAATGAAAGTGATACTTGACTGGAAAATTTAGTTGCTCAAAGTGGCTTATCTTTTGGTATTCTAGATTTTTTTTTTTAATACTTGAAAGATATTTGGGAATGGAAGGACGGGTATACGAGAATAATATTCATCATTGTTCCAGTAAAATATATTTGAAAATAGATATATTCTCTGATCTTAATTGAAATTTAATTTTTTTCATTATAAGTTTTAATTACTTGTCAATGGTATACTTTTACTGTATTGTAAATATTGAATTTCTCAGTAAAGCTGATTCTTTTCCTGCTCAAATATATTTTAGTCTAATACCACAGTTTTATTATTTTTCCATTATCCACATACAAATTATTCCTTAACAGTCTGAAAGTTTACTGCTAATTTTTTTCTTGAACCTCTTATTACGTTTTCCAATTTTTTTCTTGAACCTCTTATTACATTTTTCTCATTAGATTTTATCTTTATTCTTACTATGTTCAAAATCTATTTTGGAATACTTTAGCATATTCTATAATAAGATTTAATTTTATATGACCATATGGCTCTGATTAAAAGAAAAAAACACTATCAGAGTGATGATTAGGACATTGTTGATCAAAATACCATGCATAAAATTAAGAATTTTGATAATATTAGTAATAAAAATATTTAATTAGAAATGTTTCTTAATGCCTTATTCATGTTTTTATAATTGGTAGATTAATATTATTCAAAGTTAATATTATTCATTGAAAAACAATTAAGATATTTTCCATTTTACTGTATATAATGTGAAATTTTGTTTGCATAGCCAAATTGAGGAGAAAAGGAATATGGGGAGGATTTGTGGATTATATTCAAAAGCAGAGTGATCCATCAGTTAAAATTGTTTTTAATGATTTATCAGTGGATGATTCAGTTGTTCATCCTCCAATTCTAAGCAAAGAACTGGCAAAGGCACTTGAGTTGCAGAGGAGTGAGTAGGTTAGGACCATTCATATTTTCAAATATATATTTTTATTCTTTGAGGAATTAAAAAAGTGTATTTTGATAATATTCACTCTGTACTTCTTCCCCCAACTCTTCTCAGGTCCATTCTCCACTTCCCCACCTTCCCAACTTTGTATACCCTTACCCCCCCCCTTTTTTTTTTTTTTTAGTAACTCACCTAGTCCTTTTGCTGCCTAAATACTCATGGTTCCTCATGGGTGTGAGGCATCCCTCTGAGCCATTCACATCTTCTCTGGCAGTGTATCTCTTTATCATCTTATAACCCATCTGGAGATTGGTTGGTTTCCTCCATTCTCCTCAGAGTGAGTTTTGTTGCGGGTGACATGTTCTCTGATTTTGTAAAATGAGAGAAGAGTGTAGGTGGAAACGGTGCCTTACTCGTTAGGGGCATTCTAGGGCTGGCCAGTGTTAGGAAATGAACTAGTAAAAGTGATTTGGAAAGTTATTTACAATCTCCGCCTTCCCATCCTGGGAAAGTCAAGTACTTCCAGGAGTTTGCATATCCCCACTTGGAAGCTGTTGTGCTATCAACCAGTGTATTATGGACTCTTAATTAAAAACACATTAAAAAAAATTCCTGGTGTGTCTTTAAATTTAGAACAGTGCTGACCCAGGTAAATAGTTTATGCTGTCTAGGGTGATACCGTGGGTCTTAATTGCTTCCATGCCTCTGTTTATAAACTGTCCCTTTCCTGAGCATGTTTTCATAATCTTAGTTCTGTATAAATTTCCCAAATCAGGAGTACACTTGTACTCTCTGTACTCGTTCGCCCTCTATTTCCCATGTTAGTTCTGTTCACTTTGGCTAGTACTTTAGCAAAGCATATTTTAAATACCTTAATATAAGGAACTGTAATTTTGCATAAAGAGTAAACAGTCAGCCAGCTAGATTACATTTTGGCTCCTGTCTTATATTTTAAGAGGGTGTCAGGTTATAAAATTCCCATGGTACAAGAGATCTCTGATATTTATATTCATTCTTTCGGTTTACAGAAAATGAAAGCAGAGGTTAAGCCAGTGCCCCCAGGTTACAGAGGAGGTATGAGGAAAGCAGGCTGTGCCTCCTGATGCCCAGTGCTGCTCCCTTCTACAACAGAGCTACTGCCTTCTGCTACGTTACAGTCCTTACCTCAGTCCTGCTTAATTTTGTTTTTCCTATGGACTGTTTAGCTTTTGACCACTCTTCTTTATTTTTTAAATAGAAAAACATTTACTTTTTCATTGAAGAGTTTCCTAAGACAAAAAGATTTCTTACCCCCTGGCAAATACTTTTACCACACTGTTGCACATAACCAAGCAAGCCTGGGGCCTTAAGCTCCAGGGCAGTGGAGGGAGGGAGGGAGGGGATATTCTCAGGTCAGAGTAGAGGTGGATTGGCAGAGCTGGTGCTTGTGGGAGGTGGGAAACTTACATCATTTCCCCGATTCTGGAGGCCTTACTTTCCCATCTGTAAGAGTTCAACAGATTGATAGAGATTCATAAAAGAAAGAAAAGGTATGGTAGGACGATGCTCCCGGTCATAAATCCGTGCTCTTAGGTGACACTGCCAATAAGTAACTAGAAGCCGAGGGACTGTGTCTGGCTGCATTCTCCCCAGCTCAGTTCCTTTCTGCTCCGCCCCATCCTTGCTCTCTCTGCTGCTCAGATCAGCTTCCTGCTTCTCTGAATGCTGTTCTGTAAAGCTGGTTGCTTTCACTGACTGCATTATATTCATAAAACTAAGGCAGGTTTTGTGGAAGTATCATTGATTTGATTTTCTTTGGGGGTTGGGAATCGAGGAAAGGCTTTTTTAAAAAGGAAAGAGTCAAGCAGAAAAAGCAAAATCATCATGAATTTTGTTGTCACATCGTGCCGGTGTTATATATAACCAGCTCTGTAGACTGCTACATTGAAAACATTTCTGTGAGAGGTATGTGCTTGAACAATGGAAAGGTGACTGTTGGCAGTGGATCAGACTGCCTGTCCAGCGACTGCTCAGATGGTTAGAAGAAGACCTGAATTCTTTCTACTGTTTTGATATGGAAAGGGCAATCATTACTTGAAATCTAGTGCAGTTAACTAGTTTAATGGTTAAAAAAAATCTTAAATGTGTGTTCTGTCCCCTCATCAAGACTCAATTCTGGCTTTCTACATCTGGGGCTAGTGAAAACCAAGGTGTTATTTCAGACTTTTCGTGGTTTCTGTAAACAAGATGATGATCTTTAATACCTCTCTCATTATTTATGAACCATATGACAAAGATTAATGAGAGAGACTTCAAGTGGCCTAGAAGAAGCTTCAGATTCATTAGGAGCTCTCTGCATGGGATGGCAAAAATAAAAAGAAATGGTTGATGCTTTGCCATAATCTAAACTGGAAGTTTTAAAGTTTATAGTCTGTGTTACATGGAAGTGGAAAATTCTGAAGGGGTCACTAAAATCCTGAAGTATAACCCTCAGTCAGTGATGCCTGCCCAGAAGGGTTTTGAACATACATAGATATATCTTTCCAAAAGAGATTAGGAAGCCTGTATGCTTTTATTCAGTAGTCAGAGACAAGGAATATGCACAGCAATATCACCATCACAGAAGGAAGCATGAAAAACTTTAATACTAGAAATCAGAATATTCTGTTATAAAAAATTTTAGAAAATATAGAAAGGAATGATCACATTTTATCATGAATATTAGATAAACTACTAGTAACAGAGACCATTCAAATTATTAAGTATTTCCTCCTATCTGATTTTAATTATTCTGTCAAGCAAGAAACTAAGGAAAGCTCAAGTGTTAGCATGTTTTCTGTTTATAACATTTTGTAATTAAAAAATCTTTTTTTGAGACAAGAGTCTTACTAAATAGTCCTGGCAGACATGGAACTTAATATGTTGACCAGGCTGGGCTTGAACTTACAGAGATCTACCTGCCTCTCTCTTGCTGAGTGCTGGGATCAAAGGTATGTTCCACTATGTCTAATAACATTTTGTAATTAACTTACATGTTCATATCTGTATGACAGTATTTTCCCCCCCAACCTAAGTAACAGCTATCTTGAAACCTTTTATCATAAACATACCATGTTACATATTATATCTTGACTAAATTATTTCCTTTAAGAGATTATTCTTCCCATTAAATGAGATTTAACATAATTTCTCAGATATTTACAAAAAAGAGCAAATCTTCATGATCATAGATGATAATGCTTATTTAACATGTTAAATATATAAAAGGTTATTGGGCTTTGGGGCATGTTGCTCAGTGGTAGGACATTTGCTGTGTGTAGTTCAATTCCCAGCACCTCAAAAGAATAAACAAGTGAATGAATGAGTGAAATATTTTAATGCAGAAAGGATCTGGGAATTAAATCAAATTTAGATTTCTGAGAAGGAATCCCCTCTATACCACATATTGACAGATGGCAACCTTATTGTATTTACTGTGGTCATTTAAGTACAGCTGTATGGTAGAAATCCCAGGGATTTCTTTTGTTACCTGCCATTGCTCAGGCCCTCCTCCAGAGGTTCTAATTTAATTGGTTAGATAGGGCCAGGATATTTATAGTTTTAAAGTTATTTACTCATATTTCTAATGTAGTCAGAGTTGACACTTGTGCTACGTGAACTGCTGAATTCAGATTCCATTTTGAATTCTGTTTTGTGTGTACCCCACATCTGCTTTGGCATATGTCCTCTTAGGTCTGAACTCTGTCATACAAAGCTGTCAGGTATTTAATAACATCTCTGTCCCCAAGACTTAGCTTTTCCCAGCTAAATATTCCCAGTTTCCCTAGTCTTCGGGACTCTTTCACCATTTGGTCACTCTCTTCCAGGAATTGTCCTTGTTGGTCAGTATCCCTTGGAATTTGA
The DNA here is from genome assembly GCA_035773235.1 of Eospalax fontanierii. Classification (NCBI taxonomy): domain Eukaryota; kingdom Metazoa; phylum Chordata; class Mammalia; order Rodentia; family Spalacidae; genus Eospalax; species Eospalax fontanierii. Next base: position 49,070,442 of record CM069534.1, read on the forward strand.
ACCCATCATTCTGTTTGTGTGGTATCTAGTACAGGGTGCAGAGGATACAGAAACAGAATAATGCTCTAGCCACCTTCTTCTGGACAATCTACTTGTATTTTAGTGACTAAGCTTATGTTAACCCTTTTCCCTGTAAGGTCACACAATTGACTGTGGTGCTTATAGTTAGTTAAAGCTCTTGGTTCTTTCTTACAGCAGCTGTCCTTAAATTAGTCCTCATCTATTCCATGCTTGTAGATTTTTCTTTTCTACTGTAGTTCTGGGACTTACATTTATAATTGTGAAACAATGGATCAGTTACTCCTCATGGGGAAAGTGAAGCACCTACATTCCGTGCCATTTACTGTATGTATGTAGCAACGATTTTGTGGGGGGGGGGGGTTGTATTTGTTGTTTGTCTTTTGTTTTTGAGACAGGTTTTTTTGTACCTAATTCAGGCTGGTCTTGAATTCAGTGATCATCCTGCCTTAGCTTCCCAGGTGTGCATCACTGCTCCTGCATATAACAACTATTTTAAAGAGTGATCTATGGATTCTTTAGGATCTACAGTTAATTTTGTTAATTTTCCTTCGTCTCTCCAGCATTTCTTTTGATTCATAATTCATTACTTGCAGTTCATAGATAAGAATCCATTTGACTCACAACCTGTCATAATGTCCATATTCAATTCTTGATCAGCTGCCTCTCTAGAAATGAATGGATTCTACATAGGGCATTCTCCTAGATGAATAGTAACATACTATTTATTTTATTTCATTTTTTTTGTGTGTGTGTGTGTGTGTTTGTTGCATACGTGTGGTGCATGCGACATGGTGTGCCTGTGGAGTTCGACTTGAGGGAGTTGATTCTACCATGTGGGTCCTTGATCAAACTTGGGTCATCAGCTTAGAGCCAGGCACCTTTACATGATGAGCTATCTTACTGGCCCTGTTGTAACTCTTGATGAATGACAGAAAGAGGACAAATTGTCACGGAGCAGGTGACTTGTCTAAGATCACATAGTTGGCCACTGCAGAGGTAGAACCCAAGTGCAGCTTCCTGTATCCACTCCAGTGCGCTTTGTGTCCTGCAAGTGTCAAAGCAGCCTGTCAGGATACAGTGCTAGAAAAAATGGGAAGGGAAACAGAAAACTTCTGTGCGTTGGTTCTTCCCTTTTTCCTCCCCCTCTGTATTAATATTTAACCCTCTAGCATGTTAACATGTAGGCCATCTCTGAATTTGCTACTCAGTGTGTTCTGCTCAAAGCGAAAAGGAGAGAAGTAAAATAATTAATATTCCTTATTAACTAGAGTGCGTTTTCTTAGAAACTTGGGCGTCCTAGCTTTCTTTTGGAGACTTAAGTAACCCTGCTCATCTTTTTCCTTTCATCTTCTTCCTTCCTGTACTCTTCCTCCTTCTCGCCTCTCCCTTCCTGCTCTCCCTCCTCTCTTCCTTCCTTCTTCCCCTTCCGTCTTCCTTACAAACTATCTTTCCACTTTGCCTCTCCCCTGTCTGTTGGTGCACGGATTTACATATTCATAGCTGTTGAAAGAGTAGCATTAGTTTGCTCTTACTGAATCAATATGGAGAGCTTTTATGTATTAAGACAGAGACAACACATGGCCTATCTCTTAAATTTTGCTGATGAAGAAACCGAGGCATAGGCAAGGGGATGTTTTGCTCTAGCTATAGTGTTTAGCATGTACTCAGTGTATTAAACGTATTTAGTAAATACTTGGATTTTGCCCAGCTTTCCTTTGTATTGTTTTCTCTTTCACACAGGAATTGGATTTTACCTTTCCTGTTCCCCAGCTCTGCCCTGGGGCACTCGTTGCTTTAACAGTGTTGAAAATGGAACAGATTTTTCAAGAATACCTATTATTTTAGAAAAGCTTCAGTGATACAGTTAGAGCTCAGATAACCAGGTTTATTTTTCCTGCTCTTGACTTATAGGAAAATAAGCTCCTTTCTCCTCCTTAAAAAAATGATTTTTAACAGTATAGTAAAGAAGAAGTTTCTAGAGAGTAAATAGCCTGGAGCCAGTCTAAATACCTCTACCAAATGTCCACACCTTCTTTAGGGTTCAAGGAAACCTGTTGTTCTCACAAGAAGGCTGTCTCTTAATATCTGATAAGACTTATTACCAACAGTGACAGATTTAATTATGTTCACTATACTGTACTTACTGAAGCAAGATAGTATACTTTAATACATTTTAGAAAGATTTTTTCGAAGCAGTTATTGAAGCAAAATGGTCTTTAAGTAAATTTAGTCAATCGGACTAGGCTACTCCAGCGTTTTGATTAATACAAGTCTGATTCTTGGTGCTTCTTCATGGTTTTGGAAATCTCTGGTTTTGTTAATCTAAAGCTAATGTAATCTGAGCAGTAACACTGGTGAAGTGACTCTTTAGAGTATCCTTGTCTTTCTGCTCCAGTAATTCCACATCTCCATTTTCTGTTTTGTAGCATGCTTTGCATTGCTTTACAAATGTTGTTTATACTTTTACATAGTTTTTCCTCTTATATCATGAAATCCATTTCTATGATTCCTTCATTATTTTATTTTTCCATATTTGTGCTTTAATTAGATATTTTCTACTTAAAATGAAGATTGAATGTCTAATAGGACTGCAAGCCATATACATATTGGCCATACTGTACCATACACACAGAACCATAGATACAGAACTATATGTATAGACCATATGTCAGAACCATATGGATAGAGCCATACATACAGAACCATACATATAAAACTGTATATACAGAACTATAGAGTTGTAAACAAATGTGGCAAAGGGATGAAGATGGGGCTACAGGAAAAATTTGTTAATTTTTGACAAGTACTAAGTATGAAGGATCTGCATTTAAATTAAGAACAAAAAGGGAGCGTATAATATAAATAAATAAAAGGACCTATGATTCTGAGGTTCGGCTATGTTCAGAGTGCACATCTATGTTAATATAGTTTGAGGGAAAAAGAGAATAGAAAAGATTAAAGCCTTTACTGTCTAAATTGTCTAGATAGAAGTTAAAAATATGTTTTCTACAACCTTCAACAAATTACTTTTTATATGATATGGTGTTGCAGTCATTTTTTCCTATTATTATTTACATTGTTATTAAAAGACTGGATGGGACTTATCAAACTTTAGAAAGAATGCTGGATATCTAACTTTAGAGTAAAAAAATGTGTCATTTATTCACAGTGAACCTCTTAAAATGTTCATATACATGTGTATGTGCACATAGATATGTATATACAAATACATACACATATGTGATTGTCCTTTAAGCCTGTTACAGGGTTGTGATTTACCTATAGCCAGCCAAGGGTGGAAGTCTAGCTGTTCTGTACTTGGCTTTATCTGGCAGCAGTAAGCTGGGGATGGGATGAGGGGTCGGAACAGATTTTATTTTTTCTCAGCCTGTGAGATGTTTGGCTCTTATAGAACAATTATTTGAAGTTTACTGCCCTGCCTTTTTGTTGGTCCTTTGACTAGTAAGAGCTGGATTTTGTTAGGATCTTTAGCCTGTTCCCTGTTGGTATTTCTGGATGGACAGTTTCTTCTTTCCCAAGACAAGGATATATGAGGTAAAAAGAAAATCAGAGAATTTATCATTGTGTTTCTTGGGTCCAAAAAGCTATAGCAGGTCTATCTTTTAGCATCTTTTTGGAATTATATACATATGGTTTATACCATTTTTAATGAGACATTGTCTCACCTGTAGCCCAGATCAACTTTGACGTCACTGTATAGCCCCAGCTGGCCTTGAACTCACAATCCTCCTTTCCCATCACCCAAGATTATTGTCTAGTGTTTTTTCATTATATTTTATGAAAAGAACAAGATACATACATTGTTTTGAAAGTAGAATTCCTTCACCTCCTTTTCAGTGAGGCAGAGAAAATCAAACACTTTATAGCTAGGTTATAGAGAATATAGCTTAGAATTTCAGGTAGAATTATTAACATTGGAATGGTTCTTTGAAAGAAAGAGAGATTTTCATCTCAAGTAATTTAGATATCTTTCAGCTTGAAAACCTGAGTTGCTGTCTGGTGACAGGCAGTGAGTGACACAGTGTTCTTTGATTTTCTTTCCATGTGCTATTTTGGTCTTGGTTTTGTACATACAGTGGGAAAAGAAGTATATTGGGTAGGATTACACTTTGTAAGTCATTTGGAGCCTTGGTACAGTGCACTTGATTCTGCTAGCCTTGAGGGCAAGGGGCCAAATGCGTTCCACTCAATCCACTGATAAAGTGCACTCCTTATAAATGCTTTTATTCATAAATATGCCAGAAATTTATTATTCTGTGTTTTTAAAACTTGTGGCTTTAAATTTTTTTACTTTAAGTTAATTGATAGTAAACTTGACTTTTTGTATCTATACTCTATGAATTTAGAAATGTGTAGATGTTGCATGAAATTAAAATGATAAATGTGTTAAATTTAAAGAAGTTTCATTTTTCCTATTAAATTCTTTCATACTGTCCATTTCAGTCACCACATCTCTCTGACCCTTGATATCATCCACCCAGATCCTTAGTTATCTATTTTTTCTTACTTTGGATGATTTATGTCATATAAGTTGAATAATAGAGTATATAATCTCTTTTGACTGACTTCATCACTTAATATAGTTCTTGAGATTTATTCAAGATTTTGCTTCTTTCAACAGTTTATTCTTTTTTTGTTTGTGTGCTGAGCAGTATCTGTGTAGATCTTTGTATGGGCGTAAGTTTTGATTCCTCCACAGTTAATATCTAAGAATGGGCTTTTATGGATCTATAGTAAATAAATACATGCTAAGAAATATCCAAATGTTTTCAGAGTTGCTAGATCATTTTATATTTGTTTTTCTGTTGTTACATCCTTTTCAAGAATATTGGTCTATATATGTTTTTAAAAATATTTATTATTTTATGTGTATGAATATATAGCATTCATGTACCTGTGTCATGCAATGCCTGTGGAGGTCAGAAGATGATGTCAGATCCCCTGGGACCGGAGTTAGGGACGTTGTTAGCCACCACTGTCTGGATGCTGAGGTTCAATCTCTGGTCCTCTGTTCTTAACCTCCTTGCTTGTTAAACCATTCTTATAGGTCTTCCTTAAAACCTTGTCAGATAGTTCTAATACCTATGCTATTTCAGATTGCTTTCAGTTGATTGCCTGTCTGTTTAACTTATTATGCTATAATTCATTTCTTCATTTTTTAGTAGGGTATTTATATCCTTAGAACATTGTTTCTAATTTTCTAGTTAGAAAGCTAGGACCTTTAATTACCACATTTTGCTCTGTAGTTCCCATGATTGTGCCCTGTCTGCACATGAGCAGTACAAAGATAAAGAGAAAACAACAAAAGTCTGTCTCACTCCCTTGGGACCATGTTCCACCAATCAGAATGTTCCCTTCTCCAGATTTTGTCTCTTTTCCTGTGACCTCTGATTTTTGTTGCTTCCTCCTGCCACAACATGAGAGAATAGAGGAAATGGTACTTCAAATTCTTAGGTTTTTCTGTTCCTAGTGACTTTTAGCTGCCATGTATATTCTGTCAGGTTTTACAACTATTACAATGGGACAGATAAGGTGAAGTGTGCTTATTAACACTTATGTAGAACTGAAACCCACCAGATTTGCTTTGTTCTGAAATAATGGAGAATAATAAGAGAAGTAGAGTCAGGTTCTGCATAGTTTGGAGGACCTTTTAGAGGAAAGTTAGGAATATGAAATTAGACACAGCATTTGGAAGGGGCTGTGAAAACAAGGGGCCATGAAGCTTAAGTTCAATTAATTCTATAAAACTGCCTTTGTAAGAAAGATAAAACATAACAAAGTACTGTACAAGGCACTGTACAATGTGATTCTTACTCATTTTGTTTAATATTCATAAAAATACACGCTATTTTTGCCATTGTTTTACAGGTGAGGAAAACAGATTTTAAGTAGTAAGATCATGCAGAAAGAGTGGTAGAATTGGGTTTTAAATTTCAAACATAAACTGGACATGGTGGTGCATATTTGTTTATATTCTTAAGTACTCAGAGGCTAAGTAAAGGAGGAAGATTGCCACAAGTTTAGTGCTAGTCTGGGCTACATAATGAGTTCAAGGCTAGCCTGGTCTATGTATCAAGACCCTGTCTCCAAAATGAGACAAAAAAAAGCTCCATGTAGAACTCGAACATACTAATTCCAAAAGTATAGTCTTTGGATGCCCATGGTATTTAATGAAATAGGTAGATAGTGGCTTATCAAAGGTGGCATGCACTCGTGCCTCAGAAGCCAGATTGCCTGTTTCAGTTGTGGCTCTGATATTGTCACTGTGACCTTGAAAAAGTTCCTTAACATCCTTTACCTCTGCGTCTATAAATGAGGTAATAAAACCTACCTCATGGAGTTGTGAGAATTAGATGGCTAAAACACAGCATTTAGAATAGCTTCTGGCTTGTGGTAAGTGCTTTTTATCCACCATGAATAGCAGTACATTTGGATAAATTAAGTCTAGCTTTACTTCTGTGTTTATCAGCAGTACATTTTGAGCTCCTAAGACAGGTTATGAGAGAAGGGATTTTTTTTTCACTTGTAAATAATTTTTGGTCCTGTTACAGGTTTGGAACACAATCTGATATGGGATTATTGCTAAAAATATGCTCAAATAAAATCGGTAATATTTTTGCTTTCTATCAAGCACTTAAAAAGTTTAAAGTTTAGAATCACTGGCTTGTTTTGCAAATGAAGTTTGAAAAACATGTCCTTTTAAGGGAGCAGGTGAAAGTACAATAAGATATTTTGAGAGAAAAAAAGAAAGATCACATTCTTATAAATTATATGATGAATATATTGTTCTAATTGGTATATTTTACTATTGTTGTTGGTAATACCTTTGGGCCTAATTTATAGACTGAAGTTTATCATTTCTATTGATTATCTATCTATCTATCTAATTTCATTGCTACTTTTATTTTCAAGCATCTACTGGGAACATAGGCTCCCTTGGATGGGGGATTGTGCTAAAGATGTAAAATTAATGAGCACATATCATCTCACAGTTTGTGTGCGTCACAAATTTGGAATTAGCTTAACTGAGTGATTTTTGGTTCACAGTCAGAGGTCCTAGCCTATGATTGGTTGGCCCTGTTGTTTTGGGCCTATGGTAACACTTCTTGGCAAGAGTCTATGCTGGAGCAGAACCACTCTTCCTTTGGTGTTGAAGTGAAAGAAAAAGAAAAGACCATGGTCCCACAATCCTCTTTGAGTGATGACCTCAAGATGTGAAGATTTCCTGTTGGGCTCTGCCTCTTAAAGCGTCCACCAACTCTAGTAGCACTAGATTAGGTACCAGACCATTAACAAATGAGCCTTTGGGGTCCTTCCAGATCCAAACTATAGCAGTACATTAATTCTGTTAGTGACATACATAAATATGGCTTGTTTTTAAGAGGACTTATTAAATTTTTAGGAAATAATACATAGGAATAATAATATGCAGGTTATTTTTATTTGTTGTTAAAAGAAAACTTGAGTTTCCTTAATTAATTTGTTTTCTTTAGATAAATTCATTCTTTGTATCTAAAAAACTTTTGCCTTTTCAAAATAAAACTTGCCTTAAGTAGTGAACGTGTGTGTGTGTGTGTATATATATATATATATATATATATATGTATATAACATGTATGAGTGTAATGCCTATATGTATGCAAGTGTACTCATGTTGTGCAGTGACCACAGAAGTCAAAAGAGAGTTTCATATGTCCTGGAATTGGAGTTATGGACGACTGTTAGCCGCCATGTGGATGCTGGGATTCAAACCCAGGTCCTCTGTAAGAGCAGTCAGTGCTCTTAACCACTGAGCCATCTCTCCAGTCCCCTGAATATATTTTTAATGAGATGTTTCTCTCATAGCAATAAGTAAGAAAAATATTATAGTACTGGGAAATACCAACCATTTAATTGCACCTGGAGTTTGATTACATCAGATAATTTATTAATAAAATTATCTGAGATATTTTTCTTCTTTACACATAAGATTAAAAACTAGTCTACAAAGAAATGGTTCCCAATGCACTCATTCAGTTATGGTGACTTATATCAGTGTAAAAATATTTGGCCACTGGAGGGCTCCATAGCTTAAAAAATTATATAAAAGAAATAAATGATTACTAACAGTTTTAAGTAGAATGAAAAGACAATGGATTCTATATTTTTGAATAAAATTGCTAATGAGTAAAGGTACTGAATAGGTTGATTATAAATGAACATTATATGCACATACAGATAAAATAAATTTTTATACATTCTTGCTCCTTTTTCTTTTATTGGAAGGGAAATAAAATGTATAATCCAATTTCTTTATATCGTTTAACTTAGATGTCAAAATATAGAAGTGATCTTTTAAAACAGTAAAAACAAGTTGAAATGAGTAAAATAGTTATTTCATTTTTTGTATATATGCTGTATCATTTTTATATGAGGAAACTTCTTTCTTAGGGTTCACTGAGGTGATTATTTCCATCTACTTTAATGAACTCCAGTAATCTCTTGGCATAATAATTAAATTCACAAAACATCAGGAAACATTTTAAAATTGAGCCCAAACCAAATAGTAAAGTGTACATCAGCCAGGCCTGTGGTAGCTGAGGGCTGTGAGCTCAGTGACTGAGTGGAAGTGGAAGTCGCCCACATTGAAAGTTAAACAGAGCCTCTACTGATTTTTAGGATTTTCATATATTTAAATGTGGGGCCAAAAGATGGCTTAGTAGGTAAAGGCACCTGTTTGATCCCTGGGACCCACATGATAAAGAGAGAACCAATTCCTGCCAAGTTGTTCTCTGACCTCCACATGCATACCCCCGCCCAATAAATAAATAAATAATTGAAAAAAAAAACATAAATGTTGCCGTTTCTTTGACCTAGTTGTATAGTCTGTGCTGTTTTGTTCTGAAAAGTGGCATTCAGAACTTTTCCTTTATTCATGTAAAATGAGGACTGAAAGGAAGGATTTGAAACTCAGTGTGCTAGTACCAGAAAGAAGCACATTTTTATCATAGAAAGTTCTAGATAGAAACTGTTGTCTTCCTCAAAAACAGCAATTTCTTTTCCTTGGTCTTCCCTACTTGAAATAAGTGTGTTGGTTTCTTTCTAATTGTGAAGTGTTTACTTTTTGAAGTTTTGATCTGAACTCTTCGAAGCTTGCATTTTCTACAGTAGTTAAGCATTTCTCCCCAATAGTCTTTGTACTTACTGTGCTTGCAGAGCTGAGGATGTGTTTTCTGTGATTTGACTGAAAGTCCCCATTTCTTCAGTAGCTTTGTCCTTTAGCATCCCCTCTTCACAGAAAGAACTGAAATGCACATTGTTAATGAGGAGGAACCATACCAGGAGGAAATCTAATCAAAAACAAACAATATGTACCCTTGATCATTTGAAAACCATCCAGGATGTGTGAATATATAAATGCTTGCACATTTCTACTTTTAAGGGCTAAACAGTAATGTAAAACCAAAATTGAACTTTTCAAATGAACAGTACCAAGTATGCACACAGGTTAGGCAATGTGGAATGGTGATTTTTGTTTGCTTGTTTTATAGCCACTGTTAAGTAAGTTTGGTGGGAGAGGCCTTTCAGACCTTTCAGTTATACCACTCATTAGTACATTAAACAAGAATCATTGTCATTTGGGGCATTGAGTATTTCCTTGTTTTTCTTTCTAGAAACATACTGTGTATAGTGTGTTGTGTCTGTTTAATAGCGATCATGGTGTGCTTCTGGTTGCATTCCATGACACACACAGCGCGTTTCTCCTTGCTGCCTTGTGAACACAAAGTCAACTTTGCATTACCATTCTGAGACTGTTTGTCAAGGCCTTTTTTACACAGATCTATTTGTGTGTGTGGCATCAATTGGTGAGATGCCTGTCAGGGTCAAGGGTCTTGCCATTAAAAAAAATAAACCTAACTGGTCAGAATCAGTCTCACCTGAAACCCTTTTAACCCCATTGTTTGTTTAGTCTTCTCTCAGTTTTTAGCATTTAGTTTTTGTGTATGTGTTTAAATCATTGCCTTCCTTGTGTATCCATAATGATCCTTAGGTTTGACTATACCTTACAATCAGTAATATGGGAGCTCTAAGCATGCCTAAGACCAACCCTGGAGATTATTCTGATTTAATGGTTTAGGGTAGAGGTCCTGGGACCAGTGTTTTGCATATGACTGCTGGAATTGTATTTTGTAGTTCAAGTTGAGAGTAACTGATTCAAAGCCAAGTGACATTGTGGTGCTTTTCTGAGGTCCTTATAAGATTTATTTTAAGCAGATGTCTCAAAGTAAATGCAACTACTCCTTGTTTTTAAATCTGGTTTCTCCCTCTACTCCTGAATCCCCTGGGACAAGTAGACTTTGGTGCTATTGTGCTTGCTCACATGACCTAAATTATTTTGAGATGAACTACTTACATTTCTGAGGTAAGGATTGGGGAAAATCTGTTAGCTTTTCAGATAGGTTTGCCCAAGAGACGTGCTTGCCATCTCCAATACCTACCTGTGTAGCTAGCTGATCTTGCTTTCACTTTTAAGCAGTTCTAGCAGAAAACAGGGTATGACCTGGACAAGGGAACATAATTCTGTTAGTGAAGTATGCTTCATAGTTAAAGAGCTTTTGAAATCCATGAGACTATAAATGCCAGAAAAAGCTGTTGGAAGAACAATACACACTAGATAGGCAGGGAGTGTTATAGGAAGAGGCAACCTCAGGATGCAGGACTCAACAGTGTCAATTAGGAGCAAAAGTTGATGATCTTTCACCTTTTTCCCTAGTTCTTCACCATGCTGAGGGATGTCAGAGTCAGATGCAATCACTGGATTTCAATGCTTGGATCCCTACTCCCCCATCCTTCTTGGGTTAGAACTCTGGGAGTCCTTTGTACACTAGAGTTTTAGCATATTTGTCCTTGGGTGACTTATAAATCTTACTGTCCAGCTTTGTTCTGATTCATTCCATGTAATACAGTCCATGTAAAAGAGATCTCAAATGGATTCTCTGCTAACTAGCACAAACCTTTTAGTGGCCTCCTTACTTTTCTAACTTGTATTTTAAAATGTAGAAATTATTTTTCTTTAAACCATAAGAAAACATAAATGGTAGTTACTTTTAATTTAGTGTACTTAAAAATGTATCAAATTACTTTTGGATATGTCATTTTAAGGAAGTTCATGGTAGGAGGGAGATATTCCAAAATGAATTGAAAATGGTTTTAAGAACACTTAATACTGTCAGGAGCAATAGGGTATGATTGGAGACACAGAGTACCACAGTGCCTCGTGTCCCATATGCTTGGGGAATTCTTTTCATAGAAGATTGGATCCTTTCTTTTTTTTTTAAGTTTTGTTTTATTATAATTATGTGTATATGAGTGCAGGTCCTCAGTGGCCAGAAACATCAGATCCCTTAGAACTGGAGTTACTGGCAGTTGTAATCTGCCAGACATGGGTGCTAGGAACTGATGTCAGGTCCTCTGGAAAAGTAGCAAGTGCTCTTAACTGCAAGGCCATCTACCTGTCCCAAGACTGATTCCTAACTTCACAGAAAAGAATTTCAGGATGAGCCAACATGAAGTAGAGCTGTATTTTATTAGGAAGAAAATTTTAAATGGATTTTAGCACAATATTAAGAGAAAGAATAAGACACACCCAAGTGTGTCTTTTCAGTGTCTTAACAATAACCATACATATGGTTTTGGCTCTTAAGTTACAATTCAAAGGATTTCTAAGGAAAGTTTTTCTTCTTTTGTGTAAATGACATTATGGTGACTCTCGAAATTTGCCTTAGGTTGAATTTCAATGTGATAAGATAAAACTGTGGGTCACAAGGGGATTAAGACATGTCTTTTACTATAAATGGAATTTCTTCCAAGAAACCCATAAAATTACAGGTTGACAGTTAAGAAAAGAGAAAGGCCATATAGCTTGCCTTAAGCATAATTATTTTCTATTTTGACATTCTTATTTAAACACCTCTATAAGGAATTTTTTTTCTATGTGGACAACCTTCATAGCAAATGATAAGTGTGCTAGAATGCTTAACTCTCAGCTGGCAAGAGACTTCAGATAAACTGCTAGGTGAGGAGATCTGTCCCTTTCCCTATTACTTCCTATCTTTATATCAAATACAATTGTGTTCCATTAACTAAGGCAAGCAAGAATAGATAAGAGCTTCCACTTCCATCCTGCTGGGAGCCTTCAGTGTGATATGCTTCTTTCTGTTGGCTTTGTTTGGTTCCTTCCGTTTTTGGAAGTCTAGTTGTATCACATGTAATTTATATGGAACTCATTTTCTTTTTTTTAAAATGCATTTACTTTCATTTTGTGTGTATGAGTGTATTGCCTGCACGTGTATAAGTACACCCATGTCAGGTAGTGCCTGCGGAGGTCAGAAGAAGACATTGAATCCCTTGGAACAGAAGTTATATATGGTTGTTATCTGCCATGTGGGTGCTGGGAATTGAACCCAGGTCCTCTGCAAGAGAAGTCAGTGGTCTTAACTGCTGAGCAATTACTCCAGCCCTGGAGTTGATTTTCATAGAGCAAAAATGATGTATAAATTTAGAACTTGTGTGAGTTTTCTTTTTTATAAGATGGTTGGGATGACTTTTAGAGAAGGGTTCATAACCATAAAAATGTGGTTGCAAGAGTCTACTGTGCATCAATGTGGTTATCTTTATTATGGAATTTTAACTGAAAGGAAATATTCTAATTGGGGAAACTGGAGAAACTGCTAGGAAGTCAATTAAAAAGGGTATTAATCCCAACAAGATATTAACCTCATGCTCTTCAATTCTGGGGTACATTCTATACCTTGCAGATTCCACTAAAAATATGCTGAAAGGCAAATTTCAAGAGATATTGAAATAAAAATGTGGTCTAACATCTGTAAGGTCCAAATTAGAAAATAAATTCTTCATCAGGTGTAAATGGCTAATACTTTGCCATCTTACAATTAGTAGCCTACTCCTGGGGATGCTAATAAAATGCTAGTGAAAAAAGTAAAAACCCTCATGCATATCTAGAAGCCTGAATGAATGATTTGCTGTCTGATTTGTATCCAGAAATTTTCCCTTCTTATTTGTGTGGTTGATGAGCATATGTATATTGATCGATAGCTGTGCCTTTTTATTGTGTAAAAGGGGAATAAATGGCTTATATCGGTTTATATCATAATTTTTGATAGATTCTAATGCCAGTAAAGTACTTTGATTTCCAAAGGACAGTTTTATTAAAATAGTAATAATTTTATTTCTTTTTATATTGTCTTCTCTTTTTTATATCTTTATTTTGAATGCTGAATTTTTTGAGATATAATTTTATTTCTTATAAAAATTTCTTATATTAATCCTGTTTCAGCGTGGTACAACACTAAGAGCATAAGTCTAGTATTTGAGAATTGAAATATATAGTATATTAATATGAAGCCTTTTGTTATATGAAACTTTTTGTTCTTTTAGAGACTAGCATCTGATCAATTATTAGTTCCTTCAACAGTTTGACTTAATACTGTTAATTATCAAATAAAATGAAAATAATTTAGCTCTCCCTTTGATATTTTAGTATACTGGTATTTTTGGTGCTGGTAAGGGGGATAGATTGGTGGTCTCTAGGCATGACTGTTAGGCATAATGGGTTCCAAGTAACAAGGCCTCTAGCACTTTTGCTTTATTTTCTCAAAACTATACAATTTTGACATCTTAGGATCATAGAGACTAAGGCCTTAGTTTCCTGTTTGATTTCTCATATAATAACTTGCCACTTTTCTGCTTGATATATCTCCACTGATAGAGCAATATCTAAGGTGAACTCAGTTTACTTTTTGGACAAGTGTGATAGCGACTAAGTCTTTTTTATTTTAATTTTTATTTTATGTGTATGAGTGTATTGCCTGCATGCATGTAAGTGCACTGGTGTTGTGCACCTGCAGAGGTCAGGAGAGGGTATTGGTTTCCTTGGAACTGGAGTACAGACAGCTGTTAGCTGCCATGTGGGTGTTGGGAATCGAACCCAGGTCTTCTGCAAGAGCAACCAGTGCTCTTAACTGCTGAGCCATCGCTCCAGTCCAACAAGGAAGTCTTAATATCAAGCACCTCAAGCTGTCTCTTAGAAACATCTGCTAATTGATTTTAGTCCTAAGCTCCAAACTCACTGTACAAAATTATGTCTAATGCTTCTTTATTATGATTCCCAAGGGATACATAAACAGAATTTCTTTTCCAGATTAACATTTCCTTCAACTATTGTGCTCTCTGCAGCATTGCTTAGTCCTTTCTATAACCTCTTAATGATCTGATCTAGAGGCCCTTAGAGGTCTGTATGTTCTTTCCTGATGCACATGGACAGCACCAGCACCAAGTGAAACAGGCTTTTGTTCTTCTTGCTGAACAATGTATTTTTGATAAGTCCAGCTTATTTGGACATACTGTAAATTGCAGACTCGTTTGCATGATGTAATTTTACATGACTTTCAATTAAGAAAGGTATTTTATTATTTATTATTTATTCATTCCACTTGAAACTACTAAGCTAGATTATATGTGTTACCTTTCAGTGATATAAACAGGTAAAGATAAAATAACAGTGTTTACTTTTAAATCTGTATATGTATTTACATTTGGCCTACTTTGATTCCTTCACAGTTGGAGATTTTTTAATTCAGGTGAAATATCTGTTAGCATGCATTACATTTTCCTTTTGGAACTTCAGAAGGGAAGCGTAAGAGTTTTCCTGTTCACAGAATCTGTACCCTCTACTTCCTTAGTGGATATTATGCACCATTCTAAGTTTTATGTAAAATTACCATACAAAGAATTCAATAAGTACATTGAAGTGTTTGCTTTGGTGGGAAGAAGGGTCTTGAGCTTAGATTATGAGATAAAAAGAATTTAATGAGTTAATTAAAATAGTGGTTTTGTTAGCAGTGGTACTGAATTGTGATGCAGATTTTACTCTAAACCAGTAGACTTGGATTTCAAGGCTATCAAAGTCTACATTTCATACTATATCTTAAAGATTCTAAAAGTATTAAATGAAATGCTTGTTACTGACTAGATTCATTAAATCTATGAACCACACATAAAAATTGGGAATCAGGTGCATTGCTGTTCCTGTTATTGTTCATCTCTAAAGTGTTAATTAAAGTTTCGTTATAGCAACATGTAAAAACAAGTTTTGGCAGTTCCAGCATATCATAAAAGTTTTGTTGCTATACTAATAATGGGAAGTATATCCTGGGCTGGAATTTACATTTATTACTTTTCCTTTTTTTGTAACCCCCCCCCCTTACCTTCAAAGTGGAGACAAATACTTTTGTTGTTGCTTTGGCATTATAGCAGGTACTGTCCTTTTCTGGATTCTGGGTCAACCTAGGGCTCAGTGGCTTGAAATTTGGGTTTTTGGTTCCTTATGGATGCATGTGAGACCATATTACATATATTTTGTTCAGCTTTTATGAAAGGGGCCCAAGTCATGTAAGTTAATGTAAGAGATTTAATGAATAAAGTTCCGATACATATTGTCATATGTGTTTTGTAATAATCATTGGTTCTTTGTGACTGTTAATATATATGAAAAGCAACTCAAGTGCTGTCAGTGCCTTTTCAAGCCACAGAGATTCCATTTTAAAAGTATATTCAAAGCTGGCCTTGATGGCACAGGCATGTAATTCTAGCTACTGGTGGGGCTAAGGTAGGAGAATCAGAAGTTTCTGGATGGCCTGGGTTACTTAAATGAATTCAAGACCAGTCTAGGCAACTTAATTAGACCCTGTCTTGAAATAAAAAGTACAAAGAGGATTGGGTAGATAGCTTAGTGATGGAGTGTTTGTCTAGCATGCATAAGGCCCTAAGTTCAATCCTCAGTATCACAGTCTCTTGAGAATAGTTTTTTATTATAATTACTGTTATTAAGTTAGTTCTTTGACAATTTCATACAAGTGTATAATGTGTTCTGGTTGCTCTCCCCCCACATTCCTCTATCATCTCTCCTGCCAACACCCCCCTCCCCATTTCCTACAGTCATGACTTTTGGTTTTGTTTGGTGACCTATTTAGTTTAACAGAGCCATATTCAGAATAGTTTTGATGTTCATTTATTTTACTTAATTTTAACCCCTCAAAATGAATTATGATTTTCAAGGAAGTGTGTGTGGTAGCATGGAAGCAAATATTGTACTCCCAAGTAGTCCGTGTTTTTGCTTTAATTATTTATTTCTTCCTCCTAAGTCTAAGAAAAACTATAACCCTGCATGAAAAATAAATTGTGTGACACTGTCCACTCAGTGATCACTACCATACACAGCCAATGGCAAGTCATTGTAAATACCCCGAGAACTGTTTTCAGAAGTCAGATTAGCATTTGCCAGTTATTCAGTATGCGTGTCTTGAAACCTGAAATTTCTTTTTATAAGAAATATAAATTGAAGAAGATGCTGTCACAGGAATAGAGATTTAAAAATCTAAACATGTGTATGCATTGAAAATCATTATGTGTCAAAGATTTTGAATAAATTTGTTGAAATTAAGATTTGAAATAGAATAAAATAATTCAGTACTCTCGTTTCAGAAGATGTGTAGGCGGTCCAATACTTAGGTTCTTTTTCTCATATTTCAGCAAAACTACAAACCATTTTGCTTTTTTCATCTTATGTACCTCTAATAATACAACAAATATGTCTTTTATTTGTGAGCTGTGCCATAGTTCAGGTTGCATACCTATTCCTTACCCAGCTGCAGCATCTCGGAAGATAAAGCTGATTTCTAAGCATGGGTGATATGTCTGTCCCCAGAATCCTGCATGGAATTAGATCAATCCCATTCAGTGTACATGGCCTCTTTTCCCCAAGAGGTATACTCTCAAGGCATGTGAAGTATTTTCTTAAAACTCAAAATTCTTTTTAACCAAAAATGGAGGAGTGTATGCTATGTAGGAAAACATACAGGTCTGTTAATTTTGGCTTAAGGAAAGCCAGTATAGAAAATACATTTTTATAGATAGTAATTCTCCTGTTTAAATAAGGCCACTATTGTGAGTTTACTTTTTAACTTAAATGATGATATTGTCTGGTATTATAAATTATAAAAAACTGAAATTTCAAAATACTTATTAGCAGAGATACAGGAAATACAGGCATTTCCAGGGCTACTTTAGGATGAACCTTTCCCAATTTAACTTTAGTCCTTGTAAGTGATGGCTGCTGGGGATATATAACAGAATTCTGTGGGTCATGAGATTAGAACAGTGGACATAGGGTAAACCTATGGAAGTACATGGAGGATATTTTCTTTGATAATCTGAGTTGACTTAATTGGAACTAAATGCTTTCTATTAATTTAAGCACTGAATGAATAGGAACAGTGGCAGCTAATGAAGAGGTCACTTTTGTTTGTTTTTCTTTTTTTCTATTATTTTTTATTTTGAGAATTTCATACATGAATACTATAGTTACATCATTTCCACCCCTCCTTCCTGCCAACTCTTCCCTCTCTCCTCCAATTTTATGACCTCTTTAATTATTCTTCCTACACACACACACACACACACACACACACACACACACACAATCTACTGAGTCCATTTAATGGTGCTTCTTTGTATATGTGTATAGAGCTAGTCACTTGGGATTGGATAACCAATTAGGGAGCTCGTCTCTGGAGAAAACTGATTCTCCCTCCCTCAGCAGTCATTGATGCCTGTAGCATCTAGTGGTAGGACCTTGTGACATTTCTCCTTTCCATATTGGCATGTCACCTGGTGTTTTCATTACGCAGGTCTTGTTTAGGCAACTATATGTGCAGATTTCATGGGTGTAGCTTCCCTGTCATGTCCAGAAGACATTACCTAGCAGCACGTAATTCTGGTCTTCTGACTCTTAGAATCTATCCACTCCCTCTTCTGTAATGTTCCCCGAGTCTTAGATATAGGGGTTGCGTTGTACATATATATCAACTGGGGCTGGGCAGTCCATAATCACTTGTGCTCTTTATTTTGACCATTTTTGAATTTCTGTAATAGTATCCATCTTTTGTAAAAAGAAGCTTCTTTAAAAGTGATGAGAGTTACACTTATCTGGGAATATAAGGATGATTATTTAGAATATAGTTAGAAATTATATTGGTTTAGGAAAGTGGAAGTAATAGGTTCTCCTGTAAGATCTGTGTCCTCTCTAGCCATGGGTATTTGGCCAGGTTTGCAGTACTAGGCATGAATTCTCTTCTACTGAGTGGAAATCTAATTTAACAGCTATTGGTAACTCCCAAGATGCTTTAGTGGTTAAGAGCACTTGCTGCTCTTGCAGAAAACCCAAGTTAAGTTACCAGTACCCACATCAGATGCCTTTCAATCATCTGTAACTCCTTTTCCAGGGGTATCCTGCCCTTATTGTGCATGGTTGTGGGACCATTCACAGGAATACAGGCAACCTACTAGTAGCCACACCTCTGAGCAAAATGACTGTTCCTCTCAAGCAGCCATCAATTGCCAGTACCTCCTCAGCCAGGGGTAGTACCTTGTAGGCCTCTCCCCATTTATGCTGGAGTGTTTACTAGTTTGATTTTGTTCAGGTCCTAAGCAGGTTCCCTCAGTTGACATGAGTTCATGAGTGCAATAGCCATGTCCAGTCCAGAAGACAACATTTCGGAGCATTCCTCCTCATTCTCCTGCTCTTACATTTTTATTTTCCTGCCACTTCTTCCAAAATGTTCCCTGATTCTTTTAAGGGAATGATTGATAAAGATGTCCCACTTAGGAATCAAAAGCCCATGACTGGGGATCATAAGCCCTATGTGGGAATTTGCGACTACTGTTTTGCTAAATGAACAAGTTGTCAAACTGCTTTGTAAGTGTTTATGCTTTATACACATAGATCAGTGTTGCTCTCAGAGAAACTCCTTTTTAGTGGGCAGTGGTTACTGAAGAAATTTATAACTCATCAATAATGATTTTTTAATCATGTGACTGTAGACTTATTTTCTTCTTAAAAATGTGAATTTCTGTATATTTTAATTACTTATGAAGTGAAAGCAGCCTCAGAACTCTTTCTTACGTCAAGGGACAAGGTGGCCTTTGAGGATCCTCCAGTGGTTTCTCTTGTAGAACTGTCTTGAAGATACAGGCTAACTCCTAAAGTGTGTAGGTGACGGTTTGTATGAGCTAACCTGTCTCTGAGGGTGACCCCATTTGGCTGAGATTATACTAGCAATTTGTTTTTTAGTTTAGTGTTCAGTGGCATAGAGCTAATGAATTTTTGTAAAGTACCTGGGGGTTCCCTGTCATTATTCCTGAGAGAGCTCCTGGCAAGCATGTTTTTATATTCTTCCTGAAAGTGAAACTCCTTCTTCCTTAAATGTGTAATTTCCCCTACCTGAGAAGGTCAAAGGCACATTTATGTAGTTCATAGGAGTATAAAGAGGCATTCAGGGCCTCCCTGCCAAGCCATCTTACTGGACTAATAACGTCTACTCATTTTCTACTTCTACTTATGGAAACTGCAGAAATTCATGGTTCTACCATGCTCTTTGAAGCAATAATCCCATAGAAAATGATGATTATAATAAAATATACATATTATCAAATCAGTTAGTTTATATTGAAATTGGTAGAAGTAAGAAGAAGTCACGTAAATTGGTCAGAAATAAAATATGCTAAAGCCAACTAAATTAAAATAGATGCTAGAGTGAAACACCATTTGAAAGATAAGCAATTCATTCTGCATCCAGATGCTGAGAATACTAAAAGCAAACCTCACTGTGTTTACAATGTCATCTTACTAAATGCTTTTTCTATTGCCTACTTTTAACTCTAATGATAAGGTCACTAATATTACATTTATTAAATGCTTACTGTGTAGCAAACACTTCACATTTATATAACCTAACAGTTCTTTTTTTCTATTTCTTTTATTGGCATATGTTCATTGCATATATTATTGGGGTTCTAATTCTTAAGAGAAACCTTAGTATGATGTAAGGATGCTGTGTCAATTTTCCTGATCAGAAACAGAGGGTCTGAGAGGGTCTGGAATTGGCCCACATTTGCAGGGTATTGTATCTCAAGCCAGAGGTTTTGCACAGCTCCATGCTGCTAACTGTAGCCTGCTGCTTAAATTGTTGACACCATATAGGAGCGAATCACATTGTTTTCTTATTTGCCCATATTTCCCATTTTCTTTGTTTTTGAAATTTTTAGAGATTTCTTTTTAATTATTATATGTATATGATTATTTTGCCCGCATGTAAGTGCACCCATGTCATGCCATGCCCACAGAAGCTGGAAGAGGGCATTGGATTCCCTGTGATTACAGATGGGTGTTAGCATCATGCAGGTGCTGAGAACCAAAATCCTGAGCCATCTCTCCATCCAACCCCCTCATGTTCCACTTTCTGATGTGAGATTTTTGCTACAACCGGATCTGCCTCCTATGCCCCTTAACACTTCTCTCAAGCTGTGCTGCTCCCAGTGTTGAACAGTAGTGCTCATTCTATGCCTCTAACACCCTCTTCATCTTCTCTGTATACCTTAGAGTCATCTGTGCTTCACATTCTACTTTTATCCTCTCCCTGCATAACAGTTCCTGTGACATTCTAATGTGTGTGTGTTTGTGTGTGTGTGTGTGTGCGCGCGCGCGCGTGTGCACACTTGTATGTATGAGTGTCCTAGAGTAGCTAGCTCACCAGTGAGCTCCTGTAATCCACCTGTCTCCATCTCCCTGGTACTGGGATTACAAGCTGGTGCCACCATGCCTGGCTTCCTTTAATGGGTTCTGGGGATTGAATACAGGACTTCATGCTTGCCAAGCAAGCTTTTTATTGATAACTATCTCCCTAGCCTACATTCTTTTATTTATCATTTTCCCATTTGCTACACATTACTCTATCATTATGTACATTTTTGTATGTATGTGATTTACCATTTATATCATCAGCTCTAAAAAGCAACAATACTGTTACACACTTAGTAATAATGTATAGTAAGATGTCATTAGTTTCTTAAACACTGGAAAGTTGGATCATTTGCATTGCCGTTCTTTCAGGAAATAGTAGTTTTAAAAATATAATGTTATAATTGGTGTAATAATGAATACTGAAAGAGAAGGGGTAGCCAGACCTTTACTGTTACCATTTAAGAAGTCACTGTTAGACTGTGAATGCTAGAGCGTTTTTATCTCTGGTAACTAGTGTTTTCTGGCAAGTTATTGGCAAGTAAACAAATAGACAAATCCTTAATTACTGTTAGATGTGGAAGGAACTCCTAAGACTTGTTTGCTTTTATTATTATTTTTAGTGCTTCTTAATTTAAAAGTTCTGGGTCATGAGTTAATGTCAGGTTTGTTATAAAAGATGACAAATTCAGATTTGTATGTTCCTTTAAAAGATTGCCATTCTTAATATAGCTGACATTTGTAATGTCAGTTGGAGGTTGGTGCCTGACCAAAAATGCTTGTCAAATAGTTGTGGTTTGGGGTTCAACTTTAAAACTTAGGCAGATAATATTAACAAAAGTGATATATTGACTGAAAGTTCATGTTAAAACTTATACACACACACACACACACACACACACACACACACATATATATATATATATATATATATATATATATATATATATATATAGTGTTCTGGAGAATATCTTTGTTTATGTGAAGATGTTTTAGTTGAGTGAATGATTTAGAGGAGATCAACCTGTGAAATTTCCAGCTTTGGCCTGTGGTGGACCACAGTGACCTGAAACAGGCATTCATTGACTAAAACTGTTGCTGGCATAGCAACCTAATTTTCAGTACTATAATACTGCAGAATGTATTCGATACCACAATTCAGGGGCTTAGAATAATATATCAAATAGTAAAGGGGAAAACATTCACAGAACAGGGAAAGCATTATTTAAATAAATAAGAATGTTTTAAAATTTCATTTATTATTTTATGTGTATGAGTGTATTCTCTGCATGTATGTAAGTGCACCTGTGTTGTTTAGTGGCCACGGAGGTCAGAGAGGGTGTTGGATTCCCCTGGAACTGGAGTTAGATGTAGTTTTTAGCCACCATGTGGGTGCTGGGAACCGAACCTAGGTCCTCTGCAAAAGCAGTCAGTGCTCTTAACTGGTGAGCCATTTCTCCAGCCCCTAACAAGAAAATTTTGATAATGAACATGATTGCATTTCATTACATGGAAGTTGGAATTTGGGGACTGTATTTACTTCACTTATAGACATGTAATATATTTGCATGAGTAAACTGAAGCAGGCAAGAAACTCTTATCCATGTAGAAAGATTTAAAAGAGAGGGAATCTTTTAAGGAAAACCTGATTGGAAAGTGGGAGATTAGAATACATTATTGGGCAAATTGAAGATGCCAACAGATTTAGTGACTTGTAGGTACTAGAACTCTCAGGCTGTGATCTGAACTTCTTTTGGTTCTCTGACGTCATGCTAACCCTTAATTTGGAAATTTAGCCCCTTTAAATCAAAAGCATCAATTGCAGGTAATAATTCACAAATTTGCTTTCTTGTGTTTTCTGTTGACCTTTTTCAGGTGTAAAAGCATGAGACTTCTGTTTTTGGAGGATTAAGAAAAAAAATTTATTTCCTTTTCTAGCTGTTAGAGTTTGTTGTTGTTCTTGAGCTTTAAATGGAGAGGCCTTTGTCCATATACTGTACTATGCCCAGCAATTTTTTTTTCATTTAAGTATAATTATTCCTTAGCAAATAATTGCAGTCCAAAATGATTTTTATTGAGCTTGATTGAATTAGAGATATGTATGAAAATGAGTTGGTTAGCTTAATCTGTTGCCCAGAAAATTGATGAGAACATCAGAAAAGCAGTCATTCATATGGATTAAATATACTTTGGTGTAAGTGGGCACATGGTTACCTTGGAGTCCCTTTTGTATTGAGTAGTGGTGGCATCTGGGTGCCAAACACAGTTTTGGCATAGACGAGGACTTTGCAGTTGTGATACTGTGCCTCTGAATGCCACACTGTACGTTAGCAGTAATTAGAAGTCTGCTTTATGGTACGAAGTGATACCTCACCTTTCTAATATCATAAGCTTTCAAAACATGACTGCGCAAGAGATAAGCTATGCCAGAAAGCGAGTTGCTCTAGGGTATTTTAGCAGTTGCTTAGGTCATGCCTTTAAGATATGTTTTTCAGCTGCCAAGTCATTCCCCTGTTGTCGTAAGAGGCAAAAAATAGAAGTTTAATAGGTGGCTCTTCCACCCACCATGAAGTTTCTCAGAGAGTATCTAAACCTGTGTTAGGTCAGAGCTGGCCAGAACCCTGGTAGGCTGTTTCATGGGTGAATAACAGCCATTCATGGGAAAAGGAAAGTGCTTAGCGAGCCAGTGATGACTGATCCTGGGAAGTCAGGATTCCGAGGTCCTGTTGGGGTGACTGGGTTGAGAAAACATCTGAGTGTGACCCAGAGAGAACCTGGTTGCTCCAACAAAAACCCACCCAGGCTTTGGGCTAGGGTGACATTCATGCCATCATCGTGTTTGCTCACTTAGCCTGATACCTTGCATAGCAACCCAGTTCTTTCAAATTAAAAGTTTTGTGGGACACTTGTGATTTAAATGTGGGATAGCTTAAGCTGAAACTGCCTTTTGGATCTAATACCAGACAAGAACTTAGCCTGGAAAAAGATGTCTGCTCTCTGCTGATTCCCTGGATTCTTAATTCGTCATGATAACCTTTGTTTTCTTAGGAGAACTTAAAAAAACCCAAACAAAATTTTGTCACAGTATAGTCTACCTCCTTGCTCTATCATAGGTAATAAGTTATTGAATAGTTATGAAAATGAGGTATTATTATGACTCATGTCTTGGTATACAGACCATTGTAGGAGTAAATATATAAGGGTGTCTGAATATTTGTAACAGTTTATCTTTTGGGGTAGCATATTTCTTACATAGCATAAGCTCATTCTTTACAGTCAAGTAAAGCCAAAAAAGAAACAAAATTAAACCTACACTGTCAGAACCTTTGAATGGCCAATATTTATCTTTTTAGTTGACACCAGTTTATTTACTTGACACTTATAATTACTTACTTTATGATATTTACTCATTTATTTTGCAGCATTTGTATGTGTGCTTGTGTTTGTATGTGTTCATGTCTTGTGTACCTATGTGTGGTGGCAAAGGTCAACTTCTGGTATCCTCCCTGGCACTGGAATTACAAGCATGCGCCTAGCTTCTTTTAAACATGAGTTCTGAGGAGCAATCTCAGGTCCTTGTGCAAGTGTGGCATCTATGCAGCCCTTTGTAACATTCAGTGGTGTTGAATACTTGCTTTAGAATATGTGAATATGAAATAGAGTTTATGAGGTTATCTTTTAAAAAAATACATATAGTGTGTATGCTTGTGTGTGTGTGTGCGCTTGTGTGCATGCATGGACACTCATGTGAATGTGGAGGTCAGAAGACAACTTGTGGGAGTCTGTTTTCTCCTTCTGCCATGTAGGTTCCAGGGACTGAACTCAGGTAATCAGGCTTCATGACAATTGTCTTTACCTGCTGAACTGTCTCGCTGGGTGGAGAATTTCATAAGAATATTTGTAAATAATGTCATCTATTTTATGAAAATATAAGTAGATTTTTCTACTACTTATTTGGTTATTTTTGGAACTGCTTGTTTCCTTAAGAAAAAAACCAGGCATTTAGTTTGAACATATTCATGTTTGTCCTCTATAGTTAGCTTAAAATACCTGCTTTTCTGTTTTTGTTCATATGATTTTCAGATGTCTGCTGATGACTGAGTAGAGTCTGTCTTGAAGTTCCATGTAATCGTTTGATATTTTATTCACTATTTCCTCTGCTATTACTTTCAGAAACTGAGTGGCAACTAAATTTTCTAATTCCTGATAGAATTATTCCATTGAATTGTAACACATTTTTTCAATATATTTATTGAATTTTTGTGCATTTCATAGCATCTTGGTCATATTTAGACCCTCCTCTGTCTGCACCCCCCAGAGCCCCCAGTGGATTTCATGAATTCTGTCAAATATGTGAAGCCCTATTGAGTCAAGTTTGTATACTCAAATGTCCTTGGTGTATAATAGTTTTTGATATTTAATGTGAAGAGTCAGATTTTCCATATCAATGTTGATTAATTAGGAAAAAATTTACCAAGAAATAAAATGACAGATACTGTTGACAGAACTTTTAAGTCAGTAAGTGACAAGTTGCTACTAGTGTTACTACTAGAAACTACATCTCCGAAAGAAACTGAAATAGCTTTAGTTCTTAAAAATAATGTGAGTTTAGAAAGTGTCCATACTTCAGTGTTTTAATGTGGAATGTTTCATTTAACTTATGGCACATTTTGTTGCTGACTTTGGAAATTATATGTTTTCTTAGTTCTTAATACTTAGTAATGTTTTTGCTCTAAGGTTTACCTCTCTTCCCTTTACCCTTTTCTGCTTTCTTGTGCGTTTGCTTATTATCTTGCTTCATACATTGCCTTTAAAACTTTCGAATGATAAATTATATTAACAGAAGAATCATAGTTAGGTTGGGCAGTCATTTAAAGTAACTTGAATTTAGTTGGGATATCAAATTCGTCTTATTTCCTCTTCTCCCTATAGGATTTTTGCCTGTAAATCTACATTTGATTTTAGTCAATAGGCTGGGAAGTGATTGCCTGTTAATTCTTAGTCTAGATAAGTTTGCTTTCAGAAATTTACATTGGGTAATTGCAGGGACTATTTGTTAAATTAAAATCAATGATAAACACTTTAAGTCACTTTCTCTAGATTGTAGTCACTAGCATAAGGATGTTTGCCTGTATTTGAGTGGCTGTTTGTTCCTTTTATCTGAGATTATTTTGCTGAAGGAGAATGAGTGTGGGCTTTTACTGAAAGGCAGTTGTGGCTCCCACTTTAACCAGTTTGCTTTGGATCTTTCACAGAATCCTGCTGCATCACAGAAGTCAGAGGTTCTGATGTTCCATTGAAATCACAATGGAAAATCTTGACTTGACTGGTAAGAGCTGCCCTGGATATGCATCTTACTTATTTACCTGGAATCAGTGAGGCAGTCGAGAACTATGTGCTGTTAGAACTGGTCTCAGCCTTTTCCCATCTGATGGATTCACCTTCCATATTGACTGGGGAAGTGTCACACTTGTACAGTTTTTCATGTCAATTTTTTTTTAAATCTTCATCAAGTAAGTTAAATCTTCTTACAAAATTATGAATTTTATTCAGTTGACTTTTCAAAATCTCTTCTTTTATATGTCACTGTGTTATTTGTTAAAGTCGTACATATTTAACCACATGTCTGACAGTGTCTAATTGGTTAATCTTCCTAAAAGCAGC
The DNA here is from genome assembly GCA_035773235.1 of Eospalax fontanierii. Taxonomy (NCBI): domain Eukaryota; kingdom Metazoa; phylum Chordata; class Mammalia; order Rodentia; family Spalacidae; genus Eospalax; species Eospalax fontanierii. The sequence continues at coordinate 49,096,783 of CM069534.1, forward strand.
TTTTCTTACTATTGTTGATCTTAACTGAAAGATGAACTAGTCACAAGCACTGTGTGGTTTTTCTTACCTGTTAAAAATATTAGACTAGTTTGTGGCTGCATTATGAAGCCACTTAAAGTATGAAAAACACAGAATGAAGGAAAAGCTGAGATTTTAAAATATTTGCATGACAAATTATATCAAACTTTGAAACTCACTTTGTCCTTTTGTATAAAAGTTATTTTTGAAGCTTTTGCTTTAGGAAAAAGTTCTTTATCAGTTTCAAAATATGATAATAGTTTTAAGAATAATGATATGCATAGTTTTCCCAGTCTGGGAATATGTAATTGCTAATATATGAATACAGTGTGGTGAACTGATGCTTTATAAGACTGAAGAACTTGGTGTGAATTAAAATGAGTAAATATATTAATCTACTTCCAGTTTTTCAGAAAGAAACTTATTTAACTTTCTAACTAATTGAAAATTAATCTGAAATCTTTTCTGTTTTAAAAAATTTTTGTAGCTTTTTAAGTGTAGCTAAAATATCTCAGTCTTCTTTCCTCTTTGAAAAAGTATATTACTGAATGTTGCCTTCATGCTATGACTATAAATATATTGCTTCTCACCATATTCATATCCTATTGAATATTACTGTCTAGTGTTGAACACCCAGTAAAAACATAATTTGACTTAATATGTATTTTCTATAAGGTTATATTAGCACCAACAAAATTTTAATGTCAGTAACAAGAACAAGATATTTCTGTTTTTCCTCTTTACTGTACCAAATTTTAAGGTTACGTTTGTTAGAAATACAAATTTTAGGTTTAAGAAGGCAAGTCTGAATATAGTTATGGTTTTACTGAGTTATCAGAATAGTGTGGAATATTCAGAATTTGATAGTGAAATATGCTCTATGTTCTTAATAGCTAATCCAAAGAGGAGTTTAGTTAGGTTTCAAGAAAATTAAATCTGTGGCAGTATTCTGAGTCATTAAATATAATATTTATGAAGAAAATAAGGCAGAATATTTTACCTATTCAGAAAGCTAAATCCTGCAATTTAAAGACAGTTTTGACTAAGTAACCATTTAACCTCTGATTTCTAAATGTTGATCTAATTATTGCAGTAAAATACACTGTATTGACATCAAACAAATAGACATGAATTAAAATTCCTGATAAAATTTAAAATGTAATCTTAATTGTTGATGGCTATAACTGTGTGCTTCTAGCTTATATTTATATATTTGTGTTCATGTACTTAAATAGAGTATAAAGGGACAATAATGATGCTATACAAAACCAAGAGTAACCTGGTAACTGAAAAAAGAGTGCCAACACCCAGTAAATCTGGGAACCATATTAGTCAGCTTAGGCAAAATTACATTTCATTATCAAGAGTCCCTTGATTTTCATGGTGTATTGCAGTAAACATTATTTATCATTTTTGTTCACACCCCTGTTTCTGGTCCTGATCTCTTTATTCACAGAGCAAAGTTGAAGACTTTGTGAGACACATAAGTCTTATGGTTGGAAGGAGAACAGTGATGATGGAACTACAGTGTGGCTGTTTAAATCAGTGCTGCCCCTGTCTTTCATATTTCATTGTTCAAACCATCTTCCTTGGCTAAAGTTCTACTATAGTATGGAGTGGCCTTGGAAAGGGATAGACCAGAGAAAGGCTGATGTCGGGACAATAGATATGTTGACTGTATCTCCAAAAAAAAAAAAAAAATGCTTTAGACAGAATATATATAATGTTTAAAAGAAAATTCCAAAGAGTAACTCTCAAACTAAAAGCAGGTAACTATTTTAGAATGTAAATTCACTATATGCCTGCTATAATTTTTTTGAGTCTTACTTATTGTTAAAACTGCTACCAAGCTTCAACAATACTGTGAAATTTATCACTGTTGCTGTAATGTGAGTTTGTCATTCACTCCCCTTTCACATTCTCCAACCTATACAATGCTTTTCAATGTACTCATGTTATTTTTTTAAGTAATGTTAATAAAAATTTAGAAATTCCAAGAATCACTCCAGAAATTTCACAGGGGAAATACTTGAGCACAAATCCCTATGTTGTTATACACAATACTATCTTGGCCAAATTTTAAGAGATGAGAAGCTGACATAGTTGAAAGTTCTTTTATGTTTGAACCTCAGAAATTTTGCCATTATTTTCACATACATACACACATACAAACATGACTAAGATTATTGTTTGAAAATTAGTGTGAAAATGAACAGACTGAATTTTCTGCGATTTGCATGTGGGACTAGAAAAAGGAACTAGGATCATTTGTTACCTAAGTTTAATAAGTTATAAACACTCCTTTTTGAGTGAGAGTTTCAAATATGTAGTCCAGGCTGACCTTGAACGCATGATCTTCTTGTCTCAGTCTTCCAAGTGCTGGGTTAAAGACATGTACCATCATATACCCCCAGAACACTCACAAATGATATATGAAGAGAAAGAGGAAATGAATTCTTTGTTTTTTTCCACTAGTAATAATTTTACCGGATATAGTTGTAGCCAAATATCTTTGTGTACTTAAGTTCAAGTTCAAGAATCACTTAGAGATAAAGAATGCAGATTCTGTAGGGAGCTTAATTGTATCCCAAGAGTTTCTCAGATGCTCTAGCTAAGGTCATAACCACTATATGGAGACTTTATATTATTATCTCCTCTAAGTCTTCTTGAAAATTACTAGGCACATAGAATCCTTCGTCAATATTGATTCTCCTAATCCCACAAGTATTAAATAACACTGCCATTAGGCCTTTGTGAATTAAAATGATTTAGAGATCCAGAAATATATAAATAATATTTTGTTTGATAATTTATAGTTTCTTAAGACTGGGAAACGAACATGATTAGACAGCTGTCTTTTATTTTTAAAACACATTATATAGTTGTAACACTATAGTAAAACATGGGTTTTGGTAACACTATAGTAAAACATGGATTTTGGGTTCAGAGAAACCTTAATTTGCATAGCTTGTAATCATAAGAATTTCGGTAATTATTTTACTTCTTCTGAAGCTTTGACTTCTTCTCTTAAGTGTGGGACACTTAGAATCTCTTCTTTGTATGACTACGGGAATTTAGGTAATTTTATCAGGTGTCTAGTACAGTGCCTGACACATGGAAGCACTATAAAAATTGGTTTTCAGCCAGGTATGACAATGCATGGTTGTGATCTGCAGAGGCAGGGGGAATCTTTGTAAGTTCAAGTACATGGCAAAACTTTGTTGCAAAATATTTTGCCAAGAAGAAATGATATTAAGGGGTATATATACTTACCCTTATTTAAACATCACACAATGTTTCAAAACATCACATTTACTCCATAAATATGTACATCTTTTATATGACAGTTAAGAAAAACATTTTAAAAAGAAGAAATATCAAAGCCTAAGAAGTACTTTCTCATAATGTAAGCATTATACTTCAGGTAGTGTTTTAAGTCCTAGACATTAGTATATTTGGACTGTGCAGGGTTCTTGAGCTGAATTGATGTGAAGGAACTGACTTCTAAGTAGGTATTAGTTACTATCTGTGTGGTGAGCACTCTACTTATAATTTATGCTACCTAAGTGCAATGAAGAATTTTCCTACACAAGAAACAGTAATACCTGTAAGAGGTGGACTATATGCAAAATAGCACCCCCTCCCCAGACACCACACTGCTGGGTGTATACTTAACATTCTGTCCATGCTCTCTCTGTACAGATTTTGAAAACCAACTATGCTTTCAGCACTGTTGAAGTTTAAAAATCATCAAGTAGGTGTACTGTAAAACAAAATTTATAGAGAAAAGTTTGAAATCAGCAATCACTGTCAATCTCATTAAATGCCAAACCCCTGTCTGTTGCAGTTATTTTGCTGGCCAGTTGAAGGACAAAACCATTCAAGTCCTTCACTTTATTTGGTGATTTGAGAATTTAAATGAATTGCAAAGTTTTTAGATTTGATAGTTTAGCTGTTCCTGTTAAAATGATCTCTCTCTCTCTCTCTCTCTCTCTCTCTCTCTCTCTCTCTCTCTCTCTCTCTCGCACACACGCATTTTTTCATTTAGTTTACAGAGTAATAGGCTTCCACCTGGCATTTCCGTGTGCATTTCATCTTGGTGGACTTCCACGCTCTTCTCCTTTCTCCGTGGTACTTCCTTGCTCCCACTTTTTCCAAGCTCTTTAACTTAAAGCTTCTTTTTTTCTAATCATGGGACCCCTTTTCAGTTTACTGGCCTTTATCCGTATTTACTCCCAACTGAATATGTATATTTAACAGGCATTGCCTTTCTTTATTCACTAAGGGAATGACTCTTTAGAAAAGATGAGATAAGTCTTTCTCATAAGTCTATTTTAATAGATCATATTGACAGTGAAGATGCCCCAGTTATGCTTCTTTTTTATGAGTTAATGATTGAAATCACATTTGCAATAAACTATTTTAGACATTTGAGTTTATAAGTGTCTCTGGAAATATACTTTAGAGTGTTTCCTTCCTAATGCTTACAAATAGAATCCTTATTAGGGTCTGGAGAGATGGCTCAGTCTGCTAAGTGCTTATTTTGCAGGTCTGGAGACTTGTGATTGTCACACACTTGCATTCCCAGCACTGGAGAGGCAGAGACAATGGATCCCTGATACTCATGAGCCTAACTTAATCAGTGAGCTCCAGATCATTGAGAAATCCTATCTTAAAAAGACCAAGGTGGACAGCTCTTGAGGATTAATACTGGATGTTGACTTCTGGCCTCCACGCACTGTGCACAGAGCTGCATACACAAGGACACATACATGCATCCACACTAACATATGCCCACTTGTACACACAAATATCATTTTTTGCTTATGGATTGCCAACTGCATAATGATCACTGCTGCTTCCTGGAAATCATGAGCATAGATAGAAACATTAAGATTTCTTATAAAAGATTTGCATGCATCACGTTTTTGTTTGGTTTGTTTTTGTGCTTTAGAATAATCTTTGAATCATGCATTGATTGCTTGACTCTTGAGTTAGAAGGACCCAGACTAACCAAACATAACTCAGATGACATTAAGAGCCTTGACCTCTGAAATCTCCCTTAGGAATATCAGTGAAGGCTTCATAGAGGAATGTTATGATCTGAATACACATGGCAACATAGGCTCCTATGTTGAAGGGTTTATCCCCAATAGCTGGTACTGTTTTAGAAAGTTCTGGAACTTTAGGATGTAGGACCTAGATGAAGGAAGTAGGTCCTTGGGGACTTTATCTTATCTTACTCCCTGGCCTTTTTCTCTCTTCTTGCTTCTTGAATGCCATGTGGTGAGCAGCCTTGTCTACCACAGTCTTGCCCCCATAGCATTCGGCCTTGCTCCAGGGACAAAGCAGTGGACATAGGTGACTTTGAACTGAATTCTCTGAAACTGTAAGCCAAAAATAAATGCTTCCTCCTTAAACTGTTTTTCTTAGGTTTGGGGCACAATAATGAAGAGTTTGACTAACACATGGAAATAGAAGAGAAGCTTATAGAGTTAAAATAGACAACTTTTGTTAGTTGGATGGGATGTAGATGAATTTAAAATGGGAAACTTCAGGGAATCATCAGATGCAAGAATGTCTTTAAGAAAGTGAGGGAGCTGGACATGGTGACTCATGCCTTTAATTCCAGCACTCAGGACGCAGAGGCAGGCAGATCTCTGTAAGATCAAGGCCTGCCTGGTCTACATAATAAGTTCTAAGTCATCTGGGGCTACATGGCGACCCTGGTTCAATAAAAAACAAACAAGAATTTCAGGAAAATTTTTTTTTCTCCCCATAAAATGTAGTTAAACCACAAAATGTTTTGAGCAAATGAAGTTGATGGGAGTGATTAGAAAAGGGAAAAAGAAGTAAGGACTGGAAAATTTTGTTTAGAAGCTCTAGTGTTACCTTTGTTAGATTTGTTTAACAAGGCATTGACTGTTGTAGATGGTACCCTGAGATACACTATGAAGGCTGCATTCTGGATATAAATTGAAATATTTTGGATTGAAGTATCCAAATCAAGTAATCCTTTTTGCAGTCCATGGGTTAGAAATTAATGGGATTAATGAGTGCTTATTGAGGGAACTTTTTGTTTTGTGGTGCTGAACATCAAACCTAGGACTTTTGTCTATTGTTAGTCAATCAGTATACCACTGAGCTACACCCCCACCTAATGTGTAGTGAAGGAGTTCTTCACTGAAGACATTCTGAAATACTTGATGGCTACTAGTAATATACCCCTTGTGTGTGTGTGTGTGTGTGTGTGTGTGTAGAGTTGTAAATTTAGCCTTCATTGTATGTCTCAAACCCAAATTCCAGGTATCTGTCACCTGAACTAATTTAAAAATTACTCAGCTATAGAGTTTGGCAATAGACAACTTGTTTTGAGAAGCTGGAGCAACGGTAATAGAGATGGAAACACTGAGGGCATTGAAAAGGAAGTCAAAGATACGGGTTTGGTTTAGATATGAGTTTTCAGACTGTTTTTGCTGTTGGAAGTAAGACAATAGCAGAAGCCGATGTGGGAAGACTAGAGATGAAACTTTGGATGGATTGGATTGGAAATGCAGGGAAAAAAAAAAAGCTGTGAGGCTATGTTTAAGATATACCTTAAATTTTGTTGTTCCTTGTTTCTTTTGAGACAAATTCTCACTATGTGGCCCAGGCTGGCTTTGAACTCATGATTCTCCTGCCTCAGACTCCTAAATGCTGGGATTATAGGTATGCACCATCGTGCCTAGTAGATTTAATATTAAATATGAGGAGAGTTTGGAAGTGGTTCAGTATAAATATAAGGTATGGCTTAAGAGGGACTTAGGACTGAAGCTTTGAAAAGAGTTGAAAGTGAATATTCTACAAGAACAGAAATTTTTCAGGACCTACCTGTTTGTAAAGGAAGGCATAAAGCGAAGGAAAGCAGTTCTATCTACTGTCAGGAAAGATCATACAGCTAGGAAAGACAGGAAAGTTTAACTGATGTTTGTTTCCAATGTTGAGTTACTGTCCTCGTACAGTAATTTATAATTACTTAGAAATTCAGTCTCTTCTGTAAAAAGTGATTTTAATATCTCTTCTTGGATGCTCCTTTAGACTCTTTCAAATCAAGGCTTATCCATGTGCTAATACCATTTCCTCACACACACACTGAAGTGACTTTCTTTAAAATATCAGCAAGCATACTCCCTAAATGCTTCACCCATGGGATTTATATTATAATCAAAATTACAAGATGAATAATACATTCCATGTCATTGCCAACTTTTCGTTTACACCAAGTGTAGTGCTACTTAATTAAAGCCTTGCTCTTTTAATAAGGATCTTTTGGAAACAACTGTATTGTAGTTGACACCTGTATGTGCAGCTTCTAGGTTAGGAAACAGATGCGCAGTCACTTGTTTCCATCTGCAGAGAATGGTGGTTAGGGTATACAAGAGTCCAAGATTCACCCTAGGTAGTGACAGTGACTGAAAGATTGAAAACTGGGATTTTTATTTGTACTTTATATGTTAAGTTCTCCGTATGTGCATGCGTGTTAACATTTTAATGATTGTAGTGTTCTCTTAGTTTCTACAGTGACTTTTACATATTGATATTCATTTTTCCTGTTTAATGTATTAAAGAACTGAAGCTCAGAATACTTGAATATAATGTTTGAGCATCTTGTCTAATTAAACTGTAGAACTGGAATTAAAGTCTACTTCTTTCTGACTTTCAAAGACTATAATTCTTTACATGGCTTGTGCAGTTTTATGTGTGTTTGAAATTTGAACTCTAACATCTTTGATGGCAACATTTACCCCAGTGTGAGAGCACACTGTCTCATAACTTCTTTCTCCTTTCTGTCAGTGTATTAGTTACTTCTCTGTTGCTGTGATGAAAACACTGACCAAGGGAGCTTATAAAAGGAAGAGTTTATTTAGCTTACAGTTGCAAACTGGCAAAAGTCCATCATGGCAGGGAGGCATGGCAGCAGAGGTACCTAGAGCAGAAGCTAAGCACTCACATCTTCAAGCAGACGCAGGAAGCAGAGAGTGACTGGAGATCCTGCAAGGCTTAGGAACTCTGAGGCTGCTCCCAGTGATGTGCTTCCTCCAGCATGGCCACACCTTCCTAGACTTCCCAAACAGTGCCACCCACTGGGGACAAAATGTCTGAATACTTGGAGCCTATGGGGGAGATTCTCATTCAAACCACCACAGTCAGCTTGAGAAGATTACATTGCTACAAGTTCATTCACTTAGGTGAACACATTGTCATTTGTTATTGTTAATTAAAGTATTTGCTGTTATACATTTATTATCATAGTGTTTGTTTTATTAGAGAAGGACTTGGGATCTTTCTGCCTCTGCCTCCTGAATGCTGTGAAAAACAGGTATGTCTCTACTACATTATGCCAAGCTAAAGAAAGTTTTGTTTCGATTTTGAAATTGGGTCTCGCTGTGTATCCAGGCTGGCTTTAAACTCAAAATCCTGCCATCTCAACCCCTGAGTGTTGAGTTATAGGCATGTGCCCATTCCCAGCTTAGTGTTAGATATTTTAAATCTTTATTTAAGCCTGCTGAAAGGTAGACCCATATTCCTTCAACATTTGTTATAAAACTCATACTTACCAGGTAGATTTGGCTGTTAATGTTTTATTATTTTTCAAACATTTAATTTAATATTCATATTACACATATGTTCTAATCAAGTTCATCTCCCCCAGTTCCCTCTGTGTCAATTCCTTTTCTATCTATCCTTTTCCACACTTTTCCCTCCCAACTTTATGTATTCTCTTTTTAAAGTTTTAAAATACTTGTTGAATTCATTTACTGTTGCCTATATGTGCCCGGTGTGGGACCAGCTGATGGAACATAAGTAAACTTTTAAGACCTGTATCCCTGAAAAAAAAAAAAAGAAAAGTAACTCTCAATCTCTCAGCAGTTATCAATTTCCAGTAGGTCCTCATGTAGTGAAGAGATTTCATGAGCCCCTCCCTATCCATGCTGGGCTTTTGACTGGCTTGATCTTGTGTAAGTCTTGTGCATGTCATCCCAGCCACTTTGAGTTCATGTGTGTATCTGTGCTGTCGTGTCTGGCAAATGCTCTTTCACTACAGTTGTCCACTGTCTCTAGCTGAAACAATTTTTCTGCCTCCTCTTCTGTAATGGTCCCTGCTTTGTGGGGAGGGAGTATGATACAGATGTCCATTTGGAGTTGAACACTCCATAGTCTCTTGTTCTGTGTGTTAACCAGTTGTGGGTCTCTGTATTAACTGCCTTCCACAGCAAGAAGAAACTTCTCTGATGATAGCTGGGAACTGTACTAGTCTATGGGTATAAAGATAAAGACTTGGAGCAGTTTATTACCATGACTATTTAGCAGAACAATAGTACTAGGTTCTCTCCTACAGTTACTATATTTACCTGTTATCTGTCTATCCCTCTGTCGTCAATTCAGTATAAATTTTAATAATGTTGAACATAAACCACAGACACCATCATGCTGCCTCCTGAATACTTCACCATGTTTATCATTAGAGGTCAATATTTACGTACATGTTTTTTCTTTTGATGTAAAATCTGCATTTACTGAATGTTCAAATCTTTAATGTTTTGTTTTTTTCTTTTTGGGGGGGTGTCTTTTGGGGACAGGGTCTCCCTGTAGCCCCTGCTGGCCTGGAACTAACAATGTAGACCAGGTTGGTCTTGAACTCAGAACCCTGCCTACCTCTGCCTCCTGAGTGCTGCAACTGAAGGTGTGCGCTACCATGCCCAGATACAATTTTTAATATTTTGATAAATGTGTACACATTTATGAAGCTGATAATCCTGTAAAACACTCTTGCAGGTGTTTTAGTCCATTTTAAATATGTAGGAACTAAAGCAAAGAACCACTATTTGTCCTGATTTTCATTGCTAATCAGTAATAAAACTAGAATTCAAACTTTGCCTAGGCTTCAGAGTTTGTGCTCATAAGTACATCTCACTGCGTCTAGAAGATCTTCACACACTGAGATACTCTTTTACATTACATGCCCAGATTTGCTGTTTGTCTTTAACATGATTGTGTAGACATGGCAGTGACATACAGGCTTTAGTGAGAGCAGAAAGAATGTTATGGAAACGTATTAGTTCCTCACAAGACACCTAGGCAGGGCAGTAGGAATTAGGAGGGACATTTTACCATGACAAAGTAAGTTCCCTTTATCAAAGGCTAGGGTGAGTCACCATATGACAGTCTCAGCTGGCATCTTTAACATTCCTCACGTATAAATAAAGTTGCCAGTGACAATGCTGAGGTTCAGAAAAATCTCTAAACACCACTTAAACAATTAAGAGTAAATAATGGTCAGCATTTTGTGTTAAAGCACTTTTTGCTGTATTATAATTCATAGGACATTGTTTATGTATGTGTAGTATACATATTCTTATTTTTCTACTTTATGGTTCCGAATAATAGTATTGATCATTTTAGAAGTCATACAGTTATGAATGTATAAACTTTTAAACATAGTAACTGAGTGGAATTCCTTTGTCTTTCCAAATAAAATACATAAAGTATAAAAATCAAATCATATTTTTTAAATGATAGGAGGAGGTTGTAGCACTTAAGTGAAGTGAAAAGTTGTTTTTAAACTCTGTTCTGCTACTAGTATTGTGTTTATTCCTCAAAACATGTATTAAAGGTTGACCAAGATTACTTTCAGTATTCAAAGGATGAAAACCTATCAAATAATTTGAAAAATAATCCTAATATTACTAAAAACTGAACTAGGGGAAAAAAAAATAAAAGAAACATATAGTTAGTAAAACTTTGCCGGTCACTAGAGGGCAGAGCAGTGCTGTGCTTTTGGCCTTTCATGCAATTTTCTCTTTTTAAAAGTTGCTGACCATGATGGAAAAAGATATCGATAAACAACTGAATAGAATTTTCTTTGTGTTCTTATTGTCTTGCCTTGTTGTGAAATCCAATAACATGCTTTGCACTTGAATCAAAGGAACTTTTTTAGCAGTTATATTGATTGCTTCTAAAAGGACATGATCATTTAGAAGAACATAAGCATCCTTGAAGAGAAAACGCTAAGGCTTAGAAAGAGTGGCACACAGAGTCATTCTACTCTGTGAAACACTCAGAATGGGACCGCAGGGTCGACATTAAACATGACTTTGCGACCAGTTTTTCACTAGCACTTAACTCTAAGAATTCACTGAAAGGCAGCATATCTTTTTGTTTTTCTGGTCAGTTGAATATGTCAGATCATTAACTGAGACCTGGAAATTTCAACATTGTAAGAGCAAATTAATGAACTCTAGCTCATTTGCTAAAATCTTAAAATTTGATCTGGTGCCTTCCATCAGCTTTGCTTCGTTATTTTTTTTTTAATTATTCTGATGTACTTTTATTCTGGTTTATTTTTTCTGATATATTTTAGAACTTTCTCAGTTCATTGTCCTATAGGGTAGAAAATTTACTTGCATTGTATAGAATATGAATTTGATTTAATAAAAATTGGGTTTATATAGTATCTATGTCTAATAAAAACAACACATATCAGGAAAAGTGCTAGGTTTTGGAGTCAGATCTGGGGTCCTAGTTATTGATTTGCTTGTGACCTCTGGCAAGTCATATTACCTCCATACTTTAAATAGAAAAAATGATATTTCCTTATTTGTAGCAAGTTTGCTTTGAGGATTGTGTGCGGGTGTATAGCTCCAAAGATAAAACCTGATGAAGATTAGTAGTGTCAATGGATAGACACAAGTTCAGGAAGACCTCAGCAATGATTATCTGGATGGTTGATTGTATCACAGCTCTAGTAACATTAGGACACCCTTTATAGCGTAAGTAGTACCATAAATGTAGTTTCCAAACCAAAACCTAAGTTAAGATTGTAACATCCTCTCTTTCTCAGACTTTCTCTGGCTGCTTAAGCCCTGCAACTGACTTTCAGCTCTGTATTTCTATCTGCTGGTTATTCTGTGTTTCCTCTCTCTGTGTTTCTCCTGACTGTCTCTGGTCTCTCTCTGTGTTTTTCTTGTCCCAGGCACCCTCAGGAAGACCCCAGGCCTCTAGCAGTACCTGGTATCATCTCCAGCATGTTGTAGATGTGAAGGACTCACTGGGATATTGAGAAATACCAGAGGCAAGTTGTTCCACTGTAGTAAGTCATTCAGCATTTATAAAGTGACTACTATTCACAGAGTAGCTGGTGATACCTCGGGGAAAAAGAATGAGTTAGAGCACAATACAAAAGACACAGGTTTGTACATTCTTCACAGGGGATCTTATAGACTGGCTACACATGCAAATGAAGGGCAGAGAATGCAAAGGATGACAAATAATTATAAAAAGTTGTGTTTTTTGTGCACCATGGAGACTTGGGGTTAATGAATTATAGAAAGTTAGTGGTATTAATGAGGTTTCCTGTAGAAATTTAAAATGAGAGTTTGAAATATGACTTGAAACATGACGAGGCACCAAAGGGTAGCAGTAATTTCTGTGAGGGCTTGGGCAAGGTTATTTGCTTGCCTCTGAGTGAACCTCGGTGGGGAGGCAGTCAAATGTTCTTGATAAGTGCTAGCCTAGCAAAACTTTACTTAAGATTTCATTCTTAAAGAGGTTTAGCAAGATACTATTTCTTGCCAGTTTTAGGACTTACAAAGTTTAAGGATAAATTGTGATTATGAAGTAATAAATAATATGACATAAACTTAACATATACTGTTAGGACAGTTTAAATGCTATGGCAAAATAATAAAACTTCAGAATAGCAATTCTGTTTTATTTTCATGCTGGGAATTATTTTTGCGCTTGTATTTTATCTGTACCACCTAGTACACACCACGATGTTCAGAGTTGAATATCAAACTTTGCTGCATATTGACTTCCACTGCAGACAGTTGTGTATCACTAGGCAACTGTTTAATAACACAGAATCTTAATTTCCTTGTATGTAAATTGCAATTGAAAATGTTTGTCGTGGGGCTAGAGAGGTGGATCAGCAGTGAAGAGCACTGACTGCCCTTGGTTCTCTTCCCAGTACCCACATGGCAGCTAACAACTGTCTTTAACTCCAGTTCCAGGGGATCTGATGGTGTCCTCTTCTGGCCTCCATGGGCATTACATGACACTGACTCAATACACATGCAGGTAAAACATTCACACACATAAAATAAAAATTAAAAAAATATATTTCCAGTGATGATAAGGTTATGACTACATATTATTTTTAAAAATCTTTAAAATAGTTTGTTCAATACTGGGTTATTTCTGACAGCTTTTTAAAAATAGAAAATGTTTAACAGGTCTTATAAAATGCAATATATAAGAAGAATATTTGTAGCATGTAACTAAAGTATAACATGAACATGAATATACACCTCCCCGTAGCTCAGGAAATGGAACATTACAGTGTCTTTGTAGTCCCCAGTATGTCCCTGCCATGCTCTACCTCCTGAATGTTAACCTCAGAATTTCTGTGTTTGTCTTAGTAGTTTTTCATTTACTCTCAATATGAAGTTTTGGTTGTGCCTGAATTTTCTTCTGCAGCACCTCTTCTCAGTATCATGTTGATGTGTCATTCCTTCTCATGTTTTCAATTCATGGTCATGGTTATTGTAGTCTTTTCTTGTACAAAAATGCCACATTTCACTTTCATTTGATGACTCTTGAGGCTGTTTCGAGTGTGTGCACATGTGTGTTATTGGAAAGAGAGTCTAAAGAATAGTTATACGGATTCCTGCCTTATGTACATGGTCTTTATCCAGGGTTTCTGTTCAAAAGAACTGTAAGGTCAAAGTTTGCCCAACTTCAAACTCCATAAGATAGTGGAATTCCAGAATTTGGTATAGTTTGTTCTAACTTTTTTTAAATTGTTAGATTTCTTTTCAATGTCGTTTTTTATTATAACACCTTAACAGTAACCCTGACAACCTCACTTTTTAATTTTTTTTATTCTTTGTAGCAGCTGTTTGTGTTTTTGTTTAACAGTAGTCATACACATTTTGTCAAACACATCTTTTCTCAAGCCCAGTTAAGTGTAAACATCGTGAATATTTACTCACCAAGGTTTTTTTCTCCAGAAAACTCATATCACAATAATAGAGTTATGATGAATTAAAACTCTCAACTACTCCTGACTTCTAAAGACAGTGTGTGCAGAGAAACACATACTTTTTTTTTTTTTACTGGTTTTCCCTTAATTCTAGTTAAGACAGCGAAAGAGTGACCCATAGAGAATTGTTTGCAAGCTGCAGTAATTTGATAAACGTGTTTTGTTTGAGAATGTTCTGAACCATCCAGTATATGGCTAAGTTATTTTCACCTCTCTCCCTCTCTGCCTTTACCCAGGTTTTTTCTCTTAGTAATCCTTCTGGTATTGGATTATATTTCTGTACAGTTCATTGTAACTTTAATATCAGAAGTTCTTCTTAACCTTGTGATATAAGTACTTAGTAGTCCATCATTTTAAGAGACTGATACCACTCTTTCGCCTATTGTAAGCCTTGTTGCTAATATGTACTACACCTGTTTTCTCAGGTTCCCGGGGAAGATCAGGGTTTAACCTGTTGCCTAGTTTTTAACTATTTAATAACTATTTATTAGCTATAGAAAGGAAAGATGTGACTGCAGTAAACACTCATGTTACTCTTTTACTCATGAATAATAATTTTCCTAAAGTCCCTGGGGGAAAATCATAAGTACTAGAAATAAGACTGTTAATTGGTAGATGTGTTAAAACACAAGTAAATCATATCTTCTCAAACCTCACTCTTGAAAAATGTGTGCGGTAGACCAGTGATCCCTAAGATGCCTTTTGGCACCAACATTTTACATTTGTTTGTAATTAAAATGGAAAATGGTTGCTGTTTGTCTGGGCACCATATCCACAGCTTGATTCTGTCCACACTACTGGACTTTCGGTCCATATTTGTGTCACAACAATCTGTCAGTTATTGCCTCTCATAACCATAACAAATAGGCATACGTTGAACTGTCCTCTATTTGTTTGGAACTGATTTTGCTCTAGAGAAAGAATACATTTATCTTTCTACCACTTGTTTTTGTTGTTGTTGTCTGTTTTTATAGTGAAAGCCTTTGGCTTCCCACTCCTAGTTTCAAACATCACAGCAAAAGCTTAAGTTCTGCTTTCTGGCCTTTGCTTTTACCAAAGGCTGTGGTCAGAGTAACCCATCCTGCCCTTTTCACTTGCTGTACTCTGTGTCATAATCCTATGTAAGTTTGACAGAATTTACACTAAGAAAAGAATCAGGCCAGGGAAGAATTTTGCATGTAAAAAATGAAAAAGGATAAAACGTTTTAATGTAGGATTCATTTTTTAAAATTCACTGAGGTATAAATCAGGTTTGTAATGGAAAAAATTAATCTTAGATTTTAGAAAACATGGAATTACTTATTATTGAAAGCATAGCTGTTAACCTCCCACCTGAGCCTCTATACGCTGAGTTCTTCTGGGCTATACAGTCATGGAGTTAAGAAACAGACTGTGGTTTTACTTACTGCTTACTTAACAGAACTCTGAGAAAACATGTTTTTCCAAGTATTCAGTTTTCTAAAGAAGCAGTTAGTACCATCATATATTGAGAACAGATACTTTTTGTTCCTCAAGAATGCAATGAGAGAAGCATACTTGCTTGTAAAGCAGAAATAGGAGAATTACATGAATTGAAAACTAAACTGATAAGAGAATGCTTATTCAAACCACTCTTCTACTATCTCTTTGATTAATGTAAAAGACTTGACCTGTTAAGTATGTACATTAATATTTCAAATTATAGTGATAAGTTTCTTTTGTAGAATTAATTCACTTAGCATTTATTAATTTGGTCAAAGCTTGAAAGTGCTTTGCCAAGCTTGCAACTCTAATTTAGTATTCTTATTTTAGTGTCTTCTGAAAGAGTCTCTGATTTCAAGTATAACAAATATTTAAAAAATAAAGTGATAATAACTTGGGACATCCTTAAACACAATATTTTGCATATTTTGTTCTTTTGCAACTGTTATACAGCAGTTGGTAATGAACATGAAAGCTCAAAGTTGATCTTTGTTTGGGTATTCAGGTAATTATGCCCAAAGTAGATCTATCTGTCTTATTAAAAAGCATTTTGTTAAAGTAGTTCTCAGTGACTTCCTTCAGATTTGTGTGTTGCCAGAAAAACAATGTTCATTTTTTCTGAGTTCATGTATAGATAAGAAAGCAATAAAATGTCCAAATGGGACTGTAATTTTGAGGAAATAGATGTGAGCAATAAATTTATATTCCTGAAGCTAATTTCCCAGTATGGCACCATTCATAGTTTCCTGTAAAACCATATTTCTAAAGGGCTGTGTACGTTTCATTGAAACAAAAATAAATCAGAGTGTCTTTTTGTAAAACTAATAGAAGAGAATAGAGCAGATGCACCTAAAGAATGGCTATTGTTTTGGGGAATCAGTGTCCCCAAAGATGCTTGCCTGGACACCAGCACATTTTTAAACAGGGTTTTCTTCTGTGTGTGTTAACTGTTTCCTCCCAATCCTCTGGATGTGTGTATTTCTTTCATACTCAGCCAGCTGACACTTAACTGCCTTTCTCTGTGCCTTCCCAGCACTGTGTCTGCTTTGAATGATTGTCATTACCCTTAGTGTAAGGTCTGTTTTGAGCTTAGAGAAAGTTTTATGGAGTTTTCTTTTCCCCATCTATTTATAGTTACTTGCTGTTATTTAACCCTATACAGCACCTACAGATGGGTTTGTTCTAACTAGATAGGTGATGGTGTTTCATTTGTGACTTCTGCCCTGCTCAGGAAACTAGGGGTTCATGTTTTCATCACTTTTGTGACATACCTACCAGGTGCTAAGAACTACTCTGGACCTAGGGAAATCAATGCTCTAGCACTCTTGAGTCAGACAACTTGTAGATTTCAAGGCCAAGGCAGGCAGAGTTGGCTAGCAGGCCCCCAGGATCTGCCTACCATTCCCCACACCCTAATGCTGGAGTTACAGGCATTTAGAGCCCTGCTCCATTTTTTACTTGAGGGCTGAGAACTGGAACCGAAGGCCTCATGCTTGTCAGCAAGTGTTCACACTCACTGTGTTGCCCAGTTGTTAGTCTTTAACAAGAAATAAAGTAAAGCTTATTTTTGGAATGGGATGGTGATCTTGATGTTGTTTTAATGATTAATAATTGGTTTGCAATTTTGAAAACATATATAAAAGGAGTTGAACAATTAAAGAACACTTAGGTTCTGATACCCAATGAATCCTACCAACACTAGCAACATCCGCCTCCACCCTCTCCTCTCCATTCTGGTAGGTTTTTGGGGAGGTGGCAGGTGGAGAGTTGTTTTATTTTCTTTTCCCGCTCTCCCACCCTTCTTCTCTCTTTCTCCTTTAAATTGATGTAAGGTTTTTATGATTTGTCACTACTTCCTAAAAACAACTTTGCCAAAGTGTGGCTAATTGAGGACTATCTGGAGGTTTCAGATTGCTCTTTAATCCCTTAAATGGGTTCCATTCTGCTGAACAGATTTTTTTTCCTCTTAATTGTTATTTTGCTCTGTAAGACCTGTATTTCCTTTGGTAAAGTAGCTTTAGTCTCACAGACAAGCAGCAACCATCTGAAATACATTCACTGACCCAGCAGAATGTCCTAGTTGCCCAACAGAAGAAATTACTTGATTTGGGGGCAGTATAAAGAAATCAAAATAAGCATTCACATTTGATTTTGTCACCTATAATACGTGTTTCTGTCTATAATTTCAAGCCTTGAAATCCATATGTAGTATATTCTGATGTTGAGATTTATGCTCAAACACCATTGAAATTGTTAATAAGAGAGTTTAAGTGACAAACCTCAGTATTGCTTATGAATTTTTTTGATCCCAAAGGAAAAACGTAAATCAAATCCTCATCTCAGGATTGACTTGTGAAAGCAAACATCTTAATATTATAAACAAGATGAGAAAAAAAATTATGTGTGTGTTACTTGGTGAAAAGCAGTGAATACTTTATTTCATCAAAGAAAATCAATTCAAAGAATGAAATGGACAAGGCCAGAAGCATACTGAGTGATGTCCCAAAAGGCATTTGGGAACTGTAACACTGAATGCAGCAGTGTAAAATATTCACACATTTTACTAGATCCATGTAAGGCTGTAAACTGATGGTCTCTCTGAGAAACCAATGTAGTAAATGCATAGGTCAGGAAAGAATATTAAGTCCCCAGTGTAAACTAAATATTCACATTTATTACTTTGAAGTAATAAATATTATACTTACAAATGTGAGATAACTTTAAGATTCCATTTTTTATATCCTTTTTTTCCTGAAACTTTCTATCTTCAAAGGCTTGACTTGTGATTTTCATCTCTATTATCTACAGAAAGATTGGTTTTGGAAAGTCCCAAACACCATGTCCTTCCTGACTAGTAATAGGGGGGACTTATTAAAGCCTGGAAATTTTTAAATGCTGTTTTTCATTTGGTCATTTTCAGATGCAGTGTATTCTTGTGGCTACAGTGTTGAACTGAGAATTAGAGCAGATGCCTTGTATTCACATGTGTGAGATCCTAAGGAGATCTTCATTTGAGCTCCCAAGTAGAAAACAAGATGATTAATTATTTTACATAGTCACATACAAGTCAGCACAGATTATTTGGGAAAAAATGTTCTTTTGTTCAAATTACAGTCTGCTAAGTAAGTATTAATAGAGTTTGACTTTTCCATAGGAAAATCCTAGCTATGCACTTTGAACTGAAGGTGATGTGGGACAGTATGACCCCAGTCTTCAAGCTAAGCTGAGCATAAAAAAAAAAAAAAAACCTAAGTAGAAAACATTTGGTGGCCCCTTTAGAAACTTGAAAATATATGTTTTTGAAGTGATGTGTTATATTATCACCATGTCTTCGAGCTAACATCTAAGTATCTAAGTATCATCTGTGAGTCATTTAGAGGTTGAAGCCAGGAATAGTTTGAGAGAGCAGCTGAAAGGAAAGATAGTTAGCATTATATTTGTTGCTGTGTTGTATAGTCCAGTGGAGTACAATGTGCCAAGATAGTTAAACATTTCCTAGAGAGTATTAGCATTTTAAATTTTATCCTTTTCAGTTCTCATACTGTTTTTTTTTTTTTAAATAAAATGTGCTTGTCACAGCAATGAGTACTCAGTCCATATCTTATCACTGTGACAAATACCTAAGAGGACAGTAGTTAAAAGGAAGAAAGATTTATGTTGACGCAAGGTCTCAGAGGCTTCAGTTCGTCCATGTTTGCTTGGTCTCGTTGCTCCGGGCCTGAGGCAAGGCCAGACATCTTGGTGGAGAAGACAGGATGTGGCCGAGCTGCTCACCTCAAGCATCTGAACAGCAGCAAAGACAGAGACAGACAGAGACAGAGACAGAGACCAGAACAAGGTCTATCTTTTTAGGACAGGTTCCAGTGTCCTGCTTCCTTCAGATCTTCCAGTACCAACTTATTATGATACCATCAGCGGTATAATCCATTGATTTAGGTCAAAGCCTTCAGGATTTAATCAGTGTTCAAAGACTGAGACCAAACATTTAACACATGAGACTTTGGGGACAGGGACTGGCACCTTGTGTTCAAGCTGTAATACTACAGTTATTTTGAATGTTGTAAGACTCTTGGTCACTTTAACTGTTTGACTTTTAGTGAAGTAGAAATTTTATATTTGGTGAAACATGTCAATGATGTTAACTTTTAAAATAATGTTAAACTTCAGTTGTCTTTAAAAATGTTAAGACGTTCTCAATGATAACTTAAAATGAAAAATTAATTCTGTGTTTGACTTTGTACTTAGCCTCAGCTCTCTTAGTCTTGAACTTGTTCTGGGACCTTGAGAAAATTTCATAATTTTACCTGGATTTCTTCTTTCAATGGGGGAGTTAAGTTAGATATTTTCTAAAGTTTATCCTAGCCGCGTAATCACATGATTGCTTTGAGTGAAGGGGTTTTAGTTTGTTTTATATTGAATAATAGAATACCATAGCCTGGGTTATATATAAAGAAAAGAATTGTTTTCTTTTGGCTCTGGATGCTGGGAAGTTCAGCATGAAGCTGCCATTATCTGACAAGGACTATCTCTCTGCTTTATCCTCTGGTAGAAGGCAGAAGGGTGAAAAGACCATATGCACTAGAGAGTAATCAAAGAGACGTCAAACTCAATTCTACAGATCCACTTTGAAGGTAATCAACTCACTCCTACAGTAATAGCATCAGTCCAGTCATGAGAACATGGCTCCTCATGAACCAACACTCTTTTTTTTAAAAGTTCCGTGTCTGGACCAGTGAGATCGTTCAATGAGTAAAGGCATTCACTGCCATGCCTGATAACCTGAGTTTGAATCCCTAGACCCAAATGATGGAAGGGAAGAATCAACTTCTTCAGGTTGTCTTCTGATCTCCACATACATGCTGTGGCATGGCCTCCCTCATCCTCCTATAAGCATATGTAATAATAATACTTTTTTTAAGTTCCAAATCTTACATTTAATTTTAAAATTAAGTTTCTAACATATACAGTTAGGGAGTCACATTAAAATCATAGTACAGTTGAAAATGAGTAGAAATAATATTAAGTCTAGTTAGATGATGTCAGTAGAGAAAAAGAGTCTCGCATTGACTTTTGAAAAAGATTTATTGTTTTTATTTATGTTCATGTATTTGTGCAGGTATATATGAATACATACATGGGCATGTGGTTGCCTGCAGAGGCCAGAAGAGGGCATCGGCTCCCCAGAGCCACCTGATGATGTAGGTGCCCAGAACTGAACCTGGGTCCTATACATGCTCTTAACTGCTGAGCCATCTCTCCAGCCCTTTATGTTGCTTTTAAACAGACATTTGATGGGGTTGAAAAGAGAATAAGTGATAGAGAAATTGCACACTATCATGGGTTGTGTGGGTTGTGATGACATTGAAATTTGTGTGATTACAGAAAGTAATTTTTCTCAGGTATTTTCCTGTTCTGTAGTAAAAATTAAACCATTAGTGAGAAAATGATCATTGAAAAATGTTTTTTAAAATCCCAGCATTTTTGTTTCAGTACCCACCTCTCCACCCACCCCTTAAAAGGGGGGAAAAAGGCAATAGAAAAAATAGAACTTATTTCCTGGTCAACAATGATACATTGCCCTCATAAAATCCATAACATAGGCAAAAGTCAAATACTTTCAGGTTATTGGATGAAGGGATTACTGATGAAAAGAGTCTTTTTAGTAATTAGTTTCTTTCTGTAGTTGTTCTTGATAAGAAATGACAAATTATTAAAAAGATCTATTTTGAAATTTTCTTATAAACTCTTATTCTAGATAATATTTATCTAGTATAAACTTGAAAATTGCTTTTTTAAAATACCACATATAGAATTATTTTAAAAAATTTTTAATTGGCAAGATTGCTTGTTTGAAAACACATCTTTAATGTCTGTGCATGCACCCCTTTAAATTTCTCTTTATGTAAAAGACTTAGAGAATGGTTTTTATAAAGAGCAGCTGATGGTAAGTTTTCAAGTCCTTCATTTAAGTTAGTGGACAGACATGAACTGTTCTTTACAGAGATGTATAATCACCAAATGTCAATTATTTTCCTTTAGAAAGAATATACAGCTATATTTACATGTGATATAATTTTGTTCAAATCATTAATGACACATTTTTCCACAGGAAAAATAGAGCTTTAGGACTAATCCCTTAAAGTTAGTGAGTGTCAAAAGATCCTGAAAATGAGGCATTCACATTTATATTTTGGGAAGTTCCTTGGCTGAATACCTTTGCCTGTTGGTTTTACTTTATTCTTTCAGAAGCTGCCAGTGACACCTTTGATCAGGAAAGGTGTATTTGCGTGTCTTAACATGTATCCTGCCATCCTTGTTATTGTATCACTAGCTTTTTAATTTGTTACACATTCCAAGTACACAGTAAGTTAAAAAGATCTCCACACTGAAATGCTAGACTTTTTATATCAACTCTGAAAGTTTTTGGACAGGAAATCTTTGCTCTAGTAATGACTTTGGGACTGTGGACATCGAGCTGGATGACTGATCCCAGTGTGTCACTGCCAAGTAGGAGGAAGACATTGAGAAGTGTGGTGCGGAGAATTGCTTTGACTCACCCTTCCCTTTGGCAGCCGCTGCAGGCTGGTGGCAGCAGTACAAAATCTGTGTACTTGCACATTTCAAAGCTGCTTTTCTTAGGCTCCCAGAGCAGTTTGTATAGAGGCGGAGCCAAAGTAAGATGTCTACAGAGACATTCTCAAAAGCAATTCACATGTAACCTACAAAGGACTCCTTTGAGATGTGGTCCTATCATTTCGCTCTTCAGGCTTCTCTCAAAGCCTTTGCTGAAGAAGTGGTGTTTGGAATAGCACTGATATGTTCTGCAGAGACGTTGAGCTGAAATCTGATGGAGAGTGTTTTAGGAAATTCAGCCTTAGAATCACTAAGACTTGGAAGGTGCCATCTCCAGGGCCAGATGAAGTGACCTGACAGAGATAAGTGATACAGCCAGCACACTCACTTGCCTACAGTCAGTATTTCCATCCGAGTTTCAGACTTTCACTTAATGTATATTTAATATGTCAGAATATGGATCTGTAGTAGCAAGACATAAATTAGAAAATAAAAATAATAGAGACATTTTAACCACAACTTAAGAGTTAAATATAAGCGCCGACTTCCCCAAATCTGATAGGAAGACAATGATACAAACTCAGACCAGGGAAAATGGAATTAGTTCCAAAACGAAAGAATGTGTGGTGTTCTCTACTTGCTCTGACAAATGATGAGAAGGAAAAGATATCATTTTTAAGGGGAACTGAGGACTTGTTTTCCCCTTCAAATACCCTGGTAGCCTATGAACTTCTTTGTGTGGCCCATTACTTTCTGAGCACTTTTGGAGATGCTGCATTCTTAGCTTCAGGGCGTTCAAGGCCTGTACCCGTGGAAAGCAGAAATGGTTCCCAGTACCTGTGCAGTGAACACCATAGATTTCTACTTTTGTAGCTGATGTGTTTGTTCCAGGAAGCTGCTGTCCTCTTCCCACAGTTGTGATGGTGGAGGAGGGACTCTGTTTTAGCACCCTTCTTTACCCTTCAGACCCAACTAAGCAGCAGTTTCTTACAGACTTAAAATGAATCTGTGAAACGTTAAGAAAATTTTTCTGTCCTTAAGGAGATTTTAATGAAAACATCCCATTTCTATTTGGAAAAGAATAAAAAAGTTAGTGTGGTTCAATGGAAAGAGTTCTAATCTTGTGATCAAGAGTTTAACTCAGCCAGTGACTGGCTTGGTGTGTTGGAGCTAATCTTTGATGCCTGTGGGTTTTGTTTTCCTCCTTTGTAAATTGGATGATATGCAAGAATTGGATTTGCAGTCCCATTTTATATAAAAGGAAAAGTGTCATTTTTTAAAGAATATCTCCTTAAAATGAAATTATCCTGTAAACTGCCTGTAATGCTAACAACAGCATTAACAAATGCAAAAAATTCTTAAAGAATCAGTTTTGACAGGCTGATGGCAACTCTTTTCAGAGTTTAAACTTTACACCAGTGATAAGTGCCCTTCAAATAAGTCAATAATTTTTGTATTATGATATGCAAATTTAAAAATGTAGAAAATTAGAAGCTTTCAAAATATAAAATAGCCTTTAAAAAAACTAATAAAACTGTTTTTAAAAAACTTCAAACCTCCCGTGAAACAAAGTCTAAGAATGAGTGTCTAATTATGATGACTCACATATTAATTTTATATGAAGAAGTGTATGATTATAAACCAGTAGTATAAATGCATTTGATGGCCATCTTAGCTTTCCATTTTGCCATGTGTATTGGTGCTGTCTGTGTTCAGCGTTGGCACTAAATTCATTTTAATTGGTCAGGACTTGTATTTTTGTCATACCTGATAGTATAAGAACTTTGCAGCTGTTCGGCTAGGGACATGGCACCACTTTCATGGGCTTTACAGGAAATCCTGCCTATTTCTAACTGTCAGATGTAGCTTAGTTACTACAAGTGAACTGTTTCTTCTTATAACAGAGTAAAAGTAATTACCTCCTATATGTAATTATAATTCATGCTATAATAATTATAATCTCTTATAATCAGTAGATCAATTGAATATGGTCAAATTTGTTAAATTGGATCTCCTTTCAAACTTTTGGACCTTTATTGGTCTTTTGGATGTCTTAAAAGATAATGATCCTGGTCCTATCTGTCCTTGTGGTGGTGGTATAGACTCAACTTCAAATTTAAAATCAGTATTGCCAGTCAAGCATGTGAATGTGGAGTGGTGTAGTATGGTGTGTGTGATAAGATTTTGTCCACCCAAGATCCAAATGAGGAAGTGCTGTAAGGGATGGCTGTTTTAAGCTCATTTAAGTGAATGGAAACTTTACAAAACATCCACTAGATGGCACCTTATAATTGTGTCTAGGCTTGGGCGCGACACTCTTTGACTAGAGGGTGTAACTGAAACTGAAATCGTTTTCTCAGAAGTTTGTTGATAAAAATATGAATCATGTAAACTTTAAAAATCACTTGACAGAATTATCACAATACAATTGGTCTCCTGTATTAATAATATTGGGAACTAGCTTTCCAAGTCATTTGAACTTTTTAATATATAAAAATATGGAAAGTATAGGAAAACAAAGTGGTCATCAGTTGTGTAGAGAATCTTGGTTTCTTTCAGGTATTGAACATCAACTGTATTTGAGGCAAATCTAACATATTTCCTGTATGGTTCTAAAGTTATTTTTCCTTTCAAACAAGGTTTGCTCTGTGACCCAGGCTTTCCTCAAATGCAGCATCTTTCCGCTTCAGCCTCTGTTGAGCAGTGGGATTATAGTGTGTACAAGTTAGACCAGCTTCAGAGTTTCCAAAGTTCTAAGTACCACTTGCCTGATCTTCTGAAACATTTTATGTTCATTTGCCAAATAATTATTAAGAAGCCAACAAGCTTAATAGTAGTACCTACAAGTTATAAATAACTTTGTTGTTCTTTGTTTAGCCTACTACTATTTAAAGAATTTATGTTTCATAGAAGCCTACAATATACCCAAATAGTTACATTTTGATTTATTGAATTATTAGATTTTAAAAAGTTAAAAAATAATAATAATTTCCAAATGAAAAAAAATCACTCATAATTCTATTATATGGAGAGAGGATGTTTTAAGCAATGTATTGATTATTATTCTGGGCCCTTTTGCCTCTGTTTAGGCAAATATTATGTGTGTTTACAAAAAAATGGAGTCATATTCTGTCACATGTGGTCTGTCCCTTCATTGTTCATTTTAAATGTCTTTTCATCAACACATGGATTTTGTATAGTTTTTAGTCAGTATAAATTGCTCCTGATGCTTTGTTTTTTGTGTTTGCAATAGAATCTTATTTTGTAGCTCTGGCTGACTTGTTATAGTAGTTTCCTACCTCAGCCTCCTGAGTGTTCAAATTACAGGCACATGCCATCCTGCTCAAGTAGATTATTTTAACTAGTCTCCCATTATTGCCCTTTTGTTTCTTTCCCTCTGTCTTTTTTTTCCTACCAATTTTGGCATGTAGAAGTTTTTTCTTTGTACTGTTTACTAATAATAGGAAAATATTAAAAGCATTTTAGGTTACACTAAGGCAGTATTATCATGAGTTTAGGATCAACCTTGGCTGCAACAGTGAGTGATAGCCAGTCAATCTGGGCTAGAGTAAGACCCATGTCTAGTACAACATGGACTTGTAGTAGCTCCTAATACTGTTGAATGCACTTGTTATTCATGTTAACGAGGTCAGTGGTTAGTAGTTGCTAATCATTCATTTCAAGTTGATTTGAATGTTTCATGATCAGTTGTAATTGTAATAACAACAGATCTTACTCTGTGTAAACCACAATTCTATAGTAGGTGTATCTGTGTATCTGTGTCTCATTCTGTGTGTGTGTGTGTGTATGTGTGTGAAAATTGGTTTATAGACACTATTGTTTCCCTGTCTTCTAATGAGGATGTGAAGATACAGAAAGATTATGTTATTCACCTAAGGTAGCACAGTTAGCAAGTAACCCAATAATCTGTGCATACATGTTTATGGGTTAAGGGCAACATGAGAGAGTCTGTAAAGTTTCAGGCAAATCACATGAAATACCTAGGTATAGACAAAATGGAGGCGAGCAGGTGTCTGGAATTGCTCTCCAAGACATATTTAAGGACCTTATTTTTTTTTTTTACAAAAGATTGAAGATTCATATACTTGTTTCAAAATGGTATTGGTGCTATTGGGTTTTCTTATTGAATGTGTGATTGTAAATTGCAAAGTTCCTGATATAAATAATATGGATTAAAGTTATGTTTGACATAGCTAATATCTTTCTTTGTAACATGACATGAGCAGTGTATAATTCTTGAAGGTAATTTACATGACATAGTAGTAATTTGATCAGAATTTAGTCTTGTGAATTTGGGGAGGGGGTCATTTAATTATACTGTTCAGAATCTATGAATTGTGTGGTTCTTTAACTGAAGAAACATTTATTTAGTGGACATTTATTAGGCATCTAATATCTGCTGGGTATAATAATAGCATTTCCCACTGAATGAAATGCAGCCTCTTCAAATAGGACATGGTGTGACCAGCAATGTTGAAAAGATCTCAGAAACAATAGGCCTCTGTTACAGTGGTTGGGCACTTGAGTTAGCATTGTTTCTTTATAGAAAAGAAAAATAAATAAAAGCAAAGAACTACTAGTATACTCCAGGCTCTTCCCTCTGAAATTGTTCTATGGGGTTTCTATAAAGGCCCTTCCCATCTTAATGTTTCACTATCTAAAATGATTCATGAAGAACCTGAAATTCATTCTTCCTCAAAACATTTTTTACAATTTTATTTATTTTTATTTTGTTTATGAGTGTTTTGCATACATGTATGTAAATGCACCTGTATTGTGCAGTGACCTCAGAAGACATAAGAGGGCATTGGAGCCTCTGGAATTAGAGTTACAGATGGTTGTCAGCTGCCATATAGATGCTGGAAACCTAATCCAGGTCCTCTGTAAGAGCATCCAGTGCTCCTAACTTCTGAGCCATCTTCCCAGTTACCCTCCAACCACATTCTTAAGTGAGCATTAATTTATTGCATTACTCGACACCTGTCTTATTAGAACAACATAGCCTATGACAAGCAGAAATAAGCCAGAACTGGAATTTTGAAGCAGAAATTCTGGCAGCAATTACCAGCTGCAGCGAGAAAGCATGATGTGAGTCCCAGGGGTCAAGGAGCTCTGGGAGGGACCAATACACGTAAGAGAGAAAATTTTAGATTCCAGATACTTCCTGCTGAACCATAAGAACTACTGTGGCAAAAGATGGTCAGACATGGACAAGGCAGGAAGATGGTCAGACATGGGCAAACGAACTGTATTTTCGAATGGGAGAGACATGGAGAGACCAAAACTTCCTCATTGACCACATGGAACTGTTTGGTTCTTAGAAAAATCTGGATAAGTTGTTCATAGAACAGAGGAGAAAGTGGCATTTCTGAATACATCTGAGCTCCTTGTTTTACCAGAACTGCTTCTGAGATAGACACACTTACCATCTTTGGTTATCCCTCCTCTCCAGGGAAAATATCCTCAAGTCCAAATAGAACTTGAGAAGTCCAGGGTTTCTAAAGAGAGGCCAAGGAGCACAAGGGACATCGAGATAGTCACGCAGAAGCAAGAACAGCTTCTTCACAACATGAACACATTGATTGTGATGCAGCCAAGTCCTGAAGGACTGGGATTTGCTGCATCTGTCAGTGTAAATTGTACGACTGGAAGAAAGAGCAGAGTGAGGGCAGGTTTTCAGTCAGAAACCAGGAAAACCAATGCTTATGTAATATTTAGAGGAAACGTTTCTGATTCTGTTGAGTTACCAGGTCTTGCTACATACTAAGGCCTCTTCAGTTATTGACATCTCCTTCAGGCTTGCTGCACATATGGATAAAGGAAACACACAAGTTTCAGCTTGCATAATGTCATTGAAATTTTATTATGATTTTTAAATGCAGACTTAAACAGTTCCAAGTAACTTTGCATTGACCAAGTAGATTTGATTTTTATTGTTCTTTTTCAAGTTTCAGAGTAGCATTTTATATTTTTAAAATGACCTATCAGCTTTGCATTGCTCTGCTCACTAGTGAACCTAAACTCGTGAAAATATTCTTTCTCTGTGGGTCTTGAAGAGTGTATCTATCTTTATGTGTGCTTCTGCCATGGACTAACAGAGGAAAAAAGGCTCACTAGCTTCCTGCAGTGCTGTGTAACATGATAGTTCAATAGTTTAAGCCATAAATATTATACTAATACATAATCAGTTACATACCTGTTTTACAAAGAGCATATCAATTTGGATACTTATAAATAATCACAAATAGAAATATCAGCTGGCAGACATTTTATGACATCAGAATTATAAACATTCAGGTTATATGGAAACTGTTATGCCAGTCACAAAGACCATAATGATATAGTAAGTGAACACTGTGTGTTCTTGAAATGGCTGGGGAAAGGAATTAGTAATGTTATCACTGAGGGAAAAGACTTGCCAAGCTGGCTTTTTAAAGGAGTCTTAAATAATTTTTAAAGTTGAAATTTGTATATAGTATGTAGAGCAGTGATTCTTAACTAGATCCCACCACCCTCCAGGAAGTGTTAAGAAACTTGTGAGATATTGCTTGGCACAGTAAAGGCAGGGGATTGCTTTATCCTGGGATTCAGAGGTGGACCAAGGGGTGGGAAGGTAGACTAGATACAAGATAACTCATCAGGGAATGAAAAAGTCTTGCCAATAAAGATTAGTCCCACCCAGAATTTCAAAAGTGTCCTCATGGAGAAATACTGATTTAGAGTAGTGTATGTCACTGTAAGTCGAGCAGAACCAAGTTAGTAACCGAATGTTCCCACCATTTGTACACTGAGGATGCGTTCCATGTACATGAAATAAGGTAGGTGGTGCTGTGGTCCTGTAGAAATTCTGGAGGTTGCCGTGCTATTTCACCAAGATAGATTATCTTGTGGATAGTTTTACTCAGTTGCTTATCTAGGGGTAAAATTTTGCTTTCCCTGTATCAGAGTCAAGCCTAAGCAATGGGAGGAAATAGATATTAATTATCCATATCTTATACTTGTTGCCATAAAAGTCGATCCAGATCCTAGTGGAGGCTCAGAGCCTCTGGTCCAGCTAGCACTGCAGTCAAGCGTGGTGTGAAATGACAGCATGCACTCGTCCCTCTTCATAGCTGTGCAGCATAATGAAATGCAGAGCCTAACTTAGGAAGGACAGTCAGGCCTGTAAGTATACTACATGGAAACCAACTTTGTTCCTCCTTTTAAAGACAAGTTAGAAACAAGGAGGGAGAGTAGGACTGGAGTGAGGAAAGGGAACTCGAGCTGCAAACCTTCCTTAAAGACAGAGCATTTCCTTCCTTCACATGTTGGTAAGATTACATGATTCACTGTTTTCTTAAACTGTCTCTGACATTTGTTCCCAGGCTTAGTTATTTCGAGGACAGTTCACTTATTCATCACTTAATGAATGCACTCTTTATAGTAGCTATGTTTCTACTGAGTATGGAAGACCTGCAAAGAAAAGAATCTCTATCCAAGGTGATAATGTCATAGGAGCTGTGTGAATTTAATACTACAGGGTGAAGCGAACTTGCTGAAGAAAGTCAACTCTGGTCTCTAATCAATACATGGAAATCACTTAAGTTCCCTGGAAATGAGGCAGAATAATGTTTGTACTCTCCTATAAGACCCCAGAACATTGGCTAATAAGCTAGGATGGCCCTGTCACAAACATAGACCGCAGAGTTAAAATTCACTCTTAATTAGACTATGATGTGTTGAGAGTCTTTTTTATTTCTATGTATAATGAAGTAAATGCTTCACGTCTTAATACTCACACTATAAAACCTTCCGCAGTAATTGAATTACAGACAAAAAGGCCCATTTTCCATAGTTTCAGTAATTAAATAGTGAAGCAGTTAATTTTGAACAAGTGTGAAAAAATGTCTGTTGGTGATAGAAAGGAAGAGAACATGACTTTCCACCTCAGCATATGGATTTGGTGCCTCAGAAATCTGATACTCCAGTTACTTTACACTTAAAATGCTTGGTTTTTGAATAACTCATTGGTTTCTCCTTATAAAGTAATAGATGTCAAATGAGACTCACACTAAAAAGACAATGTTAGGTATCATCTTCAATGCACTGTCCTTCCTATCTGTATCTATCATGAACATTTTGGTGTTTAGCTTTCTAATATTTTCTTTAAGCCATATACATTTTGTTTGTTAGTTTCTTTTTTTTTTCTTCCATCATATCAAATGTATTGAATAGAAACATTATCCACGCATTCCACCACAGAAGAAACCTCCATTACCTAAGAAAAATTTACAAAAGAATAAATTTCTCTAAGAATTTAAAATTTGGTCTGCTTACAAATTAATTTTCTGCATAGCTTTCAGTTCATTCATTCAGTCACTAATACATTTTTATAACTCCTATTTCACAATTACCAGAACATTTCAATTCATTTAGGACATTAAATTTGGGGAAAGATCCCCATTTAAGATGGTTCACTTTGCTGTTACTTACAAAAGTGGCAGTGTTTCAGCTTTTCCGTGGAGGGCTGTGGACAGCCATTGATAACTGCTTACTGAAGGCACTGTGACAGAGACTGCATCTTCAAGGGTCTGTGACTTCCCAGCTTTAAAAGAGCTTCACCAGTCTTGACGACCTGACGAAAGAAGGGACTATCTAAAGACCTAGTTGTTTGCTAATTGTATATCAGTATAATGAAATCAGCTGGCTTCCATTAGAATGTGATGAATTTAAGCTAAATACTTACTGTTTACAGTATATTGGATTTCTAAGACAGTGAAAGGAAGCCAGTCTACTACAGAAAAAAAATCCTGAGCTGTGAGATACCCCCTCAAATTCCTGAGGGTCATGTCTAAGCAAAAGTAATAAAAAACTGACCTTCTTTCTGTGGGAATAAAACCAAACTGTTACTATAGGTAATTAAACAATGAACATTAATCCACATTGAGACTTTTACCCAGTGACGATTATAAAACTGGAGACTGATTCAGGACCAGACTGGGGGGCCTGAATCTTGACTTTGCCTTTATAAGCACATCTTGTATATGGCAAGCTACTTGACTTTGTTGTGACTTGAGGATTTTTAAAATCTGTAAATTGGTGATGAGGATAGTAGCTTTTTCGTGTGATGCTTCAGGATTAAATAAATTAGCACAAAGTGTTCCTGGGAGGACCCAGCATAGCCTAAGTACAACTTCAGTGTTTGCTTCTGTTATGATAAATACGTGCTCTCTGCCAGGCACTTTATGTTACTAGTCAGTCAGCCTCTCCAAGTGGATAGTGGATGTTTTATTTATATTTTAATTGATGTGAAAGTAGATTTCAGTGGAAAAAAGACAGTTTTCAAAACCACAGTCAATAAATGGTAGAGTTGGAATACATATCCATATCTTTCTAATTTCAAGCCATTTAAAAAAATTTTTTTAATTTAGTTTCTTTTTCATTGGAATCATGATATGTACAAGTTACTGAGATGCATTTTGTGTAAAAAGTATGTATTGATTTTTGCTGTCAAAATTCTGGTATCCTTTCTTATTTTATTTCTGTTTTAGTATCTTATATTTCTCAAAGACAGTGGAATTCTGGTTGTAATGTTTTGTTATGCCTTTGTGTATTTTAGAAGCTACTTTCCAATGTGTTCTCTATCTTTGTAAAATCACTGTCATTGGATAAGTATGGAAAGTAGCATTTTCTTTTTCAGCTATTTTCTTAGACAAGGAAATTTTATGATATCATAAGGATTTGTTTGTGGTCACAGTTTGCCTTAATGCTGTCACATCCAGTGACTACAGATTTCTTTTTTGTTTCATTCTTCAGTTCTACTTCCAAATGTTTTACTGTTCATGTTCTTATACACTGAGGGAGCTAGTGCTACCATGTCAATATGTCAGTCTGTATATTGAGTGCTGACCTTGTCAACAAGTCACAAACTTATTTTTAAACAGAACCTTATCTTTTGGGAGGTTCAGTGCACATATGTGGGTGCATGTGCAAGTGTGTGTTTGCCTGTGGGTGCAAAGGCCAAAGGATAACTTTGGGTATCATTCTTAGGACATCATCTTACCCCTCCCTGCTTCTGGTACAGTGGCCTAGAACTTGCTAGGTAGATAAGCTGGCTGGCCAGTGAGCCCTAGGGCCTACCTGTCTTCCACCTCCTCAGCACTGGGATTGCAAGTATCACCATGTCTGGCTTTTTTTTTTTTTTTAAGAGTTCTGGAGATCAAACTCAAGTTTTTGTACTTTGAAGGCAACCACTGTACTGACTGAGTTATTTTGTCAGCCCCCAAGTACAGCTAAGTTTTAGGGTTTGTGTGTTTCTCTACTTTGTAGAGTATGTTTGTGTTTCTTTGTATATGCACATATTAACTTTAAAAGCATAGTACTTTTCCAGAGTGCTCTTCAGAGAAATTCTACTGTGTGCTGAGAAATTTAAACCAAAGATTACCAATTATCCTTGTGGTTGGTTCAGTTAGAACCTATTGTTCTCCCTACTAACTGAACTTTAAAGGCTATTCAATATAAAAATAAGATCCTCGCTGTTACTGTACTATGTCAGTATCTTGTTTCTTTGCATTAAAAGTCACCCCCATGGAAAACTGTCTTATTAAATTCTTAGACGTGGTGACTTTGTAGGTAAAAAAATATTTTAAATAAATGACATAATGTGATATTTATAATCTCTACTAGTTTTAATGGAATTGTAGGAAACAAAAGATTTTTCATTGTTGTAAAGTATGCTCGCTTTATAATATAGGCTGCATATTATAGATTTTGTTATGTACCTTGAAAGATTTGCTTGTAGATAGGTTGTTTCCTGCCTTTCATCATTTTGTTTTGGTTTTGATTTTTTTTTTTTTTGCTTTGTTGTTTTTATTATTACAGATGAGGGGTTGGGGCAGTGCCATAAAGGTAGTGGTCCTTGTTTTGAATGGTTTTAAAACATGGACACCTAATTAGGTATTTTAAAAAGTAAAGCTGGCTGTCATGGAAATGCAGTTGAGGGTTACTATAAATGGCTTTTAGATGACCTCTGCCAAATCAGTAGCAGAGTCAGCAGTGTAATCTGTGGAGAAATTGAAGAACAGAAAATAAGAATTTATAAGCTTTAAAAGCCAGTAGGTTTTTGTTCCTGCATTTTTAGAACCACAAGAGTTTTGTTGTCATGGCTGTTGGTGTGTATATTCTTTTTGAGATATTTTGTCATAGGACAAGGGTCCTTGAGAAACTGTCCTTGAATAGCTGGTTTCCTGTCTGCTATACGTCTCTCATTAAAATAACGGGCTGAAATTGCCCTCTAGGAGCTTTTCCTGTATTGATCAGTTCATTTCAGAGGCTGAATGGGAAGAAAAAGCTAAAAGTTCCTCCTGCCATCTTATTAAACCTGGCAAATTTCAGTTTTAATTCTACAAACAATACTTTAGCTATTTGTGTCTTAATAAATGTTGCAGGTACAGAGTACTCTCCAGTTTATAATTTGGCAAGGCAAATAAAGTATATATGTCTAAATTAGGCATGTATTACATAATAACCATTTGTTCAATACAGATCCAATTTTTATATCAATGTAGAGAATAAAATGTTTATTTTAAATCAAGCCTGGTGGTGCAAGACTGTAATCCCAGCACTCAGGAGACTGAGGCAGAAAAAAGTTCAAGGTCAGTTTGAGTGACATAGCAGGTTTGAAGCAAGCCTAGGCTATACAACAGGAGCCTGTCTGAAACTATACATGCATACACACATTTAATAATGTTTAGTTCTGCCTTAACCTCTTGTGGACTCCATTTTATAGATCTTTAAATTGATTGTGATTTGGGCTATGAATTCAGTTCTGAAAGTGTGCAGTTTTATTTGTGAATCTCAGTTATCTGTTTCATAGGAGTCAAAATTTAGAAATAACGTGAAAAGAATCTTTTGACTTCTAGTTGAACAGTAGATTCTAATTTTAATATAAGAATAGCTGTTTGTGTTCATTTTTTAAAACTATTTTCAAAGGTGTGTGTGTGTGTGTGTGTGATAGATATCTGACCAGTAATTGGTAAGTGATTGCCTTATCTCTAGAGGACATTCCAGCCACGTCCTTGTTGGGCATAATGCAAGGTGGGCCTAGCCAAGCCACCTGCTAGGAGGAACAGAGGAATAGCTCCTGTAGGCATGGTGTTCTGCTCTGGCTAGTTGTGAGAACAGCACCTGGAAAGAACCTGCCTACCTGGGGAGAAACTTACTATTGGCTGTATTTGGGACCCTATCCCATAAGGTCATTGGCTATCCAGGCCTATAAGAGCTTTTGTATCTATTTAGTAAACAAATTCGCAGTACCACGTTCTTGGCCTCCTTCCCATCCAACTCCCAGAGTTCGCATCTTAACTCTACATCTACTCATCCCCTCCCCACTCAGGCTGACCCTGAGTGCTGAGACCTCCATAGGTCTTGAAAACTATGGGTACAGAATCCCAAACACTAGGTCTTGGCAGTGGCTAAGATCCTTCATGTTTGTGATGAAGTGGTCGTCATGCTTGCATCTCCCTCATCCCTCCTCCCTTCCTCTTCTGTATACGGCTTTCTTCATCTCACCTTGTCTGTGATATTTGTAATAGTAGAGCAGAAATTGGAATTCAGGTTGACTCTACCTTCAAGATGAACTTTGGAAGTTTTGAAAGTTTGTATAATACAGTCCAGGATATATGGGAAACACTAAATAAAAGAAGTCTTACTAGTGAGGTGATTCATTTCATTTTATACTAATTTAATATAATTTATGTTTTATTTTTGTATTTTATATATAATGAATCAAAAATTTCTCAACAAAATAACTAGATTCTGTTACTATTTATTTTTTATAAAAAGCATTAAGTGAACTCAAAGGTTGTTTAATAGTATAATTTTTAAGGTAGTGATTTAATTATAGTTAAGCTTGTTAATTAAAGTGAAGTTAAACTATACTGAATCATGACAGTCCTTACCTCTTAAAGGAAATCACAGTTTAAAAATGGAAAGCCAGTTACCTTTTTTTCCTTGTTCAGTTTTGTTTTAACCTATTCCACTGATCTTTAGAGTAATACAAACCATTTGGGGGTTAATCCTGTGTTTTAAAGGTGCTGTGACAATTTTGGAGTCTGTCTAAAGCTACTAGGTATATACTAGTGTCAGGCAGCAGCAGAGCCTTGCAGCTGGATACTGGGACCCAGTGCTGCCCTGCAGTGTGCCTGCTTTCCTGGCTGTTATCCCAGCAAGCTCCTCTGTGTGCCTCAGTTGCCTTGCCCCTAGAAAATGCCCAGTTATGGTTCTTATCTCATAGTGTTCTAGTGATTAAATGAATTAGTAATTGCACAGAGTTAGAGTGGTACCTGGTGCGCACCTAACTCAAAAAGGGAAAAAAGGCATACCGGCATACTGCTGCCCTTCCTTCATCATCCCGTAGACTTCTGGCCTCAGTTTTAACTATGAGTATATACTCATTTCCAATCAAAATGTACTTTAATAAGTTGAAAATGTTCAAAGTTTCTGAAAAAGAATTGTTACTTTTATTGCATAAGATTCTTTTTTCAGCTTCGCAAATCCTTAATATTATGGGTGACACACATTTAGAGTAAGACTGATTTTGCAATATCAAATCTTGGTGATTTATCAGAAGAAACTTTAAACCATTCTAGAAGGTAGACAGTAGAGGAATCAGTGACAGTAGCATTAAAGATTTAGCAGTATCAAGAATATAGCACTTTCAGAGGTTAAGGACAGGTGCCTCTGTCTCCTGTTCATTTATGAAAGCACTTACATTGCCCATAAATCTTTCCATCAAGGGAGCTCTCAGTGTTCTGCTGGGTCCTCTATGCGTTGAGCCGTGTGAGGAGGCCTAGGATTCAAAGGTCTGGGTCTGTTCACACTTTGGAGAGTCATCTGCAGTTTTACTTCAGCTGCAGTTGGCATGATTCTGGGTAAATGCAAAAGTATGACTAACTAGCTTGAATATCCACCTGTTAGGGACATGAATCATCTTGATTCTTAGTTTACCATTGCATAATAATTCAAATGCTAAGTTATCTATAAAGTAAAAAACTTATATTCATTGGGGACCTCTGCAGCTTTACTTTGAAGACATTAGTTTTTTTTTTTTTCCTCTCTCCAGAGGGAAAAGTGCTTTTCCATATACCTTCTAAATAGGTATTGGACTTTTGATTTTGTTTTATTTGGGTCTTTTGAGACTGACTCTTGTTATATGGACCACAGAAGTCTTGAACTCTTAGCTTTAGGTGTCTTCCTCAGCCTCTAAAGTAACTAGTATTAAACTGCACACCATCACACATGACATGGGAAATCTTCCCAAAATGCTGGAAAAAAAAATGTTTTCAATAATATAAAATCTAAGAACACATGAAAAATGTTTAAAGTATCAGTACATACAACCTAGTGAAGGGATGTGGTATTCATGTTGTAACTGATTCCTAAATTATAGAATCTGGTGTTGAATCAACCAGGGGGAAAGTATAAATATTGTGGGGAAAAGACACACAAAATAGTCATTTCAAAATATCTAGCTCTATAAATAAAGCTTTCATGAGTATAAAGCTTATTTGGGGGCTTTGTCTCTACCCTTGTTGGGGAGAGGGAAAATAGAGATCTTGCACACAGGTAAGTGAGAATCTACAACACTGCCTGGGTATAGCTGGAGGTAAACAAGTAAAAAAGTCATACCGTAGAGTGATAAGTAGGGCCAGTTAGACCAAGCTTTAAAAAAAAATAACAAAACTTTATTCATTGTTAGCCCCCCCTCCCCCCCGCCTCTCTCGGGATGGTGCTTACTACAGCACATGTTTGGAAGTCAATTCTCTCCTTTCACCTTCCATCTTGGGTTTACGGGATCAAACTCAGGTCATCAGGCTTGTACAGTAAGAGATTTTTTCTACTAAACTATCCAAACAGCCAGAGACGAACCTTCTGATTCTTGAAAACCTTTCATTGTTTTCCTGTTAAGATGCCAATTTCATCACTGAACGTGTGTGACTGTAGATCCTTTTTCTCTGCTCTGCTGTGAGAATCAGGATGGACACTACTGTTTTGTTCTGAGTCTGGTACCACCGTTTGTTTTCCTGTAGTTCCCTGCCACTAGCAGAAAGCAACTCTACAACAAGAGAAAGTGAGCACAAGAAGCACAAAGCAGTATTATACTTTTCAATGTTTCCTGATTGTCTTTGACTATTTCTGTGTGAATGCCAACAGAGTTGGCATTTGAAGTGTGTTCTTCTTTATGTATGACATTCCCCTAAGTACCTAGCCAGTTCTTAATCTGATATTTCAGAAATTGCCCAGCCACTTGACTCCCTTACAGTCATCCTGAACTTTAGGCACTTACAGAACCTCCCTACCCTGGTGTAAGGCAATGAGCCCAAAGTAAAAGCCAAGTTAGAGCTGGCAAAGTTGTAGAGTATAAAGCACCAGGAACCTAGGTTCAGGGCAGGGAGTACCTTCAGCAGTATGGGTGAGTTTAAATATTAAAGTGTTAAGGGTGACTAAGTTGGAGCTCTCAGGGGAAATAAAGACAATTGTCTGAATTCTCCAATGCCTTTGATAACTCCCAAGTTCCAGAGGTGAATGGTGTCAATCAGAATGTTGCATTGTATAGTAGGCTCCTTGCTCTCTGATGGTTTACGCCACATTCGTTGCCATTGCATGCTGTCTGGTTCCCAAATGGTTTCATCATTGTATAGGCGCTATATCACAGCAAGTCCCTTACTGGTTCAACTCATCTTTCACAATCAGTGCCACTTCTCTTGCTGTAAGTCCATTAATGGGTCCCCAAAAGGTTGGTTTAGGATCAAGAGGTCTCAGCAGAGGCTCTGTAGAAGGGCTTTGCTCACTTCTCCAGGGCAGGCTTGGCAGTCATCAGAGCTAAGTAAGCTTGAAAAGCTCCACAAAGCAGGCAGATTTCTCATTTTACTCCATGAGGAAGCTTACCTTCCTGTTTGAGAAAAGCTGTGTGTCATATAATAATGTGTCTTGCATTAGCTGTTAAATTGTGAACAAGGACAGGTTTGATGTATTTTTCCCCATAGAATCAAAGTGACTAAGTATACATTTTTTTATGTGCCAATGTTTTTTCAAAATTTCACCAAACTTTTTAATCATTTTATTGGTGAATATTAATTGCATGAAATACTGAGTTTCCTTATAACATTTTCATACAAGCATATAATATGTTTTCATAATATTTACTTCCGCATTTATTATTATCTTTAGTCTACCCTCCTCTGTCATGGCCCCCCTCCTCTTTCCAAATAGTCTTGTTTCTTTAAATCTAGATTCCCTACATGAGAGAAAGCACATAGTTATCTTTCTGAGTCAGGCTTATTATATAACAATGATGATTAGTTGCCTTCATTTTCTTAAAAAAATAATTTCATTCTTCTTTATGGCTGAATAATACTCCATACTTTATCCAGTCATCCTTTCTTAAGCAATGTATTTTATAGTCCAGCAAATACCTGATCATATATGAGGACGTTTTTGTACAAAACATACTCTGTATTTTTGCTTACACATAAAAAAGTTCTCAGTAAGCATAGGAAGTTTCATGTTACTCTGGACTTATAAAGCAGGTTTCCCTCTCATGCTGTGTTGCCTGTGGAAATAGCAATCTGTCTGATATCTGTTAAATGTAAGCTTTGATCGTATAGAATGCTGACTTTAAAGCACTGAGAACTCCTGATGCTTTTTCCATTATACATGTCAGAGAAATTAGATGGAGATGCATGTTCTGTCTGTCACTGAGGCATATTTATTAGTTTATAAAGATCCAGCCCTCATGGGCTATCATTCACAAATACTTCTGAGAGTATTTAAGAGCAAGAACATCAATACTTAAAAAATGTAAAGTGAAGTACAGGAGTCTCTAACATGGACTCTGTTCCCTGTTCACTCCCTTCCCCTGTGTATTCAGTCAGAATTGCTAAGCCTATGTGAAGCATTATTTTAAAATATGACTGGAAGTTGGTGATTCTCTAAATACTGAGAGACACTAATAAAATGACTTAAAAGCTTTAAAATTGAGTTGTTTTTCCTTTCAAAGTAAATATATTGATTAAACACTAAAGTTTATGACACACTTTAGATGTAAGAAAGCACCTGTGTTTGGGGCTTACAGTACAGGACATTTACTGCTGTATCTCTAGTGAGAGAATTAATGGCATCTGAAAGATGATGTGTATCTCTCTAAGGTTCATCTCACTGAGCTGTAAAGTGGGCATAGTTATTCCTACTTCACAGGATTGAATAAGAGTACTATAAAAAATAAATGAATATATAAAGGCTTTACAAGTTATGAAGTGGTAGGTTTATAATGAACATCATGAGACTGAGTTCATAATCAGATAAGACAAAGACGCGGTTAATGTAGATCGGTGGCACAGTCAGTGGCAGTGCTGGTTTTTGTATTAGAAAATATATTTGGAACTTAGTGAAATGTACTCAATCCCATATTGTAAAGTGATTTATTAAAATTAAGATACAACTTTTTAGATATGTCAGAAAATGACCTGATTATTATAATAATCTATCTTTGAAGAAGAAAGTTGAGTGCAAAACAGCTTGAGCTCATTGGCATTCTATAGTCTCTTGTTGACTATATTCTAGCTCTTGTGACCCTGACAGATCATTGTCTGAGTGTAACATGCCCTCTTCTGTTCCCTGCACATTCTGCCACCATGTGAATACAGAAAAGTAAGATTGCAAAAGACCAAAGAGACAAGGAGCTGACTTAACAAACAGTGATCTTAGTAGAGTAAGGATCGTACTTAGGTTGACTCAGTCCTTGGATGACTGTTTTGCTCTAGAATCAGCCACTGACTTACCTTAATGGCACAGAAGAGCTGCTTAAGAGCTTCCCCCAGGTTCCTTGGCCTCTAAGTGCTTTACAGTGGGCTTTTATTTTCTTTATACTAGGAAGCATCACTTTTATATACAAATAGTATGCTAGAAAGACAAAAAATTGGCCAGCAGAGGGCGCATATTTATGTAACTTGAACAGTGAAAAATACTCCAAGATACCTCTGTAAACTTATATACTTTAACAGATAATTTCACAATATTCTCATGCTCTATACTGAGAGAAGGATGGAATTTGAGGTCATAGTAAAGATTATTTATAGTCTTCCTTTGGAGTTGGTTTTTTTGGTTAATTCAGTTAAAGAGTTGTGTTTAAAAAAACAAATGCTATAAATTTAATTTGGTACATTAAAACAATCTTTTAGTACATAGCCCTGAATTCAAGTACCTTCAATCCAGACACCCAAAAGGAATCCAATACTTGAAAGATAATGTAAAATAAGATGTAAATGTTTAGAACAGGACACCATTAAGACCGAATCATAAAGAATTGCTTCTTGTTTTGTGTCCTGAATCTGGAAATAGGATTATATTTAAAGGAAAAAAAGTTCACCAGATGTGAAATATAAAGCAAATGATTTTCTGCTTAACTCTAGTCCCGCAGAAAATATAAATGACTGTAGTGTTCTCTGCATTCTGACTCATTTCCTTGATAAATATGTGAGCTATTAGGCAGTTATCAAATTCATCCATTTTTAACCTGTTTTCTAAATAAATACATGTTCAGGGCGTTGTCTAAGCATCCAAGAAGGAAAGGTAACACATTGCCTTCTTGTGGTTTAAGTCTGATGAAGACAGGTTGGCTATAGTGTGTCAGAGCATGAGGAAGTCAGGCGTTGCAGACACGAAGTTACTGACAAAAACATTACAGTGGTAGAAAAAGAAATGGCTGTGTTCTTACTTTTGGGAAAAGAAATTTTTTTTGTTGTCCTTTGCAACCGTTTAGGCTGAGAATCTTTGAGTTACGCAATGAGATAAACTTCTTAACTATCATGAAATTAGTTGCCATCCCTTTAAGGGATAGTAGCATAAGAAAAGATTCCAACTGTTAATATAGTATTAATTCTTAACTTATTGTTTGTTTTTTTTAATCAAGGTCATAAATTATAATGAATGATGGAACAAATCCAGATTTTAAAAAATTATTTTTAAGCCTGAAAACAACTAAGCCATGTAAAAGAAAAATGATTCTTTTAAACTCTGACAACTTTATACACAAACACGTAAACTAGAGAACTAAAGATTAGAGTTCCGTGAAGGGTGCTGGAGAAAAGGGAATGGATAATTCTCCTGTGAGATCAAGATGACTTTCTAGGAATCGTTTTTCCTCATGACTGCTACCTAAAAACAATTTCCAAATAAGGAAAATCACCAGGTGGTTCAGTTTGGCAATTTCAGTGTTTTCTGAATGGATGCTAGAAATTTCTGAATTGTGAAGTCGCAGCAGAGTGTGGTGAGTATGGTTTAGGAACGAAGCAGTGCCAAGTGGGAAGGAACAGGGTGAAAGGAATAGACAGCTGGGAGCAGTCTTGGAACTCATTCATTGAGCAAGTGTTTGCCTGAGAGTGCCTGGCCCTTTGTCAGACCCTGGAGATGCTTTGGTGAACATGCACAGCCCCTGTTTTATGCTGGGGTAAGTAAAAGGCAGAGAAGGAAACAGGCTTTTTCTGTGTAGTGTATCACAGCAGAGCTTTGTAAACTTTTTCCACTTACAGCCCCTTTTTGCCTGAGAAACTTTTCTGTGACCCTGGATAGGTAATAAAATAGGTATATACATCAAACATTTAAAAAAGATCATAAGTTATTTTAAAGCAGTTCTTTGGTATACATATAATTTTATCACTTACTAAAGACAAAAGCAAATTTGTGTACTAATGAGATGGACATTGTTGTTTATTTTTTATAAAAATTAAATACTGCAGGATGTAGGACACCATTGTTTTGTTGTTGTTGGATTTTGTTTTGTTTTATTTTGTTTTGAGACAGTGTCTCCCTATAGCCCTAACTAGCCTGGAACTCACTACATAGACAAAGCTGG
This sequence comes from Eospalax fontanierii, assembly GCA_035773235.1. Lineage (NCBI taxonomy): Eukaryota > Metazoa > Chordata > Mammalia > Rodentia > Spalacidae > Eospalax > Eospalax fontanierii. The sequence continues at coordinate 49,138,830 of CM069534.1, forward strand.
CCTTGAACTCACAGAGATCTGCCTGCCTTTGCCTCCCAAGTGCTGGAATTAAAAGCATGTGCCACCACACCAGCCTCTTCACAGTTTTTTTTTTTTTTTTGCCTTGTTTTTTAGAGTTGATTTATATGTTAATTTTATAATCATCAGTGCTAAGAACACCACTTTGCATAAGTACATAGTATAAAAGGACAGAAATATGTTTATGACTGTTTGAGAAATTGTTGGAAATTCTGCCCCAATCCTAAAACAAAATTCATTCAATGATTTTTTTATGTGATTAGAGTCAGAGTCAGCAACTCAAACAACATTTTTTAAAATCTAGCATTCTAACCTAATACAATCCAAAGATATAATAATTTTTTACTTACATGGTGAGGGATGATGGTAAAAAAATATTAAAAGTTTTTGTTTTCCATAATTATGCTATTATGTTTATATAAGAGCACAAAAATTTTAAATATTTTATTTTTATTTTATGTGTATGCATGATTTGCCTACATGTATGTAAGTGCACCCATGTTGTGCAGTGCCAGTGGAGGTCAGAAGAGGACTTGGTGAAGCCAAACTCTAGACAGTTCCTCAAAGAAACTAAAATAGAATAGCTCAAATTAGTAAAAAAGGAAGATTGAAGTTCTGATTAGGGGTGAGAGAGGAACTGACCTTCGATTTCTGCCTAAGAAGAAAAGAAACAAGTTTTGAGTTGATAGACCATGTAGGAATCCAGGGAGGTTGAGGAAGGCTAACATCTTCCTGTTGACCAGGAAGCAAGTATAGGATTTTGGTGTCTGGCAATAGGAAGCACTATACATGACTAGCACTATACATAACAATTATTATTGTTATCCTTATTCATCAGTAATAGGAACTGAGGAGAAACACAGTTTATAATGAACATCATGAGACTGAGTTCATAATCAGATAAGACAAGTAGGTAGTTCATAGGTAAGCACTAAAGACCAATCTCAGGTCAGGAAGCTTTGTGAAAGTCTCAGATCATAGGAGCAGCCAGAAATCTGAGGGTTGACCTGTAGAAAGGAGGTTCATGGATTTGGAATTGGAGTTGTGAAGGGACCTGTTATGATAGGAAAACACAATTGCCATCATGCTATATTTTGAGAGAATAATGCAACCACTGAAGGGAATAAAGCAACTTCAACTGATGTTGACAATTGTGTGGAATTGGCTTTGACTTTATTGCATCTGTTACATTGCCTTGTTCATTTGCTTCCCCGCCCCCATCTTCTTGACTTATTTTTCCTCTTTGCATATTTTTCTTTCAAGCCTTGAATCTCTTCAGTTATCTAACAGAACAGCATAATAGCATAATAAGAACATTCCCATGTTCACTTTCCGTGTAGTCTCTCAGCACTTGTCTAGCAGAGATCTTTGCTCTGACAGGTGGGGTAAAAGCACAGATGGTGGGCATGGTCATTGCTCTCCAAAGTTCCTGTGGAAGAAATTCACATGAAGGCATAATATCACATACATTGTACAAGAGCATGACAGTTGCCATATAGTCAAGGGTCACAGCCTTTGGATGCTGTGGTTGGTCAGAAAAGGTGCTCTGGATAGTGGCATGAGCTGGAGCAAGTACAGCAGGTAAGAGGCCTTGTGTAGCAAGAGCAGCATGCAGGCTGCAGGCCTGGAAGAGCACGGTCTGCGGCTGGTTTGCAGGGCAGGGGAAGGGCAGGGTAGGGGCCGAGTCTGAGGAATGGGAGTTAGGGTTGACCACTTAGCTTACACCCTGTGGACAGACCCTCCACTGCACTGATAATGAAGGAGGAGGAAACACCTGTGGCTTTATTTTCTTGTGTTTTAACTTCCTGTCAATGTGCTAATTATGTCTTAATCATGTAGTAAATGCATGTAAACAAAAGCCTTTATTAATATGTAAACTAAAACCATTTTTTCCTAAGCCTGTTGGAGTAGCAGTTTCATAATTAAGAATGTAAACACCCCTATAAAAAACTAGAGATTGTGGCATTGGGAGGGACAGAAACATAGTGGGGATTAAGTCCCTGACTGTTGCTTATTTCTATGTAAATGGTTTCTTGCCATGTCCTCTTTTTTGGTGCCTTATCTCTTTCAAGATAGATACTGATTTTGTATTGATAGGTTAGAGTCACTTTTTTTTTTTTTTTTTGTCAAGCTGCCCGAGCTAAGAGTCATGGAATGCAAGTATTAAAAAGATTTTTAAAATATGTTTTCCTTCACAAGGTATGAGAAGAGGCCAGAATCACCAGTATAGTGGGCTGAGCTTTTCTTTGACTAGTTGGGTTCCTTGTTATTCATGAAGCACGTACTGATAATGTCTTGACAGAGTTAAAGTTTCAACTTGAAGAGCTTACTGCTTTTCAGTAAAGAACACTGAAAGATACTTTGCATGAATAGTGACTGAATTGCTTCTGAAATGAGAATATTTATGGAGGGCATTTTTTTTCTTTTAATCTGTCTACAGTTTAGGATTGTCATCAAAATCCCACAAAATAATACTGATTAACACTTACAGAGTTTTCATCTTCAAAGAATTTTCATCTAATTTGTCACTTGGAGTCATTGTCAGACATGGTATACGTTCTATCAAGAATCTAACCCTAACCCTTACCAACTCTAGTGTTCCTTTTTGGTTTTCTTACACCCATAAAATACTTCTTATGCAGGAAATGCTCAGAGTTGACAGACTGAAGATTCTACGTTAGATCCCCTTTTCCTAGGTAAGCATTTGAGTTCTTAAGTTATGCTTCCTAGATTCCATCCCAGCTCCTCCACTTGCTCTGTGACCCTGGGCAAGGTACTTAACTTCAACATCAGTTACTACAATTGGGCTTCACAGTTCTATCTTCATTGAGTCCTTATGAGAACTGAGATAATGAATATCCTCTGTAGCAACTGCGTCTAGCATTCAAAGCACTAGTAACTTAGTTGTGTGTTGATATTGTCTTAAAATTATTAAAGAGTATGCCATTTTGAGTTGTATGTGGTTAAGTTTTAGAAAAGGAAACTATAGTCATTCATACTTCTTTGAAGGACTGCTGAATGCCAGTCTCAGGATTAGATTCTCTAAATCTGTGAGTAGTATAATACCCTCTATACTGTTTTTCCTATAAATTTCTACCTATGATAAAATTTCATTTACAAATTAGGTATGTAAGAGATTAACAATAATAAGCTAATAAAATTGAATAATTATATATAAGTGTGAATATAGTAAGTGCTTCAGTACACTATGTTGAAAGATGTGTTTCAGTGTAATGTAAATGTGGCAGTAGTTTCTTCACTGGTAGACACACTCTCCAGTAGTACTTACATTGTATATTGTCAGCTTAAACCTGTTTGTGAAACTGTGTGACCACCCTAACCTACAGTAAATAGTTTGTTGTCACTCAGGGGATCCCTTGCTAATATCTGATGGAGGTGAATCTTTTCTGGTGCAACACATTGCCATCATCAGAACATGTTTTTTTCTCAAATCTTTCACTCAGAAGTTTGTGCCTTTTCTAATATTAACTAAGCACTTACGCATTGCAGCTTAACTTGCAGTTTTAAGTGTGACAGCAAAGCTAGCATAAATTGCTTTTTTCTTTACTATTTTATGAGTAGACGACTCATTGTTACTGTAGACATTAGCTACTTCTGCATGTGAATTCTTTCCTTATAGTTGAGAACTTTCACCTTTTCACTTAAAGAAAGTGCTTTACAGCTTCCCTTTGACACGTGCTTCACATAGCGTAATCGCTAGCACCACTGTTCTAACTCTTCGATGGGCCATTATTAAAATGAGAGTGGTTGGACAGAACTCTGCAAGGCTGAGTCAGTCTGTATGGTGTGGGAGGGGGCTACTGAGTGATTAATATGAAGGAAGCATATACAAAGGTAACCAGACTAATGCATGATTTGCATCCTGGGTGGGATGGTGCAGAATAGCACAATATCTTCTCATGCTGCTTAGCATGGCTTATACTTAAATTTAAGGTTTTTTTATTTTAGAAATTTCCATGTAATCATTTCAAGACAACACATTTGCATGGGTGATAGAAACCATGAAAATGAAACTGGGAGTGAAAGGAGACTGATGCCTGACCAGAGTTCAGAGTAAAGAGTGATAAGCTTGGGGCTGGAGAGATGGCTCAATGGTTAAGGGCACTGGCTGCTCTTGCAGAGGACCCAGGTTTGATACCCAGAACCCACATGGTGACTAACAACCATCCATAATTCCAGTTCCAGGGAATCCGAAGCTCTCTTCTAACCTCCTCAGGCCTTGCATGGCATGGGTGTACTTACATACATGTAGTCAATATACACATACACAGAAAATAAAAATAATAAAAAAATGAGTGAACTTTACTTGGATATTCTATAAAAGGGTTTAGTGAGGAAGTGATATTTGATGGGTGCCTTTAAGGAAGAGAACTACTTAAGCAGTGGAATTTTAGTTGAAGAAGGAGCAAAGTTCAAAGTAGGGATGTTTGCTGACCTGTGTAGAAGGATAGAGAGAAATTTGGTCCCATTTATGTGGCAGTGTTAGAAATGCTGCTTTTTCATGGTTGTTTCTTTTCAGCCACAGAATCTGGAGAAGGCTGTGAAACAGTGCAGTCCTCACTGAGCTCAGGAGAGGCCTTCCTTAGAGTTAGAATATGTGTTGCCAACCAGGTTCCACGGGCTTCCCTCACCTTCGCCTGCTGCTCCAAATCCATTCCTAGGATTTGGATAGGGTTTTACTGAACATGTAGGAAACAGTTTAGACTCCAAAATAGCCTTGGGCCACACAGCTAATCCACATTCATGTTTTAAATATGGATATGTACTGGTAACCTAAGTTGTAACACAAGAAAGACTGAGAGGATCATTTTATTCCAGCGAACTGCTTTTTTCTACATACCCTTCAGTCTCAGAAAGGAAATCCTCTGCCCTTCTGAGACTGAAGGTAGTATCAGCTGGGGGGTATTTGGACTGCTTGTGAATGGGAGACATCTTTCGCTCTTGAGAAGAATCTTAGGCTGTTTGTAAGTGGGCAGATGCTGCCTATTAAATCTGTACTGCCTCTGCAAGATTGTAAGGGGGATGGGTGCTTTGGTAATAGAAACTTCTAGACACCATATTTGGCATTATATTGTCTTCCAGTAAAGTTTCATTTTCCAGTTTTAACATGAGGAAAGACTAGCATGATAAATAACTTCCCAACAAGCAATTGGTGGTAGAAGAGAAATCTAGTTGAGACCTGCCACACTATAAATCTCCTTTAAAAATATTAAATATGATGTTTGATTTGTACTATTTTCTTTGAAGATCTTAATATTTTATATGTGGAGTATGAGAAAAGTCTTAAATGATGGCTTTGCTGCATTTAAAAACATAGTTAAATGAAGTTCTCTCCAGCTTATCAAATTGGTTAATGCTGTAGGGCTGTAGTGGTGGCTCAATGGTTAAGAGCTCATATTGGCCTTGTGGAGGACCCTGATTCAGTTCCCAGCACCCACTTCAGGCAGCTCACAACCATGTGTAAACCCAGCTCTAGGGAATCTGACACTCCCTACTGGTCTCCACAGGCACCTGCACTCACGTGCACATACTTAGACACATACACATAATTAAAAATAATAAATCTTTTTAAAAAGACTTAAAAAGTGATTGATACTGAATTCAGTACAAGCTATATTAGGACACTCATCCTCCATAGAAAAGTGATACACACTGGTAAGTAAATAAATACTCAGTATTTTGGACAGAAGCCTTCATCATAGCAGCCTCAGCAGCAAAATTTGATTTCATTTAGTCTTGCAGAGTGGAATGGAAGAGTAATGCCTTTTGGATAAAGTCCATCAATTGCTTCATTTATTGCATATAGATTCTTAGCCTAATTTGTTCTTTGAGAAGCATCAGCCAGATTTTAAATTATGTGGGACTTTCAGTAGCAAAAAAGTTACAAAATTGCTCCTCTGTCACTGTCAAAATTAATAAATTTTCTACCATTTCATTTTTGAAGATGAGTATCAGCATCTCAAGCTTATGTCTTTTTTGCCTTTGTCTTAATAGCTTCTATGTTTCCTTTCATTCTTGATTTCTTTACCACTTCTGAGGATTATAATCAAGAGCATCATATCTCCCACTGTTTTGCCTTCTTTCTACATTTTGAAAATAGACTGATAGATTTCCTATCTGTAAATTATTTAAGTATCCAGTTCCCAGTTGAAGGTATTTCACACTGTAGTATACTTTCTTTGACCATTCCTTTTAAGATGTATAACCTACAACTCATTTATTTATCTTTCATTCATGCTAAAATTAAATGTGTATCCTGTTCTGACACTGTGCTAGAGATTGCCAGCTTTATTCTTGCCGGCTCCAGGTGGCTGTTGGTTTCCACACACCACCTTCCACCTTGGTCTGCATATCAGCATTAGGCAGTGTTCATGCCCCTCTCTTTCCTGCTCAGTAAAGAGTATCTGAATTAAGAGAAATGAAGGAGATGGTGGTTAACTTTGAAGCGACTGTAGTATACAAAAATAGCAAGTCATCATCACAGGTAAGCCCTGTGTGGCAGTTTCAGAGGACTCTGACACCTAACTGATACAGAAAGATAAAATCTTCGACCATCAAGAAAAAGGCCTAACAGTAGAGGTGGGATTTATCCAAATATTTATAATTCAGGGCAAAGTATGGTGTCATTATTAATACGAAGTCTTCCTGTGTAAGGAGAAATAATTTTTGAAGTATCAGAAAAGACAGCATAACCCAGAATGACATTTGGATTACAGAGAAGGAACGAGAACAGGGCATGCAGATGGGAGTGAATGTAAACCCCAAACCACATACACTTGATGCTTGAGATTCTATTTTATGTTTGAAATTTGAAATGTATATGTACAATTATACAGTGGACTGTCTGTTGAATCCTTTGGTTCAATCAGCCTCAGGTAATAAATATTCAAGAAAATCCATTGCATCTCTTCTGATTCTGATTGTGTAGAGGCTTTTCCTTCTTGGCATTAGTGGCCCCCAAAAGTCGAGTAGAACAAGTCACATTGCATTTACATTATATTAGGCATTATCAATAATTTAGAGATGATGTATGTTTTTTAGTGCTGTGTCACTGTGACAGAATATCTAAAATCAAATTAATTGGCCACATTACATTGTGCCTGTGGTAGCACGATACACAATGGTGGGTACAGAAAGTGAAGGAAGGCAGGAAGCAGGAAGAGTAAGGAAGGAGCTGGAGTACCCAGCAACCTCTTTCAAGAATTTCTTCCAGTAACCTCTTCTATGAGGTCCACCTCCTTAAAGTTTCACCACCTTCAACAGCAACATCAGATAGGGATCAAACCTTCAGCATATTGATCCTTTGGGGGATATTTAAGATCTATATATAAGAGTGGTTGGCATTTTGTGTAAATCTTAGGCCATTTTATAAGAGATTTGGGTATTCTGGAATTTGGTATCTGTGAGGGGTCCTAGGCACTGTGTGTGTGTGTGTGTGTGTGTGTGTGTGTGTGTGTGTGTGTGTGTGAAATAAATGCATATTATTTGTAAAATTAAGTGGTGTGACATAATTCAGAAATCTTGGGGCTTAGATATATTTTCCTAAAGGAATTAGAAATCACTTCACCTTCTCCAGTTGATAAAAAATACACTGCCTAAATTTAGTTTCCCATTGATTTCTTTTACTACCCCCCAAAAAAAATGTGTTATCTCATAAAATATTGTGCCCCCAATATGGATTTAATTACTGTTCAGTCAGCTTATCCTGAATGATTGATAAACCACAGAAACAACTGTTTGTTCTGCCTTCTGTATAGCATTGGTATTTTTGGAAATTTTAGCCTGTGCCAAGTTTTATTTGTAGATAGAATGAAAATTGTTAAATGTCCTATCAATTCACAAAAAAATCTTTGTCCTTTTATTAAGAGCATTCCAGATAACTGGTTTCATTTAGAGCTTTCAGTGACTTCTTGTATTCTTAAAGCAACCACACGAATCATATAATTACTTCATTCAGCAGAAATTTCCTGCTAACAAAACCACAGGGGCAGAGTTAGTTGGTTGGGTTTTTTTTTTCCCTGCACTTCCTTTCTCTTTCTCGCTTCCTTCCTTTTCCCTTTCTTCTTTTCTCTTTCCCAGTCCTTCCTTCCCCCTCTTTTCCCCTCTTTCTCTTTCTCTTTCCTCATGTATTTGTTTTGATTTTTGTCTAAATGTAGATTAATGAATCCATTCAAAATGAAAAAATTTTTAAATATTTTATTAAGGTGGATGTTGCTGTAGTTTTTAAAAGAATTATCTGACTGTCCATCAAGAGTGAGCTGACTGAGTAAATTGCAGTGGGCTCATATTTGGTATATTATATTTACTAAAAATGAACAAGGTGAATTAATCTAATGTGATGAACATGATATACATAACCTTAGGGCCAGCAAGGTGGCTCAGCAGTCGTGGCACCTGTCCCAAGCCTGAAGTCCTGAGTTCATTCCATGGAATCTTCATGGTAGAAGGATACAACCAACTCGTGCAAGTTATTTTCTGACCTACACACACATACACACACACACACACACACGCAAAGAAAGAAACCAATATTTTAGAACTTTTAAAGGGTATAGAATAACATAGTTCTTAAGGACATTTGAAACATCAAAGGATAGGATAGGTTAGATGGTGATGATGATTATTGGGAGAATACAGAAATGAACTCATGTCTATATAGTAAGATAATTTACTATGGATAAAGATAGCATTCCTGGGACTGGAGAGATGACTCAGCACTTAAGAGGAATGAATGGTTGTTCTTACAGAGGACCCAGATTCAATTCCCAGCACTCACATGGTAGCTAACAACTGCCCATAACTTCAGTCCCAGGGAATCCAACACCCACTTCTGACCTCCACAGGCATTGTACAACACAGGTACACTTACACGCATTCAATCAATACACTCATACACATACAATTAAAATAATAATTAACAGAATATTTTAAAAGTAGCATTCCTAAGGAATGGGGAAAAATACGGATTCTTTAAGTAATGGTGCTTGTACATTTGACTAGCTGTTTAGGAGTAAATAATAAACAAGACCCTTTCATTGCTCCTTTTATTAAAATGTTTAACTGTTTAACATGAAACATGAAAATTCTAAGAGGAAACTCTAGTAAATATTTTTTGGTTTTGAAGTGAGGACAACCTAAACTCAACTCAGAATCTAGAACCTAAAAGACGATGAGATTGTCTGTGCTAAATTATTTACAAGTTCTGAGAACAAGGTGAATCTTGAAGCTGTGTGTGTTTGTTCAATTTTAGTTTTATGATGATGCTAAAAACCTGATGACAATGTTTTTATAAGCATCGGATCAGTGCAGACATTTATGGAAGAAGAGCATACCCAGTTAAATCAGGAAGTGTATTTCTAATACTAATTGTCATCATCTGTTCATGAAACACTTAGTGTTTGATAGCCTTTCACTGCATTGGATTTTACGTCAGTATGCATAAATAGTGATTTGTGTATTTTACATCAAATGAATGAGAAGTAGTAAATCTCACCCCAAAACTTGTGAGACGGCATATGATAAATGGCTTAGTTACTTCTGGACTGTGGGGTTGGGTGTGATGGACTTAGCAAAACTGGTTTCATGGTGTTACCTCCCACCTGCCTGATAAAAACACATACTGCTTTCACCAGCAAGAATATTTTTTTCCAGTCATTCAAAAATAATTAAGAACTAGAGACTTCTAAAAGATTTTGTCACATTTATAACGTGGTTATCTCTTAGACAATTGCCCATTAAGAAAAAAAAAGCTCACATGAAACTGTTTTACAAGGGTGCCTGTGTGGTGGAGAGATGCAAAGATGTGTTTATTTTGTCATAGATGGGTCCCTGGGTTCATCCTGCTAAGTGACCCCTGGTGTGCTCATGCACCAAGTCCGTGGAGGTTACAAGGTTTTTGAAAGTTGTACTTCATTGTGTGAAATTGTTTTATTTCAAATTCAAATCAAGAAGAATCTAGTGAGTCTTAGAAATGACTCATTTTATTTAGTATCACAAGCATATATTTATCTTGGTATAGACTTCAAGTTTCTCTTATAATGTGATAGTGAAAAAGGAGCCATGACAGAATGGCAATAACCCCCTGTAAACCCATCTCCTTTCTTGGAAGGCATCTTTCACATTTCTTTGATGGGAAACTGGGAAATATGATCTTGAATAAATATGAACAGGTGAATGTAAGTGGTAATCACACTAAAAGCTTATTTAGGTTCTAATGTTTGAAGTTATGGAACAGAAAGAAGGAGATTTTATAAAAGGCAAATTTTATTAATTCAATTTAATACACTAAAATGAATGCATGATTATGTACTTAGGATACACACTGAATCTGTAAATGCCTGAGATGATAGGAAGTTTGGTCATTAACATTATAATCTAATTAGAGCCATGGGGACAAAATAATTTTATCAAATTGACTTTAGTTCATGTTATCTCTCTTTCTCTCTCTGCCCCCACCCTCCACCACAGGTCATAGTAATGAAAGGCAATAATAGAAATAAAGATCATTCAGCAGAAGGAGAAGAGGCTGGAAAACGACCCAAACGAAAGTGTCTTCAGTGGCATCCGTTGCTGGCCAAGAAACTTCTTGATTTTTCAGAAGAGGAAGAAGAAGACGACGAAGAGGAAGATATTGATAAAGTAGGGGTTCCATTCACCATAGAACATTCAAGTATATTTAAGCACTAATCATTTTCTAGAAAATGGGATGAGCACTATGATATGAAAGATTTTTTTTCAATGTCTGTGTAACTTGAGTCACGTTTAATTCCCAAATATAACTTTTTTGATTACCTTTACATGAAACCTGATTCTTCTCAAGTAGCATTTTGACAACTAATGATTTAATGATCCTGAGGTGCATGCAAGTTAGAGCTCATCATAACCATGATGTGCTTACCTGGCACCCTCTTTGTTTCCAGCCCAGTCCTGCTCTCATACCACATCAGAGGTGTGCTCTTAATCTCAGCACAATGGCCTTCATGTCACCTGGGTGCATTCACCCCCATGCTGCAAGCCTGTGTCTGCTTTGTCCTCCAAGTGCCCTTCTCTGGGGCATTCCCTTAGCATGGAAAAGTTGGTTCCAGGACTGGTCTAACTGGCTTCTCATGATCTCAGTATAGAACACTTCTTCTAAGACTTAGAGCCTTGTCCTCTTATTCTAACTCAGAGGATTTCCTTCGAAGCACTTACAACTGTTTGCCATGTGTTTAGCAATGGCCTTGTTTTTTTGTCTGTCTTTACAGACCAGGGAAGCTCAATGAGAACAGGGGCTTCTCTTCTGCCTCAGAACCATGAAGGTGCCTGGCACATGGTAGACATTTAATGCATGCATGTGGGCTGGATAGACTAAAGAGTATATGTCACCACAGATTTTGCAGATATCTGATTTTAATGTTTTTCAAGCCTTTAACATCCATTCAGCCTTTTTGCAAAAACAAAAAAATCTATCAGAACTTATCGTTTTGTCAGGAACCCGTTCCTGACTAACTAACTGCTTAACTACATAACTAACTACCTACTTCGATGACATTGGTATTAATCTACTTATGAGGCATGTTAAAGTGCCTGTTTATTTTCAAGATTATTTTTAGAAGGGGACATTCAAACCATGGCATTCCTATTTCAGGAAGATGCCAAGTTTATGCTTCATTTCATTTTTCTGACTCATTTGCCCTATTGATTACTTGACTCTTGAAGTTGTCTCTTTCTGTGACTTTCCTTCCTCCTGTTTATGGTGCTACCTCTCTTTTTGTCCCTTCCTGGTTTCTTCTAGTGGATTTTCCTTCATTTTATTACCTTCAAATGTCCATGCTCAAATCTAGGTATACAGTTTTATATTTGTAATCGTAGTATTTGAAGGCTGAGTCAGGAGGATTGGGATTTCAAGTGAGGCTAGCATTGGCTACATAGTAAACCTTAATCTCCCAAAACAGAGCAAAGCAAAACACCTTGTCTCTGAGTCTCTAATCTTATTTTCTGTCTCCATCCTGGACTTTTCTTCTCAACACTGCGCTAGTATCGCAGACTATCTATTTGATATATCTCTTAGATACGGACTACGAATCTTGGTTTGTGAGTGTTCAGAATTAAGCTCTTACTTTTCTCCAAATTTCCATCTTTCCTTTCATGGTAAGAGGCAATTGCAACTTTTCCAGTTAATATTTACCTGCTTGATTTTGCTCAAGCTTCACATCTATCCATCCATTCATCCATCCATCCATCCATCTGTCTGTCCATCCATCTATCCATTCATCTTTCCATCCATCCATCTATCAGCAAATCCTCTTTGCTGTACCTTTCAAAATATGTTCTCCATTTTACCCTTTCCTAATAATTCCTTTTGACTTGGTGCAGCCACCATTATTTCTAATAGCGCTAATGATAGTCTGTCTTTCTCCTTGCTCTGTGCTTCCTCTTCTGTAGTTTATTCTGAACAAAGCCACCACAGGACCTTTCTGAATGGAGGGTCAGTCATGTTACTTCCCTGCTTAAGGAGGACAGGGATATGTACTCACTGCTCCATTGGAACAGTGCCTGGCTCATGGCAGGTGCCCAATAAACACTTGTTGAGTGGAAGATTGAAGTCACTAAACCCTTTCCTCCTTTCACTCCATGTTAAAAATGTCCTCACCCCACCTTAGTCTCACTTCCTTTGCTCATTATCCCACAGGCAGGTGTCCACATAGCTAACACCATAGCTATTTAAAATGCAGGCTTCCCAGCACTGTTTGTTCTGCCCTCATGGGATCTAATTTATCATTTGAGAGCTGATATTATCTGTTGTGTATGAGGAAACTTTCCACACAAGTAGAAACATTTCATTTTTTAGCTCTGAAATTTTATAGATACCAGCCACTCTTGGCTTTGCCTCAGATATCATCTCTTACATCCTCTTTTCTATTACTGTTGCCTGGATTTCAGGTCTCTTGCCTGGACAACTGAAGTAAACTTTAAATTGGTTTCTCTAGTTTTCATTGCTGATGGTTTTACTCTCAAAAAATTCATGATTTTCTGTATCAGCAAGAGCTGTGTCTTTCCGATGCAAATCTAACAATGTCTGTCTTGCCTCAGAAAGTCATTCATGCCTCTACATTTGTATCAGGTACTTGTCTGTCATTGTGACAAAATACCTGGAAAAAGCAACATCAGGAAGAGTTAATCTTAGCTGACTTTTCAGAGCACAGAGACCATGAAGACAAGGAAGGCACAGCAGAAATAGCAGGAGGCAACTGGTCACGTGGTGGCCACAGTCAGGAAGCAGACCATGATGAAGCTGCTTCCCAGCTCCCTTTCTCCTGTTTATCCGATCTGGGGCCACAGACCATAGTATGGTGCCATCCACATTTAGGATGGTCTTCCCACCTCAGTCTAATCTAAAAAAATTCCTCACAGAGATTCACAGAGACTTATTTCCATAGTGATTCTAAATCCTGTCCAGTTGACAATCAAGATCAGCCATACCATCACACCCAGCTTATGTACTGGTGTTTATTTCTTGCTAACTTTAAACGGATACTTGGTGAGTAAAAATAAGTCCAGATTATTTTTCATCTTTATTTTATTGTTTGCCCAATATTTCAATTGACTAATAAAATACCTAGAACATTAGATAGTAGTTAAGAATTTTTGTTGCCCATACTTGGAAAAATAAAAGGTTTTGACAGTCTGTGTCAAACCCGCTGCCACTTGTATACAGGTTGAAATATACTTTTCACATGGCAGAGCACATTCTACATGGAATGACCCATGTTTTCTGCAGCCTTACTGCCCAAACTTTGTTCACAGTTTTCATGTACTGTGCTGTAGAACTGCATGTTGGTGTTCAGACAGACCTCTAGGCCTCCATATCTCCCCACTTAATTGGTAATACGTTTTGATTTAGCTTCCGAAACTTAGCTCAGACAACACCTTTTCTAGGAAGGCTTTCTTTCCTGTTGTTGACAAATGTTTCATTATCTCACTGCAGCCTTGTGCCATCACCAAATTGTTTGTAATAGATTTGTTTATGTGTATTGCTCCTTTTTCAAAACAGTGAGTTTCTTTTTCCAACTTATATTTTGAGTTTTATAATATAATAAAAAGATATTCATTTCTGAAGAAAAAATATGATTATTTCCCTAACTTACATTTCTATTCCTAATTTTCCTTAGCCTCATAGTTTCAGAATACCTAATAAATATCTCTTGGAAATTCAAGTCACCGCTAATGATTATATACACAACTAAGGAAATGAATCTATATCCTTCATGCTCAGTAGTCCTAATGTATTTTCAAGTCACTTATGGCTTCAAGCCTTTCCTAATTGTGTTTGAAAATAATTGTTGTTTAATTAGTTGTATTTGCAATACTTAGTAAAAAGATTTTTTAGAGATACTAAATAAAACCTTTTATTTTTCCAAGTATGGGCAACAAAAATTCTTAACTACTACCTAATGTTCTAGGTATTTTATTAGTCAATTGAAATATAGGGCAAACAAAAAAATAAAGATGAAAAATAATCTGGACTTATTTTTACTCACCAAGTATCCATTTAAAGGATGGTTTGGTGGCTAAAAATGCTTCCCATGCAAGCCTGCTGTCCTGAATCTAATCCCAAAACCTACATAAAAATGGAAGACGATCTTAAAACAAACTCGATTGGTCCTCTGAACTCCACAATTTTGCTGTGGCAAGCATGCCCCCCCCACCCCCCGACACACAGTTTTTTTGTTGTTGTTGTTGTTTTACACTGAATTGGAGTACATAAATGATTTGTTCTGGTGTATCTGTAACAGTTGCTGGTCAACATTGTATAAAAGAACATAGGTTCCTTGTAGTTGTGATTCTCAGCTTGTGATGTTCAGACCAGCTGTCTTAGAGAACTTGTTAGAAACAGTCTCAGAACCCACAGAATCAGAAACTCTAGGAATAGAACCTAGCGATCTGTATTTTAACAAAGTCTCTGGAGATTCTAACTCACTCTTAAGTTTCAGAACTGCTACTTTCCTGTATAATGTAAATGATGACTTCCTTGGTCCTTCTTGGGTTTGAATATAAAATAAGAATTTAAAGAAATGAACTTAAGAGTCTTTATTTCTTCTCATGGTTGCATTATTTCTAAGAAACATCACAGAGCCATATTTTAACTTAGAGATCTTATATTACCATTATTTTTGAGATTCTGTGATCACAGATGTGCTTTAAGCAATTAAATCTGGTAGACATATGCTGGAAACATAGTAAGGAAGATTAAAAAAATTAAAGAGTAGACCATAGGCCAAAGTAGTACGAGGCCTGAGAATTACACATTCAGAGCTTTGCAGAGGTCCTTGAAGCTTACACAAAGAGCTTAGTAAAAGGGAAAATTGAAAAGTGATTTTGAAACTTTAAGCCTACAAGAATTCATTGCCAAAACATTGCTTTAGATAAGACAATGATATTTATAGACTTGAAGATGTTCTTTGTAGTTATTCTTTCAAACACTCATGTTAAATGCTTGTTTTGATACATTATAGTAAGAGGCTCCACACTGTGGTAGATGTAAAAACACTGAGTGCTCTAAATTAGCTTTTATTATCTACTTTGATAGTAAACAGTCTCATGTTATTTGCTATAGGGAAGTACTTCCTAAACAGGAGAAAGAACTAATAAACGTGTATCATGTGAACATTGTTTGATCTTGAGACCCATAAACCACAATGTAAATTTATTCATTCATTTAGCAATTGGTTAAATGTTAATGTTAGTACCAGACAATAAGTTGAGCTCTGTAGTTATGCAGATAAAGGTAAATAAGAGATTTTTTTTTTTACCTCAAAGGACTCACCTATCTAGTTAGAGAGAAAAAAATGTAAGTAATTATAACACAATATAATATATGCTGTAATAGAGACATGCATGAGTTGTTATGGAAACCAAGCAGAAAACATCATAAGTTAGTTACTGACTGCCAAAGTGGTTAATGATTTTTTAAATTACTTTTTTCATTTGTTAGATGTGTAAATAGAGCTAAGAAAAAATACAATTTGCAAATCAAAACTGATTGTTAAATCAGAATTGTTGGAGCTCTGTTAAATACCTGGCTTTTGCTTCATTTGGTAACAGGTTCACCTTCTTGGGGCCGATGGCCTAGAGCAAGATGTTGGTGAGACTGAAGATGATGAATCACCAGAACAGCGTGCCCGGAGACCAATGAACGCATTTCTTCTATTTTGCAAGCGCCATCGCTCCCTTGTCCGCCAGGAACATCCTAGGCTTGATAACCGAGGTGCTACCAAGATACTAGCTGATTGGTGGGCTGTTCTTGATCCAAAGGAAAAACAGAAATATACAGACATGGCCAAGGAGGTAGGTTACAAGGACAAGATGCTACTGATTGTGAACAACCCGCACTGTAGCTCTCACTCAGTAAATGTGCACCACCTGTTGAAGCGTGGCAGCGAGGCAGTGAATACTGAACCTCTGCTGGTCAACAGAATAAGAGCTTGCTTTCTTCCTGTTCTTATGGTCCAAGTAAAGACCTCTTCCAGAGGATCGCTAGTAGAGATACCACAGTTTTCCTTCATTGTCTAGACCCCACTGGTTGATGTAAGATAACTTTATTATGAACAATTCCTATGAATAATGATGTGTTTATTATGACTGGTGATCTTTCTTTTAACTTCTTCTAGGAGTTCAGCTTGTTTTATCTGCAAATACCCATGGTAAAGAGGACATTCTTAAGTTAGGTTGCTCTGGTGCTATGGTGATATCACAGGAAATACTAATCTAGTTATGATGCCAAATAACTTTGTAACTGTGTGTGTCTATGTGTGGGCAGTACTTATTAAGAAACATTTACATGCAAAAGACTATTCAGAAAAGTGGTGCATTATTTCCAAAATGTTAGCAGTTACTGAATTTCTTCAAAAAGTCATGTACTGGATTTGTTTTTAACTGAATCTGGAATCAATATGAGATCATTGTATTTTTAAATACATTCTGAGTGTACTTAGTCTTGAGTAAGGAATAAACAGAGTAGTGTCATTGTGGTTAATCCTGAAAGGAATAATTCTAACGTGATTTCCTTAGAGTTGTAACTTGCAAAAGGCCTTGATTCATGAAAACCTCTGCCACCCCTCTAACTACTGTGGGGGAAAAAATGAACCAACAGTGGGTAAAATATGTAGTTTCAGAATATTTTATTAGACATCTCAGTATGTGGAAAAAGAATACCTTCAAATTGCTGTGGTTTTATTGCTTTATTTAATAAGGAAACCTACAGCATATAAATTTCTTTTTAAATGTTCAGGAAAATTTGAATTTAGAGTAAATGATTATTGAAGTTGCTGTGTAATTAATGATCACACAATGTGTTAGGAATTTACTAATTGTTAAATATAGAATTTTAACTATCTAGGGCATCTAGAAAATTTAAAATCAATTACAGTAACCTATGTGATTTTAAATGGTTCAATAAATTTCCACGGGTGTGACAGTCATTAACAGTAAACCTTTCTCGTTCTGTAGCCTTACATTCTTCTATTCTCATTCTTCCACACTCATGCTCATATGGTAAAATCAGTGCTTACCTGAAACCCCTTAGGGAGCTGCATGTACTTCCTGTAATTAAACTCTGGAGTCTGGCTTTGGATAACATGCAGCATATTACTAGTATACTGTTTGCCTTTTCTTAAAATTAGCTAATTTGTAAACCCAATAGGTGGCCACTTTTAAGACGGGGACGTATTAGTTTTGCACAGGAAATCTCTTATTAATTACTTAATTAGATTCCCAGTATTTGCCATTGTGGTACTATAATGAAAGGTTAAGGTACCCCCCTGTAACCTAGAAGAGGAAGTCAGGATGCTGCACATTACATCTTGCCTTGTTTACAGTTGCTCTTATAAAATGTTGATTCGTTTCTACTCCAAAATGAAAGGATTCTCAAATTATCACACAACTGGTCTCTAGTGGACATTTCTTGGAGCTTATTTACTAACTGTTTTCTCAGTTACATTAAAGTATATGCAATTGTGCTGCTGCCTTTTTGTTACTATTGCAGCCTTAAGTGGAATGTCGGTTCAGTGAGCCAGTACTCCTTATGGAGCTTCAATGCTCCAGCTTTTCTGGTAGCTGCTAGTGAGTGATACAAGGCAGCAACAAATGCAGTCCTCAAGCTCAAGTCATTTTTCAAACTCTACTTCAGATGTGTAACCTTTTAACTTTAAACCCTAAATTTTGAATATTTCTTACTAAGCATAAGACATACTCTTTTAGCATGCATATGTGAATATGAATGCTTTGTATTTATATACCATCCCCATCCTTACCTTTCTTAGTTGAGTGAGAAACAGTCTTGTAGTGTGCTTACGTGGGAATGATCTGAAAATGTATCCTTAGGCAATTTGGTACCTGTGCTAGGATTATAGTTTACTGACCCAAATAAGACCTTCATAACACATGAGGAGATATAATCTTATGAGAACACTTATGTATATGTGTATACATATATATGTATATGGTATATAGTTGACCAAACATTATTAATTTATTCTTTTCTATTTTTTATTTTAAAAGAAGCATTTTTAAAACAGAGTGAGTAACAATACATCTTTGGAGAAATCCTTTATCTGCCTGTTAGTTCATGAAATGTCCTTCACTCTCCCCTTACTCCTAATTATCCTGTATTTAGTGTATTTGGTAAGTTGAAGGACCCATTTTAAGACTTCCTGTCCTTTTTATGAATAATTGACCAGTACTCATTTATAGTATTGGGATAAAAATTTGGTTGAATGAGGGTTTTGTGTTCTGCGGTGACAAATCTCATTACAGCAATAGTTGCCTGTAGGTCGTCTAAAATATACTAAGACTACAACGTTGGTTGTTTTTCTTTTTAAATTTGGCAGTGAGCATGATGATACAATGTTGTGGATGTTCACAGGCTCTAATTTTTGAATGTGTGACTGCTTGTTAGGAGCTGCAGGGGCAATATTACCTTTCCTTTTTTAAATGCACACAGACTTATAAATATAGAATACAGATCTCTGTATAACTTAAACTAATGATCACGATTAATAAACGAGCAATAAATTTAAATGATTACATCTAGACCTTTAGCTATAACAGGTAGTTCAAAGAGTAGGAGAGGATCTGGAAAGCTTAGACAATTTCAATGACCTTTGTGATAGCATATATATGTGTGTATGTGTGTGTATATAGAGATATATATGTATATGCATACATTTCTTGATTGAGAAGTTCATTCTTTGTTCAGTGTTTTATGAAGAACAGAAAAATAAAATCTATTCTGATTCCTTTCTTCAAAGTAAAAATCTAAGGCCCAGAGGAGTTAGTACTTTGACAATTCATATGGTGACACTGGAATACTCCTTTCTCTTTGAATTCCATGCCCTTTTAATATATCTTTATCCCACCCACAGTAGATGAGTGGGAGATAGGTTTGTTTAAATAGGACTATGATGTTATAAGTCTTATTGGGAGAACCTGCTTGTGCTAGGGAGGGAGGTTAGAGAGAACAGGGCAGAAAAAGCTTTAATGACCTTAGTTTTGCTGTATGAGTTAGAAGGAAAAAGCTAAGATTATACGTGAGAAATGGAGCTCAGTTTCAGAAGCCAAGGAATTTGCTTTATCTGGAGTCTGCATTATATGTAGGAAAATCACAGATGATATAAAGGGAAATAAGAGGTCAAGCTTAGAAATTTAGTTGTACCTCAGCAAAATTGATATGGAATTATATGCATTAAAATAAAACTTGAAAGTAGATCATACTACTTCTTTATAAATGTTGTTTCATGCTCTGAAGTACTCTGAAATAGCATTACAGCAAAACGCCATGGAGTTTTTAGTGATTAATTCTTCTTTCATACTTTTTCAATGTAAAATTAATCTGTCTTTGGTTATTAATTTACAACCATAAATTTTTTTCTACAAGTCATTCATTCTATTCATTAAAAATTCATTCTACTCAAAAGAAATTACACTCTCATTTACCGTGAGTTTCAGTCTGAGAGCTTTTCTTAGCAGTTAAGCAGTTGTATTCTTGTCAACATACTGCAGGGCTTTGTCTGTTCTTAGTTGCTCCTTAAGAAATAGGTGCTATACCTATGTGATTATTAAACAGATGAAAGTTTAGTGTTCCTTTGGAAAACCAAACTTATTATTTTTTAGTTAGTGTGCAAAATAATGGATTTCATTGCGACGGTTCCGTGTATATATTTCATAATTTGTTCTTATTCCCAGCCTGCCCTTCCTTTCCTACTGTCATCAACATGTGTCCCATTACCCTTTCTTGTTCTTACTCTCCCCTTCTCCTGGACTTATTTCTTCCCACTCACAGTCTCTACCTTCATGTTCTATATGAATGCAAATGTATGTATACAGGGATTCTGTGTATGAGAAGAACATGTTGATCTTGGTCTAGCTTATTTAATTTAATTAACAAACATTAGGATTTCAATTTTCTTTTATAACTGAGTAAAATTTCATTTTCTTTATCCATTCATCTATTGATGGTCTTCATGCATGGGAAATGAAACCAAATTGGTCATAATATCATAATGTGTTCTTGAATTCAGTCTACAAGAAATTTTAGTGAGAATTTTTTGCATCTGTATTCATCAGGGAAACTGGTGGATAGTTTTCTGTTTTGTTATATTCGCCCAATTTTGGTACCATAGTGATGTTAACAGTAACTAACACACACACACACACACACACACACACACACACACACACACACACATATACACACTGAATGTTGGGAGTCTCAGTTTTGTAAAACAAGTACTAATGAACACAAATAGTTAAGTCCTGGTACAGCAAGAGTGAGTGACTTTAGTACTGTTTTAGATAGGTCATCCAAACTGAAGATCAACAGACTTCAGAGTTAAACTGCACTGTAGATCAAGTGGACTTATACACATTCAGAATAGTCTCACCAAGGGATATATAATACACTGTCTTCTCAGCACCCTATGGAACTTTTTAAAAAAATATACCACATTCTAAACCACAAAGTAAGTTTTAACAAATATAAAAGATTAAAAATAATTTTTGTACCTTACCAGATAATGAATTAAGACTATAAATCAATAGAAAGCAAAACACATAAGTATTTAGAGACTGAACAGTATATCTCGAATGACAAGTGCATTGAGTCATTGAAGAAATCAGATCAAAATTTTTAAAATTCTTAGACTCCTATCCTAAGTGATCCTTTGTAGGTAGAACTAAGGCAATTCTCAGAGGAAATTTCAGAGCTCTAAGTGCTTACATTAAAAAATCAAAAAAGAGCAAGGCATGGTGGCACACTCCTTTAATCTCAACACTTGGGAGGTGGAGGCAGACAGATCTCTGTGAGATTGAAACCAGCCTCAGTTCCAGGCCAGTTGAGGCTTCAGGAAGATCCTGTCTCAAAAAACAAACAAATCAGAGATATCTCAAATAAGCATACTAAGGCACTATAAAAGAGCAGGCCAAACCCTATGTACTGAAAGATCAGTACATAGAATGAATCAGAAAATTTGTTCCTTAAAAATGCAAAGATTATCATACCTATAGCCAAACAAACCAAAAGAAAGAGAAGATTCAAATCAAGAGAATTAGAGGGGAAAGTAAGCCTAATGTATTTCAGTAAAATCTGTAGGATACCTGGAAATAGTTTGAATAACTATAATTACAAAAAGTGGGAAATCTAGAAGAAATGCATAAATTCCTAGACATATTGCCTCCCAGATTAAACCAAAAGCATTTAAATAACTTGAATAGGTCCTTACAAACAAGACTGACGGTAATAAAAAAGTCGCTCTAAAGAAAAGACCAAAACTGAATGGATTTACTGCCCTTCACTGCCCAGTTCTACCAAACCTTTAAAGAAAACACCAATGCCCCCAAATTGGACCTCTACCAAACTCACTATAAAGCCAACATTGCCCTGATGCCAACAACACTTTTTAATTTTATATATTTACATTAAATTAACACTTGTTTTAAAATTTTGTTCAGATATTTTATTCAGTGTACCTTTGAGGTTTTTTTGTTATGTTATTGTTAACTTCAACTCTTATTTCTTAATTGGAATTGTATGGTAATCTATAATTTGGCTTGCCCAATAGTCTTGGCCGTAGGTCTAGCCCCTGGAATGTTATTAACCTAACCAGTATCACGTCTTTCTGAAAACTGACTGTCTCTCTCCCAGCAGCTATCAGTTGCCAAAAGTTCCTTAGCTAGGGATAGAGTTTTGTGATAGCATCCCACCTCCATGCAGGATTTTGCCAGATCTGGGCTTGTGCTTGTCTTGTGTGTGCTGTCACTAGCACTGTGTTCATATGTACAACTGCTCTGTTGTGTCTAGAAAACACAGATTCCTTGAATTTATCCTCCAACTCTGTCTCTTACAATATTTCCTCCCCCTCTTTTGCAGTCATCCCTCAAGCCTTGGGAAGAAAGGGGTATGATATAGGTGTTCCATTTAGGGCCGAACACTGTGTAGTATCTTATTCTCAGCACACTGACTAGTTGTGGGTCTCTGAGTAAATTACCCATTTGCTGCAGGAAGCAGCTTCTCTGGTGAGAGTTGAGAGATTCACTAATCTGTGGGCATTGCAAGTCATTAAGAGTCAGTTTAATACCTATCCATTTTTGAGAATAATAATATTAGACTGTCTCCTATGTCCTGTGACCTGTCTAGCCACAGATTCTTGGCCCTGAATTAAATATTTTGAAGACTAAAGGCAAGAAGACCATAACTCAGAAAAGCTGACTTTTACAAGCAAAGTTGGACTGAGTGTCTCATAAAGTTTCTCCCTCCTCAGATCTTTTTGGATTTCCACATGTGCAAGATGATAGTAAAGATGCCTCCCTCACAGAGAGGATATGAGATGCAAATCAAGAAATACACATTCTCTTAGCACTTGGGAGGCAGAGGCAAGCGTCTCTCTGTGAGATCAAAGTCAGCCTGGTCTACATAGTGAGTTCCAAGCAGGCTGTGGCTAGGGAGTCTTTGTCAAAAAACAAACAACAAAAAGAAATATATATTCAGACATTGTGAATTTTAATACTTTATACAAATGTTAGTTTTAGAATTATACCTGATAAGCAACTTTTGTTTATTTTTATTAGATTCTTCTCCACTTAACAAGTATTCACAATTGTTATTATGAACTGTTGATATATGAAAATGTTATTGAAATGCAAAATTAGTCTTTGAAACACAGAATCAATAAAACTAAATATATCATTTGCCCAATTTAGCAGATAAGATCCCATGTGCTTGACATTACTAAAAAGATGAATAGATATTAATTGAGTGAACTACTTGATTCTGGAATATTAGTTCATTTGTTTATTGTTTAGTAAATACCATTGTTTAAATATTTGAATCAAACATGAAGATTTTATAAATTAATCCTGCTTACTTTGGAACTTACGTCCATTTAAAGGGATGCAAGAGTTTACTTTTGGGCCATTTGAAAAATATGCAAATTCTTTTATTTGCCTCTTTTGTAATGTAAACATTTAAAGCATTTAAGGAAAATTTTAAACCAAAGTGAGCGTTTTGGGAGGAAACAAACATTTCACAATTCAAAAAGATGTGAAATCAAAAAGATGCATGTCTTACATCTCTTTTCATAGTGTATTTTCAAAAAGGATATTTACTAGGTCGTCTTTTTTTTTTTCTTTCCTAAACCCCCATCTACTTTTTTTAAGTAAGAAGATTAAATTTTTTGTTACATTTATTGAATTATTTACATTTTTGTCTGTGGGCATGTTGCACACACAAGTCAGAGGACAACTTTATATAAGGTTTTTTCTTCCTTCCATGTGGGTCACAGGGATCAAGCTCAGGTCTTCAGGCTTGGCAGTAAGCAGCTTTGTCCACCAAGACATCAGACATCTCATCAGCTCAAGGTTAAAATTTTAAAGAAATTCTTAAATTTAGATTTTTTTAAGTTAATGTAAACTGATTAAATGACTCTTCTCCAAATTACTAGGAAAAAAAAAAAAAAAAGCAAGAGTAACTCATACCACACAATACGTTGAGTCATGTTGCTTATTCTACTGGTAATTTTTAGATTTGTGAAGGAAGAGTTCTCAGACTTAGGAGGTACAGATTGGTACAACTTCTTAAACCTCCCCTTTGCCCTCCCCAGTTGTACAATGTAATGTCTGCCTGCTAATGAGAAAAAAACACAGCTGTCACAGAACTTACTATGCTGGGCTTCATTTAGATCGCCGTAATGTATATCATTATAAAATGAAATATGTGTTAGAGTGCCTTTTAAACTTTCAGATAATTTCCTATGTAATCTCTTTACAGTTCTGGGAGATTTATTTTATGGTACTGTTTCACATATTTGCACAGAATCATCCGTCTCATTGTGCAGACATTCTTAGAATCTCCTATTTCTGAATCTCATCAGGGTTGCCATTTCTCCTTCACTCTGTAGTTCTAGGCTGTAATAATAGCTAGTGGACTTTGAGATAGCACCCCAATTAAATAAATGATTGGAGAATACCTTTCATTAATATTAAGGTGCTTTGTAAATCAAATTCTCATTTGTGTAAGGATCTGAGAAGCATGTATTGTTGAGACCTCATTTTTAACGTATTACCATAATAGACTGTTGTATTTGTTATATAATAATGCCATTGTCAAATATAAAGGAGGTAAAATACTGTGTCAGAGAGTATACATTTAGTGACAGTACTGAGTAACAAAAGAATGAGTAATTTAATTATGGACTTCTTATTGCTAATGAAATATAGTGCTGGTGAGGACCAGGAGGAGAGCCAGCATCACCAATGCTTCCCATCAGCGAGGAACTATCTGTAAAGCAGATTTTTAAGTTAGTTTTTAAAAATTACTTGGAAATTTGAAGAAAAAAAGGTTGAAGGCTTAAGGTAAATTTGTATTTTAATGGAAGAATTTTGAACATCAGCAATCTAGCCAAAGTCTAGTTTTCTGTGAGAGTTTTTTATTGAAATCTTAGGATCACCAGCCTGTGGTTCATGTTCCTGGTGTCCTGGTGGATAAATGAGCTTTCCACCCACCTCCAGCATGAGCAACCTGGCCCTGGATATCTAGATAGGTGAAGCCTGTCTCTCTAGCCCTTTCAGTCCTCCTGTGGTGATGGTTCTTGCACACATGGTTGACCTATATGTTGATAATTTTACTTGGCTCTTCACTTTAGAGTATATACAAAGTCTGCCTGCATGTTTTCCTTTCCTGCCTCTGTAATCCTTTCTGAATAACCTTTTCATAACAAATGATTAAGCCTTCTTGTCTGTCTCTTACAGCTGAACAGATCAGGTGATTGATGAGGTACCAAGTTCCAGGGATATGCAGACATTTTTACACCCGAGTCTACTTTTGCTTCTGCCTCACTTGCTACCTATACACTTCTTGTATTGGCCTGGTGTTTTCACATGAATTTATGTGTTATTTTCTTTTCGTTCTTTCACATTTCTAACTTTTCTGCTCAGTATATACTTGACTGTGTTTGGTGCTGTATCTCAGTGATAGAACACTACTAAGCATGTACGAGACCCTGGGTTCAAGGCCTAGCACCAACAGACGCTAAAACATAAAGATGTATATACACATATATGTGTATAGCATATATACTTTACTGAACAAATGCTGTGTTGTATTTTGAACATTTACATTGAGCTTGAGAATCTGCACGATTCATCTTGAGATCTTCCTACCTCCAGGCATCTTGTCCCCCATAGTAAATTCCCAGTTACCATCTTCTGAAAATCCCCAAACTGAAGGCCTTTCTTTTGCACTGCTGTTATTCTACTCATAGGTAACTTCCTGTTTTCAGACTCATTTCAAAACCATTTTTCATGCCTAAGTCAGGGATAGTGTTGTAGATCATGTGTAAAACAGAAATGTACCTTTAGTTAATCATGGACTGTAGGCAGTATGATGGGAGGGACTCTGCCTGATTCATGTTTTCTTTCCCCAGTGTTTAATAAGAGTCTGTCATCTGGCCAGCTGTCACAAAGTCTTGCAGTGAAAGTGGGTAGGGTAGAGATGAGAGGATGAGAAACTGTTGTGTTGATTGTCAGTGCCTTCTGTTGTCTTCAGCACCATCATAAATGGTTTAAGCTGGCCTTCATTAGCACCATCAACTATGTTTTAAAAACATATTGTGCTAACAATAATGCCTTTATCAAGATGAAAGTATTGTCATTTCCATTATACTGTTGATTCATGAAACAGATTATTAGTTGATTCTTAGCTTTATACAGGATGTCTTAGTAGGAAAAACACTTAACCAACAAGTGAATATAGGAAGGAGAAGGAGCACACAAGAAGCAAGCAGTTTGAGTGCTGATGATGTTTGAAAGCTGTGACTTTCTGCTTTAAAAAATTTAACTACAAAAAAATATAATTTTCTTTTCCATGACAAATATGTTGATAAATTTGCTTGGAAGTCTTCTGTCACTGTATAGAGTAGTAATCTCTGTTCAAGTAACTGTCCATCTGACACACCTATGCTGTGTGCATTTTACTGGAACACAGTAGTGTTGCATGTATCTGCTGCTTGCCTTTTCTCTGATGACTATTATTTGTCACTTCCTACCTCCAGGCAGAAGACAAGGCTATTCCTCTGCCTCAGGTTAATATGTCAATCCCTCGTGCATATGAATGCACTATGGTAGTGTATCCCTTGTGCCTCAGGTTAATATGTCAATCCCTTGTGCATATGAATGCACTATGGTAGTGTATCCCTTGTGCCTCAGGTTAATATGTCAATCCCTCGTGCATATGAATGCACTATGGTAGTATATCCCTTGTGCCTCAGGTTAATATGTCAATCCCTCGTGCATATGAATGCACTATGGTAGTGTGTCCCTTGTGCCTCAGGTTAATATGTCAATCCCTCGTGCATATGAATGCACATGATAGTGTATCCCTTGTGCCAGCTCTGATGTTTCCAAATTATTCATTCTGCTATAATTGTACATTCTAGTTTGACCTGTATTTCATTTTCACCATTATTTGTAAGAAAAGTAGTACTAGGGGTCGAAAAGATATTTCAGCAGTTATGAACCCTCTGCCGCTCTTTCAGAGGATTAGAGTTCAGTTCCCAACACCTGTGTCCAGTGGCTCACAACTACCAGTAACTGCAGCTCTAGCGTGATCTAATGCCTTTGGCTCTCCAGGACAATGGGACATACACAAACACATACATACACACACACACACACACACACACACACACACACACACACACAGACACTAGAATTTAGAGGGGGTTTAGGCTTATGTTCCATATATATATATAATAGGTCCATGTATCAATCGGTAAATTTATATATTATAGGTAAAGTATTTCAGAAAATTTTAGTTAAGATAGCTTTTGGGATGAATAGCAACCAACGTCTATTGATACTACATTATTACCTACATGAAATAATGGGAAAAGTTATTTAGATTATATGTTCTTTTCTTATGCCAACATTAAAAGGGCTCCTTTCCTCCCTTTAAATTAAAAGCTATTTGGAGATTATAGTAAATTAATGTCATACATTGGACAACGTTGCCATTTTAATTTTTTAATATTTATTTTTTATGTGCATGAGTGTATTGCCTGCATGTGTGTAAGTGCACCTGAGTCATGCAATGGCTGTAGAAGTCAGAAGAGGGCATTGAATTCCCCTAGAACTGGAGTTACGGATTGTTGTTAGTTGTCATATGGGTGCTGGGAATCAAACTTGGATTCCCTGCAAGAGCAGCCAGGGCTCTTAATCACTGAGCAATCTCCCCAGCCCCTACACCCCCAAATTACATTTTAAAAGGTAAGTCTGTGAGACTGAAAGAATTGTGTTAGCTGGTTGTGGTGGTGCCTGCCTATAATCTCAGCACTTGGGGAACAGAAACAGAGGATTATGAATTCAAAGCCAACTCAGACTACATAATAGACTATCTCAGGGGGAAAATGTGTTAATTAAATATCCAATAGGGATAGTTTAAAATACATAGGAAATACATTTTTATCAGAAAATGTAACTTTGGCAACATATAATGAATATCAGGAAAGAGAAGAGTAGGAGAAAGGATAGCAGAAGGAAGACCCCCATACACACACAAACATGAAAGGATGGAAAGAAAGATGTTGTCAGTGAAGATTTTGAACCTTCCAAATAAGACACAAAGCTTGTGGTGGATGGAATGCAACATGACATATCAGCTCTAAGAGCTCATTCATATATGCCACCATGTGTGCTCACTACAAAACACTGGCAGGTGTGTTGTACTTATAGATGAAGGAATTGATCTGAGGAAGGTTGATGCCCACAGCTGGCTGAGTGGAGGTACATTCTGAGTCCAGGCCATCAGTGCTCTTTACTTTACATAGCCCCAAGCCTAAAAATAACCGAAAAGCTTGTCAACTAGCGTTACTTGTTCCCCTTTCATTTTTGGTCTTGTTTATTTTTCTCATAATTTAGTATTCTGCTCTGCTAAATTTGTCTTCATTTGCCTTACTAGTACATCGAAGCAAAGATTTAGTTTAAAAGAAAAATTGTACGTAAGAGATTAAGCTAAATAGTGGGCAGAACTGACTACTGGCCCTACTATTAACTTATGGAAATGTGAAGCAGAAGCATTCTTTGAAATAGGTGTTGTGCTGTGCACCTCTGTTGACAACAGCTCTACACACTGGTGGTATTAGGTGAACTCAAGTTAAGGCTCACAGAGTCCACTGCTTCTGTGCTTAGTGACTTCAGCCAGATGTAGAAGGGCCAGGGTTTAGCCCTGCCCTTTCTGTCTCCAGAGACCTTGGCTCTTTACAGTATAAAAGCTCCCTCTTCCCCATATCTGACAGGAGCAAACAATACAAAGTATTTCACTTCTATGCTGTTTATCTTACCAGTTAGACTATTCCATGACCTATCTCTAGATCTGTGTACTTGGAATTGTCATTTTTCTACAAAGAAAACCACCAGTCACATATTTTTCTCATTGTCTGAATGAGGGGAAAATAGACTAAACCTTTTAGAACTTCTATTTAGTTATATGTCAGTTGAAATCTGTAATCTGTTCATTTATTTATAGTATAAAGATGCATTTATGAAAGCAAATCCTGGCTACAAATGGTGTCCTACTACAAACAAGCCTGTGAAATCGCCAACACCCACTGTCAATCCACGAAAGAAACTTTGGGCATTCCCATCTGACTCATCAAGAGACTTGCCAACCCCCAAGAAAGCAAAGACTGAAGAAATTCCTCAGCTTAACTTTGGAATGGCTGGTGAGTTTACAGAGTTCACCTGTTTGTTTAGGACAGAACACTACACTTAGTCAGTGTATTTCATAAATTATACCAAGTTGACTAGAGCAAAGCTTTCGACTAGTGTGAAGCCGTGACAGCTAGAGCATATCTGTAGGTATCAGTGCATGCTGAACAAAGAACGAATGTGTAGTAAGAGTAGAAACCAAATTGTAAATGTCTTGAATTCCTGATACTGACAGAATGGACTCGTAGACAGTGATTGAGAGTTTGTCAGGAGCTTAAAGAGTTTTTATTTTAACAAACTAGATAACACATCATAAACACACACACTTAAACTACACAAGTAAGCACCACAGTTATAGACACTTCAAAAGCCACAATTATATAGATCATCTGAGTATTTGATAAATAGGAACAAATCCATCACAAATCTGAGATGGATCAACAGCTGTGTCTTAAAAAAATTCCCATCCTGTTCCTTCCTCCCATCCGCATTACTGTGTGGCCCCAGCAAAGTTAAGATTCCAGATGGCCCCACTTGTTATATTACTCTTCAGGCGGTAAGGAATGCTGAAGCATTTATGACCATGAAATGAAACAGGGATCCTCACCCTGAACATAGCTGTATCTTCTCTCACTATTCAGTGTTTTCAAAAGAGGGGAGTTTGCCAGGAGGAACTTGGTAGATTGAGTAAAGCAAAAGCAGGGAAGTTTCTGTTGAACCATATTACAAGCAAGAAGTTTGCACATTGGAGTCCTAAACCATTTACAGTACAGAAAGGCTAGGCAAGGAGGGTGAGCCATACTATGACAACATGATCTTTTAAATGGCCAGTAGAGCTAACAAGCTTTCATAGTTCAATTTGGAACTCACCAAAAATATATCACTGTGCTATATAAATGCTAAAAGTGAAGCCTACCACATGGCAGTATTCTTGGGAAAGAAAATCTTCAGGTGATGGGTACAGTGCCTGTAGCTCTAGGTCAGCTCCCCAAATCTTATTTTCTTTGTGTCCAGAACCCAAACAGATTCTTCTCCTGCTTTAGCTGTCACCCTAATGGTTTTAGCTTCAGCCTACTTGTTACCAGTCTTGGTAAGCTCTCTGGGCTTTCCATATTGCAGCAACATAGAGTACTTTTTAAACCCAAAAGAGAGTGTAGATATAGAGATTACTGGCTTGTAAACTGAATTTCTCCCATCATCATCCAGCATCAGTTGCTTTTCTCTTTCAATTCCAAATCCAGGTTAGTGAACATAGGGTTTTTTGTTTTGAAGGGTTCTTTTTGTTTGTTTTGTTGTTGTTTTGTTTGTTTGTTGTTTTGCATGTAATCATCCATCACAAACCAAGCAATATTATAGTTAAACTATAAAAAGTGTGTAAAATGTATTTTTACAACAGTGTTTCTGACATTAATTAATCTGTCTTTTACCTACCGAATAGCAGTAGAATCTAGACTTAAGGTATTTGTAGGTCAGCCTTAAAGTAGTGTTCTGTGAAGCAAAGTACAGGAAAGAACATCACCTTCTCGTCATTTATCTCTTTATCTCAATATTAATGGCCTATGTCATGTGTTGGGAATTCATGACAAGTTCTTTTTTAGCTTGTGTACAGTAAATATCACCGGACTGATAGTTCTAGTTATATTCCTTTTCAAGTAGATGAAAGTGAATTAAGTTGCTTTGATTGAAAGCTTGTATTAGCTGTCTGAATCTATAAAAAGAATTTTAAAGGCCAGTTTAAGTTTTAACAGAGTGTCTGTTACATTTGATTGTTTATTCATTAGTCCTTGGCACTCTACATACTACAATTTAGAATAACCCAACTTTTTCAACTGAATGCTTTTCAAGGAAGGAAAACTGTATAGAATTTAACACAGTACAAATTCTCTCAGTAAAGGCAAAGTGTGCTATTTATGTGAATGTATTTTTGATAGTTCTAAATAGCTTTATATAAGTAACGTAAAAAAATGATAATTTCTTGGCCAATCTTTTAGTATGTATATAGAAAACTTCTTACAAAGTCACATTTGCAACATAACTTAAATAATTGTGTAGTGGTATTCCTATTTTACTTTGTAATTCGAACTACACATTTTTATCTTTAGAATGCTGTTGTCCAATCCTCCTGGTTCCCCGGATGACAGCTGCAAAAACATTTCAGTTTCAAAGCACCACCCTAAACACTTTCTGCTAAATTCGTTTCTTCTCTGCATCTTTATTTTTAAATGGATACAATTATATATTTTATCAGAGACAGTAGTTCTTAAAATTAATGTTTAATTGAAAGTGAACTCTTAAAAACAGCACTGCAGAGCAGTTTTTTCATCAAATTAGCCAGTGATTTGCTCGTGTTCTATGTCGCTGTCTACCAGTACTGAGCTTTCCTAACATTTATTCATTTGGTGACTTTAAGTAGACGTTTAAAAAGTGTTCTACTGCTTTTTAAAAAATATTTCATTTTTATTTTGTATGTATAAGTGTATTGTCTGCATATGTGAAAGTGCACCCATGTTGTGGCACTGTCCACAGAGGTCAGAAGAGACTGTCAGCTTCCCTGGAACTGGAATTACAGATGGTTCTTAGATGCCATGTGGATGCTGGGAGTCAAACCCAGGTCCTCTGCAAGAGCAGCCAGTGCTCTTAACTACCAAATCTTCTCTCCATCCCCACTTTCTATTTCTTTTTATAAGAAATGTATTTTTGTTTTATGTGTCTGAGTGTTTTTCCTGGGTGTCTGTAAGTGTACTGCATGCATTTGCAGTGCCTGTGAAGACCAGAAGAGGTTGTACAATTCCCTGGAACTAGAGTTGCTGAAGATTGTTAGCCACCATGTGGCTGTTATGAACTGAACTCAATCCTGGGGAAGAGCAGCCAGTGCTCTTAACCACTGAACCATTTCTCCTGTCCCACTTTCTCTTTTCTATTTTCTTATCTCTTCTACCTTTCTTTCCTTCCTTCCCTTCTTCCTTCCTTCCTTTCTTTTTTGGAGAGGAATGTGCCTAAACACTTTTTCTCAGTTTTTAAAAATATTATGTATAAGATAGGATCAAAATTGCTTCCTGCATTCTCAGAGCTGTGCTGCAGGGCATACATTTAATCAGGAGAAAAAAGCAGCTGACTATCTCCAAGCCACATTATGACATCACAATTTTTAATAATAGAGAGAATCCTAAAATAAAATGCATTTATTATGGACCTGAATTCACTAGAAGAGATACTCACATGTGGTTTTTCCTTGTCTCTCTGAATTTTAATTCATCTAAGATAGTTTTAAAGAACATAGGTTTCTTATTATATGTAACAATTTGTTAAAATATAACCTAGGTCATAGATTTATACTTTGCTGTTTTTATTTTGTTTTTCTGGTTTTGTTGATTGAAAGAATTAAAACAAAAAATTCTTGGCTAACAAGAAAAAAAGTTAAATTTAAATCTTGAAGATTTTTTTGAGCAAGAACCTTGCCACTCTAAATATTTGTAATGTCTAAAAAACATCTATTATTTTAACTTTCTTTTGAAAGTTTTAAAGCTATTATCTTCCAAAAGCCTACTAGAATTTCCAGACCCTGTCCTTTATTTTTTGACAACCTAGTTCTTTTCATTGAACCTGATTTCACATGGCAGGAATAACAATCTAAGATTAACAATCTCAAACTTCTTAGAAGACAAGTGTAAGAATTCTTTTGTTTAAAAAGAAAGAAAGGTCTGAACTCTCCATGTTGGGAAGAAGCCTCAGGTTTGGGAGATGGTTCATGAAAGCAGCTGTAGTTTTGGAAGAACTGCTATGTTGTCACAGTTGGGTAGATGCAGTATTTAAAAAGTTAAGTGTGGGGGTTCATGCCTATAATCCCAACACATGGTAGGCTAAGGCAAAAGAACCATGAGTTCTAGGATATCTTATGCTTTATGGTGAGGCCTACTATTAAAAAAAAAAAGAAAAGAAAAGAAGGGAGAAATGGCTTGGCGATAAGAGCATTGACTGCTCTTGCAGAAGATCGAGGCTGGATTCCCAGCACCCACATGGTGGCTAACAACTGTCTGTAACTCCAGTTCCAGGGGATCCAATTCCCTCTTCTGACCTCTGTGGGCATTGCACAACATGGTTACATCTATCTACATACAAGCAATACACTTGTACACATAAAATAATAATAAATAAAAATTTAAAAAAGAAAGTATAAGAAAAGGGACTCATTAGAGTATGTTCACCAAGCAGACATATACATATACCAGTTATATAAATAAAGAGTTTTGAAATTTTTCTTTAAACGTTGCATAAAAGTAAGTTGGATTTCTACCCTTTATATTCATATAATTCCTTAACATTATATATAATATTACTCTGTGTGGTTATATGTGCTTCTTGTTTCTAAGTTGATGATTTGTTTCTGATCTTCAGATCCTACTCAAATGGGAGGCCTGAGCATGCTGCTGTTAGCTGGAGAACATGCTCTTGGCTCGCCAGAGGTAAGCCAGACCCTCAGGCCCTCATTCCTCCTCACTGTGCTCATGCTGGGGCTTCAGAGCATATGCGTCTGTATTCTGCTTGCCTTGTCTTTACTGCAGTTTTACCGCTTACAGATCCTCAAGGAGCTATACGCATGATTCTTCTCATTAAGATATGTCTGCATCTGGGGTGTTGAGGGTTACAGAACTGGTGTTCATAAGCCAGAAAGACACAAACACAAGTCCTCTGTGGAATTTGAATTTGAGTTAACCTAACACTAAGAAATGCAGAATAGTTTCATTTGGCATGTTGATGCCGTGGATATATGGATGGCATCTTATGACTCATCACTGTTCAACGCATTGCCTGCTCATATCATGCTCTCATTTAGATTTTCTAGTGGGAAGATGATAGTAGAAATATAAGATCATCAGTCTCTCTAGTATCTGAACTAGAGAGTTCAAACTGCTATTTGAACCTGTGGACTCACAGCATTCCATAAGTGTTTCATCCTTTAAAATGGAAAAGGAAATGGACCTTAGGCCCTCATGACCTTAGTTCTGTGATCTAGTTATTAGACTGCTTTTGCTAAACATTTATAGATATGATTCTGCTCAGAGAGTGGCAGTTAACCACATTTGATTTTCATTGTGGCATCTTCTATTTTCTAGACCCATTTAATCAGAGATCAGTTAAATTAACCTGCAGGTCATGTTTTTACTATATTCTCGTTCTTGAGATCGAAATCTTTAATCCCAAACCAACATAGCTATTTAGGACAAAATAGTAGTCAGATCAATTCTATTGCATGTCTCTACTGTTTACTTTTGGTTTAAATTTTGTGTATACCATATAGGTTACAGTAATCAGTTCAACTATTTATACTATTTGTACTGTGAGACTGCTGTAATTTGTAGTTTGTATATGAGATCCAGAGTTACTGACTCTATATTAACTCTTCTGATTCTTTTTCCTTTAATTTAGCAAAAAGTATACATTTGTTTACTAGTATTTATTTGTTTGCAAATCTTCAACTGAATAAACCATGCATGTGCCTCTATGCCTTTTCACGTTCATCGTTCAGCTTGTTTCACTTTCTAAGAATAACAGCAGCATTGTTGGGCATCATTTCTCTTTCTAATACATGATATCATCGTAGGGAAAATCACTCTCACTTGGGCATAGAGTATTACAAATGTGTTCCAAGAGTGGAAGTTGGGATATGAGCACACACTTGACCTTTCAGCAGTCTGACTCATGACCAAGAATGCACTCCATTGTGAAAGTCAACATCAGCCTTCCTCACATGATTATGATTTTATTCCCAACATCTTTTAGCATTCTTTTACCTTTCCAGAACAAATATAAGCAAATCATCCTGCTAGAATTTCAGAGTGTTAGTCTAAGAAAAGATGCTAATTTTCTTCTTTGCTTCAAGTTTTGCTACTTGGACTCTTCTTAGTAAGTTCTCCTACTGCTTTTAAAGCAGAGTTCTTATATAAACACTGAAGCGATGGACCTTTTACCTCTAATGAAGTGGAAGTATTTTGAGAACTCTCTAGACAAAGAAATGACTAATGAAGCCAACAATATAGAGCAGGGTACCTTGTCCGTAATTGTATCTTTAAGAGCCTGGTTCTGTGTTCATGTTTCCTCCCCTCAATCTCAGAAATGTTTGGGTCATTACTGAAAATAACCTTGAACTATTGGAACAGTAAAATAGGAAAACATTATATAAAATAATGTTGTCTCAAGGTACCATTAGAGTTTACTTTGGATACCGGTAGACTTCATTTAACCCTTAGTTTTCTACTTGTACATTTTTATTTCAAATATATAGCCATGATACATAGAACTTTAGGCACTGATCTACATAGATAGCCAGGTTAGCAAAGGTAAACATAGTAAATATGAATTCATGTTTTTCTTAAAAATTAATACAATTATAAATGAAAACAATTCAAAAGTTTTACATTTCTGACATTGAAATAATTACTGTGAAGTCTGATACTATTCAGTTTAACCAGTTAAAGTGACATTTTACAAAAATTCTACCACTAAAAAGGTATACTCATAAAGGGTCTGGTCTTATAGAGCACTTATTCTGAAATAGTATTAAAGGGAGGAGGGCTTCCTTTATCCATTGGTCTGATATCTAACCCCATACATAAATTTCTATAAAGGTTGCTTTTTTAAGTGTGAAAATTTTAATAGGTAATATTTTTAATAAATAATACAGGTAATTTCTTTTTACTGTAACTAAAATAATAGAGTTCTGATTGAAAGTCCTTTAGCCTCCACAGTTTCCTAGATTTGCCTAACATGCCATTGGAGTTATTAGAAAGTTTCGTGAGATGTCAGTGAGCAAATAATAACACTGTTTGAGCTTCCTCATTTTCCTCTGTCTTATAATTAATTATCAGTCTGCCATGATAGGTGTATGGCATTATTAACTGGGCATTTTTTTGTACCACCGTTTCTGAGTCAAACAAGGCTTGTAGTCTCAATTGCAGTAACTTTGAATCTTTAGCAAATAAAAGGGGTGAATTTTGACTTATAATTTTATTTTTTATTGTTCATATCAATAATATTTTTTCTACCCTCATGATATATAAGTACCTAAACTGCTTAAGATAATTTTTAAATTTATTTTTATTTTATGTGTATGAGTATTGTGCCTGCATGTGTATAAGTATACCTGTGTCATGAAGTGCTTGCAGAGGACAGAAGAGGGTATTGGATCCCTTGTACCTGGAGTTACAGATAGTTGTTAGCCACCATGTGAGTGCTGGAATTCGAACCTGGGTCCTCTACAAGAATAGCCAGTACTCTTAACCACTGAGCCATCTCTCTAGTCTAAGATAAACATTTTTAAACTGTGTTTGTTTTGTAGAATTTATTGATTTCAGAAGGAGAAATGATACATTGAGCAAGACAAAGACAGTAAAAAGTGACTCTGGGCTCAAAGTGACAGATTAAACGTGATGCCTCTACCAAGAGCCTGTAAGATACAACATACGCATCTCATTAGAAAATGATCCATAATCTGGAAAGAACTGGAAGGATGTGTTGAGACACCATAGCAAATCATTCAAGCCAGAAACCGAAAGACGGTGCTTATGTGATAGCGTAGAAGAGTCCTACTGAGCCATGACAGAGAGTGAGCCAGTGTAGATGGTATGCCCAGAGATTTTAGTGACTATATGCTTTATTGTTGTTATTTTTAACTTTAAAGGAACAGGAACTCAAAAGTAAGAATCCTTTCATCAGGCTCTGGGAAGAACTGAAGGAGGCAGTTAGAAAGTTAAGCTTTTAAATATCCTACTAGAGATTTATTGAAAGATAAAATATAGTAGTAAGTAAAGTGAAAATATTTCACCTGGAATTACTAATGGTAATTTCTAGGACTAATAATTTTCTGTTATATGTGCCAGTATAAAAACTGTAGAACTAAACTAAATTTTAAAAATAAAAGCAGGGGATGTTATAATTGAGAGGCTGTGTGGAAAGGACAGATATTCAGTACACAATGTATAAAGTACCTTGGATCGGAAGGACAGTGTTTGTTCTGGAACCCAAATGAACAACAGAAAGTCGTCTTGACCAGAACAGATCAAATGGAAAAGAAGAGACATTAGAAAGATCATCACTGATGCGAAGTTCAGAAGCATTTTTGTTCAGTTGAGTGACTGGAGCCAAAATTAACAATGTATTGGAAGTTCCTTAGACTGCAGGTCTCTTGATTCTGAATGCCTGGTGGAATGAATAGCTGCCTTGCTTTCCATCCTTTAAAGTGGAGCTAATAATGCCTGCATCCTGTAACTCCCAAGATTACTGTAAAGATTAATTAAGTTAAACCTGCAAGGCATTTTTAAGTCCCCTTCAAAGAATTCTTATAAGCATACAGTATCATTACCATAAGTTATTCTACGCATTCCATACTCAATTCAAAAGCTTAAATTATATCCATTACTCCTGTAGGCTGTAATGTACTTTACCAGCGCCAGCATGCGTGCATAGATCATGTGTACACACATGCGCATGCGCACACGCACACACAGTTCCTTGTCCATTGAAACCTTGGAAGAATTGTAATGTTCTCACATCATTGTGATCAAGAAAAATCAAATTATTGCTTCATTTGGTTGACTTAGCATGAGTTAGTGCAGGAGGTGCTAACAGATGGAGGCGTACCTCCTTCAAGGACCAGTGAGGCCATTCTGCAGTACTGAGCAGTAGGAAACTGTGCTGCCTTGTACAGTTAGCCAGATGAAAAGTATTTATAGTGTCTTCTGTGTTTAATGCATGTCAGAGAACAGACCATACACAAATATCTGCCTTTAATGTAGCTGATACTGTCTTAAGGACCAGATTTTTTTAAAAAGCAAATCCTTCACATGAACTTTTGACTTTAAGGTGAATCTTACTGATTTTCATTTGTTGACCATACCTGCCCATCTAAAAAATAAGAAATTCTTGTCTGATTGAAATTTAAAAATAATATATTTCTGCTTCTTGAAATGCAGTATTAATCTTTCACCTCTTCCGAAAGCTCATGACTTCTTAAGGTAAACAATATTTCTGTTTACCAATTCTTATAGCACCATTAATATTAAATACATTATAGCACTTGATTATATTTTACTTCATACTTTATTATAAACTGATAATAAAAGTCTTATTATATTTTTCTTCATTGGAATAAGTTGTTAAGTAGACTTTAAAGTACCTTGGGTTCAGGAACAATAACAAGATTTTAATTCAACATTTGCCTACAGAGTAGTTACCTATTACAGCTAACTTTTATTGAACGCTCTTTGCATTCAAAGTACTGCTCTTAAAAGTAAGAGTAACTTGTCCTCAACATAACCTATGAGTTGTCTTGTCTACCTTATGAATAAATAGTAATTAGTTGAGGGATCAGAGACAGAAGGTTAAGTAACAATCTGTTATGGACTAGCTACAAAGTGGTAGAACTTAGATTATACCCCAGTGGGACTACCTAGTCTTTGTGTGGCATTCAGGGGGCCTTTGATTCATGTCCCACTCACCTAGCCTCAACTCTAGCTACCTCTCTGATGTCCTTTTATGCCCAGACTAGAGCCAGTAGTAGCAGAGTAGGGCATTCCATGATCGCTGTCAGGGCTAGGTACAGAACTAAGCCCTTTACTGATTAACTCATTCTGACCTCCCAAGAACCCTATAGGCCAGTTCCTTATTACCATTCTGCAAGAACATAGAATAAGGAGATCATAATATGAGGATTTAAACCCATTTGTTTTCCATTAAATGAGGAGATGAACAAAACTTCAAGCCAAATGACAGTTTATTATAATGATATTTATTGGTTATATCCACATTTTAAAATGAATTTTAACTTGAAACAAATATTTATGTGAATAAAATTGAAATTTTTCTCTTTTAATTTTGTTTTGATGTCACTGGAATAGGGAAAATTCTTTTTCTACCCACCAGTACAACTTAATTTGTTATGTCTTAGGCTAGTATGCTTGACTAGTCCAGGAGACTTAAATCCTTTGAATTCCAATGTCTCTTTTTTCATCTACTGGTCCTAACCCCTGGAAGTTTTTATTCCCTTCTCAGAGGCTTATAGTTTTTAAACACATGGTGAGGAAATATATTGTTTCAATTCTGCAATGAAGGAACTGGGTGCCCTGATGTTTTTTTCTTAGTATTTACAGGTCTCCCCTTTAAGTAATTATTCATTGCCCTTTGTAGACAGAGCTGACCTCCTAGCCAAATAGCCCAGTTCAGAGCCGAGATATTCAGGTTCTTTATATAATGTGGGTTGACTATCACAGATGATCAAAGATGGCAAGAAGATAGAGTAGCATTGCTTCTCACTTCATCAAATGGGGAAAGCTAGACAGAAAAATGCTCTTTTGTCTCAGTTGTTACTTCAGATGCCCTTAGGCATGACATGGAAATTTCTGAATCCCTGAACTGGTTCTGCAGCATAGACTGGATAATAGGAAGACTTTACCTATAAAGTCAGTCAGTGTCTGGTTGTATGGATGCCCTGAATAAAGCTAGGGTCTTTTTCTTTTTTTCTTTTCCCCTTTCTGCCAAATGATGCAACAGGCATTAGGAAGTATAGAATTCTAAGGTCTGCTGGCTGTGCTCCCCATGGAGGCCTAGTACTTGAGTTTGGTATACCAGTGTCAGGTAGACATTCAGGTAGAATCATCTACCCTAAACTGTGTCCTCTTCTTGTGAAAGACACTCCCTGCCCTAAGCAAACCTTCCTATTCTCATATCCTCTTTCCCAATTTTACTTACCATAGAGACACTGACATTATCTGACCCTTCTCCCTATGCCCTGACATCCTTCCAGACTATTACTGAGGACTGGCAAGTGCTATCTCTGATTTAATTGGGGACCTACATCTCTGCTGCCTTGGTTCCCTTACCTTCTAATTGGTCTCCTGCCTCCAGTCACTGCCTGCCAAGGTCATCCTGCACACCACTGACATAATTATCTAATGCACATCTCTTATCATGCTGTTCCTCTAAAACCCTTGGCTGGCTCCCCATTTCCTGCAGCCTAATTTCCAGACTTCTTAAAGTAGAATTCCAATTTCTGAAAGCCTGATTTATCTCCCACCACACTCACATGGCATCTTATTCTTTACCCACACTGGGAAAATTGCTGTTTTTCAAGCACAGAGCACAGATTTGCCTCTGTATTTTCCCACCTGCCATGACTTACTTAGTCATTCTTAATTCTGCCTTACTTTCCAGGTATACCTCAGAGATTACTTTACCTCCTCCTACCCACAGAATAAAGGATTGTTCTCTGGGCTCCCAAAGGTCCTTCTAATATGTCATCATTATGCATCAATATAGTGTAGCTGCTTCCTTCAACTGAATTACAAGCAGACTGAGAGCCTGACACATTCTCTTAGCCTTAATTTTTTGGGTGGTGGAAGTAGGGGTTCAGACAGGGTCCCTGTAAACCCAGCTGGCCTGGAACTCAGGTTGGTCTCTCACAGAGATTCTCCTGACCCTGCTTCCAAAGTGCTAGAATTAAAGACGTGCACTGTCACGCCTGGCCCTTATCCTTAATTTTATTCCCAATTTTATACTAATGAGATTTAAGTTTCTTAAGTATATCAGTCTTCATGGCTAATACCTAGTAAGTTTTTATTGAACATGTTAGTGAAAAATAAGATTTGAATTGGCGAGAGTAGGACTATATGGTTTAGCTACGGTGTATACTTTAATCCGTTTTTAGACAAGTATGTTCATCACAGTATCAAGCAGTATGTGGCTGTGGCCTTGTAAGAACAACCCTTGGTAATACTTAGCTTTCTAAGCCACTTAACAGTGCATAATTGGCTCAGTCTTGTTTCATATCTAGATATCTAGAGGCTGAAACTGTGATATTTACTCTCATTTGCTCCTATAGAAAAAAATACTACTTGCTTTGTCATAATTCTTGACTATACTAATCATTTCCCTTCCTTAGTTATTGAGAATTGGCTAAATCAAAGGGAGGGCTGAATTTAAGAAGCAATGAATGTGTGTTTAACAAAAATCCCTGCAGCAGTTTTCTTTTTTGGGTGTATAGCAACACCTAGTGGTTTTTTTGTATTATTTCAGAGACTTTCTAGAAACAGCCTCTTGATTGTTGGGGTTTTTTTGGTTGGTTGTTTTCTTTTCTTTTTCTGTTATTTAACCATTATTTATTTTATGCCATTTCTTTCCTCCTCATTAATTCATAGCTAATTCTTGGACTCTATCTTCTAATATATTCAGAAGCTGGCTTTAGCATAAGAATAATTGGTCCCCAACAATTATGCCCCAACTAATAAAAATACTTTGAAGTATTTTAAATGCACAGAACAGCATTTTTTACTTTTCACAAGGCCTGAGACTCTCAGAGGAGACTTTATAGGAAATGCCCTCCCTGTAAATCCAGATAAAGCTTTACATATATGCATTTGTCGTGTCATAGAGCCATTTTCATATTTTGAAATTTTTAGATAGACATGTTTAATGTGTTCTGTCTTTTTAGTCAAGATTATTTTGTATTCATCCTCACTGTGGTGATGTGGAATCGTAGTTGTAATCTTAATTACTGCCCTGAATGTATGCCTTCACATGAAATTGTGGGAGATGATTTGCCCTGCTTTAATTTTTGTTTCATAAACATTTACTTCCGCTCTTTAGTTTTTCCTTAAAACTCTGCCATTTCCCTTTCTTGGCTATTGAGAATTATAGCTAAAGCTGAACTTAAGTGAAGTTTTCCTTCTGCCCTTTCCTGCTGCTGACATTGCTTCTTTTCAACCCTCTCCTTTTTCTTATCGCTACTCTTCATTTCTGATCTGCAGTTCTATTCTGCTTTAGACTAGAGTCAAGTGATCAAGTGAGTAACTGCATAGCTTAGTAACCGAGTCCTTCCAGGCTTCTCATTTTGTGTTGTCTCCATTGTGTCATACTTAGTGAATACAGCGAATTTACACTGCTTTAAAGTATGAATACCTAGATGTTGAGATAGGACATGGTCCACTAGAGTAAAGTGCAGTCTGTGAGGCTCTGTTCCTGCTATTTTACCTATCGGACAGCTTCTGTTGTACTTTGCTGCCGGTCACTGAGAGTCTCTGTGTACACACACACACACACACACACACACACACACACACACACACACGAGTGAATGGAGACAGTCAATGGATACTTCTTATGCATCTACTCTGGTGCATGGTGGTACATGGTTAGCACAAACATACATGCATGGACTTCTTTCATATGCCTAATCACACATGCCTCGATAATTCCTTACATTTTTATCTTTCTTTAAATAGCTGTTTAAGACCATCTTAAATATTTGTAAAGAAAATCATTTAATTTTTAAACTTCATGATTTGATGTCGTTTTGACCAAATGATCTATAAATGACATTTAAAAGAATTCTTAATGTTAATATGAATTCTATAAGATCCCATAAAATTATATTGCTTAGTGATGTTAAAGCAATAAGAGTATACTTGCATCTTCACACAGTTCTCAGAACCTGTCCCTGTTGTTAAATGGTATTGAACTCTATGTGTTAAGTATGCTTGTAGACTTTATGAATTCTAGTTACCCTGAAGGCTCATTTTATTAGGAACCTCAGGTCTTGCCAGATAAATGTTCTGAACTAGGCTTTTTTCCCCCCTTAAACAAGATCACATAAGTTTCCTAGGCTGGCTTTGAACTTAACTGTATAACCTAGGCAAGCCTTGAAGTTTGGTATCCTACTGTCTCAGCCTTCAAAGTAGCTGGAATTATAGGTCTTTGCCACTAAATCTGCCTAAATGACAATATATTTCATTGCAAATATCTTTTAAGATCTCCATCACACAAACACCTGTTTTTATTTCAAATTCGATAAAGACACTTTATAATCTTGACTCAGTTCTAAGCTTGATTTTAATCAAACTTCAATTATTTCCCAAAATATCCAGGAGGCAAACACGTAAGATTTCTTTACTAACTAGTAAGTGTTAACATTACTATTGCTATTACTGTTATTCCTAAATTTTGTTCAGTCATTCAGACCAGCTAGGGATTTCCAAAGTTTCATGGCTACTAATTTGAGGATTAATTGGCTTTCTTTTTGAAAGTGCTCTTTGTGCTTCCTTAGTGGCATATTTAGCACAAAATGTCTAATGGAGGCAAGCTAAGCACAGATGGCAAATTAAAGATTCATAACTTTCTATGGTACTTATCACCAGTGACCATAACTTTTTCTAAATAAATCCAAAGGTGATCATTAAAGTCTCAGATACTTGTTCCACAACCTGAACAAAGTACTAGAGAAAATCCCTCTCCCTCTGCTTCTAGTGAAAAGGTTGTGTGGGAAACTGTTTATAGGCTATGATTGATGACTTGGTAGCCTGATTCTTCCTTAGAATTGAACCATCTGATACAATGACATACAGATGTTAAAATTAAATTGGAAAATATTTAGAAAAGCAAGAAAATCATCAAGATACAAAAAGAACAGCCTAAAATATGGTACAATATCCTATTTTTGTTAAAATATATACATGTACAGCTAGTGAAACATAGAGAATAGTAACATTGCAAGATGGGCATTTCTCCCCATTTTGTTTTTGAGGGAAATGGATTAGAGAGTAAGAGCACTAGTTGCTGTTGCAGAGGACCTGGGCTTGGTTTCCAGCACCCACATGATGCCTAATAATTTTCAACTCCCGTTCCAGAGGATCCTATGCCCACTTCTAACCTTTATGGGTATTGCACAACATGGGTGCACTTACATACCTGGAAGCAAAACATTCATACATA
Source organism: Eospalax fontanierii (assembly GCA_035773235.1). NCBI lineage: Eukaryota > Metazoa > Chordata > Mammalia > Rodentia > Spalacidae > Eospalax > Eospalax fontanierii. The sequence continues at coordinate 49,182,858 of CM069534.1, forward strand.
TAAGATAAAAATAAATTTTAAACTTCTGTCATCTTTTCCTTTAAAGTGAAAACTTTTTTTTTTCCTAGACAACCTAACTTTATTATTCAGAAATGCAGGAAAGAACACACTGATTTAAGACATTTAAGAATTCTTGTCAACTTTCATAAGTTCAATCAGCAAATACTTTTTTTTTCAAGACAGGGTCTCATGCAACCCAGGCTGACCTTGATTCACTAGATCCACTGTGTAGCCAAGGATGACCTAAAACTTCTAATCCTCCTCCCTCCACTCGCTGAGTGCTAGGATTACACTACATTACTAGTCTACACTACCAAGACCAGTTTCATTCAGCAAATACTTCTTAGTATCTGTACTGTTCCCAGGCAATTTGGGGAATATTGGGAAAGGCAAGTGTCACCTCTCTGATCCTAAACTATTTTATCTATAAAATGAGCAGAAGGGCTTAGATAAGAAGAATAAAGAACTCTTCCCTCATTTGCATTCACAACTGAAATGATTATGTTGCCCAGTGCAGAAACAAATAAGTTGTAGCGCAGAAATAAAAGAAGAAATGTATACCCTGAGAAAAAGCCTTGACAAATATAATTTTTCTCAAGTGGTGTTTCAGTAACTATTGTTAATAACTGAAGATGAAAATAGCAGATAAAGATAGTAGAATGTTCAGTGTTCACCCAACATAACAAATAGAAAAGAAAATATACCTCACAAGAAAAATGTTGCTTAGGTAGACATTAACCTCCATAAGATTACAGTTTATGTTATAAATATGTGAAATTAGAATTTGACTTTACTTTTCCCGAAAGAGTTATTGTGTCAAATCCCATTTGTGTTTTGTGTAGTTCTCTAACAAGAAATGTTTAGGAAACAGGGTATGGGGAAGTAGGTGCCCTCTGAACTTGGTAACAGAAAACCATCAGTAGAGTGTTAATCTTTGTTGACATTCTAAAAGTTCTTGTGCTGTCTGTCTTCTATCTCTGATGTTATTTAGTAGTTGAATGGTCACTTGTACAAAACTTTACACAATATACTAGTTACTTTTGTGGTGTGATAAAGTTCTGCGACCAAAAGCAACTTATAGAAAAGAAAAAAGAGTTTATTTTTGTTTACAATTCTAGAGGGCTCGAGTCCATAATGGTGGGAAAGTCATGGCATGCCAGCCTGAAGTTGACTGATCATTTTTATCCATACACCAAGAACCCAAGGGTAGAGATAGCAAGCAGGAAGTGGGGCAAAGCTCTAAACTCTAAAAGCCCACCCACAGTGGACTTTATCTCTTCCAGCAAGACTGTACCTCCTAGAGGTTCAATAACTCCCAGGACAGCGTCTCTAACTGGGGACGAAGTGTTCAAATACATGAACTTACTGGGGGCATTTCTCATTGAAGCCTCTACCCACAGTAATTGCCTTTTGTCAGTGTTGCCTCAGATTAATGGAAATCCAAGGTAGGGATGCTTTAGGTGGCATTTGTCTTCTACCTCCTAGAATCTATTCTCTTGATGCTCAGGCCTTTTTCTCTGTTTCAGATGTCCTCTGGGACTTGCAGGCCTGATGTTTCAGAGTCACCGGAATTACGTCAGAAGTCACCATTGTTTCAGTTTGCTGAGGTAACTTATTGCAATTTATACCTAATTAATGAGGGAATTGTTTGAGGTTAAATTTGGGCTAATGACAGGAAGTGAAAACAACAAACTCTACTCAGCTCAGTTAACCATAAATGAGAAAATTGAATCAAAGTTTGGAAAAGATATTGGGACTGTACGGTTTATGTCTATTTGGTTTTGAGAAAGAGTCTCTCTGTGTAGCCCAAGCTAATAACAAACTTGTGATTTTGCCTTAGTTTCTCAAGTGCAGGCATTACAGACATGTACTACTGTGTCTGGCTCCAGACTTTTTAATTTAGAAACAGCTATGTGTTTATAGGAGCTTGTTAAGCCATAATAAATATGATTATTAAGCCAGATTTTTAAAAGTATTTTAATATGTGTATGAGTATATTTTTTGCTTGCATGTATGTACACTTATGTTATAGAGTACCTTCAGAGGTCAGAAGAGTACATCAGATCTCCCAGAACTGGAGTTGTTAGCTGTCATGTGTTGGGTATCGAACTCAGGTACTCTGCAAGAGTAGCCAGTGCTCTAAATCGCTTAGCCATCTCTCCAGCCTTGAAACCTAAATTATTATTAAAACATATAGTACATATTGATTGATAAATCCAAAGACAAAATCAACTCATGGCAGTTACCTATACATTCTTCCTTTTTTTTTCTTTTCCTTTTTCTTCTTTATATACACTCTTATATATGCCTCTTCTAACTTGAAACTGTCGCATGAGGTCAGCCATTATCAAATTTTTATATTGTAGGACAGCATGTGTCTTGAGTATGTTTCTCTGCTGTAGTAAAGAACATTATCCTCAATATCAAGTGTAGAGATTAAAACTGCTTCTGAAAATATCTCTGTTAATCGTAGATCTATCTCCATATAAACTCTCATTGATTTTTTTCCCCCTAATTTAAAACCATCTGGTCTTTCCTTGATCATTAAAATTAGCTTGTGTCAGTCATTCTCCATAACACACTTGCCTGCCCTGCTATAGTTTGTGCAGGATACACCTTTCAGATTTTGGGGGTTTTGGTGTTGATACATCAAGCCAGCCCTTCAAGACTGTTTAAATATTCTTAGTTGCTCTACTACTGTCACCAGAATGTTAGAACGTATGTTTGCTTTTGATACCTCTTATCTGATACCTTTTATCTATCTCTGACTGAAATGAATTTGAGTTGTTTTGAGTATTATTCCTGAAGAACTTAATGTAACAGAGAATTCATGCTACACTCCCTTTCAACACTTAGAGACATGTTCATTGAAGTTGGGCCCAACTTCAAGCAGAAACACTTGATGAGTGACCTCTGAAGCCCAAAAGATAGAACATCATCTCTAAAGTATCACCTGCAATTTTGACCGCATTCGTATATGTGCATGTTGAGGCCTCTCTGCATATGTAAGATTTCACAGAGATCATTAACAGCATTGTTTTTATAGAAATGGTCCCTAGCCTGATATTTCTTCAGAAGATTTTATTCATGTCATTCATTAAAATCATACTATATCTCAATATTTATTAACTACTCCTCTTTTTACAACTCAGCATGTTTCAAAAAAAATCAGATCAATCATTACAGTTCTGTTTGGTTCGCTGCCTGCTTTAATTCTGGAAGAAATATGTTATAGGTTAGGCTTTGCTTTTATGTGAATTTTTTACTTTCTCTTCTATAGAAGGTTAGTAGGACTGAAAAGTTAATCTGAAGTAAGTCTTACTAGGTTTATAATTCCCAAGACTTGAAAAATTCTTTATGGCTTCATGTTTGTGGTTTATCACATTTGCACATAGTATTACCTGGGAAATTACAGATTGGTGGCTTAACTAAGAAAACTACTTCAGTTTCAGTCTTGAAAATCTTTGAATCACTTGGTTAAATTTTATCCATTCATTATAGTTTGTTTCTAGCTAGCTGATTGTTTTTAAGTGTTTTTCTAATCCAGAAAATGTGATAGATTTAAACTTTTCATAATACCTTCAGCAAAAAATAAGAGCAATAGTTCAATCTTTATAGTGTTTCATCCCTACACATTATATTGATACTGTGCCATATAACCATACTATTGTTCTAACTTCTCTAAAACTCATATTTATGGTTAAAGATTGGGAATTCAGACACATTTATTGCTTAGTAAGTTCTCTGTAATAAGTGAATACAGTTGTTGAAAAGACTTCAGTAGAATATAAGTGAGCTGAAATGATAATACCCATAGTTCCTACTCTAGAGACTCACTTTCAGCCTGTTCTGTAATTAGACAGATACTCTATCCACTTTGGAATCAAAATTAAGAATCAGCTTTGTTCTTTAAAAAGATCCTTGCAGATAGTTCTACCTAGTCTATGGAACAGTTTGAGAACCCTAATTACTCAATGGAAGCAAGTGTAATGTTACAGCACCTTCTATCCACTGTTAGACACGGAAGTATATATGTCTTCTGTTGAATGGGAGGCTACAGGTGTTATAAGAGGAGAAAATGAGGACTGGTTAGATGGTTCAGTTGTAAGATGCTGGCCACACAAGCATGAGAACCTAAGCCTCTGGGGAGGAGCAAACAGGAAGATCCCTCGGGTTTGCTAGCCTGGCAAAACCCATGCTCTCTGGGTTCAGTTAGAAACACTAGCTTGAAAAATAGATAGTGATTGAGTGAGTGTGCACACAAACACAAAGAAAGAAATACTTTCATATTTGAACAGTTTATTGAGTTCTGGTCTATATGCCAGGCAATGCAATTTTAGGCTTATTTGTTTCTCATCATAACTCTGTAAATAGGCAGCACCATCATTAATGTGCAGCTGGGAAAATAAGTCTCAGAAAGTTTAGCTGAGGCCATGTAGCTGGCAAGTAGAGATAAGATTAAAACTCACATATACTGACCCACTTCCACATCCTCTCTCATACTGGTTCACAGCTGCCTCTCCAGAGAAAAGCTTGGAAGGTATAGGGAAGAGAGTGGCTGAATTTACTTATAGCCTCCAGCATGTAATACTATATTTGTAAAGGATTCATTGATAAGGAAGTTGACCTCAACAGGTTCTCTTAACTGTCATTTGAAACATATCTGATGCCCTTATAAGGGGCAGGGCCAATGAGACAAACTGACTTCTTGTTCTTTTCATTCATCTGGTTTTTAGAAACATGGTCTTCATCTTCCTCTATCATTCTTTTACTGATATTTGAAAAGGGATTTAGGGTGGCAACTCAGTTCTGAATCCACATGGAAATATATGGCAAAGTTTAATGGTCTAATGTACTAAAGTATCTTTGAACATTAAAAAGTACTTGCTTCCTTTCAGATATCTTCAAGTACATCCCACCCTAATGATGCTCCTACAAAACAGTGTCAAACATCGGCCTTGTTTCAATTTGCAGAGGTAAAAGCTTTTATTTTTTTAATGTTTGTTGGGTTCAGAAACCTTGTTCTTATCAGAAATGTTGAAAAGAAATTTTAATAATATATAGTGAACTTTAGGCATGCCCCTTGTCATTATGAACATAACACACAACGTTCATGACTTTTTGTTGCCTTTGGTGTAATCATGGTCAATGCAGCTTCTGGTTTCATGGCTGTTTTATAAGCCTTTATTAGAGTTCATTCGTAATAGGCACTTACCAGTAATTCATTTGTTTCATTTTATGTTCTTAATTTATTTTAAAAGCTTAAAAAACTGCTGTCAACATGAAGGTCAAAGGATTCCAATTTATTAAAGTGGTTACAATAATGAAATTAGATGCTGTAATTGATGAATAACTTTCTCAAAGCCTATGCAGTGGTGTTTGCGACCTGTTAAATCATCACCATGTAGCTTTCCACAGAATGTAGTTGCAGCCAGCATTTTTATTAGTGTCTAATCCCAGGCTCAAATCAGGTCAGTTCCTGCAGGATCTCCAATTTCATGGGTTTGCCAACCAGATAGCACACACCAGAATATCTCTTGGTTGGCATGCTCAGGAGACAAAACTGGTAAGTTCGATCATGTCTCAACAACACTGCTCTCACCCATGTGTTCACTTCTAATGTGCACTGATAATAAATAATAAGGAAAGACTGGCCATGGTGGCACACACCTTTTCCCGGCACTTGGGAAGCAGAAGGAGGCAAATCTCTGTGAGATCCAGAACAGCCTGGTCTACAAGATGAGTTCCAGGCCTGCTGGCACTATAGGAATACTCTGTCTCAAAAAGACCAAAAAAAGAAAAGAATGTACACAGGTCTTGAAAATAACACCCTGCCTGCATTGGGTCTTTTCCCTTTTCATTAATTTCAAGAAAAAAAGCATATCAGAAACTAAGTAATATTTCATAGAGCCGAAAGAAAATGACAGGCAAGACTGTTCTGTTTAATATTGATGTATCAAATCACTTTGATTCATTTGAGTCAAGAGTGGTGCATAAATGAAATGTAAAATGATATTCTTTTGGCAAGGGAAAACGTAGCATCTCACTTTGAAAATGAGAAAAAATTACTTTCGGCTCTTACATTTAAAAAAATAAAGCCTTCTTCATCTCGGTCACTTCTGTCAGTCCCTGTGATTTGTGCCAGCAGCTGCCTGCAGTGTCACACCTCTGCTATGGTATTTGCTTCAGTTGCTGAGCACTACTGTGTAAAACTAGTAACAGAAATGTATAATGTTACTTCATGAAGAACGTTTTGCTTTCTAAGTCTAAGTAAATTAATATTTCATTATAATTTTCCATTCCAATAGACTGGTTTTCATTATCTGGAGTGAATAGTTTTGCTTGATAACAATTCCATGCTTTTTTCTAGTTATTAACATCCACTTATTGTCACTAGTAAGTTTTTAAAAGTTAAAAACAGAATACTGCTGTGTTGACTGAATTTATTTTCAATGTTAATATCTAAAGCATTCCCATCCAACTTTGTACAAACATATCCTTCAAGATAGAATTTATGTGTAATGTATTTTGTCTGATTCAGTTCTTCACCCTTTAGTATGAGTATGATGGTGGTGTCTTTAACACAATTGACATTTGTGTGAATTATCAAGAATTATCAAGAATTATCAAGAATATTCTACTTAATATAAAATGTCAGTGTGGAGTATCTTGGCCAGCATTAGAGTGTGTCTAACATGTGATGAAAGAGATTATCATCAGATTCATTAGCAGCCCCCAAAGCCCTGGGTCAGTGCTGAGGGACCAATTGATGTTGCAACAGCCATTGTGCTATGATTCAGCTGAACAAGATCCCATGAATGTCTTAAAGTAATTTACTCACACCTTAAGTGGATTGTCTCTTATTTTTACTGTTTCCCCCCTAGGCACAAAAATAACATCTTTCTAGGGAGTCTGCAAGGCAGCATCCCTAGATGTCACACTGTTGCTTAGTAGCACTTGTCCTTAAAGGCTTTTGGTTGACAGGAATCATTTTTAGGATTTGAGGAAGTTTAAGATTGTTGATTTGAAGAGATGTTTCCAGGACTTATAATCAGGCATGATGGAAACCCACAATGACAATGTGAACACGGAGTTTGGTTTACCAGTGACTCTAATGGAGTCCTTTTCCTTCCTCTACTCGGTTATTTAATTCTGTATGTTATATGTGTATTACAGAAAAGAAGTCTGTTCTTTTAACAATACATAGCTTGTCTAGTCATTTTCCTCATATGGTGAGTGAGAGTACTGTTTGAATCTGTAACACTTTATTATCCCATCATATTTGTCAAGCCCAGTTCTGGGCTGGTTCATTTCAGGCTAAACAAGGGCTAACTAAATGAACTAGTAAAAAGTGCCTGCTAGAATGTATTATGAACGTATATTGCAGTAGAAATTGAATACCCTATAATCACTGGTGATATCCATCCCCCTTGCTTTTGTATTTATATAACAAATCAGCATCACCTTTGAGAAAACACAGACACATGAAATTCCTGTTCTAACTAGTCCATGGCAAAGGTTCTCAAGCTTTAAAATAGATCAGAAGGTTGTTCAAACACAGATTCTTAGGCTTTACTCACAGTGCTTCTGATTTGCTAAATCCAAGGTTAGATCTGAGAATTTGCATGCCCACCGAGATTCCTTTTAGGGAACCACAGCTTAGATCCACTATACTGCAGGTTTTTAGCTCCCCTAATATTAAATTGCTATTGTTAATGTGCTTTCTCACATTTCTGTGCCCTAATGAGAGAAGGGTGGAACCAAAGAAGTAAGTGGCTGTGTAACTGAAAATTACCAGTTTATATCCCATCTTTTTTCAATGAGGTTCATGGTCCTATTACCACCTACCTAAACGAGAAGTCATTGTTTATATATTTAAGAAATAACTTACTCTGTGAATGTTTGTTTTTAAATAATTTTAGGATCAGCCATGATGTATTCTTAGAAACCATTCCTGATAATTTCATTATATAGCCAGCTTAAGGAGGCATTTGGCTGTGTGTTCTCGTCATTTATGATAAAGTATAATTATTCAAGAAAACACTTTTTCAGAGGGCAGTGAGGGGAAGCTCTGGCCATTTCCTTAAGTCATAAATAATTTTTGTTTCTCTTTCACATTAAGTCCTGGGTTTCTACCTTGAAAGCTAAGAACATTTTCTTTTTAACAAAATCTAATCTCTAATCATCTAAAAGCCCATTGAAATGAACCTACATGAAACCAGTGAAGAACATTCCATTTATCAGGTCCCTTATTTCTGCTTTATAAGCTCTAGAGAGAAATACAGAGTACAGAGACTGCCCACCCTCATGCCAGCCGTTCCCCTTCCATCATTTAGATGCCACTGAACCCATCCGATTTGCTATCACTCTGTGTTTCAGGCTCTGATGCATTAAGGTTGTCAAAATGAGTTCCCTATCTACATCTCTTGTTGTTCACAGGTAGAGTGGCATATCACTCACTTTTCAGATCTAGTTTCCAAACACTGGTGACCACATATAACGCCAGAAGATAGCTATTGTTTTCCATTATTTAACAGGTCTAAAAGCCATAGCCAATGCACATATTCTCTGTCTGACTCTTAAACTGATAGTATATCTTACATTGAAAAATAACATACTTTCTGTAAAGACACTGATAATCTAGATAATTCAAGCAAATAGAGATTTGTACATTAAAACTTTCCTTAGAAGATATTTACCTTGCCAATATAAGTACATTCATAATTTCATCAAAATTAAGGCTTTATCACAACTAGATATGTGGCAATAGCCACAAACTTAAAGCATCCACTTTTGTGACACAATATTTAGTATGTTATGAAATAGTACATTTTATTAAAACACCATATATTTCACAGCAACTAATCACTGAATATGTTATGTGTTTATTGGAAGCATTAGCATTTCTTTTAAAATTCTTATATTGTCTATTAGTTCTTTTATGTATTTGTCTATTTAACAGTTATCAGTCCTTTTACTGTAGATTGTGGTGTTTATAACACCCTCATAATTGCAAAAGACTTCCACCATTACCTAATTTGATTCTGATCTTTACCACTGATTTCCTTTGTGCATTCATATACCTCAGGCATAAAAAATGCCAGAAAATGAGTGATTTAATATCCAGGGTAATAATTTTTCTTAGTACTTCTGCTGTAGTTCAGATACCGTTTCATTTGCCCTTTTACCAGCCTTTATGACCGAAGACTGATTATCTGAATATTATATAGTAGCTTAAATAGTAGAATTAGCAGGTTGACAGGCACCATTCAAATGGAAGAAATAGAAGTCACAACCGTGAGCACACCTTGAGGTACTCCCTGTCTACCATTATAGCAATCACATACTGGTGGGTGAGGAGCACTGCTTAGGCTAGTCATTGAAAACCAGACATTGACAATATTATTCTTGCTTGAAAGGAAGCATATGACTCTTAGAAAGAAAATTATTAGCAGGAGCGAACAGTGAGAATGACAGATCAGCACCATACAAGTTAGTCTTGAAATTGAAGCCATCATCATACCTGAAATTACTAAAAGAAAATATGTGACATAAAAAGAGAATGTGCCCTAGAGAAAATGCTGGTGAAAACCAGCATTTAAGAGCTCTAGAGAAAGACAAGCCAGCAAAAAAGATTAACAAGGGGTGGCCATGAGGTCAGACCCTGCAGTAGCAGAAGCCCAGGGAAGAGATTTCCAAGTGAGAGATCAGCAGTGCCAAGTGCTACAGAGAAATCCAGAGAAGAACTGAGTCATCCAAATTATCATGCGTCCAGGTTTCTACCAACTTATCCTCCAAAAAAACAAAAAAAAATTAAGTCAGAAGACATGTTTAGGAAACATATCTCACCAGTAAGTCATTCCATGAAAATTTTCTCAGGATTTTCTGGAAGCATTAAACTAACAAAATATCTTGAGCCTTTCATACACATGCAGTTTGGGAAATCAGGCTTTTAAGAAACCTTGAATATTTGAAATATTTCCTTGTAGCTCTGAATAAATAAAACTCCTCCCAGCGATGAGGGAAGCTTTTCCTGTTATCCATGTACTGCTTTTGAAAAGCAAAAAATCACTCAAGCCTCTACTCAGCTAGTAGCTCATTCTTGGAGGACAGGGAACACTGTTATTCTTGTGGTTAGTAGTTTTCATGGAGCCTCTGGATGTGACATGCACTGCATGAGACAACAGATATGGTAGTGGATGAACACAGCCAATGAGCAGATACTGGAGCAAAAGCAACAGCAGAGGGAGCTGGTGGAAGAAGTACAGATAGACGGGCCTGTGTAGTATAGTGCTATCCAGTGCATGTCCTTCAGTGATATTTGATCATGCTGTAGATCTAACAGTCTGCACATTATAAGTGGCATCCTCAGACATTCCAGTTTGAAATTCTGTTCAATTTCAGTGTGTAACTAATTTTCAGAATTGTACCAAAAGGGTTTATATTTATTACTGATAATGGTAAATCATAAGGGAGGCTCAGAGTCTTGATGATTTACCTAAGTCTATAGAACAGGAAATAATGAAGGCATGTCTGTCTGGGACACAGGCCCTATTTCTTCTGTCATACAACCTTGGTTCAAGCATCTGACATTTATATTCAGAACTTCATTCACTTATTTGCTAAGAGTGTTGTTAATATGTTTACTTTCTCTTAGTCAATTGGTAAGATGATTCAATTTGTCTCAGAAAAGTAGTAATATGCATCAGTAAAAATTTGGCTGGTGGAAAATGCTCCAGACTTCAGAAAGATTGAGCCCTTAAGTTCTTTTCTATTGAAAAGTGAATGAAATGAACATGAAAGTCTGTTAAAACTGATAGAACCTAGGAGGTGAAAGTTCTCGTGACTTCCTTTAACTATACCTTTTATTAAATGCCCTAGGTAATTTAGTAAATATACACTCCACATAGGGCTCTTATTCAACAGGTGTTCAGAGAGAATTCCCTCTAGCAGTGAGCACCCATGTACCCAATCTGTCCTGGAGCTGACAACTCCTTAAAATATCCTATGGGACTTGGGTTATGATTGTATCCTAAACTGAACTGAAAAATAGCTATGTGCAAACTAAGAAAGAATGAAGAATCACTGGAATGCAAGATGATTACACTTTAGCTACTGCTTTTAATGATGACAGAACTTCTCTGGGGGGAAAATGCTATATAAATGACCTTGAAATTGAAAATAAAGTTTTCATATGAAAATGAGAAAGAGAAGTACTGTTCATTTTATCAGTACACAGATACTGCTTAGCTAAGTTGGCAGAAAAGTATGTAGTCAATATAATGGCATATGTGTGCCAGTGTACCCAGCATAGGACCTGTATATCTCAGGCTTGCAGTCTGTCTGTATTTATTTATTTATTTAGTGTGTGTGTGTGTTTGTGTTTGTGTGTGTGTGTGTGTGTGTTATGCCTGTGAGTATACAAGTGCACTCATTCATGCAATGTCCAGAGAGGCCAGAAGGGGGCATTGAATTCTCTGGAAATGGAGATACTGGCAGTTGTTAGATACCATGTGGGTGCTGGAAACTAAACTCAGGTCCTTTGCCAGAGCAGCCAGTGGTCTTAACTACTGTACTATCTCTCCAGCCCCAGACTTTCAGTCTTGATTATTAGTATTTGGGTATATTTTATGAATGGTGTCTCAAAACCAGTAAGTATTTTATTTTATTATTTTAAAAATATTTTTCATTATTTTTATTTTAGATGTATGAGTATATTGCCTACATGTAGCTAAGTGCACCCATGTTGTGCAGTGCCTGCAGAGGTCAGAAGAGGGCAACAGATTCCCCTTGAACTGGAGTTATGAACAGTTGTTAGCTACCATGTGGCTACTGGGAATTGAACCTAGGTCCTCTGCAAAAGTATCTGGTGCTCGTAACCACTGAGCCATCTGTCCAGCCTCCTTCAGTATTTTATATACAATTATTAAGTTCCCCCAGCTATTGCCATATTATCTACCATGTAAATATTGGATTCTTTCCACTGAGATTCCACATATTTCCTTTAAAATATAATTCGATTGGTAAGTGCAGAGATAACTCTATATCTCTTTATATTTGGACAGTTGAGGAGTTAATTCTTGATTAGAAATAAACATTATATCATGTTAAAGTTAAGGTTAACTAGCCTTCAAAGCTGCACCTATCTTTATTTTTGAGCTACCCAAAATGGTTCTTCATATTATCATTTCAAGCTTGATGTATTTAAAGTTATTTGGTAATTGTTATTCTCATATATTTAGGAACACTTTTAAAAGTGTTTGTAGGGAAGCAAAGATTCTGTCATCAAAGTTAATATTGTTTGTATGAATTCTTTTCCATATAGATCTCTTCAAACACCTCGCAGTTGGGTGGTGCTGAGCCTGTAAAGCGCTGTGGGAAGTCTGCACTCTTTCAACTGGCAGAGGCAAGTTACAAGAAGAAATAATATCTGCAGAGGTGGAAATCACAAAACAGTAACAGTGTTCCTTAAACTGTACCATCTCACTTGTGACCATAAAGTGTGCCATATCTAGTTTTCAATAATGAGAGGATTAGCCTTTCATTTTAGAAAAAGGAAGTTTGCCACTAAAAGTCATTAGGCATTGAAAAAGTTACCCAGGGATACTGCAAAATCTTTTTCACAGGTAATATTTTAAATAAGGTCAGTTTTTGTCTCACTCGGATTGGTTAGGTAAGTCCAGCCTAAGCACAGAAAAATAGTTTGTTATTTTTAATTCTTCAATTTTCTTAAACCATCTCTAAAACGAATCACTTTTAAGTCAAGGTGATCTGTGTGTGTGTGTGTGTGTGTGTAAAAGCTCAGGTGACATGTTCTAATATCTGATTTTTAGAATACCTATCACATTTGCTGAAACATATGTACAGTATGTTGTTAGATCCTGCAGAAGGTGTTTGCTCAGTTGTAGTACAAAGTGAATGATCACAAACTCTGATACAGAACTTTTTCTTCTCTTTTCTCATCTTTTTCCTTCCAGTAAGTTCCCTCTGAGTACTTTTGCAAGTGGCATGGGTCTTCTTCTAAATCCTTGTTAATTTATTGAGCTTAATAAGGTGACCATTTTATCATAAAAATCTGGGAATTTGAAATCTTTAAGTTGATACCTTTCGATTAGGCTTTTAAAGCCAAGCCAAATGCAAATCAGAAATACAGGAATGCAAGGGCCTGAAATGATATCAGATATAAAACCATAGCAGTTTTATATATGTTATATATATATGATGCTAAACTTGACACATTTCTTGTGTAAGACTAGTTCATATCCATACGGAAGGGTTATGAAGTCTAGAAAACTCTAAGAAAAATCCGGGAAGACAGCAGAGAATCATTTTTAAAAGGGCTTCAGAAGTCAGTAAAGTATTCCTTCAGATATATCTGAGATAGTGCTGATCCAACAGAGAGAGTGCCTCTAGAGTTAGACTGTAAACAGATCTCATAAGCAGAGACTGTGAGTCATGAATTTTCTAGATGCTATAGATTCACAAGCAATTTGTTTAAAAGAAATGACTTTTTCTTGAATAATATGGATATATGGGCCATCTGCTTTTTCTAGTTGGGTAATTTCTGTATGCACACACAAATATATAAAAGCAAAGTTTTATGCAACACCGAACTGTAAAATAAATCAACTTTTTCTTTAATGTTTATCTTTATTAACCCTTTTTGAATAATGACATACAAACTTAAGAGGCTCTGTGCTATGCAGGGTTGGTAAAAAGAAGAATCTGCTTTGTCATTTCAGTCAAAAAGGATTTCTTATTAAATCAAAACTCATTTAAAAATGCATTCTAATTTGTAAAGATGCATCCCAAATATGAAACAGATGCTAAAGTTTAACAGATGTGTGAATGCTGATATCATAATTTAAAGGAGTAAAAGTATTGAAATAAGCCTACTTCAGTTACAGAAAATCAACTTAGACTTAGTTTATTATAACATTTAGGTAAAAATATATGCTTTTGATAAAACTGGGATCCTGAAAAGTATTTCATCAAGACAAATCTTTATTATTATTTGTACCAGATGAATCTGTTGTCGTGAGTAGAATGTTTTTGGGAAGCACATCCCAGCTTCTAATTCAGCATAAAACAAGGTGAATGAACCAGCATAGCCAATAATCACCAGTAGATAAATGCTTCTTAGAATCTTTATCCCATTTGTATTTGATGGTCTTTCTTTAACAAAATAGAATATACACTTATTTCTAGGACCTCTTTTAAAAGTAAGTATAGCAGGAAATTGAAGTTGCCTTATACAGGTGGTAAGGTCTGGAATCTAAAAGAGACAGACTTAAATTTACACATTCTGAAGGAAAAGCCACCACGAAATCACCTCCAATTTGGCATGGACCCTTCCGTTTGGGTTCTATTCTCTGTCAAGCCTCTCCTCATCACCTTATCTCCTAATCATTCTAGGGATGACATCATCTAGAGCACCTTGGCTTTTCTCTCTCCTGGCATGAAAGGATAGATTTCATTCCTACCCCACCTTGTCAAGGAAAGGGAAGTCAACCCCACTGTTAAAGATTAAGGAAGGAACATGCAAGAGTTATCTTCTGTGTTTTAGTGCAAACAAGAAATGCTTTAAACATAAACATATTGCGGCATCCTTACTTATCTGGCCAAACAAAAAGAAAACAAAGAATTGGAAGCAAAAAGTTAGAATGGCTTTCTGTATTCTTACTTTTGGCATTAGAAAGATATGTATTTCCCATGGGTAAAATAAATAAATAGAAAGTAGTTTAGTTTGATCAGACAAGAGGTCCCTGGACACTAATGGGTAAGGATTGGCAGAGGCCAGACCTGGGGCAGTCATGTCAGATAATGTGGTGGAAAGCCTTTGCTCTAGCTCCCTGAAGTGTTGCCACAGGCAAAAGTGACATTCAACTAGCTTGTACCCATACAACTGTCTTTATACTTAAAGATCAAAATGCTACTGTTGATATTTAAAAAAAAAAATCAATCCTCCAGGTGCCCTTGCAGCAACTCTGCCAGGATCCTTGAATTCCTTGATCCTAGAGAATCCTATTCCAGCCCTGAGGCCATATTCCTTCTGATCAGCTGGCACCCTATCTGTAAATATTTTGACTATCACCCTTGCCTATGGCAGCCCTTGAAAAAGTCATTGAGTCTATTGTACAGAGTTATCAGGAACCAATGAGTAAAGAAAGATAAAATCATGAAACCATATATTAGTTGCTTATTTTGGCACAACAACAAAATCCTTGATAGAAACAACTTAAGGGAGGAGAAGTTTATTTTGGCTCCTAACTTAACATGGCAGAGAGGGCATGGTGGACCAGAGTTCTGCCTACAGCACAGAAGATTTCAGCCTGACTTGTTACTGGGCCAGAAGTGGGGCCAGGCTATAATCCTCAGAGCCCATTACCCAATAGCCCACTCTTTCTAGTGAGACCCCACTTCCTCAGCATTCTTTAACCTTCTGAAACAGTTCCACATTCAAATGGAATAATCTCTGTCTGTTTTCTGTGTCTAAACAAGGTTTTAGGTGTTGTGAATGGCTCAGAAACCAACCAGCTAAGCACTCCCCTTTTCACACCTCCATTCTTTGAGTCAGAATGAAACAAGGAGTGAATGAGCAGATCTCTCGAAGTTAAGGTTTACTTGCAAGAAATATTATTGGGACAGAGATATGGTTCAGAGGGTAGAGACACCAGCCACCAAGCCTGACGACCTGATTTCAATTCCCATGACCCACATAGTGGAAGAAGAGAACCATCTCCTCAAATTATTCTCTGAATGACCTCCACACACATACCATAGCATGCCTGTATATGGAAATACTAAAAATCATTAAATGTGATCATTTTTTTTTAAAGAAACACCATCTTAGGGAAGACGCAAGAAATTTTTTAGACATGTGTTTACTACTATATTCTGTACCTACCTCAGCATCCAAAAAGAAAATTTATGGGACATTAGCAGGAGACAGAGGCTTGGATTTTCCTATACCATCTGTTTTTAAGGACGTCTCTCCTTTTCCCAACCAAGTGAAGGCCCTGCTTTGGATACATGATTGACATTTTAGTATATAGATAGTTTTTGTGAGGAGTGGGTATGGAGAGGTATAAGCATGTGGAAGCCAGAGGGCAACCTAAGGTGGCATTCCTCCTCAGGCATAGTTCATCTTGCTTTTCAAGACAGGACTCACACTGGGATCCACCTATTTCTTGCCTTTCCAGTGCTGGGATTACAAGTATACCACCTTGACCTGCTTTTTACATAGGTACTGGGGATCAATCAAACTCAGGTCCTCGTAGTTGGGAAGTACTTTACTGACTGGACCATCTCCCAAACCCCATAGTGTGTGACTTTTTAATAGCTGAGAATGGCCTAAAAATTCTAGGATTGTTCCATGTCTTTTAGGGACCTGTCTAGAAGGGAGATTTCTGCTGAGATCAGAAAATTGAGAATGCAGTGCTCTTTATTTGAACCTCCATGAGGTGTATTCTGTTCAGTTAATGAGTTACTTAAGTTGGCAACTGCCAAAATGCATTGTTTCCAGTCATTTTTGAAATTAATTAAGCCAGTCATCCAAACAGCAGCCCAGCATCCTCCCTGGGATGATGCTTAGATATTAAAGTTGTTGCAGTTGGAGGATGCTCTGAGGAGAGTCAGAGATAGATTTATCTGCCTATTTTTTTGTTTAATTCAACAGTTAAAGATCTATAGTACCAACATCGTTTGGTTAATAAGCACAACAGCTTATTTACTTGTTATAACAGAAAATAATTGCTGAGGATCTATTCCATACCAATAAAAGTAGGGCTGCTAATGTTACCTACAGACATACATACAAATGTTTAGTACTGTGAAAATTAAAATTTATAATCCAGGTTGGAAGAGATGGCTCAGAGGTTAAAGGACACTTGCTACTCTTGTACTAGACCTGGCTACCCACATAGTGGCTCATAACTGCCTATGATTCCAGTTCCAGTGGATCTGGCACATTCTTTTGGCCACATTTGATATATATACATACATGCAGGCAAAACACTCATATACCCAAAATAAAAATAAATAAAATTGTAAAAACCAATAGGAAAAAATAAAAAACCTATAAACTACCTAAGGTTAGTGGGTATAGGAATACTTCATATTCAGATACAGTGCTGAATTGGTTTTGGAAAGTGAAAAGAAGCTGAGTCTATACCTAAAATTAGTGCTATTAGGTCCCCATGTAACTTTTTAAAATAATTTAAATATTCATTAAAAATGAGTTGAACTTTAATGGCAGAATTTTTTTCTGCAACTGGTAAGATAATGATGATCTAAGATAATGTGACATTTTTATCTTCTATATGTTTGGCACAATGTTAAGCACTTCATATGCATTAATCTAATTCTCACAACTATACAACAGACAGGTACTGTTATCATTCCTCATTTTCATATTGGGCAACCAAAGGATATAGAAATTAAGTAGTTTTCTTGGTAGCTAAGGTCATGTGGACAAGTCAGTATTAGTGTCTTCCTGGACTGTGCTTTTAAACAGTAGTCTTTCTGCCTTCTTTAAGTTGCTTGTTATAGACATGTGCATATTATAAAAATTTTATAGAAGACAGCTTATATATGTATATATGACTGAATAAGATGACAAATGCTCAGGACTACTGTCAAAGAAATGAAACTCATTGGGCATAGTGGTGCACATCTTTAATCTCAGTACTTGAGAGGCAGAGTTTTTGTGATTTAGAGACTAGCCTGGTCTGCATAGCTAGTCCCAGACTAGCCATGGTTACACAATGAGACCTTGTCTTTAAAAACAAAAGCAAACAAATAAAAACAGAAAGAAAAGAAAGGGGTAAGATTGAGAGAAAGAAGGAAATAAGGAAAAGATCACAAATGACATTATGAGGAATGATGAAGTGAAATGTTTAGTCACCAGTTAAATGAAGACTGATACACAAAGTGAATATGTACAGTTAATAAAGTGGGAAATTCATATCAGTGAAAAATATCCTGGGTACCAAGTGCAGGGGAGAGACTATTAAAAAGCATTGATCTGTATCTTATGAAGGAATTCTTTCAGATCAACTAGAGGTAGAAGCTAGTAACTTCCAGTCCTCCTCCAGTCATCAGACACTTTATTTGGTCCAAATTTTTGCTGAATTGTATCATAGTTTACAATCCAGTTTGTATAGAGTATTTCAAAATTAGATTTCAAATAAATGCAGCTTTCCAACTGCCCTTGAAAATTTAGACAGTCCGGAGACACTGGATCAGCTCCCCCCAGGAAAATAATAGGCAGAGCTGATTAGTGGCTGATCTCCTAGGTATCTGATCTCCACGTAGCACTCCTCCTTTCCCTGCTGTGCCAGAATTCGATTCTGAGGCCGTCATCCACTTACTCTTCTACCTCACTTCATTATACCATACCACACG
Organism: Eospalax fontanierii; assembly: GCA_035773235.1. NCBI lineage: Eukaryota > Metazoa > Chordata > Mammalia > Rodentia > Spalacidae > Eospalax > Eospalax fontanierii. Next base: position 49,201,263 of record CM069534.1, read on the forward strand.
ATGGAGACTGACCTGGGGATAAAACAAAAAGAAAGCAAAGGAGGCAGGAGAGGACAATGAGTAAACCACACTGGCAGGAGGGGAAGGCTGTGCTAGGATATTTATGGAAGGTTAGGGTAGAATGTAGCTTCACACATCGTGAGGGTGCTTAACGTAGAGCACAGGAATTCAGACTAAAAATAATGAGGAGCCGTTGAAGATTTGGGACAGGAATGGAAGCAGCACCTAGAGAGTGCTTTTAACAGCTATTCATGGAATAGAGTGGAACCTCTGAGGACATCTTGTGTGAGAGCAGGAAATCTGAGACTGGAGGAGCTGACATCAGACAGGAGACAGAACCACATAGTCAACGTGAGAGGCAAAGAAAAAAGGAACCACGCTGGGCATAGTGGCACAGACCTAGTCCAGGGTTACATAGTATGACCCTGTCTCAAAGAGAAGGAAGGAAGGAAGGGAGAGAGGGAGGGACAGAGGGAGAGGGGAAGTGGGGAAGGAAGGAGAAAAGAAAGAAGAATCAGAGTTAATTCTAGCTCTGAACCTGAGAGAAGGATCGTTCCAGAAATGTTACCCAGATTTTTGAGTCCTGCTTTAAGAAGCCTACCTATTGGCGAGCATGTCTTGCTAGCAGAAGATAAGAGATAAAAGATTGTAAGGGGAAAGGGAGAGTTGAAGGAATCATACTAGGGGGGAGTCAAGAAGGAAGGGTACTGCCAACTAAGTAGCTTGGAAAGCAGAGACCCATGTTCTTCTGAGCACAGAAGAGGGAAAGACAGGACCCCACCACTGCAGGATGACTGATCTCTGGTGCACAGCACTCTGCTCCTCTCTATCTCCGTTTATTAGCCTAGTTAAAAACATGTTTATCAGAAGCTGAAGAAGCAGGATGTTGTATTTCTCCAGACACACATAAATAATATAAATATAAGGATGGAGACATTTGCAGAGGCCTCAACTTCCTAAGTTTTTCTTCTCACTTGCTAAAATGACATAAAATCAAAGAAGTTGGTAAAGATAAATTTCTTCTAGTGTCTGTAAACAAAATAATTTGGAAAATTATGCATTAAAATTATAAAACATGCACAGTGCTAAACAAAGAAGGGAATTCTAAGAATTATCTTGCTGGGCTGTACTCCCTGCAGCCCCACTAACACTTCCTACCACTGACAGGTATTGGATATATTTGATTGAAGTATGACTCCATTTAAATTTTTTGTATGGTTCTATGTACTCTTGAGTATCTTGCCCATTCCAGCCACTCACACCCAGAACATACACCTGCAAATCTCAATCTAGTTCTTCTTGTAGTCATAATAAGGAATTCTAATACTTGAGAAAAGGAAAATATTACTTAATGACCTTTTATTTAAAGTTGGTATGTTTCTTATCTTTTTAGGCAAAGTTGTTAGTCATTTTTATTAATCTCCTAAAGCTTTTCATCTCCAGATTTCACAATGTGTTTTGAGAGCGAACAGAAATCCAGAAATGCAGTTAATAACTGCCTTTAACATCTTTGGGGAAGACATCAGCAGATGACCATATGGTGTGACAACCACCCATCCAGAAACCACATAGTTTCCAAAGAAATAGTAAGCAAAGCAAGAGAGTTAAACTGTCATTTCACCTGGCCTAACATCTTCAGCAAACCAAAGGGAAAATTGCCTAACAGATCCAGATTTCAGTGCTTCGAGATACGTGGATCACAGTTCTATGATTGTTTATCTTTTATGATAGTCTAATTTTCTTAACAGCAATGCTGTCATTATTCTCAGAAACTGTCAACTTGTGTGTATTTTTATGACAAAAACATTCTGGTTTTACTTAATTATGAGAAAAATGCACATCTTAGAAAATACTTATAAATGCCATTCTAGAGTTCTGTCTACATTGTTTTGTTGGCTAATAAGCCAGTACAGGATGATTATAAATATACCTTGACTGCAAAACATTTGTTTTTTACTAAAAAAACAGACTTTGAAATTGAAACTTCTTGATTAGTGTCAGTAGGTCTGTTTCCCCAGTGCCTTATTTTTAATTTAGCTGACTCTTTTATAATAGACAATAAAAGTCAAATCATAACTAAGAGTGAAATGATATGGTACATTTTGGAACTGTTTACTGATTTCTTAGTACCAGTTAAGTGGCTGCTGCTGTGGTGTTCTGTCATTGAGATACACACCATTTATTGTTTTGCTCTCACCATTTCATTGCCTTTCAAAGCAGAATGTAAAGAAGTAATCAGTATCTTAACATTTGTTAAAAACATTCATAGTGTTTCTGATTCGGGAATAAAAATTTGATGCAGTGCATGTGCTCATTAAATCCTTTGAGCCAGTCCTCTACAACAGGCCAAGTCTAAGATATGATATTCCCTGAACTAAAAATAACAGCCTCTCTGAACGCAGGGACAGAAAATGCAGCCCCTTCACCACATAGCTCTGTCTGCCTGCCCCTTCAATGTTTCTATTAAGTGTTTTCATTGTGATTATTTTGAAGAGGATAAAAAGCTATATGCATTGGTCCAGGGTCCACCATGAGGACTTGAGAAGCAGCATTTCAGTCTTTGTTTTCCTTCAGGGACTGAGTGACATTTCCTCCAGCACATTACCAGTCGGTCTTTTTGCTCTCGCAGAAGTGAAAAGCCTATATAGTTTCTTTTGGTAGAGGTAATTTTTAAATATTTTGACTGATTTTCACTGGTGCTATTCGGAGGTTTTTGAATGAGGAAGGGCTGTGACTGAGTCCCGGTCTGGCAGCAGCATGGTCATAAATTAACATTGTTTTTAAAGATTCATGAAGTAACTCTTCCCTAGTTTGAGACAGAATACTCCTTACACTCATGAATTACATAAGGACTGATGATAATTTATCACAATTATCTCTTGAATACCTCCTTTGTGTGTTTGCCTTAGAACAAAACAATCTACCAAGGCTATAGTGTAGTGTTTTAGGTGCTAATATGACTGTTGTTGCTACTAATTTTAGTAGTAACATTATTCTAGCATATATTACATGTGGTTTAAGATCCCAGAGGTATGGATATCACAATACATCATTTTTCTTCTGTATTAGGTACCATTTTAAGTTCTGCGCATGTGGAACTCATTGAACATAACATTCCTAAGGCAAAAATATTAATATCCACATTTCATATATTGGGAAATAGGCACAGAGAGGTTTAGGAAATCATATGTCTAATCTTACGTAGCAGGGATCTCTCTTCCCCCATTAACAAGCCAAGCCAGTCAGTGACAAAACCCATCTGCAGTCCTGCAGTCTGGCTCCAGAACCCATGCTTCTACAACTACCTCTCAATATGGAATTTGCTCAGCTCCAAGAGTAAAGGAATCTTATTAGAGTCATTATATCCATACTCGTTCCCAGGGTCTGTGTATGTCCTGTGGAAATAACAAATGTGCTGAGGGAATAAATATCAAAAGCACATCATGGAACTGAGAGGGGTTTTTAATAATGGACAGAAAACTGAAGGAGAATGTATCATAATGAGAATATTTTACAGTCAGATATATTCTTTACACTGAAGGAAAACTGATATGCAGGAACTAAATATACAAATAGACACTTCAAGTGAGGCCCCAGATACCAATAACAGAGTCTGTCTCCCAGAGTGTTCCTCTCCTTTTCTCCCTCTCCCTTCCCTAATTTTGTTATCTAAGAGATTCTTTTTTTCTGCCCCTTAGGCCTTGCACCTGTTCCTCCTCCCTACATACACATCTTAGTAAAAGAAAGGGAAATGGTTTTTTCAATTTATAATAACCTATTAACATATATGTAAAAGAATATGAACTTTGTGTAGTAAATAACTAAGAAGAAGTAGAAAATAATTTTATCAACACTTTAAAAGTACTCTAAAATCTAGTATGAAAATCAGTATGAACTATGATTAGTTAAAATTAGCAAAAAAAAAAAATCCTGTGTTTATGAATAAAGAATTTGGTTATGTCTAGATTCCAGTGAGCAAAGCTAACAAGAAAAAGGAAAAAGTGAAACCACACATTATAGTTTGGCACCATCTTGGAGACAGAATAAGGAAAATTATGTATAAAACAGAGGGTAAAGAAAGACTAGTGTATCTGTTACACGAAAACTAGAGTAACATAGTTGTAGGATATTAATTTGAGTTTCCTACAGGAGAAAAATCAGATTGTAGGATACTGCAAGGCCTTGCAAATGAGATTCGTCTCACTTTTGGTAACCTTTGATAAGTTGTGGAAAATAGAAAACTCAGAACTAAAAAGGGAATAGTATTCTGATTTCCAAAAATAATAAGCATGATTCCTAAATGTAATCTATTATTTCATAGGAACATTTTAAGTTGTTCTCATAGTATTAGATGTCATAGAAAAGAACATTAACGGTTGCCCTACAAAAGCCATTGTCACTGTCCCAATAGATTTGCTCTGTTCCCTGGTCTCCCAACTGCTTTCTGCTGCTCTTTTGGGCTGAGCTCCCATTGGCACTCAGCCATTGAGAGACAGTGATGGGAGACTAGGGGTGAGAGGAAGAGAGAGGTCAGGTGCAGGGAACTAGGGTGAAGCTGTCAGGGTAAACAGTGTCTTTCCCAGGTACCAGCTGCCTCCAGCTAGGCCTCTCATACTTCCAGCTTCCACTAGGGATCTGGCCTTAGGCATCCGGATTATTCTTTATCCCATCTGCTTCTGCCATAGCTTCCAGTTGCTTATCTCCGGGTTTCCTCACCATTTCCTGTCATGACCCATTTAACAAGCCTCTTCTATGCACTGAAGTCCCTCCACTAGGTGTGCCTTAAGTTATGTTCACCTAGTTAAACTTTGACTAGTCCATAAGTAAGCTTCATTTTCTATTTGAGATGGTTGTTATTGTTTTTTTTTTTTCTTAAAGTGAAAAAAATGCTGTCGGCATTGTTGACTTATAGCATGTGCATCAATATTTGAGATTTCAAGCCTGGAAAGATGGCTCAGGGCATTGCATGACATGGGTACACTTACACAAGTGCTGGTATAACATTCATGCATATAAAATAAAAATAAGTAGATTTCAGCTTTCACCAAGACTTTTTTTTGGATGTATGAGGGTTTTGCCTACATGTATGTAAGTATCCTAAGGTACCCAAGGAGGCCAAAAGAGAGCATTGGATCTTCTGGAACTGGAGTTACAGATGGTTGCTGCCATGTGGGCGCCAGGAACTGAACCCAGATCATCTCCAAGAGTAGCCAATGTTCTTAACTGCTGAAACAGCTCTCTAGCCCCTCATCAAGACTTTTGTCAGCTATTCTTAAGATGTCCTTCTGAACAGAACAGGAGGTTGGATTATAAAACATTCTTAAATTGCTGAGGTTTATTAAGGTTTAAACAATGCCAGATGAAAGGAGTCTGAAATTTTAGCATAAGATTCTGCCCTTGTCTGTGGCCTACTCAACATTGTTACCAAAATTAGGCAGTCATGAAAAACAGCTGTATCAAATGTGTGGGTAACACAGAGCTGGAGGATAATTCAGACTCTGATAGGAGTGAACTTTATATGGGGAAATGGGAAGCCTTCCACATAGGTACAAATGGTAAATTATAGAAATGTAGTATTGAAGGGACCAGTTCCCGAGCATATTTTGTTAATAAAGAAATTTGGGACTTTATTTCACCACAGTCTAATAAAAGCCAGGAATGTGATATATTTGAGGGGGAAAGGATTTTTATTTCTAGGCCCCATTAAAAACTACTCAGTGCCTCTATTGACCCACAATTCTCCTTCTCATCTGGTGCACTATGAGAGGCCTAAGAGCATGATTTAAGGAGAACATTGCCACATTGGATTATCCATTCTCCATAGTTTTTGTGGAGCTCATATTATTTATAATTATTTCTCAATAAAGCTTATTATTCTCACTTTAGAAACTGTAACAAATAAGGTAATCAATTTTTGCTCTATATTAAAAATTCCAAAAAGACCTGCCCACTAATATAGTGATGTGTACATTGTCATTGTGAAATTGATTAGCTCTCAGGTAGACTGTGGTAGCATACACTTCTATATCTGGAAGAAGGTTCTCAGGCAACCTGGTAACACCAATTTCAGGTCTGATTTGGGTTTTGCAAGTGAATACATTGATGATATGTGGTTTTAATTCAGAGCTATTTGTTTTACTTTAATAATTTTACCTCTAGCAGTATAATTGTTTTTCTTATAATTTAGGATTAACATACTCTATTCTGGAGAAAAATCTGAGAGTCTGGAATGAGGAACTAAAGCATAACTGACTGGAGTTTGGTGTAATTACTTTCACAAGAAATAGGATACTATTTCCCAGAATATGTCCCCAGAGGGAAAGTCTGCCTGTGTTCCATTTCACTCCTAGCTTAGAATCCTATTGTGCTAAGGAGAATCATTTTGAAATATATTGAACAGAGAATAGAGTTTGCAAAGTATTATTAGGTTTTCTAAGTTGAATCTGTGCAAATGCAAACTGTCAGCCTAACACTGCAAAGCCCAATACCTACATGATAAAAGATCCCCGAAATGACCTATGAAAGACTACCTGGCAAGCCATAAAATTTACCTGGAGAATGCCTTACTGGACTGGTTTCTAGAACTAGTATAGTCTCAGGCCACATGGGATAGTTATTTATGAAGTACGAGTATTATAGTTGAAAAAGAAAAATTCTTTAAAATTTGATACAAAACCAGCAGATTTTCCCATAAGAGTAAAACGTGTACCCACGGAAGAGTAAATATGTCAGTGTGTTGGCATTAGCTCTCATGATAGCATTGTGCTTTGCGAATATTTCTGCTTTGGTACAATAAAAGAAAGAGGGGCCGGAGAGACGGCTCAGCGGTTAAGAGCACTGGCTGATCTTGCAGAAGACCCAGCACCTAGCACCTCATGGTGGCTAACAATCATCTGTAATTCCAGTTCCAGGGGAATCCAACACCCTCTTCTGACCGCAGCCATTGTACAACGTGGTTGCACTTAATCCATGTAGGCAATACACTCAAAAGCACAAAATAAAAATAAAAAATTTTAAGAAAATAAAGAGCTGAGTTTTCACAGTTACTTTCTAAATTTTAAAAGTTAGCTTCCATGAATTCCTACCAAAGTCAGCTCTATTGTAAATACTTCATCTTTCAAATATTCCCTATGAATGATCTAAAGGACTAGACGCCATTTTCAAGTTCTTTTTTTTTTTTTAATTGTTGGGAGGTATTTGCCTCCCCAACTCTTCCAATTCCTTCCCAGTCTAATCATAGCATAATTCTCTCAGAAGAGTTTGTGATGCATTGAAAGTACTATGAAAAAGAGACAGAAGAACATCTGATACTTAATCAGTGTATGGCCCATTTAAAAATGAATTTTACAACTGATAATCTCTGACAATTTGCCATTTGATAAGACGATGATTTTTTTTAGACAGAACAGTTTCCTATTCCTGTGCTTGATTTTCTACTTACTCAGCAAGGCCCAGTACTCTTTCTCTTCCATGTTGTTAATACACAGTAAATTAAGTATGTTATAGTTTAATATGTCTTGTACTGCCCTTGACCAAATTATAGTCATCAGCCTCTTGGTGAATTTCTCAAACTCAGAAACGTAACCCTATGTTCACGGTCCTTCTTGGGGCCTGGCACTTAAGAGATTGCAGTTAAGTGTTTACAAATGGAAACTGAGACATAAATGAGTGTGACAACAAGTGCAATTTCACCTCCTAGAACACAGCCTTAGAGTGAAGTTTCAGAGTAACTGGGAACTAAAAAGAAAGGTGCGAGCCTTCCCCTTATATGTCCTGTATGTGAAATTTGGGTGTGGAGATAAAGAATTTTGAAAGTTGACCAAATGTAGAGCAGATGTATTTTGGTATTCAGAATTTTTCAAACTCTAGAAAAATGATATGAGTACAGTACATAGATCTTACTCTATGTAATTTAACCAGTACATATTCAAGTGCATGAATATTTTGGTAGCAAAATCATATAAACAGCCAGAGTAAGTATGATAAACTGCTTAAGACATTAAATAGTTTCTGTTGGTTCATGTCTGAATCGGCAGCCAAGTAAGTTACCAGATGAGAAAAAAAGCAAACAAATTTTTTTTCAGAACTTTCATGTTTTTAGAGTGTCTATCAGCAGTTGTGGACCTATAATTTGAGCTCAGTAATTGAAACCTTTTTTGTCATTATTTAATGAATTCTCATAGCATTCCTAGTTTCAAATGGATAGGTAGACACTACTGCTGTTTTCCTATTTCCTGGGACTCACGATCAAACACAAGAACAGAGTTGAGGGATGATCAAGCATCACCATAACAGGCATCTCACCTCAGCCTCCCAAAATCCTCCGAGATAGGACCCTTACTTTTTATAATGGTCATGGGGCAGTAAGAAGTGAAATTCTGTGCTGAAAAATAGGTGCAAAACCAAATCAAACTTGAGGTGTTCAACTCCCAAACCCATCCTCTGTCAAATCTAATTTTCATAGGAAAAGTTTCTAATACTGCTAGAAAATTATTCAAAGACATGCTTATCTAAAGTTTAATGAGGTTGGTTTGGCAGAAGTGAGCAGACTTTTTTTTATAAAGTTTGAAGTTCCTAAAAGATATATAATTGAAAAGCTAAAACTAATTTTGATTATAAAATAATGAGGCTGTTTGGTATGTTTCCTCTCATTTTTGCTTTAATTTTTTAGATGTGCCTAGCATCAGAGGGGGTGAAAATGGAAGAAACAAAACAAATTAAAGCAAAAGACTCAGATGGCGGAAGAATTAAAGAACTGGAGAAAGGGAAGGAAGAAAGAGAAATAAAAATGGAGAAAACAGATGAAGTCGGGTTACAAAAGGAAACAGAATTTGAGAAATCAGCTAAAGAGAATGTGAGAGAGTCTAAGGAATTAAGAAATTTTGAGGAGCTACAAATGGATAATGCAATGGCTATAAAAATGGAAGACCCCAAAGAAATTAGAAAGGAGGAATTAGAGGAAGACCAAAAATATAGTCACTTCTCTGATTTTTCTTACTCTGCCAGTAGCAAGATAATAATCAGCGATGTTCCCAGCAGAAAAGACCACATGTGCCACCCTCATGGAGTTATGATCATTGAGGATCCCTCTGCACTGAACAAACCAGAAAAGACAAAAAAGAAAAAGAAGAAAAGCAAAATGGATCGACATGGAAACGATAAATCCACACCGAAGAAGCCTTGCAAGAAGAGGCAGTCTTCAGAATCCGATATTGAGAGTGTCATGTACACCATTGAAGCTGTTGCAAAAGGAGACTGGGGTGCTGACAAACTTGGAGAAACCCCAAGAAAAAAGGTCCGCACATCCTCAGGTGGCAAGGGAAGCATCTTGGATGCCAAGCCACCAAAGAAAAAAGTGAAATCAAAAGAGAAGAAGATATCAAAGGAGAAGATCTCAGACATCACCAAAGAGTCAAGACCTCCGGATTTCCTTGGTATTTCCGGCAACAAGAACATTTCTGGTGAGGTGCCAGAGGGTATAAAAGCAGAGCCGTTGACCCCCACCGAGGATACACTGCCACCTAGCCTGTCGGGACAGGCCAAACCTGAGGACAATGACTGTCACAGAAAAATAGAGACCTGTGGCTCCAGGAAATCGGAGAGGTCTTGCAAAGGTGCTCTTTATAAAACCCTGGTGTCTGAGGGCATGCTCACCTCTCTTCGAGCTAATGTTGACCGAGGTAAGTAGCGTAAACCTGAAAAGAATATGCAGCCTAGCAGAATTTCTTTGTAGGTTGTCCTCAGGATAGAAGAATTCCAAGTAAATAAAACTCTTTGTTTCACTGTTATGGGCTGACTCTTTTGAAGAATAAGTTTTGAATGGAACTTTCAGCTTTGTTTTAAAAGTTGATGCAGTTTCCTGAATGAAGCAGATAAATTTAGCAAAATCCTTACCTGAGGCTCCAGAAGCAGAGGCCATATCTAGAACTTAGGAAATCCAAACTGTAATTTAAGTGTTCTTTAGAACATGATAGCATCTATAGACTATTACATATATATTCCCCTGTTGTAGAGCATCTGGCTCTTTCCAGGCTATAGTTTCTTTCCAGGCTATAGTCCAATAAGAGATGTGTGGTTCTTAAGTCAAATAATCCCTGAATGAAGAAAACTTAGGAGTACATAGTTCTCCAGGGATGTCATTTCACTGGCTCTTGGAAAATTTATAACTAATAGTGTCTATCATCAAAGGACTCTCATGTTTAAGGGTATTTCTGAGCTAGAAAACAATGGCAGTTAGCCTATATCGTGATTCCTACAGTACCTGTTGAATTTTGACCTGGCTGCTTAACTTTAGAAGTTCTAAGATTCTTTTTTACAATTCTTTTATTATAGGTAGTCCAACTTGAATCACTCTGAGGATTGATATTTATAAATGGCATCATAGCAATGATAAGGGGTCAAGAAGACACTTGTGAAGCAACTGAACTGTTCTAATCCAACCCTAAAGTACTAAACACATCCTTTCTCTTAAACTTCCTAGGAAAACGAAGCTCAGGGAAAGGAAACTCCTCTGATCATGAAGGGTGTTGGAGTGAAGAGAGCTGGACATTTAACCAGAGTGGGACCAGTGGGAGCAAGAAGTTCAAGAAGACCAAGCTAAGGGAAGACTCTCTCCTTGGGTAAGTGCCTGTGAGCACAGTCCACCTGCATTGCATACCCCACTGTGGCAAGTTTAGCAGGTAAACATGAGGTACTAACTGCTTTTTGTTCAGTTAGCACTTGGTGCCATCTTAGTAAGTCCCATAGTGAGCACAAATCAAATGAAATTACTTGATGCTGCTGTTAATCCAGTAATATGAATGATAACATTATTTACATCTTAGGTAGAATAGAAATTATATAAATTTTAAACTCAGGTCCAAGTTTGAATCGAGGTTCACCAATGAGCAGTACTGTAATAATATAAATCCTTTAGTATCATCAGGACTCAATTTTCTATCTGGAACTTGAAGTGGTATATTACTAGCATATTTACATTTTGCACATTTTATGCCCATATTATTTAATAGCTCTAAATATAAGTACATGTATTTATAAAATAATCTACCTGGGAAATATGAGGGGATAAAATTATGCTTCTACTTCTAATCTTTATTTGTTTAAAATACTTTCTGTTACTCTCAGACAAAGATATTAGGCTGACAATTCTCCTGATACATAAGTCATTCAATATATTATGCACTGAAATGTAGTATGAAATAAGCATGGTATACATCACATAAAATCATTTAGGAGATTTCATGATTAATGGTATGCCAAAGACACTTAATTACAAGCAATAGAAAGCATTTTGTTAAGTTAGGAGAGACAATACTTTATATTGCTGAGTACCATTTTGAAAATCCTTTGAGATTTCTCATTAACCTAATTTGAAAAGAATATATTGAATAGAAATAATTCTCTGTATCTTTTCAGAAGTGGTTTTAAAGATATGTAAATTTTGTGCATTGGGTATATTGTATTTGTTTTATTCGTAATATTTGCATTTCTATTTGTGGAATAATGTAATACTTTTTCTTGGAAGTAAAGTGCTTTAAAGTCTGGTTAATTCTAAGACTCTAGGGCATTATAAAGTGGGAAGGTGGAGGCTCCTCAAGATTATTTATATTGAAATAAGAAATTTTTAATTTCTTGTAGTTCATTTCTAATATTTTAAAGTCCAAAGTACTTAAAATTAGTTTTACTTACATTATGCTTAAAAATGATAGGAATGCTGGGCATGGTGGCACACACCTTTAATCCCAGCCCTTGGAAAGCAGAGGCAGGTGAATATGATATCAAGGCCAGCCTGGTCCACATAGTGACTTCCTAAGGAGCTGAGACTAGGAAGACCTTGTCAAAAAAAAAAGGAAAAGTAAAAAAGAAAGAAAGAGAGATACAAAAATATTCCCATTTGCCATTTGTCATTGTCAAATGATACTTTCAAATGCAGAGTACTTAAAAAAAGAAAGTTAGCCTTGAGCATCCCTAGACAATACTATGCATCTTCAGGAACCTCAATGCTTTGTGAGTCTGAATACCAGGTTGAGATGGGGCAACGGGGCTCACTGTAGAAGAAGCAGAGAAAAAAGTAAGCCAGCATTGGGACTGTGGAGATGACTCAGTTGGCAAAGTGCTTTCTGTTTGATCCCTAAAACCAACATAAAGAACTGAGTCTGATAGCATGCTCTTATAATTCCAGCACTGAGGAGGCAGAGACAGGCAAATCCCTGGGGCTCACTAGCCAGCTAGCCTAGCCTAATCAGAAGCTCTAAGCCAAGTCAGAACCCCTGTCTCAAAAACAAAAATAGACAGCTCTTGAGAACCAACACCTGAGATCATCTGTCCTCTAGCCACACACATGTGCACACACACACAAAGTAAGCAAGCATTAAAGCTCTCCAGTAGGCCTCTGATGCTTCCATTCTCAGCTGCCAAGTTAGCTGGGCATGTAGTACATACCTGTACCAGCACTTGGGAGGCAGAAGGACTTACTAGGGAATTCTAAGTCAGTCTCAGTTACATAGCAAGACCTTGTCTCAAAACCTAAATTCATTAATTAAGCTGCTAAGTTATAAGATAGTTCACCAATTAAAAACAGGAGACATTCTCTGAAAATCTTTCCCAAAAAAGAGAATAGTGAGGTATATGTGTGAGAATGTGAAGCCCAACTCTCTAAAGCTGCTCCCCTCCTCCCCACATGCCTTCCATTTCCTGTCTACCAAGCACAGCAGCTCTGCAGCTTCCCCCAGCTGTCTGCACTGCACCTCAGTTAGTAATTTTCTCACTGAATGAAAGCCAGCAAGCAGCCAGCCCAGGATCCAGCAGGCATGCTGCCATTGCTATGTGGGGCCCTTGGAGACAGTCAAAACCAGCCCAAGGAGTTCCTGATTTTGCCAGTGGCGTTTTTTAAGTCATTTGTGGTTTTCAGTTAAAGTGGTATTGCCTCTCTGCCAGCAAAAACTGGCTTTACTTTGCTCATTGAGTGTTTTATCCTCTTTGAATCAACTCTCTGGAGTTTCTTCACATTAAAATGTTGTATACTTTGAAATTTTGTGAATATTTTAATCAAACACTGATCAGTATCTTTGTAAAACTCAATTTATAAACGCCCAATATATTACCAGTAAGCTTGCTAATACATGTGCATGCATATGAATGTTTAGAATGAGTATACTTTGCACTCAACTTTATGATTTTTCCATACAAGTGAAAGAGAGTGGTAAATCTCCCACTTCAAACATTCTATTATTTTAAATATTTCTGTTTTTCTAAGGTGGTTAGACAACCTACATGTAACTTTACTAGGAAAGTTAAAAGTTAAATCTTCTCAACAGTTTCTGAAAAGATGCTCCCCGCTTTGCGCAGAATTTATTTAAGATACCATAACTCCAAGAGGGGATCCTGTTTTCATACTGAATATTTAAAAATACATTGTGAGGCTCAGTGGTTAAGAGCACTGGCTGCTCTTGAGAGAACCTAGGTTTGGTTCCCAGCACCTGCATGGCAGCTAACAACCATCCTTAATTCCAGTTCCAGAGGAATCTGATGCCCACTGGTATCTGGGCATCTTGTGGGCATTGTACAACACAGGTACACTTATATACATGCAGGCAATATACTCATACACATAAAATGAAATGAAAACAATAAATAAAATATAAAAATGTATATCATTTTGTTTCGATATTTAATCATGTACTTACTGAGTACATTTACTTAATTTTTTCTTTTCTATTGAAAACCATTTTAATTCTCTCCTTCCTTCAGATAATTAACTATATATTCATTTGTTTGTTACATTCAAAGTACTTTGTAACCCTGACCCTAACCTTTTCCCCTTTTAATAGCTCTGCAAAGCTGGATGAAGAATTTGAAAAGAAATTCAACAGCCTCCCTCAATATAGTCCTATTACATTTGACCGAAAATGTGTATCTATCCCAAGAAAAAAGAAGAAGACTGGAAACATGTCCTCCGAACCAACCAAAACCAGCAAAGGTGAGCTGTGGCCTCTGCATTGTAATCAGAGTCTCAGATGAAGATTGGCTAGAATAATTGGGTTTAGAAGTAATGCAGTAATACAGGGAGGCAGACTTTCAGGTTGCTTTCCAAGATAATCTTGGACCCTGCCTCCTTCTCCTTTCTTTCCTCCTTAATTCTCTTTAGCTTCAGTCCTCTGCATCTGCCCTTGGAGGTGTGGCCAGGCTTTTCAAATGTGTTACACTTGGTTATTGACCTACTGCTCCCCAAAGCTCTCTTTTAGAAAGTTGAGATTTTGTTGAGTAGAGACTGCAGGCAAATTCTTCTGCTCAAATCTAAAGCAGAATGGACTCTGGGATTGTAAAAACCTTCTGTTTGCCTGAGAAACAAACTCTGTTCTTTATTATTAGGATGGACTAGATGAAAATAAACTACTTGTTATTTTCTACTTAGAATTTCTCCTACTTAGAGACAGCAATATATGTTATTCATTTTATTAGATTTTGATGCTGTTTTCGCATATTATTTTCAAGAATATCAGCTTCTCCACTTCAAATTACCAGTGTAATAAGCCCTAAGTTGATCTCAACTCTCATCCAAAACAGGGGACTTTTACAGTTACTGGGGCATTTTCAGTAGTCTCGACATCTGGGACCACTGTTGACATTTGTGGAACAGGGTCTAGGTGCCAGACAGGCTGTATTCAGGCCATTCAGTCATACTGAAGGATTCGTGGCAGTATTGCTGTCATTGAGAATCTTGCCTTCTGATTTCCCTTTAGGTCTAATGATTGAACATGAGGGAGGAAATATGGGTTGGCAGTTGAGAGCATTGACTGCCCTTGCAGAGGACTTGGGTTCCATTTCCATCACCTACATGACAGCTAACAGTTGTCTTTAATGCCAGTTCTAGGGGCATTGCATGACATGGATACACTTATATGCATGTAGGCAATATATTCATGCACATAAAAAATATTGTTTTTAAAAAAAGATTGATCAGGAAAATATTCCTCTAATTTTCCATACAGATATGAAACACTTCATTCATTTAGCTACCCTGTAAGGGATGGGAAATGGAGAGGTGGATAGGTGTGCTTGAGCTATAGCTGCTTTCAGAATCACGTTCTGAGCAAGATTTGGTAGGCGTAGTCTGTGATTACCTTGCAGAAGTGGCTATCTGTCCCTGCTTTGTGTCAGATTATTCCCTGTTTTGTGTATTTTAGATCCAATATAAGCATTAATGAAGAGGGCCAGGTCTGTGAGTTTGGGGAAAATACATAAGTCATACAGACTAAGGAAAACTATGGTATTTTCCCCCTCTAATACCCCAAGCAGTTCTCTTGCAAGACCTACAAACTGTTTGTACACTGTAATTGCCACAAACAAAGAGTGTGACTTGATGGTGTTGCTTTGAGATACTTATCTCAGGATATTATTGATAGGCTTGTGAAAATTCCCTGTTCATGATTAAAGGCTTGCGAGGGGGCATAAAATAATTGTAGAATTGACTGTTTTCCTCTGTGGTTACTAAGAAGTCCAGTGAATAAAGAACTGAGCAGGAAATGCTGCATCACCAGGTTTGCTCACCCAGGAAAATAAAAATAGTGTTCTGTCTAGATTTTCCAAGATGGACAAGGAAAGAAATAAAGTAGACTTGTTGACAGGTAGGTAGCTGAGCACCAGAATGGATTACCACATGAAATGACAGTCTTTTGCCCTGGAGATATTTAGGAATAACAACCTAGTCCATGAGCCCAAAGATGCCAGCTTGTCTCCCATAATTCTTGGGCTTAAAGTTGCTGATAAATACCTGACAAGCCAGTAAAATAGAACTTCCTTGATTGATATACAAGACACATTCCTTATTCTATTCCTTATAGTTCAAGGCATTCATTTTATAGCTGTGAAGTTGGCCAAATTAACTATCAAGGAAAGTACCAATAGATTTATTTTTGTAAAGCTGAAACCCAGAAGTTAGGATCTATTTTCATGAAACCTTCTCTTGTGTCTTAGTTGTCTATTACATGATTTTCCTCCTCCAGCTAAGATTAATAGTATTTCTTTTGTTGTGAGATAGTTTTTTGGAGCTTTGCATTATACTTCATACAACATCTTCAAAATTCATTTTTATGCCTCTCAAGCCTGGTTCTTAATTACAGATATAGAAAGTCTTCCAAGACTTTAGATTCTGCTCTGTGCTCAGTTTCATGGAATAAAATACAATTAAAATAAAGCAGAGATTAAATAATGTATTCTCTATTTAGCAAACTAAAGAAATAATATTAGTGACTGATTTGCAATTTGGCATTAGCAGCACCAATGTACTAGACTGCGGGTTATTAATGAAATTATCATACCAGCTGTGTTGTAATTGCCTGATCTTTAGGGAATAGAGGGAATTGTTTTCTTAGACTCTAGACCCTTTATACTTCCACATAATAAGTTATTCAAAACAAACACTGTGTAGGAGATCATTAGTTCTTAAATAAAACAGCATATGTCCTTAGGAAATTCATTTTTATCCCAACAATTTCCCATTTGTCTGTATTTTAATTTCTCCTATAGTCATTGCCATTCAGCATTATTAGTTTTTCCTAGTTTATACTTGGAACCTTTTTAGGTACCTGCTGGTTATATATAACTCTCTATATAGAACTTTTCTAAAATTTAATTTCAGGAAGAAATTGCTTATCGGTTTATAGAGTGACATATCTCAGAATCATAGTACTTGCTGGGCTTACCACTCTCCCACTGATGTCCTGTATCAGAACTGGTTTTCCATGTTGTCTCATCTCTTCCCCATTGCCTTCCCATTATCTCTGCCCCATCCTTTATGTTGCAGACTTTACAATGAAAGGAATGACAATAACTTAAGTACCATCTTCTACAACTGGGCTAGGCCTATGTGATGATTCAGGAGCAGGATTTCCTTCACTTCTAAGAACAAACTATCCAATAAATTATGGTCCATCTAACTCACCACGAAGTTCATCTGAAGAAGCCCAGTCTGACATGATTTTCTCTCTTGGTTCCTCCTAGGCATTTTTGAATGAAAGCTTTAAATTTTAAATCTAAGTTTAACTGTAACTTCTAAGGGATTTGAGGGATTATTTTATATGTACTGATAACATATGAAGCATTGTTTACAAGCATCAGAAGTCAGAGTTCTAGGCATATAGTAACTTTCCAATGGAAATAGAAACTTGTAGAAAAGCCTAATGGAGTTCAGATTGGAGTGTTAATTAAGCTCCATCTTAACCCTTGACTGCCTTATCCCTTCTATCTCTACACATTTCTTTGGCCTTCATCATATGTTATTTTTTTCCTAATCCACACTTATATTTTAAGATTAAAATAAAAAATGGTTAAGCAGGAGCTAGAGATACATCTTAGTGACAGAATACCTGCTTGATATGCACAAAGCCATAGGTTGAATCCACTTCTGCTACACCCTCCCATAAAATGGCTAAGATTAAGTTATTATTTGTTTTTAAATCATACTAGTAATAAAAGAAGCAGATTCAAACTAAAAGTAGAAGGCCAGAATCCCTTTTGAAGTTAAGCCTTCTTATGGAGTCTTGAGTCTGGGAGACTGAGGTCTAATGAGAGCCAGAATCCCTTTTGAAGTTAAGCCCTCTTATGGAGACTTGAGTCTGGGAGACTAAGTCTAATGAGAGCCAGGCCAGCCTCTACTAGAAGAAAGCTTCAACTTCTGAGTTAGACAGAACTTTGTTTTGCCCCAGAACTGACTGAGAGTCTTAATTTTCCCTAGAAGATAGTAATAGCATGTTTGCAAATATAAAAACTATGCCCAGATAGATTTTATATTTCTTGGTATGCTTATTTTGGTATGCTATAATTTTGAAAAAATATATTCATTTGTCTATATATATTTTAATTAACATACAAAGTAATGGGTTTCACAATGACATTCTTACACATGATTTGTTTTGTTGATCTTCCTCTCCAAATCTTCTTCCTCTACCTGATGCAGCATTGAGTTCCTTAACAAAGCATTTATGTTCAGTCTAAGTAAGTTGCTGCATCACTTAGTGAATCTTAAAATTGAGCTAATACCATATGCAAACTTACTCTGACCAACAGGTGCACATGCCCAGCAGCTGGATAGAGCGCTTCATTACAAATGATTCCAAAGGAATTTCTTGAGTCATTAGTTACCCATTACTTAGTCATCCTGTAGAAAAATGCCAGCCTTAGACGAAACCCTTGCAATTTGTACTGCTTAAAACATGAAATTATAGAACCTAGAGAAAAGCTGCTACAGTGGAATGATACCTGGCATTTGTTTCTCACAACAGTTCAGAAGAGCATGTTTTCCTAATTCACTTTCCCTCTGGCTTGAAGAATTCTAATACCAGACCAATGCTGAAGTGGCTTCTGTGTCACTTCAGCTCTTATCCCCAAAATGTCCCTTTTACCAGCAAACCTTGAGCATTAATGTTGTAGAAAGGTTGTTGTTGATATCTCCATGTCCGTCCTCTTATCTCCTTGGCTTGTGGCGGGACTCTGCTGTTTTTCCATCCGGCTGTGAAGTCGGAGGGCAATGCAAAAGAGATTGATACCTTCAGAGCATATGCCATTCTGTTGTAAGTCACAAGTGGAGACCTAAGCCACTTGGCATGGCAGCAGAGAGTGGTGTTGCTATAAGAAGCTGAGGTTGATGTAAATTCTGTCAGCCACTCTGTGAGGGGAAAAGATGGGATGGAAACCTGAGGTGCACAGCAGAGTGAAAAGCAACTGACTTCTCCTTTATTTCTGAATGATTCCTACTAAAACATTTTCCACTTTTTATTTCCTGCCTTTGTTTCCCTACCATGGTACTGCTGTCTTTATATTTTCTATTTACTATACCTTTTGACTGTTTACTTTAGACAGCTTTAAACACACTACCATGCTGTTGAGCAGAAATTAAATTGTTCATTTATTGACTCCTAAATTGCTGCTTTTTGGTGACTGTGATTAGATCTTACTCATTACTTTCTTTTCTTTGGTGTCACTATCCTTGAAGAAGAAGCTGTCATTTGCTTACATAATTTATAGTTATCATTTGGGGAATGGTTCAAAGCAAGGAATTTTTAAAATGTAAGCTCACAGAAATTCTTCTGTTTGCAAGACCACTATGAGTCTTTGCTTTTTGTGTTAAAAGGGACATTTTCATTTTCAGCTTTGTCCTTAACTTGTACTTTGCAGATTTCTCTCAGAGTGTGGTTGGATCTGAAAGATACGTCCTTTTCTTCATTTCTAACCCATTCTACAGGTCAAATCAGCTTGTCTTGTGTATCACTTCTTCATAACATTTTCCCCGTTAATCATTATTTCCTACAAGGATCTTTATGATCCTGAGAAGTCTCAAAGTTGTTTTTCTGCTTTCTCCTACTTCTTTCCATATTGTCTACATGTCATTCAGTTGCACCCTTATGCAGATGTCTGGGTTTTAGAAACTACAGGAAGCAGTGGCTGCAAGCAAGTGGCAGAGATCACTGCTAATGTTCATGTAGTGTGTACACATGACAAATTTTCTTTGTACTTCTCAAATTTATTTTCTTTTCTTTTGATGCTCCCTTTTTTCAAAGAAACAAGCATAGAAGAAATTTCCATTTCCATTTCAAACCACTACAACTAATTCAGAAGTGTTTGCTATTGGCTATTTAGAAGAATGACTTGTGGTCATAAAAAAAATTGCACAGATTTATGGTATTGGTGATAACAAAAGCAAATGTGTTTCTTACATACTTGGTGCCAATCAAACTTTCAGAGCTTTGTTTGTATTTATGAAATGAATATTTATTGAGAACCTATTCTGAAACTCTGTGGAGATTACATGGTACTGAGGGGACCAGATAATAAATACACATAAAATTAGCAAAGTATATTTGTGTTTTAAGGTGAAAACTGCTACAGAAAGAAAAAAATATATATTGATACAGCCACTAGACAAATGATCACCCAAGAAAGTAAATAACATTTCAAACCAACTAGAGCTAACAGATATATGTAAACACTACCCAGCAATTGCAGAATGTATATTCTCAAGTGCATGTGAAACAATCTCCCAAAATTGTATGCCCATAAAACAAACTGATAAATTTAAAAGGATAAAATTTATAGAAATTTTAGTTAGGAGGAAATTAATAAAACTTTTTAAAAGTAACAATATCAATAAAACAAAAATCTAGTTCCTTAATATAGTAAACAAATGTTTAGCTAGATTACGACCAGGAAAAAAAAAACAAAACAGAAGAATTACATTATTAGAATCAGAAATGAAATAGAGGACATTACCATCAACTTACAAAATGAAAAGAATTATGAGAGGATATTAAGAAGAAATGCACACCAGTAAATTATATAACCTAGATAAGATGAACAAATAACAGAAAGACAAAGTACTTCTTAAGAAAAGACCATGTCAAATTAGATAAAGAAATGAAAACCACAGCCAGTAAGTCATATAGATAGGAATATAAAAATCCTCAACAAATAATAACATAACAAATCTAACAAAATAAACATTATATGTCATGTCTAGTTTGAATTTTTACCCTAGGGTTATCAGGTTGATTTAGCATCCAAAAGTCAGTTTACCTAATATTACCTAATTTTAGTCTGTTCACAATAGACCAAAAACCCAAACCATATGAACATCTCAGTTACTATAGTCAAAGCGTTTGACAGAATCCCACACACTTTCATGATAAAGGCATTCAACAAACCAAGAGTAGAAAGGAATTTCCAGATAAGTAATGTCCTCATTATATTAGATGCTTTGCCTGTAAGCTCACAGTTAAGTTCATTTTCACCACTTCTATTCAGCTCTGCACTCAGATCTTCACGTCTTCCTGTTAGCAATTGATCATTAGATAGGACAACGCAACTCAAGCAGTTGACACAGAATGAAAGAAAATATAAATCATGCTTCTGACAAAGGATAATGTATATTGTTTAAAACTCAAAAATAAAAATAACAAATAATAGACAAATGATCAGAGTAAGCATTTTCTGCAAAGGTATACAAATTACCATTAAGAGAAAATATGTGTGATAACAGCTCTTAGGAAAACAGAAATCATAATCACCATGAGAAAGATACTGCTTCATATCCTTATGATGGCCATAATCACAAAGGTAGATAACAGCCATCAAGCTGTTAAACTGATAAACAAAATATGTACTATCCATACAGTAAAATACTCATCCTGACACATCCTCACTGCAGCATGGGTGAACCATGAAAACATTATGCTAAATCCAGAAACAACCCAAGACTACTTTATATGATTCCATTTATGTGATATTTTTAAACAGACAAATCTGTGGAGATAGAAAATAGATTAGTGGTTGTGTAGGCATAGGAAAACACAGGATAGAAGGACAGTGACCAAAAGGTATGGTATTCATTTTTGAGGTAATAAAATGTTCTATAATTGATGGTGGTGTAAATCACTCTGAATATAAAAACCTCTAAAGTAAATGTTATAATTGAGTAACTCATTTAGCACTTGAATTATACTTCAGTGAAGCTGTTTTCTTGTTGTTGTTTGTTTGTTTTAAACATCCAAAATAAAGGGTTCTTGGGAAAGAGAGATCACAGTTAAGTTACAGCTTCTCATTTGATAGTCTACAAGAGATAAACAAGGTAGCCATGCCACTGAGAGCATAGGTTGTGATGACCTGAGAAGACCAGATTTTCTTGAGTAGCAGGACAAACACCTTGTTGGAGTGAGTTTCACACATAACTGAAATATAATAGGGGTGTAAGCAGCCCTTCTGAGCACAGTTTTGCTACATTTGCCCATTTATTTATTTATTATATAGATTTATGTATTATTTCTTTTCATTATTACTACGTTGGATGGAATAGTTTTTCTACACTGGTGGACTAGCCAACTCAAGAGTAGGGAGTGGGCTAGTGCACAGGTGGAAGAACTGATACGTGGGAGCTTTGGTAATTCACCTTCACCCACTTGGTAGTGTATGTGCTGTGCACTGATAGGTGGGAGATGCAGCAGGGGCAGCCTGTGCTACTTCTAACTTTGTGATTCTCAGCCCAATGCTGTGAGTTAGGCTCTGTGATCTCCATTCACAGATGAGGTAACAGAAGCTATGTAAAAGGATTCAACTATGAGGATCTTCATCATATGGAAAGCAACCTGCTTTGGGGAGGATGCTGTTGTTTCTGATCACTAACTGAAAAACCACGATTCTGTTTCATTTGAAAGAACTAAGACTCTGAGACTTCTTTTTATCAAGTACTTTTTCTGGTTGTAAATCACTTATTTTTCTTCCTTCCTCCTAGTCTCAGGAAAGGCCAGAAAGCTGTCTAATGCTCTCAGGTCAATGTTATCCTGAAAGTGCTATCCTTATAAAATCAGTTTCTTAGGAGAAGTGAGACGTGTATTCTCTCCTTTCCTGCATGGAATCTGAAGTAAAACCTTTGCTATTACAAATTCACTTCTTTGCTGTTGATGAGTTACAGTCTGTTTCTATCCGCAAGACCTGCAGTTTCTGCCCAGGAAGCCCCAGCCCTGATGGAGGTTTTTTGTGCAACGCATTACTGAGGGAAATCTCCCTGAGTTTTAAATAAGCCTAGCAAAAGGGGCTGAGCAGCCGCCAGCTGAGGGAATCTGCAAGAAGACATGTCTTGCAACACAATTCAGTCATTCCATATAAGGGAGGAGGGCATAACTGTTTTAAAAAACACACAATATTGTCTTGTGCAACATTGTAAACTTAAAATATATTCATAATATTGTCTGTAGGTCCTTTCCAGTCTCAGAAAAAGAACTTATTCCACAAAATTGTCAGCAAATATAAGCACAAAAAGGAGAAGCCTAATGCTCCAGAAAAAGGTATTGGTGTCTTCCACCCTCCATTAAGGTTCCTTGGTCACCTCCTGTGCAGGCTCATTTTCCACTGATGCTTCATGCACCTTCTTTGCCTCTCCCTCCCTTTGTTTGCTTCAGTACCATCAGCTTCTGGCATGGGCACCTTCATCCCGTCTGCAGCTAATTGCCGATTCCCTTCACTTAGATTCCTCTCAACTCCATTACTTTTCTCTGATCACAGTTCCGTATGAACCCTAAAATTGCTGCTTCTCACTTATATCTGGTTCATTTTATAATTTTGTCTTCCTGGCCTTTTAGCCATTTATTTTATTTGGCTATTCTTACTTTTTTTGTGTTTGGCAACCCTTTGTACCTTGTCCACGTTTTCCTATTCCTTCAAGTCTTGCAGTTTCATAATCATGTGAAAATCCAACCATATCTATACTTTCTCTCATAATTAGATATTCTCGAAGACCTTTTCCTCCACTCCTAAACTGTAACACACACACACACACACACACACACACACACATCCACATCTATACTTCATCATTGGCTGGACTCTTCTGCCTCCTTCAGTCACAGAGCAGTTATTTTTAGAGGGTACTAGAAACTTAAGCACTCTAGCACCTTGTCCTTCTGAACATCCATCTCATTATTATGATCTTGATGGACCCTTGACCCTTTTCAGGGCTCATCTTAAGATGTTTCTTCTCATAGCTCAAGACTCATTCTTGCACATAAAAGATAAATCTTCACATCTGGCTGCAATGTGACATTGCAAACTGAGCTTTCTTTGATGTCCCTCTGCATGTCAGTGTCACAACTACCATAAAACCTGCTCATTTGATGCCCATTTGCATCTTACTTGCATGGCCAGATGTGCAGTGTGTCATGTTTCTGTATTGAGACTTTAAAGCATCTGTCTTCTACATGTGGATGTATGTGCCTATGCATTTTGGCAACGTAGCTTTTTACTTAATTTGTGTTTTCTTCTCCATATCAACTTCATTTTGTGTTATGTATTGATAATATATTTTCTATTTCTTCCAGTGTAAAAACATTGTAATGTAGGTAAAATGTCAGCTTTTATTATTTCCTTTACTGATCCTCAGATTTTCTTCATTAAAGTCAAGATACTGTCCAACAATATATTTCACAAAGGACAGAATTTGCTTATTTTAATCTATTTCTTTGTAGCCTCACTTGTTTATTTGGTAAATGCAGTTTTGAGAATAAAATAATTGAAGTTTAATTCCATTTCCTTTGCATGTTTCTCACATTTAAGTTACTTTGCACTTTACATTTTTAAATCTTTTGTATATCTGTGCTAAGAGTAGAGTTTCAACACCCTTTCCTTTTCTGTCATTGTTTTTAGGAAGTGGGGATAAATGGTCAAACAAGCAGTTCTTCTTGGATGCCATTCACCCTACAGAAGGTAAAAAAAAAAAAGGATTATATTACTTAATTATATATGATCTAAGATAAAAGTGGAATCATTTTTATAGTCTTTTAAAAAAACTCAAAATTTATGTAAGTTCACCCAACAGCATTAGACTTGTGTGTTTACAATAAGGTTATTTTTAATTTTAAATCAAAACTATTTGTGGTTTCCTGCCAGTAATCAGTCAGTGTGTCATGTGGTATTAATTTGATAGAAGGAGATTTTCAGCCTTTGAATCACATTAACCTGAGACCGAGTTCTTCTTAGCAGATGTGTCTATGTTGCAGACAGATGGGTATGCACGTAGGAGCTGGATTGGACAGTAGGGCCCTGCTGGCTGTCTAGGCAGGGCAGTTTAACAAAAAGTGATTTCTGGCCTGAATGTTTTCCCTCACCTGTTTCCCAGTGCCTCTAAATATGTTAAACCAGAATGCACATGAGGCATTTGTATAGCCAAATAAAAATCCAGTATTTGGCATTTTAAGTCCCAGTACAGAATTTATTTTGAAATTTACAATATACTATTTATACATGGCTGTTAATTTGTATGGTTGTTGAGGTACCTCCTCCAACTGATAACCCTTACACACTTTTCATTATAGATATATATTATATAGATATATAAAAAACAGCAATTTTTAGTGCTTCATTAGAAGTTACTTCATTTGAGCTAAGTGTGGTAGTGCATGTTTATAATCCTAGCACTTGAGAGGCGAAGACAGGAAGATCAGGAATTCAGGTACATAGTAAGTTTGAGGCTCGCCTAGGCTATGTGAGACCTTGCTCCAAAAAGAAAAGGAAAGTTACTTCATTTGAAAAGTACATGGTATCTTTGAACTATTCTAGCATATGTATATATACATATGAAAGTTTTCTTCTCTTTTTATCAATAAAACTAAGCGTATATATAGTAAGCCATCTAGTACAAATGAATAAACTGAACTGGGTATAGTGACTCACAACTGTAATCCCAGCACTCAGGAGGCAGAGGCAGAATTACTGCAAATTTAAGGCTAACCTGAGTTACATAGTATGCCCCAGGCCAGCCCGAGATTTGCTTAGGTCCAGACAGGGCACTTAATGACCAAGTCCACTTACCCCCCCCGCCCCATTTTTTAATGTGTGTGTGTGTGTGTGTGTGTGTGTGTGTGTGTGTGTAAGCACATCCTGGAGGCAGGGGGGAGGGGTATGCACAAGCACACCTATGTGTGCATGTGCTGAAATTCAAGGAACATGGAGGTGTCATACTCTATCACTCTTCCGCCTTATTCCCTTAACACAGGCTCTCTCACCGAGCCTGGATCTAGACTGGCAGCCAGTAAGCTCCAGAGATCTTTCTGTCGTGCACATAGCCTCACCTTGCCTTTTTAAACATGAGTGCTAGGGATTCAAGTTCAGATCTTCATGGCTTGCACAACAAGCACTCTTACCCATTGAGCCATCTCTCCAGCTCCCAAGTCCGTATCTCTTAACTCCTAGATACACTTTTGTTCTGTTGATATAAAGGACTAAAAGCTCAAATTACTCATTTGATGTAAGTCACTTAATGAAATACACATATATTTAAGATATTTATCCAAAATAGTCAAGTCTGAATTAATAGTAATTAGACATTTTTGTTTGATAGTCATTGCATGGGCGAGCCACATGCAGTGTGGGTGGGCCACATAAAAGCCATATCTGCTTTTATGTCATTTTACTTGTATTAAAAATGCCAGCATTGCATCTGCTTCCTGACCTGTTATTTCACATTCACAACCTCCAAAAAATACTACCTCTGCCTAAGTACAGGGAAAAAAATATATGAATTGTGCTGTTTCCAACATTAAATCCTAATATTCCCTAATTGAAACATCACTTGTACATTTTAAAGTATCTTCACGCAGATTTAATCGTTGTACAGCACTAATGAGCTGTCAGAGGGATCTGAAGGCATCTGAACTCAAGTTTCTCTTGACTTGAAATGATTTTATAAGTAGGTTTTGTTTTTCAAACACTGAAAATCCTACAGAAGTACACGTGTAATAGAGTGGAAAGTTCACTTGCCTACAAGTTAGGAGATCTGTGTTCTCAAACCTGCCACTAATTAACACTTTGTGGCAGGACAAATTGCTTAACCTCACTATGATTTACTCCACATTTGTACTAAGCACATATGTGATTCATGTGCAGGAAGAGGTTTACCTGAATGAGGAGAAATCGAAATACATAAACTAAGTTCCCTGTACCTCTGACATTTGATGATTCGTTTCTGTGGTGTTAGGTGGGTGCTATGGTACCTGAAACAGCATGTGCAGTAGCACTAATATTCTGCCTTTGGGAGACAGCAATTAAATTGGTTTTGAGCCTTTTAGGCAGCTCAAAGACTTTAGCAGAACTAGAGTTATTATTGGTGATATTTAATAATATATATTATTAATATACATGAAACAAAACTCTGGAAAACATGCTGTGGAAAGTGTCTTTGACTTACTATAGAGTACAAACTCATTTATTTTGGCCAGGAAATATGGGATCAATTTGAGCATCAGAAAATTACTAGTAATTTACAGTGACCTTTTTGGGTTATTTACTTTCATACTATTCCCGATATGTATTTGTTCAAGTGGCAGCTTTGTCAATTATCCAGGTCCTTTGCCTCATCCTCTCACTTATGGCCACATCACTGCTTATTAAACTTTGCTTTTCAGGCTCTAAATATATAAGGACAGAGAATAAATCCACAGTTCGGGGTAGTTTTAGCATGTGTGAGGCTGCCCAGAAGAGAGTGAAAATTTCTGGAGTAGAAACACTGATGCGGCCAGGCCAAGCTGCTGTGCACTGTTCTTGCTCTGTCATGCTGGGTGGCTTAGTGCTCAGGATGCCTTCTTTGTAGCACCCTATGTATAATTGCCTTTTGCAATTCTATTTCATTGTTTTTCAAGAGTATTACAAACTTTTAGATCTTAGTAGTATATCTGAGGTTTAAATTCTAAGTTTATTGTCTGTTTTAAGTGTTTTTACATGTGCTTTAAAAATTAGAGGTGTCCAGAAGGCAGAGACAGACAGATCTTTGGGAAATCAAGGCTAGCCTGGTCTAAGGCCAGCTGGGACTATAGAGAGACCCTGTTTCAAAAACAAATAAATTCAAAGTGTTTAAAGTGTTAAAATTCCTAAATTTCTTGCATAGCAAAAAAAAGGGGGGAAACAGTCTGTGACCTAGACTGGGCAAAATTTTCTGATCATCTGAGAAAACGTATCTCAGTTACTGTTTGTCTTTGCATAGAATGTGCTGACTAAAGTTTCTAGTTGCAGTAATGGTGGCATATCATAGTTATGCTTAAGGGCACTTTACAGAGGGCTTTCCTTTTTCTATTATTTTATGTGTATGAGTGTTTTGCCTTCATGTATGCTAGTACACCTAGGGGTGCAATGTCATGGAGGCCAGAAGAAGGTGTCAGATACCCTGTAATCGGAGTTACTGTTATGAGCTGTCATGTAGGTGCTAGGAACCAAACCCAGGTCCTCTGCAAGGACAGCCAGTACCCTTAACCACCGAATTAAGGAAAGTTTATCAGTCCTAAATACCTGGTAAGAAATTAAAGATTAACCGAACTGAGAGAGAGAGAGAGAATCCTAGATTCTTTTCACTTAAGCACTTTGCCCACTAGTGTTTCAAGTTTTTCAGACATACTTATAATCATTTATCACTCATATGATTCAGATGTTGAAAATATAAATGGTATCTTAAATAATTTTAAAAAAAGAACTCAGTCTAAAACTATCAGGTTGGGCACGGTGGTACATACATACCTGTAATCCCAGCAATCGAGAGACTGAAGCAGAAGAATTGCTGTGTGTTTGAGGCCAGCCTCAAGTACCAAGCCAGCTAGGGCTATATAACATCACACTCATTTCTTTGCTATGTGTAATATAATTACAGGGGTTGGAGGAAGGTAGCCTAGCTATATGTTAGACATTTAAACATGATCTATAGCACTCAGACTAACTTGATCTCATTTTTCAAGTTTGGAATCATTGCTATTTAACTCCAGCAAAGTCTCCCAGGATTATAGATGTGGTTCATTCATTTGATTCACTTTCTTTTGTTCCGTTCAGCATCTGACTGCTATTTTGGCTCATGGGAGACCAACTAGAGTCAATGAGATTTCCAATATGACCATAATAATTTCAGTGCAACTTTGAATCTCTCAGTTGGAAAGTAAATCTCTGATTCTAGTAGCCTCTTGGGGGACAGTCCAACTACAGCACTGCTTTCCCAAAGAACTTATTCCACATTTGAGGAGCAGAGTTTGGAAAACAAGGCAGTCTCTTATTGCTACATTCCTAATGTGGCACCAGGAGTGAGCTCACATTATCACTCTCAGATGATGCACTCCACGTGCATTATGGTTATTGTTAAGTGTAAAAACTAGCCCTGTGGACTTGTTCCAGTGTGCTTGGGTAATTTTGTGTGTTCAATTAAAAGCCAAAAGAGAAATGACTAATTTGCTTTTAAACGACAGAGCCTTTCTTTTCTCACATTTCCATTAGCTCAAGGAGGGGCAAAGGGGTTTGTTTTCCTCTCTGAACTGTTTTCATTTCATACCCCACACCACCCTGCATCTTAATTGCTTTGCCTTGATTTGGTATGGCTGAGCACAGTTGTCATAGGCAACTATTATTTGACTCACCTTCCTCAATTCTTCTGTCTTAGAAGCTTCTCCCTGAGAGCTAACCTTGGAAACATTCCCTTTAGAGGCTACACATGGCAGCATTTTCTGATGTTAACCCCAACTCAAAGCATGGGGCAAGACCCTCAACTCAACTCAAACTCTCTAACATGGTCTTATTTTGTACCTTTTTTGAGTGTGAATGATCTGCAGGACCTATGATTGCTTCTAGATCTGAGAGTTAGATGAGGTTTCTCCTGGATGTTACCTCATTCTGGGGAATTTACAAGGACTTCCAAGATACACTGTCTCACCTCTCTGTGACTTGCTCTTTTCCTAGTCTCAGTGTACTTAGTGTCTCGCACTTGAGTGTAGCTGATGCCTTTTCTTTATTGCCTTGTCTGCTCGCTTCTGATCTTGCCCTCAGGGCCTGAATTCTCCTTCCATTTTCAGTCCTTTGACAGCCGTGCCCTTTGTCCCTAACTGTATGCTTGCCAGATCATCTGGAACAGACTGGATAAACAGCAGAAAACCAGAGGGATCTGTGCTAGCCTAGGGAGTGCTCTTTCCCAGCCCTAGGACCCTGGAATTGACAGGGAGGCTTGCTTTTCTCCAACAGCAACCTGTTTGTAGACTATGTGACAAAACCATTGTTTTAGGTCTAAATGCATTCTTTAAAGCTAATTTATCTGGCATCTTATCTGGATGAGACTGAGACCCATTACCGTATAGTTAGTAAACTACAAATTCAGGAGAATCCTGGTTTCTGTAACTTGTTTCTGGCACTCAGTCGTCTCTGTGGGAGTCTGGTTTTTTTTTGGTTTGGGTTTTGCTTGTTTTGTTTTGGGGGGGTTTTAGGGGAACTTTCTCTTCTGGAATCCTTGCCTTTTCTTTTCCTTGGCTCTTCTGATGTACTAACTTTGCATCTCTGGAACCTTGTTTTTCCCTTCTTACCACATGTTCTAGATTTTTTTGGCAAGTGGAAGTAGAAAAGGAAAATTAATGTTCTTTTAGAAAGATCCATCTGTAATGCAGTGGTCATACTGGAGAAATGAACAAAGCTCCCTCCAGCTCGAAGGGCAACTGGTGGATCTGAATGAGAAATGAGAAAAGTTGAAGCTTATGAATAAACAAACAGCAAAGACATTCTATGCATACTGTAAATTCAGGGTTTGGCTTTTTTATACGCAAATGAGGCTTTGCGCTTTAAGGCTAGAATAGTCATTAAACATCTTTGAACTACTTCTAAACAGATTATTGGGTTTTTGGTGGGTTTTTTTTGCTTAAAGATTGTATTAATTTTTTTAATGTAAATCTTTACTACTGTTGGCCTATCTCAAGCTAAGAATCAAAGCATAACAGGCATGACCAAAATTCTTCTATCCTTTTCAACCTGGAAGTCGATCTGAAGAAGCCTTTTTTTCTGATTGTGGATTACTTACTTGAAATAGTGCTTGGGAAAAATTGTCAGACGGGTGTTTGGGGCAGTAGTGTTAAATAAATAATTGCCCCCACACAGCCATGTGTTATGTAATACTGAAATACTGATAAAAGACCAAGGACAAGTCATGGTGAGATTTGTTTTCCATACTTTCTTTTGATGTAATTGGAATGATTTTCCCACTTGTTTGGAATGTGAATTAACCTCTTCAAAGTCAAGGAACTGTAATTTCCAGGGCAAAAAGATCTTATTGATCCATAGCCCTCCTTTCACAAGGCTGCATCTAAAGGCCACTAAAGAGCTAGATTGAATTTTAAATGAGACCTACAGGAGTATTTATATAAGCAGATATGAGTTAATCTTACTGGGATTTTCTCTTATTTTACCTGGTCTTTATTTTATAATATGCATATAGCTTTAAATCAATGTCTGCCCTCAGAGCTGTTGTCTGATTCACCCTCCTTGTTTTGTGTCTTCGATTTTGTTATGCCAAATCTTGATTTCATAATACAATCTTCTCTCTTCCTTGTCAAAAATTATTTCTGTTTCCAGCCCTAAGAGACTGGAAATTTTCAGTTTTTGTTTTCCTAAAACTAATAAGAAAATGCTTATTTATTTTCTCTGCCTAAAAATCTATAGACCAACCACTGGAATTTAAAAGAAAAAAAAATCACCAGTCATGAAACTTGATTATTTGTATTTACTCTTAAATGTTTGATATATTGTAGCTGCATATTCTTTTAAACTAAGGGGATACGAAAGAGGAACTCCTAAGAAAGTAAATGTATAAGACAAGTGTTTCTATCTTACTGAAACCAGAGAGGAAAGCCCTAATGAATGGCAAGTGTAGAAGATGTTAAAAGGGAAAGAGGGGCTGAGGATGTAGTTCAGTGGTAGACTACTTGCCTATCATATGTGATGTCCTGAGGATGTAGTTCAGTGGTAGACTACTTGCCTATCATATGTGATGTCCTGGGCACAGTGCCCAACACCCCAAAAGAGGGATGAGAGAGGTATCTTAATCCCTTGCAAATAACTTATCAAGGAAAATATAAATAGTAAACAAATGATGTGAATGTTTTGTTTCTTTTTTTCTCCTGATGTTCTGAAAACTCAGAATGTAAATTCTCCATTCAGCCGGGTCAAACATGTAGAACTGTTTCTTCCTCAGAGCAATGTGCCTTGTGTTTCTGTGTGTAATTATATGTGGTTTGTCCTATTTCAGCCATATTTTCAGAAGACAAAAACACCACAGAGCCTGCTTATAAGGTTAAAAATGCCCTGTCCATTCCCATCGCTTCAGAGCCAACAACAATGCAAGAACCACTGGTGGGCAGCCAAAAGAGAAAAGCAAGGAAAACCAAGATCACACATCTTGTCAGGACAGCTGATGGCCGGGTATCACCAGCAGGAGGTACTCTGGGTAAGAAGAGAGAACTTTAGGCCAAAATTAACAGAACCGTCAGATATCTTGGCTACATTGGCCTACAAGTAACTGGAAACCAAGTGTGGTTTCTCATTGAATGGTTGAAAACTGGGTCTGTTCTGTAGCTTTGTATAGGCCTTCAAACATATTTTATTCCATGCTTTAAAATCGTAGCTATTTTTCCAAGTATACATCTCAATTCCTAGGAAGGAAAGGTAAATATTAGGACTCTCGGCTTCTTTTTCTCTTTATGCACAAAAACAATCTTAAGTAAATTCTAGAAGAGCCTAGACTTCCAAAACTATTGAATGAATCTAAGTAACTGCTATTTTGTCACTACAAGCCGTGTTATTCAGTGGACTAAGGAATCTGAAAATGTATCCTCCAGCACTTTCTTTAATGAAGATTCAGACCAGTAGGGGAGCCTGACAGTGTATCTAGATTTCTTGAGTTTTCTGATGTAAAAAAACAGTAAAATTGCCCATTTTCAAACATAGCATATGTTTCTGGTGGTCTCCGTTACAATAGAATTCTCTGAAGGGACCAAAGAAAAGAGAGGATAGTGCTTGATGTATCCCCAAAGCCGTCACTACCAAGTGGTATTTGTAATCTTAACTGTTGACTTTTAGCAATTCTAAAATTTCTTTTTATCTGATTTAGGTTAATGTAGATGTTCATAGGAGAAATTATTTGCTAAGCTGAGAGCAGTTCATTTATTTTGCACTTTTTCTTGTATCTTTTTTTATTGCTAGAACCATTTGATACTTTTATGGTTCTAATTTTCATCTCATGTAAGAGGTGACTCAAAAGACTTGGAATTTTGTGCCTGAATGGTAAAGACAGAGTGAAGATTAAAATGTTGATATATTCCAGATTAATTCAACAGGCCCTCTCGTCCCTCTCCAGTCTGTGCTCTGCCCTGTGATATTCATTTTATTTTGTTTTATTTTTATTTTTTCTTAATTCACTTATATTTCACTACATAAAACAGTGGGTGTCATTATGACCTGTTTATACGTGTGTGTAATTAGTATTGGTCATCTGTCCCCCATTACTCTAGCTTGTGTTTACTCTAGCCCTACTGGTCCTCTTTCTACTTTCATGTGTAACTTTCATTTTATAGATTGTTTTATCCTTGTTTATATCCTCATTCATTCTCATTTGTAGGAAAAAAAGCAGAAATTCTAGGAAATAACTCGATTTTACATAGGAAAGCACCATGCCACTTTTATGTTCTGATGTATGACATTCACATCTTTTAACAATTTTCTATATTTTAAATACCATTCAGACTTTCCCTCTCTTCTGTCTGTGATGTCTGTATAATGAGGGAAGGGCTCTTCTTTGCAGCAGATATTCTTTCATAGTCTTCCACCTGCCTTTTCATAGGTATTGAAAGGACCTTTATCTTCTTCCCATTAGGTTGTCTGAACAAAATAGCAACATGGGATCTCACCAGGACTGATTAATCTATTAGTTAGTCCATCCTGAGTGTTTGTATTATAGCAAGACAAAAGTTCCCCCTGCATGGTAGTTTGTGCTGTGGCTTCTTGAGAAATCTGCACCATGACAAATCCCTCTAGTTTAACTTTGGCCAAGGTTCATTTACTTTCCTTCTCACTCCATTCTTTGACCTTAGATAAAACATAGCTTCTCCTCAGCTCAGCTTTAGAACACAGTCCGTAGCTGAAAATTGCAATTGAGCTTAATGGAAGTGCTTTGTTACTGTGGAAGAAGAGACCCTGTAACAAGCCTTACTACTCAGGATAGAAGAAGTGAACAGAAAGGTGGCTTTTCACACTGACTGGCACGTTTTCTCCACACCCTTCCCTGGGTGATTCCCTTGTGATGGATTTCCCTTTTGTTTCAGATGACAAACCAAAGGAACAACTGCACAGGAGTCTCCCTAAAGCAACTGCGACAGACCCCAGTGATTGCTCACACAATGCCGAGGTGGAGGAGACGCGGAGCCGTACTCCAGAAATGCCTGCTGTGTCGGCATTCTTTAGCCTTGCAGCACTGGCTGAGGTGGCGGCAATGGAGAATGTGCACAGGTGAATGGTGGGACATGAGTGGAGGGAGCAGTGTAGGAACCGGCCAGCCATTTGAGAGCTGATGTAGCATTGGATACCATGTACCCCATGGGGCTCATTGTAAGTCCAAGGGCACTGTTTATCTGAGTTCTCCCAAAAGTATGTATGCTAATTAACAGTTTGGGAAAACATGTGAGAACCTGGCCAACTAAGCATTTTATCTTGAATATTGTAGTATCCTGTGGCTGAACTTAGTTTCCAAAAAATGCCTATGATCAGGGAAGCAGCATTCTGAAAACATTCAGCAAGGGCTCTGGTGTCAGATCTCCGGGCAGAGGACTGGAGGACTGGCAAATCAGTATCTTGAACATGACCACTAACCTCCCTTACCCTCTGCACTTTAACTCTTGTTTCTTATAAATTGGGAGTGGGTGGCACTCATGTCACAGAGATGTCATGTGAGATGACTGTGACATCCCAATGCTGAGGGTGGTGTTGGTGGCAGTGGCAATACCAGCTGTCACAATGTGGGTTCAGGGAAAGGACTCTCTTGACATTTGCCTCATGGCAGACAGAAGCCCTTTATTTTTCTTCTACTCTGTGATTTGCTACAAAGTAATTTATTTCTCTGTACCTCAGTTTTCTCACCTTATGTTGAGCATAATGATATCCCCAAAGAATCACAAAGTTGTAAAGATCAGGCAAGATCATAGTCATGAAACTCTTTGAACTTGTGAGGCTTCATAGAAAGCATATTAAGTTCTAAGTGTATAATTGGGTATTCTGCCATTTAATGGATCCTTTGGGAAAGCAATAAGGCTTTTTGTAAGTCCAGGTATTTTACTTTTTTATTCAAAAGTGGATTGCTCAAGAAGGAATAACTTTCTTAGATATTCAGCCTAACACAGAAGTTCTGAAAGCCTAGTACACTGTGTAGATTATATGATGTTGTGCTAGGGCTTCCTGATCTTCACACTGCAAAGAAAACCAGGGACCCAGTGTGAGCTTTGCTTGCTTCTGGCTCTTTACCTGTCAAATCATAGTTCTAGTGCTTCCCCACAAATAGCCTCTAGATATCTCCAAGAAGTCAAATTTCTTTTCACGTGTACACTGCAAGTTCCCACTGGCAAGTAAATGCTGACAGATATTGTCAGAATCTACTAAGCCCTCTGAGAGAAATAATGCATGGATGCTTCTCCATTTGTGCAGTTTCACAGTTGAGTATAGAAGACAAACACCTGACATGCAAAGAGAATTTCAAATGCCTGCCTGAATGTTCCTAAGAGTCCCTATGAACGGAGGAAATATCCTAATTCAGGGTTCAGAAAATCACCTCACTCCCTGCATTCTCTTCTACACAAGACTGTGGTCACACCATTGTCCTGTTAGCCACCTTTCCATGACTCCCAAGTTTGCAACAGCAGAAAGCCCACACAGCCCTTTCACTCTCAGCCAATCTCCCTTGAACCACCATTCGTTCTCCGCAGGCCTGCACTACACGCATGGAATCCCTGGCCCCTTGCCAGATAAGCCAGCCCCTTGCTATTATACATCCTTCCAGAATTGCTGTCCCTCCTCTCGGCCCTTGTGCCTGATCCCGGTCTCTCAGATACCTTCCTCCTGGTGCAACCTGTATGCCTCCCTGCAATGTGTTCATAACTCTCTGGGACCAGCTATCACATCTACTATTTCTACCTCCTCCCAATATATTTTGGAAGCAAAGCATTGTTTTTTTTATTCTTCTTGTTCCAGCTTGCTTACATGGTCCTGCTCTATCAGTAGATGAATGAACCAAAGAATAGATGGAAAGAAGGAGAAAGGGAGGGAAGACGAGGTAGTTCTTATGTATGACTGCCTAACAGTAAGCATAGAAAATATG
Organism: Eospalax fontanierii; assembly: GCA_035773235.1. Taxonomy (NCBI): domain Eukaryota; kingdom Metazoa; phylum Chordata; class Mammalia; order Rodentia; family Spalacidae; genus Eospalax; species Eospalax fontanierii. Next base: position 49,236,946 of record CM069534.1, read on the forward strand.
ATGTGAGGGTTTTCTTTAAGTTTGCATTAGAAAGAACAATATTGATTACTAAAATTATACTATCAACCTAACAAATAGTTAATGTTCTTTATATCTAAAAAGATAGACTGGGAAGTCTTAGTTGTGTACTTGGCTCTCAAGTGTTAAAATAGACCTACTAACCTGCATTTTGCCCATATAAGCTTAATATAATTTATCTGGGCTGCATACCATGTAATTACTACTTAGACATCACCTGTGTTCACACTTACAGGGTAACCCACAGAGTGGAGTAGGATGTTACCTGTATTCTTGCCATGCACAATCTAACATTAAGTTCAGAATCTATCATAGACAGTTGTACACATTAGAAGAAATCAGGAGTTGAAGCAAACTTTTGTTAAAAGTGTTTATTTCCTAGGTTTTTTTAAGGGAAGGAATCCTTAAACCTAATCATTGAACTTCAGTGTAGATCTTTATAGTCTCAGTTTAATGGTGGTACAGATGATAAACTTGTGACTAGCACACAGCTGATTCCTGCCTGAGTCGAGATTTGAACTGAGGTCTTTGCTCTTTTCTCTAGCATGCTACCAAAGTAAGCATTTGTTGCTATAGACAATCTTGAAGAACCTTGTCCCTGGTTTTCTTTCCCTCTTGCCTTCTCATTTTTTACATGGAACTTTTCATCTTTCACTTTTCCCTGTTGTTATTTTTTCTTTTTTTCCAGTACTTCCTAAAATCCTTTTGTATCTTTTAATATGATGAGATAATTGTAAAGGTTAAAAACCAGCATTTTAACTCCATTTTTCTTGAAGAAAGAGCCGAAGATATTGAATAGCTAGTACTTAGCGTGTCCATATATGAATGAACAAATTAATCAGAGGGTTTAACCAAACATGTTTTCTTCTCCTAAAAATCTTAAATATCCTATACTGTTCAGTGATCAAGGGATTCTGAAATCCCCGATGTTCTAATTTATCAATATTAGGGTTTCTTTTTTTGTATATCAAGAAAAACTTAAGTATGGCTATGAAGTAAGTATTATTTGAATATTAAAACAGCTCTTTCGTACTGTTATTCTGAAGAGGAAAACTTTATTGGACGGTGAACCCCGTGGAAACACTGCTGTCACTTTGCCTGCTTTCAGTGCAGCTCTGTGGCACTAAGGGGCCAAGGAAGAAGGGCAGCTCCAGTGTGCCTGTCTGGGCGTGGCAGCCTGTGGGGCCTCCTCAGGGCAGGCCCACCCTTCCTTCTTAGATCGAGAAGTTTGGCCAAAGTTGGCAAGAATTTTAAATAGCCACAAGGTGGATATTTTTATACTAAATATACAAAAACTGACTGCAAAATTAGCTGTGTGGAGCTACCTAGAGAGATCGTATCTCAAAAAGATGAGAGAGAGAAAGAGAGAGAAAGAAAAGAAGCAAGGAAGGAAAGGAAAGGAGGGGGAAGGGGAAGGGAAGGAAAGGAAAAACATTGGTGTTTTGACTCCGATCCAGTCCAGTTTCTGTGAATTCTCTAGACTTTTCCTCTGCGTGTACTGATTTTGCCCTAACTATTGGGTCTCTCTTTCTCTTTCTTTCTCTCTCTTTCTTCCATGTAACTGTGAAGCTTCATGTGAGAGGTTTCTATTGTCTCTTTACTCATTGTTTTTTGTGTTTTCTTTCCTTTCTTCCTTCTTTTTCTTTCTTTCTCTTGCTTTCTTTTCTTTCTTTCTTTCTAGTTCCTTTCTCTTTAGAAGACCTTAAGTTTAAATTAGGTGTATTATCCATCTTAGGAAATGAGCCTGGCAATTACCAATCACTGTAGGACAGAATCTCTTTGGGCAAATGGAACAAAGGAAAGTTCATTTGAAAAATCCATTCAAGAGGGGAAGATTGTTGTCCTAGAACCCTGGTCTTTCACTGAAGATTTTCCATTTCTCTTGGAGTTGCTCCAAATCTGTATTTTAGGTTTTAGCTACACAAACTGGAAATAGTTAGCATTTGATGTAATCAAGAAAATATATTGTTGGTGCTAGAGAGATGGCTCATTGGTTAAGAACACTGATTGCTTTTGCAGAGGGCCCAGGTTCAATTCTCAACACCCACATAGTGGCTAACAACTGCCTGTAACTCCAGTTCCAGGGAATCCAGTGCCCTCTTCTGACCTCCACAGGCATTGTACAACACAGGTGCACCTACCTACATGCAAGCAATACACTCATATACATTAAATAAATAAATAAAATATTAAAAAAAGAAATGTCTCTAAAAACAAAATACATTGCTGGGGGTGGGAAGTAAGATAAGAAATCTTCAGAAAGAAAAGAAAAGAAAAATTTTGTGTTAATTTAATGACTTATGTAACTTTAGTAGTACCTGTTAAAGAAGATAATGAAAACCTTTTATTTCTTACCCATTGTCCCCTCCTCATCTTAGATAGTATACCCTCAATAATGATTTCTTTCCTCTTGTTTTGCAGAGGTCAGAGGTCAACTCCGCTCACCCATGATGGACAGCCAAAAGAAATGCCACAGGCTCCTGTACTTATTTCTTGCGCTGACCAATGAAGCGCCCTTTAATTGTAAAACATTGTGCTTTACCTACTACCCTAGCCTTGTCTTTACCAAGGGATGCTAGCGAGTCCATGTGGTGGGAATTGCAGACTGCAAACAAGTGTGTGTTGCCCCACACGGCCCAGATTCACTTGAAGCAGAACTTGGCATCCTGGGCTGGTCTGTTGTTTCAGAAGCCAGAATCTTTGAGGGCTGTTTGTTATCTGTGTGATACTGAGCAGAAGCAGTGATCTGGAGCTTTGCTTTCCATGGAAGGCTTTTGGTAGTAACCAGTGGTAACTTGGTAAAAGGCTGCCTTTACTGTAGCTCATCCAGCATCTCTTTTACCAACCAGAGAGTGTGAAACTAGTTTCATATATTACCTAGTTATTCTTTCAAAACAAAAACAAAAAACAAACAAAAAAACTGACGCACTGCACTAGTTATTATTAGATATTCTTTAGTCTTTTTGTACATGAAGATTTAAGTTCTAAGATGGTTTATATAATAGGTTATACCTACATTTATATTGTAGAATAAATATTAAGAAGCCTGTACCAGAGACTCCCAAGCAGCGTGGGCAGGCAGACGTACCATTGTTAGGGGTGTATGCTCGGCCTCGTGGTCCATATATTCTGCACTTTTATATTTGCCACCAGAGTGGTAGTTTGCTGGCAGAGAGAGAGAGAGAGAGAGAGAGAGAGAGAGAGAGAGAGAGAGAGATTGAGAAAGAGAATATTACAATTCTTACAATCTGAATTTTTTCTTAGCCTTGAGTGACCAAGAAGAATTTGCTTGGGGCAAATTGTGGCAAATATTTTCCCAGACAGGGGAAGCATCCTGCAGATTACAGATTACTGATGTTTTCATGCCTTGAGGATTCTTTTATTTTTACATAGGGGTCTAAGTGACCAATGAATCGTTCATACAAACAAACAAAAAAAAAAAGACAAAAATATTATTCAGAAGTGACCTTAGTATTACTTCACTATTCTAAATACATTGAAGACACTCACTTCAAGTGGACTTGCAACTTCAGACCTTTTACATCCATCACAGACAGACTGGACGGGTTGCAATTGCTATGCATGGCCTAATTGGCATTGCAGGTTTTAGAGCCATTTCGAGTTTGCATTGTTTAGGAGGTTTTGAGGAAATGATGAGGCGGTGTGTCTGAAGTGCATCTCTCAGTCAGACCCACCTGCAAGTTTCAGTTTCCTTTTTATGTTCTGTTGCTTTTAAGCATAAAACCAACCATATACCAGTGCCAAGTGGATTAACTGGCTTAGAACATCCAACATACTGACTTAACCAGCTGACGTTCACAGTGTCTTGTTTCCTAGCAACAGATACAAAGTGATAAATCAAAATTAATCTGAGGCTACAGATTTTACAGGGTATTTGTTCCATAGCACAAAGTATTTCCCCACTCTTGCATCACAGCACAAACTACCAAATTTTAGTTTTTGGATTCCAGCAATAATTTTTAATCGTTTTCAAAGTGGTGGAGTTTTGATAGTGTTAGTTGGAGTTTTGAAGCTTTTGAATTAGATCTCTAAATGGTGACAGTTTACATGGTTTTATCTAGCTTTCTTATTTATACTTGATTGAATTGTAATGATGATTTTTTTCCTAATTGTAATTTGACCCAATAGCCATATACAAATGACTCTATTAATACTGTCTAGGCTTAGCTTCTTGTGGTTGTAGATATTACTTCAGTTTTGGTGCTGGAAAATATGTACAACATACTAACAGGATTTAAAAAAGATACTGAGGGTTTGTTTTTGTCTTGTTGTTTTTCCAAAGCAGGTAGAGAGGGCAGTAGATACTACAGTTGTGTCCTCAAAAATCATATTCATTGCGGAGATGGAGGGAGCAGGACTTAGAGAATGGTGAATCAGTAGGTACAGCTTAACCCCATTCACATAGAGATAAGTCAAGTGAACAGCCCCAGATTTTAGCATACTATTTTTGCTATAATGCTGTTTTAATAATATTTTCTAAATTTTAGAACAAAAGTGAATGTTTGAAATTTGCTGGGTCCTGATGTTGGTGGCCGTTGGAGTTTTGGACCACTTGCTAGCAGTAATTTAAAAATGAAAATTAGCTGAAACCCAAAAATAATAATAAAGGTAGAAAACCAATAATTGTATGGTGCAGAACATGCATCTTGACAATGGTACTAACTTGTTATTCTCTAGAACACTTTAGAATAGGTCTATTTTTGCCAGAGCACCCTCCTTCAGTCCTCCAAGTACATTTCAATAGAATTCCTTAAGAGATTGCTGTATATTCCTGGGACCTTTTTTAAAAAAAGAAGTGAAACAAAAGATTACTCTTTTCTATGTGATTCATATCTTACTTGATCTGCTTTTCCTAACCCTCACCGGCTTTTCCCTTAGGAAGGGTGGGAAAGTGGAGCAACGCACTGGATATGACTGTCTCTAGATACTTTAGAACCATTTTTGTAGAAATGCTTAATTTTTACCTAGAGTGACAGAGCTTCTGCCTAGCTCTGCTGTTCTCTAGGCTCTGGCCCATCGGCTCGCAGTGAGGTCTAGATGGCAATGTCCTGTTTCTCGCGCCTTCATCTGCTGTAGGTAGATGTTGGTATTTTCAGGAAACATTTGTTCGCACAAAGTCTTCAGTCTGATATGTTACCCCCAACCCCTAATCATCTTCATTACACTGCTCTCCTGTTCATTTTGAAAGTTCATATTGCTGAGGTGTGCACCTGTCAGCAAACACCACCACACTAACATTTGTCACACAAACCCTCAAGAAAGCAAGTTGCTGCACCTTATGTATATCTCAAGCAAACCAAAATACAATGTTTTTCTGCTCTGTTATATTCTAAATTGTTGTATCATATCTTTCTGAAACCATTCTGCATTTAGTCGAAATTGTCAGTATTTATGCTTTTAACCTTAATTTCTGGATTCAAACCTGTACATAAATCTTTTGATCATTGTCCATGCCCTTCTGTGCAGTGCTGGAAGTGGAAGATTTCGTCTCAGATGGAGACATAGTACTCTTCCAGCCTTCTTTAGCCTTTTATTTATTTAGATATTCTGTTATTTCCTATGTAATTTTGAAGTATGTAGAGTATATTATAGTAACTAAAACTGCAGCTCTTAAGAAGCTGAGTGAAAGAAAAAAAAAATACTGTAAGACACCCTTGAAGTTTGTATTTGGGTACTGTATAGGAGATCAGGAAAGGGAAAATGTCCCACAGCCACATTGGAAATTATAAGTTCCTATCCTCCAGGTTAGGTTACTTTCCAGTAGTAGATCAAAACTCTTAATTCATTAAACTCCTTTTTTGAGGATCTTGTAATTCTGTCAGCCACAAGTTTCGGAAACGATTTAATTTTATCAGCTGTTGTCTGGAAGCCATGCTGAAATAATCCCTGTTTTATTGTACTTCGCCTTTACTAGAGAAAAACTGTGGTGGAACACTACGAACAAAAGAAGCATCTGACCTGGTCAGAATCTGACATGTTCAATCCCTGTTGTTTTCTAATTAAGTCAGATGCTATCCTAAGTCATAAAAATGTGTTTGCACTCTGCAGTCTTTGGTTCAACGTATGGAAGTGTTTACACCAATGTAAAATCTCAAGCAAATGAGAATTGCTACAGAATAGGCATTAGCTGAAAACCTGAATGGCATGCTTTGTTTATAGGCTGGGGTGGGGAATACTAAATATCTCTGTTCCAAGCTTGGCATTTGATGTTAATGTGAAGCAGTGGGACCATGCTGCCTGCTAAACTACTGTATAAGTCGTAAGTGTTCTGAAGACCAGCGGCTAGAGGCTGGAGGACAGCACCCAGAGACAGAGGAGACGCATCCCCATTTCATCGGGGGACCCGAAGAACTCCGGGGAGGCCTGAGTCAGCATTTGTAAGAGGAACATTGGGGCGAACATGAGCTGTTGAGATTCCCTTTGACTGGACTGCTCCACAGAGCCCTCGGATAAGGCCAGTCCCCATGGGCTACCTCGGCTTTAAAAGTTAAATTCAGTGAGTCCGGTTTCAAAGTCTGCTTTGCGTCTACCGTCAGTGCCACTATTTTCCACTGCAGTGTTTTGACTCACACCCTGCCTTCTCCAGAGAACAACGTATTGCTGAAATGGGCAGCAGAAGCAGATGCTTTCATCACATCTGACCTATGAAGTATTCAGAGGGACTGCTAGGTGGACATTCAAATTTAGCCTTTTCCCACATAGGTCCTTGTTTTGCACTTTATGAAAAGTGTACTAATTGCTAATTAGATGTTGCTTCTGTCTATACAGGCATTCCCAAAGAGTTAGATTGAACTTGGTGTTGAGTCTGGGGATTTTTAGAAGTCTTACTTAGGTTAACTAACAGCATACGTATAATGAAAAAGAAGCAGTTGTGTAGTTCATGGAACCATGTATCTGGTGAAGCTTCAGGGTTTGGTGGACTGCTTTGCTTTTAATTTGGAAGTGATAGCTAAGTTCATTAATCTCCATAGTAACTGCCCTTGTCACTAGGGACAGTATCTTCTTACATTCAGAACAAAGAAGCAACAGAAGTAAATAAGGCGTGCGTTTGGCTCCATACATCTGCATCTGTCTGTGCTTACCCTTTCCTAAGTATATAAATACACATTTTTCTGAGGGGAAAAAGTTTCCTCTTTTGACCAAATTGTATCTGTGGTGGTGTGATTTTTTTTTTTTTTTAACCGATTTGGAGGAGAAACTTTGTAGGTTAAAAGTTCTCTGGCCAATGTTTTGTTTTGATTTTTTGGCAGCCAGTGGTCAAAACTGATCATGCCTTCATATTGATTTTCATGCACAGAACTAGTTTTGTGAACGTTACTATTCCTTCCAAAGACTTCCTGGTAACTTGGGCCAGAACTGGCAACTGAGTAACAAGGGTCTGATTGAATGCCTCCAAACCCACCCACAACACAAATCTTACCTCACAAGCTCTAACCTAAATCATAGAGACACTCATGTTCCATGGACTGTCACTGATTTCTCTGTTGCTCAGCAGAAGGCATTTGCTCATGTCTCAACACCTCCCCTCCGCTTTGATTTTAGGAGCAGGACTAGGGTGGGGAAGGTTTGGGGTCTACAGCTCAGTAACTTGCTCATTTCATTAGCACTAAATAAGCCTCTTGCTCTCAGGAATTTGTCAGAAGGTTAATAAAACCACCTGAGATTCCACACACCAGATTATGAGCTTTTCTCATTGGTTTGAATTGCTTACTTACATGTCATAAATTAACCATAGCTTCATTAGACCCCAGGTCTTAAGTCTGTTGAGTTTCAGCATGACCTAATGATCATTTTTTTTTTTTTCCAGTTTGGGGTTTCTTTGTTTTTTATTTTATTTTTTTGTTTTTTCTTTTTTTCTTATTTTTGCTTTTGGAAATTGGCTTGGTTCTCTTTACAGTTGGTGTAAACATGCCATGTAATAAATGATTTCCACTTAATGGTACAACAGAATTATTGCTTTCTTAGATGTATGTGTAGTAAAAGTCAATATACACATTTATATTTCTTTCTTCAAAATCTTATACCTAATTTGATATTTCTAAAAATTGCACATGTGAGTCATGTGTATAACATGCTAAAGTACTTTAACTGTGATCTTAAAACTGAATAAAATATTTAATAAAAATTTGAAATATTTTAAAGAAATATTCAAATACATTTCTTTATGTCCACACTCTCAGTCATATAGAATGTGCCTTCAGTGTACCATATCCACTAAAAACAGCGAAAATTATAAAAGATATTCAAACTATTTCAGAACACTGAGTGACAGATTCCCTTCAAACTGTTGATTCCTGAGAGTCAGTCACCATTGTCTTCAGGAGCTTTGGTTGCTCTTCCCTAACCTGTAGGGTGAAGTAAAGTCTAACAGAAGATTCACTTCAGCCCATTGCTTGAAACAGCTTTTGGGACAAGAGATCTGAATGTTCTGTTTTCCTAAACTATAACAAAACTGTAGAAGTTATATCATGTAGACCACAGCCACCATTATAAACTCAGACTTCAAGTTGAACAAGCAGAGTGCTCTTGAGCCTTAAGTCTTATTTTCAAAATCCTTTGGAAACTATGGATATGTGTACATATAGAGTGTAATTATTCACACAGACTTGGTTCAAGTACTGGGCCCGCCTGTTTAAATTGGGTTTTAAAACTCATGTTGCTAAAGTTCCTTTGGGGGAGGAGGACTGTAAACAATGCCCACCCCCTCCTCCCTTCATCCCAGTGACAAATCAAGGCATGATTCCCCCAAAATGCACTCTGAAAAACCAGAGAGTTTACTGGGCTTACAGAGCAATGGATGAGAGTTTACTTACAGAAGTGAGGCTGCTCCCCACCTAAGGCAGGAGAACATCCTGGAAACATCTCACCTGAATATTTCAGACAAAGCCTTTGAGTGTGACCCTTTCTGTGCACCAGTTTTCATGTTTTGTTTATTGCCCACCAATTCTGAAAATGTTTCCAAAGCAAAAGGAACCCATGAGGCCAGAGCTCAGAAGTGCTGGAGTTCAGGTCATGGAATTTGAACTGGTAGCTTGTATAACTCTATATTTACCTTTTTGATCCACAATCTCTAAAATGTCTTTGAACTTCCTTGATCAAGAAGAACCCTTTCTAAAGATATTTTTCATCTCATACATTCTCTAGACTTAATGACTTGGCTCAAGGCTAAAACTTAATTTGGGGCTTAACTGTTCTTGAGCCCCTCCATGCCTGTGAATTCTGCATCCACCATTCTCCACCCTCCCACCCCATCCCCCAGGCTTCCAGGAGGAGAAGACAACATTGCCAAGGATTTAAAAACTCTGGAATCCTGGTCAACAGGCTAGACATGAAAGCATAAAGAGATTCTTTCTAGAAGAAAAGTAAACTTGTGTAATCGGGCTTGGATATCCTTTACCCTAGAAAACTGCAAAATCTGTTTTTTGCAGGGTTATATGTAAGAGACAAATGCAAGGATTGAAAGTTGAGGATAAAGGAAAAAAATTCATATAAATAGGTCTTTAGACACTATATTTAGAAATAATTAAAGCCACTATGAATTCTGCACAAGAAATATTCTCAAATTTAATGTATAACGAAGGGAATTTTTTTTCCTGATTTTTTTTTCTTTTGGTCCATATCAATGGAGCTTGTGAAAGCCCAATTAAGCCAACATGAGATCTTCCAGAAATAAACAGAAAAGCACTGAGAGATATATACAAGCAATAGACGCATAATAGATACAAAATTAGATAATGATTTCCCGTAGAACTCAAAGCTCTTACTGAAATGTATTTAATAGAAAAGTGGCACTGATATAATTTTCCATCCAAAAAAAAATGTAATCCTTGAAAAACTGGAAAATTTTAGTCATTGCTTTGTAGAATAAGATCTCCCATCTTGTGTCTTGGTTTGGGTAGTCAGTGGTATCTTAAAAATAGAGCAATATTCTTTTCATGAGTCCTTGAATATCCCAAACCTTTTATAAATAAAATCTGAAGCATTTAGCACATTGATGCCATCCCCACCTAAAACCTGTATTGTATGTCAATCAAAATCAGAACTATAGTTAGAAGTTGCTTTAAATGCTTTAAGTGGCTTCATTTCACAGCCCTCAAGACTCGGAAAATTGTTCAGCACATGCCTTGACTCCAAAACAAGCTCTGTGGTACCCACAGCTCATGCTCATCAAATCACAATGCCATGCTTCCTCAATGGCAGTCCTTACATTCTGCAAATCTGCACTGGGTACCCTCTGTTTTTGTAGGTGTTTAGAATGGTTTGAAAGGCCTGGGAGTGGATAAATCACTTGTGGGAAGCCTGAGGACCTAGGTTTGGATCCCCAGTACCGAAAGAAATTCCTCCCTACAATCCCAGTGCAGGGCAGGCTTAGGCAAAATTCCCTGGGTGAGTGCTGGGCTCAAGTGAGAGACTCTGCCTTGGTATATAAGGTGGAAGGGGGAGGGAGACACCTATTGCCAATCTCTGGCCTCCATACATGTACATATATACGTGCCTAGATGTGAACACACATACACGCAAACACATGCAAAAAAATATGCCCTGAAACGCAGCACGGAAGAACCCAAGGCTTTCAAGAAGCGGTGTCCAAGCTGACGGGAAATTTGATAATCTGGACTTGGAAGACTAATGTAACACAGTTCTACTAAGGGAATTTAATTTTTAAAGCACTTTCACAAAAACAGCCTTGGCATAAGGAAAAAAGGGTACAGCTAAGACAAGGCCTCACAGCTTCAAGACTGGCAAATACATGATAAAAAGACGGTGAGACGGTGGTGGGGTCTCCCTGTCAGTCTAGAACACCGATATCATGGGGAGTAGGTAGCACTGCCCCACTGCACGCTGTGGGATTAAAGAAGTGACTTAGGTGAGGGGCGGGGGAGTGCTTCCTGACTCCTCCTCTGCTCGGCATATCGCTTCTCACCTCAGACCTGCCCGCTGCATACTGCTGGAATGAAGTACTGCAGACATGAAGTTCCCCTTCAAGTAACTTATTGTAGTTTCCACTTCTGCTTTTTCCCTCCACTGAAAAAAAAAAAAAAACATACACATTTTTTGTTTGTGGTGGTGATGGTTTGTTTGTTTATGTGAATCAGATGTTCTGCCTAGAAGGACTCCTGAACAAAAAAGACCTTCTGTGAGGGAGTCGCCTTGTTGGTGTGTGCTGCCTCTACTACATTTTGATTCTAAACAGCATGAGAGCCTTCCCTTCCAAATGCTTAGCCTTAAAAGACTCCCACACAGCGAGCCCATTCTATAGGATTCTGAAGTATTATTTCACTTTGGGATTGCTCAAAGCTTTGTACCTGCTTTTTATACCACTAGGTATGGCCCAATAAAAATCCCCTCTTTGAACATCAATAAAGGATTTTTAGTTTCAGAAATATTTGCTTTAAGAAGCAAGAGAAACTCCCATAGATATATGCAAACTGTAGTGTAACAAGCATGAATTCATGAACATTGTAAAAATTTAAAGAATTTAATTTGTAGTTCATCAGGCATCTGTCTATGCAGCCCCCTCCTTCCCAGGGACTCGGTCAATAATATCCATGTTGCTGAAAGCTTTCATCTGGGCCTTGTCTCCCCATGTTCAGGGGTCTGGCTTGAAATGTACGCATAATACTGGAATAACATTCCTCTAAGCCCTTGTGTGTGTAGAGGACCCACTGCTGATGAAACAGAGAACACAGTTGTTAACAAACAAACCCACCCAACCTGGCTGCTGAGCAACTAACCAGAAGGCAGAGCGATTGACTCTTCGGCGTGCTGCCTTTCCTTGTAGGACACTTCGAAATTGGAATCAGATCAAGAATGTTTGTTCTGTTATGTGCATTTATCCGTGTGAGTTACTTTTTTTGAGTTCTCTTTCACTCCTACCCACACATTCAATATTCCATATGCCTTCCTTTAAGAAGCAAATGGTTTTCTGATCCGGGTGTGCACTTCTCTCTTTTCGAGTTGCCTTTATGTGACATTCTAGCCTGCCACCACCAACACCTGCTATTCAGCCAAAGATCTATTTTAGCTGAAGTCTGCCCCGGTTTTTGAGAGTACTGCAGAGAGCAGCAGTGTCAGGAATTGGTGGTGACAGGATGAACTAAGTCATACATTAACTGATGAACAATGTTTCCAGGGAAGTAGCTTTTATTCAAAGGCTTGGCTTTTATTCAAAGACAAGGCAGTCCTCACCAAGCGGGGAGATTGCCCAGCACACAGGACCATGGGAAGATGCAAGACACTCAACGACGTTTTCCCTAGACAAGTCGCCTTGCCTGGTGGAGTCCTAGCTGCCACAGCCTACGGAATGTGGAACAGGCAAGGCTGTGGTTTGAGCTATACTATCCTCAAGTCCTGGACTCTTGATCCAAAACATTCCATCTCCACAATCACTGAAGTTCTAATCAGTCAGTCTGCAATGTCTTCCATGTAGGTATGGCTTTTTTTAGGAAACCAATTCAGAGTGTAACTATTCCGTTTTATTAATTATTGCTATTAGGCTCTCACTGTGGCTAACAATCACAGCATGTATGTAGAGGAAAAATTATAGTTTTCATAGGGTTCAGCATTATCTTTGATTCCAAGCATCTGTGAACAAGAGAGGTGGGACCACTCCATATTAAATAAAAGCTGAGACACAGCCATGCCTCTTCCCTCCTTACCTGTGTTTTTGTTTTGCTTTTGCGGATCAAACACAAGGCCCTGTACGTGCTAAGAAGGTGTTCCACCACAGAGCTGCAGCCCAGCCACTTTGTTTGCTTTATAAAGCTGGTATTTTAAAGCACCCTGGTTGCACTGATGGCCCAAGGTGTTTAAGTAAGATTATATGTGATTCAGTTTCACTTGCCAACCTGATCCACCTTCCCCAATTTTAGAAGAATTTTTTCTCCCTGATTTGACCATGAGCTGCCAGTTTACCAAGCAACCGCTGCTACAAGGTTGAATAGACCTAATTAGGTCCCTTTCTACAAAGCCTCCCTCCCTTGATATCCAGACAGGATAAGCATGGCTCCATTTATAAATCATTGGAGACAGTGTCTCCTCTAACATCTCTGCACTTCATAGAGCTGGCTTGGGAACCTGTTTCTTTTGTGCCATGAGAAGTTGAATGTCTGTTTTTTTCCCAGATCAAAACATGCGGCGTTGCCTTGCAACAAGGCCTTGGGGGAACCAGGGAAAGGAGGCAAGTCTGGGATGGCTATGGTTCATCTGATTATACCTCTTGGCTGTGACTATCAGCTCGAGAATATTCTCCCGAGATGGCTGAGACCACGTCTGTTTCCAATGGCTTCGAAAGGACATTGCTTTCATCCCACACTTGAGGAGATTGCTGGCTGCACAGGAGAGAAGTCACATTCATAAATGTAATCATGAGCATAACTCTTGAATGGAAAGCCTAGTGAACATAATCTTTTTTTGGTTCATGTGCTTTTAATTTGTGTGTGTGTTCTTCCTGCATGTAAGTGCACCACATGTATTCAATGCAAGTAGAGGCCAGAAGAGGCTGTCAGAACCTCTGAAACTGGAGTTATGGATAGTTGTTAGCCAACACGTGGGTGCTGAGAATCGAACCCAAGATCTTTTCAAGAGAAGCTAGTGCTCTTAATCACTAAACCATTTCTCCAACTGCAGTAATCTTCTGAAGAAGGGCACTGTTTCTAGATAACTTCTCCCTGAGTTCAGAGGCAGTTTCTCCTACTGGAAGGTTTTTGAGTGTTATTAGAGCACTTTGTCATCCAAACATGTTATCAAGCACTCAGATTATTCCACTTGTGTAAACAATGCCATTGGAATTGCTACGACACTCTTGCAGGCAGGGAAGCCAGAAACAACTAGAATCACTAGAACCAGGCAATTTTGCTCTGAACTTGTCTCTTCTTCTTGGATTATTCTTGCTAATGCCACCCATACCAATAGTTACTCCATTCAAATCTTCTTGTTCCAAATGCTGTCTTTACTTAATCTGGTTCAAGAAATACTAGCTAGAAGACAGGTCCTGACTCTGGAAAGTTGCAAAGTCCAGAGTCTGAGTGCTAGGGTCAGCCGGACCTGTGCATCTCATCAGGAGGAAGCTGCCCATCAAGAGTTCATGGACCATCCTGGAGAGCCTTGTGACTCAAGGGCTGTACTGTACCCTCCTCCTGAGAATCAAGAGGGTGTGGCCAGTGACCCTAGGAAATGTGTTCATCACTGGGCCAAAAAACAGAATGCTACTTCAAGAGCCAGGCTTTCATTTCTTTTTGTTGTTTAGTATTTGTCAAAGGAGGATGGCAGGTGGTTTCCAGGACAATCATCATGGGAGAAAAATTGAGGCTTTTTTGTTGGTGGTGTTGGTGTTTTGTTTTTGTGGTGTTTCATTTTGTTTAATTTAGGGGTATTTTGGAGACAGAGACTTGTTCTAAAGCTCATTCTGGCTTAGAACTCATTGTGTAGCCCAGATTGACCCTGAATGCTTGACAACCTTCTACCTCAGAAGAATTATAGGCATAGACCATCATACGGTCTGGAATTTTTTCCTAATATTTTGGTTTATGATAGATATTTAAAAGTTGTACATGTTTATGGGGTATAGTGTAATATTTCATGTAGACAGGTTTACATATGAATTCAGAGTGATAAGAATGTCCATTACCTTACGCCTTATTTCTCTGTGTTGGTTTTTTTGGTTTGTTTGTTTAGGCTGCTTTGTTGTTGTTATTGTTTGGTTTGGGGAAGTGTGTTCTTTGTTTCGTTTTAGTTTGGGTTTGGCGGTTTTGTATTTCTTTGTGTTGGGATCATTTGCAACGTAGTCCTTTCTACTGGCTTTTTGAAATACACAGGTTTTGTCCTCCACGGTTACCCCCAGTGTGCACATTAGAAGGTCTTCATCCTGTCTACCTGTATCCCTGCATCTGTCAACCATCTTCTCTCCATCCCCCACCACAATTTTTAAATAATTTAAAATTTTTATTTATATTGTGGTGTGTGTGTGTGTGTGTGTGTGTGTGTGTACATGTGAGTGCAGTTGCCCTCAGAAGGCAGAGGTGTGGGATTCCCCAGGAGCTGGAGTTCCAGGTAGTTGTGCACCACCTGTGGACTGGGAATTGAACTCCGGTCTGGAAGAGCAGTAGGTGCTCTTAACTGCTGAGCATCTCCCTACCCCAACAATGTTTAAACCTGTTATCTCAAGATATCTACTTTCCTGTGGGACCCAGGTCCTGGGCACCCCAGCATGACAGCTGAGAGCTCGGGGAGGAGATGCCATGAGGGAAGTGGAGTGAAGGGTGTCAGCTGTGGGTTCTTGTTGGGAGTCCCAGCTTTCAGGGCCAGCCTGAGGGGACGAAGAGTCTCCACCAAAAGGGGGTGAGTAGGGTGGAATCAAACACAAAGACTCGGGGGCCTGAGTGAGAAGCAGGCAGTGGCAATCTTCTGTAAGCCCACTTATTCATTGAAAAGCAAGGGGTCTTATAGGTCTGGTTAGTCAATGGCCTTATAGGGTGGGGTCCCGACTGCAACCAATAGTAGTCTGTCCCCGGATAGATCATCTCGGTGCAGGTTCTTTCCAGATGCTGGGCAGAAGCTGGTCTCATGACTAGCCAGAGCACAGCGCCACGCCCATGGGAGCCATTCCTCTGTTCCTCATAGCAGGTGACGTTGCTAAGGCCCATCCTGCATTGTGCCCTACAGGTTCTTGGGAAACTAAGACCCTTTTCAATGAACATTCTCAGATCAAGTTAAGCAGAAAACAGGAATTCTCTGATGTCAGAGAAACCTTCTGGGGAAGAGGGGCAGCCTTGGTACAGTTTTAGAATTTAGCTAACACCCACAACAGGCAACCCAGAACTTCCCATTGAATGGGGTAAGATTGTGCCATCTCCACCTGTGTGACCAGAATCTAACCACCTGGCATATGTTCCCAAATCAAGAAATATAGGTATGATGATATCTATCTCCAATGGTCATTTTGTGATGTCGTAAGGTACTGTAATTGAATAAGTTCTATAAATGCTGAAAATACTCTGTATATGTAATGGTTAAAAAATCTAAAGCTTTAGGGAAATGGAAATCCACAGGCTGAGAGAAACCATGTACAAAACACAGGAGCTAAAGAACTTGTATCCAAAACACATAAAGAATTCTTAAAAGACAACAATTCATAAATATCTCTATTAAAAAGTAGGTGAGAGGTCTTCATAGAGGATGTACAGATAACAAGCCTGTGGGAACATAATCAGCATAATGCCGTTAAGGACTTTGCAAACCCACCCAGTGAAATGCCACTCTACTCCTATGAGAACAGCCCAAGGCTGAGCACTGTGACCAGAATGTCCCTCTCAGCAGTAACTTTGGCGAATGCAGAATTGTACCATCACTTTGGAACACTGGCAACTTCTTGACACAAGTTCTTACCTTAGAATTCAGTGGCTATGGTTAAGACTTTGTTTACCCTAGTGAACTGAAACTTCTCCATGCAAAAATCTACAAATGAATGTTTACAGCCACTTCATCCATAATTGCTTCAAACTGGAAGCAACAAAGATATTCTTCAGTAGGTAAATCGATTAACTGTTCCATCCAGACAGTAGAATATTATTCTCAATAAAAATAGATGAGTTATCCAACCACAAGGTATGCACCATTTCAAGTGCATCTTGCTAGGGCAAAAGAACCTTATATGAAAGGGCTGCATGGTGTACAGTTCTGGCTGTTTGACCGTCTGGGATTGGGAGAGTATAGAGCAATGAAAGAGCCGGTGTGTGCCAGGAGATGGATGTGAAGGAAAATAGGTGGAACACTGAGGCTATTTAGAACAGCAGGACTACTCTGTGTGATGCTGTCATGTTGCATAGGACATTATTTACTGTTGATACCTCTGGTATGTGTCATAGAAAAGAGGGACTTGTATATAAGCTACAGCTTTCAGGGAACAGTGTGCATCCATGTTGGATCACCATTTGCAGTAAGTGTACCGCAATAATTAATGCAGGTTGCTGATGGGGATCCGGGAGTGGGGAAGAGTGAAAGAGAAACGAGGTACATGGCATTCACTGTATTCTGCACAGTCCCTAAACCATCTAGGAAATAAAGCATTAATTAAACAAAAATGTTGAAAGTTTCCTCCAAGCATCTATTTCTTAAATACTGACTAAGAGGAACTGTCAATACTGAAAATACATTCATTTCTTCATTTTTTCTGTTTAATAAACTAAGTAAACTGAATTTACAAAAATTTTTTTTTCCTCTTAGGGGGACTCAACAAGACTGCTTTTCCCTCTGTTTTGAGTTTTGAAGAGGAAAGTGAAACAGTTGGTAAACTGTTCCTGAATTGGCCCCAATACAAAAATAGAAATGGATAGACACTTCTCTGATGAGCTGCAGTTCCATATGAAGCAGCAGCGTTGTATGTAGTCCGTCACCAAAGGCGTTCACTGTGTTTTCTTTTAAACTTATGATCTTAAACTGAGTATTCCCAGGTATGTACTCCTGAACTGAGCCTGCTCAGGCTGCCCACCCCTATATGAGTATGCATAGCTCCTGAATAACAACCCTGTGCTTCCGTTGTTGGAGGCCATGGCTTTGGAAATGGCTCCCAGTTCTCCTGCAGATCGTACATCTTTCTCTACTCCTTCATGTCTTGACTGGGCTGATCTTAGCACTGCACTCACCAAGATGCAGGCCTATCACATTCTGCTGTTCTAACACTTATTTGGGGCCTAGAGAAAAAAAATATGACAAATACGGGTCTATTTTTGTTGTTGTTTGTTTTGTTTTTTGAAACAGGGTTTCTTGTAACCCAGGCTGGCCTCAAACTTTCTTTGTAGTTAAGGCTGATCTTGAACTCCTGACCCTCCTGCCTATACCTCCTAAGTGTTGAGATTACAGAATTGTGCCACTGTATATGGCTTTTTTAGCATGGTTTATTTTGAGAGGTGGCACACTTTCACTCCCATGCTGATTCACTTATCCATCCACTCAACAAAGATGTACTGAACCTCCAGCAAACTGAGAGGTGGAGGTGGGTAGGTCATACCAGTGGGAAGGGCTTCAACAGAATCAGTTGATTGAGAGGGTGGTTATTACAATGGGAAACAATAATGTTGTCAGTGTTTTAGGAGTATCGTTACAAGAGCTGCTCCCTCTGAGGGAGGCAGGAAAGCTTCCCAGAGGACCAGTTGGCCTATTGGATGAGCCAGGTGGAAACTGTTCCACATCATCCAAGTCCTCGATAGGTGCACTGTAGGTGCACACCCCTTTCAGGGATGGAAGTAAAGAAGCCCCTGTTTCTTTTCTGTAGGAAGCAGAGAAAGACCCTGGCAAAAAGAGAGAGATAAGTCATGGATGGGTTATCAAAAGAACACAGAAATCACAGCTGGAAAGATGGCTCAGAAGTTAAGAGTACGGCTGTGGCTGCTCTTGCAGAGGACCCCAATTTGGCTCCCAGCATCCACATGGCCACTCATAACCATCTGTAACTCCAGTTCCAGGGGATCCATGCCTCATCTGACCTCTGTGAGCATTGTACAACATGTGTGTACTTATATACATGTAGGCAATATACTCACACACATAAAATAAAAATAAAGTATTTTTTTAAAAGACAGCACAGAAGTCATAACATTTGATTATTTATTCGTGTTTTCTTTATACTGTTTCAGGCTCTTTTACACAATCTTTCAGCTGGCAATTCTGAAATCCAAATCATCTTTATTTATATTAGATTTTTGCAATAAAATTATTTATGATCTCCGGCAATACCAACTTAGAAACTGTAATTACCCTTTGAATTTTGATATGAAATGTAATGATTGTGTTTGATTTCTACCACCCCTATCCTGGGCTCCTACATGGACAATCTACTGCCTTCTGCAATGATGTAAGGGTGTGGGGTAGGTGCTCTTGCCTGTGAAATTCGCTGCCTGTTCTTTGAGGTATAAAGAGAGGCCTCATGAAGAAATGAAAACTGAAAGAAGCGGTTAATCCTGTGTTTCTATTAGGGCACGATGGAGCGTAAACCACGGTGGAGACATTAAACAGGTCAGAAATCATCTAATGACAACACACCGGGAGGCGGAGAGCGTATGGACGGGACTCAGCAAGTCCCGCTGCTTCCGATTCTCTGCCATCCTTGTCTTGGGAGATAAAGCCGTTCCTTCTTCAAAACAGGGAGGACCCCTTCCACATGAAGGCCTTATGACTTGCTCCAGTGCTTGGTCGGCAAGTCATCAAAGATCTTACACGATCTGCTTCAGGAGCGAAGGGAGGAGGAGAGTGACATTCTTCACTCTCAGAAATGTTTCCAAATTTCTTCAGCTTAAATACTCATAGCTATCCAAAAATTACAGTGTTCTTATCACCCGTTCCTGGAGATTCAGGGTTGGGGTCAGCACCAGACTCACTGACTATGTGGGCACAGGAGGTTCCCCATAGAAAAATCAGGTATTGGGCCAGATACAGGTGGCTAGACATTGTGCAGGAGTTAAGGCAATAAATAACTTGACTGGTCCAAGGTGAGACCAGGGAATTCATGAAACATTATCTTGGATATTTCTGGATGAGATTAACATTCAAACTGAACAGACTGAGAGAAGCAGATGACCCAGTTGGGTCTTAAGCCAACTGGAATTTGAACTGGATCTGATACCACTGGTTCTCTAAGTTCTCATCCTTTCAGTCTGAAATCACAGCTCTCCTAGATCTCCAGCTTGTTAATCATGAAGATCTTGGAACTGTCTATCTTCCTAATAGTTGGAGCCAATTTCTGATGATAAAACTCATTCAATAAACACATGTAGCCCATTGGGTATGATTCTTTGGAGAATTCTGACTAGTAAAAGTCAGAGCTTGTAGTGTAACTCCATGGCAGAGCCCTTACTGAGTAGGTGTAAGGACCTGAGTTTGATTCTTAGAGTCACAACAAGCAGGTGGGAAGGTACTATGCATGCTACCTGAAGAGAAAAGTCATCACCAATCTTTGTCAGCTGTGAACTCCAGAAGCCACAATAACCACTGGCAAGCGAGGCCCCCTGGTGCAATAGTGAGATGAGAGTTTTAAGAGTAATTGATCACTTTGTGATTGGATTTAAAGCCAGAACCACAAGATGGAGCCTATACCCGGCACTGTTGTGACAACAACAAGTCAAGAACCTGTGGTTGGACATCACAGATCTGCTAAATAAACATAAGAACCCTCCAATTCTTGGATAACAACCCTTAGTAAAGTGAAACTAGATACTTATTTCTCTTCCTGCATAGAATTAATGATCAAACAGATCAAGGATCTCAACATAAGGCCTGATGCCCTGGAATCTGATAGAGAAAGCAGAGAACACACCTGAAGTGCTATTTTTAAAGTATGCTTTAACTATGACTATGTAGCTGGAGATTTTGATATTCTTGTGTTGAAATAACATAAATCAAATGACAAGGGGCTTGTTGCTTTGAACACCCATCAGCAAAAATGAAACTTCCTGGAGGAAGTACTGGAAGGTTCTGGAATGTTTTTCCACCTTCCATTGCTAAATTGACTTCTAGTGCATTTATACTGATGTTATTTGGGGTTGCCTCAATAATGCTCCTGTGAGTACTGTTTCAGACATGTTGCTCATAATTTCATCAATGACAAAGTCAGGAATGCCTAATGCTAACATTATCTCCATTTGATATATGACATGCTGTCATTAAAAAAACTACTATGCAAAATATATTTTTGGATAGTATGTCCTGAACCCTATCAATATTGCATTAATCAAATCTCAGCAGGAAGTAGATGACACAGTTGAACAGGGTAAATTTGAACTCCATAAAGGAATTACTTACCAAGTTAAAGCAGAGAAGCCATAAAAGAAATTACAGGGCTTAGATAGATTTGTCAACCTCAAACCTGAAGGCCTGAGGTCCTGGAACAGAGCTGGGAAGACAAAGTAGATGTTTTGAGGACCACATCACTCCATACTCCATGACACCGACTTAAGTCCTTCTCAACCCCAGCTGTCCCAGCCTAAGTGGAAGGCAGACAACAGCAGAACCTCCTGCAACAGCCCATCTGGACATGACTCCAACAGAGCAGGATGGAGAAAGGAACCTGGGACAGGAAGAGAAGTAGAAGGTGCTTGCTATATGATGCTGTTATTGATGGTGCAAGAATAGCCTAGAGTGACTTTTACATCTCCACACATTGTTCTGAAACACATAATCAAAGTGAAGCCATAATTTCTTTTCCATTTCTCTAAAAGACATAAACTGTCTGGCTTACAATAGGGAGTTTAATCTGCTGCATGTCCATCAGCTCCATCCCAGAATATCCACAGCTCCAGAGGAAAGACTGATCATATTCTTTGTTATTTGTTATTCTTTGACAAACACTGGGTTCTGACCTTTCTTAAGTGATGCTCTGATACTTCCCTGAAGGGCAGGGCAGAGCTATTATCCACTCACCTGGCCACATAGAGGTACTACCATGAGCATCTGCTTCCCACATCTGTTCAGCACCTGCCTTCCACATCTGTTCAGCCTACAGAACTGGAGAGATGCACTTCAGGAGACAGGCTATTCCACTGGGGGCAGGGGTGGGGGAGAGCCAACACACAGCCAATTTCAAAAATAATAGAGGTCAGTACACAGGACCTCTGATGGAATTTTCCAGGGAAAAATGTTTGTGTTTCATTTAATACTTTAATATCTCTTACTAGCTCCCTGTAACAAGCAGCATAGCATATTCATTTGTAACCAGTATCAAAACAGAGCATTTGTATTTAAATATTTGAGTTAAACATATCTTGTGTTCACAGAGCAGTAATGCTGTTGACATTGTTCCAAAGCTATACTCTTTAGGAAGTTGGAATCTGTCTTCAATATTAGTCAACAAGCCTTAGAAAACATTTGAATGGGAATCAGGATGGTGTGCGCTACTCGGAAGGCCCTTCACCTGGAAAGAGAATGCTAGTTTAGGCAGAGATAGCTACCAGACAAGAGTATTAGGGAACTGCTGCTGCCTTTGTCACGGCTCAGCTCACAGAAAAGGAAACGCATTTGACCTTGGTACCTATTTAGGCTCTGCCTCAAAGAAGGGCTGGGTTCTTCTGTGAGAGGCATGTTCCCTTTCCCTGATTGCTGAAGACCTACCTTGAATTCCCAGAAACTTACCCCTAAGGACTAGGAATGTTCATCAGTGGTAGAACATTTGCCTAATGTGCATGCAACACTAAGTTCAATCTTCAGTACTGAAAAAAAAAAAAAAAACAACCCTTATCTCTAGCTTACTGGCATTGCCCCTCACACATGACTGCACTTCCTCCACTTAACCTGGCTCTTAAATCCATTTTGCACATGTACATGTTGCAGGACAGGAGGGAAGCATGGGCCTGTTGAGCAGGTGAGAGGGGTGGGCATGCCTACAGAGATGCTGACTGACATGTCCCGCACACCTCCACATCCACTGTGTCCCCATCTCACTCATCTTTATTTATCTCCCAGACCCTTGTGTGTCAGTGGAGGCCAGGAGGTAACCGGCTCCAGTCTCCAGGGCTAAGGGAAGGGAGGAGTGAATTCATCACCATCTTTCTTATTCTGACCACGCAGCCCTATGAATCATTTCTGTTTGAAGAGCCAGAGTTTCAAGAGTGCTTAATTTAATCGGCCTCATGTGGGTTAAGAAGGAAATTAGAGAGCCAACGGAGAGCAGTAAGTTTCATCAGAGACTGGAGCCAGGCCTTGGGCATCTGACTTGAACGGGACTAGCAAGGTCAGATCTGTGGAGCTTCCCAGAGTGACACTCGGTGAAGGCACTGAGGGCCCAGGGTGGTGGAGCAGCTGGAACTAGGGATCAGTGAGCAGCACTCACACAGCACTGCACAGAGCATTCTGCTCCCTGCCCTCGTCTTCCCTCCCAGTCTTCTCCTAGTGTCCCTTCCTCTCCAAAGCCAGAACCCAGGGTGGTGGATCACGCCGCTCTGTAAGAATCTCTGTCATAGCAATTTGACATCTGGACAGGGATCGGGCGGTGGGAGGGTGTCAAGGACATTGTTTCCTGTTCTACTTTGGTTTCTTTGTTGCTGTGATAGAACACTCTGACCAAACCAGCTTGAGGAAGAAAGGGTTTATTGCATCTTACACTTCCAAGTGACAGTCCATCTTTGAAGGAAGTCAGGCCGGAACTCAGATCAGGAACCAGGGGACAGGAACTGAAGCACAGACCATAGAGGAATCCTTCCTCCTCTGGCTTGTTCTCAGCCTGTTTTCTTTCTCACCAGGACCACCTGCCCAGCGGTGGCACAGTCCATGGTGGGCTGGGCCCTCCCATGCCACCCAACAATCCAGAAAATGCTTCACAGACTTGCCCACAGGCTAATCAGATAGGGAAATTCCCCAGCTGAGGCTCCTTCTTCCCAGGTGTGTCAGGTTGAGAACTGAAACTATCCAGTATACTTCCCTAATATTTGACTGGCCAAAATGGGACCCAGACAAGAGGCATGGTGATCCTCTGGCCCTGGGATTATTGGGCATGGGATGTGCTCCAGTGACTCACTTACAGCTCAGACATGTGTCCTATACACCATAGTCTATTTCCTAGAGAAGAGGGTGCTTGTTCAAAATGGAGATACATAATGTGCATGTTCCAACCAGTCTCATACGTAGTGCCTAAGGATACAGACATTCCTTTTTAGTCAGAGAGGCCTCCCAGGATTCAGAGAGCCAATTTCACCTCTGCTCATCTTTTACTTGGTAGGCACTGTTGCTCCTAAGGCCAAAGTTGGAGATGACCTCACCACCCACTGTTGGCGCTCTCTCACCTGTTGACCCTTTGGCCTTCACAGCCTTTCTCTTCCTTTAGCATTCTTGGCTTCCTACAGTCCTGTCTTCTCCTGCCTCCCTGCTGCCTAAGTCCCCGTTACCTTCACTAACCCCATCAGGATACCGAGGCCTTATGGTCACAAGCTCCTGCCACCAAATCAGTGCCCGAGTCTGCTGCATAATAATCTCCTTCCTTGATTAGAGCATCTTAATTATGCTCTAGGAATTTGCTTAAACAGATTAATCATTCTCGAGGACAAATTTAGAAGCTGTGCTGGCTGAGGGATCTGCTCTGAACATCCCTGGAGAAATGCTGATTACAACTGCCTGTTGGGCTCTTGCCAGGGGCTTGGGTTCAGTGGGACCCAAGCTGGACCACTTGGACCCTGGCTGGAAGCTGCCTGCCACCACTGAAGTCCTCTTTTTGCTTTCTCTAAGTCCCTTCTCTGCAGCCTAGCATTGTGAAGAGAAGCTGGGTTGTAAGAGGAGGCATCCTGGTGGCCTCTTACCTTTCAGAACTCCCTGAATGCTGAGGAATCACTGTGTGGGCCCCTCTTTAGGGAAAGCAAAGACCATTCTGTCCACTGATATGTGGAAACCTGGGTACTACCATGGTTCTTAACAGAATCCCCAGATTTTGCAAACTTCTGGCATTTGGAGGCTCGCCTGAGACAGCTTCAGTAGAATGTTCAGGACTGGGCAACTCTTTCCCAGAAGTGACTTCTGCACAGCCTGTCGGGGGTTCTACCTCACACTCCTCTGTAGGAATCACAGCAAAGCCCAGACACTGTCAGATGCTTTACTCCCGTGCACATAAATTTGAGAGGCATCCTCAGAGTCCTTTGACTGAGGAAAAGAGCTGGTAAAAGCAGAAACTAGCATGCTCTACTGGAAGTGAAGTGCATGCTAAAATATCTTTGAGGGGCTGGAGAGATGGCTCAGAAGTTACGAGCACTGACTGTTCTTGTAGAAGACCTGGGTTCGAATTCCAATATCCACATGGCAGCTAACAACTGTCTGTTACTCCAGTTCCAGAGGATCCAATGACCTCTTCTGTTCTCTGAGGGCACTGCACAACACAGGTTCACTTATATACACGTAGGCATAGTATTCATACACATAAAATAAAAAGAAAGAGAGAATCCTTTAAACAATATTTCTTGACTATTCTGGATTACATGGATTTCAGTGAGATTCCACATTCCCTAGTTGTGTGAGCTCAGAAAAATCACCATCTATAAGCCCAGTCTTCTTGTAAAGATGGTACCAAGTTCACAGGGCTGTGGAGGGAAGTTAACCAGATTTGTGTGTGTGAAGAGTGTCTGGTGTGCAGTGAGCGCTCGGTAAAAGCTGACTCGGTACTTCCCTTTTTATGTTCCTCCATCAACAGGTCACTCAAGGATGGAAGAGAATGTTTATGTAAGAAGCTGAGAACATAAAGATGATGTAGTACATGCAGACAATGGACTTTTATTTAGCCATGAAGAAGAACAAAATTATTTGCATAAAAATAGAATGAAATGCAGATCATCATGTTAAATGCAATAAGTCAGACTTAGAAAGTCAAATACTGAATGTTTTCTCTCATATGTGAAATCTAGGAAAAAACATATATATGATATATGAACTGGATACAGTAGAATTACTTGGGATAGTGGGAGAAGGGGATCAGTATTAGGGAGAGTGGGACAAGAGAGGGCCATAGGATGAAAATGAGCAGGTTACAATGACTCACATGTATGAAATGCAGTAGTGAAACATTAAGTTTTGGTATGTATGTGTGCACATTTTTGTTCATGTGCATGCATGTGTTTTGTGGGTTTTTGTGTGCAGATACTTCTACATGTGTTCATACACACATGTAGAGGCCAGAGGTCAAACCTCTGGGTCATTCCTCAGAGGTTATCCACCTTTGGTTTGTGAGATGAAGTCTCTTATTGGCCTGGAGCTCACCAATTAAGATAGGCTAGTGGCCAGCCAGCTCCAGGAATCTGCCTATCTCTACCTTTCCAGAGTTGAGATTATAGACATGTGCTGCTATGCCTGGCTTTTTTATGTGGGTTCAGAAGTTTGAACTCAGGTCCTTATATTTTCACTTTAGCAAGCATTTGACTGACAGCTCTCTTCCCAGGCCTGAAACCCATTATTTTGTATGTTAGCAAATAAGTTTACAAAGGAGTCAGGTGTGGACACACACTTTTAATGCCAGCACTTGAGAGACAGAGGCAGGTAGATCTCTGTGAGACCAGTGTGATCTACATAGAAAGTTCTAGGCCATCTGTGGGCTGAAGAAGATTCTGACTCAAAAGAAAAAGAAAGAAGGAGAGAAAGAAAGGAAGGAAGGAAGGAAGGAAGGAAGGAAGGAAGGAAGGAAGGGAAGGAAGGAAGGAAAAAGCTGATTCAGAAGACTTGTCACTGTGGTAGTCGATGAGGTTCAATTGTCATTGGACAAAGCCAATGACTGTGTCTCCTTTGTAGGTACTTAAGGAATAAGCAAGAGTCATATGTGTTACTGAGGACTTAAATTCATGTGAGAAAGCAGATGTGTCTGTTATTTTATGATTAGCTTTTGGGGGGAATAAGTTAAGAGTTTGGAAAAGAATTAAAATTAATCAGACAGAACTCGGGTACTCAAAATGTGAATTCAAGAAACAAATATAAACAATGTGAATTCAAGAAATAAATATAAACAATGTCACTTAGCATCACACACCTGTTCTTCAGGACACTATTTTCCTGATCAAACTATGCCTTATCCTCTAAATCTGGTCCTACTGAAAATTTCTAAAAGTCCATTAGTTTTACAGGCAGAGAGAAAGAGAGGGAGGGAGGGAAGGGCGAGTGCAAGGTGGGGAGCTTGGTGTAGGCTGGCGAAGGCATGTGGGTCAGTCTGGCTGGCTGGACACAGATGGTACCCGAAAAGGTGGCAGAAGGAGGTAAGCAGGCTTGGTCCTGAGCTGGAGCCCCATGCTGATTCCTGGATGCCAGGAGATGCCTTGCATCAAACAGCAAGGAGTGTGTGAGGAGTCTGTAAACATTTGGAAGGGACGAAGACTAGAAACAGAAACCTGGTCAGGAAATATGCTGAATCAAAGAAACAGACAGGTGCAAGCTATTTTGGTATTTGTTAGAATTGTTCTCAACACCTTTGTGTCTTCAGGGAGAAAGTATAAGTGATGGAATTTTAATTCACTGAATCATCTTTGGCACCAGCAGCTATGCTAAATACGAGCGTAGTTTTTAAAGAAATAAGGACATAGATTTTCTTTCTTTGTTTCCCAGTCCCTCCTCCCGACCCAATCCCTGCAGTGCTGGGAATGTCACCCAGGACCTTGCCCAAGCTAGGCAAGTACAGTACCACTTAGTTATACCCCAAGTCTGGGAATTACAATTGGTGGCTAAGATTATTTCACTTTTTTATATTAAATTTTGTTGCTTTTATACATAATAAGTTATCAACAGAAAGACATTTGGCTTCTTATTTCATTTAGTATAGGAAAAAAAAATATTACCCAGTAAACTATTTTACTTGTAAATCTTAAAATGAATGGTACTGTGGGAAATTCTAGACTCAATCAAGTATCCTAATAAAGGGTGCAAAGCAAGACTGGTGAACAGTGCACCCTAAAAAGAATGCTGGCTCGGAGGAAAAGGACGCACTGGGTACTGACGTGGGAATCCTGAAGGATCTTTACAGATGAGAGGGTGACACCATGGAGAGATGGACAAAGGAGGGTTTGGTGCAGCGTTCAAGCCTTAATCTCGTCAGCTCTGATTGAATTCATGGTGTTGTTCAGCCTCACCTGCTTTGGCTATCCACTGGAGCTGAGGTATGTGGGCCGAGCCATGTTGTTCTATTCTTGTACATATACAGCTTGTTTCTTAGGCCAGTAGAAAACTTACCAGTGTCTCCATCAAATTTCATCTCGTAGCAATTTTCAAATAGGTGAAGAATCCACATACCTGTGAAGGATTAGACACGGTCCATGTAGTCTGGATCCAGATATGAGCAACGGAAAGGTGGATGAAGAGTCAATATGAAAAAGTAACTTTCTAACCTTCCAAACAAAAACAGAAGGTGTCCCCAGTATCAGGAGGGGTGGATTCATGTGACCAGAGGTGATCAGTCTCCAGCTGGAGGCCACTGGAAAGGGGCAGTTGAGAAGATCCAGGCATCAGATGAGATATTTACTAGAGTCGAAAGTGGCAACAAATAAAATCTCATTCACATGCAACAGAGCAGATGGCACTTCAGTTTGGGAGATTTTCACTTCAGTGAACTCATGCTGCATCTAGTACCTTTTTCTTTTCTTACTATTTTCTGGGATAATTCTATTTTAAGTTATTTTTGAAGTGTATTTTTTTCCTGGGTTCAAATATAAGGCCACTTCTTTTTAAAGTAAGTGATTTCAGCAAAAAGTTATTTAGCCCGAAATACCCAAAATAATTTCAAAAGAAATTTCTTCTGACCTCTAGGAAGACATACACAGATAGCAGACATATTTGTTCATTCCTTTTATATTTTTTTAGAACTCTCAAACTTTCAACTAGAATTTGCTGTAACTGCTAAACTCTATGGAAAATTAAATATATTTTTTAAATTTTAATGCATTTACTTACCAAGAATATAGCAAGAGGAATTAATTATAGACAACTTAAGCTGTAAAACTGACTCAAATCAGTACTTTATCACATCCCTCTTATCAGCTTCTTGAAGACTCACTCTCATGGCAATGAGTTTCAAAACAATGGATGAAGATGATTTGCTGTATTCTATCTGAATGTTCAATGAAGTGGAAGCCTTTGTTGCTTTGTAATGATTCTGAATGCATCTGAGTGTTCTTAAAGACAACCACGTGGGCTATTTAGTTCAATGAAACGTATTAAATAAAAGTTCATATAAAATATTATGCACATGAAATACCAAATTTGTCTCTAGATAGAGACCAGGTTTTGCTCTATCTGACCTGCAGTTAAGCTCTGGATCCTCTGACTAGTCATTCTTATCCTGCCGAGTCCCATCAGAAATGCCCACATATACCGTAAGTCAGCAAGTGTGACCTTGGCCAGCTACATTGATGGTCTTCTCAGAGGTGCCTTTGGTACTATAGGGGCAGCTCTCCTGGACACGGAAGCTTAATGTGCTTTTTGGTTCAGGAATGTCTTCCTTTCTGTGTCTGTGAAGTCATATGGCTTCATCCCAGTGATTCTCAATCCTAGACATGTGTTTTGATCTCTGGAGGTTTTAATAAATACACATGTAAAGCATTGTACCATGAGTCTGAGGCTTGAGCCTTAGAATTACCTGCAGAGCTTATGGAGCAGATAGTCAGACCCTACCCCATACTCCAGGCCCAAGGGAGCCCTGAAAATTGACATTTACAACAAATTCTCTGATGATATTGAAATTCCTAGTCCAAGGACCACGCTCTGAGAAATATAGACCAAGGAAATTGGAGTTCTGGTTGTCTCTTAATGTTAACTGAGGATTGGGTCCAGAACTCCACCTTCAAGATACGGAGATCACTCAAGAGCTTTATACAAAATGGCATAGTACTTGCATAAGAATTGCACATATCTTTTTGTTTACTCTAAATTGTTTCTGTTATAAAATATCCAATTCACTTTAAATCTTATGTGAATTGTTATTTTATTATATTTTAGAATGTGGTGGGAAATAATGTTTGTACATGTTCAGTATAGATGCAAATAAAATATATAAAATTCCTTATGTGTCTATATGTATGAATCTGTGTATGTCTGCATGTATGTATGTGCATGCTATGTACAGAGGCCATAGGTCAACTTTGATTTCTTTATCTGTTGCTGTCCTTCTTATTTTTTGAGATAGGGTCTGTCACTGAATTCAGAGCTCAGCAGTTGGCTAGGTTGACTGGCCGGCAAGTCCTCAGGATCCACCTGTCGTTGTGTGTCTCTCCCTCGTCCCCACACCAGTGCTAGGGTTACAGACAAGCCCCCACCCCCATGCCTGCCTTTTTACATATGTGTTAGGGATTTGAATTCAGGTCCTCGTGCTTGTGTGGCAGGCGCTTTTCTGGCTGAGTCAACTCCTCAGCACCCCAAAATATTTTTCAGCCTAAGGTCGGTTGAATCTAAGAGTACAGAATCTGAGGCTAAGGAGGGTGGATACTGACTGGTCTTAGATGGGACTTAGACAACTTTAGTTTTTAAATCTCCCTGGTGATTCTAGTGTGCAAATAGACCTGTTAAATCAGACGGCTGTTTGTTAGAAACATTTGTCTTTTTATTTTTCTATCAGGGTTAAGTGCAATGTGGAAAATCTTATGCCAAATACAAAGGCAGCGTTAAAACCAGCTGCTGAATGTTGTGTAACCTAATTTAAATGCACTTATTGACTTAACTAGTTGTTAGCACATATAGTACTTGTAAAGTTATGAATATCTTCTTAAAATAATTCTCACTGCATACCAAACAATAAGAAATAGGTTCACTGTATCACACTCACAGATACTTTGTAAATTTTTTCTACTTTGACCTCAAAAAGGCACATAAGCAGCTAGTATTGTTGAACAAACATGAAGAAGTTGAATAAACGAACGTGCTGTTGATGGTAGCGTGGGAGCAATATAAAACAGTTTAAGCAAAATGAATTCACTTCAAATTAATGCCATCCTGTAAGAGCCAGCAAACATTGATTTAGAATTAAATCTGATGTCGTTATCATATTACATCAATAATGAAAGGAGGAACACAAGGACTTGGACTGTTTTTTTTTTTAATGCTTTATGCAAACAAGTCCCTGAAATCAAACACAGGATGCAGGATGCGTATCTTTAAGGCCCACAGGTACAGTTGTCTGTATCTGTGTCCTAGGAACTCTGTCTCAGAGTTCTGTGGGTATAGCAAAGATGTCTGGTAAGCATTGTCTGAAGGAAACTGCTTTCTTTATCTGCACTGAGAATAGAACTCAAGGTCTCCTATGTGCTAGGCCAGGGCCGGTCCACCAAGGGGAGGGCCTAGCCCCAGGAAGGTCTTTTTACCAGAGGGCTGAGAAGTTCCTGTTGATCCACATCTTTGCCTGTCAGGGGCAGTGAGTGATTTATGATATCTTACAACAGCTGTGTGCTCCAGTGGAGTTCTTTCAAAAATGTATGATTAGAAATACGAATATAGGGAACTTTCAAACATTAAATGACATTTGAATTTTAAGAATATTTTTGAAAACCAAAAACCTAATGTGAGTAGATAAGTCCCTGTGAAGGCTTTCTTCTGTTTGTCACTGCAGATGCTTCCTGCAGCTGGAACCAAGAAGCTAGCATGCAACACCCTACAGATTTAGAGCAACACTCCATGCACTTCTCAGAGGATCCATGCTTTATTTTTTTTTTTTAAGTTAGAGAAATTACCCCGGGTAAGAAGAAAATACCTTGTTCGCCATGGGCGATGACATTTATCTATGGACTAGTTATGTTCCATAGCAGCTGAACCCAGGGCAGAGTTCCCAAGACACAAGAAACAAGGAAGGTTAGCAAGGGAGCTGGGAGCTGATCGCAGGCAAGACATGGAAGAAGTGCTCCTGGGAGGACCTTCCCAGGAGGCTCAGTCCACAGCTGGTGGTTGTAGAAGGTGCGGGTGACTGCCCTGCTGAATTCAAACAAGGGCTGAAAATCCCAGGATACACCATATCCAAAAGTGATTCTAAAGCCAGACAGGTGAAATTGAACTTAGATAGATTCAAGATCCAGGCACAGAAAAAAGTAAAACAACACACACATCCATGAGCGTCGATAGAAGGAAAGAACACAGAACCAGGACACCTTGGGCAGTTGGGCACTAAGGCTCCAACTAGAGGCTTGGTGGGGGCAGGAGCGGGGACACGACGACACAAGACACGACACGACACAGACTGATTTTGTGGTTCTATGCCTTCTTTTTCACCAAAAGTCCAAGATTATGTTTGGCATCTTCCTCAATTTGGAGGAATCAGCACTGAAATATAAAGCTTAAATTTTCCCACTGACTTTCATGATTTTTCATGAGTGAAACCATTCTGCAATAATAGTTTCTTTACAGACGGAGTCTTTTGTGTACTTTAATGTCTTCTATCAAAATACTAGACTGGCATCTCAGCTTGTCTTAATAAACTTACATCACATCTACTCATCACTTTCTGCCGTTGTTTTTATATAGCTCGCCGACAAGTCCAGGTTAATCTGTGTCCTTTCTACCTCCTTTGAACATAAAGAAGAGTCCACACAGCCCTGAAAGCATTCCTCAATCCCTTCATTACCACACTAGAGAGAGTATTACTTCTCTTCTTCCTAAGCACACGGCAGAGTCTCAGGCACCGGGCCTTATCATTCGTCCTCATTTCCCAAGCACGAAAGGAGCTTAGGAAGCCGGATCCTTCCCACGTGACACTCTGTGCTCCATCCACAGAAAAACCATCAAGCAGGCTTATTTGCAAGACGTGTTCCTTTCACCTTCGGAGTCACATTTGTTATCTCTCTTGTCACAGGAGCTGATTCAACACATATTCGACTATACGGTCCCCTTCGTTTCACGCAGCAGCGGGAGGGGACTGGGACGGAGGTAGCGTTAAACCTGGGTGCTGTAATGACTTTGCATGTGGCTTAAAGTCACTAAACATTCTGGTCTCAGCCATCTTGGTAATAGCTCTTTCCTGATGACTGTTTTCTGAACACACAGGCTCGCAGTTTCCCTGCAATCACACGCTCATTGTGAGAACCCTTATCTCTGAGGAGTCTCCTTGAGTGATGCTTACAGGAGTGTGCCCTTAGCATCTCTGAGCATAAGGTCAAACACCAGCATCACTCTTGTCCATAAATCTAATTCTGCCACTGAGAGCAAGACTGATCTGGAAGGGAGAGGGGAGCGTGAGTGTGAGAGGAGCCTGGGGGCGGGGGTGCCATAAAGCTCAGGGTAGAACTCTTGATAAGCTTTAGTAAGAGGCTCTTGGTTCAATCTCCAGCACCCAGAGGGAAAAGGTGGTTCTGTAGCTGCACCGACATGGAACAAGTGCTAGAAAGTAGGCCTGACTGCCAAAGGAGGGCCTGGGTGACTGGATTGGAACAAAGAGGAGGACCTCAGGCAAGGCACCCAAGGGGCTAAGGGGGCCTCTGCCAAATGGTTTCAGTCTCAAGGAACACTCAGGCATCTTGGAGGAGGTAGCTGAGCTGAGCTCACCGACCAAACTAAGGCAGGACTTTCAAAGACACACAGGGGCAACAAACCCCGAAGTGTGGGCACTGAACAGCCACATAAACCCTTGAATTGGTTTAGTACTCTGCTGCCACCCTCTTGAAATTCTTTTTAGTTCTTCATCAAGAGGCTTGACATTCTTTTTACAGTGGGCCAGAACTGAACCTGGGGAGTCAGTGAAGGCAGGAAGGGCAATAGTTTTGGGGTGAAAGGTTTCCAGTCAAAACAGGAATGGAGCAAAACTCCACCCACTCCATTACCTCCACTACTCTCTCTCCTCACCCTGCTGGTATTTCCTCACAACAGTCTTTACTTCCCAGAATTAGAGCATTTATCATTCCTTGCTCATTGCTCTGGTCTGAATATGCACTCCCTAAATTAGTGTGTCAGAAATTTGATCCCCAGCACAACATTGTTGGGAGGTGGTTAGGTATCAGGGATCTGGCTTCATGGATGCACTAATCCTGTTGGCCCAAAAGAGGGTTCATTGTAATAAGATCTCTCTCTCTCCCCCCCTCTCGTTCTCACTCTCACTCTCGTGTTCTCTTGCTCGCTCTTGCTCTCGCTGTCATTCTTGATCCCTTCTGCTTTGGGGACAAAAGCACAAAAGTCTCATAGATGCAACCTCTTGATCTTTGACTTCTCAACCTCAGTAACCATGAGCCAAAGAAATGTCTATTCTTTTCTAGGTGCCCTGCCTGTGATATTGTTATAGCCGCATCAAACAAAAGCCATTGGTCCTCTTCCTTTGCCCATCAGACGCAAGAACATTGTCTTATATCCTTCTGTTCCTTCAATAGTGCCTGGCACCTGCATACCTGTGCTAGGTGAACAGATACCTCCAGTCTTGAAAACTACAAGGTCCTTGGTATCCCAGAGGAATTGCTGAACTCAAAAGGATGTGGGTGTGGGCAGAGCTTAGAGGAACTCAGCCATCTGAATAAAGCTCAGGAGACTGTCCCAGAAGAGTTCCATGTTGGGGAAGGAGGGGCCCTATGCCTCAGAAGAGATTTGCAGTAAGGACAAGTTTGGTGTTCTGGCTGCTCCTGTATATCCGTCAGCCTGTCAGGGAACTGGGAGGCAGGTAGCGAATCCCTAAGGAAGCTGAGGCAGGTGAAAGCAGCTTATATAAGATTGGGGTTTGATGATACTCAATTCTTTTAAATTGCCTAAGGGGAATGTCCAAATTGGCACATGATATGCCATTTTAAGCTAGCTGATGTTCCAGAGGAAAAACTGAAACAAAAACATACCGAATTTGCTCTCACCCAGGACAAGGGGAAGCAACTTTAAGAGTTTCAACAAAAGTATGCACTGATTTGAATTGCCCACAGGGCTTGATTTAAGATCCCACTGAGGCAGACACCCACTAGTATTTCAGGGTTCCTACAAAACTGGCCTTTATCAATCTCATTATCTGTAAATGCACTGTGTTCACGATACCTTGGATGCATGGTGGCAAATGCTTGTAGGTACAGGTGTTCTGACCCTGGAGCTGCCTCAGATCCCCCTCCAGTGCAGCTCTGGTCCTTAGGAACTATCTGTAAAGTTTTCCTAAATGAAATAGCTTTCTCCTAATCTGACACCTCTGTCGTCTTCCCTAGTCTCTGGCTTTCCTTGCCCCATCCTCCCCTGACTTGCATAATTAAACACCAAGGTGTTGTACATGATATATGCATATCCCAATGAGCAAATCACAGAACATTTAGAGGCATTGAAAAATGGTGTTAACTTTCCATTGGACTAAGTGATACCTTAAGAAACAAGTCAAACCAAGAAATCCTTAAAACCCGTCAAGGCTGCGGCTGGACCCAGAGTCCTTATTCCCCTGCCTCAGGTTAAGGCTGAAACTTTATCAGTTATACCCATCACCACCTGTCAGTGCAGATGCGGATCTACCAAAGGACAAGAGAAGGGTGGGCTTATTACCTAGGCAGAATGCAAGCTTCATTTAATTAGAAGGAAATTGTTTTCTTACCTGTTTTTTTTCCAACCCACTTGAGACATAATGACAAATACAGATTATATATATTTAAGTCATACATTTGTGGTGTTTTGATACATGAAATGATTATCACAATAAAGCTAATTAACATGTCCATCACTTTACATTGTTGTGTGTGTTTGTGTTGAGAACATTATGGCCTGACTCCCTTGGCTAATTACAGCACGGTGTCACTCACTGTCTTGTCCATGCTGCTTATCCATCCAGACCTCCAGAACTTACTCATTCTGCCTAATTTGAGCCTTTCTTTGCATTCTTGTCCTAAAAAGCCACCCTTGCCTACCCAGTCCCTGGGAGACACCACTGTACTTTCTGCATCTATGAATTCAACTTCCTTTCTTTGTGCTTATAATTTTCGGTCCTCCCGCCTCAGCTTCTGGAGTAATTGGGGCTATAACCCTGTGCCACGGGACCTGGTTGCTGATTTTCTTATGTCTTCCATAAGTAAGATCATGTAGTTTTTTTCTTTCTGTATCTGTCTGTCTCAAATCTCATGTTGAAGGCTTCATCACGCCAGCTGATGGTGCTCTTGGAAGGTGGTGGAAATTCTGGGTTCTAGTTTCAACTAGAACCAGAAGAAGGCCACTTGGGGAAAGCCCTTCAAGGGAATATTGGGACACTGGTCTCTGGCTCCCCCTTCTCTCTTTGCCTCCTGGAAGTGATATGAGTACCTTTTCTCTGCCACATGCTTCTATCACGATGTACAGCCTTGCCACAGACCTAAAAGTAACTGGGTCCAGGGATCATGGAAACCTCTGAAACATACTCTTCATCCTTAATCTTTCTTTTGTCACAACAATGGAAAGCTGACTAAAGTATCCTGTTTATTTCACTCAGTATAATATCCTCCATGTTCATCCATGATGTTTCAAATGATGGGTTTTCTTGTTTATTAAGGCTAACTTGTATTCCACTTGTATCACATTTTCTTACCCATTCATCAAACATTTAGTTTGTTTCAGATCTTGGGTACTGTGAATAATGATGCGATCAACATGAGATTGCTGATGTCTTTTCGATTTACTGATTCCATTTCCTTTGAATGTATACAAAGATGTAGAATTGCTCAGTTTTTAAATATTTAAATTTTCCCCTTTCTGTGTCATAGAGATTATGTCCAAGCTCTTAGAAACCATCTTTGACACCTGTTATAACACTCATCAAATTATTTCTCTTCTCTGTACCTCAGTTTCCTCTTCTGCAAAGTAAATTCCTGACTTATCGTCAAGGATTCAATAACTGATACACCTATAAACCACTTAGAATGCAGCTGGGTGGATCCTAAACATTCAATGGGGGTTAGCTGTTCCTGTTGTTTTATTGTGCTTCTTACCATCTTCATCAGCCCATAACTTCCAGTGAAGAAACCAATTTCCATCTACTTCCTGTTTGAATTTACAGCCCCTGAGGCCAAAGTGTGACCAAATTTTATGGCATTTCTCATTTATGAATCCATTATGTAATCAATCAGTAAAGCTGTTTACAGTTGGGACTGGACAGACAATTCAGTGATTAAGTGGCTACTCTTCCAGAGGACCTGGATTTGGTTCCCAGCACCCACAGATGGCTAACATCTATTGTAACTCAAGCTTTAGACCTTCTTCTGACCTTCGTGGACATGGCACACACATGCAGGCAAAACACTCCTACACATAAAATAAAAAATAAATGTAAACTATTTAAAATAAATAAAAATATAAAATATTTTGTATAAATTATTTTATATAAAAATAAATCCAAAATGATTTTTTAAATGTCTGCAGTTCACAAGAAACATAGCATGCACAATTTTAGTGCAGGAAACAGCTTGCTTCTGACCTAAAGACTGGTGAGTATAGTGGCTGAGTTCCCTGATTACTGAGCACAAGGTTAACCATGTGGCAACAAAAGGAAATAGAAGCAACTTGGAGAGGATCATTTTAATGCTGATGATTTAGGGTTCCCTAGAATTAGACCAAATGCAAGACCCACTGGAAAGACTGGGAACAAAATCCAACCCACTATCAGAGTAGAGCTTCGTATTCCAAGGCCCTTCATAAACAAGCACCCCTCCAAGCCATGTACTGTGCAAAACAGAGATGAGCACACCTGCCTGCTCGTTCCGCCTGGAGACAGTGCAGGATTAATTAAATAATGACTGCCAAGAACACCAGGGTCCTTTGAGATGAATGTTCTGCAAATGCAATCTAGATGATTACTCAGAATCGCATTCTGTAAATATCAGGGCAGACCTTCAGCTTATGAGACCAGGTTCACACAGACCACAGCTGTGCTCTTTCAGTTCCCCCAGAGGACACAAAGCATATCTGGAAAATTCCTGACCATGAAACTAAAACAGAACTAGAGAATATAAAGGCACCACCAAGCAGCTGATGCTTTCTTAGTTTTTATCAACCTCTCATACTCAGAGTGCCTACATGCGGGCTATGTTCAGTGTAACGCCACTCCTTCCAAATGAATGTCTCTTCTATGGCAAGGACCTCAGGCAGCTGATGCTGCTTCATGTGACTTTATCTTCATCACTATAGAGTAAAAAATTTCACCTAGCTTTTCCCCCTTGCAGGATTTTTTAGGACTGGAACTGGGATAGTCCTGGAGAACCTGGACTGATTATTGACTCTAAGAGGCATTTTTATTTTTGCAGTGCTGGGGATCAAACTCAGTGGCTTGCATATGTTAGTCAATCACTCTACCATGGAACTATGCCTGTAATGCTCTAACAGGCTTCTCAGTTATTTTATGACCAAGTTATTTTATGACCCCAAGAATATACTTCTGAGTCTTTGTAACTGGGTCTGGAGCTGATAATACTAAATTATTTGTGCAAGCACAGTTCTAAGTTCTTTATACTTAGTATTTACCATCCCTCCCAAAGGAAGGCATTATAGTTCCATTTGTGTGATATATGAGGCACATGGAGTTAGAGAAGTTGTTTAATGTTGCAGGTTGGTAACCTGGTAGAGATGGCGGTCACAGCTAGGTGATGAAGCATCAGGCCCATCTTCTTAGGCATCATACAATATTGCCTCTCTATGGGAATTTCCAGACCTCAGCGTTGAAAATTTTTTCAGGTTAAAGGAAGTTGTGACTCTTTTTTTTCTATATTTTACAATCACTGAAAAAATCTGAGGACAAAACTAATTACACATCTCTTTTACTCCAGTTAAAAATTATGAAGCAGCTTGGGATTCCCTATGCCAAACATGCAATAAAACTGTTACCTCCCTTTAGATTTCTCTGGCACTGAATTGTCCCATGCCTCAGGCAGTGCAGAATGTGAGAAGAGAGAGCCACATCAAATCCTAAATGCCCTGGCAGTCCTCTACCACCAAAATGCCACTGACTTTGCTGCTGACCCCTGGCACTTTTGAATGTTGGACTCCAGGCTGACTAACTCTCACCAAGATAAGCCATCACCAGACCAGTCTCCATCTTTCCAAGCTGTACCACATGCTTTCTTGTACAGTGATAGTCAGAAATGACACTGTTTACTTGACTTGCTGAAATTCAGCTTTCTATGCAGTGAGCCAGGATCTGGCTGGTGTCTTGAATATGGATACAGACCTTCCTCCCCTTTGTGCACCAAAGACTTTCATGCCTTAGGGTCTGGTGATTATTGTCATCCAAACCCCAAACAAAAGGTTCTGGTTACTACTTCTTTCCATAGCAATTGAGTAATCTGTTCACAAGCCAAAGAATAGCTTTATGACTCAGCCTCAGCTCTGGCTGCCATAACAAAATACCGTAGACTGAGTAGCTTAAATGACAGTGATGTGATGTGTTTTCTAAAGGCTGGATGTCTAATGTGAGGTATCATCTCGGTATGTGCTCGTGTGTGTGTGTGTGTGTGTGTGTGTGAGAGAGAGAGAGAGAGAGAGAGAGAGAGAGAGAGAGAGAGAGAGAACTGTGGTGTCTGTTTTCTTATAAATCCCCACCTTCATGATCACTTCTAAATATGACTGTCTCCCAAAGGTTTCCTCTTCAAATGCACTGCAGAGTTAGGACCTATGAATTTTGTGGAAGATACAATTCAATTCATAATATATAACTAGTTGCTTTTGGGGACCCTATACCCTATCACATTACCATAGAGGGAGAACTACTTCTGGTAACTCGAGGTGATTTAATCTCCTTATTGTATCCAAACTAAAGTGACTTTCTCATACCTCTAATATTGCTACAAATTTGTTTTTAATCTCCAGGAAGGCATCTTATACTACTGTGAAAAATAGCATCAAAAAGCAATGTAAGTTACCTAACTTAGAGCTCAGCAATTCAAGGACTGTAGCTCCAAGTATACTTGGACTGGAACTATAGTCTACCCTTGATTTTGAATTCAAAATAAAGGTTAAAATGCCTCAATCAAAAGCAAAGTATTATTTTTCCTCATTCCATAATTAGTCATCAGTGCTAGTTCAATGCTAATTTCTGTTCCCACCCTGCTTAGTTCTCTAGCCTATGCAGAACTGCTCTTACAAATCATGGAGCATAATATAGATACCATGTGAAAGGCGGGGGCTATGATTGGATTGTTGAGCTGGGAAGATTTGGCCAGCTGGACAAATGGTCTCTGATTAACTCTGAATACTGCCTGATTGGAGGTGCTCTGCACATCTAAAAATCCCACTAGAGCTTCTAGCATCCGTTTGAGGAGTCTGTTTGTTTGTTTACATCACCATGCCCCAGTCATCCATTATTCAAGCCTTGGTTTCCTGAAAAACAATGCATTTAAAAGGTAAAATGTTTTTCTACATGTGACCTACTTGAGAACACCATTAATAACTTATTTTCTTGGGATGGTTTTAAAAAAATCCAAATTAGCTGTAGGATCCTAGGCCAGAGGAGAGTGGCTACTAAACTCACTCCCCTGAAGCAGACAAGCATAGGGGGCAGTCTAGGACCCAGGACTACCATTTGGTGTTAAATTATGTACACAACCCCACCTCTTATAGTAATGCACTTGGCAGCCTGCTTCCTTCACCTGCGTGTCTGTGCACACACACATACCTCCTTCAAACAATGCACTTAGCAACCTCAGAAACACCCTCAACCCCCTGCATCAAGCTACACATACTCCCATCTCTGAACAGTAATATAAATTTCCCCACTCAGTTTAGATCATTTCTATTCAAGCATATTCCCAACATATCTGGGCATGAAGATAGAAGGCCCATTACACCTGAAATTGCTTCTTTGGGTGCATTAGTAAGAAGACAAAACTGTATCCTCTAGCAATCTTTTAAATCCCCAATTTATTATCATATGCCTATATATAATTGGGTATGAATTTAATTAAAATTAGAGGCATTATGCTTGGGCTGAAGAGATGGCTCAGTAATTAAAAGCACTGACTGCGCTTACAGAGGACCCAAGTTCGAGTCTTGGTAACCACAAGGAGGTTAAGATGGTTTATAATTCCAGTTCCATGGGAATCCAATGCCCTCTACTGATCTTTGCAGGTGTGGGATGTCTTGAATGTGCTTACATACATGTAGACAATACACTCATCACATTAAATAAAAATAATAAATAAAATATTTTCAAAAATCAGATGTATTATGGGAAGGGACATGCACAGTAGGACAAATGAATGTATGACCTCCTAATCTATCAATCAAAACAGAAAACTTGAATGCAACCTGATTTTCCTTCTCTTGAACCCCATTAAAGTCCCAAACAATGCTTTGGGCCCCTGAGTGCTCTCACTCACATGATTGGCTATAGGTCTAGGCAGTGTACTCTTCTGAGACCTGCACCGTGGCTTTGCTTCCATGAAGTTATCTTGTTTTTTTCTCAAATCTATGTGCCGCTTTATTTTAAATCACGTAACGGAAAGGAGGCCAAGAATACGGACACACTCATACAAGCCCTGACCACCAGTCACAGCCTACTTGTAGTTGGGCATCTTTGTCTTAGAACTGTTGCAAAGAAAAAAAAATCAAATGATTCATGTAGATAAACCATTTAGCATGGGGTGATGTGCAGTGAATTTCAGCTGATCTTACTACTTATTCTGTGGGGAGAAAATGATTTTTCCTTTGTGTGACCTAAGAACAGTCAGCCCAAGGAACATTGTTGAATGAAGATTATCTAGACCAGTGGTTCCCAGATTTTGGATTTCAAGCCTCATTAAAACTTTAAAAAGAAATGAAGACTTATAAGAGGATACTAACTTTTTATTTTTTTCAAGCTAAGGCATGTGAAAAAAAATGTCCAGTTACTAGCAAGAATTGGGGTTACAAACAAGGGATATAATTAAAATGGAATGAATTCAACTAAGGAAAAACATGTCTATGACTGGTATTTACCTCATTTTGTTAAGGATGGAAGAATGGTGGCAGGCTGGCCCAGGCAGGCACTCATTTGGAAATCAGTAATCTAGCCTAAACCTTGCTTTTACAAACCATCTCAGTCCAAGTGGTTGTCACTCCTGACTTTAGGGATCTTTGAGAATGAAGATTTCTCAGTCCTCTTGGCAGTTTTCTCTAAACTTAGCCAAGCCTAAGTTATGTCAGAGCCACCAA
Source organism: Eospalax fontanierii (assembly GCA_035773235.1). NCBI lineage: Eukaryota > Metazoa > Chordata > Mammalia > Rodentia > Spalacidae > Eospalax > Eospalax fontanierii. The sequence goes on from CM069534.1 coordinate 49,278,484, forward strand.
AATCAATGAATCCAACCAGCAGAAAACCAGCCTGATCTGTCTGCTTTCGGGGGGGGGGGCACGTTATTCCTTCTTACATGTTTAAATTTATAATCAAGTCTCTTTGGGGCCATTTGGACTTGAAGACAAGGCCCACTCAGAGTGAACACTTACTGAATAATTTTTAAAGAAAGAAGTAAAGGAAGGGGCATGAGTCTCTCATTGAAGGGTTATCTCCAAGGATGTTAGCATTCTGGAAGATATTTGAATAGCCAATTCGTCTTCCAGATCTCTGGGTTCCAGATCCAAATATTCAACTAACCAAGGATCAAAAGTATTTGAAAAATATTGTTGTGTGATGAACATGTGCAGATTTTCTTTTTTTCTTTCATCTTCTTCCCCCTTCTGTTTTCCTATCCGCTCTTCTTCGTCATCACCGTATTTATTTATTTAGACAAGCTCTCACTCTGTGTTCCTCTGACCTGGAACAGACCCATCTCAGTTCCAACACTTTTTCATTTTGCTATTCTCTAAACAGTACAGTATAACAACCAACAACATTTTTACAAAGCATTTGTACTGTACTAAGATAAGTAATATTGTATGTAGATAAGTAATCTACAACTGATTTCACATATACAGGAAGGTACGTGTCAGTTACATACAAATACTATTTCATTTTGGAGTCTTGAGTATCTGCAGCTTTGATATCCATGATGGGTCCTATCCTCCATGGGTACAGATGGGAGATATAATTTGTCCTGACATCAAGTCCCAAGTTCTTCATCTAGAATAAATATAGAATTAAAGCCAGTTCACTGTTATGGTCTAGGAGGAACCCTAGCAGCCACTGAGCCACCAGAAATAAATTATTTTTCATACAAGTTTCTAGGCTCCATATAAAGCCTTCATATAGGTAAAGTAGTTTCAGGAGAAGAAAAGTCAGATCTTTCCACTGAAAATTTGTAGCCAGTAGTGCAAGAATCTGAGTTTGCATTATTTTGAAAATGCTCAGTAGTAACTAGAAGGTTCTATATTCCCTGCAGGGCTGAGTAAAGTAGGATGATTGATTTTATTTTGTTAAGAAGATTAATTCATTCTGCAAATAAGTGCCACAATGAGACAATTTTTTTAAATCTTTTTTTTAACTAAAACTGCAACACCAAATATGCACTTTTTTTGTTTCTTACTCTGTATCTACACAGGCAGCTAAATGATGAATATACTTAATTACTTGTATGTATTTGGTGTCCACAAATAGCCTCAGAATGGAAAGAAGCTCAGACAGAACACAAGTTTAACCAGAAATAAAATTAAGAGATACTCAAAGGATTGATTTGCACAGAAACTCTTTCTGGCATGACAATTGTAGTAAAAGATGAGCAGCAGTGCTTAATCCAAAAGGAAGCTCACGTGATTTCCCTCAGGGAGATTTGTTAGAAGGAGAGGGACTCAAGACCATGATTGGCATTGAGGTGAGAAGGGGAGCATTAGACAGAAATAGCACAGTATAGGGAGATCTAAGCGTGGTGGGGCTTGAAAGGGAAGAAGAGGCTTCCGTTTAAAGCCTGGAGATGAGAGCTGTTCAGAATAAGATAGATGATAGATAGATAGATAGATAGATAGATAGATAGATAGATAGATAGACAGACCTTGCCACAGATGACGGGGGAAGCCAGAAGGTCCTCTTCAGAGAGAATCCTCAGAACGATTTCCTCAGATGTCCTCCTGAGTAGTCTTGGACCAATCCCTAGAACAAGGAAAGATCTGACTTTCCTTTTAGGAGGCATGTAATATAATTATATGATATAATCTTATCACCTTTTAGGAGGCAGGATGTTTCATATCATACAAGTTAGGTTAGCATAACATGGGCAGGAAGCATGCAGGGGCCAGGTGCCATGCTGAGAGCTGGCCATGCCCACTGCTTCCCAACCCTCTGATTCGGGCGATGGAATTTGGCTTACAGGTGCAGATCTGCGTTCGAACCACAATAAATATTTTTGAAATAATGTTTGGTATAAGGCCTTCTTAGAAGATGTCTTTGTAATCACAGTGGATAAAATTATCCCCAGAAGCCAGGTACGGTGATGCACATCTTTAATTCCAGCACTTGGGATGCAGAGGCAGGAAGATCTCTATGAGATAGAGGCCAGCCTGGTCCACATGGTTCTAGTCCTGCTGGGGATACAGAAAGACCCTGTCTCAAAAAGACTTTTTAAAAAATCCCCAGGGCTGGAGAAATGGAGCAATTGCTGCTCTTTCAGAGAAGCTGGTTTCAGTTCCCAGGACCCACAAACTGACTCACAACCACCTGTAACTCCAGCTCCAGGGGATCCAATGCCTTCTTCTGGTCTCCACAGGTACCATGTATGTATGTGATACACATGCATACATACATATATACATACATACATACATACATAAAAAAAGAATCTTTAAAATTATCCTAAGTCTTAAGGTGACATAATTTTTATTTTTTAAATATTTTATTTATTATTTTTATTTTATGTATGTGAGTGTACTGCCTGTGTGTGTTGTAAGTGCGCTCATGTCATGCAGTGCCTGTGGAGGTCAGAAGAAGGTTTCAGATCCCCTGGAACTGGAGTCATGGATGGTTGTTAGTCATCATGTGGATGCTGGGAATTGAACCTGGGTTCTCTGCAAGAGCAGTCAATGCCCTTAACCACGGAGCCATCTCGCTATCCCATGACATGTTTTTCATATCCCAAAATCAAGAAAATGATGAAATAGAACAGAATTTTGATTTCCTAAAAAAATTCAGAATGAGTGGATCACTGTATATGAATGTGAGCAGAAAAAAATGACAATAAAATGTCAGTGAAGTCTCAACAGTCATGATATGATTTATAGAGTTCAGGTTTTTAAACTCTCACTTAAAGATAAATCAAATGAATCTCAATACACACACACACAGCCCCATGGTTTAATCCATGAACCAGAGAATTATTAAACATCTTCTTCCAGGACTGGGAGATGGCTTGCTCAGTGGTTAACAGCACTGGCTCCTCTTTCAGAGAACCCAGGTTTGGTTCCCAGCGCCCACATAAGGGCTAACAATTATCTGTAACTCCAGTTCTGGTGATCCGATTCCTTCTTCCTGCTCCGTGGGCATTGCAATTATGGGTATCCTTTCATACATGCAGGCAAAACACTCATTCATACATGCAAAAATAAAAATAAATAAAAATTTTAAAACTCTTCCCTCAGCTACCAAATGTTACTACTGCATTGGATGTTTTTCTAGTTCTGAATTAATAAATGTTTCTGTTAACAAAAAGGCAAAAGTGCTCCCAAGAATCCTGCAGGCAGCTGAGAAACAGGAAGTATGTCAGCTTTATTCAGCATTATCCATTATTCATTCTAAGCAGATACCTCATCCTTAAGAGGAGGGTTGTGCTACGGCGAAGGCTGAAATGCATTGCTCTGCCAGGGAATTCTCTCTAGCAAAGTGAGTGTGCAATAAATTCTGGAAACTAAAATTGCACAGTAAATGCAGATTTGCTGTATGATGTGGGTGTGTTTTGAACAGGGGTCTGGTTTTACCTTCTGGCCTCCACCCTCAAAAAGCAAACCACAATTGGAAAAACAAAAACAAAAACAAAAAAACAAAGAATCCAAGAGTACAAGGACTCATTCAATAGAACTTCTGACAAAAGGAAGATCTATCACCTTTACAACAAAAATATAAATGGTTCTAGTGAGCCTTCACAGTCCAATGGCTCGGCGGTTAGCAAATTCAAGAAATCAGGACATTGCTAGGCCCATATACCATCAAGGGTATGTGTCTGTGTGTGTGTGTGTATTTCTTGAATATAAAGCACAGCCAGACTGCATGAAGGACATTGGAGAAGGCACAGAGACTCTAACAGGGAGGTTGGTGGCAATGTTTCAACCAAGCCTTTGTTAGCAGAGTGGAAAGACAGGCAGGATAATGCTTCTCAGGACGTATTTAAATTCTAACCCTCCAAGGTACGGCTGTCCACGTGTGAACGGACAGAGTCTCCATGTTGCTGCCAGGCTTTGCTAATGTATTACAGCATTAGTGCTATTTATAATCAACAAAATTACAAACGCTGTAATCATGCAAGTTGGGTGATAGTAATTATGACAGAATAAATAGCAGTCGGAATGCCTTTGCTGCAGTTATTGAAGTTGATGGCAAACAGCCAAGGAAGATTTTTCACTTTTTGTCTTTCCTTTTATAAGGAAGCCACCCAAGAGGGCGGAACCTGCAAATGTCTGCCAGGGGAAAGGTTTTATGTGCCACTTAAAAATAGACTTCCTGAGAGGAGATGTCAGAGAGGTACATTGCTTCTTTAAATGACTGGGATTTATGAATAGTTAACTCATTTTTAAAAAATAATCACATTCATGTTTATATAAATCACACAAGCAAGCATATGCTCGCTGGTCCCCCTTGTGGAGAGGCTGTGGCTAATCCATATTCAGCCTGTCACAGCAAAGCGCCTGTGTGTGTGTGTGTGTGTGTGTGTGTGTGTAGTTCTTTTGTGCTACTCTGAACAGTTCCTTATGTGTTTCTTACCACTGATGTTGGGCTGAAAAATAACATCCAGAGACTTTACTACCTATAATTAAGTGCGCCAATGCTGCCAGTGATAGAAAGATTGAGCTGTTGGGGAGATACATTTCATCTTGAGGCTGATTTTATTTCCTTGTGTCTTAAATTATGAGTGAATGTTTTTCTTATTTCTTACTTTCCCCATAAGTAGTCTTTCAGCAGCAAAATTATTACTCATTCTTAATAACTACCAGGCAATAAAGTGAGATGTCTATATGGGAGGCAGGGGGTGTGCATTCCAATGACTCCATTCATCAGGATTTCTGCATAGCAAACAACAGACACTGCTTGGGCCTCCTGAGAGGGTAGCTTAAAGACTGCAGAAGTTAATACCAGAGTTTCACTTCTAGACAGAGGGAACGGTTCATGATAGCTCAGGGACTCAATAGGCAGAGGCAAATCAAATCAAATCGATCCTTTACTGTTAGCTCTGCTAAGCAGAGCATTTATTCAGTCTTGTTTGTAAAAGCCCATGGCCTTTGACCCCACAGTGCACATTCTGGAGATTTGTCTAGAGGAGGCAGTGGAATACATGGCAGAGATATACATCTGAGAACATCTCTTGTGTCCTTGTATGTCAGTCTGCTTTACGTTTTGAGCCTAAGAGAGCAGGCCTGGATACTGTTGGTTCATTTCCATGATGATCCTAGGAAGCAGGGGAGAGTAAGACAAAAGAAAGGAAGATCTAATGTGGTGATGCTCTGGGCTGCTGGGGCTTCCTCTGAGCTACACTCTTGGACCTTGTTCCAGAGCCTCCTGGAGTTTTCCTCTGGAAGGACAGGAACCTGGAGCACTTACATAGAAGCTCTGCTTTCTAATGGTTGGGGGATGCCTGGTGGAAGGTAGAAGACTTTCCCTTGCTCATTTGCTTTTAGGCTTTTTAGCGTTGGGAAAGTTCTTGTGCTATCTTGAAATGGGTTGGCATTACCAGCGAAGTCTGACCTTTCATGCACCCATTGCAATTATGGCTGAAACTAGAGGCAGACTGAGGAACAGGGGCCTAGGGACCAGGGACATTCATTATAATCAAAATTGACAGCACCCGAAAGATGGATGAATTGGGAACTCTTTAAATGACTTGCTATATATGCACACAATGGAATATTTGGTAGTTGTCACCAATTATGACTGTACTTATTTGGGGACATAAAAAGCAGGTGCTAATTTTTTTAAAAAAGGTTAAAAAGGGAGTTTATTATGTTCAAAAAATTACAAATATACAGATGTTTCCCAGGTTACGGAACACACAGTTAAGAGTTGGTTGTTCCTTGCAAATGGAACCATCAGGCTTATAATTTAATCTTAGAAACATGGACATTTTCCCAATCTCTGTGGAACAGAGTAGCCCAGCGCAAGAGGAGTCAGTGGGCCATGCAAGTGAGAGCCAACAGCAGCTCTGTGAAGGCGCACTGTCTCCATCTGCTTCTGTTACCTGCCATGACTTCAGTGCGTCAGCCACATTAATTCCATGTTGTTTGTGTCGGTGCCTTTTCCTGCCTTCTAATTATGACTGGAGAGCAGTGATAAGGACTGAAGCCAGCAGCTTATTTGAAGGTATAGAAGGATCCGTAGTTCAGAGTTTGTGCTCGTCATGGGTGGTTGAATAGCTTTAAAGGTCTTGTCTTTTTTCCCCCCTAAATAATTTAAAAAGGGAATGGCAATGTTCTGAACGGTGATACAAAGGCAGCAGGAGCAAACACACTGCATTCCAATGTACAGGAACAGATGAAATGGGATTTGCTTGAGGCCTTTGGAAAACCAGGTGATTGCACACATTGGAAGAAGCCTCTATTCCCCAAGAGAAGTGGATCCTCTAGACGACAGAACTTCAAATTAGGTTCCTTTGTTGAATTTTTTCCCAGTAAAGCTCCAAAAATTGTATCAGTGGAGTGACAAAGCATGATGAAGAGACAGGGGTGAAGACAGAGCATCAGCTTAATCACTCGGGCTTTCAGTGGGAAGCTCCCCTTAACATATACAAAGAAAGGCAGTTGCAGAGTGCAGGAGTCTGCTGGAAAGGCCCTGTCTCAGGGCGCTTTATGGAAAACAAAGGCAAAAGTCATTTCAAGAAAATTCCATTTCCTGTAGTTTAAAAGTAAGGCAGAATCTCCCATAGAGATAAGGTTGAATGTCTCCTCCTGCCAGTCCCCGATGTCTCCAGTCGTTCTACAAGAGTGTGCCCAGGTCACTCTCCAAGTGCTAAGAATATCTGCCTTCTTTCCCTTATAGAACAAATCTGCTTTCTGACCTCATATTAGTACAAGGTCAGGAAGCTTGAACATGGCTACAGTGAAGTTAAGCAGCCTTTCTCTTGTAGCAGAATGTTCTACAGGGACTGAATGCTGAGGCTTTCAGGAAGCACACATCATCCATACCAGCACTTGCTTCATCTGAGTCACATTCAGAGATTGAGCCTGGGCACAGTGGATATTGTTTTATATACCTTTCATTAGTCCCCTTTATATTTAAGTTTCTTTGTCTCTTCTACATGACAACATATGATGATTGGATGCGCCATGGTACAGGGTTGTGACAGGGTCATGCATGTGTACATACGTAGACATTGGTTAGCTATGTCACCTTTTGTTCTGGAAGACCTATACCACCTTCTCTGATTACAGTGGTTAGGTAAATCACTCCACATGGTGAGTCCTCAGATATCAAGGACTGTGCTTTTCTGCATGAAACAATGCCAGGTGCATCTAGCTGACGGCAGTGTAAACTAGTAGACTGTGGATCTTTACACAAGAACCACTTTTAAGGGGGGTGCTTTATTAACAGAAGTCATAGCCTATATCTTTAAACACACAAGCAATTATTTACTAATTATTTTTAAAAGATGCTATTTTAAAAAATGTATCTATACCTTGACTGACGGGGGCTACAATAAATTCTATAAATTGAAGTTGATAAATATTTAGACTTTTCAGAGCATAATAAAATAAAGGTTGGTGGATTCCAAGAACAGGGACAATATTTAAACTTCATGCATTTTAATGGAAGCAATGGTTCATTTGTTGTCCTCCCTTTCTTCAAAGCAATGATTTTTAGGCTTGGATTTTCGGCACCCTGTGGTCTCACCAATTATCCCAAGGGAGGCTGCACAATTGCCACAGCCTTGAGCTCAGCTCATTGCATTTGTTGACTTAATAGGTCTACCAGAACAGTTTTCAAAGATAGTAACGAAAATGCAGCCTGACAGGTGAGTGGGAGGGCAGGGCCGGTGAGGAGAGGTGGGGTCCAGGTGCTGCCTGGGGACTCATCTGCCAATCCAGCAAGTGTGGTTCCTCCAGTGCTGCCACCCAGGATGCTGATCCAGGCTACTCAAAACAGGAGGGCAGAGGACAGGTGCATCTACCTCTACCAGGCCTTCACCTGCCTCATAGAAGGCCTCAGGGAATGTCACATGGCAAATCTGCACTGCTTGCTACAGTACGATACGATAAGCTTCAAAACACCTGTGTTAATGAGATCATCTATTTTTCTTTTCCTTTCTCATTACTTGAACTCTCTTCCATTTCCTTGTTCTTGTTTCTTCTTTCTCTATGTGGACTGTTTCTAACTCAGCAAATCCAGACCTATTTTCACATAGTCATTCTCATCGTTGGTGGATGTAGCAGAATTTTAAAGTGTTAGCTGTTATAAAATATTAACAGAGCCTTCCACTCCATCAGTGTTCCCCTCTGCTCGGCTGTCTCAGTCCCATCAGGTGTCTAGGCAGTTCGGTGCTCATTATCTCTAGGGAGGACTTGACTGCAGAGGCAAAGGATGGGGGAGATGAGGGTGAGCAAGCTCAACCAAGGTCCTCAGGAAGGATGAGGGTTTACAGGGAAATTAAAACCCGGAGAAAGATGTGTGTGACAGGTAACTAAGGAAACCGAGGGTCCTTTCAGGATTGGAAGGGATTTCCTCAGACCAAGTGAGAAGACCGGAGAGCAGGAAATAGATGTTTCCTTCCAGTAGTAACTAGCTGGGATATGGTCTTAGAACCAACTGATAAAAGAGAGATGGTGGAGTGAAGGACAAGAGGACACTGTAGGAAGTGGGGCCTTGGGTAGCCTCACGTGGTGGTTTGAATGAAAATTCCCCCCACAGGCTCCAAGTATTTGGACATTTTGTCCCCAGTTGGTGGCGCTGTTTGGGGAGGTCTTGGAAGGCGTGGCCGTGCTGGAGGAAGCACATCGCCGGGGGGCGGGCTTAGAGAGTTCTTAAGCCTTGCCAGATCTAGATTTCCTGTGCCTGCTTGAAGATGGGAGCGCTTAGCTTCTGCTCCTGCTCCAGCCACCTCTGCAGCCATGCCGTCCTGCCATGATGGACTTTTGCCCCTTTTGAATTGTAAGCTAAATAAACTCTTCCTTGTATAAGTTCCTTTGGTAATGGTATTTTATCACAGCAACAGAAAAGTAACTAAGGCACTTCACCATGCTCAAATCTCTCAAGGAGGCACAGAACACAGGAGTGCTGTGTGGACCAAAAGGCCAGTCAGACAGGAAGAATGAAGTGTCACTGGCAACCTCTGAGGGTCAGCGCCTAAGGAAGAGTTGATGCCAAATTGTCATCCAGGGGGAGTGATGGTTACTTCTGGCAATCAGTTGCCCCAGACCCTGGCTATACCTATACCCGAGTTCTCCATGAATCCCCAGAACTTTGTAGGGAATAAACACACCAATGACTGAGACTGAGTTTCTAGACTTGAAATAGGTTTAGTACTAAAATAAGCTAGATTTTTATACATCTTCCTTTGAACACGATTCATGTCACTTTGTAGTATTATTTATTTCATACTTTATAATGTATATGGTGCAATTATTTTTTAATTAAACTTAAAATTATTTTAATGTATTTATTTTTATGTGTATGAGTGTAACTGCATGTGTGTAAGTGCACCTGGGTTGTGCAGTGCCTGCAGAGGACAGAAGAGAGCATTAGATCCCCTGGAACTGGAGTTATGGGTGGTTGTTAGCTACCATGTGGGTGCTGGGATTCAAATCTGTGTCTTCTGCATGAACAACCAGTATTCTTAACCACTGAACCATCTCTCCAGCCCCTAATTATTTTTAAAATTTTAATTGTGCCCATGTCATGCAGTACCCACGGAAGACAGAAGAGGGCATCAGATCTCCTGGGTCTGGAATTACAGATGGTTGTTAGTCACCACATGGATGCTAGGAACCAAACCCAGGACTTCTGCAACAGCAGCCAGCATGCTTAACCACTGAGCCGTTCTTCCAGCCCCACGTGGTGGAATTATTAAATAGTTGAAGATTCTAATATGTCAAGGCATTTCCATGAATTTAAAAAATAAAATCCATCTTCTGCTAAGCCAGTGAAATGGACAGGAAAGGTATTCTATATTGCAGACAAGTGGCAACTAAGAGTTTTGTTCTGTGTCCTACAAGCCATACATACTGGATGAGTGCTTCTCGACTTTCTCAGTCCATCCCGCAGCCTTCTTCCTCCACCGTCTACTACCACTTCCTGTGCCACTTTTCCTACAATAAAAACAAATTTCATGTCTGATTTAGCAGATTATTTTTGAAGTATATTTAAACAAATTAGTCAAAGCAATAGCACAAAGAACTGACTTGCTGTGGAAGTCTGACCTACCTACCTGCATAGTTTTTAAATATTTCAGCATTAGCCAACTTCTCCAGGCCAAAAGTTTCCTCGTATTTATCCTTTATTTTGTTTTGCTTGGAGTCAAGTGAGGGAACCATTCCCTGACTGGTTCATCCATTACAGGGTTGTTAGAGCAACTTACACTGAAAATACTCCCCAAAGATAGGTCTTTAGAAGCACTTGCTAGATCCTTGCCTATGTATAGTGTGAAAAGTCTTCGTTGTTCAAGGTCACAAAGCCAAATAGAGTCAAATTGAACAGAACTAAAACCTGGTCTCCTTATTTCCTGTCCAGCACCCTTTTCTATACATTACAGTGTCAGCTAGCTGGAACAAAGTAAGTTCAAACTTCAGTGTATTTGATGGTCCCCAAGTCCCATTTATTTTTAAAAAACTATATTTTGAGTCCAAACAGTTTTTTCCTTGGCATATGATGTTCTTCTTACTAGAAATCACTTAAACTTTTCTTCTAAAGAAAAAAAGATAGTCACAACAAATTTCTCATATTGAAAATGTCAAGTTCCTATTTGTTATATGATGATGTCAGTGACTACAAAATATGAATTTCTCGCCAAGGATATAAACTCTACAAGGATTTGGATTCCAGTATCTGTAGAGATATGAGTGATAATTAGGAAGTTGCTTTATGTGCATTGCTTTGAAATAGCTGTAACTGTCATTTTTCAAAGCATGTCTGCATATGTGCATGTATGAGATTCCCATCACTGATGTGTGCTCCTATTTGTCACTGTCATCAAGCTCCAGAGCGGATATTGCCAAAAGGTCTCATTTTCATGGAAGAGATGGTGCCTGACAAGGGGAAGGACATAGTGCTAATACTTGTTGGGTATCTACTGTGTTTAAGGACCATGCTAGGAAATGGGGTTCTTAAACCTCCGCAGAAAACTTGCTGGCCTCCCTGCAGTGGCTTGAGCACACTATGACTAATTCTTCACATATCCATGCAAGAGAGAGTGTATACTCTGTATGCATTGTGTCCCTAGAGAATTATAAGATGTGCTGGGGGTACAGCAGTGAAGGAGAATCAAGCTCACCCAGAGCTTATACTCCAGAAAGGAAAGAAGAATGAGTAAACAAATACGTGTCCCAGCTAAGTGTTCTTTAGATTATACTAAGCCTTCAGTTTTCTATTCCTATACTTTATCTAAGAAAACAACTTGTGGATACTACTTCATTTCATGTTACAAATGAGTAAAATGAATGAAAGAGTAAATAACTTTACCCAGTGCCTCAAGATTTATGAGTGGTAGCTGAGAAACCCATGGGAATCTTCTTTCAGGGCTCATGTTCATAACCACTATAAAACAATTACATATTTCACATGTGTCTCCTCAGAAATTCACTGGGGTGTCTGAAAAAGATTTCGAGAGATGTTGTTGCTTGATCTGGTCTTGAAGAATAAATTCCAAACCAAGAGGGGAACTTTAACATAATTCCCATTCTGAGAACTAAGATAAATGATGGGAAATAAGAGACCTGTAATATGAGGATAAAGGAGTCATGCTGTCCCCTAGTGAGTGAGCTCAGCGTGGGGGTTGCTAATGATGAGGGTTACCATAGCGCAGGAGAAGGTACAGAAGAAGGCTGCCTCACTGCATGGCCAGGAACCTGCAACTGGAAAGAGAACACAGAAAAATGACAGTTTTCTGGAATATCTAGTCAGGTACTCTAGTTGTTTAATTATTTTAAGATAGATTTTTAAATATATATTTTTTATTTGTCTTTTTTAAATGTGCATGAGTATATTACCTGCATGTATGTAAGTGCACCTGTATCAAGCAATGCCTGTGGAGGTCAGAAGAGGGAATTGGATTCCCTGGAACTGGAGTTAAGGATGATTGTTAGTCATATGTGGGTACTGGGAACTGAACCTGGGCCCTCTGCAAGAGCAATCAGTGCTCTTAACTGCTGAGCCATCTCTCCACTTCAAGATGGATCTTTTTTTATGTCTTTGTGTGTATGTGTATCTGTCTGTCTATCTGTGTCTATATCTGTGTGTCTACCCCATGCGTGTAGGTGCCTGTGGAAGCCAGAAGAGGGCATCGTATCCCCTGACGTAGGTGTTACAAGGGGTTATAAATCTGGACGTGAGTGCTGGAACTTCTGGAAGAACAGGAAGTGCTCTTAACATCTCTCCAGCCTGTTTGTTTAATTTTTGAAATAGAGTCTTGCTATGTAGACCAGGCTGGCCATAAGCTGCTGCTCCTCGTGTCATAACCTTCTGACTGCTGTACACCCGGTTTATACCACTACCCTCAGCAACTCATCTGGCCTTCTTCACCCTTAGATTTGTGAGCTAGGGAAGTACCTCATTGTTTTCAAATGAGAAAAGCCAGGCATTTTCATTAAAAAAAAAAAATTAAAAGATCTAGTGTTGAGCTGTCTACAGTACACGAATGATTTCCTTCAAAGCACAGACATTCTGGTTTGGATAGAGATCTGTTTGAAAAGTACGTGGTTGAATAAGAAATGCCAAAGTGGGATGAACAGCACCTCAGTGACTTAAGACAAGACTGGAGAAATGATTTGAATTCTTGGTCAAAGATAATTAATATTCATAGGCCTGAGCTTACTGTTTGTTTCTTGTTTCCATTTAGCAAATATTTATGGAGGTCCCTATGCATCCGATACTGTTTTAGATGCTCAAAGACCTTCTAAAGAAATATTGTATGCAATTCAGTCTCTCTTTCCTCAGGGAGTAGCACCCCCAACCCCTTTTCTTAACCAAAATATAAAAGCAGCAGGTGAGTCTGCACTCGTGAGCAATAAAACCCCAGGACAGGAAGACATCCATTTTGGAATGGATTGTCATGGAGAAGGGAAACCTTAGGTGAACTTGGATGGATTAGTCTCCTGGGATGTGAGAAGACACAAAAATGAATTATTTTCTGTAATAACAGTAATCTCTATTTCTTCACAGCCAGGAAGACTCAAATGTTAATTGTACATTGCACTGGAAAAATTAAACAGTGAATATAAAACCACACAAACATGAGCACAACTAAATCCCTTTGTTTAACCATTTGTCTCTTGGTAAGTCTCCTTATAAAGAATTGTTATGAGAAAACTGGGGGCAGGAACTGGCTTCTGTAAACAGCAAAATAAACTCTCTGAGGTGTGAAAATGAAATTTCCTTCGTGCTCTGCTCAGAGATAGTGATGGACCTAGTCACAGCAGGGGCACTCCCTGGGAGGTGGCCAAAGCGCCTCAGAACTCTCCCAGGAAGAACTTGAAAAGAGCTGATAAATGTTGGGGGAAGGGGTATTAATTTGAATATTCAACCTTATATAGATTATTAATTTGGTACTGTTTCATAAATAATCATTATCTTTGGTGCTGGGAAGATTGCTCAGTTGATATTTGCAAGCAAGAGGACCAGAATTTGATTTCCAGACCGGTAAATTGTCCTTTTGTAATCCTAGCACTAGGTAGGCAAAGATAAATGGATCCCTGGGGTTCACTCTCCAGCCAGCCTTTCCTAACTGGTGAGCCCCAGCTCCCAGTGCGAGACCCTATCCCAAGAAATGAGTAGATAGTTCCTAAGAAGCAATACCTGAAGTTGACTTCTGTCTTCCACACATGAGCACGCACACAGGCACTACGTAGAACAATCACCGTCCATTCTGAAAGTAATGTCCTTTCATTGAAAAGTAAGCATAAATATGATATATTATATTATAAACATAATACACATATAACCATAAATATAATATACATAAGGTATGTATATTAAAGTATATCTATAAAAGCATATATGTGAATATGTATAAATATACACATACATATATTCAAATTGTTTCATGAATTAAAAAGGGACAATGCACTGATGAATCTAACAGTATTCCACTGTCACTGGTCACAACATAATGGAAACTTGTTCCCAGCCAGTGTCCTCTCTTCTTGCACATCTGCCTTGCTGAGGGTTCTGTGGTGAACCTCTGTGGATCTGACCATGAAGGAAATCAGAAATCCCAAGAGGAGATTGTGGCTGGACTTCTGTGAGGTGCATTTCTGCCTTTGTCTAACAAGGGGTTATCTTTCAGCCTGGAAGCCCTTGGGCAATTCTATACAGTTAGGTCACTGGTCATCATCATGATTCCAACAAAATTAATGAAATGCCTAATTAGATGCAGAACATTATGCTATCGTTGCAGTCTGTGAAGGAGGGAAAACGTGGCCCTGTCTACTTAAGAGGATTATGGCCTCAAGGAAATACAAACAGACCTCAATTTCCTTTTTCCTCACTTGAGCGAATATATCTTGCACTGTTCTATCAAATCAGAAAGGCTGTGTTAGGGAGAATAAGCTCCTTTTAATATGTATGCAGAACACAGCCTCAAGAGATAGGACAGGGGCAAGAGTCACCTTTTCCAAGGAGGGCACAGTAAGTGTCCTCAAAAGAAACAGGCTTGCAGAGAGATTGCAGCCCCCTCCTTCCCAGGCTTAACTTCAAAGTCCCACCAGCCACAAATACACTCCAGAATACAATCTTCCAAAGACAGAAAATTAATAGTTGCAAGCTCTCCTAAAAGGATGTTTTATTTTACTTACCTAAATTACTATTATTTTCATTGCAAAATCGTGGCCCTTCACATGAGCTCACTTAATGTCGTCATGCTTTTTGTACCTGAAGAGAGAGGTGCCAGGTGCCTGAAGAACCTTATCTGATGGATAGGAATGTAAACTTTAATGCTTTTCTGGAGGCAAGCCTCTCATTTCAGTAAGAATTGAACTACATGGTGTTTTTATCTGAGTAATGTGCGGCAAAGGGCCACTGATGGTGGATGAAAGAATTAAAACATTTCCTATAATAAACACTGTTGATATCTACAAGGACTATTTTCCCTTAGTTGCTTTGATTAATAATTTGTGGACACTTGTTTAAGTGTTCTGCTCAGTTATTCTGCTTTTCCTCACCTAGCTGTCAGTTTTCTGATGTTAGATACCTACAGTCTATGGTATGTTTAGAAATTGGGACTAAATTTGCTCAGCAGGAGGAGCACTGTATTAGAGCAAAGCCAGCCACCCAGAACCTCCTGTAAGTTATCGGTATAATTGGGCAAGGCCAGGTGATTTTCTAGAAGGCACCCAGGCCAAAGCACCCTCAAAATCAACTTGTAGACATTGTATTATTTTACAGAATTTTGGAGCTGGTTTCTTTCTGCTTGGGCCATGATTGGAGTTGTCTTATGTGCTGCCAGGACTTCCACTTTAGCTTTATTCTCAATTCGCCTTTCCTCTGGAACTTTGCATCTTTCTTTTTCTTCCTTTGATTGGGTGAGGTCAGCCTATATTGCTTGCTTTTGTATCTCGGCTCTACACTTTGTTCCTCCTCAATTTGGGGCTCTGAAAGCCTTCAATTTTGTAACTTTAAAAGCCTTCCATCTTGTAACTCAGGAAAAATGCCGTGCTCTTGGGGTAGAAAGGTTGTTGTGGCCTCTGCTGGATGGTCAGACACCTGCCACAAGTATCAGATGGGCAGGTTGGGCTGTTGCCTTTGAACCCTGGCAGCAGTACTTCTCAGAAAACTGGACACGTCATTCAGTGTCAGCCGTCAGAACAGAAAGAAGGCAGAATAAAATGTACTCTGGGGGACATATTCTAAAAAAAAAATTAGGAAACATCTGAATTTTATGTGAAGGTATGTGATACAAATTGCCTGATTATCATAAAAGATGAATGTGACAAAAATCATTACATGGGACCAACATCTGGCTGCTCATATATTATAGAATTAATGAGATTTAAAGGCCCTTTTGATAAAAAAAAAAAATC
This sequence comes from Eospalax fontanierii, assembly GCA_035773235.1. NCBI lineage: Eukaryota > Metazoa > Chordata > Mammalia > Rodentia > Spalacidae > Eospalax > Eospalax fontanierii. Next base: position 49,294,480 of record CM069534.1, read on the forward strand.
CCCCCTAGTGGCCTGCCAACACATCTGAAAATTTAAATTTTGATGTCCAGAAGGCCTCTGCTCAAATGCTACCAACTTTTCTGGGAGGTACACATACAAATTAATCACCACCAATCTATTAGATGCCTTAAGTGATTCTGTGTCCTAGCAGGACAGGCTCTGAAAATATAAAACATGGCAAAAAAAATATATATATGTTTAAACCCAGAGAGAATGGTGACTGTTTCAGAGCTCTGCTATCCAGGAGGAGGAACACTGATGACTCTGCAGCTCATTGAACTTTAATAAAATAAACAACTGAACTCCTCAGGCATGCTGACCACACTTCAAGTGCTCAGCCTCCACATGTGGTCAGCAGCTGCCTTATCACACAGTGCACACATTGTTAAAAACTTCGTTGTACAGCCATAGTCTACATGGACTATTAATATGTCTACATTGTGCTTAGAATCCAGAAAACAGCCAAGAAACTACAGGAAAAGCCACAGGTGAGGGGGAATGCTGAAGGAGGACGCCAAGGAGATGGAAGGTGAAGATCACCTGGTTTACTGTATTTAGGGTCATTTCCTTAATTCTATTATGAAAAGGTAAAATTTCCCCCAAATTGTGCCTGGAATCAAATTCTGAGTCTGTCAAATACCAGCTGGGTACATATGGACAAATCACTTAACTCTTCTTAATCTTTCTTCATTCATAAAATAGAGACAGTGATTCCCATTTGACCACTGTCAGGAGACTGAAAGATGATTACTCCATGTAGGCCTAGTGTATGGTAGGTACGTGGCATACTGGAGCTAGGATCTCATAAAGCCTATTACCCTGCCTTGGACCAATGACTAGGACTACTACATCTGTTTGTCTGTGCTGTGCTCAGCACATAAAAGACATTGCACAAATAGCTGTTGAATTTAATTGAACTGGAGTACTCTAACCTTTCTTTCCTACACTCCCATTTTCATTATGAATGAAGACCCAGCAAAAGATGCTGTGCAAACTCTGATGTTATTAGCATCCAAGGAATAATTAACATGAAATAGGATCAGAAGACAACAATCCCTTAGAAGCTAATCCTTTTAAGTTAATGGAATTGAAATATTATAATTCATGAAATAGCACTTAAATAATACTGCTTGGGCAGTTACGGCTTGTTATTTATATTTGTTGAATTTTTAAAATTATACCCTTCACAGAATTGCTTGAGGGTGTGAGTACAAAGAATTAATACATTAATTATCATAAATGAATCATTAAACAGCAACAGTCATAAACAGCTTAAGCTAATGTCTTTTAAAAATGATATCAAACAATCCAATGGCCTTAATGATCCTCTACTGGGAAAAGCGGGCTGAAAGAACAGCTGATTGGAGACACATTGCTGTAAAAGTGCCTCACCTGTGTCTATCTAGTCCTTCCACTTCCTTCATATTAAAACCACTGGGGAGAGAGGACCTCACACTGGGCAGACCTTGATAAGCATCTCAGTCTTTCTTTGCCTGAACTAATCTACTCTTAGACATTGATGATCAGCCTCTGGGTTTCACTTTCTATTTTTCCAAGTGTGATATTTGAAACATTCCAATGAGACATTTTCAAATTTGGCTTCAATGAGTCCAAAGACACAGAGGGGCTTGAAGAGCAAAAGAAGAGGAAAATCTGAGCATACATTGACCTGCTTCACTCCGTTCCAGCCACAACACCTGCCTCTCAATTCTGCTAAGCCAGCATAGCCCAACCCATCCTGACTTTCACCTGTTTAGTTGATTCGCTTTGATTGGGTTTTTGAAAAAGACTCCAACAATTTAAATATATATATTTTTACAAATTACCAAATTAGATAATTTTCGATGTCCTATTCACTTGTGGCTAGTAGCTGTCAGTCTTGATTGGCAGCTCATATACCTACACAGTCACTTTGGATTAATCTTCAGGAGACCTTGACACGCCCCCCCCCCCCAAATCTCTGTCAGGGATCCTAGCTTGTGGACAGAGAGAGCCACTGCTCAGTACAATGGCACAAACCTCTACTTAAAGAGAGATGAGCACTGCATCTTCTGTCTACAGAAGATAAAATTTTGCCCAGAGATCTCTGTTGATAGAGATCCATTTATTTTATTTTTTTGTTCCTGTATAAATCAACTTTCATATCTTGACGCTCACAAAGAAAGTGAAAGTCATGGCCAGACCTTCCAAATCATTTCTCTTTATTATTTATCTTCACCAATTTCCACCTGTTGTCAAGAAGAGCTGTTGCTCTATTTTAGGAAATCAAAGTGCCTATATGTAAATGTTGAGATTGACCACACATTAGAGTACATTTTGTATGTGACTTTTTCATGACAACACTGAGTCTATTATCATGCCTTGCACATGGTAGCTCACAATGATTAATGTTGCAGTTCAAACCCAAACGTAATTTATTAATCTCCCATGAAATGTGTTGCTATTCAGCTGGTACTGCACTATACCCTGGACCGATGCTTGCTATCATTGTAGGACCAAGGTCACTTTACTTGTTCAGCATTCTTGAGCCTTTTCTGTAGCATTTTCATGTTCCGGTTGGACTGCCACAATGTTGCTAAACAAGTAACTAACTGGTGACTAAGGGCATGAGATACATCTTCTGTTCTGAACAGCAGGCAGTGGTGTGGGTGACTGGGTTCTGGGTAACAGAATCTGCTCACTTCATGTCTTCCCTCTGTCTTCCCTCTCTCCCTTCTGAAAAGTCAAGGAAGCAGAAAAATGGAGAAAATACAATCATAAATATCTCCCACCCCACATACCTTCATCTAGCATAACTCAATTTTTAAAAATTTCTCCAAGAGAAAAAGCTACCTACATAGCTTCCCGCCTTTTCAACTCACTATGAGAATTCCCAAGCGTCACAACATAGAATCACCTGGAGAGATTTCAATGGCCGTTGCCCAAGTTTCATTCATGTTAATGAATGAGAAGTCTGGGGGGACATCTATTACTACTCTTCCAGTTTCCCAGACTATCCTCACTAAAAGCAGATTGCACAAACCACCCCTTAAAAACCACCAGTCCTGCAGGTGGGCCTTCTCAGAGCACTGTTAACCCTTGTTTCTTGAAGCTATGTTCCCGGAACACACTACCCTGAGTCACAAAGTGATGCCTGCTCTGCGACAGGTCCTCCCTCCCTTGTCAGATGCAGGGCCCTTTACAAACACCAACCTGCATAACTTAGACTCCAATACTTCACCTCTCCTGCAGCTTGAATCCTGTGGTTGCTGCTCTGATTCCCACAGGTCAGCTCACACCCCTCAGTGACTAATAATAAAGGCCAATCTGGGTTGTGGAGGTTGGTTTCTTCCTTTTTCTAGTTGTGCTTCTTTCCATCCTTATTCCTAACAATCACAACTGGACAGTTTGGAGAGCACTGCCCTCTCGGCTACTCTAGGGGTAGCTACCATGCTACACTTGATGCCCAATTTCTACTGTGGTGTTTTTAATTCCTAGCCCTTTCCTAGAGTTTCTAGGTCCATGTTGATATGTGCTCTACTTTTGATGCCTACTGTTCTCATAATAACCTTTGGCATATTAATCATGGGTCTTGTAAATCCTCTATCTTATGACCTCAGCACCACTCTCCTTTCCTAGTCTGCTTTCGGTTCTGATGATTGTCTAGTCTTTTCAGACTGGGTGTGTTTTGTTTGCTTTCGACATACCTCTCAAGGCTTTGTTGAAAGTTGGGTTGTATGAGTTGAAGTTAATTCCTGTATCTGGTTAGAAATTGGATTCTCCTGTGATCTGAATGCTTATCCCTTCTCTTCCCACTTCCTGGGTTGAAACCTAATCTCTAACAGTTTTGAGAAACGAATCCTCTATGAGATGATTTGATCATGAGAACTCTGCCCTATTGATGTGATTAGTGTCCTTATAAAGAAGCCCAAGACATCTCACTTGTCTATTCTTACATGTTCAACGATAGTGAGAAAGCAGTCTTTGCAGGATACAGCTTTTTGCACTATGAACAGAAAAAGTGTATTGTTCATAAATTTTTCAAAAGTAGTTTGTTTTAGTCACACAAAAGAGCTAAGGTAGGTTGTGTTTAGTTCTTTCTGTGAGCGCTTTTCAGGATCTGTCTGTGTCTTGCAGCACCATCCATGTTATTCATTGTAATCCTGGAGCCCTGTGGTGCCACACCTGGGCAGGTTGTTCCGTATTGTATAAGAAAACAAGCTGAACATAGGCCAGGGGAGGAAGACAATAAGCAGCATTCCTCCACGGGGTGTGCTTCAGCTCTTGCTTCCATGTTCCTGCCCTGAGTTCCTACCTTGGGCTCCTTTAATGATGAACTGCGACCTAGGAGACATAAGCCGAATAAACCCTTTGCTCCCTAAGTTGGTATTAGTCAGAGTGTTTTGTCACAATAATTGAAAGCAGACTAGAACACTAGGACAGCTCAGAGAATTAAAGAAAACATGTTTAGAAAAGGGATATGAAGAAGAAAAGGAGAGATCACGCTTTTCTGAAAAATCCAGAAAATTTGGCAGACTTGCAGAAAGCTATACGTCTGTGGCCAGGTTTAGAAGCACCGAATTAGGAGGCAGGATTCCAGGCTGGAAAAGTTCACTATCTCATTAATACACTAGGTATTCTGTCCATCCATTTAGCATGACTTCAGGTAAACCTTAAGGTTTCTAGGGGTGGTCCTATGACCAGGTGAAACTGGAAAGCTGAGTCTTCCCACAGGTAGTCTTGATTTTATAGTTAGTCTTTGGGGGCTTTTTGCTACTCTAATAATCTGGACTAATGACTTTTAATTAACCCCAGCAAAACCATATATTTGCTCTTGGGTCTGATGAATGGGATATCTCCTTGGCAACCTCAGTTTGCTACTCCACCGAAAAAGATAGTGAATGAATGTGGTTATGCTTGAGAAGTCACATGACGAAGCACTGCTAGCAGTCCACCTGTCCATCTTCTTTGGGCAGGGTGGAGATTGGGAAGGACCGGTGACCTTGAATGAATGGGATACTAAGGATGAAAAAGCCAGATAGTCTATTGAGATAATGGTGGAACAGAAGTTGAATTTGTACTTCCCCAATGAAGTTGGAGAAACCATTTTGAACAAATTATGGATGTGGACTGACAGGAGAATACACTGGATCAAAACAGGATTCCAGAGTCAGTTACATCAGCAAAGAGTGAGGACACAGACAGCGCCAAGTTGAGGGGACAGAGAGATCCGTTGACAGAGTTCTGGGGGACAGATGATTCTCAGAGACAGCTAGGGAACTAGTGTCCTCCCAGTTTGGGCCCATGCTTAAAACTTTAAGAGTCAGTCTATTTGTTCGGGTGATTGTGATACTGACATACTAATAAACCATTCCGAGTCCATCTCCACAGCTGCCCAGCAAGACTCCCTGCACGCACTCCCTGGATTTCTGTTTCTTGTTTGGTTTTGACTACTGGGAATATATCATTTGCTTTGTAGTATTCTGAGATGCAAATTTAAAATAATATTCACTTATGCTAATGAGGTATTTTTAGCTATTTGTTACATGGAGGATTTTCCAGTTAATCATTCCATATACTGTTAGAACTCAATTCTAGTACATTTTTCATGTAAATATTTGGTAAGCTGCTGAGACTTCTGGCTCCTGAACCTCACTGGCATGGTTGTTTGAATCCTTGGATCAAACAAATCATGGAGCTCCTGTCAGAACAACAGTGGTATAGAATTTCCAGCAGACTCACTGACCACGGTGGACATGTCTGCCCCAGCTTCTCCTGTACGCCACGCTGAGAAGGCTTCTCTTGAGCATCAGAGCTCTTGCTTCTGGGTTTCTATGGGGTGATTTCTGTTCCAATTGTCAAGCTCACCTTGGTAATACTGGACTATCTATACTCTGACTGACCCAGACTAGTTTTACCCACCTCTCACTCCATTTTCTTACTTATCCCAAGACTCCAGGTTATGACTTTTCCTCCAGAGATGGGATTTCACAAATCCTGCCTCTTTCTTGGCATATGCTTTGCTCTTTTTAATGTAGAGCTTTGGTCCAGGGACATATTGAAGTTAAATCTGTGCTATTATCTTGAAGAACTATGGAACACTCAAATGGTCAGTCCCTGAACTCAGTTTACCTGGATGCCTAAGGCACTGTGGGAGGAGAGAAGTTATCTGTGAAGAAGAATTAAAGGATTTTTTTTCAAGTATTCTAGTTTATTGACTCACTGACATTAGTGACTGAAGGTGCTATTCTAGTCTGCTTCCCCATTGTTGTGACAAAACTCTGACCAATTCCAACTTAGGGAGGAATGGGTTTATTTGACTTAGATCTCCCAGGTCACAGTTCATCACTGTGCGCATTTTCACCATTGGCCTCTCAGGGTGCCAAGCCTCAGATGCTCAAGGCAGGAATCTGGAGGCAGAAGCCAGAGCACAGGCCATGGGGGAATAATGCTTACTGGCTTGCTCCCCTAGCCCATGCTTTGTTACACAATGCAGAAAATCTGCCCAGAGGTGCCCACTTTGGACTGGACGGTCCCACATCACTCATCAAGAAAATACTCCACAGATGTGGCTACAGGCCAGTCCAATGAAGAAAATTCTCCAAAGGAGGTTCCCTCAACCCAGGTGTGTCAAGTTGACACTAAAGCTATCCAACACAACTGGCCCCCTTTCAGCTTCACACACAAAACACATCACTATTAAACCACAAACTTTCTATTTCTTGTGCCAAGACGTGATGTTAACATTAATATCACAACATAAGACAGTACAATCTTAAAAGCCTCACAGTCCTTAAAAAATCCAGACACTTAAAAGTTCACACTCTTTTAAAAGTCTCTTAACTGTGGGTTCCTGTAAAATCCAAAACAAGTACAGTCTAATTTCAAAGGGAAGAATCTGACAGACCTAAATAAAACCCAAGTCCAGCAAAGTACCTCAAGGATGGACATCTGGGATTCAATCACAATCTTCTGGGCTCCAAAGGATTTTGGCAGCTCCACTTTTCTGGCTCTGACATCCAAAGCACACACAGCTCATCTCCTAGGCCCAGGCTGGCACCATTCCACACCTGCTGCTGTCCTTGGTAGTCATCCCATGGTCCTGGCATCTCCAAAAAGCTGGGGTCTCCATCAAAACTGAGTCTCTGCACCTTCACCAATGGCCTCTCAGGGCGCCCAGCCTCAGATGCTCTCTGTGACCCCTTCATGCTTTCAGCATAGAACCATGCCGGAGATTCTTACACATCACCAAGCTCTGCTTTCTGCTTGAGATGGAGACTCAGGACCCCTCTGGCCCACAGCTTCTGTGTGCTGACCCTGAGGAAATACTTCCCAGAAACTTTCACCACAGCAATGCTGGTCTCTTGTCACAGCTGATTTTTCAGCTCGAGCTAACCAGCATCCATTGTCCCAGTTATAAAAAAGGTTTTACTTCAGGTTCTGGTCTCTACTTAATTACAGCTGATTCTTTAGCCCCAACCAACCAGAACCCACAGATTTTTAATTCAAAATATCATACAAACAGCTTTGCTTACCTTTGAAGTTTCACAGGTCAGGCCTCTGTCATCTATAACACTTTTAGTATAACTGTTCCAAATTCCACAACAACAAACCCTTCCACCATCCTCCCCCAAACATCATGATCAGGTCTGTCACAGCAATAACCCATGATCCTGGTACCAATTTCTATTCTAATTTGCTTTAATTGCTGTGAGAAAACACTGACCAATACAAACTCAGGGAAGAAAGGATTTACTCAGCTTACATCTTCCAGGTCACAGATCATCACCAAGGGAGCCCAAGGTAGGAACTCAGGGCAGGAACTTGGAGGCAGAAGCTGAAACCCAGGCCAGGGAGAAACACTGCTTACTGGCTTGCTCCTCATTGGCCCATGCTCAGCCTGCTTTCTTATACAGAACAACCTGCCCAGGGGTGGCAACGCCCATTGTAGACCAGACCCTCCCACATCACTCAAGAAAATACCCTACAGACCTGGGCACAGACCAGTCCAATGGAGGCAATTCCCCAGTTAAGGCTCCCTCAACCCAGGTGTATCAAGTTGACATTAAGGCTAGCAACAGAGATGGAGTGGAAGGGCACAACTCTCCCAAAAAGAAACTTTATGTGCTTGATGGAGTGCTGTACCCTTATATCTGAGTGTTTTAAAACACTACTTTGTTTTTTAACTATTTTCACTTTCCTGGGATAAAAATATCAAAACCTTAATTTCTGGGCTTTAGGTCAAACTTCCTTAACATATGGTGTGTGTGTGTGTATATGTGTGTGTGTGTGTGTTCAGGGTGGTGATTGCTGCCTCCAATCATCAAACAATCTTTTTGAATTTAGTCTATGTGGTGAAGCTAAAACATATGAGGTTGGCTAATTCAATTATAAATCAAACTATGAAGTGATAACAATTGGCTGTAAGTTCCTGAGGTCCCAGCGTGACCACGTTTCCCTTTGGAAGGGCTTAACTACAACAGCTTTTAAAAACCCTATAACTCTTAAACACCTAAGTACACTTGTGTGTGTAAACATGGCTAAGCGGCCCACGATAAGCGTGAAGGCAACCCTTTGGTTAGAAAAAGAGAATGTTCAAACTCAGTGCAATACCCTATATACACCATATGCCAATCTTCCGAATTGACTAGACTTTTTAATGCACTCTGAAACTAAACTGAGTTAGAAACAAAGTACTCAGGACTACAGGGAGACCATATTTTTCGACCAGTGACTGACTTCCTGGAATAATGAAGTTTGTCTGACATGGTATTAGTTACTTTTACTCTTGCTGTGGTAAAATACCCTGACAAAGGTAACTTAAAGACAAAGGTGTTTGTTTTGACTCACAGTCTGAGGTCGTAGTCTATCATGGCAGGGAGGAGGTAAGTCATTGTAGAAGGAGCATCTGCCGTCAGGAAACAGAAAGATGGATGCTCCTTTTCTCCTTTTTCCCCTCAGTCCCTGGAATCATTCCACTTGTTACTGAGGTGGGTCCTCCAACTTTAGTTAACTTCATCTAAATAATCCCTCACAGGCGTGGGGAGAGGCTTCTTTCAAAGGTAATTCTAGATCCTGTCAAGTTGGCAATCCTTGCTCACCATCGTATATGGATAACCTCAGTTCTGAGGCAGAAATTTTAAGGTTTCATCATTAGGACACACACTCAGACTTTTTGGCCCCCTTTCTGAGACTTAAGCGGTTTCTCTGTGTGTTGTTTTCAGTGGGATTACATCCAGCTGCTCTATTCTCTTTATCCTACTGTCTAATTCTTAGCTATCATTTTAGCATATGACCGCCAGTTATTCATCATTGTTGAAAATCTTGTTCTTAATGCCTATCTCCCCTTCCAGGCTCTGGGTTCCCAGAGAGCAAAACTATTGTAGTCTAGTACACTCTTCTGTTAACTCAGAACTCAGGACACATCGAATTGTTCGTGTTTATTATGTGAGTACACGAGTTATACTTGTATAGCTCAGTTAATTTTCTGATGGGGAATCACTGATATCAAAGACTGAGACAATTACAGAGTCCCAGAAGTCCCTCATGTTTTCTTCCAATTTTATCCACTGTCCCTGACTTCTAATATCATACATTCGTTTTGCCTGACTTTAGAGCTTTATATAAGTGGAATAATAACAGTTACATTATTTTCTGTTTGTTTCTTGCATAAAGCTTATATTTTTAAGATTTGTCCAAGTATTTGGGGGTATATGCCATTATAATTACATTTCTAGCTTTACAATATTTTACTATATAAATATCCCACAATTTATCTAGTCCAGTGTTGTAGGACATTTAGGCTTCCAGTCTGAGACTGTTATGAGTAGTTTTGACACACGCATTCTTATGCATGTTGCTAAGAGATAAGGTTAGGCACATTAAATTTTTAAAGAGTTTATTTGAGCAAACAGTAATGTATGAATCAGGAAGCACCAGAACCCCACAGAGGAGATTTGGAGGAACTTTTTATAGTGTGCTCACCAAAGTAACACAAAGGTAATATATGCGAGTGGTTAAAGGGCACAGTCCCAAATAAGAGGCTTCCTTGGTGGTTTCTGATTGGGTAATTGTAAATTTCATTTTGCTGTTTACCTTCAGTTTGCTTCAGTAGGACACCCAGGTTGTAGAGGCCATCTTAGTCAAAGGGCTTCCCATTTAAAACAAAACAAAACCATGTACTTTAGTACACAGAGATTTCACTGCTAAGACAAAAATGGATGGATTAGGGGCCGGAGACATGTCTCAATAATTAAGAGTGCTTATTGGTCTTCCAGAGGACTGGGGTTTAATTTACAGCCCCCACATGGAAGCTGACAAACAACCTTAACTCCAGGAGATCCAATGCCTTCTTCTGGCTTCTGTGGGCACCACACACGTGGCATACAAGCATATGCAGACAAAACACTTATGCACATAAAATACAAATAAATAAATATTTTGAAAAGATTGACAGATTGTAGGTGTGATGATTGGCGCTAATTGTCAACTTGACAATCTAGAATCATCTGGGTGATGATGGATGTCTGAACATGTCAGCTGGGGCTTATCATGGTTGTGTTAAGTGAGTGGGAAGGCACCATTCCTTGACTGAGTCATGGTCTGTGTAAGTGGAGCTGAACAGAAAACACGCATTCATCCATCTCTGTTCTCCCTGTGAATGTGATGTGACCTGTTGCTTCCAGCTCCTGCTGCCTTGGCGTCTCTGCCACGTTGGGTTGTACTTGAACTGTGAGCTAAAATAAACCCTTCTCCCTTAAGGTGTTTTTGTTAGAGGCTTTTATCACAGCAAGAAAAGAAACTAAGACAATAGATTTCATATATTTTTAGCTTTCATAGAAGTCACCAATTTTCCAGAAATGTTACATCCATTTTAACTTCCAGCAACAAAGTATGAAAGTCCAACAAATGTGTTTTGAGTATATTAATAACTAAAGGAGTTCCTCCTCATGATTGGCTCTTAAAAGGGACAGTGTTTCTTGCTACCCTGAAAAAAAAATTCCTATTACTTCATTCTTCTTAATTTTCTTCTTTTATCTGTTAATGATAACTTAAACTGGGGCTAAATAGGAATACTCATAAACGTTTCCTCAGAGTAAATTCCCAAATCATTCAACAAAAGCTATAATGTGGATGTTTCCTTTCCTGTCTCTATACTGTAGCTACTGATTACCATTCTGGGAACAACTAACTTCTCTGTAACAGCATTTGTGAATAATTCTGAGAATATATTTAATTTTTCAAACACATGTGTGGATAATTAGGTATCTTTCTTTGTGGGATTATTTAGATTCTCCTCTTTCTGCAAACATATGGTAATCAGAAGTAATTGTGAACTCAAGCAATGGAGAGCAATTAAAGTACAGTTGCTGTTTGCTATGTGAGTCAATCGTGTAAATAACCCTCTGTGATTGTCTCTAAGGCACATTCCATGATCTGGTCTGAGCATCTTCTACTCTCCACAGAGAAGAATACAGTGACAAGGAAAAACTATGTGTCCCTAAAAGGGGAGGTGAATCTCCACTGCTCTCTAAGACTGCTATTTAACTGGCTTTCCCAGCCTGAATGATTATATAATTTACTGGGGGGCAGATTATATTTTAATATAGGATTCAAGAAAAGATGGACCTTGGCCATGCTAGTGTATTTTCACTTACTCACAAAGTCTCTTTTGTGGCATATATCAGGAGAATCAATGAAAAGCCTCCTGGGTTGTCCCTACACTGGGATTTACCAAGCAGTTGTTTCTGCTACTGGTAGGTGAATAGCCTTTCCTCAAATCACCACAGCTCTGTAGCTTAGATCCACAACCTTGCCTGAAAAACCTGGTGAATGTCTGGAGTAATGAAGCTTAGTGGTTTAGTTTCAAAGACTAGCAAAAATTTAGGGCTATGCAAAGCTGTTAAGTCTATGGGCTTTGTGCTAACCTTTACTGCCTAGAAACTGTAGGTCCAAGAAGGGTTGAGGGACTTTTGCTTGATGACACCATTATGGCAAGATGCTCCATTTCTGAACTGTGGTCTTGTTCTCTAATATATAGCTCTGTAAATGGGAGCATGCAGTCTGAACTAACAGGCTGAAGTTTTGTTGCCTTTAAATTGGATCTTTGTGGACTAAAGGAATTTGATTTTACTGGTACTTTAAAGGATACCAGGATGAGAACAGATACAAGATTTCTGTCTCTTGATCCATGTTTTAATCTCATACGGCATCAACATATCATAAAGTGCTCTTGATGGCTGCTGGCTCTGTACCTGTCACCTTTTCTACTTTTCTACTCCAAGCCTGGGCCAGCCAAGAGGACTCTGGGAACCACAGTCAGGGCCCCTTGAATTAAGGCTTCCAGATTAAGGGCCAACATTAAAAACTTTTAGTCTCCAAGGAAGGCATTGGGATACTAGTAAATTTAAAGGTTATTTTCGCCCTTAAGGCACAAAGTTAGCCTAAACAAAGTGTCAAGGAGAAAAAAAAAATTCCTGTACTTTCTTACTTTTTGAAAACAAGGATCTAAAAATGAAGCCAACAAGAGATTAATGTAGAAAGCTACATATTTTATAATTAACATTCTATACACATAGGCATTCATATACAAATAAGTACAATTTAAAGAAGCATTTAGACCCTGGAGGTTATATTCCCTTCTTGACAAAAGAAAGTTTGGGCTTCAAAGAATAATGAACTGGGGAAGTGACTGAGAGGCAGCTGCGGGACCTAAGGAGATCACAGCAGGTTCAGTGGTGACCGAGTGGGCAGCTTCCCCTGGGCATCAGCTTCCTGTTTTCCACGATCCTTCACCTTTGACAAGGAAGAGTTTACGCCCTGCTTTTAAACTGGCAAGGGTAAAATGGGGAAGATGTCTGACACTGTGGTATTGAGGTCAAAAATACAACTCTCACTTCAAAGGGTTATGGTAAGAGTTTATTCTGGAGTCAAATATGAGTGACCATGGCCTTGGAACACAGACTCAGGTCACCCCAAATTCCATATGGTAACAGTCTCATGAATTTTTATAGTAACTGAACAAAAAGAGCCATAAATCAAGGCTATGTGCAAATACACCAGTGAAGATATCAGGTAGGCATAGCAAAGCAGGGAGAAATCTCAAATATAGGCCTCAGTGTTAACTGACAGTACTCCTTAGCCTTTTGGGTTGGTGGGAATGAGGGTCTGTTTATACATTCCAAATGACTTGCCTAATTGTCACCAAAATGTTACCTCACAGAGGAGAGCAGCAATAGGCTGGTAAAGGGGATGGGGCTAAAGATTGGCTCAACCTAATTTGCCTCTGGACTTGTGACATTTCAAACTCTCCCCAATTTTTGAAGTTCTAATCAGTTACCTGCCTCACAAAACATTCAGTGTAAGGTTTAGTTCTTCCTAGGAACTAGGATTCACAGTTGCTTCTCAATTATCTTCATCTCAAAACAACCCTTTTGTCATAGTGGCATTTTGGGGATGGCATGTCCTGACCCTTTTAGAAGGTTGCCAGTGTAAGTTTGGAACCATAAGGGACAGCTTCTTAATTAATCTCTGCAGTACCTACCTGAGTTTAAATCTTCCTTCAAAGCAGCAACATAGAAAACTGAGGATCCTTGGACGGCGCTCCTCTAGACAACCTCATAACGAAACAGTGATGGTGCTTCGAAGCCCAGAATAGGCAGAAGGAGAAGCAGCTCTGGAAACTGAAGGCAGAATGGAAAGGTGGGGATCAGGCAGGCAGGTTCCAGAGACCCACACCTGTCGTCTGAGTGTGGAGATGGTCTACACAGGTGTCAAAGACATCCTGCTGGCTCGTTCTGTCCTTCAAAATCCACAAACACAAGTGACAGGGAGGCAGAGGCAGGTGGTTCTCTGTGAGATCGCGGCCAGGCTGGTCTACAAAGTGAGTTCCAGGCAGATTGGGACTAGGGAGACCCTGTAAAAAGGAAACAGTATAAAAGGAGAGGGAGTCCAATAAAGCTCATGACTCAGGAAAATTGGTGAGGACTGAAGACTCTTACTGTGTGAAGCAGAAGGCAATTTTGAACTAACAGAAGCAGCTGCATTCTCAGAAATTAGGTCAGACCATTGATGGGAACAGGAGATAGAAACTGGCTGGGCTAGACGGATAGAGATTTCAGTTCTCATCCATAAGCTGGAAATGTCTTAGGTTCTGTCCTGGTGGGAGGGCAAACATGACAGAAAGTCTGCTTTGTGATTTGGCTTCTTGTTATATTTCTTGCCTTTTCACACAGCATAAATGGATGCCATTGCCTAGAAATGGTACATGAGAATATGGCCAAAACTGAGACACCTGGACCCCTTGTGTGGGGCCAACTGTACCTCACCCCATTTTCTGCCCTAAGTTCTATTTAAAAATCCCTTGGCTAGCAATTCAATGGCACCCCTCTCTGGGATGTGCTTCTTGATACAGGAGCTCTGCCTTCTTTCTTTCTCTTAAGCTCCAACCTATAATCCCATAATAAAATTCCTTCCTAAAATCAACCCTCTGTTGTCCATGAAACTTATTTTTCAAGTTCATGAGACAAAGGACCCAGAAACCACTGGTGTGAGGTGGCTGTGATGGCTGTTGCTTTGACACTTAAGCTTCCTGTGCTATGCACAGCTGATGTCAGAACACTTCCAAGGATCCTTGTTTCACCCTATTTCCTATTGGTTCACTGATGGTAAAAGAGAACAGAGAAAGTAAGTACACAGGTCAATGTTCTCTTTCTTTCCTATCTTAACTCTTATCTTCTTTATAGTCCCTCTTCCCAAGTACGTATAGGCAGGAGGTAGGACCTGTTCTATTTCCTGTTCCTCCCTTTCTTCTTTACATTCACTCCCCTTTTGTTTGGAGTAGGTGGATTTCTGTTTTAGACTCTGTTTCTATCCCGTGTGTCTAGGAGCCAAGAGCTGTGAGTGTGTCTGGACTCCTTTTTAAATTTATGATTGCATAGGGTCCCAGAAGTGGGGTACCATCCAGCTGTTAGTGTAGGGACTTTTTATAGGACTTAGAGCAGAAATAAGACTGAGGCTTTATGACGGCATGCCATGATGAGATGGGTATCAGAATTGAAAGTAATTTTCATTCTAAGCAGAGCAATGCAGGCCTGTAAAGGAGAGGTCCCTGAGCATGCTGTATAACATGATCACATGATGAGCAACTTTCTCATCAGATTCCTTCTGGTGTTAGAATGAAAGAGGATGACAGAAATGTGTAGCTGATTCTCCAGTAGTGAAATGTGAGGACAGAGAATAGGCATGATTATTATTGGCTATCATTATGCACTCTTATTCTTCCACATCTCTAAAATCCAGGGAAGTGATGAAAGTGATGAGATCATTTGCATAGAATATAAAATGTGCACAGGAATTTGAATTAGCAGACCTGGGCTGAAGAATAGTCTTCATTTATTGGTCACATGACCTTGGGCAACTCCTTCAATCCTTTTGACTTGTATAGAAAATATTATGTGTCTCATAGACCTATTGAAAAAAATAATTTATGTGAGGTGTTTTGTTCTCATTGGAAAATGCATACAAATAAAAGTAAAATATTATATGAACATTTTGACTAAAGATGATTGGCACTTCACACCCTTAAGATGGCTGTAATCAAAAAGACAAATATGTGCTGATGAGGGTATAGAGAAATGGAACACTCATACACTGCTAGTAGAAATTTAATCGGCACCTTGTAAACCAGTCTGGCAGTTTCTGAAAAGGTTAAATATAGATTTACCACATGACCTAACAATTCTCCAGGCTGATACTTAAGAGAAATAAACACATATATTCACACAAAATCTTGTACAAGAATGTTTATAATAGTATTATGATAATAACTAAAAGACAGAAGCAATCTAAGTGTTCATCATTTGGATAACAAAATGTGGTTTATTCACACAGCAGAATTTTGCTTGGAAATAGAAAAGAATAAAATAGTAACACACGTTACATCACAAACTTTGAAAACATTATGTTAAGTAAAAGAAACCATTGCCAAAAGATTACATACCGTACTTGGTCTAACCAAAAGGCCAGAAAGCACTAATGACCACAGGTTGCAGGATTCAGTTTGTATAAAATGTCAGTCATGGGAGAATCTACAGAAACAGAAAGTAAGTTAGTAGTTGCTCAGGGCTGGGAGTGGGCTGGGATGAAATGAAGAGTGGTTGCTAATGGCCATTAGGTTTATTTTGGGAGTAATAAAATGTAAGAAAAGTGATTGCGGTGATGGCCACAAACCTGTGACTATATTATAAACTATTGAATGTAGTTTATATTTAAGTGGGTTTTATAAATTTATTTGACAGTACTGGGTACCAAACTCAGGTGTAGCACAGGTTATACAAGCGCTTTACTATTGAGTCACATCTCCAACCCTTATGAATTTTTTTCATGTTTTTGTTTTAATTTTCATTATCATATAGATTTGAAGTCTCATAGGCTAAGAGAGATTGGTCTTCAGTAGCAAACATCTTAGTGTCTTTTTGTCTCACTTCTCATGTGGTTGATGAGAACAGTAGGTAGAAACTGGACAGACAGCTCATAGTAGGAACCCTAAAAGCTGCAGTTTAGAAATGCCTTCCTTTTTTCTGGCCAGGGATGACAGGGGGAGCTCTGGTTTTTGTCTGCTCCTAATGAACACCCCTGCCTAAAGGCTATACTTGAGGGTGGGGACTAGAACTCCAGTCCAGATATTGACCCCTTCTGGTGAACAGTTTTGAAACCAGATCTCTAGATTTTCATAAAAACAAAACAACAAAACAGGTTATGTCTATTCCCTAATTCCAGCCTTATCTTCTAAATGATGTTAGGGTTGCCTCTTCAGAAAGGGGAATGTTATACTAAAGAATGGATTCTACTTCTAGATATGCCATTGTCTGCCCCTTAGTTGGATGAGTCCTGGACCTGGTTTAAGGGATCATGCCTCAGGAAAGCATGATCAGTCATAGGAAAGCAGGCTCACATTGACTGAGCTAAAGAGATACTGAATGTCAGGTATGGTGGTGCATGCTTTTGATTCCAGCCCTTGGGAGGCGGAGGCAGGTGGATCTCTGAGAGACTGAGGCCAGCAAGAGGTCACGGATCTCTGAATTACTCAGAAGTGTAACTTTTACTCTGAATTACTCACAAGTTACACTTTTCCTTTTCTTCTATTTCTTTTCTAAGCACGCTTTCCCTAACATTTGAACTTCCCCAGGACTTTGGTCTGACTCTTTCTCAAAATCCTCCTCCCCACTATAGCATGTGTCTGACCTCCATGCCAGCTTACCTCAAACAGAGTGGGAGCTTTTCCTTCTCACCTTCATTTTCCTCCTCCAGGCAGCGGCTGAGATTTACAACTTGCCTACCCTGGGCATAGGGGTGAATTGGGAGGCGCTCCTTATAAACACTAATGAAGTTGTCCTCAAGCTTCCAATGGACTCATTCTTAAATTATTTTATTAATGAGACTAAGGACCCCAGTTTCCCCATTATCATTCGGTAATTATGAAAGAACACCCCAAATTTGTTGGCAACATTGTGACATGTGGATAGCTACTTATATATTGGTATCTGTAGCATACTAAGGGACCTCTGAAAATCTGAATCTGGGAATATCTGAGGTTTACAAACAAATCTAATCACTGTACTATATGCACCTGTTTCTTAAACTGTGCATCACAAAACCATATAAGGTTATGTACCTACATGTAGAGTGGTCACAAAAACTTTTGTAACAGTAAATGCTTTCTGCAATCACCAAAAACTAATTTTAAATCAAATTGTGTTCTCTGGTTTCTGTTTCTGTAATAAATGTCATATCCAAAAGCAACTTGGGGAATAGTTTATTTCAGCGTATAGGTCACTGTCCATCATCCATCATCAAGAGAAGACACAGCAGGAGATCCGACAGGAACCTGGAGGCAGGAAATGAAGCAGAGACCATGGAAGAGTGCTGCTTCTGGACTTGCTTCCCCCTGGCTCAGTCTTCCAACTTTTTTACATAGCCCAGGCCCACCCACCCAGGGATGGCACTTCCCACAGTGGGCTAAGCCCTCCTTCATCAATCAGCCATCAAAAAATGCCTCACAGATGTGGCCACATGTTAGTCTGATAGAGGAAATTCCTCAACTGAGGTTCCTTCTTTCCAGGTAACTCACTTTGTGGTAATTTGACAGACAAACAAACAAACATCCCTAGGACAAATGATTAATGGATCTGAAGTGTTTCTGGCAGCCCTGTCTCATGTTTCAGAGCAGGAATTCACTGGAGCCTTGGTTTTGAATACACAACCTGTGTGCTTTGCACTAAGAATGCCACCATGCATGCAGGACTATGGAACACTGCCTGGTTCTGATCTGAGATTGTTGTATGTTGTGAATGATAGGGTTTTTACTCTACATAAAATTTTTTTTGCTTGTATTGAAACATAATGTTTAGTTATGGAAACACAAACATTTAATATTTTCCTACCACTATTTCTCTAGATACAAGTATCAGTAGACCTTCGGATAGTTGTGTGTTAGATTGCTTGAATTTAAAAACTGATGTTTGAGTTGCTATCTTGGGTTTCATTAAAAAATGTACAATGAATTTTAACTTGGAATTAGAACAATTACAATTTCTGAAAAGGCCCTGACAGTCCTAACAAGCTAGGCTCAGCCAACCATCCTTGATAAACCGATTCAAAGAGCCAAATTAATAGTGAAAAAAGATATTTATTCAGTGTACTACATTGGGAAGAGGGACAAAGAGATCTAGCCATACCCCCACCTGCAAGTCCAGCTTTGGGGATCCTGCAGGAAGGTCAAGTTTAAATAGAAGGTAAGAGATACACTTAATGAAGCAGCTTTGATCACGTTATATCCATCCATCATTGAAGTCATTGTCTCTTCCCCTGTCTCGTCTGCCCAGTGGTCTGACAAGTAGTCTGAACTGTGTGAAATCCCTTCTCGTTCCTGGAAGACAAGTTCCCTCTCTGTCTAGCACCAAGCTTAAGCCTTGTCCTCCCAGCATGAGAATTCCAATTCCAATTCCTCAGACTTGTTTCAACAGTCCAGTTAGCCAGAGTGAGGGACACAAGTATCCCTCGAGAATATTCTCATTACTCCCAGGCATGTTGATTACAACTCGAAGCCTTCTTCTGTCAGTTTGTGTTATGTGTTTATGCAAAGTGGCATTCTCAGCATTGATGATTATAAAATCAAAATATTGATCAACTCTGAAAAAAATGTTGAAGATGTTCTATGTTTCACAGCATCCAATATTCAACCAAGATTTGATTATTTATGTAAAAATAAACAAGCACATCAATCTCATTAGTATGCAAAAGTGCTTTCATCTGTTGCTGTTGTTTGTGGATTTTTTGAAACAGAGTCTCCTTGTAGCCCCACCCGCTCTGCAACTCATTATGTAGACCAAGTTGGCTACAGAAACCTACCTGTCTCTGCCCCCCAAGTGCTGGGATTCAAGGTGTGTGCCATCCTGCCTGACTGTTTTCATCTTCAATAAATGGCAAAATATATGTATACCAAAGAATTGCTTTAAAATAAATTTCTTTATGATTCATCATCAGTAAATTTTAATTTCTATATCTATTGGTAAACTTGGGAATGTGTAGAACTCTCTTAGGCAAAAAGGGGTTATGAGTGGAATAAATTTAAGTAGCAAATTCTTCCTGGAGTAGAGAAAGATCCTGGGTTCCTACCTAGGAAATATAATCAGATATCTCCAGAAGAAAGAGAAAACACATTTTGACTGTCTTCAAGACTCCGGGTGCCATGTCCCTAGAAATGGAAGCCCACCTCTTGGGAGGCGATAGTTCAGTCAGGTTTTTCTGTTTTGTTTTCTTCTTTTTTTCTTTTTGAGGTCTGCCTTTTAACCAGGTCCTGGGGTGGGTAGTGTGGGAGGATTTTCCTGCAGAATCCTAAATATGCAAAACTTTCCAGTTTTGCTGTGTCAATAACCTGGTCACAGGATCACCCTTAGAAAGGCAGGTTCACCTTTAACCATGCAAAAGAGATTGGTGAATATCTAAGGAGCTAATGAGATGGAGAACTTTTCCTGCCTGGAACGCCCCACCCTCCAGTGCTTAGGAACCAGGCCATAGACTAGGTGGTTTCCTTAAGTCTGTCCACTTTTCTGAATTCCTCAGCAAAGCACAATCCCTCCTTTTCTTCTTCTATGTCTTTTCTAACCATACTTTCTCCAACTCTCTGATCTACCCAATCTTACATTCTGTAAAGCTGCCTTCCCTTCTCTGTGGCTAGTCTGCCACTTGTCTTACCTCCATGCGTGCTCGATACTGACATGACTCTATGGTTTTTTTCTTTCTGCCCTCCATTCTCCTCCTCAGAACAGCTGGTGAGACTTACAGCTTGCCTGCCCTGGGGATTTTTCTTTAAACTCTAATAAAATTGTCCTAAAGTTTCCATTTGAGTCCATCCTTAAATTCTTTTATAAATGAGATGAAGAACCCTGAAAAAAGATCCTGTTTTCTTCTGTATCAAAACTCGTTTCTAAAACTCACCCTTCCATTGTCCATGAAATTAATTCTTTGAGCTTGCGAGATAAAAGATCTGGAGGCCACTGGTCCAGGGTGGCTTTGGTAGACATTGATTGTCCTTAACTTCCCACCCCAAGTTATACTCACCTGAGGTAAGTCCCCCTCACACGCAGAGATCCTACTTTCTCCCTGTTTCAATAGAAATAACAAACCTATACTTTCTAATGACTGAGAGTTAAGATTGCTTTTTATAGCTGGGCATGGTGTCACACATTTAATTCCATCTCAGAGGCAAAGGCAGGCAGATCTCTGTGAGATCAAGGCCAGCCTGGTTCACATTGCAAATTCCAGGCCAGTTAGGGCTATAGGGAGACCCTGTCTTAAAAAAAAAAAAATGCTTTTTGTGAAAGACTGCATTTTCCCAAATGTGTTGCAATGATATTTCCAGCCCCAAATATTCCTCCAGTTCTTTGACATGCCCTGGTAAAGAGGCAGAGTTCCCGTTCTTTGAACGTGGGTGACTTTCATGTCTGTTTTGGCCTGTGCAATATAGAAGAAATGATCCTACAGGGTTTCAGAAGGTGGATGAAAAGTAGAGGTATGTTTTCTCCCCTGCTTTCTCTTACTTTGGAGCCCAGAACTATCTGTAAGATGTCCCCCGCCCTGATGTCGCTATGTTGGAGAGATCATGTAGAGGGACCACACAGAGACAAAGAAACAAAGTTGGGATCCCCTAGAAGTTAGAAACCCCACCTGTTTGAATCCCCCTAGCCCATGTGCTAGACATGTGAGGAACAAGAATTCAGAATATTCTGTCACCAGCTATCTATCCTTTGAATGTAACTATGAAAACACCTTGAATAAAAACCATCTCCTGAACCTGGCCAACTTCCTAAACCCCAATGGCTAATGATAAAACAATTGTTTCACAGCATTAAGTTTTGGTATGGCTTGTTACGAAGCAATAGATAATTAAAATACTCCTGGTAAGTAAGCAATCCCTGCGAGGATGAGGTTGCGCATGTGCGGAAGGAAGAAGCAGCAGTTGTAGGGTGTGCCAGGGAGACCCAGGAACACCAAAGGCAACATCTCAGGGAGGAGGAATAGATCTGGTGGAACCAAGGAAGCTAACTGTGTCAAAGGTAGAGTACCCGACATGAAGAGTAGACACATGGACCCTAACAAAAAAGTCATCTGGCAACAGGATTGTCAGTGTTTATTTGGTAGCATTGCTTCCGGGGGAATTAAGGAAACAGGAATGATTTGTGGGGCTTTTCCCATGACCCGAATAATATATCTTGTAGGACCAACTCTTCCCTGTACCAAGTCACTGAGGAAGCTTTTTCCTTTAGCTCTGACAACATAGAGAAAATCTGAGAACCAGACTAGTGTAAGGACTGTGCTGATCTAAGTGGTAGCTGTTGCATTGCTGAACAATATGCTGTAAGTAAAGCTTAAACACTGGTGCCTTTTGATGGCAGCTGATGTAAATCGGGGACCTGTGATGCAGTCATCTCAGTGGGTACTGATGAAAATGCAGTTTGTGGATGTGCAAAGCTGACAAGGGGAAACAGGCCCTGAGGACTTCTAGAAGGCTTTGCCACTGTGGTCCCCCCAGACCTGACTTCGTATAACCCTCGAAGTACTTCCCTCTCACTTGGCCAAGAAAATCTCTGTTTGTAACAATGGCTGCTGTCTAGCAGCACTCTGCCCAAGACTTTGATTTTATTAAATACTGGACTCTTAGACTAAATTTCAACATATATTTTATAATAAATAGAACTGTCCATAATTTGGAGAGGGAGGATAGAATTAATATTGTCCCTAATTTTTCTGTTTTTCTTTAGTCAATAGTGACAACAACAATAACTAATGCTAGTTGTCCACATAGTAATAGACACACCGTTAAAAAGATTTTCAAAATTACATTTACTTATTTGTGTGTTTGTGTGTGTGTGTGTGTGTGTGTGGTGTGTGTGATGACGTGCTCAAGGAAATCAGAGGACAATTTGTAGGAACTGGTGGGATTCTTTCTCCCTATGGGCCTCAGGCATTGAACACAGGCTATCAGACACCATGTAAGCACTTTTCTCCTAAGCCATCTCACCATCTCTAAAGAGGGTTTTAAAATAAATATTTAATAGCATGTGTGGGTGGATCTCTTTAAAAAGTGGAGTGGTAATAGATAATAAAACTCACCTTCATAAGCTTGGTGTTCTCTGAGTTTTGACATGTAAACAGACATGTAAACGTTACACAATCAAAATATAGGACATTTCATCACTTCCCAAAGTTCACTGTGCCCTCTGTGGTCAGATTCTAGCACCGGAGCCACAGATCTGGAATTGGTTCTCAAAATCCTGCCCTTCTAGAGTGGCGTGTAAGAGGAGTCACATGACGTATAAGCCTTTGAACCTGGCTTCTTAGAGCACAGTGCTTTCTGTTGTGCTTATCCATGTTCTGATCTTAGTCATGTAGTATTTGGTGGATATTTGAGTTATGAGGCGACAATAAAGAAAGGTGATGAACATTGTGTACAGGTTTGTTGACAATTTCTTTTCATTTTTCTTGAGTATCTAGGAGCAATGTTGCCAGGTTATAGAAAAGAGAGTTTTCAATATGCACTTAAAATCCTGGCTTGGCTTGGTGGCATATGCTTGGTAATTCCAGTACACAGGAGGCTGCGGTGGGA
This sequence comes from Eospalax fontanierii, assembly GCA_035773235.1. Taxonomy (NCBI): domain Eukaryota; kingdom Metazoa; phylum Chordata; class Mammalia; order Rodentia; family Spalacidae; genus Eospalax; species Eospalax fontanierii. The sequence goes on from CM069534.1 coordinate 49,317,626, forward strand.
GGATCACGTGTTTGGGGTCAGCCTGGGTTACACAGTGAAGTTCTGTCTTTCTGTATATTCTTAATTCTCACAAGTAGTATGCTGGATAACTTTAGTTGTCAACTTGACACACCTGGATTGAGGGACCCTCATTTGGGGAGTTGCCTACATTGGACAGGCTAGTGTCCATGTCTATGGGGTATTTTCTTGATTGTTGAGTGATGTGGGAGGGCCCAGCCCACTGCGGGTGGTACCACCCCTGGGAAGGTTGTACTGCATTGTGTACAAAAGCAGGCTGAGTAGGAGGCGGGGGACCAAGCCAGTAAGCAGCCTTCCTCCATGGGCTGTGCTTCAGCTCCAGTCTCCAGGTTCCTGTCCGGAATTCCTACTTTGGCTCCCTTAGTGATGAACTCAGGACATGTAAGCCAAATAAGCCCTCTCCTCCCCAAATTGGTATTTGTTTTATCACAGCAATTGAAGGCAAACTAGAACAAGTAATCATTTGTGGAAATTATTACTGTTAGCTCCTTTTAGAGATGAAAGCCAAGACTTACAGACATCATACAGTTGCTTGAAATTCCAAAGGCCAGTAAGAATAAACCGAGGCTTTTTTTCTATGGCAAAACTGTAGGTGTTAATCATTTCTTCTTCTGCACTTACTACTAGACTTCCCAGCTAATGTATCTGAATTGGAAATAGAAGTGAGGCGTGTGACCTCATTACCTCTGTGATCAAGACTTGGTTTCAGATGGAGACATTGATACATTAAGGTATAATACGAAAACCTTTATAAAAACAATTTAGGAAGATGTGAGTAGCTCACAAAGAAGATGATGTGAGTTAATTCAAAATTCAGTTCAAGATGAATCTTGACCTTTCTGCTTTTACCCAGTTCAAATACTATAGGATTGTGTCAAGCTCCAGCATGCAAACAGCTCTGATAGATGTTTCTTCATAAGGCCCCTCTGCTGTTAATGCATACTAAATACTGTGTTTTCACCAGAGCAAGCATAACCAGTCTATCCATTCAAATGCACCCGTACATTTGTGAATTTCTGACATCCCTTTGTCACAATAACAATAGTAATAACTGTAGTATATGAATAATTAACATCTTTAAGAGTTGCATTTTCTATTCAAATATATATTGCTTAGGATTCCCAAATGACATTCATAATATGAACAAAGGGGAAATTGTAGCAAAGATTAACCTCTAACAATGTATTGTGGAGATTTTGGAGCTTTTCCATAGAATTGGAAATAATGGAAAATTGACAGTGAAATATAAAAGTAGATCATGAATAGTTAATACCTAATTTTTCTTTAACGAAGGAATTAAAATACAAACTAAGTAGTCATCCCAGTGACACTCTAAGGCACATTTGTCATCCCAGTGCCTGGCACAAGGCCTTGCATTTTTTATCCGCAGAATAAACATTTGCTGGGTTCAATTTAATCTTCCCAAGATAAATGTTTGTAGGAATTGTGAGATAATAATGGCAGCTATTCGCATAACGTCTATGGGCTCAGCATTAACAAAGGCAATACATTTTTGTCTTACTAACAGAGCCAGAAAGGAATACAAATGTTATTATTAGCATGGTAACCAGCTTCCTCAAAGAAGTTCAAGCTAAGACAGATCATTGGCAGTCGTGACTGATGCTTGGCCCTTGAGTACTATTGCATTCTGTACTCAAGAATTTAGTTGCTAAGGGTTGGAGATATAGCTTAGCATGTGTTTAGCATGTGCAAGGTCTTGGGTTCAATCCCTTAAAAAAAGGAAGGAAAACTCTTACAAGCTTGAGAGCTTCATGCGGACCCCACAGTTATGACAGCGCAGGGCGAGGAGGGACACAGCTCAGTTCTGAGTCCCGGCTAACACAGTGAACCCTGGATCCCTAGTGGCTGTGGGCTGAAACTTACCTGTCCTTTTCACAGACGGTGAGCCATCCCCTTTTGAAGGGGATCGTGCTGTACCTCCTCTGTCTCTGGACTTGGTGAATTGCTTAAACCATTGCATCCATCATTCTGGTTTGGTTTCTGTTGCTGTGCTAAAACACTCTGACCAAAACAACTTTGAGAAGGAACGGATTATTGCATCTTACACTTCCAAATGACAGCCTGTTATTAAGAGAATTCAGGGCAGAAACTCAAGTCAGGAGTGTGAAGACAGGAGCTGACGCAGAGGCTGCAGAGGAATGCCACCTCCTGGCTTCCTAAGCTTCATTTCTTATACAGCCCATACTCACCTGCCCAGGGATGACAATACCCACGGTGGCCTGGACCCTCCGATACCAACCAGCAATCAAGAAACTGCTCCACGGACAGGCCCACAGATCAGTCTGATGGAGGAAGTCCCTTAATTAAGTTTCCCTCTTCCCAGATGTCTGTAATTTGTGTCAAGATGACAAAAACTAATCTGCACGTCCATTTATTATTATTGCTGTTACTATGATTACTAATGTAGCTTGACTTCAGATTCCTATTACTATTGCCAAAGGAATTCAGCTAGTAGGTGAAGCAATCTTTTTAGATCTTGAAAATGGTATCCGTTCAGTTCAATACACATTTATTGAGTGAGCTACTCAGTTATTTCTTATATTTAAAAACAAAGAAATAAGTGAGCCAACATATCATGGAGCTGGCATGCAGTTGGTACATCATTAGTGATAGCTATTATGAGTTAGCACCATGACAGTTGTATTACTCCACAATGATAATGATAACTGAGCTTTTAATATCTGTAAGGTACACTGGGTGGGTTTTCTTTTAACAGAGAAAAAAATATTTATAGTTCTTTATGTTTATGTTTATATTCAACTGATGAAATATATAAATTTGATGTCTTTCCTAGTTTAATAAGTCTTTACTTTTAATTTTAAGTCTTATTGCAATATTTGCAAATCTAATACCTTGGTGTTAACAGTTTTGAACACTTCACTCATTATTTAATTAATGCTCAATTAGTTTTTAAATTTGATGAATTAAATCCTTTAAACATTAACACTATTTAGAAACATCCTTAGATGAAATATCCTTAGATATTTCAAACTATAATTACCAGTTTAATAAATGGATTCTCTCAAATATTTGAAACACCCAATATTTCAACCTTATAAATCTAGCATGCAAGATATTTGCAATCTTTATGGAACCCTTATAAATTTAATAATTCAGACTTACAAATTTAATAAAGCTGATTCTCTTATCTCTTTCCAACGTCTTAAAATAATGCATTCACGAAGTAACACAGTATCTAATAAACAACTTTCAAGAAAAGTGCAGCTCTTTTCAAATTTATATCTTTCTGGATTGTACACTTAGTTACCCAAGATCACGTACCATAAGATCCTGCTGCATTACTTGGTTATAAACTTGGGATAACCAGGAGGTTATTAATGTGGACTAGGCTGGTAAGGGATATGGCCTGGAAATAAAGTGGCTGAAGCCAGCTAATAAAAGGAGATGAGCTGGGTTTGGTTATCCAGTGGCCTACAGGCTGACAGCAATGCCTGAGCCCCAGATACTGAACCACAAGCCTCACATAGGCTCCCACTGCTTTGTCCTTGGCACGTTCTTAGTTGAATGTGAGATCACATTCAGTTTCACAACTCACACACGTTCTGTCTTTTCTTGCCTTTTAAGTTTTGTTCTTCACCAAATTTTTGACTGGCAGAGAATCCCCTGCCTAAACTGCACCTTCTATCCTTGCTGCCTGAGTTGACATAAGTAACAATTATTTATATTTTAACACTTTCTTTATATTTAAGTTTTATTTCTCCCAGCTTTGTGGAAAGGGAATTTACTGAGAAGAAAACATTTCTGTATTTAGGGAGTTATTTTCTGTTAGAGATAGCAGAGACATGCATATAAGTCATCTGTCAGAAATAAGGACTACTATATAAAAGTGGAAGCAAATTTCTCTCAGACCTTTGTGGTAAGATCCACAGGATGGATTGTAAGATCATCCTTATGATCTTTTCCCCAGTGTTATGTACAAGATGATTATCTTACATGAAAACACTTGACAAAAGATGATTTTCTAGTAATAACTATTGATTGTAGGAAGCATTAGTCAGACGGACCTAGTTCAATCACTGAGCATACTGTAAAAGCAGAGACTTGTCTCTAGTTGATGGCAAAAGAGGAAGTCAGGGAAATTAAGGTCTGAGAGAGAGTTGGACATGAAGGAAGTCTCTTCTTAAGATGAAGGGGGCCACCAGAAAAGGATGCTAGAGTGGCCTGCAGGAGCTGAGACACCTGGGAAATGGAGATCTTGGTCCTTTTCCACAAAACTGAATTTGCCAAAATCTGAATAAAATTAGAAGCAGTTCTTCCCCCAGAGGCTCCAAATGAGAGCCCATTCCCACCAACACCTTGATTTTGGCCTTAGTGAGCCACTGAGTGGAGAACTCAGCTGGACTGCCCAGACTATGGGCATGTAGAAATGTGAGCTAATAAATGAACATTGTTATAAATGGCTGTTTCTGGTAATTTGTAATGCAATAGCAGAAGACAAATGCAATCACATAAATCAGCTTTCCTTTCCTGTCTGCAGACTCACCTTCGTTAACTTTTAAGAAACATATATTTGATGCATGAAATCTCTTTAAGACTTTGCACCCTATACAGCCTAGAGAAGCTGACTGATGAAACTCCAAGGTCAAGGTTTGGTTGATTTGTGGAGGATTTAGGCACCTGGGAAAGAAGACTTGTGAAGAAATTTCCCAAGGCTTATAATGTTCCTCCGTTGGCCTTGGTAGAAATGTCTGTGCCATTTTCCTTAGGGAGTAAGGTATTAAAATGAAACATCTAGACAGGGTGACACATTCTGCTATTATCAGTGAGAAGCACTCTTAGCATATGCTTTTTTTGGTTGTCGGATTACTGAGCAAGACTGAGGGAATGAAGTTCAGAGCAGGCAACAACTGGAAGGAAAGACAGGAAGAGAGAAGGGAAGACTTCTTGCATAAAGAATACAAAGGAGTTCTCTGAGAAACAGGTGCATTTGGGGTCTATGATGGATGTCATGTCACACCACACAGAGGATGGGGAAGATGCCAAAGGGGAAGTACATGAACAGAAATCGTGATGAGGAAGGACAGAGGTGTGTGACCACACTGTCACACTGGGCAGCACCTGCCTGCACTGGGAGAAGCGTTAGAGCAAACCCTACCTGCTCTTTATTGTCTTCCATGAAAGTCCACCGAAAAGAAATGGAAAGAAAGCTCTCAAACACCTGTTTTCATGTTATGTATGCTTCTCACCTCTGTCCTCTCTGGAAAGTAGTAATGACCTACAATGTCTTTAACTCACAGAACATTTTAACTTTTTCAAAGCACAGCCTCTACAATGATCTTTCATCTCCTGACTGGTCATGAAGATGAAGTTTATAGTCTTTTTATTGCTACTATTTTGACATTTTTATATACTTTCCCCATACAGCATTGAATGTGTTACTGCCTATAATTGCTTTTATATACTACTTGACTTAAAGATTGTTTCAAACCTTTTTGCTCCTAAATCATTTTTATTTTTATGCAGTAAGAACGAGAGCTGGATGGTTTTTAGGGAGTTAAGGGTATTGTTTTCCCCTCCTTGCTTGTGCTCACCTAGCTAAAATAGTATCATACACATCATACATTTTCTGTGTTTAAGAAATTAGGTAAAATAGAATCTTTAGCCTTCACGTGATTTGAACTCAGTTCTTACTGTGTGTGTGTGTGTTTCCATTAATCACTATCTTTTAAGCTAAGATTGAGATAGGACAGTATGTCTCATGTTCTCACCAATGGTATTTTTGTGAGCAATAATAAAGTACATATATGAGATGATTTTAGTGGCCAAGAGTGTATAGGATCTATATCATGGCAAATTTCTACTTACAGTTTTATTCGAAAACATGTTATTCTACACTTTATCTTTTACCTTTTTAGAACGGGGTATTACTACATAACTAAGCTGGTCTTCAGCTCACTGTGTACCCAGGTTGTCCTCAAACTCGTGATCCTTTTCTTATGTTAGTGCTGTGTATAGGAACTTATATAGGCAAGTGTCACCTTGCTTGTTCACATTATCATTTTTTGTTTGTTTGTTTTCCTGAGATGGGTCTCTCTGTAGTCCCAGCTGACCTGGAATTCCTTACTTAGACCAGACTGGCCATAATCTCAGAGAGATCCATCTGCTTTTGCCTCCCCAGTGGCAAGATTAAAGGCATGTACCAAAACACTCAGTCTTCTAATTTCTAGCTAGGTGTGGTAGTGAGTTCCAGATCACCTGTGGCTACAGGGAGACCCTGTCTCAAAAAGACCAAAAAAAGGGAAAAACAATGTGTGGATTGGGTCTATCATAAAAGGTATTGAGCAAAGCTAAGCAACCTAGGATACTCTGAAGGTACTGTAGGAGTCTGGCCTGCTCTGCCTGATATAATAACCTGGCCCCAGGAAGCCACTGTAGATTCGAATGTTCTTTTCCCCAACAAAGATCACCCCAGACCAGAATCAGGTTTTTAGGTTTCTTTTCCTCTTTCCTAATTTCCATGTCAGCCCTACAACCTTCCCACCTTTACCTAAAGACCCCACCTTTAACTTTCCCACCTTCTGTAACGATCAGAAAGGCCTCCCTATATAAACCCCTGTCTTGGTCTTTATAACTGAACTGCCCACCTACGCAGTTTCCCAGGAACTCGTCCCATCGCATGCTGAGCCACCTGAGGACCTGTTCAATCGTCCTCCATTCTCTGGGATGGCTGGAGCACAACAGCCGTGCTGGAGATGGAGACCCACCCACACTTAATTTTTAAAATTTTTATTTTTTAAAATTCTTTCATTACTAACTTAAAAAAAATCTTTCTCATTTACTAAGGTTTTATTTTGTACTGTTAAAATTTAAAGGTCCTATCAAACTTTATTTTGATTTATTTCTTTTTTGTAAAGTTCCTGAGAGTAATGGCTGTTAATATACACTTTTCCTAACAGAAATCGAAATCCCTTATCAAGCATCAGGCAGCTGGATCATAGGTACCTTAGCGCATGCAAATCATTTCTCTGATCCACAGCCTCTGTCCTCAAGGGCTGAATTTGAGGAGACAGATCTATAAACAAATATAACCTTCTGATAGCATTTTGGTTAGAAGTTCAGTGATTATAGACACACTTGTGTTTTATCAAAGATAAGACAATATCTATATTAAAAAGTAATAAGTATATAAGTTCGTGACTAGAGCAGTGGGAGTATCGGAGAGGGGACGTTTGAAGAAGAAAGGAGAGTCATTGCTTTGAGACAACTTGCAAGGCTTCTAATGACTCCCATAATCATAAAGCAATTTTGGACCCAGTGTTATGATTACATTTCTGTGCTTCAGAGTCTTCATCTATAGTAATACTATTATCTATAGTAACTACTATTATTGCTATGACAACAATAATCATATGATAATTATTTGTAGGAAAGTGAATTAAGCTTCCCAATAGATACAACTTGATTAACAAATATTCCCCCAACTTTAATGTCTCTAAAAAGGAAATTAATGTTAAACTTTCTTAATGCTAGACCTGACATTTTATTTTTTAAAGATTTATTTACTTATTTATTTATTATTTTTATGTATATGAGTGTTTGCCTACATGAGTTTATATGTATCACATGAGTGCAGGTATCCTCAGAGGCCAGAAAATGGTGTCAGCTACCCTGGAACTGGAGAAACAGGTGACTGTGAGCTGCCATGTGGGTCCTGGGAACAGAACCCAGATTCTCGGAAAGAGCAGTAAGTGTTCTTAACCTGAGCCATCTCTGTAGCCCCAATATTATCTAGAAAACAAACAAAAACTAAAGATAAAGTAAAAACATGACTTCTGATCCATGGCCCGTGTTTCAATTTTGAATAACTTGGACTGAGCTGAAAATAATAGCCACATATTTGGCAAAATCTTAATCAATGCCAAAATCTGATTATTTTATATGTCACGGATTTGGAGGTAGACTGTTTCATGTTTGATCTTAGGTGTCAGTGACAGCACCAGAGATTTTCCCGTCCTTGCTTTCATCATTCTGAATACCATCATGCTTTGTCCTCCAGTTGTTGAGTGGACTCACAAAGTTGCCTCACAGTAGGGGGCCTCATGTCTTAACATTAGCATTTTTAACAAGAAGGGGGGGATGCAAATAAAAGGAAAAAAGAAAAAAGATTTTCACATGGTTTATGTCACTGCAAATAAAAGCTTTGCTAAAAGAGCTTTTTTAGCTGTAGGTAGACACACTAGCCACATGACTACTCTTATGTGAAGGAAAGTCTGGGAAAGCAAATCGTGTCATTTTTTTCAGTCCCCTATAGTCATTTTTTCAGCACCCTAAGCAGGTGCAGGGGGCAGGGGAGGAGGATCAGAATAACTGTTACATTAATAAGAATGCTGTCGAGTGTATACGAACAAGATAGAAATGCAGATTCTTTTAGAAACTATTGGAATCTGGTCCACTGTGGGTGGGTCTCCATCTCCAGCACAGCTGTTGTGCTCCAGCCATGCCAGAGAATGGAGAACAATGGAACGGGACCTCAGGTGGCTCAGAGTGAGGCGGGAGGAGTTCCCTCCCAGGAGACTACGTCGGTGGGTAGTTCGGTTATTAGAGCCAATGCAGGGGCTTATATAGGGAGGCCTTCCTGACCGTTACAGAAGGCGGGAAAGGTGGGGTGTTGGGGTAAAGGCGGGAAGGTTGTGGAAGTTCAGGAACAAGGAAACAAAACCCAAAAACCTGGTTCTGGCCTAGGGTGGGGGAAAGGAAGATTCATATCTGCAGTAGCTTCCTGGGGCCAGGTTATCACACAGGCAGAACAGGTCAGACACCTGCCATCCCTTTAGGGTATCCGGAGTTGCTTGCCTTGCTCAGTAACCAGATCCCCACAGTCCACTAGTAAACAGATATGAAAGCAAAAGTTTGGGGTGCCATGGTGCCAGGACTTGTAGGGGCTACAGTGTTCCTTAGGGGGAACATGAATTTTAAACACTACTTAGACTTCTAAGTCAATTTTGAAAACATTGATATGATAGTATTTGAAATGACTGAGAATTTTCTGTAGAACCAGGCTTGAAGAGCTCCTGCAAGCTTCTTAACCAGTCTGGCTTTTTCTCCCACCTCCATGATCTTACAGACTGCTCACCAAATATTTCTGTGTATTTGCAATAAATTACCCCTACAGGAAATGCTGGAATCTTCTCTTGGGAAAAATAACACAGTGAAAATTCAATGATAATTACTTAATGAATTTTATGGCATTTCAAAAGACCTCAGAAGCACATTTTTCTATGCATTTTTTATAGTCTAAATATTGACTATCATCAAGAAATGTGATTGTAGAAAACACTTTCACTAAATATTAAGAGAAAGAAAATCTTATCTTCAGAGCTATAATTGAGTGGTTATGATTAAAGAAATTACAGCCCAGTTTCCCAGAATTGATAACACCTATAGAACAGCACAAGCAAGCCAAGAACAATGGAATATTTGAATGTGGAGTTACTTTTGCTTCCTCTTGTGTATAAGAGTACACATGCAGTTATTTATGTCTCTGTACTGGTAACCCTGACTGCATAGGACTGACATTATATTAACAGCTGTTAAACCTCGACTCAAGAGCTGCTTAACAGATGGGGAAGCTGCTGGTCCCCTTTCTCCATATTTATAAAAGAAGCTTACATTTTCTAAGCAAAAATTGAATGACAGCAAGAATGATACCATCATATCATAGTGCCCTGCCTACCTGTATCCAGAATCTAGTATATTCTGTAATACCTGGGGCCACCGTTCTCTGTGTAGCTAGGGTGCATTTACACAGCTCAAGCATAGTTATTATCAACACGCAACAACGCTGCCTCTCTGTCCCTCTCTTCCAGGAAAGTATTAATCCAATCTGAAATGTGATGAGCTAGACTCAATTATAATGCATTGCTAGACAGTTTAACATTAAAGCTAAGCATGGTGGCACATATTTTCAGTCCCAGCGCTTGGTAGGCTGAGGCAGGAGGATTGCTGCAAATTGGAGACTAGTAGAGGATACATCACGTGACCTGATCTCAAAAAACAAAACAAAAAACAGACTAAGCAAAACCAAGAAAACACAAAAAAGAAAAGAAAGTTTAAGATTGGTTGATGCTAGCTGAATAATCATCCTGGCAGCAGTCATCTTGATACTTAAGAATAGGCATTCTCTTGGATTTTAAAAATGATTTTTGAAAAAAGTTAGGTTGAGAAGACAAGCCACACATTTTCACTGCAGAAGCTTAACTACTAAATGACTATTAAATCAACAAAGCTCTCCTCTCTTAGTCATATTATTTTGCAATTGGCCAACAGTGAGATCACATATGGCTTGCTGTGATTCTCAAACATTTTAACGCCCCCCAGGGTCACCCAGAGACTTGTTAAAAGCATTGGTGGCTATCAATCCCAGAGTTTCTCACTGAGGAAGTTAGAAATTTAATTACTGAATTTTGTTGTTGTTGTCTTTTTAAACTGACAAATAAAAATATTTGTACTTATTATGCTGTTTTGAAATATATATATATATATATATATATATATATATGTAAGAATTTTTATAATTCTTACAAGTTCCCAGTTAAGACTGATTCTCTTGATCCAGGTACCACACTTTGAAACTGTGTGTTAAGGAAGTGATTCAAAATTCTTGTTTTACCTGTATCACATTTTTTTATTAGTACAGTTTACTAACAATCTGGCATAGGTGACCGTGGGTCTAAATTATTCAAGCACTAGTTATAAGTTGGCACTGGGAAAAGAGGATCAGCAATGACAGGCCATGCCAAAACTTCCGAGTATCCTTTAAGAAACTTGGCTAACCCAAGGCCTGGTGATATGATCTCAAGTGTGCACACCACCCTTGTATCCTAGCGAAGGGATCACAGGAGCATCACACGAATCTTTTCTTTGGTTCTACATAAGAAAATACATTTTCCTTGCTCAGTCACAGCGTTTCCTGTACATCTTTGTGTAGGGTTTGTAGAAGTGGCAGGCTCCTGGGGATGTGCTGCTGTCTGCGAGCTCTCAGAGGAGCAGCAAATTATATCTTTCCACAGGTTGTATTGACTTGACTTGAGAGGGCATTGCATTTCCATAAGACATGCTGTGCCTTCCTGGGGTACAGAAACTATTGTATACACCTACCTCTTCTTTTCCTGTAATGAGGAGATTGATTTCTTGATGAAGGGGTATGTGTGTGTGTGTGTGTGTGTGTGTCTGTGTGTGTCTGTGTGTGTGTGTGTTGGAGAAAAACCTCCAACACCTTAATTGTAGGTTCTTTAATAGCACTGTGTGGAAACACTTGTAGCTTATAAGCATTTGTGTAACCTGGGTCCTTAGAGTATCTACTACACCATTTTATTTATCTTTTAAATTTTCAGGCTCCCTCTCATTTACTCTGCTTAACTTGGATGGAATTCATTTTCCATCTGTGCTACAAGTTTCCTGTTAAAGTGTCTAAAAATTTCTGGAGGGGAAAAGCCTGGTGAGACCAAGTTTGCGACTACCCTGGTATTCTGTGATTTGCATGCTTCATGTTTATCTGGAGCACTGTGTGGAGAAGGCACATTTATCAGAAGGACTTCACTTGTTGCTTTCTTATTTAGCAGTAAGTGAGTGATCAAATCAAAAGCTTTGAATTCTGAGCCATAATTAATCTTCTCCTCATCTTTACCTCACAGTCCCAGCATCTGTCCTTGGTGTGGGGGGGCACTATGGTGTGGATTGAAGGAAGGCACCTTGTCTATTCCATGTCCTTAGAGGCTCTCTATGCCTCCTCTAAGCATAAGTCAGTTTCCTTAATGGTCAAGTACCATGCCATCATCAGGCACAATGATTGACACTACATAGGAGATTTAGTGATTCATGAATGAGTAAATGAATAGCATTCATAAATACCTGAACCCTTCTTACATCTAGAAACGACTCAGTCTATCACACTATGTGGGTCAGTGACTTCCATAAATTTACTTTCTATCTTGAGAAATATTACCCCCTCATCAGTCTTTTCTACAGAATTGCAGAGGGAAGGAGAGCATATTTCTAATATGCTGGGAGTTGACTCAAATCATGATCACTGATATTAGTTATCTTTGTATGCATGTTCGTGTGTGTGTGTACGTGTGTGTGTATGTGTATGTGTGTGTGTATGTGTGTGTGCATGTTTGTGCGTGTGTATGTGTGTGTGCATGTGTGTGTATGTGTGTGTATGAGTGTGTGTGTGTGTGTGTGTGTGTGTGTGTGTATGTATTCCTGGGAAGGCCATGGGAAATCTCAAGTGTCATTTTGCAGGTGCTCTCCACCTTTTTTCTGAAACAGGGTCTCTCACTGGCCTGAAACTCGCCAAGAAGGTTAGGTGGGCTGGTCAGTGAGCCCCCAAGGATTCACCTGTCTCTGCTTCCCCAGCCCTGGGATAATAAACATGTACCACCATGCCTAGTTTTTAAAAAATCATTTTAAACATGGATTATGAGGATCAAACTCAGGTCCTTGTGCTTGTAGCGGAAGAGCTTTAACTACTAAGCCATCTCCTCAACCCATGAATTCTCATTAACTGCAAACAAATTACCTCAAAGTTCAACAGCTTAAAACAGTATTTACATCTCCCAAGTGTTCTGAGGTTGGCAATCCAAGTACTCCTTCATTGGATGGTTCAGTTTCTAAGTCTTTCATCTGCAGAGAAGTTATTCTAGGTGTGACCATCATCTGAAGGCTTGAACAAGGCTACAGGGCCTGCTTCCAAGGTGGCTTGGCCACGTGCCATCGGTAAGAGGCCTCAACTCCTCACTACACGTACCTCTGTGCAGGAACAGAAATGCCTTCCCAGACACAGATGCTAGGCTTCCTTACAGCAAATGATCCTCAAGAAAAGAAGCAATCAGGGAGAAAGCCACCAGTCTTCTAGCTTCCAAACTTCTAGACACTGAATTCTACAATTAGCACTTCTACTCTATTTAATTTCTTGGAAGCTAGTCATCCATTCCAACCCGCATTTAAGGAGTGAGGAATTGAGCTCCACTCTTAGAGGGAGGACTATCAAAATAATTTTTGCACATATTTTTTCACGATAGAATTAGGAATCTAGGAATCGTGTCATTTCTAGTACTGCTTCCTATAGAATCAAGGTACAGGACTTCAATGCATTTATGTAGACATGAAGAGCAACAGGACATGGTGTGGTTGTGACATGACATTTGAAGTTGGAAGGGTCTTTGGGGCATACACATGCTATTCCTGCATATTGAAGCATACTCAGACTATACATGTAGTCAATATTTTGGTTCCTTCCACCAGCTTCGTTTTGGACCCAAGTATATGGAATGTTTTGTATGCTGAGCCATCCTAAGGTAACTGAGGAAGCCTTAGTTAAGTATATTCGATCATATTTATTCACTTATTCAACCTTCACAAGGCACCTGCCATGTGTCAAACAGTCCAAAGTCTATGGTACATAAAGAAGAGAAGACATGACTTCTACTGCAGACAGAGTGAAATCTAATTTGGGATGGATGGGGGGAGTTATGTAAAAACATTCACAGAGTAGCATGAGAAACTCCTACTTACATTCTGTAGGAGTCTTGGGCTCAGAGATGAGTGTGATGGCTCTTCCCTTCATGATTTCTGGAGGGAGGAGGGGAGAGAGAGCAAAGGATCAGAGGAAATGTAACAGAATAAGTAATCTTTGAGCTAATCCTTAAAGGATAAGAAAGAGTCAAATAGGGAAAGGAGAAGAGAGGACGTTCCAGAGAGCTGCATCATGCGCACAGGTACAGAGGTGTAGAAACAGTTGCATCCTCTGAAGAACACCAAGGGCTGCGCTCTTGGTGACAAAGCATCGATGAATGAAACGTGGTTCTGGGGAGGCATTTCACTCACTCCTAGGGAAAAAAAGGCCTTGTGATTGTGACTGTGGAGTTTGTGCTTTGAAGAGCTGCAGTCTTCAGCGTGGCGTGAGTAAATTGCCCTGAGTCATCTACTGAGCCCAAGGTAGGAAATGTGAGCACTTCTGCTGATTCTTCTTTTTTTTTTCCATGTATTAGAAAGCAGCGAAGCTTTGCTGATATGTAATACATGAATTAGGGGTCAGTTTGGCAGACAGAAGCATTCAAATGCACATTTTGGCTAGAAAAGACAGTACATCTGCTTCTAAAGTAAAATTGAAGCAACTTGACGCCTGAGCAGGTACACAAATGATGATTTTGAGTCGTGAATCTTGTTTTAGTGACAAGGGTATAGCAGAAGCACTTGCTACAGGCAATTGTTACAGGCCACTCTGCGTGCTGGACGCTCCAGCTGAGGTGGTGTGAAGGACATAGTCTTCCCTGAGCATCCCTGTTCATGCTGGTGGAGGTTTGGCCCAGCCCAGAGAAGCAATGTCTTTCTCTCCTGCCCTCAAGCACAAACATGAGCCTTTGGGACAGAGACTGAGGAGAAGTGGGCTGGGGTTCAGGGAGAATCTTAGACTTAATATCAGATGTTATTTTTATAATTATCAGAGACATTCATCTAGAAGACTTGGATCTAACACTTGGGGAGGGTTGTGAGAACAGAGAAAAGCTGTGGGAGCAATCGTAGACTAGGTTATAGCTCTTCAAGCTTGGTGAAGATTATGGGTGTGTGTATAGAATAAGAGGCACCGATGAACCTATATTTACACATCCAGGGAGAAGAGTGGAGTGCTAGGAAACCCAAGGCAGAAGAGAAACCAGGATGATTGACAGCACAACAGCTGTGAATTTCAGAAGAGAATGGCGCGTGGTGGAAGATCAAGTAAATGAGAAGAAATCATTCAATCATTCTCTGTGGGTTTTGAAACAGGAAATTATTGCTTTTCTGTAGAAGAAAGTTATTTTAGGGAGCACTGAGTACAAATATTTGATTAAAAGGATACAAGAATGAATTGGAGGTAACCAATAAAAAATAGAATCTATTTTCTATCTATCATCTATCTATCTATCTATCTATCTATCTACCTACCTATCTTGTTAGATTTTTCAGAAGGGAAGGATGCAGATTAAGGTGCTATGGATCTTTTCAGTGGCCCCTGGAATTTCATTAACAGTGTTGAATTCTTGCCTAATGAGTAAGCTATGTCTCCCTCAAGTGTGAATCAGGCCTTCTGTCCTCCCGACACATACTCCCCGCTCAGTTGCTTCTCTGCATTTCTCCACGCCAGTGTAAAGCAGTTTTCCAGATGTACACACAACATGATTTTGTGTAAAGGTTGAATATTCTGCTCTATTTTGTCTCCAGGTAGTGTCCTAATGAGAACCAGATCTTGTTTTCCCCTTTGACTTCAGTAACACACTGTTTGTACATCATTGGGTTGTTGTTTTTTTTTTTTTTTTGAATGATGCCAAGTTATCCCTTTCCAGAATTTGCATGTACATACTTTGCACATCAAAGACTGTGAATATTTATTATGTAGACGAATCGTGTCAGAGGCAACAATATTGGAAGCAAGTTTTGTTCTGTTTATTATTTCTTAAGTATATTTTCTCCACATTGCCATTCTGAAGCTCACTTATCCAGCCCAGTTCTCTCTCTCAGAATCCCTGTATGTCGTCGGCATCACTGAAATCCTGGATGGCCTTCTTTGGGGTCCCTTCTTCCCACCATTCACAACATGCATTAACTGGCATCTTTTTCTGGCAACTGTGCTACTTGGGATTCTTGGTGCAGGAAAGCACTTACCTCTGAACTTTGACTTTGTCAATCATGATCTCTTCCCGGCCCATGTGCATATGTGTGATGTGCATGCATGTGTTATGTGCATGTTTGCATGCATGTGGATGCATGTGTATGTGTGTGCATGCATGTGAAGGCCAGAGGTCAACATCAGATATCCTCCTCAATTGCTCTCCACCTTCTACATTGAGGCAAGGTCTCTTATTTGAACAGAGAGCTTGGCAATTTGACTAGTCTGGCTAGCCAACTTGCTATAGGCATCAGGTCTCTGCCTACTAGGTTCTGGGCTTGCAAGTAGGCTTTCACATATGACTGGCATTTATGTGGGTGCTTGTGATCCAAACTCCAGTCCTCAAGCTTTTGCAGGAAGTGCTTTACCCATTGAGCTATCTCCTCAGTCCCTCCAATAAATTATCTTTTAA
Source organism: Eospalax fontanierii (assembly GCA_035773235.1). Lineage (NCBI taxonomy): Eukaryota > Metazoa > Chordata > Mammalia > Rodentia > Spalacidae > Eospalax > Eospalax fontanierii. The sequence goes on from CM069534.1 coordinate 49,333,747, forward strand.
GGAAACATTTACCTCAGAGGGTCCCCACCTCAAACTCAGTCTGACAATATTTGAAGTTATCTTTGAAACAAAATCTTGTGGAAGAACTTTCAAAAATGAAAATAAAGTGAATTTCCTGAACTCTCACATGTTGACACCTACAACCTGCAAGCAGTGTGGTAGTTCGAAGAGGAATCATTTCCTCTTATAGAACTTGTGACGCTTTTGCTACTGCAGAGATACCTGTACACCCATGTTTACTGCTCCCCTTTCTCATAGTAGTTAAGAGACGGCAGTGACTTAAGCATTCCTCAACCGATGAGTGGCTAATGAAAATGTGGTACATTTGCACAGTGGAGTTCTACCCAATGGTAAAGAAAGAAGAAACCATGGTAAATGGATAGAACTAGAAACTGTTATAATGAATGAAGTAACACAGACTCAGAAAAGCAAATGACATATGTTCTCCCTCATTGTTGGGTGCAAGCACCAAATCCTTATATATATAAGTATGTATCCTGATATAACAGCAGGAACCAGGAAAATGAAAAGGAACCAGGGAGATAAAGGGAAAGATGGAACCTGAGAGAGAAGAGCAGTAGGAGACAGGTGTTGCTAAGGGAGAAAGGGGTAAAATGGGGATATTTAAATGGGAGGGCAGAGGGAGGGCTCCACAAGGAACCATGGCGATAGAGGGGAGAAGGATCTCAAGAGAAGTGGGGCCATACGAGGCACGTGTTATCAAGGGAGAAACGAGGAACATGGGGATATTTTCAATGGGGAGGGAGTGGAGGGAGAGTTAGACAGGGAGAGAGAGGGATAAATAATGCCTAGCTAGTGTAAGAAAAAAGAAAAGGTTCAGAGCAATGGAGGTGGAACTGACGTGGAAGCCACCTCCTCTGATAAAGCTAGCTCTCATAGCTTTCACAGCATTATGCAAGCTCCTAAGGGAGAACATCAACTGATGGTCCAACCTCAACTGTAAGGCCTAATAATAACATTAATGACCAGCACAGCAAACAACATTGGCGCAGAAGTGGCACTGGGCAACCAACAGCTACCTAATTGAACTTAAAGCCCACTCGGTTGGAGGAAATTCATTTGTGGTACTGTAAACATAGTCAAATACACATGACTGGAGAAGGCATAAATCTTACAGAAAACTTAAAAGCTGTCACATCCCTAGACATGTACTGTCTTGCTATATACTAAATAATGGATACTTATATTTACAGACAAGTATCCCAGTCACCTCTCATCAAAGAAACTTCTCTTTCAAAAGACAGAGATTATTACAGAGTTTGACAAACTGATCATACACAGAGATTGTCTGTGAATTGCCCAAGTGGCACATCTGCAATGAAACCTTTACACTTAAGACTCAGGGAACATAGAACAAGAGGTAAAGAAAACACTAATGCATCTCTCAGCTCTCATCAGTGAAGCTCTCACATGCAACAGAGGACAGGAACAGAAAAGGTCACAAATGCCCAAAGCATAGCGACTAAGAGCCTGCAGAGTGTGTCCTTGGACAGGACTCTACTGTATTAAACTCCACCCACCCAGGACTCAGGGACCATTGGGGAAGAGGGAGCGGAAAGATTGTAAGAGCCAGGGAGGAGGTGCATGATCATTTGGAAACAGAGTCCTACAGACTCCTGGGATCTTGCCCATATGAACCTATAGCAATGGTGTCAGCATGCACAAGACCCAGACAGACTCCGGCAGACAGAAACCCAGCGCAGAACCATGAAAATAAGCAGCAGGCCCCAATCTCATCTGAGGAAATACTGGTATCTGATCACTGCTGGCTGAGGAACAGCTGATTTCCTTGAAGAAGGGCATCTAGATAGGCTGACTAGACCCCAGTGGATGGACCAAGGGATGTCTGGGGACACTAACTTAACAGGGTAGGCCTTAACACAAATGACAGAATGTATGAATTCTAGTGGGGGAGCAATGACAAGGTGCCGGTGGGGAAGCAGGTGTAAAGATAAGGTGTTCTATATGAAATACACAGAAATCCAATAAAAAAATTTACCAAAAATAAAAATGAAGAAACTGTGATGCTTTATTTGTGCTATGTGCTGAAATGTTCAGTGATTCTACAGTTGATGGTATTATAATTTTGCTCAGTATTCTGAGGTCTGTCTGCCAGGGACCTCATTGACTGTGGCAGGATGCCCGTTCGGATCAATATATACACAATTCCAGCTATAAATTCTCTCAAAAGTCTTGGGCAAGAGCCTATGATTTGTTTATTTCTGCTTGCCAATTAGGTCTAGAGAGTCATGCAAATAAACTCGCTAGAAAAAGAAAGAAACCTTCGAGAGAATGAGCTGAAGCAACTAAGAAAAACCTCTCGTCTCTCCACATTTTCAGCAAACCCATTGCCATTTTAGTTTTACATCAACTAACTTTATCCCCTAGACTATAACTCATCTCCAAAGAAATCTTACAGCATGGAGAATTCCTCCATCAGTCCGGTCTCTGAAAGTTCTTGTGAAATGTATAGTCCATGTGACCAGGGAATCTCGGTGTATTGGTAGCTCATTATTACGATGGTGCTCGTGGGCGTTGGAAACGATAATGTCTGTATTTAATGGTATTTGTGGCTCACCCCTGGCTTGCAATTACCTGCCAAGTGTAGTGGCTGGATTGAAAGCATGATTGCAGCAGCCCATTTTAAGAGATCTCCTACTGGCTCCTTGATGATAATTTGACCTAAAGCATAGTGTGCGTGTGAGTGTGTGTGTGTGTGTGTGTGTGTGTGTGTGTGTGTGTGTGTGTGCATGTCTGTGTATGTATGTAAGCTGAACAGGCAGGCACATGGCTATTTCTTCATTCCTCCTAGCAGTAAGAGGAAACTTCCTAGGGAACTGAACAATTCAAATAATAAATGTCTCCAATACTGACTCGCTCAACCAGCTGAATATTCGTGATAAAACAGCAACTGGAAGTCCTGACCTCATAGACCAGGCAAGAGATACCTGGTCTGTGTAGAGCATGCTGAGTCCACATGTGGCAGTGACAGGCTGATCTCAGGAGGGGTTTGTTGTCCACAGGGCTGAGAATCTGACAGGAATTGCTCTGATTCAACCATTTTGCATCCATTTGTCTATGGGGTGAGGGCAGCAGCAGCTACCTTCTTATACTGTTTTTTAAAAATCCTGCACAGCTTGGGTGACTCTGCAAGATCACTCCTACCCCGCAAAGTGGAAATGGGGACGTTGCAGTGACAGAGTTGACTGCGAACAAAGGAAAATGAAAAGCAGGACTTTGGGTTCCCGCTGCTGTGCAAATGGAGAGATAAAAATAATAGCAAAAAAAACTCATGCAAATGTAGAAGCCTCAGTCCTGAGAACCTTTCTGTTCTGAATAGAGCAGCAGAAAGCTTATGGCCATTGTTCTGTGATGTGTTGCTTTTAAGTATTCTAATTATTTTATTTCTACTTAGAATAGAAATTAATTAAACTGTCTGCCAATTACTAACGGTTCATATTACAAAGAACTTTTTGGTTTTATACATTTGTCTTATTGGAAAATCAATGTTTAATCACTGTAGGAAAACAGGAATAAGCAAAAGAAAAATCTAGAAATAGTTCACATTGGGGCTGGAGAGGTGGCTCAGTGGTTAAGAGCACTGGATGCACTTGCAGAAGACCCAGGTTCGATTCCCAGCACATGGAGACTAACAACCATTCATAACTCCAGTTCCAGGAGGAATTCAGCCCTCTCTTCCAACCTACTGTTTATTTCATGACATGGATGCACTTACAGGCAATATGATCATACACACAAAACAAAAAATAATAAAAATATTTTAAAAGAAATATCTAACATTATGTTACTCCTGCTTTATGCTAGGCACTGTCATAAATGTTTTCTATATATTAGCTTATTTAATTTTCAAAACAATTTTATGAAGTAAGTTTTTTGCCTACTCATATTTTACAGATGAGAAACTGAGTTGCAGATAAGTTCAATAACTTGTTCAGACTGCAGAATCCAGTGTGGCTCGAACACTTTGCCGTACTTCTTTCTGCTGCTCCCCACCACAGAGAGAACTCGCAGTTTGCCCTAGATAGCACACTGGGCCTTTTTCTATTAATGCAGCAATGAATGGACTGTTCATTTGTATAGCATATATGTGTAGTATATTAATTTTCTGCTATGGCTTTCAACATAGTCTTTCTATGGATGAGGAAATAAACTTAGAGAAACCGAATGACTTGTCCCAAATCTTCTGGCTTTACCAGAACAGAAGAAACCTGTTTCCAGACACATTACGTCTATCAGCAGGGTTTTGTTTTTCTCTCTCTCTGCCTGGAGCTGCCTCATGGTCTTTCAATTCTGACTTTGATGAATGTACATGATTCCATCACTGCATGATGTGTTTTGACAGAGGGTGACTTGTGAGCAGATGCTGTCATGTGTTTTACTGGCGTGTACTTTGCTGCCTCCTCCCCAGCTACAATGCTGGCTGTACCCATGTCTAGCTGCCCTCTGGAGAACAGCTTTGCCCACATCACCTCTTAGGGTCTGAATCTAGAAAATCACATTCAGATTAGGTAGGGAACTCCAGTGTTGACAACAGGACGGGTTTGTATGGATCACAATCAGGGCCTCTACTGGCGCAAGAGCTTCCCCTGGAGCCCAACAGCAGCTTTCATATTCCCTCAGTCATACCATTTGCCTTGGATTGATATAGATATTTTCTTTCAAAAAGTCTGATAACTATATTTTTCAAAATGCTTTATTAGAATATTTTGTTAAAATTACTTATATGACCTAAAGAAAACCCTAAAAAATCATTTCAAACATTGAATTCAGGGTCATTTTTCATATTTCCAAGCCGTAATGCCTTTCTATTTCAAATCAATTACTTTCTATTCATTCTGTAAGCACACACATTTCAGACTTCTAACAGAAGAATAGCTGTGAATAACCACCCTGCTTCCCCTTCCTCGTCGCGGGACCCCCATCTGCCTCTCGTCTCCCTTTCTGAAAATTTCCTTTGTTCCATCATCATAATTTCATGGTTAGCTTTCCCACACCAACTTCTAGTGCATCTTGTTATTACAATGTCTTCTGGCACATGCACTCTCCGAGGAGATCGCTCCATGTCCTTCCTCCCCAGCTTCGATTCTTTGAAGTCTTATGTAGAATAAAATCCAAGCAATTTTAAACTGTTTTTTTTTAAAAAAAAAAAATAACCACCATCATCATTTATAACTGGTTTTTGAGATTTTCTGATAGAAATACAAGCTTCAAGAGGTCCTGGAAAGGTCTGGGCAATACTGCAATTTTTCAAAAGTGGAGATTACATGGCCACGAGACTTAATGGTGTTTGATTCTTCCCGGGTTTCTGGTTCTACCCTCAGTTCAGCTGACCCATAACCTCTTTTGCATGTTACTGTAAGAGCCTGACCTACTGCCTGCTTGTCTTCTTATCTTGATCAATCCATTCTCGGGATGGCTAAAATAAACCTTCCTAACCCTTCTTCTCTTCAAGGCACTGCGGTGTTAAGGGCCAATGCTGGACATTTATAGGTCTAGAACAAAGTATAAGTAAGGTGCCCAGCTCATACCTCCCCTCACCTGCAATTTCATCTCACAATAAGGGGCCCAGTAGACATGTGAATAAACATATAGATTGCACCCAACTTTGTCCATCACTCCCTAGACTCAGCTTCCAATCACCTCTTGGTCATGCTTGGATTTAGAGAGCAATGCTGATAGATAGAACAACAGAAAAGTCTTGTTCTGGCCTTGGGGATGGTCTAGAATCCTCAAGGCATTACACTTCCAGCGTCCTGAGTATAAGTATGGTCTAGAAGATGAGCGTACCAGGTTCCCTGAGAGGTGTGGCTGGAGGAGAGGCAGAACAGGACCTTCTCAAACCCAAGGGCTGGAGCAAGCCACCTTGCCAGGATTTAAGGACGATTCTGTGACTGACCTGGAAGACTTGTGATGCTCTAATTTCAGTGTTACCTGTTCAGCACCATCTCACACTATTTCCAAGTGTGATTGCTTCTTGTTGGCTCACGGACAAGTCTTTGGGGCAGAACCTTCCTCATCCACCTTGGTGACTTTGCTCATGCTCTACACCAGATCTTCAGTTCACAGGGACTAGGCAAAGACTGAGATGGCCACTTGGGGGCAACAGCATGCTGGACAGAGCAGGTAGCTTCTAAACGGTAGCAATACTCTCAACTCAGCTGGCAGCAAGATAGACTGTGTATTGATATTGGCAAGTTTTCCTTTTGTTATTTCCTTCCTAATAAATTAGAAAGACAGATTTTTATTTGAAATCTCTAATTCTGATACATTGACAGCTGTCTATGATTAAAAAAAACAAAGCATAATTGTTCAAATCAAACTCTACTTATATTTCATTTTGGCTAATTTATGTTCTTCTGTCTGGCCTACCCCTCCTTGGTCCTTTGAGTCTTTCCTGTCTTCCAGCATGGATGAGGACTCTACCTTCTGTTTGAGGACTTCCTGGGTCATTCCAACCAGACAGCTCTCCTTTTTCTAAAATGTTCTACTATCTATGATCTATTCTTTTATACCTCTAGCTGAATTGTTTAAGGAACCCATAGATTCTAACAGAATGACATAGTAGATACTCAGCAAAAATATTTAAATAATAAATAAATGAATATGATTTGTTGAATCAAGTAGAAATCAAGCCAGTATTTACCAAACTTTAAAAATGCCTGTACTTTATACCAAAGAATTTAATTTCCAGCATTTTCTCCTAGAGAAAGAAATGGCAAATAAAGATGGCAGAAGAAATTAATGATGGAAGAGACTCAAGAGACATTTGACAGATCAAAGTGAATATTGTAGTGTTAATTTCTTCAAGACACTTTGATGACTACCTAAGTTGGTTCTAAGTTTTCATTTTAACAGGTAATACAATGATACTCTTGTGTTGTATGTACATGGCTTTGTATACATCTATTTTCTTTCTCTAGGAGAAAATGCTGGAAATTGCGATTTGACCTGCTCTTCTGTCCCTTGTCCCTCTCGCAACTGGTGGCTACAGAGACTTACTCAAATGAAACCGGCTAGTTTCATTTCCGAGTTTGGTTTCTGTTGCTGGGATAGAGACTATTACTGAAAGCAACGTGGGGAAGAAAAGACCTATTTTCAACTTGCAACTCCATGGCCATAGTCCATCACTGGTGGATAACAAACAGAAAAGAACCTGGAAACAGGAACTAAAGCAGAGACCATGAAGGAACACTTCTTACTGGCTTGCTCAGCTACCTTTCTTATATAGCCCAGACCCACTTGCCTAGGGTTGGCACCACCCTGGGTGGACTGGACCCTCCCACATCAACTAGCAATTAAGAAAATACCTCACAGACATGGCCGCAGGCCAATCCGATGAATGTAATTCCTCAGCTGAGATCTGTTCTTTCCAAGTGTCTCTAGTTTCTGTCGACAAAAACTAACCAGCACACTACTTTATTGCTAACTCCTCAGATGTAAGAGGCCACCACAACCACTGTGGGTCTTTTTCTTGGGAGGTTTACAACTTAGCCCTGTCTCTACGTTACACAGTATGCACGTCTTCTCATTGTGAAACACACAATGAGGTAGCAGCCACTGACTGGGACTGGAAGTTTTCATGATCAAGGACAGAATTTTAAGGTGGAAGAACCAAACCACACAGATGTATTTAAAGATTGTCTTTGGGAGGGCTGGAGAGATGGCTCAGTGGTTAAGAGAACTGGCTTTTCTTACAGAGGACTTGGGTTCAATTCCCAGCACCCACATAGCAGTTAACAACCATCAGAAACTCCAGTTCCAGGGGATCTGATGTCCTCTTCAGACCATCACAGACATGCACAACATGGGTGCACCTACCTACACATAGACAATACACTCATACACATAAAAAGAAACAAAAACGATTAAAAAAAGATCGTCTTTGAAAATGACATATGTTAGGTTGGCTAATATACCATTATTCAAAGCTATCTCATGGTCAAGTTCAAAGTCAGAGGGACTTGTTAGGAAAGTGAAGCAAGATTAGAGAGGAAATGAATAATTGTGAGGAAAATGACCAACAGCTTCCTTTCTTTGTTCCCATTTCCTTGTTCTTTGATGACCTTACAGTCATGGGGAAGAATACGGTTACGAAATGGCAGTGCTCCAGTCTTGCCACTTTCTACTTTCTCAAGTTGGAATGTTAAATAAAAAGAATTTCTTTCATATTAACCATTTGTCATTGTTGTTTTCTGGAGGGGTACCTGAATATGAAATACTAACCATTTTTTATCTTAAATATAACTCATAAAAGAAAACCAAAATGAATGGTTAATGCTTTCTCTTTCTTGCTTGCTATTAAAATAAATACTTTTGGAGCATGTGGATAATCTTCTGAGCTCATAGGTTTGCACATGGTTGATGTGCTTTGGTTCTGTGAATTTATCCTTTTCGGTGCTAGAAAGACTACATCTTTGACCAATGAGAGATCGTTCAAGCTCCTGAGTCCTCTGTAAGTGGTCCTAGTAGTTTTGCCCCACCCCGTCCCGCTCTGCCTTCTGGTGTAAGATGCTTCAGGCCTACTTTGCTCATTTCTTTTGCCTGAGCTGGAATTTGGCATTCCTCAAAAACAAAATCTCATTTCTGTAAAGTTGGACGTGGTAATGGTAATTGAAGTCTATAGTATTGGTGTGATTGCTATTCTTTGTTAGTAGGCTAGTCCTTGTTTGGGGGTCTCTTCAGTATATAGAGCTTAAAAGATTTGAGGGGATGGGAGGATAAAATACATTGTGGGATCATAAATATTTCAAGTTTAAACTCAGGGAATTTTTTTGCCTAATCTCTCACATGCCAAAAGTCTAATCTTGATTCAAACAGTTAAAAATATTAACAATAAGAAAAAGTAAATAGTGAATACATATTTAATGGAGTAGTAGAATTATTAATATTTTCACATATGGTAAGATTACTATATTCCTGAGAATACCATGTCTTGCAGAGTTACATACCTGTCCAAATATCTATACATAAATTTGTTTCAAGTTATCCCAACAAGTCCAGTGAGAGAAGTAGGCAGTCTACAGATTAAGAAAGCAGGCTATGAGTTATCACTGAATCTGGGCAATGGGTACATGAGGCGCTCTGTTTTTATGCTTGAAAATTTTAATAGCACATTCTTTAAGAGAATGCACTAAAAGACTAGCCTGGGACAATACTCATATTTTAAAATTAATTGAAAATGTAGGTATGCTGTTTTTGTAAAATAAATCCAAATTCTACAAGGAAAAAAATGTACTAGACCCTGAGGACTAAGGCAGATGGTGAACGATCTTTTCTGTTATAGATTATTTTCATCTTAAACTTGTTTTTCCGTGTATTTGAATTTTTATTATGAACGTAAACTACTTTCATCATCAGACAAAAACGACTCTGAGGCAATGAGGGCTCCTCCCCTCCCTTGCTTATGTGCCTTCTCTGCAGTGCTCGTGTTTCAAGCCACTACCAAATGCTCTTGCACCACAGCGGCCTGAAGGCCTGCATCTCCTCTCCAACTGTCACCTTCTCCTAGCGCACCCTCCCTGGCCTGGGTGCCCCTGGCCGTTCTTCCGGTGGCTGGTGCCCGGTTATGAAATTCAGGACCTGAACTAGACGTGGACAAGAATCTGCCTTTGTTTGCCGTGTTATTTCCTAGCTAGTTTTACACTTTTCCATTTCCACTTATATTCCTTATTCCTTTAATTAATAATACAAAAGAGAATGTAAGGCTTCTATTGCGCTCTTGCCGAGTGTCAGGTACTTTGGTTATGACTTGGAGTTCATGAACACTCTTAGTTCTCAAGCAGCCTTAAGATTTAAGAACCTCTTTCTGCAGAATCACTGTGGCAGCTGGGACCGAGTAGACTAATCCTGAAAACGAAGGGAGGGCTTTTAAAGCCCTCATCGCCAGCCTGGGATGAGTAGCTTCCAGTACATGGAGAATTTCAGGCCAGCTGGGTCTATATAGTTAGATCCTGTCTCAAGCAAAGCAAAGCAAAACAAAACAAAGCCAGGAGAAAGATTTAAGGCTTATGTCTGTTCTTTACAGGAATTCTGTAGCTTATCATCTCTGTCCACACCAAATGGGGGTGCAGCTCAGGAGATGTCCAGCCACACTTCAATCATTACGTAAAGTTGGTTCAAATGCATATCCATCCAGGGCCAATGTTCACAGTTTCCCTCTATGTCTTGAGGCTTTCTTTTAAAAAGAAATGAAGGGAAAGTGACCCTTTGATTATTCATAAGCAAACCATTTACGGGTGTTCTTTGTAGAAGGTACGAGAATGAGAGGCAAGGCCATGGAACATCAGCAGAGAGGACAGAATAAGATGAGGAAGGAATTAAGTACCTGCATGTAAGGGTGCCTTCAAGTCCCAGGGATGGGTGCCTCAGGGATTCCAAAAGCAAGAGGAAGAATTCACTGCATCCTTTTCAAGGCACTTTCTGTAAATCGACTTTAACATCCTGCGTAATGTCATCTCTGGCACAATGCTCTTCAATGAAACCATGTCCTTCTACATTGTAAAAAAACATGAAGTCCCAGGAGATACAGAGATAGCTCAGAGGTTAAGAGCACCAGATGCTCTTGTAGAGGACCTCTATTTGGTTCTCACTCATGTGGTGGCTAACAACCATCTGTACCTTCAGTTCCAGGGGATCTAACACTCTCTTCTGACCTCCATGGGCATTGCATGCACACGGGGTATCAAGAGAGAAGGTAACAGACTATAGAAATGTTGCCAAGGAGTTACTTTATTAGACAAAATATTTGCACATGTGTAGGAGTATTGGGAGAAAATACCTTAATCATGTAAATCTCAGACTTTGAGAGAAGCTGAAACAGTTATGGTTTGAGCCTCTGCATGCATCAAATCATACTGTGTGCAGCGCACGGATGAGCAGCTGAGGTACTGCCCACCTTGGTCCTTTTCCTCAGTGAAGTGTCTTTTTCTGTTTACTTGGAACTTTAATATTAACCTTCCTCCGGGAATGTAGGATTGACTCTATCTTCCCATTACCTCTTCTGGAACAACATCTTTTCTGCTTTGCTGATCGTCAGTGCTGATGTCTTTTTCTTGTACTAAATAGCCACCAGGCTTCCAGGAGATTGAAAAGAAGCTGAAGGAGAGGGACCTAAAGATCTTCAAATATATGGAAGGCCAAGGTCTTCCTGACAGGGTGCTTGGGAAATACGCTGAGGACTCAACTCAGCTGCTTATAGCTTGAGCACTTTGTACATAGTGGACACTTCATTTCATTGCACTGGTCTACTTTTCCTTTCCACTGTATTCATTGATTTTCAAAGTTAACAGAGCATGTTCAGCAAAGAGAGGTGTCTGGGTTGGGTAGACTGATCTTTCTTCACTGCTGTCCTTCAGTTCTAGAGCCCAAAGTATGAAGAGAATTGACTAGGGATGGAGCTCAGTGTTAGATCTGGTTTTGATCTCCAGCATAAATGAATATGGATTTGCAGAGAGATCAGTAGCAGTCGTGCGTGCACCAAGCAGAGTTCACCAATGCACCTTCCTGGTGGAACACCTCGAGTTCATCCTACCTCTGCACTGTAAGGGAGAGCAGGACTGGCCTTACTCTTCATTCTCACCGACATTCAAAGCTCCACATCAGTAAGCAACAAGGTCTGTTTAGGGAATGCTGTGAACTGAGGGGGGCAGTTTATGTCATGGAGCAGTGGAGAACCTAAGTCTTGGCCTTCAGGACCAATTGCCTCAACTTGCTGATCGGTGTGAGGATGGAGGGAGCAGTGCTCTTCAGTCTGAAGCTACCCAGATGAATCACATTTCTCTCTGCTTCTACATGTAAAGGCTGGTGTGCAGAGCCAGTAGGGGAAAGTTTTTTCCTCTCATCTTCTTCTGATCTTTCTCCATTCGCCACTTATCCTAGACCAAAATTCTTTTTAAAAATATTTTTTATTGAATCATCGTGTATTTCATATAGAACATCTCAATTAATCTTAATCATCTTTATATCTCTTTTCCCACGAGCACACCCATAGCCCCCCAGCTGGAATACATACATTCTTTCATCTATATTAAGGTCTATTGTGTCAAGTTAGTGTTCTCAAGTGACCTCAGTGCAGGTTCATCCACGAATAGACCAAATTTCTTAAGTCCTCTTTTTTCCATACCTGAACTCTCAGAGGATCTGAAATTTAATCACCATATAGTGAAATGATTGGTAACAAAGCAAAACTGAGTCTTTCCTGAAGGCTGTAATTCTCTGACTAGCAATAATAATAATAATAATAATACCGCAGATTCTTAGCTTAGCAGTAGAGTACTTACCATGCCTAATATGTACAAGGTCCTGTGGTTGATCCTTAGCACCATACCGACATTCACAGATGCTGAGTTTGCTGATCCTGAATCTTTGTTGTGACCAAGATCCCACAGGGTTGGCAGTCACCTAGGGAACCTACTGAAATTCAAAGCTATGATGTAACAGAGATATCATTGGAGAGCTGAGGGTGACGGGGTACAGGATGGGGAAGAAGGACGTTGGACGGGGAGGGAGGGTTGGGAGAGCAGATGCGACCTCTAAGGCCTTTCTCCCCTTGTTTTATTACCTGTTATAACTTAAATTATGTCCTCCAAAAATATGTTGAAATCCCCCCCATAAATAAAGTCTTTTCAGACAAAATGACCTTGGAGAACAGGTGTCTCATCACCGTGTCAGTGATCTGTAGTTCTTGCCGAAGTAGGGACTTTTTATGCGGTTTGGGATCAGTATACACCCAGGTTTCTTGGAATGCGCTTTTTCACTCTTAATTTCTGTGTCTCTCACATACTACTTAGAAATGTCAAGAAGGGATTTTCATCTTACTTTTAGCTGCTTTGTTTACAGGACTTACTGATGGTGATCCTAGCGACTGAGCAACTCTCCCCGAGTCCCATGCCCATTTCTCTCCCAAATCACAAAAGTCAGAGAGTGACGTCTTAACTCCTGCCAAACACCAGCCTTGCTAAGGGTTCTCCTCTTCACTGGAGAACGTGCTGCCCTGGGCCTTGGGTGGTTTCCTGATCTTTCAGAGAAAGAGGAACAGGATGTGGACCATTTTTTGGTTAAACCAAAAGCCCATCAGGTGCACAGGAAACTGGAGGCGAAAGCAAGAAAGCTCTGGCTTTAATCCTAAATAATTTCTCTAGAGCTACAGAAAATGGATTTTTCTGACTCAGGGCAGGGCCCAGGCAAAAAGGTGCAACTGTGCAGAAACCTGGGTTCTTACTGTCCTTGGATCAGAATTCCCTCAAAGGGCACCTACAATTTGTCATGGGGTCTCTTTCTCTCTCCCTGCAGAGGGAGAAGAAATGGAGTTGGACGTGATAAGTCTCCGCGTTAGAAGGTGTTCCTGGAGGAGGGATGGAGAGTGCAGTGACTATTCCAGGGTGCCTGTGGTCTGGTATCTCTCTTCACTCTTTCTTCTGAAATACCTGGCTCTACAAAGCCCTGGAAATAGTAACAGCAGTCATGACCATTATCATTTATCAAACGCTGTACGCTTTAGGCCCCCTATTTCATGTCCTCATAGTAACTCTGTATGGCATGCTCAATCTTCATTTTATAGGCTAGGCTCAGAGAGAGTGCAGAATTTGTTCAAGCTTATAAAGATGTGGGTGACTAAACCAGCAATCAAGCCCAGACATGACTCTCTCTCCACTAGACCTCACCACTTGCCCACAAAAGCAAACATATTTTTTGCTAGCCTTGAGCAACAAAACTCTCTGGTGGTCACATTGTCCTTGAGTTAGGATAGCACTCTCGAGGCTTGGACTTTCCTTTCTAGGTCTCCCAGCCACTTTTCATCACTCTGCATTTCTGTTGAGAAGTGTGAACAAAATGAAAAAAGAAATTAAAGTTATCCTAGGTCAAGCAGAAAGAACAGACTGTTCTCTGATTACTCCATGACTTTTTGAGGACTGCATTTCATTAAAGCCCAATTTGCATTTTACTTTGAAAGCTTTTGCTTTACCTATAGCACCCTTGCCACACAGTCTGCCGAAGCATTCCCTAAAATCAATAATGTTCAGAATTTATGAGGGAAGTGAAAATGTTCCCCACCCCATGAGGATCCCGAAAGCATCTCACTTTATTGTTTAAGTGGCTCTGCATAAGGAGAAAGTTTGTGTTGCCCCTAAATTTCTGGATAACTTTTGCATATGTATTCCTGGACTGTGAGCCTGTTTAGCAACCAAGCTTGGGTGGAAACTGTTAATGTTAATTCCAGATAAGAGAGAGATTAAACCAAGGGGACTAGATAAAGAGGATCGCTTAAATTTTTTTCTGTGCTGGGAATTTAATCCATGGCCTCACACTTATCTTGTATTCTACTCCCAAGTGGGTTATTTCATTTTAAAGGTACATATTCATTTATTCTTCATTCATTTACTTAGAGACAGGATCTCACATGAATGCCCCATGCAGCTGAGAATGATCTTCAAACTTCCGATTCTCCTACCTCTACTTCCCAAGTGTTAGCATCACAGGCCTGCACCCCCACACACTTGGTTTATGTGGGGCTGGGAATTGAACTCAGGGCTTTGTATATTTTAAGCAAGGACTGCACCAACTGAGCTTGTATGAAGGCCACTTGTAGAGCTGGCACTAGGCACTGGCAGGTGGGTGTCTGTCCCTCCTGAGACTGTAATTGAAGAAAGTTTTATAAAACAGAGAAGTGGCTAGCAGTTGGTTTTTTTAAGGCCAGAGAGTAAATATTTCAGTTCTTTGCAAATCCTCGGCTCTGCCCCTGCAGCGTGAAGCAGGCACGCAGACAAAAGAGGGTCAGCGCTCCAATAAAATCTGACATTAGGGCCGGGAAGATGACTCAGTTGCTAAAGGCACCTGTCACCAAGCTTGATGGCCTGAGTTTGATCCTTGATACACATGGTAGAAGGACAGAACTGATCATTGTAAGCTGTCCTCTGACCTCCACACATGAGAATACATGCTCGCACACACAAAATAAGTAAATAAATGTAAAAAACAAGCAAACAACAACCTTGACATCAATAGTCAGTGGGCTAGATCTGTAGCTGTGGTTTGCTGACTCCTGACATAGAACGTTGTATTACTTAGTTTTCTACTGCTGAAACAAAGCCTGTAAGGCCGGGTAACATATAAAGAAAAGAATCCTGTTTGGTCTATAGTTTGGGAGATTCAAGAGCATGGTATTGGCATTGGGTGGACTCTGGTGAAGACTTTACCATGGGTGACATCACAGTAACAGAAGCACATGCAAGTGTGAAGCAGCATTTGACCAGATGAAACCAGAAACCAAGGAGGAGCCATTATCATTCTACATAGTGACCCTCTCACAAGAGCTAACTGGAGTCCAGAAAAGCTACTCAACTCCTTCAGAAAACAGTGACCCTAATGACTTCCCACATGGCCTCATCTCTTAAAAATCCTATCCCTGAGAGACCAGGCATACACAAGCCATAGCTAGGACAAATATCATGTAAATACTGGGATAATTCAATGCTCCATCATTTATAAGCCTTTACAAACAGAATGAATCCTTTAATTCTTGCACTTGGAAGACAAAGGCAGGAAGATCTCTGTGAGTTTAAGGTCAGCCGGATCTACATAGTGAGTTCCAGGTCTGCTGGGGGTACCGGGAGCACCTATCTCAGAAGAAAACAGAATGAGCAGCTATGTACTTGAGTTGGCTCATTTACATTAACTATCCCTTTACCATGGGTTCATCTATGATCTAGAAAGTTTTACACACAGTAAATACCACACAGCCTTACATAACACATTGATAACTTGGGCACACAAGATCTTATCCTCAGTGTTGTCTCAGGGGACTGGTCCTCACAGTCTCTTTTCTTGTGAACACTATTCAAGCTTCAGGGAAATATTTCTCTCTAGGTCCTGTCCTATGTCTTCCATACAAAACCACATCTGAATGCTATGAGGAACTATGGCCACAGACAGTGGGAAGATCTGAGTGTTACAAATTTGACGGGAGAAAGTGCAAACTAATTAGCTCATCACATCTTTGTGCCCAGATAGCAAAATGCATGGATTCTTGCAACAAAAAAATCCTCGCCAGTAGGGCTGAATCCAGGCTTTTCTGCTTCCTTCTGTGTTCGATCTACTTCACTGTCCAGAAGGGCCCATGAACAATGCGGCACTCACGGTATTTGCACGTGGTGGCTAAGAACGCTTTGCAATGTTAAACAGTTCTAGTAGCACTCAAATGTGTATGTACAGATAGATATACATATGCAGGCAAGGACATAGCATGCAAAAATTATGCTCCTGATTCTTCACCTTGGCAACTAGATACCCAGTAAATATTAAAATTGTGAATGTTTGGGGACTAGAACAGTAAGTTGGTACAACACTTTCTTTACAAGCATGAGGACCTAAGTTCAATCCCCAGTGCCCACAGAACAATGCTTGGTGGTGTGGGATTGTAATTCCAGTGCTGGGGAGATAGAGACAGGAATATCTCTAGGGCTCTGCAATCTAATTTGACAGCTTCGGGCCAGTGAGAGACTCTGTCTCAAAGGAGATGGACAGAATGTCTGAGGATGCCATCCAAGGTTACCCTTTAATCCCCACATGCATCGCTGAAGTGCACATGCACCCATCCATCCATGAATATGCACACATATAAACACATGCATTTAATGAAGGTTATCTTTTCATTTCATAGACACTAACCTCAAACGTGTTATCCCACCAGGCATGGTGGTGCACACCAGTAACTCTAGCATGTGAGAAGTAGAGGCGGGTGAATCTCTGTGAATTTGAGGCCAACTTGGTTTGCATAGTGAGTTCCAGGCCAATTAGAGCTACACAGTGAGGCCATGTATCCAAAAAAAAAAAAAAAAAGGGTTGTTCATTGGATAATTCATATTCCTTAAATTGTAATATTTTCCATTGTGTTTGCGAAAGAAAAATTAATTTTTTGGCAAATGTGAAAGAATTTGATTCACTATTATTTTTACATTAATTTTTTGACATTTTTACAAATACATTAAAACATTAAACATTAGCCAATCACCATTAATAATGGATAAACTTGATTACAAAACCACAATTTGTATTTTTCCACTCTGAATATTATTCAGTCTTGTGGACTAGATGATGATTGTCTTTATCTTGGTGCATACTCCTTGAGGATACCCAGTCATATACGATGGTCAAATGCCAGTAATGGTTTGAGAATATTTTACTGTGAAGGAGAAGTAAATACTACACAGGCGCACATGGTGGCTGACAGATCTGCACAGAGGCAGATTCTTCTTTGCACTATTAATTTAGTTCCCACAGATATTAGTGAAGGATCTGCCACAAATCATGATTCGTCATGTAATTAGGATATTTAAATTTTTATCTTTCCTTTTATGTGTATGAATGCTTTGCTTGCACATATGTCAATGTCCATGTGCACGCCTCGTGCCTGCGGAGGCCAAAAGACACATAGAGTTAAGGATGGGTGTAGCCACCCTGTGGGTGCTGGAAATTGTACCTACGTCCTCTGGAAGAGCAACAAGTGCTCTTTAACCACTGAGCCGTCTTTTTAGCTCCTGAATAAAATGATTTAATTAACATATCAAAACTCTGTTTTAATTCTCTTATTAAAAATTAATCTTAAGCATAACTCCATTGAAATCTTGCTTACAGTTTCAAATTCCCCCAGTTCCTGAAAAATTTTTCATTTCTTTAAAAATATCATTTTATGCCAAATTCTTTTGGTGTCAAAAATGAGCTCGTTTTACCTAAGGTTACTTGTAACTCTTCTGCCTATCATCTGTGTGTGTGTTCACACATTCACTTAAGGGTATTAGTGAGTATGACTGTGGGATCTGACCTGACCCTGCCTCCAGGCTTATGCTGGGCTGTATTCACTCATGGTATTGCCTTTCTAAAGTCAGAAACAGTCTACATTTGAACCATGCCTGGTCTGAAGGTTTGTCAACCTTGACAAAAGAGAAAAATTGAAAAAAAAAGCATTTTTTTTTGAATTATTGTTTATACTTTTTATACTTTTTATACTGACAATCTTGATGACTTTAGAGGAAAAATCCTAAATCTACTTATGTCTCACAACATTTTTTTTCCACAAAGCTGAGTTTGCAAAATAATTATAGTGAAGTGATCTGTTAATTGGCTGATTCAAGTTTACTCTGATTTTCATGATATTGAATTGATTTTCTAGAACTAGGTCATACTCAGTTTCATGTTGTTAGCTATTAGCTGAAGTCTCGGGAACTGAAAGCACGTCTCAGACATGTTATTGTGGGAATACAAGGATACCAGACCATTTCAGAGTTTCTCATGGATGAACAGATGGAATTTGCATTCAGAGAAGGGAAGGTCCTCATTTTATGACTAGCTTGAGGACTTAAGAGGCCATAGCAACAAGCATCAAGGACTTAGTGAAGTCTGTCATTTCCACAGGGAAAGCTGTGAATTTAGGACAGGCCTCACAGTTCTAACTACAGATGCAGTCTCCTAGTTTTAATAAGCTTTTAATAAGTACAAGTACCCAAACTCACTTCAGGTCACTGTATCAGACTCCCCCAGGGTTTTTGACTTAATCTATTGTATATACTATGACAAAATACTTTAAGCTGTGTAATTAAGGAAGAACAGAAATTTATTGCTCACAGTTCTAGACATCAAAGATGTGCTAACAAAGCAGATTTGGTAACTGGTGAGGTCCTGGTCTCTGTTTCAAAAATGTTGTCTTCTAACTGTGTTCTCACAAAGTGGAAAGGTAAACAAGCGCCTTCAGAACTATTTATAATCAAATTGATGATGACAGAGTTCTCGTGACCTAATCACTTCCCACAGATTCCCACTCTTGGTAGGATTCAGTACATGAATTTTGGAGTGACACAGACTACAAGGCTCTAAAGTGCAAGTCAGAATTGGAACTCATTGGTCTAGATTAATGGTTTGGAAAATGTGGGTCTCTGAAACAGTATTGTAAGTAACTCGGAACCTGGAGGCACCTTAGTCACCTGGAAATAAGACAGTCCATGAATAGATGACAGTGACCTTGGAAGAACTGAGATCTCAACATTTTCCTAAAATTCAGTCCTAAATAGGCTGTTTTTATTTAAATATTCTATTGCTTTTATTTTATGTGTATGGGCGTATTGCCTACATGTGTCATGCAGTGCGCTTAACCATTGTTACCTCCTGCCGTGTGGGTGCTGGGAACTGAACCTTGGTCCTCTGCAAGAGCAACATCTCTCCAGCCCTGGCTACTCTCAATTGAGAAAGAGACAGAGAGAGAGAGAGAGAGAGAGAGAGAGAGAGAGAGAGAGAATTTTCATTTAGATGTAATATCTCCAGTCTCTGTTTTTAAATACTTTTTGCAGCACACAATTTTCTTTGCTGCCAATATAGCCGTGGTTCGCAGAGGCACGTGGGCATCCCGAGCTGGGATCTAGATGATCCACTGGATTACAGAGAGAAAATATTAGCTGCAATTCCCCTTCATCCTCCTTTCATCCCATTACAGTTTCTATTTTCAGAGCTGTTTTATGTGGACTCTAAAGCATGTTTGAGAACTTGTAAACATTAAGTATACACATATCAGATATGTTGACATGACAATATTCACTAATATGGATGCATAATTAAACATTTCAGATTCATTGTAGCAGACCATAGCTTACAGAGGAGATTACATTTTCATCTTTTTTTCCTCCCATAATTCTTTCGCTACACATAGTAGACATCAGTTGGGGTGAAAATGAGTATTTTGGCTTACTGCTATATTTTGAGAAAATGCCACTAAAATTTCAGTCATCAGAAGGGGCTTAAAACTGCCAGAGCTTTAATATCGGCATTCCTCCTGCTCTGCTGTGGGTGACTATCACCCACCACGAGCATCTTTTTTCTGCTTTTAGCATCAAAGCTGCAGCCATAGTTGACATTGAGGTTTTTCAGTGTCGTGGAAAATAATTACACTCTTTTCATTTCGGGTTTCACTGCAGTCACTATATGCTGAAGTCATTTGTTGGACTCGCTTTTGAATTCAGCCTTTCTCCAAGCATCTCTTAGAGCCATTCTTCTCACACTGCTTCTCATCTGTAGAGGAACAGCAAATTCTCAGAGATGCTTTCCTCCTCTAAGACCAGTGGGCATCAGGGCAAAGCTACCCACCAAAATAATAGTGTGAGCACCAGGAAGTCAATGCAGTGATAGTTTCTGTGATTTCCTGATGCCCAATAAGGTGTTTGTCTTCTTTCTTATGACTGAGGTTTTCTGGGGGTTTGTTTCTAATTCTATTCACAAGATTTCTATCTGATACATCAGTAGCTAAGAGACACCTCAGTGACAGTGAATGCACCCAGAGCCTGTACTGTAGTTTCTCAATGAAAGAAAAGACTTGTTATGGAAGTTGGGCAAGGAATATTCCAGATGGACCTGGTTCACCCTATAGTTCTAGAGTGCAAGGAAATGCTAGCCCCCCCCCACATACACGCTCACACAACGAAGAGATATCAGATGAGTATGGGAACTAACTAAAAAGAACTCAAAATACTGAAATAATTTGAGCAACAAAATCTATGATGAAGTATTGTTTCTGTAACCCAAACTATAAGATAAATGCTGAGTTTTTATTGTTCAAAGTGATATAAAGATATGATTGAATAAATAAATCCCTGGGCTGGGACAAATAGACAAATCTATCATACAAAGGTCTTTGAAATAACTTTTTCAGTTACGAAGTCTTGAGGATATATTTTTCCTCATGCGTTAAGTATGACTGTGATAGTGACTTCCTTCCAAAAAATATGATATGGAAAAAGAGAAAGAAAGAGTGATTTAGAGTGAAGAGTGACTTACAGGGGCACAGGAAAACATCTCTGGGAACACATCCATGAAGTCAAGGTCAACAACTACAGTTGACAACATGTGCCCTTGACATGATGTGATAAGAATAGCCTTTTACTATTAAGGTCTTCCTTCACCAAGCCCCCAGTACCAAACTAGTCATGTGAGAAGATGGAAGGTGAATTCCAGTGAGCTGTGTTCTAAAATGCCTAATGGGTATTCCTCAGATCTCTCAAGATCATCAAAAGCATGGAGAATATGAAAAACTAAGCCAGTTTAAAGGTCTCTAAGGATATGCAGTAACTATATTTAATGTGATATTCCAGATGGGATCCTGGAGGAAATGACATTAGGTAAGAAGAAAGAAAATCGGAATGCATAGGTCTTTACTTAATAAAATGCATCAATATTAGATGAGAAACTCAACATGTAGTTCATGGGAACTCTGTACAATCTTTACCAATTTTCATTGATCAAAATTATGTCTAGATGACACAGAAATGGCTAGTAAGCACATGAAAAGGTGTTTTAATATCATTAATCGTCAGGGGAATGCAAGTTAAAATTATCATGGGATATTACTAGATGTGTGAAAACACTAAAATTAGAGACTTGTGGCAAGGATTTAGAAGGTTGGAATTCTTATTCCAGTACAGATGAATACTGGTAAATTTTACTGTGGAAAACTGTGGCAGTTTCATAAAGTTCTATGTAGACCACCATAGAATCGAGTTATTTTGATCTTAGGTAGTCACTCAAGAGAAGTTAGAACATACATTCACATAAAGGAGTATACATTCATTGTTTTTACCCTCTTGACAAAAATCAAAAGATAACCCACATGTCTATCAATGTGCACATGGATGAGAAACTGTGAAACTGTGACATGTTCCTACAATAGCATGCTACTTACCAAAAAGAGGAAACATCACAGATGAAGCTCAGAGATGTGCTGAATAAGACACAAGACAGCACTCTTTATTAGAAGACTTGAGTTAAATGCTAGCAAATGTGCACTATGTTTTAAGAGAGAGAGTAGATCAGTGGTGCCAATTCAGTGGAGCAGCTGTTGATATCAAAGGGACCAGAGGGGACCTTGTGAACAGAGAAAATGTTTTCTGCCTGGAGTATGATGACTATGACAGTATATGCATTTATTCTTATCATAAAATGACATATTTATGATGATGTGTTTTATCTTATGTGAATTCATTTTACTAAAGGATGGAGTCCTTGGTGATTTGAAGATTTCTTTCTGAGATGGCTCAAGGATGACGACTCATCTTCTTCTGCTGCAAGTCCTTCCACCATCCCATCCCATCCCATCTCATCCTGTCTCCACCACCCCAGCACCACGGAAGGGATGTTTCTGACATGTCCTTCGGGTGCCTGATCCGCCAGTGATTTCAGAAGGCAGAAGTCTTGATGCAATAATTTACGCCAGGGAGTTCAAATTATCCTGCAGTGTGCCTGGAAGGAAGAGAACTAGACATACTTTCCGCAGTGTCTTGACCCTCATAAAGCAAAAGAAAGGCCCTCTGAGAACCCAGAAAGTACAGGGAAGTAAGAGGCATCCAATATCTGGGGGTTGGGTACAGCGGGACACAGAGCTGCCCCTCTGTGGGAAAGGAGTGCTTAGTGTGGGCCTCTTATGACTGTAAATGCAGACTCTGGAAATCACTCACACAGCTAGAGTTGAGACCAGTAGCAGGTACCATGAAAATACGGTGGCATCAAATCAAGAGGAGGCCAGTTCCCTACCACTCAGTCTCTCTGGCACAGAAAAAAAGTACTCACCCCTCCCTGCTGTGGTGAGAGTCGGTAAAGATGAACAGACAGTGTTGGTTTAGAGAGGCTCAGGACTGTGAACTCTGACAAATCAGTAACATTTTATTTTGACAGGATATTCAACAGGCTGCCAGAAACCTTAGTAACCAGACTGGATGACCAAAAGATTCACTGGACCAGGTTATGGCTTAAAAATCAAGATGTCTGATCTAGATAGATTACAAGGTTCAAAGAAATTTTGAGACTATATCCTTTAAAGCATTAGCATTGATGTATCTCAACCTGACTGTTTTATTTATACATTCATAGTATTTTGGTGTACTATAAACATTTGTCTGTGCAATACATAGTCTTCTATGACACAATATTTGATGTCTAGGTAACATTCTATTCCAAGAATGTACTTAGCTAGCAGCTTATTGTTGAATATTAAATCTCTTTTTTCCAGTATTATAAATAAATCTGATGAAGACTCTTACACATTTGTCTTTTCACACAATCCTGAGCGTTCCCATAAGATAAATTCACAGTTAAGACGGTATTTGTGTTTTAGGGTTATTAACACCAATTGCAAGGTGTATACCAATTTACATGTCTAGAAATCAACAATTTTTAGTGGCTAATTTTCTATTTATTTATATCTCCGCTCTGGCTCAGCCATGATCTGCAAAGATGGTCATTACAGTTAGGATGAATTTAAAGTTAGTAAAATTAGCATTACTAGCCTGTTGAAATTTTTCTCAGTTCAACTGTGAGTCAATCTTTAAGCAGAGACTATGTAACAAATAGTATTCACAGTGCTTTGCAGGTGATAATAATCCTATGAGGTGTTATTCTTCCCATTTTAAAGCAGAGGAAACTGAGTCATAAAGTGATAAGTTCCCTGACTGATGATGTAGTTTTCATTATTAACTGTATCATCATAACCTGCACTTATTTTAGTATTTCTGTTCATTTTATTTTTCATGGTGTGTGTGTGTGTGTGTGTGTGTGTGTGTGTGTGTGTTTGCAGGTATGTGAACTCATACATCTTTAGGTGTGTGTACACATATGTGTGTGTAGAGGTTGGAGGTTGATGCTGAAAATCTTCCTCAATCATTTCTCTATCTTTTTCATTGAGGCAGGGTCCCCATTCAAACCCAGTGCTCACAGATAGGGCTGTTATTTCTAGCCCTTTGCTCCAACACGCCTCTATTTCCAACTTCTAAGTCTGGAGTTACAAGGAGGCTGCCAAGTCCACCTAGTATTTCTGTCAGTTCTGGAACTCAACTCAGGTCCACTTTGCTTGCTGCACTCTAATTGCCGAGCCATGTCCCCAGCCTTGTTTTTAGTATTCTTGTATATTGTGTCCCTTTTCATTTGCCTCAGCTCTTGAGCTAGTTTGCTTTTGCATACATTAAGTACCAACTCACAGAGAAACTTATGCTCTGAATATGAAATACTACACTTTGTCAGTCAGGAGCTCCTGTGTGGTGAAATCTATCACCCTTCACTCCATCTTGAAAATGGGAACATATTACAGCTGCAATTCCCAAGCCCAATGTTGTGACATACTGTCCTAACTAGTCACAAACAGTTGGTCATAAATGACAGTGTTCTGACGTTTGTGAATGGGCTACTTTTCATGTCAATTGGAGTAAATGTAAGATTCTCCTTATGCTAAGGATAAGTCTGTCCCACTAGATCCAACAAGCCTTCATCATAGAACAGAGGCTTCGGGCTTATGTAGAGGCTAGTGATGTCTAACTTGTTGATGTTAGAACATGATATTGTCATCTACAAAGTTCTTGCTCAAGAGCCATACAACTAAATTTTTTAAAAAATCACAGAAAATCTCATCATGCTTTCGGTGCGCTTACAACTCTGTGCTAGGCTGCATTTGTGGTCATCCTAGGCTGCATTCACGGTCACCCTTGGCTTCCATACTATAGTGCAAAATCGACCACCTGGAACCCTCTTCCCTCTGCACTGGGAGAGTGGGAAACTGCCATATGTGTGTGATGTCTACAGGAAAAGCAAAGGGAGCCACAGCTCCAAACCGAAGGGAAGAAATAAAAGGAAACAAGATGAGCCAGAATGGTAAGAAAGTATCTGTTTGCTTCCACACAACTGAAAAGGGAAAAACAAAACAAAACAAAAAAAACAGATGTTTTTATTCACAGTCTTCTTTCCCTAATTAGTGCTGAGGAGCTAAATTCAACTTTCTATCAAAAACAACAGCAATAAAGGCGAGCTGCTTGTGCCTGTGCAGAGATGGAGGGCACCCTGCTGATGCGTCAGCCTGGCAGGGGCTACTGAGGCGGCCATGAAGAGGATGCAGGCTCCTAAAGTCTTTGTCGTTGAAGACATGCTTTCTCACCGATGAACAGCTTGCTAAAATCGGATAAGCAGCTGAGAAGCAGGAACAGGCTATTTGTTTATTCTGAGAGTTCTTAATAATTCATTTGCTTACAATTTCCAAATGTGATTCCGCCTTACTAGGTTATCTGGATTTTTAACTTATGGTTCTTTCATTCTTCGAATAGTTCTTTATTCTGTAGTTTTTTTGAAAGCACTCATAAACTTCAACGGAAAACTTTCCAGGAACACTTGCCATCCTGTTTCTTCCATGGGCTGGGAAGGTCGGCTGTCATTTGCAGTGTCCAGGGGTCCTTTTCCTGTGTTCATCTTTACATCTTAGGCTGTGAATATTTTTCTGCTTGTTGGTGTCACTGCTAATGAGGTCAATGACTCTCTCTGGGATCCTTCATTCATTAGATGTCACAGTTACAAACAGTATGCTAGTAGTCCCTTAGGAATAGCCTCCAAGTTAATACAGATGTTCCGAGCCAGTACCAGCCCAGCCAGGTTACCGGTAAGAACTCAGAGTAGTGCCATTTAAACTCTTGATATTTATTATAGCTGGTTTTCATGCACATTTTGCTCCAAGTTTTTTTAGGGGGGACGGGGTAGTGAGATGTATGTAGCCCAGGCTACCTTAAACCTTCCTGCCTCTACCTCCTGAGTGTTGGGACACAAATAATTTTTGTTGAGGATTAGTATCGATGAGTATCTCCTAACAATTGATCAACAATTTTCTGATCTTTCAAGGAATTTCTTTTACATTTCCCCCCTCAATAATGTCCACTGAAAACACCAAAACATATAATTATAACGTCCCTTGGTCAAGGTGAGGAAGAAAATGTAAAGTATTTATTGCTCAATGATAAAGTGGATTTTAGCATTTAGATAATTTGATTTGATTGTGGACAGTCTCCAGTGATTAAATTCTCCATTCTAGGAATGATTCATAACTGTCTCCCTATACCATGGCTTTTACATAGTTGTTTATTCAAAAAACTCAAATGACTGCTTTCTGTCACATAAATGTGGCATTAGGTATTTTTCTATAAATCATAAGATGTACCCTTCCTTAGAAATTTCCTATTACCAATTGTAACAGGAAAAGAGTTGATGATGTTCTAACACTGAGATATTTCAGAAGAACCATGTATAAAGACAGGAGTATTTCCCTCATTTGAAGAGATGAAAATAAATTAACAGCTAGGAGTAGATCAGATTGCCTATAGTTTATACCTGACATCCACAACCACCACAGATCTTAGCTGCAGAAAACCTGAGTTCCAAATGGTTTGTCAGACAAAATGGACTTAAACTATTTTTAGCTTTCTTGTTTCACCTGGACAATGATGAAATTTCATCTTATTTCTTCTCTCTCTCTGTCCCTCTCTTTTTTCTAACAGGATCTCGCTGTGTAGCCAAGGTTGGCCTCACATTTGTGATCCTCCCTTCTCTACTTCCCAGTGCTCCGAGCATAGCTGTGTGCCACCGTGCTCCACTGGATTCCACTCTTAATAAAGCCAAGCGATGGCACAATTGAGTCCATCTCTTGTTTCTATATATATTAGGAAGAATGATGGTCTCCAGTTCCAGTTTAGTTCTAAAATGTTCAAAGAAAGGAGAGCAAGAAAATGGAACAGCACAGAAGGGAAGGATCACTGGTTTCTATTGTTTCAGTAACTCAGCAGGGCTTTGGCAGCAAAGGCCTAACACAGAGCAGGTGATCAGTTCTGTGTCCTTGGACATGCCCCACAAGAGCAAAGGCACACCCCACTGAGGGAAAGGGTAATCTGTCTAGTCCCTGTGGTGAGAGAAAGAATGACCTATGGCATCACCTCCTGACCAATACAAAGTTGGGTTTTCGCTGGAAAATAGCTGAATGGAGGGGACAGTATCATGTGTAGAGGCTTCCATTTCTCAGACTTTAGATGAGTGTGGACCCAGGCTCATAGTTGCCTGGTGACCTGTCCTTCTGAAGAAGGCTTCCTTTGTCCTTGAGAGGCAGAGAGACATAGGAGCCTGGTTCTTCCTCCTCTTTACTTTCAACTTGCTGTGGGACTCTGATCAAGTCATTTCTTCCCTCTGAGTTTCAGTTTGGTAACAGACACAATGAGATCCTTTCCAACCTTAGCATTGTGATTCACAACAAAGGCGGGACTATCAACTTCAGGGCTGCTGACTGGCCCTGTGAGTTCCAAACAAAAAGAGAGTTAGAGCTTGAAAAGCTTCAATTTCTTCGGGAGCCTAGGAAACATAAATTCCATAACGAAAGTAAGTTTGTCTTTTAAGATATCACTCTGGACTCCCCTCTGCTCTCCAGTCCTTGTGACCTCTACCGAGAGAATTCAGTTGAAATACACACAGAATAAGGTAAGTAAGCAGAGTTTATTACAGAATAATGTGAGCAATGGCCAGAGAGACCACTGCTTGATTCTGTGTTTTAGGTTGGTTTTATATTAGTTGTAAAGTTTCTGGAACACACAGCTTTCCTGACAGACATTTTCCTCTCTGGTTTATTGACAGACCCACTTGGATTGACTCTTACAGGAGAGTGCAATGGAATATGCTTGTTTTTTAGACAAGGTTTCATGTGTCCTGGATGGTACTAAATTGGAACTCACTACGTCAGAGGTAAGGATGACTTTAAACTTGATCCTTTTGCCACCACCTCCCAAGTGCTGGATTACAAATGTGTGCTATGGTGCTTGGTTTTTGTAGTGCTGGGGATTGTGTCTTTGTTCTTTACCAGAAAGTTTCCTGCTATACAGTAATCCTAGAAGGTTTAGGGCTCCTGGAATCTGGCTTGCATAACTGTCAATTAGTGATGTTTTATAAAAAGTAGCAACTCAAAAAGACACACACACAAAATAGCTACGAAAGTCGTGGCATTTCAGGAAGTCATACCAGAGTGAGAAATATGACTCAGCAATTCCAGTCCTTTGTTTTTTATTTTTTTCCAAGCTAATGATTATGGGGGTCCAGCTTTTCAATCCTGTTGATACCTAGTTAGTTATCCAGTACCACTGTGGTTGCCCCTGTTTCATTTCTGTTGCCGTGATAAAACACCCTGACCTGGGGAGAATGGGTTTGTCTTAGCTCCCAACTCCAGGTCACAGTCTACCGGTCAGGGAAATCATAGTGACAGGAGCTTGAAGCACCTGGTCACATTACATCCACAGCCAAGAGCAGAGAGAAATACTCGTATGCATCTTAGTAAGTGGCTCATTTTCGCTACTCTTATACAATCCAGGACTCATACAAACTCAGGGACTGGTAGTGCCCACAGTGGGCTGTGTCTTCCCACTGCAATGACCCTAATTAAGAAAAAGATCCCTCTCAGGCATGCCCACCAGCTCACGGGATCCAGGCAATCCCTGGTGGAGATAGCAAGGGCTCTGTTCCTTTCTAGATTCTTGACTCTGAACAATGAACTTAGCCAGTTTCTTAAGCCCTAGAATGAGGCTAATAATATAATCTGATAGGTTGCTTCAGGCTTTAATGAGGTAATGAATATAATTATAATAGCCAATGCCATACAATAGATGCTTCAGAACCATTAAACCTTACGAATGGCTTTTTACTCAACTGGCACAGTAAGGCCCTATGCCGAGGTCTAGGACTGGGAGTTTCTGGAGCAGCCTATGCTCTGTTTTCTACTCCCCTTCACGTGTGCTCTATCCAACACTCCATGACCCAAAAAATAGCAAGCAAAGATGTGATGAGCTCTAATTCACTTATTCACTTAAAGCCTAACATCTGAATTTACAAGAGAGTAGTATGAAATTACTGGTCGTCATTAAACTTTCACAAGATGAATTATGCTTAGAAAGGACGAATAATAACATAGATAGCAAGCATATCCATACATATGGCTCTTTTGCTTGGTGTGCTTTGCTTTTTTTGAGACAAGGTCTCTCTCTCAGGCTGACTTGAATGCATAGTATTTTTAAAGGCCGTCGTTGCCTTGCGTTTGGTTACAGTTCGTGAAAACCCATGTAAGGAGGGTGTAGGTGATATTAACTTTCTAGACAGTAGTTGCAGCACACGGAGTGCCAGGATATCGAGAATTTAACATTCCCCTTCTAGCGTCCTCCCCCACATCCCCTTCCAGCAGCGTGGGTTTTTGATGCGCAGCACATCCCCAAGTGCTCTGTGTAGGTGGTGGAGTGGGAGGAGGCGAAATGCAAGGTTTATTTTTCCACGCTGCCTGTCAGCTAATTCTCCGCTTTCCTCTGTCTTCCATGAATGATGAGGTCATCCCAGAGCAAGAAAATCAAACTTCTATTTTTTTCAAGCTCTATAAAAGCCGGCATTGTAAGTCTGTGTAAACAGAGGCCAGGAGGGTGGAGAGCCGGGGATGACAGGTAGCCCGCCCTCTGGCGGCGGCACCAGACAGTGCCCCGCACCTCTCGAAGCGGCGACAGGAAGGCGGGAGCCAGGGCTAAAATGTAAGTTAAAATTAGATCAATAGTCAACTAGGCTGTCTCAATCGATGCTTCGCAGGGAGAGCATGCAACCATCTATTTATAAGCTAAACCCGGCATTATCTTCCGCTTTTAGGACGCAGAGATCCACCACTTCACGCGGCGGGGGAGAGGATGCTGCTAAGAGTCGGCTCGCGCCACGTTACAGCCCTGGTGGCTCGCCGCGACCTCACCAGCCTGGGATGGGTCTCGCCGGTCCGGCTGGAGAAAGACCATGCCTGCAGCCCGCGGCCGGCCCTCCACACGGTGTCCAGCTGTGCCCAGCTGTGTCCTCTAACGAGTCACCGCAGTCCATCCCGGACCGCAATTTTGACTGCGTCCTAGTCTTTAAATTGGTAGGCGGAAAAAAGAATTAAAAATAGCCCAGCACCGGGGCCCTCCTGCAGAGATGGGGCTCACACAAGCCTTCTTGCAGGCTTGATTGCCCTTGGACAAAGGTTTCCCACCTAGCTCCCCCGAAGGTCTTGTGTTACTCAGCCCTTGCTCAGG
Source organism: Eospalax fontanierii (assembly GCA_035773235.1). Taxonomy (NCBI): domain Eukaryota; kingdom Metazoa; phylum Chordata; class Mammalia; order Rodentia; family Spalacidae; genus Eospalax; species Eospalax fontanierii. The sequence continues at coordinate 49,363,692 of CM069534.1, forward strand.
CAGTGTTGCTGTAAACAGCCGTGGTTCCCTTCCTCCACCAAAAAAACAGGGCTAAGAGTGAATTTTGTAGCAGGCCCTGGGCATAGTACTTAAAGTCACTGTGAAAGGGATTTGTGCTCCATCAGCTCCTGACATGCTGAATTCCCAGGTTTCTTTGCCCTAACAATAGAAGTCACTTCTGATGTATGAAATATATCCTCATCTGGCTATTGAGTTAATGTGATCAAATCGTTTGCAGTTTTTGAAAGCTGCTACAGAAAAAGAAGTATAACTTGAGACACCCACACAATAGAAGATCAAATCATATTTGTAAGAGGAAAAAAAATTCTCTTAGAGATGCATCTAGCATATTCTATATACATGCTTATTTTTTGTTTTTCTGGATTTGACCGTTTTCTTTCAGAAGCATATACTATTTTATTATAGAAAAAGTTTAAAGACCTAACGAATTTTAGTATTAGTTAAATGTACATTAGATATATTTTTAGAGCCAAGTTTATTAGCTGCTCTATCATTTGACATAAAAGGCTTTTGAACTAAAGATAGGAACTGAAGCATTCTTTATTTAGAAACAATCTCCTTCCTCCTCTTCCAGTTCTTGTTGGCTAACCTCCAAACATTCTGCATCTGTCCCTTTTTCACCATTCTCACTGAGTAGAGACAAGTCACCATTCAATAGTCTTCACCTGGACTCCCAAAATATCTTGTCTGTGGTTTCTGGCTCCACCTTCTTTCCAATGAGGGTCTTCATTTGCCACTTAGCAACCAGATTGTTCTTTTAAAAGGCAAATCAGACACTACCTTTTCTCTTTTGAAAGCCTTCCCTGGCTTCTCAGAGCACATTGATTAGACCCCAAATTCTCCACCCTTGCCAGAATGTGGTCTGCTCTCGTGGTTAATTTGCCTTAGTCGACTTGGCTGGATTTAGGATCAGCTAGGAGGTGTGTGTCCCTGGATGTGTCTGTTTTCAGACAGGGTTAATGGAGAAGTAAAGATCCATCTTCAAGGTGGGTGGCATCAGTGTATGAGCTGGGGTCCCCAAATGAAGAAAAACGAAACAGGAGAAAATGAATTGAGCACCAGTATTCTCTCTCCGTTTCCTGACTGAACACAATGTGACCACCCATCTCATGATTTCCCAGTCCGGGGCCTATATCCCTCAGACCATGAACTGCAAGGAGTATTTAAGTTGCTCTGTCAGGTACCTGGTCTCAGAGACAAAAACAGCTAATAGACGTGCCATCTGGTTCCTCCCCGCACTCCTGCCTTCCAGTGAATGCTGCTGTCTCACATTGTCATAGCATTCTTTCACATAATTCTTCTTCATGGTCCTCAAACCTACCCTCTCCTTCCCTCCAGTCCTAGCCCTGGCTATTCACTCTGTGCAGATGATCTTTGGTTCCAGCTGATCTGCCTCACTCTCACCATTCTAATCTCAGCTCAACTATCAGAGACCATTTTATCCCTTCCAAACGTATCCTCTTGCCTTATTTTATTTCACAAGATTTATCTTACATGCTTACATTTAGTTAGTTAGTTAGTTGGGGGATAGTGTGATTGGTGTCTGTGTGTGTAGGTCAAAGGAGAACTTGCCTGAGTTTGTTTTTCCCTTCCACAGTGTGGGTCCTGCGAGTCCAAATCAGGTCATCAGACTTGGGGGCAAGTGCCTTTACCTAATGAGTCATCTAGTAGCTCTCTTTTATTTTAACACCACAGCTGTCTCAAATTGAAAGTTGGTTTATTCTTACACATTAGCATGTGTTATTAAAATTTCTCTTGGGAGATGCAGACTAAGCTTAGTGCTTCCCTCCCCAGAACCTGCGACAAATGCACAAATTTCTCAACTCACAGTTAGGCAAATTCTAGCTAGTTTACTTGGGCTTACTAACAGAGCAGTGGGTAAGAGATTACTTACAAAACATAGCCGCCCACCCTCCCCTCCGCAAGTTATATTAGTAAATCTATGAGGCTTAGATCTTGTGACTTCCCAGTAGTTGAATCCAAATAGCCAATGGGGGCGGAAAAAGGGCGGGCCTCCTGGCACCCCCAGTTTAAATACTTTTAGCCCCTCCTCTTCTCACATCCAAGGCCAATGGACAGGTGGGGAGGGACATAGGACTTTCCCAGCTCCTCGTCTTTCCGCACAAGGTGGTCCTGGGTAACACCACTCGGTCTGGGAGGGGTGTTTGTCCACAGCTCATCAGGCTTTTCCCTTGGAGAATCAATTTACTCTACAGCATGGAAGTCCCACGGAAACAGGCTCCTCGTCCTCCTTGCTCACATCCATCTCCGGCTTCCAGGATAGTGTCTGGTTTAGGCTGCTCAGGTTTGGTAACTCAATAGGTATTTGCTAGATGAATTATTGGATGTGATTTCCTAGTAACTGTCTTATAAATGCTACTTGTAATATTCTGAGTATTCTGTCTTGAATCTTAAATTTATTTTTATGCCCATATGCTTCCTCCTCTGAAGTGCGAACTCCATGAGGCAGGATCATATTTAGTTCATTTCATTTTCCACAGCCTTATGTAGTCTGGCACATTGCAGGTATTCAATGTATTTGTTGGATAAAATTTGCAATGAGTGAATAGATAAGAAGGTGATTCAATATGACCTTATCCCAGGTCTAACCTTTGGCCAGGAAAAATGAAAACTATATTATGATGTCCAAAAGCATAGACCCTTACTTTGATCCTTTTAACATACACACATACACACACACAGACAGAGACACAGACAGAGACACAGACAGAGACATACACACACACACACACACACACACACACACACACACACAGGTTCTCCATATTTTCAAAGGATATTCTCATATCTGTTATTTTATTTGATCTTTCATACTAGCTGGTATGTAGAAACAGAAGCTTGGGGTATTAATTGACCTGTTCAAACTTATAGAACTAATATGAAGCAGTCAGGGCCATGGCCTGCTAATTTCAAATACTTTCATACCAGCCTTTGCCAATAATCTCCTTCCTAAGTGACATTTCTTGTTTAGTTCAAACGGAATCATAAATTAAAAGTAACTTAAATGGGGTCTAACATATGTCAGATTCCCAATAAATGGCCCTTCCTCTTAGGCACACAACAGTTGCTGTAATCAAAGGATGCCTCTATGTTCACTTTATTCTTTTCCTTGCTGGACTGACCTCCAGGATCGTCCTGACTGCAAAGTTTTAGTGTATGATACTAATTGATAATTTCACAGATCTGTGCCATATAAAAGGTATTTTTGTTCATTGACGACCAATGGCTCTTTTAATATTTACTTTGAACGCACACCAATGGGAGCCCTACTAAAGATCTACTAACTCATAGCTCAACTTGTTATACAGTGCAGTGTCAGTGAGGAGAAGATGCATCTAATGCCAGACCTTGTCAGTCATAAATACACAGCAATCACAGCACACCAAAGAGGACAAATGATATGCAAAATCAGTTCTGCTATAAACAAAACAAATTAGACGCCTATCTGAATCATTCATTCATTCATTTATTCGTTGAGTGGAGTTTACATGCCAAGCGTTGAACCAAGGTTAGGAATATGGGGCAAGCAAAAGCAGGCTGAACATCCACTGCTTTGACTCTGTTAGAAAAGACAGACTTGAAACAAAGGAAACATTAGAAAGCGATGCTATGTCAGGGTGAATCAAGAAACAGGCGTGATTCAGAATCTTCAGAGGTAAAGTTCTTGAAGAAGCAACGACTAAGGAGAGCTATGTCTTGAGTTCCAACACGGGTCAATTCTCTACTGCTTAATGAACAAGGAAGAGGGAAAATGATTGAATAAGTAAATAATAATAGTGACCAACTTTAAATAGATGTTTTTGAGTATTTACTATGTGCTGGAGTTGTCTGGATGATGAGAGCTATAACAATAGCCAAAGACAAATATTTCTAGCTTTATGGATTTGCACTGTGGTGGGAGATGGCAAAAAACTTACACAAAACTATCATAGCAAAGAATGTTAAATAGTGATTTCTGATAAGGAGACAAATAAACTAAGGAAATCAAATAAGAAATAAGGTTGGGTGGGGCAGTGAAACCCTAAACTAGACTTGTGTGCTCTCCCTGTGGGAGCAGACACAACACTAGTAAAGATCCTAGCGATGCATCTCTGAGAGTTGCCCGAGGGTGGTTTCAGGGGAAAGTTCTCCGGAGGATGGCTCCTACAAGGCAATGATCCTGAGACCGTGGTGTTCCAGACGGGTGGCGTGCTTGAGAAAGCACAAGGCCCAAGCACCTAGAGGAAGTGTCCTCTGTGAGGGAGTGAGGACTGGGTTATGAGCTCAAGGAACTGGTAGAACTAAAGGGATCTTGCAGATGATGGTGAAGAACTTGGACTTTTCTCCAAGCAGAATAGGACATCTTTGGAAGCTTTGGAGAGATGAGCTGTGTAGTGTGACTTGCATTTTAATATTATTTGAATACTTATGGAGAGCATTTTCCTTGTATTTCAGACAATAACCTAAGCACCTTCATAGAGGACTTAAATTATCTTTGTAATTCTGAGTTGTGCACAGTATAAAGATAAGCAAAGTAGGGTGTAGTGGATTCAAGAATCTCACTTAAACAGCGAGAGCTGGAATTAAAAGCCAATGTGATTCCCACACCTAAGCTATTGCCACAGTGTTAGATGTCTGCCTGAGAGGCCGGGTGGTGGGCCAGGGTATTGACTAATCACGAGGACCATCACTATTTGTGGGTTTACTAGACCTTGCGCTAGACTATCTTTTTATTATTTCTATTTCATGCTCACATCAACTCTATCAGGAAAGTATAACTGCTTTTTTATATTAGATGAGAGGAAAGTAACAGAGGACTATGCCGCTCTAAGTTCAAACAACTAAAACTTAGTATTTAGAAACTCAGACCTAAGGTCACTCATCTCTCTGAAGTTCATGCATTCTGGATAACAATGTCAAACCTCAAAATGTATTCCCCATAAACAACCTAGAAATAGCTAGAAACGAGTCCTGTGCTTAATGAATTTATTTCTTTTCCTTTTTTTTTTTTCATCCTTTGTTTCTTCCTTTGTTTCCTTTTTATTGATAAAGTTTCATGTAGCTCAGGCTAACCTCAGACTCATTATATAACCCAGGCTCTCCCTGAATTCCTGATTCTTCTGCCTCTACCTCCTATGTGCTGAGGCAGGAAGATTATGACTTAGAGACCAGACTGAGCTGTATAATAAAATTGTGTCCCAAAACAAAAGCACACCCTGATCTTGTCTTTTAGTTAAACATGCCATGCACCATACGCCATTAAGCTCATCTGACGAGTTCTTCACTTTAGATTTTGTGTTTTCCAGTTTTAAAATAGTCTTTATTTTTACCCATTTCAATTCTCCTTTGAAAGTCTTCATCTTTTAATCCATATCTAGTTCCCCCTTTTCTTTAATGTAACAATCTTAATTACTTTAAAGTCATTTTGCTCATTCATATATTTGAGCTATATGTGACTCTGCTTCTGTTGTTAGGTTTACACTCGTGTGCATAGCATGTGTGGTATGGTGTATCTATGTGTGTTATGTGTGTCTGTGTGTCTCTGTGAGTGCAAATGCCCATGCACACACAAAAGGAGGCCAGGGGAGGACATTAACTGTCTTCCTTTATCACTCTCTACCTTATTTTTTGAGACAGGGTCTCTCACTGAACCTAAAGTCCATAATTTTGGCTAGGCTACCTGGCCAGCAAGCTCCTGGGAGCCGCCTCTCGCCAATTCACAACACTGAGGTTCCAGGCATGCAGCCATGCCTACCTTTTATGTAGGTGCTGAGATTTGAACTCCTCAAGTCTTCTGGCTTTCACAACAAGCATTTATACCCACTGAGCCATCTCCTAAGCCCCTGGTGCTTGACTTTAAAATCTTGATTATGGATCACATCTTCAGTTCTCATTTTATGCTAATAATTTTGAGTTATACTAGAGATATTGGGCAAGAAAATCAAACCAAATGAACCAACCAAACAAACAACCCCAGAATGTGCTTTTCTTTTTCTCTGGAGGTCAGACAGGCAGTGATTATGCTGAGTATGAGGTTGTTGTGCAGTTTTTGACAAATCTGAATTCACCTCTGGTGTGACTCTGGATTTTGCCAAGCTCACTGTGAGGTTTTTGAAGGGAAATCTAGTAGGAACTTGTCTTTTCAGTTCTCAGAGTTCTGTTCTTCGAGGTTTCAAGTTTATATGCTGTGTTCACTCCATAAGGACTCAGAGTCTGAGAAATGGCTTGAATAGAATTGTTTTGCACTCATTTCAAACTCATATTTCTGGTGGGACTTGGCTTTTCAGAACTAGAGAATATAAGAGATCTTACTGCATCTTTCTGGCTCAGCCCGGTAAGCTTCTCTATCACTCTAAGCACAGAATGAGTCGTGCCTTTTACACTCTTCCATTTTCCAGTCCACTCTGACACTCCTATACCATGGTCCAGACTTTTCTCATTTCTCTTCCCATCAGTTGAATCCTTCTGCTTGGTCCAAATCTAATCTTTGGCCTGTACCCAAAATAAGCTTTCCTGCTCCCTCGTCATTCTAAGTTTACTTAGAAATTTGTGTTTAGGTTTTTCGTATCTTTAATGATATTGCAACTTACCTCTTTTTTCTTTCTTTTTGCTGTAAAGTATAGGTTCACATGCTGTGTCTATTTACAGTCTAACCAGGAGTGAAAACCCCTTTCAGCTCCATTAAAGGTCAGGAAGTTTTGCAGCTCAAGCAGATTCTGGCATTTCCATAGAATATTTACTTCCTGGGCAAATAGAAAAGCATATCTTCAAAACAGTATTCAAGGCTCAAGACCAATAAGGCTTGAAACTGCGGTAAACCGCGAAGTGGATCTCTTGATCCAAATCCATTCTTCAAGAGGACTAAAAAAGGAGAGTGAAGGAAAGAGAGAGAACGCACTATGGGAAGAATTTGCCGAATGCAGGACACGGGACACACTCTGGAGTCCTCTCTCTAGCAGTGCAAGTGGACTGCCTTCAGAAATTCTTGTGGAAAGTGAAAACCAAGTTATTTTGAGTCAACCATTAAACCAAACACATGACCATTGTGTATTTTTCCCCCCTACCGTTTGAAAACAGGCTTTAAAATGTATCGCCAATAAGATCTAATCTGGGGATGCTTATAGATGGGGTAAATAATGTGGCAACGTGGAGGGTAGAAAAGGCTGTCAGAAGTCTGAGACGATTGCCCTGGGCAAGGGATATTTATAGCTTGTGGCGTTTCATGAACTCCCCGTCATAGGCTTATGAATTACAGACTGAACCCTTGTCCCTTGAAAACATAAAAGCGAATCTTTCTTTTCTTTTCTATAGGGAAAATTCATCAATGTGAAGCTGTCCTTCCCATTATTATTAAACTAATTCTAGTCCAGAGGGTGAAAGCAAGGAAGAGAAAGCACAAGATTACAGGGAGCAAAGACCATTTCTTCCCGTGAAGCCTCTTGCTTTCCCATCAACACCCCCGACTTCTGGGAACAGCCTTCACCTCTCAGGAGAGCTAGGAAAAACCATTTGAATTTGTAAAAAAGGAAAATCTTGAGAAGATACTTTACATGAAAGGCATTTTTATATTTAATCTTCAATATGATAGATTTCTTTAAGATTTGTGGTATTTTTTACTTTTCTTGATTGAAATTTTATGTCTCTGCTCAAGCATAGAAGAGGGGTTGCTAAGCAATTTAACAACGTAAACAAGTAAGGGCAGTGTTTAGAATCAATGGGAAGCAGTGTGTTCTTATGTTCTTAGGAGAACACACTGTATTTAAGGATATTATCACATTATTGTCTACATGCAAATGTGCTGCTATTTGTAAATGAATCACATCACTTTATTGAGAAAGTCTGTCTACTTGCCATCTTTATAGCAATTCCAATGATTGAAAAATTCCATTTCCTTAAAATTATCCACTATTGATGGTAGCTAGTATAGTACTAACTGCCAGCCACACACTCTTAAGCAAGGGACACTTCATGCAAGTAATAGTATTTAATCTTTACAATAGCATCATGAAATAACAGGTTATGTTAGCCATCTTGTTAACAAGTGAGGAAACGGAGGCTTGCCAAGGTTGAATAACTTGTCCAAAGACATGCAGCAAAGGGTAGAGCCTAGTTTGATCTGTTCGTGTGCTAATTATATTGCACTGGCTAGAATGGTGTGAACGTGGCTTTCAAAGGACTGCAAACATTTCTGTTTTAGTGATGGTTAAGCCAGTGACTTGGTGTATACCCAGGAGTTCCTCGGTTTCTTTCTCATCCAGGCACCTATGACTAGCTAGTCTTCTCTTTCAGTTAAGAGTGGTCAAACAGCATTGCATGAAATTTGAAAAAGGGCAGTTTGAGGAAGTAATACTGTTTTGGTGTATTGTTGTTATTTTTGGGTTCTAGGGCATCACTTTTCTAATTTCATGGGCAAAGGCAATTAACTTTAATAATTCTTATCTGTAAAACTGGAATAATAGCAGAAGCTTTGCAATGTTGCTGGGAAACTGAGACACTGTACGGTGCCTAGTTCAATGTGGACACATGATAATATCTGTCAAATAAGAGCTCCCATCTTCTTTCCTTCCTGTCATTAATGCATAACATGCTGTCTTCAAAATTAGCAACATGTCTAAAAGAATTCTGAGTATCTCAGTTTAACATGCAGGTTTCATATGACTCTGGAAGGGTTGTGAGACGAATGCTAGGGTACTAACCAGCTTTCCTGTTTGGCATGGAGATTTTCTACTCCATACAATCCCCCATGCCTAACAAAGAAATGTCATGATAACATACTAAAGAAACATGAGACCCAAGAGCTCCAGTTCTTTCTCTCCATTTGGAGTCATCTGGAATTAAAAAGCTCTTCTGGAAGGGGATCTCTTTTTGGCTGGGATAAATTTGTCTTCATTGGCAAACTCAAGCCACTCGCCTCCAGGTGGAGCTGCTTGAAAGAAAGAGAAGGGAAAAAAGAAACAAAACAGGTTGGTAACCCCAGAGAGACAGATACAATGGAACACAAAAATGGTGAGCGGTCCTAGGAGATTTGCTGGGAAGAGAAGTGACAGGCAGGTGAACTCATTCAGCCAGTTTAATGCCACAGAAATCCGAAGCGACTGCCAGTGTGCTCTGCCAAGCCCAGGGTAGGATGCTAAAGGAATAAGACACAGTCCCTGAGGAGGTGACAGTCTTTGGGAGTGGCTGTTCACAGACATGGAGGGTGAACTTTCAAAGACCCTGTATATCTCAGTGATCAAACTGTGATGCAAGTTAAGACATGGCTTCTGAGGTCAGAGAAAGGCTATTATCTTTGTGTGTGCTGCTATATCCCAGACATTGAATTACATGGGTCAAACAAATTATCTCGTTCAATTCAATCCTGAAAACAAACCTTTGACATGAGCCTATTTTGATGGCAAGAAAATGGAAACACAAAGATTAAATATGCTGCTGATGATCCAACAGCTTGGGAGCGTTAGGATTTAAAGATGAATGTGGCTCAATCAACACTCCAGCTCTTTGAAGGAACAAAGCTATTGGCCAGCTATATGACTAGCCTTCCTAACTGTGCCTCTGTTTCCTCACATGACAGAGGGACATCGTAACTCGGTACTCGGATTGCATGGAGTGATGCTTTGCTTGCAACTGCTCCTCTAACAACCTGCCCTTCTTCAAAGTCTCTGATAACCGGTCAGCTCTGTTCTCTAATCACACAACCCTGCCTTCAAATGGAGATGCCTGTCCAGGATGGGCCAAGTACTCGAGTGAGGGAGGAAGCAGGGAGTGACAGATTCTAAAGCTTTGCTGACTTTGTCTGTCCTGAGCCTGATCCCAGTAAGACTGTTCTGTTACCTCACAGTAACCTCTCAGCTCTGTTCTGCCATGTTTTCTTGGGCTAAACTGAGTTTCTGTTACTTGCAAACAACAAGTCCCTAAATAGAATACTTTCCTCATTTGGAGAACTCCATGAGATAAGGTAAATTACAAAGGGCAAGATCGATGAGACCACAACTATTTTGTCTTAGTGAGTAAAATAGCAATTTAGCTTTTATAATTGGGTCCCAAGGTTTTCAGTTTATTAAATGTTTCATTGTGTCCAAAGAAGGATATGCATAAATTTCACTTCTTCATGTCCTGCCAGGAAAAGTGGCTGATAGACAGGTCAAATTCACAGCTATCAGAGTCTTTGTATTTGGGCTATGTTAAGTGGCCTCACACTGATCATCTGGTAACTACTTAAAATTACGTTTTCCCTGGAGCCAGACAGTACCCTGAAAAATCTTCTCCAGGGACTCCTCGATAGTCTGGCTAAGTGACGGATACCTGTGACTGGCTGGCTGGCCACACTGCTATCTCTACCTGTGTGATAACGGCTCTGAGTCAGGTTTGAGCAAGAACACTTCCTATTTGATTTGGCTCAGTTGTATGGCCCATCTGTGTCACTCAAAATTGCGAAAGCAACCACACAAGCATACAAACATGGTGGAAGATGCGTTGCTTCTCCAGAACAGACACACAAGCAAACTTCACACGGGTCCTTTTAAGGCTGGTTATTTAGTTTCATGGATGTTCTTTTAATTTCTAAAATTAACTTTATTTATGGTGAGAGCAGCACTACCATATGCACGAAGCGGTCAGAGGACAGCTTGTCAGAGCACAACTTGCACAGGTCACTTCTGGCCGTCCACCATGGGGGTCCACCATCTGGATCAAACTTGGGTCCTCAGACTTGGCAGCAAGAGCCTTTACCTGCTGGGCCATTTCACTAGACCTTGACATGGATGCTTTGTCTCTGGGTTAATGATTTAATCTCGAGTTTGCAGAGAAAGCTGCAAACAGCACACCTTCTGCTGGTATTTAATCTGCGGCCTAGCTGGCTGCGTATTGCTTTATTTATCATGGACCTTAGAGTATCAACTCTCCCTTTGTTTCTTAGTCATTTCAATACTTCTAAGGCCACAGTGGAGCCATTTTAACTGGCTCTGCTCCTGGAATCTCTCCGTACTCCTGCTTTTTCTGGGGATCACGCTGCCTCTGGCCTCCTCTACTCCAGTCTGGAAACAGAGGAAGGATATGCTCATTAGTAAGTTTTCCACAGAGGCTGCCTTATTACTTAACGCGGGCCGTGCAAATCACCCGTTAGAGGGTTGCCTATGGGGAAACTCACTCTGAATTCTAACTGACTATGGTCCGTCTGTCTCCCAGGTCTTTCCCAGACTCTCACTTTCCTTGACTTTTGCCTACTAGGATTAGTTATGATTACTTTTTAAGTATTTATTGGGGGGGGTCATTTCAGGGATTCCCTACTCCAATAAATTTCAGGTCAGCACTAACTTTCTTAAGGAGAATTTAAGAAGCTCAGGGGTCGAGGGTCAAGAGTCACATAGATTCTGTGGTAGCTTTTAAGTCAAATGATATCTCAGAAGAAAATGCTTACTCGGCTTTCTGTTAGGTGCTCTTTAATGTCTTCAGAAGGGAATGCCAGCATAATTTCATATTGTGACATCAGATAGAAGTCTTTTTAGGACAGCTTTCTCTGTGGTGTGTGTAGGTAGGGATGTTTGTCTGTTTACCTAGTCTGTGTACTAGGATCTTGGTGGCAAAGATTGGGTTGAGTCTATCGGGCCAAGATATCTATCTACAATTATACCTGGGTGGGTTAACCTAAGACTTGAGGAATAACTGTCCACTGAGACTGTGAATGATAAGTACTTCAAGCATAAAGCATGCCAGTCATTAATCCTACCTCATATGACCTTCTGAGGTCAAAATAACAATTAAGATTTATCGAGTTCTTGCTATGTGCCAGGAATTATTTCTCTCTCCATCCAGTACTGTTGTGATTTGACTGTGAAATGTCCTTCCTTAGTCTCATAAATGTGAACCCTTGGGAATGGTAGTGCTGTTCAGGAAGATTGCAGAGCCTTTGGTCTGTGGCCCAGCTCCCAAAAATGGGCTGCTGGGAGCTGGCCTTAAAGGTGATGTCTGCTTCTAGTTCCATTCAAGCTCTCTGTTTCCTGACCCGATAAGATGTGAACAAGTCATTTCTCTGGTTCCCATCATCACAGAAGTTGGGAAAGAGCTGCCTCAACCACCACGCCTTCCACATTACAATGGACTGAGATGAACTCGAAACTATGAATCAAAATAAAACCTTCAAGTTGCTTCTGTCCAATATTTTGCCACAGCAATAAGAACAGTAATACTCCAAACACTAGCTTAGTTAACTCAGTAGAGGATGTATCTGTAACTTTTTGACTGATTTTATACATGAGGAAACTGAAGTCCAGATAGATTAGGGAACTCTCCCATGACCACACTGCAAAGAACTGATGAAGATGGGATTCCAACCCAGTAGTCTAATTTCAAATCTAGGTAATTAATCACAACCCCATCGTGGGGGTTTAGACTGCAGGGCACATGATGGACGTGGAGCGGTGAAGCTTCCAGTTCCTTCTGTGACTGAAGGGACAATTACTGCTTCCATAGGGCCAGGACTTCACTACTGTCCAGTCCTCCTGCCCCTTGCTGTGAATGCCATGCTGTTTTTGCCAGGGGCAACCTATGCCAGAACAATGGGTGCTTTGTAAAGCCTGGTTGCTATCTAGAGACTATTTCTCTACCTCTGCTAATGTAATTTCGTATATTCCTCTTTAAACACAGCCTTTTTCTGTTAATTTCTATAGAGACTGACTTCCCCAGTACGTTCTGCAAAATACCTGTTTCTAATTGCCAAGAAATGCTTCTGTCTGGGTTTGTTTACATGACACTTAGACTCTGTCTGCTCAGAATTCTGCCCTCTATGCCCTGTCTGTGTTTTTCTCCTCTATTAGCATTCTGTGCTACATTATGGCTGTGAAAAGAGCCATATTTCCCTGCCTTTGCTAGAAAGAAACATTTTTAATATTAGGATTTCAGAGAGGATGCAAATGTCCCATGGGTACCTAGATGATATAATTTAGTCTCTCCTGTAATAACAGCTCTGGAGTATTCTGATTTATTCTAAATCATCTCTACCCAATATAAAGTGGGTGACATAAGAAATGAGTCTCGCCTCTTACATGGGACAAAGTGAAAGAGAAGATTGGACATGGACTTTGAGGTCAAGCAGACCTCGGTGTGCACCCAGTTCTGACATCATATGCTGTGTGGCCTTACATATGTATCCAACTGCTGTGATGGTTGAAGTGTCAACTCAGAATCACCTAATAAGAGAGTTCAGTGGAGTAACTGTCTTTATCAAGTTGCTCTGTGGGCATGTTGTTGGGGGATTGTCTTGTTAATCGATGTAGAAAGACCTAGCTCATTGTGGGCAGCACCATTCCTTAGAAAGCTAGAAGAGGGCAGTCAGGCAGCATGAGTGAATTTATTTCTCTCTGCTCTTGACTGTGGATGACTAATGTAATGTGACTGGCCACTTGAGTTCTGGCCTTGACTTCCCCTCAATGGTGGACTGTAACCTGGAATTGTAAGCCAAACGTACCTTTTCCTACCTAAATTGCTTTCAGTAAGAGTGTTTTATTACTGTTACAGAATGAAACTATAACAACCTCTCTGAACCTCTCTGAACTTTCTTTATAAAGCAGAGATATTATCTCAAAGAACTCTGTGTGTATGTGTGATGTATGTATGTATGATTGCACATGTGTGTGCATTTGAGTTTGACATCTAGTTAGTGTCTTATTTCATCATTTTCCACTTCATTTTGTTTTTGTTTGAAACAATTTGCTTTTGTGAGACAGGGTATCCCTGTAGCCCCAGCTGGCCTGGAACTCACTATGTAGACCAGGCTGGACTCAATCTCACAGATATCTGCCTACCTCCTGAGTGCTGGGATTAAAAGCATGGGCTACCACACCGAGCTTCCACCTCAGTTTTTAAGACAGTCTCTGGCTGAATCTGAAGCTCACTGTTTGTCTATGCAGACTAGTCAATGAGTTCCTGGGATCCACTTGCCTCTACTCCACCCCAAACTCCAACTTATAGATCTATGCTATCATACCTAATTTTTAATGTGGATTCTGGGGGTCCAAACACCAGTCCTCATGTTTGCATGACAGACACTTTACTGACTGAGCCCTCTCCCCAGCCTTTATAGAACTTAAAAAAAGTTATTTATTCATTTGGGGAGAGGCACATATACGATGGCAAGCATATAGAACAACTTGTGGAAGTTGGTTTTCTCCTTCCACTGTGTGAGTGCCTGGGGTCAAACACAGGTCATCAGATTTGCTGGAAAGTGCCCTTATGCATTTATCTATCTCTCTGGACCTTGAATATCTTGAGTCCAAAAATAATAATACTCTTTGTGATGGCTAATCCTAGTGTCAACTTCACTGGTTCTGGAATGAACTGAAATGAGAGACACCTTCTTGATCAGATCAGTTGACACTGGAAGACCCACCCTGAATGTCGGAGTTCCCTTCTGATGGTGGCCCGTATGGAAGGCCCTGGCAGGATGAGCTCTGGCTTTTTGCTACTTGCCTTCTCTCTCGTCTTGCTGCTGCTTTGACCAGCTTCTTCAGACTCTGATGTAGACTAAAGACTACCAGATCTCCTGGGTTCCATCAGGCCTTCAGTGCCAGATTGGAACTGCTAAGACATCCAGCCTCATGGACTGAACAACTACCAGATTCTCAGCCTCTCCAGTGTGGTGCGGCCATTGTTGGAATACTCGGACTCTGTCCTGTAAGCTAGTCTATTAAATCCGTGTGTGTGTGTGTGTGTGTGTGTGTGTGTGTGTGTGTATGTGTGTATGTGTGGGTGGGTGTATAGTATTCATTTTATCAGTTCTGTTTCTTTAGAGAACCTGACTAATACACATGTGATTTGCTCCATATAGACTAGATATTGCATTGTTTTTCTTTACTTTCTCCAAATTTCCTATCCTGCCAATATTTATTTACCTTTTATACTTAATCTCTCTTTACTGTCTTCATTTTAAAAATGAGATATGGGTCATGGAGCTAGAGAGAGGCTCAGAATTTAAGAGCACTGGTTGCTCTTATAGAGGATTCATGCTCAATTCCAAACTCCCACATGGCAGCTACCAACCACCCTTAACTCCATTTGCAGGGGATCTGATGCCCTCTTCTGGCCTCTGTGGGCATTACACACACATGGTTGCATACATGCAAACTAAACACTGATACACATATAGAGAGATAGATAGATGATAGTAGATAGATAGATAGATAGATAGATAGATAGATAGGATCCAGGATTAATGTAAGTTTGAGGTCAGTCTAGGCCACAGAGTGAGACCTGTCTCAAAAAAAGAAAAGAGAAAGTTGACTATGAAGACCTCTAGCTGAGTTTGCTTATACATGTGCTAAGTACTTTCCTTATGTGATCTTTTGTCATCCTCCTAGTAATCCTTTGAATAGGTCAAGTTATAATTCACATTTTAAGAAAACTGAGTCTTGGGAAGAATGAAGATGTGGCTTAGAGTTGTCCAACTAGCAGTGGACTGGGAAGTAGGGATTTAAAACCACAGCCCGTATACTAACTTGGTACACTGAACTGCAGGATTCAGAGCCGTACAGGTCTTTGGAAAAGCTCAAAGCTTACTGTTAATGCTCTTGAACATTCATAACAAGTGTTACCTAGGTGACTGTGATGGGATATGTCCTTCCCCAGTAAGTTTCCTAATAGGACACAAATCTAGGACAGTTCTTTAAATAGGACCCAGGCAGATGACAAAACTTTTTTTTCTTACTGATGGATAAGATGGTGCACCATTGGCAGAAATTGTCTATGGGGAAACATTATGACTGAATTGATTGCTAAGCAAAACATTTGGCAAGCATGTCTGTGTGTCTGCATCCCTCTTTGTGGTATCAGGGCATCTATCTGCACCTTCACCCCATTATCTAGTCTCTTTATTCTATCAGCCATGGGTTTATAGACCAGCTCAATAAAGCTGTCAGAATGTTGCCTCCAAGAGTCAGCATGCTCCGAGGAAGTGTTTCAGCAGCCCTCAGAGAAACCTTGGGCCTGGAGACTGACATTTCAGTATCATCAGAGAGAAGGAAAAGTCATGAAAAATAATTCGCAAGCCTATTAAACAAACATTTATACTGATCTTCATACAAAGCATGTAGGTGTTTACATCAGCTACACGCATATTTGGCTCTGCTTAAATGTCCTGTTCTGTAGACTTGCTGATCTCAGATACAAAATTCAAGTTGTAGCTGTACTCAGTTGTCCTAGATAAACTACCTAAAATACCAGGTACTGATTCTAGGTAATTTTATTGGAATATCTCTTAGGAATGCACAACTGGACTTATAATATCCACTGGTTTATACTTTTCTGGGATTTGTAACATTATTTATCGTCTACAGATATTTTTGTTTATAGTTAATATTACAGATATACTTATGTGCTTAGGTGGTGACAATGAGCTATTTTCTTTAACATGTTAAACAAAAATTCAGTCATCAGCAGTGATTGAGATCAGTTGAATTTTATCTCACTTTTGAACCTTAATGAACAGTAGGAAAGCTGTCAGATTCTGAGTGGTAGCCAACACCTTTCATCAGAGGAACTCAGACTTCTACCCAAACATTAATTAAACCCCACCACATTGTAGCCCAGTAATATGCTGAGTTTCTCTTTGAAAGAAAGAAAGAAAAAAAATATATATACACACACACACACACACACACACACACACACACACACACACACATACACCAGGCAATGGAAAATAAAAACTTAAAGAAAATGATTTGTGTTCTTAAATACCAAGGGCTTCAACTCTTCTTTAATAAGATGGTATTGTCAGTTCCTGATCAAAACCTATTGCTCATATTCTCACATACAGAGCTGTTGATCAAATCGTCCTTTCTTCAGGCTGTATTCCTCGGCATAGGCAGAAACATTTTCTTTTCTCTTTTGTTGCGATTAGATATGGGAAGGCTGTGGTCTACAGCTAAGCCTTCCGAGATGGCAGAGAACTGGGAGTGTCCCCAGGTGCTACCTTGTATACCTGGTCCTGTGAGAATGAAGGGATTCTAAACCAGGTTGAGTCCCCTTGAAGTAGCAGAATCTGTGGAATAACTGCGTGAAGAAAATTTCCCAGAAAGAAGCTGCACCTTTCAACGGAATCTTCTGCAAGGTGAATTAACTGATTAGAGCATCAATGATTATGAAGAGTTTGAAATGTTGCAAGTCTAAATTACCTTGGGCTGTCTTTATCCTTGTTAATAACCATTTATTGCCCTCCTCTGTGCCTGACCTAACAATTTATGAGCATTAGATAAATCATTTGGAACGTACAAACAGAACACTGGTTTTTCAACCAACAGAATACTGTCAGGTATTACTGAGGTCTGTAACAGGTTCCCCTGCTTTGCTGCAACTGCCTGCTAGTATTTCCACCAACATATTGAGAAAGTGTCTTGATTAGGACTTCCTTTATTCTGTTACTAAAAAAACTTCATGAAACTTCTTCCATTTCGGAACACAGAATTTGGTGTGACTTAAATCTGTGTTCCTGGGCCATGTTCACTTATATTTACTCCAGAATAAATTATTTCTCATGTTTTAGAGTTGACAAGGTCTGGCCTCTATAGAATTTGAAGCTGAACCTTGGGGTCATGTAAGGAGTCAGGGGTGTCAGATGAAGATGGGACTGGGACACAGGCACATGTGTACTCCCTTTGCTTTTCTCATCACTTACCCTTCTGAGCCCTCTCCCTTCAAAGGAAAGCTCACTGACTACCTGTGGTCCATGTTTGTCATCCTACCACTGGGGAGGTGGAGACAGGCAAATAGATACAATGGAGTTAGCTGGCAGCATCCTTGACTACTTGGCAAATGCCAGGTCATTGAAAAACACCATCTCAATAAATAAGGTGGACAGATTTTGAGGAATGAGACGTGAAGTTGACCTCTGGCCTTCCATGGACATGTGTATACTCGTGCATCTACACATACTGGCACACACACACACCTGAGAGAGAGAGACAGAGAGAGGAGAGAGAGAGAGAGAGAGAGTGAGAGAGCTCAATTGCTAAGCTTATACCTATACCATTCTTTCTCATAAAGGCCTCTGACTCACCCAAGCAGCAGCAACACCCATAAAACAGAAGGCAATTGCCAGTTTCCAGGAGATTCTGACTGACCTTGAGTCTAGTTTATTGCTGCAATCCTCCAGACAGATGAAATCATGCCTTCTGGTGTCACAATTTCCACAACTACCAGTTTCAATATTTTGACTATGGTTTCCTCACCAGCTATTATTGCTTTTTGCATCTAGCTCATATTGTCACTGTAGGAGTGTGAGTTGCTGGTGTTGTTATTGGTGTCCTTGGAACAATAGTATTGCATCTTGCCAGCAGTCTAAAGGAGTAGGTTCTATACACTGTACAATAATAATAAAAATAGCTTTCATTTAAAAAATACTTTCATAACCATTATCTCACGTTTGGATTCACTTCTTTATTTGCTCATTTATTCACTCATTCAACCAAGAGACTTCTATAGTCTCATTGGGGATAAAATGATAATTAAAATGAGATTCCGAGTTTCAAGGTGCTGACAGTGCAGCAGGGAGAAGGAGACATGTAAACAGATGCAGAGAAGATGAATGCTGGGCTCAGCTTGATCCTCACTTCCTCTCATTTACCTATGAGAAAAGGAGACCTTCTCAAGGTCACAAAGCTTGAGGAATAAAAGGTAAATTTCCAGACCTCTAGCTATTAGGTGACTGAGGTTCTATTGATTCTATTTCTTTCTTTTTTTAATGAGAAGTTCTCAAAAGTGTAGCTTGAAATGCAGCCGCAGCATCTGCATCATTACAGAACTTGTCAGACATGTAAATTTTCAGATTCCACCTGAATGATGCAGAACAGAAATTTGGGGGTTGCACCTGGGATTGTGTATTTTGACTTGGCTTCCAGGTGATTCAGATGCTCACTAAAGTGTGAAGTCATGGCTGTCCATCCGGGTTTCCCAAAGTTCCCTGTATAGGAAAAGCACTTTAGGGACCTTATTAAAATATGGATTTAGATTCAGTAGTTCTGGCGAGCCTTCTCTGATTTGCATTTCTAACAAGCTCTCTGGCTATGCCTGTGCTTCTGGTCCCTGGTACCTTGCTGGAAAAGTAAAAATGCACAGGGAATTAACACTAGTGGAAAACACTGGCTAAGCCCAGCTGATGAGTATGCTGAAATGTCAAGTGAGTGCAATAAAATTGTTGCCTGTCATCCAGGAGCTTAAACTAGCACAATCAACACTCAGGTAGATAAAACTTTAAAGGTAAGAAAGTAATTAACTGCTGAAAGTGTGTGTGTGTCTCTGTTATTGAGGAATGAATATGCCAGTATTACACATTTAGCAACCAGGATGTCAGAAATGTTTCTTCAAGATATCAAAGTATATAGCAGACATTCATCAATTTTACTGAAAGATTAGCCATCAAATCACTATTTAAAGTCATTTGGTTTTATCGTAGACAAAATTTCAACATAAGTACATTGGATAGATGAGGGTCACGATGCTTTAAGTAGGCATCCAGACAGGAAACTAATCTCAGATGATATTAGAGTAGCAGTGAAAATCTATTGAGGGAAAACTTTTGGTTAAGAGAATAGAATCTCTGACCTGGGTAGAGAAAGACCTATTGTTCCAGTTGGGCATGTCAAATGTCTAGGACCACCTCCAGGAAGGTGGGTTCATCTTAAGCCTCTCTAAACAGATAGGAGGAATAATTAGCCCTTTAATGAAATAACGTACTTTTTCTTTCCAGAATTGCTGTGCCCAGAAACAAGGCAACAGACAGACACATGGTTTCATAAGGCAGCGCATTTTCCCAAATTACTCAGAAATGCCTGTCTTTTCTTTTTCCTCTTTCTAAATCATTTCAAAGCATGCTTTCCCTAACACTTCGGCCTTCCCTAACACCCTAGGGTTCACTCTTTCTTTGAAGCACCCTCCCCCGACCACCATCATGAGTCTCCTTGCTGCCGTGTGGCTGACCGCCATGCCAGCTTAACTCAAATAGCTTTTCCCCTTATCTTCTCTTATCCGCCTCCTCTGGGCGGCTGCCACGATTTACAGCTTGCATGGCCTGGGGAGTTTTTTTCTTTCTTTAAACTCCAATAAAATTGTCCTCAAATTTCCATTTGAGTCCATTCTTAAATCTTTTGTTCACGAGACTAAGTAGCCCAAGAGGGCACCCAGATTTCCCCAGTAACATGTGGTGACTCTGGTGGGCTTCCCAAAATTTCTTGTAACAGTAGTAAGGAGGAAACACTGTGTGCATACATATAAGCAATGTATTTGAATTCATATATATATATATATATATGAATCATTTAATAAAAGAGACACATCAGTAAACATCAATAAAGAAGATCGTATAGAAAGCACAATGTAGCAATCATAGGAATATGCGGAAATAGAATTAGGAAAGGTTCAAAGTATCTGAAAAGCATGTAAAACATTTTAGACAGACTCCAAACACAATGGTAAGGTTGCTAGATTTAACAACTGAAAACATTTTATTTGGCAAGCCTTCAAATGTTTTCAAATAAGAAAAGTATGGAGGTTTTGGTAATCTCTGGGAATTTCAGTTATGTGGCTTGCTCCTTTCTCTGACAACACCTTCTAGGCATGAATGTAAAGGAACTTCGGGTGGTGGCAAAGGTTTTATGCCATCTTGGGCCATGATGTGCCTATGCTATTTGATCAAATGATTTTCTGGGTACGTGTGGTACTCAGCTTAGCACTGCCATGATAAAATACCTGGGGTGAGCCACTTAACACAGGGGAGGTTTATTTTGGTTCCTTATTTCAGAGGTTTTGGTCTGTGGTTTCACAGCTGCTTAGTTCATGGTGACTGAAAAGCAGAGAACGAGCAAGGAAGGGGCCAGGGACAAGGTATATCCTTCAAAGGTTCACCTTCAGTGAGGAGCTTCAGCAGTTAGGCCCCACTTTCTGAAGTTTCCCACCAACTCCCAACAGCCCATTAGCATATAAGTCAATTAGTGGATAACCCTGATCCAATTTGCTGCTTCAGGGATCAAGCCTTCAAGCTGACTCTTTGGGGAAGGTTTCAGATTCATATCATAACAGTATGTCTGTGAAGATGTTCTTGGATGAGATAAACATTTGAACTGGTAGACTGGGTGTTGTGGATTGTCCTCCCCATGTGTGTATGAGAGGCTTTTCATTCACTACTATAAAGACCCAACTAGTGCCAAAAAGCTAGGAGAGAGTTTCTTTTGCCTGATCACCTGAGTTCAGACATCAGTCTTTCCATGTGTTCAGACTGCAACACGTATCATCAGCTCTCCAGGTTCTCAGCTAACTTGGACTGGAAAACATCGTTGGCTCACTTAGGTCTGCAGCTGTTTGACTGCAGAGTTTGGGACTTCCCAGTCTTAATAATTGCATTAGACAATTCCTTTTAAAAGGGGTGTGTGCCTGTGTGTGCATGTTCTGATTCTCTGAAAAACCCTGATGAGCGTAGGTGGGGACTGAAGTAGTTGCTGGAGTTGTGCATTTGAACAAGAAAGATCCCAGGCAAATCTACTATGAGCCTCTCAATTGGTTAAGAAGAGTGTACTGGTAATAGTTTATTCACAGCTGCAAGCAACAAACCCAACATAAAAGCCTTCAAGTAGGGAAGGGGTGCCCTGATCTTATGCTACGGAAGAGCAGAGTTAGCCAGTCCCTTATTATTGAGGTAAACAGCGAAACCACCAGGAGCCCAGATTCCTTTCATCTCACTAATTCATCATTCTCAACGTATAGTCTTTAACATGGCAAAGCATCTTTTATACTACTACGTGCTGAGTCTAGGCTCTAGACAAGAAGAAAGAGAAAAACAAAATCCAAGAGTAAGAGGCCAAAGCACATGATTGACAAGTTTCTTTTAAAACCAAAAAGGTTTTCTTAGAAGTTCTATACAATAAATTCCATTTTCAACTCAGTGGTCCAAAGTTTGCTGTATGTTCATTTTTGGAATGAATAGTTTGGAAAACTATTTTTATTTTATTTTACTCTGAGATAGGGTTGCATGTACCAAACACTGACCTTGAGCTCAATATGTAACAGAAGATAACATGGGATTTGTGATTCTCCAGCCTCTACCTCCCAAGTGCTGGGATTACAGGTATATACACTATGCCCGGTTCGCGTAGTACTGAATATTAACTCCAGGGCTTTGAGTATGCTAGGCAAGTGCTCTACCAGTTGAGCTACATCTCCAGCCCTTGGAAAGTTATTTTAAATTGGACACATAAGCATTGATTGAATATATTATAACAAAGAATGAGAGAGAGGTAAATGAAAAATATTGAGTGGGTGAACAATTTACAGTGTGTGTCTTAAAGGTAGTCACAGAGGAATGGGATGGAGAGAGAGAGAGAGTAATCATTGAGGAGCTGCAAAGAAATTTGAAAGTATGTATAAAGAGGTTGTACTAGATTAGATGTTCATAAAAACCTACATGTCTTTAAGGAGGGTTAGAATGCCCAATTCCAATTAATGTTCTGTTTTTGAAGTCAGAAACATGCCATGTTGTGTGATCCTCTCTACCCCCAGACTTTTTGAGGGAACAAATTTAGTGTTGAGTAACAAATATTATGCACGTATTTGACCCTTCTTTAGTACACCAAGTTGCTTCTCAATTCAGTGTAATTTGAGAGAGATGGTAGGCAAGGTCTCTGGGCAATTGAAAAATCTATTATAAAGGTAAACCTTTTGATATAACATTACTTTAACCACCATTAAAGGAAATGGAGGCACCTTTGCAGTTTTCATAACATCCTCTGCTCGGAGTAGTGAAATCTATAATACGGTACAAAACAAATGGTTGTGTTAGATCAGAAAACAGTGAGATTCTGGGAAAAGCTTCATAAAAATTCATTCAAACCAGCCTGAAAGGATGACTCGAACTGATATAGACACTGAAATACTTCAAGACCTTGCATCATTAGAGAACTTTTAAATTATCTTGAAAAGACATATCTTGCAATGTCAGAAAGATGGATTTACCAGGGCTATAAAGAAAAAAATGTGCCTGAAAAAGAAGATGAAATAAGTTTTCTTGAATGCCGAACTGCCATTCTGTTTAACTCTGATTCAGTTATCTAGAAAACCTCATTCTTTCAAGTCCTTTGGAGTCACCAACCTTTCACACCTAAATCTTTTTTCACACCTAAAACATTTTTCCTTTTCTTGGTGTGTTTTATGAGCATTTCCCTTTTGTCATACTGGGATTTTGAATCGTACTATTTTGTTCTTTCTTGACAGATAAAGAGGTGGCAGTCTTTTTCACCTCTATCTTAGCAGTTCGTTCTTCTCTAACTCAGTATTTGCATGTTCGGAGGAAAAACATAAGGAAGAACGAAATCTAGAAATGAGGTTAAGAACATGTCGCTCTGGACTTGGGGAGTGGTGGAATCAAGCTGCCAGCTGCAAGAAGCTCTCTAATAAGCAAATTAGAACATGATCATTTCTGACTATGTGACTCTGATTCTAAATAGGTTTTACAAATAGATTGTGATTGAACTTGGAAACATAAACAAATTGGTTTTGCGGAATAAAGACTGAACTACATTTTTGTTAGAGAATTAAAATGCTCTTATGGGAGGCACTCTGGGAGAATGGACAGCTAGTTCAATGACAGCATGCATATTTCTAAAACAGGCCAGCTTAGTTGACTTCCCTTTGGAGAGCTGGGTCTGATAAATCCAAGAGAAAGTTTTTCAACAGGGTCCCTAAGAAGATATGTGATAAAGGCAGAAGACAGTGTGCAGCTCATCTGAAATTTCAGGGTGTAGATACTGAAATTCACAAGAGGCTGGGAGGATGACTTACTGGATAAAGTATTTGGCCTGCAGGCATGAGAATTGAACTGGAGGTGAACTGGAGCCCCTGCATGCCTGGTAAAAGCCAGACAGGCATAGTGGTCACATATAATCCCAGCACTTGAGAGGCAGAGATAAAGGATGCCTCAGTCAAGCAGGCTAGTAATTCAAGTCAGAAATGGTCAGCTCTGGGAGAGACTGTGACACAATAAAGTGGAGAGCCTCTGGGCAAGACACCCATAGCTTAGGGCCTCTGAGTACACACATGTGTTCTCTCACATATGTAAACAAGCATATTCACATGCATGTACAATACATATAGGCAAAAAAAGAGATAGTTCAAGGAGAGAGGTGTGTTATAATGGAATCAAAGTTATAATATTTTCAGGAAAATGAATGTGACTAGAGAAAAAGGGGGTCCGAGGAGGGTGTGGGGAGAAATATGCTCGATGCACAATATATACTTGTATGAAATGAAAAAAAAAATAGGTTTTAAAATATCAGAAGCTTAAAAGACAATCTAGTCGCCTGTCTCCCTTGGACATTTCTTTTGTCTGTGGAGAGCTGTGGATAGAGGTTCTTTTAAGCTCTTCTAATGCATTTTCACTTATAAATATTCATGCTGTGTTCCCTGTGCCTCCCCCACTGACTTCAGTGTAGACTCCCCAGCCTGGCAAGACAGTCAGTGCGGCGGAGCTGTGAAATTTCTCCGAAGGCCCAGGTTCATCCTCTGACAACCCAGAGCCATTTGAAAACACCAAAGATTTTTCTGTCAAGATAAAAGGTTGTAACTGTGTATTCAAGCTTATACTCCACGTGAGATGAGCTTTTACTCTCAGCAAACTCTCCCAGTTGTTACAAGCAATCACGGTTTTGTGTGTTTTGTGCTCCACACAGTGAGGAAATGGATTGGTTGATTAGAAAGTCCCTCTTTTTTTATTTCCTTTTTTTCGAAATGTATCAGTTTCTGGCTAAGGCATGATCTACTATGGAGTCCAAGTCAGCAAAATCTCTGACAATAGTCAGTTTGTACACTTGGAAACGTAAAATTTGAGACCTAGTAGGTACCACAGAGGTCACTGGCTTGCAAGGTGGGAATTTAGATCCAGGTCACACAGTATGTTGAACTGTTTGAAGATGTTCACATATTAGAAATGTTTCCTATGCTCTAGCTGTAAATTCTCCATGTTGATGGTCTCACACCCTGAATACTGGGGACTTCATGAAGTCACATATATTCAAAGTCATTCTTCCTTCTTACTGGACTATGAGTGTGATGGTTAATTTTACACATCTACTTGACTGGACTATTGGGTGCCCAGATAGTTTTCAAAGGTATTTCTAGGTGTGTCTGTAAGAATGTTTCCTGAAGAGATTAGCCTTTGAATCAGTGGTGAAAATGGGCCACACTCACCACTGCAGGTATCTACCCCAGACCTTGATCTGTACACCCTCTCCTCCTTCCCTTTAGACTCAGCCATACCTCTAGCTTTCACGGTTCTCCCACTTACCGATGGCACACCATGGGACTTCTCAGTCCCCCTAAATGCATAAGTGAATCTCCAGGAGTAGAATGATCTCCTTTAAAAATCTCCGTCTCTGCCTCTCTCTTTCTCCCCTTCAGCCTCTGTATGCATATCCTTTTGTCCTTGTTTCTCTGGACAGCAGTGGATAATGGAGTGAGATTACTCACAACCCAGGGTCCAATTTCTCCCAGAAAATATATTCTATGACCAGGTGAACGAGAAGACAGAGCTTATATCTACACTTGTAATTATGACTCCACATTACAAAAAAGAAATCCAATTTCTTAAATTATCTAGGTAAATTAAATATTTTGCTGAGAGAAGCTTGCATTATTATTACATTTTATTTCAGAGATACTTTTTTCATTTATGATTTAGCTTTAACTGGGTATTAAGTGCTAACATTTCAATCCCCTGCTGACACTTTTGCTGTGAAGTATATAGAAATTTATAAACAAATTACCAGGTGAACTCCTTATTTAAAAGGAACATTTAAATTAATTCATTGTGAAAATAAAATCTCTGCTTTTCTTAACTTTCTCACTCAATATAAACCATTTGTTTTCTTTATGATATGCTTTCCTAAACAAAAAAGCATTTCAAAGTGAACATCCTGTGAACTGGCCTGAAGACACCACTCCCCTACAAGTGGGTGAATTTGGATGGATTGTACATGACAGAATTATCTTAGGAACTGTGGGTTGACTACAGAGGACAGGGGAAGAATAGAGACAGCCAGAGCCTAGGAGGCAAGCTGCCCCTGCTGATGATGGCAGAGCCAGAGAGACAGAGTAGCCCAAGCCCTTTGGAGTCAAAAGATGGTATGTGCTGTACTGATGGACCTTGCGTGGTTCTTCCCTTTTGAAATAAAGTATTTAACTTGTTTTTAAATTTTATAATAGCCCACAGTTGAGAGACAACTTAAATATTTTTAAAATTATTTTTTATGTGTATGAATGTAAGTGCACTCATATTGTGCAATGCCCACAGAGGTTAGACGAGGGCATTGGATCCCCTGGAACTAGAATCAGGGCATTTTTTAGCCTCCACATGGGTGCTAGGAACCAAACAAGGGTCTTTTGCAAGAGTGTCTTAACCACTGAGCCATCTCTCCGGTCCCCAAGATTTGAACTTTTAAAGTATTGGAAGTTTTAAGGATTTGGGGACTTTTAAAGTTGTACTTTTGTGTGTGTGTGATATCAGCATTATCATGACATCTTTTGGAAAAGAAATGATGAGGTTATGGTTTAATAGTGATGTGTTTGTGTGTCAAGTTGAGAAGGAATCAGTTACATGGGATAGTTTCAATTGTCAACTTGACATACCCAGGAAGAAGGAACTGCAACTGGGAAATTGCTTCGATTGGATTGGCCTGTCTGTGGGGAATTTAGTTAATTATCGAATTATGTAGGAGATTCCTCTATGGGTAGAATCTGAATAGGTGGTTGTATAAGAAAGTAATCTGAGCATGGGTCAGAGGAGCAAGCCAATTATCAGGGTTGCTTTGTGATCTGTGCTTCAGTGATGAACTATGATCCAGACATGTAAGTGAAATAAACTCTTTTCTTCCCCAAGTTCATCCTGATCAGTGTTTTATCACAACAATGGAACGCTATCTAGGACAGGAACATTGGTAGGTAGCTTCCAAACCTTGTCATGTGTATTAGTCAGGGTTTTCTAGAGACATTGAATTGACAGGACAATTGACAGAGCCCTAGCTCTCTCCCTATATCATCTATCATTCTCCTCCATCATTTATCTAGAGATTTATTTTAATGAATTAAAATTGGCTTTAGTGACTGTAGAGACTGACAACTCCAAAATCTGCAGTGTAGACTGGAGAGCAGAGTCAACTTGCAATTTAGGCCCAAAAGCTGCCTAGTGACAGAATTTCTTTCCCCAAGGAGAGATCAATTTTTGTCCTATTCAGGCCTTGATGAGAATTGCCCACATTATGGATAGTATTCTACTTTACTCAAAGTTGACACATTTAAAAGTTCATTTTGGGGGACTGGAGAAATGATGATTCATCAGTTAATAACATATACTACTCTAGTAGAAGATGGGGTTTAGTTTTCAGCACCCCTATTGTGTGGCTCACAACTACCTATAATTCCAGTTCCAGAGGATCCAATATCCTCTTCTGGATTCTATGGGCTTCTATATTCACATACTAATACATATCATACAGATATGCACATATGGATGTAATTAAAAAATAAGAGAAAGTAATCACTAAGAGAAAATTGATCATCAATATTACCCAATTTTACCCCTGTGAACTACAACAATTGGCCTGGCAAGAAATGGCCACAAGTGCAATAGTGGCACAAATGCTAAGGGAGTAACCAACTACTTTCTGCTTGAATTTAAAGTCTGCTCTACAATTTGGAACCCTTAACTGGCACCATTACTGTGAGGACAAGAACCTGTGTCAAGATAGCTCATAGATTCTAGGGGAGAACCTACTTTTAGTCTGCTGAGTAGACATAGTATTAAACTGACTCCAAATGATGTATTGTTATACCCATAAATAAATGCATCTGTAACCCCTCATCAGAGAGGCTTATTTTTGCAGTGGATGGTGACTAACACAGAGACCCACAACTGATCAACATGAAGAGAATAAGAGACTACAGTGCTCAGCACTAAATGGTACATGTATATCACATCCTTTGAGAGGCAAGACTCAGGGATCATCATGGAAAAGAGGACAGAAAGATTCTAAGAGCTAAAGGCAGTGAATGGCTATAGTGAAATAGTGTTTTCTGGACCCAACAGCACAGTTTGTACATATGAGTTCACAGAGGTTGTGACCGCATACGTCAGATCGGTGTAAGCTCAAGCCAGACAAAATCCTAGCATGGAGGGGTGAGGTGGGCTTTCAACTCAACCCCAGCTGAGGAGTCACTGACAACTGAGAGTTGTTGGGAGAGGAAGAGTCAATTTTTTTAAGGGTATGACCCCTGGTCAACCCCATTGCAGGGGCTGGACACATACCAGAGAGTATTGGGGCAACACAATTTATACTATTGTACTCAATAGGCTTTTTAAAAGGAGGCCATAAAGTTGGGGGTGGATCTCGGATGATATGGGAGATGGAGTAAATATGATCAAAATGCATTATAAGAAATTCTTAAAGGATTAGTAAAAATATCATGAAAATAATAAAAATAAATGTTTTAATTTAAAAAATGAAAAAGAAATTCATCTCAAAAAGCCTTAAAAGAACTATCTGAGAAAATGTTTGACCATGTATCTGGGCACTGATGCCTAATTTCCTGTGACAAGTTGACACGTGAAATTAACCATCACACAAAGCACCTGAATCTCCTGAAGAACTTGTTAAACAGATTCCTGAGCTTTGTCTCCAGAGATTCAGATTCTAATTTCCGATTGTAGTGAACTCCCAGGAAATGGAGGAAGAGGTAGCTCTTCTAAGGATCATCCTAGTACTGTTTCAAGTATGTGATTATATGGACATATAGTCTACTCTACAAATGGAAAACCTAAAGTCCAGAGTCATGCATTGACTTGTCTAAAAGGAACTCATGTTGGTATTATAACCCAGATCCTTAAATCTCATTCCAGAGTTCTTCCTTCACAACATATTGCCTAACATCTAGTCAAATCAAGCCTTGTGGCTGGATCAAATGTTTCTTAAATCTAAAATGAACTAGTAAGATTTCCCTCCAAACTTAAACAAATCCTAAAATTCATGTGTAAAAGGAAAACATAGATAAGGCAATTCTAAAGAATAATGAAGGGGAAAGACTTGAATCGTTACATTTGTAGACGTATTGTAATGCTACTGCCATTGAAGCAATGTGGTGGTCACAGGTCATTGGAGTAGAATAAGGCACCTGAGCCCTAATACAAATATATACATCGCGAGGAAAAGATAAGATACCAATAAACACTGTGAAAAAGTGACTATCCATGTGAGAAGAAATAGACTTCCTACACATACCACACTTAAATATAAATTCCATATGGATCCATATAAAAGCAAAATTTAATAACTTTTGATTATCATATCTGTAGGTGTATTATAAAGCTGTGGTAGTAAAAGCAGTATGGTGTTGACAAACAGACCATTGGAGCAGAATCAAGTATCCACTGAATCTATGACAGAGGTACACTGTGAAGGAAAGATAAACTATCAATAAATGCTGCTAAAAGTGACTATCCATGTGAGAAAAAAAATAGACTTTTTACACATACCACACTTAGAAATAAATTCCAGTTGGATCGATGTAGAAGCAAAAATTTGAAACCTATAATAGAAAATTTAAGGGAATGTTTTTATATCAGAGAAGATAAATATTTCTCTCATAAGACATAAAAATATTAACCATAAAGAAATATCATAATAATATTAATCTGTTGTTTATTGAGTTATCCTATATATTTTATAATATTCTCAGTCTGTAAAATACATTAACTCATGTAATCCTCATGAAAACTCTATGAGGCAGTTATCATTATAGTCTTTATAAAAGCCTGAAGCCTGTAGAGACCATTAGCTGAGGCATTCTGACTCTAAAGCCACTGCTCTTTACTACCTCTAAAGAGAGGATAATCAATCACATTCAAGCAAAAGGAATCCATAAAACATGAATCAATCAAGCCTACAATCTAAATACTGGGAGAAAATATTTTAATGCATATAACCATAAAGGGAATACATATGTGTGTGTGCGTGTGTGTGTGTGTGTGTGTGTGTGTGTGTTCAAATCACTATGTAAAAGAAGTAACATAGAAAGATGGGCTCAGATTAGGAGCACCCAGCACATGAGCAAGGCAAATCCATGGATAGCAGATAAAACTGTACATCCCAGTAGGCACATAAGTTAGTGTAGTCACTTTGGAAGTACTTTGGTAATACCTACTAAAGCAGAACATATGGTTTCATATAATATAGGACATCCTTAATGTATGTAGAGATAGTTATAGAAAGAATTAAAGGCCAGGCATAATGGCCCATGCCTTTAGTCCCAGCACTTGGGAGGCAGAAGCAGGCAGATCTCTATGAGTTCAAGGCCAGCCTGGTCTACACAGTGAGTTCCAGGCCATCTGGGACTATAGGGAGACCCTGTCTCAAAAAGACCAAAATAAAATAAGAGTTCAGTAGATGTCAGTTACATTTTGGAATACAACATGTTGATTGGAAAACAGATAAGTTGAATAGGATATACACTGTATGTTCTCACTTGAGTAAAGTCTAAACCCTCAACAAATCATGTTATATATTTTCAGGGGTATATAGCATTGTCATAGGATTCTGATCAACTTCATAATAGAGGTTATGCCATTGAGGGTTAAGGATGGAGAAGAAATAGAGGATAAGGAAAAAAAACTTTTTTCGTATTTTCTTTGAAAACAAACTTAAGGAAACATGACAAAATGTTAAAACATATTAAATCTGGGTGGTAGATATCTGCGATAATCTTGACTGGGCTGAGCACCTAGGAGATGAATAAAACATGCATTTATGGTATGCATTGTGGATGTGTCAGTGAGAGCATTTCTAGAAAGGATTAGTTAAGGGAGAATACGTACCCTGAATGTGAGCTGCAGCACCCTAGAGGCTGGGGGCCAGATGGAATAAAAGGAGAAAATGAGTGTGATGGTTTGAATGAGAAGAGTCTCCATGGGCTCAAATGTTTGAATACTTGGTCCCCAGTTGGTGGACCTGTTTGGGGAAGTCATGGAATCCTTAAGACGTGTAGCCTTTCTGGAAGAAGATGTAATTGGGGGCAGGATTTGAGAGGTATAAGTCTAACCCCACCTCTAGTTCACATCTCTGTTTCAGGTTTATGGTTGAAGATGCGATTTCTCAGCTTCTTGCTCCTGCTGCCATTCCTCCTCTGCCACATGGACTGTCCCTGTGGAACCATAAACAAAAGTAGACACTTTCTTCTGTAAGTCACTTTTGGTGGTGATGTTTTATCACAGCATCAGAAAGTAACTAATATAGAAGTTGGGACTATGAGAGGGGCATTGCTCTGAAGAACCAGATCTTTTCTCTTTTTTTTTGAGGTGAGACTGGAATGTTCAAGACTTTAAACTTTTGACTAGAAAAAATATTCGAATGCTGTAAGCAGAGCTTAACGAGCCATTCTAGTAGGAACCTGGAAGGGGGTAGTGATAAAAGTAATGTTGACTTTTGAGGCTCAGCTCAAGAGGTTTGAACTTTAACTGCAACTGGGCTGGAAGTCATTCATGTGAGATTTTGACAAATAATCTTGCTGCCTTCTGCCTTTGTCCTCAGAACTTGCCTTGAGGATACATTGAGAAGCAATGAGCTAATTTCTTTGGTGGAGGAAATTTGAAGATAGCATAATGCTGATTCTGTGGCTTGGTTATTACTGATAAAACCAATACAGATCTACAATGAAAAAAAGCTATTGAGGCAGAAATAAGTGTGAAATGTACAATATGGAGAGAAAAAGAGCACTTGGAAACTTAATGTTATAGCCAAGACATGTGTTGGAAGAGCGGCTGTATTTGTTAAAGAGATTTGCGCCATAAGAAGTCTCCTGCTGTGCACTAGAATGATGGAAATGGTCCCCTCAAAGCAAGACCTTACCCAGTTAAGTTTCCAACTTGTAAAAGGAGAAAGCCTAAGGGTAGCTTGCTCTAGAAAGTGTTGTTTCACCATTCAAAAACTACTGAAAATCTGATTGGGGGAGTGAGGGTTCATCCTAAACCAGCAGCTGATCTTGTCAGTACAGTCTATGTGGTACTGGCTTTGCAGGCATACCAGATGTAAGAGTGAGGAGGATCTTCGATTCTTTCCCCATGATTTCAGAGAACCACTGGGGTCAGGCAACATATGACAGTGCTGGAGTCACTGCAAGAGACCTGGAGAGGCAAGAAGGCTATGAAAGGCCAGTGCATGAAACTGGGAAAATGAAGCCTGGGTTATAGTAGAGACCACAAGATGTTGGTTCTTCCAGACCCATAAAACACCTGCCAAGACAGCTGCACACAGGGAATGGAACTAGCCTTTGAGACAGATGTATATTTCAGACAATAAAACTGGAGAATGGAGCCATCAAAGCCCTTTGAAACTAAAGTCTCTGACCTAGAACATGGAGCTACAGAAAGGATTTGGTGTTTGTACTTTTAGGCTTTGTTCTTATTTTGGTCCTCTGTTTACTCACCATTCATCCTTTGGGGGTAGGAATCCATATCCTGTGCCATTACACATTGGAAGTATTTAATTTACTGTTTATTTTACAGGGGTTTAGAGATTACCTTGAGTTTCACAAAAGAAATCTTTGGACTTTGGACTTTTGAACAGTGACACTGTTAAAGACTACGGGGACTTGTAAAGTTGGACTAAATGCATTTCACATTATGATATGCTCATGAGCCTATGGGGACCAGAGAGTGGACTGTGGTAGTTTGAATGAGAAATGTCTCCTGTAGGCTCAGGTATTTGAACACTTATTCGCCCCCCTGGAGCTACTCTCTGGGATTTCAAGGAATCTTTAAAAGGTGTAGCCTTGCTGGAGGAAGTCTGTGACTAGGTGCAGCCTTTGAGAGGTTATATCTTCTCCCCACTTCCAGCTCCAGCTTTCTGCTTTTTGTTTATGGTTGAAGATGTGATCTCTCAGTTTCCTGCTTCTGCAGCCTGCTGCCATGGCTCCATTGGACTGTCGCTCTGGAATCACAAACCAAAATAAACTCTTCTTCTGCTTTTGGTCATGGCATTTTATCACAGCAACAGAAGAGTCACTAACACAGCCAGATAGCCCAGGATTCTCTTCCTCCGCGTTGGCACATCTTACCCACAATGATGGATTGAAATCTGAAACCATAGGCCAAATTAAATGTCTCTTCTCCTTAACTTATGTCAGGTATTCTGTCAAAGCATTGAAAGTTTAACATAGTACCACAGTATTTTTACTATTTTCTGACTATTTGAAATTGTACATAATTATGTTTTAAAGAAATAAAAATACTACCACTGCAGTCAGTTTTAATACCCAGTTGCAATTCTTTTTTAAAAAGCTAAAACACATGACTTCATCTTTCTATATATTAATATGGCTTAGTATCTCTTTCTACTTATTATAAAATCCTAGAATCCTTAGAATAAAATCCTATAAAAAACTTGGAGGACATTTGTTTAAATCTATCTCTTAAAACAATACTTCTGAGCTCAAGGTGCATTTCAGGTAAAACAATTCCTAGAATTTTCTTTTATGTTTAATAATCTGGAAAACATGGTTTTTGTTAACTGAATATTTTGTTTTAACTGACTCCAGGTTCATAGATAATGAATTTTTGAAGTAGAACATAATCAATTACACATAACATTAATCCTATGTAGAACACATAGTTTTGTCTGTAATGAAACAGAAGGCTGTGAGGAACCTCAAGGTCATCATCATAGCCATCAATTATCATTATTTTGGTGCTATGTAGAGCACTAGCAGAAAGAGATCTGATTGATAAAATGTCAGAAAATTTAGAATAAAAGGTTTAAGGAGTGAATGCTATTGCTGTTTTTTGAGTTATTATAGGCAATGCTTTAGTTATATAGTTCCATAAAAATCTTGCAGCAACATCATTAGTTAGACATCATTCCCAGCATTCAGACAAAGGTAACAAGGTTTAACAAGATGAAGTAATATCCACTAAATCTTAAGAAATATTACCCCAAACCTGAAAACAACAAATCCTCCAATGCAGGGCAGGGGAACATCTCATTGTTAGAAAAACAGTTCTGACTTTTTATCTAAGATGGAATAACATGAGGGACTCTCAGCTCTGGGAATTTTTCTTCTAATTCATAGAGGCTGCTATGGTTTGACTCTCACATGCCCCAACCCCACCCCCCATGGTTTGGCTCTCAAATGGCCCCACCCCCCCCCCCCCCCCCCCCCCCGGCCCCAGGCTCATGTTCTGAATCTTGCTCTCAGCTTCTGGTGCTATTCCAAAGGCAGTGGGATCTTTAGGAGGTAATCCTGGCTGGGGAAGTAGGTAACCAGGGGTAAGTCTTCGAAAGTTGCATCTACCGTTGCATCTACGGTTGCTTTGCACCTGCTCTTTGCTTGTTCTGTCAAGAGGTGAACAGCTCTGCTACCTATATGTTCCTGACACCCCAGACAATGGCATTTCCCCATCATGAAATCCTACTGAAATCTCACACAAATCATGGCTAAAACAAACCTCTCATTCCCTGTTTGTGACAGGTGTTTGGTCACAGTGGCACAAGAGTAACCCATATAGAGGCCTTACCACTTTGATCCCTGTGGTTGAAATCTCCTATGAATCTCCCTCTTTCCCTTACACAATGATGGGGAAGAGGGATGGGATAAATTCTCCGCTCTTTCATACTACAGATACCCTTTATAGACTGCACTTTACTGAATATGTGCTGTAAATGACTACAGTCAAGGTTACCATCCACTGTGTCCATCACCATCTCTACCCAATAGATTTCTAGCTCGGTGACAAATCCCTATAACCAAAGGAGCTTTATAAATATATATTCTGTAAACTCTAGGTACATGCATTCACCAACTGATACTTTGAAACGCAATTCATTCATTTTAATGTGGGAGAAAACAGGGAAATTATGAAATTGTGAATTTTTTTTAAAGAACTAAAGTGATATTATTTTTAAGAACTTTTATGATGATATTTTAGAACTATATCCAGCTTTGTCCTTGGCTGCTTAATTAATGGGGAGATAAAAGTGTATGTAATCAGCTTATGAATGGAAGGAAGATTGGGCATCTTAAGTGATTGCAAAGTTTGGTCTCTTAAGCAGGTCAAATAACTCCTAGTTTCCTTATAACCCTTTCTAGATTCTTAATTAACACAGAGCACCCTTCTACATTGGAAAGAAAATCAACAGAAGTCTCTGAATTATTAGTCTGGGATATGTAGACCAAGAAGGGTTTATTCTGTCTACATTTTTTGTGCTCTATATGTATTTTTCTAACTGAGGGAGACAATTGGTTCAGTCCACATCGCTGGCAGCACCATCTTGAAGCAAAGTGCCGGACAAGGTCTCTTGGCAAATAGCGGCCACTGCCCTTTCGCTCAGAAAAGGGGGCTACTATTGAACCAGCTGGAGCCTGGAGCTGGCGGGCAGCAGTCTGTAGAGCTGCTTGCTCATGCTAATGACCCTAGGCCAGTGCCGAGCTTGTGGGGAAGTGGGAGGAGAGACATCCGTGCCAAATTCTTGCACAAGGTCAAATGTTTCTGGAGAAAGAGAGCCAGGGTTAAATTAGCAGCCGGGCTGAGGTAGGTAACTGGGAGGAGGAACAGAAGGGGGAAGGTTGAATCTGGAAACTCAAATGGAGACTGCAGTAAAAAGTAATTACTAACACATTTCCCAACTTGGAAAGCCAGCCACATCCCACACCAGGGCCAGATTCGGAGCCCTTCTGTTCCAAGGATGTTGGAGCAGGCTCAGGGACAGGAAGGGATTGTGTAAGCCAGCCGCCTTTCGCTGGCTTTGGAACGATGAACCTTCAAAAGCAAATGGCATCTTGAAAGAGAAAACAAAGGACATTGCTTTTAAAATTCCCCTTTAAAACAAATATATTCTGTATCAACAATGTACCCATCCTTTTAGGGTGGCTCAATAGGAAAATTATATATATATATATATATATATCAAAGCAAAGGGAACCCTTTTGGTAAAATGTAAGCCACTGCAAACCTAAAATATCTCCTTTCTCTGCTTTTCACCAACATCGCTGGAGCAGAGAAGCTGTTTGTGGGAGGCACAGATCCTAGGAGAGAAGGAGAAAGAAAGGAAAGCGGGAGGAGAAGCATTGCTTTCTGGTGTCAGGGAGAAATTCGTGATAGGATTGACTGTTTTGGATTGACTGTTTTGGATTGACTGTTTTGACAGCTGATTTTATTTTCCCCCCCTAACTTCAGAATCATGACAGACAATTGCTGAACATCAAATTGACGAGTGAACACTTCATCAGATCTGGTTGCCTTAACAACTAAAATAGCCCAAATGTTAAGACAGTCAAATGGGAGTAATTATTTGTGATACAATCTGTGGGTGGTTGACCCAGGAATTCTCAGCCTAATTGTGCATATAAACACAGAGGCTCCCTCAATGGGTGCAAAAGCAGCTAAAGGAAGAGGAAGGGCTAGTCGGTCACCTGGGCCCCCCATCTCTTCAATGTCACTGAGTGAATGTGAGGCGCCAGCCGCAGCAGCTTCTGGACTGCTCTAGGTGCTGGGTGGTACAGGAGTCAGCCATCTGTGGAAGCTAGGATTCTGATCCCTGCAGTTACGAGCAAGAAGAGAGTCTGGCTTGGATGGAAAAACAGATTGCCCCAAATCGTTGTCTAGAGGTGCTGAATCATGCATGAATGTCAGGAGATGATGCCAACCATGCCATCTTTTCCTGAGGGCTTTATCTGGAATGAACCCAGAGAGTTCTGTGTTACGAATTTTTTTGAACATCTAGAGATAATTGTTGGGCTGCATGATAGACTCAAAGGGAAATTAAATCTCTCTCATAATTGGATTTGATATTTGCAGGCTTCCTAAAGGCAAGAGAAAGGAAATTCATTTTAGATTCCTTAAAATCTTGAATTAAAATTTTTCCATCACTGCCAGGCATAGTGGCACATGTCTGTAATCCCAGCACTCAGGGGGCTGAGGCAGGAGGATCACGAGTTTGAAATTAGTCAAAGTTATAAAGTAAATTCCAGACCATCTCTGTAATGGGACTCTGTCTCAAAAATCTAAAAAAAAAAAAAAAAAAAAAAAAAAAACACAAAACTTTAAAAATAAAAACTCCGTCACCACCGGGGGGATATCAGATTCCCTGTGTCGGAGAGGAGGAAGCCTTAGCTTACTGGAATTGGATTTAGGTGCAAATGATTCCTGAAGCTTCATTCTTATTTGTTTGGTTGAATCTTTTTCTTTTTTTATTCTGAGTTCTAAAAAATTATTTGATAACTTGGTGGCAATGCAGTCTGTGTTAGAAAAATAGGAATTGATTAAGAATGAGACACTGTGAGAGACTGAAAATGAGTAAGGGAAAAAGCCTACAGAGCATTCGCAGTGTAATTCTCCAATACAGATTGGAGTAGATACCACATGCAGTTAGAAACAGATGCATTCTCAAGCCTTTATTACTAAACAAAGAGTAATTCCCAAGTTTTCCCACTTTTAAAAAGAATGCGAAAAGTGCAATGCTAAAATATAGACTAGCGTAGTCTTCATTAGATTGACTAATTGTTTGAAGCTTGATTCAGGCTCAGCTCTTGAAGGTCCTGAGACAGCCAACATGGGGCTGGATCTTAAAGAAAAACAAAAGAAACAAAACATTAACCTTCACATAAAAGTTTGCTAGATTAACTACCCAAAATGTTAATTTTATATACTGATTTTGAAAAAAAAGAATCTCTGGATACAACTGAATGTGCGTTTAAATATACTATCACACCTCAGAGCATTCTGTCTTTGACAATATCTCTCACTCTTCTTAGTTTAATTGATTCACACCACAGTCTCTCATTGGAGGCTGACA
The DNA here is from genome assembly GCA_035773235.1 of Eospalax fontanierii. Classification (NCBI taxonomy): domain Eukaryota; kingdom Metazoa; phylum Chordata; class Mammalia; order Rodentia; family Spalacidae; genus Eospalax; species Eospalax fontanierii. Next base: position 49,401,575 of record CM069534.1, read on the forward strand.
TTTACAGTAGAATATGCTGATAAATGCAGAGCCACACTGCGTTCCTGCTTTTTCTGTCCAGCTTAAATTGCTAGGAGTTGAGCATTTTTCACACAAGAGTGGTTGATAAATGAGCAAGAGAAGGATGTGACCTAAACACAGACAATCTAGTTTGAAGCCAGCAAATTATCCCTTTCCTGGGAGTTTGAACCAGGAAATTCCTAAAGAATAAGCCAAAGGTGAGGGCTGATGTTGAAACGAATTAATGTAGATAGACAGATGCTAGGCAGTCAGGATACTAAACTAAATCAAGTTCTAAGAGAACAGAAAAACTAGGAGTCAACAGAGGTGATAAGGACACAAGGAGAGCAGAAGGCGAGGAGGGAGAAAGTCTATAGACTCCTGGCATGCTACAGAAGGACAGACACCAGCCACCTTCATGAAGCTCAGGAGCACCTGCTCTTTCTGCATTCAGTTTGGTTTTCCTGGCAGTCTTTGATAATGTGAGTGAGTTTCTATTCTTTACACCCAAGAGTTAGACTAAACAATGTGGCTAAATATACAATCAACCTAGTTGAGAGCAAGGAAAATGATGTTATTTAGGCCTATTTAGGATTCTAATATGCAAAAACACAGATTTCAAAGTCTTGAACATGTTGCATGACTTTTTTAGATGAAGCTGAAAAACGTATGTGTCTTTTACCTGGCCTTCCAAAGAATGATTACTTTTGGAACTTAGTCACCATGCTGTGAGGAAGCCCGGCTCACTTGAGTGGAAAGGCTCTGAAATAGAGGTAGAAATGATAATGATGACAGCAGGGAGAAAGAGGAGGCAGAGTCTGGGCAGCTTTTGTTGTCCCTTTTCTTCCTACTCCAGCTCTCCCCTTCTGCTCTTTCATGACCTAAGTCCAGCCTTTGGTTATAAATACATGAGATATTCAGGTTAAACTCTCCAATATGAGACTTTCCTGAATTCCTGTCCCACAGAAACCAAAAAAAAGCAACTATTTCATAGTAATCTGTATACGTATGTGTGAGCATGTTTGTGTGTACATATATGTGTGAAGTGTGTGTGTGTGTGTGTGTGTGTGTGTGTGTGTAAGACAGGGTCAAAATGAACATTGAGCTCACAGATTTGGCTGGATTGACTGGCCAGTAAACCCCAATATCTTCCTGTATCCACCTCCCCAGCACTGAGATTAAAGGCAGGTACAACCACATGTAGACTTTTATGTGGGTGCTGAGGCATGTGAACTCAGGCCCTCATGCTTGGGATACTTACACAGTGAGCAAGTTACCAGCTGAGCCTTCTCCTCAATCCCTCAAGCTAAGTTTTGGGTGTAGTACTAAACATCTGGTCAGAGCACTATTTCCAAGTTTATAATATGCTGCATCTAGAACTTAAAGAGAGCTCCCTGGTACCGGGCTTCTCCCCTGGTGTTGGAAGAGGCAATTTGCTAGTCTTTGTGCTTTTTCATGAAAGCAATCCCCAGGTATGGCCAAACAACCATTACCTCTCACCGTATTTCCTATTTTGTTTAAAATACAATATCATATATTCTTAAAATACTACATGTTTCACAAAGCCTTTTATTGTTCTCATCTTAATTGATCCATATTGGAATTCTTCAGAGGAGGTTGACATTTACACTCCAATATGCCAATGAATGCATATCCATGCTGGCATGCCTGTCTTGCTTTCCCAGTTGAATTGTTACAAGCTGAGCCTTTACACAAAAGTGGTTTCATGGACTAGAGAGAGAAACAGGATGATGATGATGGTGGTGGTGATGATGATAATGATAATGATGATGATGAAATGGTAGCCCTTGAAACTTCATCGATGTAACTTTCATCTTTTAGATTTCCTGGGTCTTTTTAAGGCATCCAAAATAATTACTTGCTACTTCTTGCCTAAAATAGTCACATGCATACTTTCCAATATAGTCACTATATTTAGAGAAAGAGAAAGTTAACACAGCTCGTGGACAAGATCAAAAGTATATGCATTATTACTGTCAACCCATATAAATGACTACATGTCATGGGTGGCCTGTAGGGGAAACTAAATCAAAGCACTTTTCTGATTCTTTCTGCAACCAGCAGAGAAGCCAGAGGTTGATGGCCTAGTCTCACAGGTTGCTCTTCATTGTAGATGCTGCCTATAAGTCCTAGGTTATGTAACTTGTGGTACAGAGCAAAAATTAAGGTTTCCACAGCCTGTTCTTTGCTTAGAGCATCTCACCCAACTCAGAATCACTTTATGTTTACTAATTTATTACAAAAGATATTACAAAGGATACAGGTGAGCAGCCAGATGCAGATGGAAGAAACAGAAAGAGGTGAGATGAGGTGCAGGTCCAGCACCCGGCCACAGGGACATGATCAGCCGTCCAATGTCTACCTAAACTTTGTCCTTTGAGTTCTTGATGAAGACTTCATTACATAGATGTATTGAATCTATCATCCATTACCAGTAACTAACTTTCAGCTCCTCTCTTTCCCGCTAGTTAGGGATAGGGATGCAGAGAAGTCTTATCATCTCCGTCACTAATTCCCAAGAAAAACAACTTAAAGGGAGGGTATGCTTATTCTGGCTCATGTTTTCAGAGGTGGCAGTCCATGGTGGCAGGAAGGGCTTGGTGGAGTAGAGCACTTCACATCATAGAGGCTAGGAAGCAGAAAAAGGAATACTCAGACAGTCCAGAGCAAGATATAGCCCCCAAAGATGTACTCTCAATGACTTTTTAAAAGAGTTCTGCTCTAGATTCTCCAAGAATACCTCACATAAGATTAAATACTTTGCCCAAGTCCAAATGGTCTGCAAAGTGAAAGCAAGAACACCAAAGCAATGAGAGTTGAACTGAAAGCGTCCTTTGGGCCCTAAGAGAGCAAGGAGATGCACTGGGAATCATTCCCCTGGGAGCCAAAAGATAGAGAAATTTGGAATCAGCTTTGGCTTTGCTATTAATTAGCTAAATTATCCTGAGCAAGCCATTTAACATCTTTGCTTCTCAATTTTCTCAACTGTAAAACGAGGATCAATGCATACTCAGTATGCATTTTACAGGCTATAGCAACCAGAGAGACAGCGTTCATGAAACATAAATACCATTGTTGTTTTTGGTTAAAAGAGGAGTTTCTTTAAGGATTATAACAAGGGCTCTGAATTGATTTTACTTTAATACCTCACTAGCTTTGAGCCCCTAATGGGCAAATATTTCCAAATTATACTTACTATACTATGTCATAATGGGTTTTGCCTTTCGACAACATGTTAAAGGTAAACAAGGAAAGCATGCTGAGCGTGCCTCATTGACAAAATATAATGTTTGATTTGGAAACCTTTCGTGATATAAAAAGGAGCTATTTCAAATAAATCATTTCATAATAGAAGATGCCCAACCATTTCCACAATAGCAGCCAGAAGAAAAAGCACAGAGAGAACTCACTGAGTCTCCTGGGACAACAACCTTTTGAAAGAGGACCAATAGAAACAGCAGCAGAGAAGAGTGCAGAGAGCCCACCGTGGCAGTGATGCTCTCTGTTTACAGAGATGCCTCCCTCCATGGACTCCCAAGCATTGGCAAACGTTAAATGATTAATCTTCACATATCCGTTTGAGGTTAAGTAGGCAACAAGTATTATCCAAGATTTTCAAAAATACAGAGAGTTTTAAGTTCTGGCCTGAGGTCACAAGCATGGGCTGACGACAAAGCGAAGAGGCAACCAAATGGTAGTCTGCAGGACCCCTGCCTTCCAGTTCCCTCCCAGACTGGAGACCTCACTCCACTGAGTCATTTGGGGTCTTTTGTCATCTTTCTAAAGCAAAGTCCTTGGCAATTCATTTCACCAAAGACAGACAGTATAATGTCTTGATTCCCATAAAGCCTTCACTTTGGGTCAAAGGCAGAAGTATGCATTTTCAAGCATGATGAACTTTTACACAGTTAAGCAGTGCTTAAAGGTGGGCAGAAAAGAATGTGTGTGTGTGTGTGTGTGTGTGTGTGTGTGTGTGTGTGTGTGTGTTCAATTTTCAAGAAAGACATTGATGTTCTTTTCTGGGGCTGAACACTCTTTGAATCCAGCAGCAAGGCACAGCCTGTGAACAAAACCATTTCTATTCACTTCAAACTGTGGTCTTGTTACTAAACACTCTTCAGAGAATTCTCAGCTTTGTTTAACCGATTACTAAGGCTTCTCTTCAAACCACCCAATGACCCCTGTTCATTTCATCGAACAGTGTTGCCAAGAGAAACAGATTGTCCTCACTGGATTAAAGCCTTAAAGCTTGCCATAGGATATAAGACAATTTGCACCTAAAAAAAAAAAAAAATCATGTTCTGAAGAGAACTGTAAAAAACCTTTAGGTACATATGCAGGCAGAAAATCATTGGTCAATAAGAACAGAATTATTTCACCTTAATGACACTTGCAGAATATTGAGCTTTTTAGATCCTAGTCATTATGTGGAGAAATGAAACCTTTGCCCAGGTTCTGTTAGGCCCTGAGCTGTGCTTGGGGCTCTTATCACAGCCAAGGGTTTTATCTGAGACCCTCCAGCTAAAGCCCACAGCCTGCCTGATGTTAGTCTATCCTCTAAATAAACAAAACTCTGATTCTTGGAACTGAAAGTGCAGAGGAGGAAAGAGTGAGCAGATGCTTTAGAGACGAGAGGAAGAAAAGCAAGTTGAAGGATGGGTTTGCCATAGCAAACTGATAATAATTCCCAAGCCTCATATTTGAGTCAAACTACATTCGAGATAAGAATTAACATGCAGTCAGTCCAAAGCCCACTGGCCTTGGTCCCAGAGGTCCTGGGTCAAAGAAAAGCTCTGATACTCATTAGGCAGATGGCCTTGGGCAAGGTTTTTGCTATTTTTAGACCTCAAGTCTGTAATAATTCAAAGAAGGGGATGAGGTGGCCTGTAAGGTCCTTTCTCACAGTCTAGAAGCCCAAAGGAAAGAGCACTGTGGATGAGGTGGGGAGGGAGGAAGCTATCTCTTCCTTGAAGCCAGCCCTTAACAAACACAAATCTCATGTGCTCTTCAGCCCTGAGGAAAATATTATTAACCTTATTTTACAGATGAAGAGACTGAAAATCAAAAGAAACAAAGTTACTTATTGAGATCAAGCAGTTTGAAGACTAAAATTAAGGAAGACACATAAATCATGAATTGTGGGGCCAGTACAATGAAAAAATCTGCCATCTTTCCTCAAACATTATTAAGATTTGTAAGGCATAGCAGGGGCATGGCTCAGTGACAGAGCACCTGCCTAACATGTAGGAAACCCTCTAGTCTCTCTCTCTCTCTCTCTCTCTCTCTCTCTCTCTCTCTCTCTCTCACACACACACACACACACACACGGCCCCAAGATGGTGACAGCAGATCACAAAAGCGAGTACAAGTCCTGTGCCTGTGAAGCCAGCCATCCCTAGTGGAGTTGGTGCTCTTCTCCATACAGGCTTTAACTGCTTTGTCTCCCATTGGCTGCTCCTGACCCCCTCTGCCCGTGTCTCCAACATGTACAATGGCCCAGAGACTGACCTCGTAGTTTTGCTCTCTGATTCCTGGTTGAGTCTGAGGGTGGGAGTGGGTCTCACTAGCTGGGGTCTGTAGGAAGGGGAAATGATGAGCTTCCTCCCTTACAGTCTGTGTTTTGACTATTGCGCTTTTTTTTGTTTTGGTTTGGTTTTGGTCTTTTTGAAACAGGGTCTCCCTGTAGCCCCAGCTGGCCAGGAGCTCACTATGTGGACCAGGCTTGCTTGATTGAACACACAGAGATCCACCTGCTTCTGCTTCGCCCGTGCGGGGATTAAAGGCGTGCACCACCATGACTGGCTTATTGTACTCTGTCTGCCCTGTCTGGCGATGACTAACCTCATGGTCACTTTTCCTGGAGACTTAATGATTTCCTCCTGCCTCTCAAGCCCCTATTCCTAGTCCATCTTCCACTGTCTATATTTTTAAAATAACTACTTTCCTCTTTTTAAAGCACTGTAGTTGCTTTGTATTTTGATTCTTTTATGTGCGAGGGGCCTGTGTGTGCGAGTGTATGCAGGTGTGCTCACCTGTGCTAGTATATGTAGAGGCCAGAGGTCAATTGCTCTCACCTTATTTTTGAGATAGGAGCTCTCAGAGATTCTGGAGCTTTCCATTTCAGTGAGACAAGCTCTCAGGACCCTCCTGTCTCTGCACATCCAAAGCTGGGGTTTGAGACTTGCACTGATGTACCCACCTTTTATGTGAGTGCTGGGGACCTGAACCCAGATCCTTCTGCTTGTCCCGTAAGCACTTTACCTGCTGAGCCAAACCCTGACATCTGTTTCTTTGGGTATTTACTGGACTTGCTCAGTAACTATTCCTTTCTTTTGGTAGCTGCAAAACCCTACTTTTTCTTAGGGGTAAAACCGTCCTGCCCAAGTTACCCAGGGGGTAAAGAAAGTATGGGTGGAGCTCCCTTTACCCTTGCCACTTAGCAGCCTGAAGGATATTCATGTCTCCCTGGGACATTTCTGCTGAAACTGGAAGAGGAGGGGAGAGGCTGTTTCTCATTCAGGAGTGTGCAATCATTTCTGTAACAGGCCAGAGAATAAATATATCAGGATTTCAGGCTACAAATGATCCTGACACTTAGCCTTCCTTCTTTGCTTGTTTTTTTAGTAATCTTGTAAAAATTAAAAACCCTTTTCTTTTACAAATATTTTGATTAATTTTTGAGGATTTCATAAAATGTACGTATTGTGATCACCTTCACTTTCCAACCCTCCTCCCAAATCCTCTTGGATCCACTCTCATCTCCCTATGCCCACAGCTACATGCCCTCGATTTTCTTTTCTCATAACCCATCAGGGTCTATTTGTGCTGCTCATATGTTCTGGACGTGGGACATCTATGGAATGTGGTTGACCTACCTGGAGCTATACCCTTAAAGAAAACTCACTCACTCTTCCTCCTCTCAGAAGTCATCAATTGTCCATAGCTCCTCACTTAGGGATGGGAGTTCATATACCCCATCCTGTTCCATGCTGCAGTGACTGGCTTTATCTTGTGCGAGTCTTGTGCAGGTAACCGCAGCTGCTGTGAGTTCATTAGTGCAATGGTCCAATCATGCCCAGATGACACTGTTTTGCTCTGTTCCTCCATGACCTGTGGCTTTTACAGTCTTTCTGTTCCTTCTTCTACAGTGGTCCCTGAGACTTAGAATCAGTTTTAAGTTGCCTGTTGGAGTTGTTTTCCTGGCAGTTTTAAATGGCTAAGTCCCAGCCAAAATATCAACTACCTCCAGAATTCACCACCAGAACTTTCACTGATGCCTATGGTCTTCAGAGTGATTCCCATGGAGTCTGTGAAATGTAAAGCTCTTAAGAAAGGATACTTGATGGTGCTCTCCCTTGTTGAAGGAGTCACACAGAGATCACACATGTATTTTAGGATAGTAAAATTAGAAAAATAGAAAATCAACACAAAAATTAACATTACCTGGGACATTCTCTACACAAACATCCCGAAGTAACAGCTGTCAGTCCAGGAGACTCTGCTGTTTCCAAAGACGGTCTCTATGGCATTACTTGTGGTAACCAGAGGTGGACAACCAGGAAGCTGGGGCTTTGGCAGCGGTAGCTATCTCTGCCTCTAATTAAGTCAGTCCTGATGGAGTTGCTGCTCTCCAGCAAGTGTGCATTGTAAGTCACATTCAGAAATTGCTGTTACAAATGGCTTGGTGTCGGGCATGTGCAGCTGAAAGAAATGGGAACTGAATAAAAGCAGGGTCTGCAGCATCTACTGAGGGCTGAGGCCAGGTTGTTGCATGGTCTGCCTCTGACAGTGCAGTGATTAATCTCCAAAAGTAGAATGAGGAGGCAAATCCTCACAGTGTCTCTGTGGGAATGTTTTGTACTTAAATGTTTTAGTGGTAGCACTTATTGAAAGAAAACAAAAAACCAGATAGCTTCATGCATGACCAGCATAAAAGAGGCTCGAGAGGTGGACCATCGTAAAGTAATTCTCTGCCCCTTTCAGAAGATAACAAATGGTTATGAAATAGGAATTAAATATCTATCAATATCTAACATTCTGTTCCTGATTCCCACTAAGTGAATTCACATTGGATTTGATCCTGTGCCTGGATTTGGGTTGTAAGAAAACCGTTCAACAGAAGGAGAACAGTAGAAAGCATCAGTTGTCCCTTGGACAGGTGTGCCTCTTCAGAGAGCCAGAAAGTGTGGACTAGACCACACCACCTCAACACTGATGCATGTAGATGCTTCCTGAGTCTCTTACTAACAAGCACATTCTGATCCAATGTGTCTTGGCTATGGCTTAAGATTCTACATTCCTAATAAGCTCCTGAGTGATACAAGATCAACTGATCTGTGAATCACCATGAACAATAGGAAATCAGATGATCATAGTGTCTTCACTTTAGTGGCCTTGGGTCAGTGCTAAATGTTAATGATAGTAGCTTACAAACTACAAGAAATGAAGTCACAGAGCTGTAAGGAAGGTTTTGGGAAATGGTCTCAAAATTCTGTGTTCTTTCTGCCATTTCACACAGGCTCTCTCACTGCAGGCAGAGGGGCAAGTGGGAAAGCTTCTGCCTTCAAGGTCCATCCCAGGGTACCGACCACTCCCAGGCTGAGGAGTTGGTGGAACCCACTTCATGGGCAAAATTGTCTGGACTGAAGCACAGTCAGACTTAGAAAATGCATTCCAGGCTTAAAAATTCATCGGGAATTTAGAGTCAGAGATGAACTGACTTGCTCTTCTGTTCCATCAGTCTGATTGACCACTAAGGAAAGAAGGATTGGAATGAATGGAAGGACGAAACCCTGACTGAAAAATGGTGGGTTATATAAAAAATACATTGCAATGATGAGCTGTTCTTTAAAGGTAAGTGACTGTGCTGTACGCTAAAGCCAAGACCTTCAGAACTTGGTGTTAACATCTACCTTTGTTTCTTCAATTGACTGCAAAACATAGAGCCAGAGTAAGCAGATTATCAGAGGGGAATTGCATGATTTCAAGCAATTCTATTATTTAAAAGAAACCTGGATTCCAGAAGCTTTTGTCATGTTGGTTTTTCATCTAACCTTTGTGCTAATTAGATCATAGACCTGAACAATTGAGAAGAACCGCAATCAACTTTTCAGAAATGTCTACCTCTAGAAAGTCTTATAAATAATTTTTTCTCTCTGGTCTCTTTTCTAGAAGTTTCTCTTCTAGAGCTTCAAGCAGAAGCAGCTTCAAGCAAACTAGGACGCAAGGGAAATTTCTCTTTGATAGTTTCCCGCCTCTTGCATCTGGACCTTTTGTTCTACCCTCCGCCCCCTCAAGCTTCCTCTGTTTCCAATTATGCACCCTATCCATAGGCACATGAAATTCATAGTATTTTCAGGAGAGTGCATGGGAATAGCCTCTTGGGTTTTGTAGCAATTCATATTTAGTTTCTATCTTCATGAAAAATTACCCAGTTTTTCTTGTCACAGAGCAAATAGAATCATGACTTATGTTTTATAATTTATATAACCAATTTCATATACTTGTCAACTTTTTATCAGATTTCTGACAATTATAAATCATTTCCCCTTCTGTAAAGAATGAAAATATGCCTCCTCCCTGCCCACCTGTAGCCATCTCCGAGATTATATTTTTATGTTATTCTTCCCTGTGGAGTAATCAGGTACTTGAAGCATATTAACTGATGAGAATTCAGCCTGTACAGACCCCAAAGTCTAAAAATCCTGTGCACTGCAGTGTGGTCCTGGAGAGGGAGTCAGGATAGGAAGGAGATGGCCCAAGACCACTGGCATCTCTTCCCCTTGAGTAGTCAATGTAGGAAACTCCTTGAGAAGTGTGAAGACTCAAAGCTGTGAGCTCTGCAGAGTAGCCTGAGACTTCCACTCAGGGCCAGAGAGGCATCAACAACAGAGTTTATAGCAATGGTAAACAACTACAAGTAACTGTCCATAACAAGGTCAAGGTTGGCCCCAAACTGTGGAACTGTTGAATCATATCATGAAACTTCTGTACAGTGGAGCCATAGAAGTGGTAACATAGAATTCCACATGCCAGTAGGCAGGCTAAGCAGGCTATTAAATGAAAAAAATGAGGTATTTATAATTTGTAATTAAATTTGTAATTGCAATAAAAAGTATTAGGTATATATTATGTAAATATATAATATTTCTTGAGTAACGAGATACCAGAAACATTAATAATAGTTGTAACAGGTAAGATAAACTAATGTCTTTAATATATACCCTTTTATAAAACTCTATTATTAATAGTATTTATGAATATTTATTGAATACTTGCTCTCTATTTTAATAGTGTGGGTGCTTGATGTGCCATCTCATTTAACCATCCACAAAGCCGTGGGTCAGATTTTAATTTGCTTTTGCAAAAACTTTAGCTTCTCTTTGCTTGCCTTTGCCTAAAGTGAGGCACAGAGATTTCAAATGGCTTGCCCCAAGGTCACACAGATAGTAGGTGGCAGGACTAGGACTTGAGCTTAGCCTGTTGAGCACTTGCCCTCATCACCACACAGCAGCATCTCTGTTATCACCCCTTTTACACAGATGTAGAACTGAAGGCACATTTGCACAATGAAGAAATGAAACCTGGGGGCCAGAGTAAGGGCTCAGCTGTTGAGACCACTGGCTACTCTTGCAGACAACCTGGGTTTGGTTCTCAGCACTCATCTGGAAGTTAACAATCATCTATAACTCTAGTTCCAGGTGACCTGATGGCCTTTTCTGGCCTCTGCAGGCATTGGATGCACATGGTACACTTACATACATGCAGGCAAAATACTCATACAAGTAAAGTAAAAATTAATTAATTAAAAAATTTTCTAAAAAGAGGTGGTCTGGATTCAAATTCCACTATTCTATGTATTTGGTCTTATGTAAACTTTTTTCAAAGCAGATGTATTACTTTCATGATTAAAAACACTATCTTCTTGCACATCTTTGCAACAGATGGAGATTATCACAAAGTTCCACAACTGGTCAAATGCAGAAAGTAAGTGACTGTGAGATCCCCAACCCTAAGTGACACGTCTACAATGCAATCTCTACTTTTAAGGCCTAGGGAATATCATAGAAAAGGAGGTGGGAAGACTGTAAAAGCCACAGGGACAAGACACCTGCTGCTAATTAAGGCATTCTAGACATGATAAGGAAGCTACACCTATGAAATCTCCACTGTATGGTACCTAACAAGATCTGCAGAATGACAAACCCATTGACATACCAAGGTGGACAGGAGAAGAAATGTCATAGGGACCTACATCAAGATGAAGAGCTACAGGCAATCAATGGATGCTGAGGGAGAATCAGTTTTCTCCAGGGACTTGTTTCCTGAGAGGATATTTAATCCTAAGTGGGAATTCCTAAACACAGGTACACATGATCATCACCAAATGGACTCAGTACATATACACACACATGCATGCACACAAACATACACACTCACACAATCAATAATCATAGGAGTGAGAGCTTCATTCTAAAAGCAACAAGAGGCATGGAAGAACAGCATAATCATATTTTAGTTTCAGAAATGATTCTCCAGTTGAAGGATTCTATATGATTTAGAGATGTGAGACTGTGGGAAATAGAGAAAATGTGTATGGAGGTCGTTACTCGAGAACAAAGAAGGGATTATGAGCGTTTAGAATGGGCAAAGCGGGAACTAGGAAATAGATCTGATACTGTTAAAGAAATTCTATTAATGTGTCTACCAACCTGAAGTGTAAAATACCAAAAAGAAAGCATCTGGGAATGGAATTGTCTCTGGGTCTCGTGGCAATTTAGGGAAAAGTAGAATTTTGCCGTCAGGGATATGCCACATATTGCAGGGAGGGTGAGTTTGTTGAGGGACATTTGTCACATCCAAACACAGATATCCAGCCAGTCAGATCAGGAGGGAGGCTGGAGTTGGAGATTCATGCTTGAGAATTGCCTGTGTGCATCAGAAGTCATGGGCTAAGTAGAAGCAAGTGAACTTGAGCCGTGGCTATGTGCCCTACATTACTTCCTTGAGTAGGAAGAATCATCAGCTGACTACATGAAATGGTCACTGTTTAACTACTCTTTGACCTACAATAAAAGAATATCATATGGTTCAAACCAAGAGAAATCGCCTCCATTCTTCACAATAGTGCTTCCTTCTCACCCCCTGATGTAGAGATTTAAGGGATCTGTCTCTGGATTAGATGAAATGAGCAGATTGTGGGGCAAAAGCTGGAAAGGTGGACAGACAGCAACTGGGAAATACAAAGGCCTTGGCTGAGTCTACCAGGAGAAAGGCAGTCTACAATGAGACAGGTAGGCATTAGGGAGCTACTCTGCACAGGAGGGGTTTCCTCCTGGAGCGCCCACCTATACACCATGCCTTTCAGATCTGAGCTTCATTTTGTTTGGTTTGGTTTGGGTTGAGACATTCTTACTCTGAAGCCCAGCTGACTTGGCCTAGAATTTACTATATAACCTAAGCTAACCTCAAACTCCTAACAATCTACCTGTCTTAGTCTCCTGAGTACTAATTTTACAGGTATGAGCCACCAGGCCTGGCTTCTGGATTAAATCTTATTGAAAATGTCTTACCTCCTTTTCTAGGTCAAGGAGAAGAATTCAACAAGCCAATTACACTTTAGAGTGAATAAGCACATCCTTGTACTACAAATGTATGGCTCCTTTCATTCAAGAGTCCTGTCCTTGTGAACGAGTTTGAGAGTTTTTTTTTCACAGCTCCTATTGAGCTGTCCATCTGGGCAGACGGTAGGATGTTTTCTTTATGAGAACACTCAGGTGTTCCACAGCCCACCATTCATGTTACTGACAGTCACAGGCTTGAACACCTGAGCTCCAGTGTCCCTTAATAGAATATTAGTTCTCATATGTGACAGTAGTGAGATCTATGAGAGACAGCCACATTCCCTTCCTAATTTGTCTTACTTTTAGTCTCCAAAATCCTATAATATGGGGCTCTATAATAGTATAAAACATCCCCAAAGGATTATATCTAAAGGTATTTATGTTGGGAGAGGGTTATTTTTATTTTATGTACAGGTTTTGGGGGGAAGTCCATTTCTCCATGAATATCTTACATTACTTCACGGTCAACATCTTCTAAGCAAAAACATTTGCAGTGGAACTTAAACTGTTTGCATAAGGAGATGTTCTAGGATAGTAAAGCTTAGAGGCATCTCTCTCCCTGGAGATACTTCAGAACTGTAAAGATAAAAGCCTTCCTTTCCTCTATCCAAAGATTAGCTGAAATTTCAGAGCAAAGATAACATTTTGCTCTCTGTGGGGAGGACTTGCAGGTCGCTGGTAGGCCTATAGATCAGAAGTTCATGATTAACAGAGTTGTCCAGTAATGCTCACCACTATGTGTCTGGTGTCCTGTACCTCACTACAGAGTTCTGTGCTCTGGTCTTATGCTTCTGTAGAGAGTCATAAAGAGGCTTTGCCTCTGACCCAGAGGTTTCCTGTATTCTGTAAGAATGTATGTGCATCTGCTGTCATCCAGAACTGTTAAACTTATGCTTATCTATGTCTACATATGCATATGTATTCATATGTGAATAAAATGTGTGCATATATATACTTATAAGCGAAAGTGTAACTAGCTAACTTACTTTTAAGTCAGTGAAAACCTCAGATCCTTCAAAAATTCTTAACAGCATTTTATATGTAGATCCCCTCTAAGAAAAACCACCCTCTGGTAGAAGGATTATTCTGGCCTAAGATCCATACCTTCTTTATCTCAGCGAATAGCATAAGGAAAGCTGCGATACTTTAGGATGAATCTTGGCAATCCAAGGCCAGGCCTCTTTGTACTTCTCCCTGCGGTACACGTGGCATCCTCACTATTCAGTCACCCAACAGATGGTCCTTGACTCTGAGGTAAGGCATGCTTTCACATGTAGATATGACCCTGGGATTGTCATTAATTTTCAGACAGCACATCGTGAATTTTAGGAAAAGACCCCTTTCTAATGGCAACATGGAGCCTAACCAGCTAGTGCTGCCCTGGGAATCTGTGTACAGCAGAGTGGCCTTTGTTCCTCCAGTTTTAGTCCAGGCCTTAGGGCCTGCAGATGTCAACATTTCTTGGACACAGGTCACCTCATGGCCACCTTTTTCCTACACCAAGATCTGGTGGCTGTGTATGTTCATGCATTCATAAAAAGCTCCAGCAGCTTTGACAATACAATGTGCCTCTACACAAATACTATCTAGTGGTGGCATGGTTTCCTCTCTCCTCACCTAGAACATTCTAGAACCAGCAATAATCAGGGTTCACAGGGGCCCAGCCAGGCCAGGGAATTTAAATGCTATTGATGGTGGAAAATCTACGCCAGTTTATGTGTTTCCCTTTCCCAAACTTTAACTCACTGAAGACCCTCAAAGGAATATAGCCTTGCTGTATTCGGGGCCCTATTTTCAACACACCTGCAGTACAGCCTTTCCAACCCCAAGCTCCACTCCCTCCCATCCCTACACGTAACCACTCATCTCCATGTAGCAAACCCAGCCTGAACTAAGCTTGAGAGAGTGGTCAGTATGGAGGATTCCAGCCTTGCCTCGAGGAAGTCTGTTCTCATAATCACATTTTAGCTTTCTCCAGGATGAAATTCACACTGATCTCTCAGTTGTCCATAATAGGAATAGGATTTGGAGTTAATCCTCTGTCTTCCGTCCGGGAAGGAGAAAAGAGATCATTCAAGCCCCGTTGTGCATACCACCTGCCCATTTGTCCAGAGCCATGTGATGAGAGATTTAGAGATGGGAGGATGAGAGGGAACTGTGGTCATCTTACGAGCTGTAGAAAGTTGGCTGGGGAGCCCAGGGGGTGCCTTGGTAGAAAAAATAATTTCATCTTACTCCATCTATTTTCTCCTTAGAAAATTATGAGGCATTATCCCTCCTTGAGACTGGGGGAAAAAAGAATAAGGAAAATAATTTTCTGGGCTGGTGAACTGGTTCAGTACATAAAGGTACTTGCTGCCAAGTCATGACCTGGTTTAATGCCTGGAAACCGCATGGCTGAAGGAGAAAACCTGCTCCCACAAATTGTCCTCTGACCTCTATGTGCATGCAATGGCAGGCACACTCACTTGTAAACACACAGGAGAACACACAAAAAGAATAAATAATAAATAAATAAATAAAAAGATTTTTTAAAGGAAATTATTTTCTAGAAAATTTGGTTGAGGGCTGAGCTTCTGATGGGTTTTCTCTATCCTAGCTGAGAGGTGGCTTCCTGCTTAGACTGAGTTGTGGCAGGAAGAGATTGGGGCAGGTACTGGACTGGACAGAGTCCCTAAGTCCTTGCTAAGTAGCCTGTGGAAGCTCCCACACTGCTAACCACTCTTGGAATGGGTGAGAGAGCAACTGTCTCCAAGAACTGAGGCCTTTTCTCCTGGTGATATCCTGACTTGCTTTCTTCTGGATGTCACAGCACTTAATGAGAATTTAGCTAAACAATTTAACAGGGAATTGCTTTAGAGGCTGCTATAAAGCAAAAGTCAGGGCTGGGGAAGTGACTCAGTTGGTAAAGTGTCTGAGTTTGGATCCTGAACACCCACATAAAAAGCTGGGTACAGTATGCACATCTGTAGCCGCAGCACTGGAGGGGTGGGCAGAGACTAGGCCTCTGGAGCTCATTTGTCAGCTAGCCTATCCTAATCAGTGAACTCCAGGTCCAGTGAGAGACCCTGTCTCAAAACATAAGGTGGAAAGCAGTTGAGGAAGACATTTGGTGTTGACCTGTGGCGTCCCCATGCATGGACACACACATGCACATGTACTCCCAACGTGCACACACTTGCATGAACATGTATATATACCACACACACAAGAAAAAGGCCTCGCTGAGGTGTGAACGTTCAGTCTTGATCAAAGATTGATTGATGATTGCTGGGGAACAGCCTCTGAGCTACTTTCTTGCTAAAGCATGTCTCTAAGTTTCACTTTGCACACGGTCCAGATTGACTTGAGTTGTGACAGCAGAGATGTAGTATGGACCTTTGAAGGAACATCTCACTGTAGTTCCTGGCTAGAAGTCTGTTGAGGGCTGACACTCAGGAAGGGGGAAAATGGTGAGGAAATGATGCTGGTGACGAAAGGAAGCAGTGCCAGCCGAGTAAAGGCCACGTGGAATTTTGTGCTTAATGTAGCCGTGACTTGTTGGTCTTCCTCCTCACTTCAATGCCATCTGAGAGGAGATGAAACACGGCCTGACAGGATGGAAGATGGCAGATGCTTGTAGCACCACATATAAGTTAACTTAAAGTGCCTTTAAGTTTTCCTGTGAGCCCAGATGCTGGACTGTGAGGATGAGCTAAGGAGCAATGCTAATCCAGACAATGCCCTTGTGCGCGTCAGAAAATGTTCCCTGACTCCCAAGTAGTAAAGACCGTAGATGTAGGCCTGAATTGTAGACACCCTCTGCACCTCAGTGATGTGATGCCCTTGAGCAGTGAGCAGCCTATAATGCCAGGGAGATGGGGGATGAAGAGAGGGCCATGCAGCTCTTTCTAGAAGTGCTTGCTCTCTAGCCCGGAACGTACCTCAAGACTACAGGGCAACCCAATTACATGATGGCAAATATCACAGCTCCAGAGTGTCATTTTTCCATCAGTAAGAAGCCCTTTCCTCTCAGAGGCCAGTGTAATTAACCCTAGAGAGAATAAGTCATCCTTTGAGCCAAAGAAGATGCTGCCATCATGGTTTGACAGATTCCAATTGAAAATCTGTTTTGTCGAGTCACCCAATCTATATGCCCTTCCATAGGGAAACCTTTAAAGTAGAGTTAATTCTAAAAAGAAAAGGAAAGATACGTTATAACAGTCCATTCCCTTTCCTGCCTGCCTCTGTATCCACACCAGCTCTAACTGCACAACAATCCACGTGAAGGAGTTGCTCGACTCATTAAGAAACCAGACATTGACAATCACATAGTCTGTGCCAAGGTTGGGGCATGCATACGTTTCTTTGTCTAAATGTCACAAATTGTTATAAATTCGCTCTGTATTTCAGAGTCAGTATCATCACCTTTTAATTAGCCAGAAGATTCTGCTATAACATTCAAAAGAAATAACAACATCCTTCGTCCCTGTCCAGTTTTCAATATAATTATTTGTCAGAATCATATTAACCTGATGTATGACAAACCCGTAAAATGGATTCATTTAGGTCTCCAGGAGTCCTCCCTCATTAACTCTGGTATTTATAGCCGTGGCTTCGATGCTGCAGCCTCTCCTCCTGTGAAACTTAGAGCAAGGATGGCAGGTTTCTCTGATGCTATTAGGAGAGTTGTTAGCTTTGCAGCATTGCAAAGGGGCAGAAGAAATCGGGCCTTAGTTCCAGACCTTGTGAACCCATACTGACTCCTCTGTCTGTTTCTCTCTCCTTAGGAAAAGGGAAGAAAACTCAAATTAGATGTGTGTACAAATCCTGCATGGTTAATAACTCGCCAGAGGTAATGAGGCAGAACTAATTGGAAGGAGCTATTCAGAGCACTGATTCTGAAATTCATCTTCCTGGGATCAAAATTTGGCTTCACCTCTTACTAGCTTGGGCAAGATGCTGTATTCTTTGGCCTTGGCTTTCTTGCTTGTAAAATGGGGTGATAATAGTTTCTAACCTCATAGAGTCAGTATGGAAATCTAATGAATTAGTACATGGAAAGTGCTTAGAATAGCTTTTGGCATATACTAAGTATAAAATAAATCTTACCTGAAGGTGTCATTATAATTCTTATTCTTACTGTGGGAGCTGGGGATGCAATTCAGTTGGAACAGTTATTATTATTATTATTATTATTATTACTTTATTATTGCTGTAGATCATAGTTAAACCAAGTTTTCATTCTGTAGAGAGTCTAGCCTAGCTGGTTTCACACTATTCTAAAGAGACTGAGGTTGGGGTGGAGGTGACAAGTTCCCAAACATGGCGCTACATTAGCCATGGAAAGGGTGGCAGATAAAAGCCTGTCACAACAGAGTCCTTCACACGCTCCCACACCCAGAGCCTCAACACTTTTGTCCACTTCATGAATTGGAATTTTAGACATATCCTAGCTTAAAGAAGGGGTTCAGGACTCAAGGAGCAGTGATACCTCCAGTTTCAGGTATCTGTGATTTCCCCAGCTGGTCCAAGTGGCCCTGTGAGTACTTGTTTCTGCTGTTCATCCAAAATTCTTCATGAAATTATGACCAGGAGGCCCACAGAGATTGTCTCTTACCTTGTAATGTTGGGAAGTCACATGGCTACAACTGATATCCAGGCATTGCCAAAGGCTGAGGGTACCTTGAGAGTTGTAAATGGCTGTGTTGGAAATGTTTGTGATGACAACAGAATCCTAAGCTTTGGTTTTACCAGGATTGCCAGAGACAGCTATTAGTTATGATAGGGTCTGGTATCATGAAGGTATTTTTCATATTGCCGTCTTCGTAACTGAGCTTGTTCTGCTAATCCAGAGACCATTGTGTTCTCAAATTGCACACCTGTTTCCTAGAGACCAATTATAGGTATTTACAGCCAACTCACATCTTTGGGGGAGGGCAACATTTGAGTCCCATACAACCCTTCAATATTGATTCATTAATTCTGAACAAGGAAGTCCTTCCATATCAAATGATCTGAATTCTCCCAGAACTTCAGTATCTCCTCCATCAGTATGTTGGATAAAGTTCAAACTTGTCGGCCTGACTTTCAGGTTGACCTAACAAACTTTCTAATTCTCCTTCAAAACAAACTTTCTAATAGAGAAAGATTTTTATCACTAGCCTTTACATCATCATTGTGTTTGTGAGTGTGAGTGTGTGTGTGTGTGTGTGTGTGTGTGTGATTCTGAGGATTAAACAAAGCATCTTGTATAGGCTAATCAAACAGTCTAACACGAGCTACACCCCTAGCTCTTGTTTTATTGAAACAGAGTATCCCCAGAAGCCCAGACTAGTCTTGAAGTGGTGATCCTCCTGCCTCTACCTCCCAAGTGCTGGGATTACCCACACACACCACCATTTCCAGCTTTGATTTCCTTTCTTTCTGACACCCCGGTTGGCAGCTGCTCCCTTCTGTGACCTACAGTTATGGGTCTTGCCTGCTAGGAGCCTTTATTTTCTTAGTCTGTGCTACCAGTTACAGGAGTAAAGGGTCGATGAGTCAGAGCCCTACCATGGAGGTCAGTTTCAGTTACAAATACAGGATCCCAAAGAGTGGCGTCTGGCCCAGAGAGACAGTGGGCAGATAAGCAAACAACCAAAACACTGATGTGGGAATCAACATGCTCATTATTAAATAGGCTATTATATGTGCAGTGTCCGAGTCCCCAAGCCAGGGCTCTTTTTCTTGCATCAGAATGTTGAGGAAGCTTAATTGGTCATTAGGAGGTTCACCAGACATTTCGGCAAAGATGGCAAATAGCTTGTCAACGATAATACGGGTTCCAGTGAGAACTGGTTATACACCTCTGCTCCTTAGCAGCAGCGGGGACCTAGTGACCAAATGGTCAGGACCCTCACTCTTGCTATTGAATACTGCCATGCCAATAATAAAAAGAGCTGCCTATTTCCTCACTAAGTTCCCAAGACTGACTTCTCTTCTATGACTCATTAATTTTATCCTTCTATTCAAGAAACATTTGTTGAACATCATCTACAATGTGCCAAATGCTGAGAATATAAAGGTGAACAGCCTCCCTCCATGACCACTCTTTTTATCACACTTGGGTTTTGCTGTATGTCTGAAAGCCTATGGGTCTTTGTTGTGTGTGTGTCTGCACACATGCTCTCCTTGATGCATTCACATCAGAGGCCAGAAGACGGCATTGGGTATCTTCTTCTAGTGCTTGCCACCTCGTTCTTTGAGACAGGGTCTCTCACAAATCTGGATGGAGTTTGTTGTTCAGTCAAACTGACTGCTCAGCAAGCTAAGGAATCAGGCTATCTCTGCCTCTCCAGCACTGGGGTTACAGACACATGCCTCCCACCCCTGGATTTTACATGAATGCAGGAGATTCAAACTCAGGTCTTCGTGCATGAGCAGCAAGCACTTTACCCACTGAGCCATCTCATCAGTTCCATATATTTTTTAATTCATTTGTTATTTTATTTTGTTCTGTGTATGTGTGGGTATGGTGTTGTGTATATGTGTGGTGTGTGTGTATAAGAATGCCTGATGGAGGTAGATTTCAGGTGTTTTCCTAGGTCACTCTGTGCCTTCATTTGAGACAGGGTCATTCACTGAGCTGGAAGCTCACTGATTTGGCTAGGTTGGCTGGCCAGTGAGCTTCAAGGATCGTCCTGTCCCTACACCCCTGAACTGGAAATATAGGCAGAAGCTGCCATGCCAAGCTTTTTATGTGAGTCCTGGGAATCCAAAATCACATCCTCGAGATTGTGTGGTAGGTGCTTTGCCAACTGAGCCATCGTCCCACCACCACCTCCTTCTTTCTTTTTAAGGTGGCTTTGGTATATCTGATCCCTTGTTGTGATATCATCTTGTGGATCATCCTGTTACCTAACTTTACTGAGTGGAAGTATTCTGCTTCAGCAAGATTTTAAGTTTGTTGAGGTTGAAAATAACTTAGCATGTATCATGAATTCCTTATGATATCTCCAGGAATGTTTTGTGCATAATAGGCACTAAATATGTATCCCTTGAGGGGGTACCACATCTCATATAGCCATAAAAAGACTTCCGAGGAGGTAGTTTTACATGGTTATATTTCAAAGCATCCCAAACCAGTCGTCCATGGGTTAAGTTCAGCCAGCAGGCATCATGTTCTATTTAACATACACAGAATTTAATTTTTTTTAATGTGCCAATGCATGGCTGGGCATGGTGGCATATGCCCTGGGGAGGAAGACGGGGTGGATCTCTGTAAGATCAAGGCCCGTCTGGGGCTACAAGGGACACAGTCTCCAAAAAAAAAAAAGACAAAAAAGGAGCCAACACCTCCCTCACACACACACACACACACACACACACACAATTCAAAGCTCCTCCAGATTTGTAGCTTCTTTGGAAAAACTGGAAGAGTTGCCACCCTTGGCCTCACACCTACTGGACAAAAGTGCTGGCACACAAGTCGGCTGCCCACTTCAGTGCGCACAGGAGGGTCTCCAGCACCACACACTGCCTGCCACTCTGCATCTCATCACACAGTCTGCCTCACTTATATAACAGTGGCGTCCCGAGGCACTGGAATGGCTTTACCCAAAGTCAGGATATGGAAGAGGAAATGGCTCCCTCAACCCACAGCCACAGAAAAAGAACAGCTTTGCGCTGCTCCTGTGAGTTGGCACAAAGAGAAGGGGACAGGCTCGAAGTCTGTGCCCTGCGCCTTGGCCGCGGGCCGCCCTTACAGGCAGCCTTCTCTGGAATGTTGGCTCTCCCTGCTGAGGAGCCCACTGTGGCTCCAAATGGCCTGTCTCCTCGAATCCAAGCTATTCCAACTTGCCTCCCAGGCCTTTCTCCAGCTACCCTGAACCCCTTCAGCAGCTCTCTGGTGAACTGATCTGCTCCTGCCAAGAAATCTGCCAACCTCGCTGTCCCCTCCTCCACCTCCGTCCTACTCACTTCTCATGTCACAGACGTTCCTCTGTGGAAAATGACAGCGAGGACAGGAAAAGAGAGAGAGAAAAAGAAACCAAAAAATAAAATTTACAGAGGGAACTGTACACGTCTCCTCTTTAATTTTAGCCTGGTATGCATAAAGTGTGTGTGTGTGTGTGTGTGTGTGTGTGTGTTGGGAGTATTTTTAAAAATTAGGGAAAGTAAATACAAGGACTAGAATAAATATATCTACATTCTTTAAAAAGAAAAGACACAAGGCTATTGTGCTGGTAATTTGGAGCCCCAGCAGCAATATAAACACCTGGGTGAAATTGTGTACACCTGCAATCCTTGTGCTGATGAGGCAGAGACGGGAGGATCCCTGGAGCTCCCTGGCCAGATGGTCTTATCAAACTGGTGAGCTCCAGATTCAGTGAGAGACTCTATCCTAAAAAACTGAAATGGAGAGCCATAAAAGATACCAACATCAACTTCTGACCTTCACAGACACGTGCACTTGCACACAGCTGCACATTTGGGCACACACACACATACAGAAGAGTGAACCTGTAACAGAGAGAACAACCATTATGTGAAGCCAGAGCTGCTACCTTGTAAAAGATGTGCACAAGTATTGACAGAAATAGATCTGCATAAATGCACACAAACAAGATTTGATTTTAGGTGATAAATTAATTACTTGCTTATTACAGAAATTTGAAAAATTAAAAATATTAAAAAGTAAAGGAAACGGAACGAAATTCAACCATAATCATATCACTCAGAGATAATATTTCATTGATTTCCCATTTCCATGCATAATATATACACTTTTATAGAGCTGAGACTCTATTAAACACTAAAATTTACTAGCTTGTTTTTTTTTGTCTTAAAAATTATAGTACAGATGTACCCCAATGACACACAAAGATTTCTTTATAAATATAACTTTAATAGTGCATTGCACATAGAGTCTAGATTTCCATAAATAACAAACTTCTGAGTTAGGGTATTTAGACTGATAACGATTTTTTACTTTTATAAATAATATGATCATAAACATCTTTATGCCTAGATCTTGCATTTAATGTTATTTCCTTGGGATGGATTTCTAAAGTTGAAATTACTAGACAAAAAGTAAAAATGTCTTTAAAATTCATGAGTTTCATATTGGTAAATTGCTTCCCTAAGGTGATATTGGTTATATTTCCAACATTCTTATTTGAATCTTAGTAATAGAGCCAAATGGTGTGGCTCACACCTGTGATCTCAGTGCTCAGAAGGCAGAGGCAGGAGGATTGCTATAAGTTTGCAACTTGATCTGCATAGTGAGTTCCAGAGCAGCCAGGACTACAGAGTGAGACCTTAGTAAGTATGTCTAACAATATGTGTAGGAATTGTGAGTGAAGTAGAATACTGACAGCTTTTGACTCACAATCATTTGATTTAAGATGTTTTTCATTTTCAGATGGTCCTGAAGTGATCTGTGTTCTAGGAAAACCAGACTTTGAATTGTGATCCTTTCCTAGGCTACCGATACATAGTGTGAGAATCTCTTGTGAGCATAGGCAGCAGTGGGTTGTTGTAGCTCCCAGGCAATCATCCAATCACTTAACAAAGAAGACAACTGACACTGTATAGTGTACTGTGTGGCTAGATCATGTTTGGTAGGTTAGAGAGATTAAATCAATTACAGTATTTGTTAGGAGCATCATAAATCAAGCAACATCTGTGTACTACTGGTTGAAAAGATGTTTATCCAGGCTAACACAGCTTTTCTAAGAGAAATAAGAGAGGAATAACTACCTAGATAGTCCAACCCTAGATAGTTCCAGGATCCCCAGCCATATTTAATCCATCTGTAAGTTCAGGACAAACCCACTGTCTGTCATATAACTACTTGTGGAGTAGTATAAGATGGCTCCTGCCCACCCTTGTAATGGCCAGGGAAGGATGTCCTGGTGCAGAGACCCTGAAGAACTTGTAAGGACTCATCATCTGCTCATCCTCTTGGAAATTCTCACTGTCTTCTAACATGTGGTTAATTTCTCCTCTCCATGTCTAACAGCTCTCTCTAAAGTGAAAGGGAACAAAATTCCCTTCCAAGGCATATCGTCCGTTTCAAAGCAGTGCTATTTTGAGTCGTTATTGTTGCCATTGTTATCATCATTTGTGCTATTACACAACCTATTCTCTCTCAGTTTATGGAACTTGTTCTGATAGGATCAACCTGGCATCTACCATTGAACTTCTATGCCTAAGGAAATTACCTCTTGCTTCAATTGACCTGCTCCTGCTTGGAAGGCATGTCACCCATCTTGTGTGATCACCAGGGACTGGAGGTGTAGAAAGGGGAACTTTGTTTTCCTCTGGCTTAGAGATTTTAGATCCAGGGCTCAGTGTTCATTCTCAGAGTTCCCAGTCCATTTTCTTTGCCTTTGAGGTTCCTTGGTACCCCATGTGGATGGCTATTAGAGGTTTGTCCTCCTGACATCCTTGAAGTTTCAGCTTGTAGAGAAGCAAAGCTTTTAATGGGGGCTTTTCTATGGACCATTCAACATAAAATATACATTGTGATTCTGATGTTAAAATCCAGTCCTTTCCTCCAAATAAATAGTAAAATGTCTATGTTATTATCCTTTTGTGGAGAAGTCAGCCTGATTCTCTACGTTTTGTTAATCTTCATGTTTCATTCAGATATCAGTCATTGTCAAAATGACCATTGCCTTAATCCTATGAAATTTTGCATTTGCTGAAAAAAAAAAAAAACCCAAAACCTTCAGTCTCTATCTTTAAGTGCCAACACTCTGCATTTGGGAATATGCAAAAGGTTTTGATCTCTAGTTCTTCATTGGTTAGAAGAAAGCCACTTTAAGGTTGAATTTAAGGCTGAAAAGAATTTCACCACAGTTAAAAAAATTGTAGATCTATGCTGAGTTCTGAGTCATAACGTCACTCATCTCCCTGGGACATACCTCCTGACAATTTTACTGTTTAACTAAACTAATACTCACAGGTATATGCCCAGGAACCATGGTCTAGAGCAGTGAAATTCCAACAGAGATCACTTGTTGTGATATCCCCCTGATTCTTCTTTGTAAAAAACGAAAGGAAGAATTAATGAAGAGAAAAGCAAGCCTATCACAGGCCATATAGGCCTCTTTCTTGCTAAACTAAAAGAGCCTGCCTTAGCAGACTTTTGGGCTAAATTCAGTTTATTTGGATTTAGAGGGTTTTTTTTTTTTTTTTTTTGCTTCATCTTATCAATGTAATTAAACTTTATTTGGGAAAATTAAAAAACATAGTTTGCAGATAGTAAAATCAAATTGTAAAAGATAGCCTGCATTTCAACAAAGCTGGTTAATATTTTGCTTTTATCCTTCCAAATTTCTAAAATATATGTAATCAAATTAAAGGACTGTGAGTCAGGCATGGTGGTGCATACCTATGATCTCAACTACTTTGGAGGTTGAAGCAAAAGTATGGCTTGAACCCAGGAACACAAGACCAGCCAAGATAACATATTAAACCTTGTCCTAAAAGCAAAACAAGGTTATGACTATTTTATAATCCACTTTTTTTTATATAATTAATGTTGGTCCTTAGATTTGAACATTCAAATTGAAAATGAGTTTTAAAATGCTGTCTAGAGTGAACAGATTTTTCTGAGAGATGACAGCAAAGCAAAAATTAATTCAACAGCCTATAAAGTCTCTAAGTTACATACTTTTTGCATTTCTTCTTTTCTTCATTTTTCTAGTCTTGATGAAGAAATTAAAGAGAATGTGACAGAGAAGAAAGGCAGCCATGTCTGGTCAGGTCATGATGCTCTGTCTACATTGCATCTTGGCTTCTTTAGTTTTAACCAAGGAGGGCAACTCCTTTGGCTAACGTGATTAATCTTCCGTAGCTTTGGGCTCATAGACAGGCAGCAGTGAATGATCTTGTTATTCTGGGACAGGAAGTAATCCATAATGTTGCCTCATTGTTAGGATGCTTTGCTGGAACTTGTGAATACTCAATTAAGACATAGACAATAACAACCCTATGTTCCAACCAGAATGGAATCCCAATTTCTTGATCTTCTGACATGACTATTTCACAGGTGCTTTCTGTATGTCAGAATCCAACATTTGACAGACCTTTTTTAGTAATGTTATTTTAGCTAATGGTCCTCTCTGCCATCAGTTTAGGCAGTTTACAGGGATCAGCTTCTCATACTACTCTGCGTTTTAATCACCATGATCCATGTTAAGGAATATTTTCACAACTATACTATATGAGAAACAGTTTACTTTGATTTTTAAAGTCTAATATTTTTAGACAGTTTAAATCATGACACCCAGACAAATATCAAATGAACAAATGTCAATGATTTTATTTAACTCATTAATTAATGAAGATGTCTGTGAGGTATTCTAACGGGTTCAAATGAGAATTCAAAGCAGGCACATATCTAAGCAATCAGGAGTGTTGAAATGAATAGCTAAAAAGCTGGTGAATAGCCACAGGACAATATTCGGTTGAATTGCACAATTTGCTTTCGTTTTTATGGACAAGAAAAGCTTGCATTATGATCAGTTTTTTGAACTGACAGAATTGTAAAATAGCTCAAAGACAAAAAAAAGTTGAAGATGACCGCTAGACAAGACACTCAGTAAGTTAGACTCTTTGCCCATTTAAAAATCTTCCACATTTGGAATTTGTCTACCTCTGCCTTAGTTACAAATTCTCTTTAACATGGCAAAGTGCCATTGAACAATGTTAGTTTGTGTGAAGGAGTAAAACGTATTGTTATGGAAAGAAAGATGGTGACAAGCTAAAGGCTTGGGGGGTAAAAGTATCAGATAGAAAAGATTTGTTAAGGAGTTTTTAGGGGCTGGAGAGATGACTCAGTGGTTAAGAACATTGGCTGCTCTTACAGAGGAACTAGTTTGAACACCAGCACCTACATGGTGACTAACAACTATCCATAAATCCAGTTCCAGGGAATTCAACACCCTCTTCTGACCTCCTCTGGCATTGCACAGTATGAATACACTATACACATGCAGGCAATACACTCATATACATAAAATGATAATAAATTTAAAAATACACTGAAAGTAGAGCCAAAGATGTAGAAGGCATGTTGAGAAAGGAGAGAGAGAGAGAGAGAGAGAGAGAGAGAGAGAGAGAGAGAGAGAATATTGTCTATTTCCAGGAAGACTAATTCTTTTACAACAGTTAAAGGAAGCTGTTTAATCTTATCTCATGTGTCAGTATCATTTATGTGAGTCGATATCTAAACAGATAGGCAGGCATCTCATTATCTTGTTAAGTAAGTAGTAAAGTTTGCAACAACAACTGTATGACTCATTTGATTTTTGTTGTTGTTGTTTGGGGGATTTTGTTTGTTTTGGTTTTTTTGCTTTTACTTTTGGTCTTTTTGAGACAGGGTCTACCTATAGTCCCAACTGGACTGGAACTCACTATGTAGACCAGGCTGGCCTTGATTTCATAGAGATCTGCCTGCCTCTGACTCCTGAGTGCTGGAATTTAAAGACGAGTGCCACTATGTCCACCTATTGTATGTTTTTAAAAAATTGTTATTATGTGATGAGTGTTTTGTCTGCATGTAAGTACACTCATGTGTGCAATATCTGCAGAGATCAGAAAAGGGCATTGGGTCCTTTGGAACTGGAGTAGTTAAGAATGGTTTTGTTAGCTTCTATGGGAGTGCTGGGAACTGAACCTGGGTCCTGTGCAAGAGCAGCCATTGCTCTTAACCACTGAGCCATCTGTCCAGTTCCTAGTTGTATGTTTGTGAGATTGGTCACTTGGATTTAGGTGCCTTAGGTCATTGGGAGGCTTAAAATATTTGTGCAAGATATCATAAGTCATTGGGGTCCAGTTCAATTGGTCAAGGTCTGATTGTTAAATATGCAAATTTCAGGTATTAATTTTGACTTTTTTGCTGTACAAGAACTTAATGAACAAACTTTTCTGAGCCAAAATCTTTTGCCATAACTTGAAGATCAGCCCACTGGCGCCTGAAAGATGCGAAAGGGAGGAGGAAGAGGCGGCCTTCGTGGAAGAGTTCCCTTAGAAGCCACAAAGTATCTGTGAGTCAAGGACTCCAAATAACACAAAAGGCACAATCCAAAGCCTGACCTTTTGCATCGATTTTTTCCAGCAGCCTTGTCTCCTAGGGTCAGGATCTCCTTTCATGGAGTGCACTCTGAAGTCGGGGGTTACAAGGGGCAGAGTCAGAAGGCACCTGCAGTAAAAACGTACCTAACTTCACAACAGTTGTGACTTGGTTTGGGTTTTGGTGGTATGAGGGATGGAACTCGGGACCTTGTGTGCGCCCCAAACTCATTTTTATTCACAGCTTTTACAGTCTAGACGATCTGAATAGTCAAGTCACTCTTGCCAGGACAGTTTCATTGGGTTTAATTCGTCATCCAATGTTAAGCACATTGGAAAAATCTTCAAATAGGTCTTTCAGACAGTGTGTGAACAGCCTCACTCAGGGCCCTGATCAGCCTCTGGCAAGCCTTGAGCCAAAGCATAATGGAATTTCCTGTCAGAGGCAGCCTACCACCCCTCAACAGGGTCCGAGTCTACTGGGAAACGTAATCCCTCTCGGATGGGAGCAGAGTCCTCACAAAGTCTGTCAGGTATTTGTTTTTGTCACTCTCTGTGTGGTCACTAGTAACAGCTTGGTTGAAATAAAACATCCTCCCCTGTCTCCTTTGTCTGAATGAGAGTTCTGTGTATATAAGAAAGTGCCAGGGTAAAGAAAAGGTCTTCTAACATTTGGAGACCTAGAAATCTACTTTCCCAGGAAGACACAGAAGAGTTGAGCAAGGGCCAGCATGTAAATATTGGACAGCTTCCCGGCAACTCGTGAGTCAGGTCAGTTCTGTGCGGCTTGATCGTGTCATTCAAGGAGATTCCCAGGATTGCTCGGGCTCATCTGCTATGCAGAACAGCTAGCCTTCCAAACTAACAAGTGCTGCTACTGTGATTTGGGACTTTCCACCCCTCTACTTTCTGCTCATCATTAATAAAATCATGCACGTTGTGTAGTCAGAGTATGTTAGGGTATACATTTGCATCTTCTATGTGGGCTGGTAGACATTCTCAAGTTGTATCTGTGGTCCCATAAGCCATGTGATCACGGGCAAGTCGCCTCATGGCTCTGTGTCAGTGCACTCATCTGTGAACTAAGAGAAGGGGGACCAGATGGTCTTTCAGCTCCCTCTGACTCTATGCATACACTTTCATCTTCAAACTAAGTCTGAGTTGTTGAAAAAGATCGACAGGAGCCATTCTATGGCCAAGCTCTTGGAGGATGATTATACTGGACTTAGTCCGATTATTCAGATAAAAGTAAATATCACTTAAATGAGTATTTACTTAGGGCCTCTCTCCCTTGCTAGACACAAACGTCTGTGTAGACAGAGCTGATGTCTTTCTCACCCTGTACTACCCCAGCACTTAACACAATGACTGGCATACAAGAGGCACTAAGTAAACACAGGCTGAACACAGGAATGAGCTTACCAGGAACTCCAATTCTTATCTGCTGAATGATGGCAGAGACAAGACCTAGCTTCAGAGGGTCTGTGTTCTTCCTGAGCTGCTTTAGCTCAAAGGCAGTAGAAGCCTTTAGATAATGGCAATCCACATCCAGGACCTCTACTGGCACCCAAGGCTTTGGGATTTGCAATACACTCAGTGCATAAAACCTTCCTAGCAATGGCCTCAGACTCAGGAACTGATTCTAGTAATGCATCACCTCTAGCACTGTTCTTGCTTGGGCTCTACCCACAGAATTTTGGGGTGCCTAAGCATGCCAGTGCCTAGGGAACTCTGTCCATGGTGTAGATGCTCCTCTCACCCCTCCACTTGGACCAGGCCTCGCAGATGAGCTGATTCACTTCCCATGCTCCACAGTCACCGCTCCCCCTTGCCTCAAGCAATGGGTATTTTACTCCCAACTCTTTCACGCCAGTGCTAACCAGGCCTGACCCTTCTTAGCTTCTGAGATCACAGCAGATTAAGTGTGCGTTATCAGAGTGCTATGATAATGCACAACAGTTTCCTCCCAGATAAGACTTTCCATCTTGGTAGGAAGCTCCTTAAAACACAGGATATTAAAAAGGAGATAAAACATGTTCTAAGGGGAGGCGAAGCAACAGGGGTTTCTCAGGAGAGGTGAAAATGCCACCCGACAAATTAAGCTCAGGAATTAAACAACTCCTTAGCTTCAGGAAGTCCCTGAAACAGATCAGATTCATTAGGATCCTCCCTGCCTAAGCACATATAAGCCCCCAGGACTGCTGAGAGACACTCAGAAAAGCTGGGCTGACTGAACAGGCTCAGTCAACTGAACTACTCGGGAAAGACACTACCTACAACCTGTTGAGAGGTGCACTCCAGGTTTCCTGCTTTGTGAGCTGTCCTCCAAGCTGGAGTGGGATTGGGTGATGTCTCTGAGTCATTTCTAGTCCTGTGAGCACCCCTCACTCATAGGCCTGAAGGTAGTCCCAGTGAAACTCATTGGCTCACTGGGTTGGACTTCTTTGGTGGTATTCTTACTTTGGTCTGTCATTGGTTCCATATCTGGGGCATAGACCTTTGTAAATGGAATTATGTCACACAACATGTGGCCTTGATCTTTCCTGATGCAACTTCAGCCAAACCACTGCAAAGACACTCAAATGAAGGGACAGTGGAGGCTAGAATCCCACCATATTCCTGCTGCCAGCAGTAAGCCCTTTCTGATGTGGAATTTTATCTATCAGGAGGACAGGGAAACTTTGAGGAGTTTGATCAGACCAAACCATGAGCAAGGAAGTAACTTTTAAAACTTCCAATAACGACAACCCTGACAGAAGCATCCTTTTTAGCTTTTCTTAAATACCCCTCTGTCCCTCTGCCCTTTTTGGAGACAGGGTCTCTTTATGTAGGGTCTGAAATCCACTTCAGAGCCCAAGCTGGCCTTCAATTTGTGATCCTCCAACCTCCGCAGTACTTGGATTACAGTATGTGCTGTGATGACCCTTTTTTCTTTTTTTCTTTCTTTTATCCTGGTTTCTCTCCTCTCTTCTTTCACAAATGTTTTTACATGTATTTATTTTCTGTGAGAGTGTGCATGCACGTAGGGGCACGCGCACAAGGGAGTCAGGTGTTGCCTTCCACCGTATGGATCCCAGGGATTGAATTCAGGTCATCAGGCTTGGTGGCAGTCCCTTTGACCCACTGAACTGCTCTGTTGACTCTCCTCTTCTCTTTCTTAGTGCTAAACAGCTAATACCCAGTATATACAGGACAATCAATGCATTTATAGAGACACATAGACTTTGAGCTATGGAGTGAAGGACTTGTTCTATTTGTCTCTGTCTTGAGTAGCAGACCAAGTAATATTTGGAAGACATGCTGCTTCTTCCAGAATCAACCTAGGGCACGGGGAGAAGCTAACCTGTTCTCTGCATTTTGACTGAGCATTACGTACCTGAGAGATAGGAGAGGGCCGGGCCTGACATAGACATATGGGACCTCTCATCAGAATACGAACCAAGGCATTTACCTACCATGAGGTTGAACTTTAACAACAGTTTTAAGCTTAATAATATTCCATATGTTCTCCATGGTGTTTTGTTTCACCAGAGAATTCAAAGAACAGACTGAACTTGGAACATCAACAATTAGAGTTCACTCGAGCACTGCCACTGTCTGCTCTCTTTTAACAGACTCCTTTTATGCCTCTGGGGTTTAAAGTTTACCTAGGACTAAACTATCTGGTTAATATCATTTTTCTATAAACACTATCCATAAATTATGATCAAAGGCCGTGTGCTCACAAACAAAGAAAGCTGTTAATGAATGCATTTTCTCTGCTTTGCTCAATTTTAGATTCACAATGCTAGGTCTTAGGGGATATTTGACCATGTCAACATTCCTTTGAAAATGCCTGGCAGTTTATCCATATCACCAGGAAGGAATGAAAATGAATAGAATGTGTCTGCTTTACAAATTGCTAAACAGAAGATTTGTAATTATAACAGGTTTCTGAAGGTCACTTTAAAAAAAAAAAAAAAAAGTATTTACTCAAAATCTATGGTAGAACCAAATACATTAGATTGTGTGTATGGAGGGGGCTGTTTGAAAATTCCACAAACACAGGGCAGGGAACACAAGACCATGATGGCTGAAATCCCCTCTCTTTTCAGCAATGAAAAATAGAGTACAGAAGATTTGGTCTGGGAAGCCTCACTGTATTCTCTCAAAGTCTTTCTACATAGTGAAGTGATTTGCATACTTTGGGGCAGCCAGGTCCCTGCACTGCATTCCCCAGGCCTCCCTTCTAGCTTCAGCCTCTGTCTTCTTCCTCTAGGAATACAGTACTAATTAAGCTAGCAGGAAACACAGAGTACAAAAGACACAGTGACAGTGCTCAAAGTCACCTCTTACTTCGAACGTCATAAAGATCTGGGGACAGATCTGCTCTGTCAGCTTCTCCAGAGAAGAGTCCGCCAACATTATTTTCTCTCCTCTAGAAAGGAAACCCATTCAAGGGATTATGAATGTTACTCTGTGTCTCAGTTTGAAGTTGAAATCTTTTCAAGCATGTAGTTATTAAGATGCCAAGTTGCCTCACTTAATTACAACCTTTATTATAGTATTGAATACTTTAAATGCACTATTTATCACACCTGAAGAGAAGAGCAGTTCTGCTTTAATGGACCACTCTCAGTAGGCCATCTATTGATTATCTTCTCTACTGAATTAATTCCTAGTAATTGCCTCATGAGCAGTCATTACAGGAAGTTCTTCCTGTGTACACGGGGTTGAAGTAGAAGGGATGATATACATACATATATAGAGAAATATATATAAATATAAAGGTATATATGTGTATATGTATGTGTTATGTATGTATGACATACCACTCAGACAGCTTTGGCTCCCCTTATGCAATTTGAGCTTCTGTCCTTAGGGAACTAAGAAACCCAAGGTTTTCATGGCTGGGGTTATAACTCTGTCAGTAAGCATTTGCCTTGCAAGTATGAGAACCTCACTTCAATCCCCTAGAACCAAAGAAAAAATAATAATTGGGCATTGAGGCCTGTGTTTGTAATCCCATCGCTGGGGAAGTGAAGACAGGCAGATTCCTGGGCTGGTTAGCTAGTCATCCTCACATATTCAGAGAACTCCAAGACAATAAGAGACTCTGTCTCAAGGAACAAGCTGGAGGGCTGGGAATAGGGCTCACTTGATAAAGTGTTTGTCATGCAGGCATGAGGAGCTGAGTTCAGGACCCCAACAGCTACATAAAAGAAAGACATGTCCACAAACAACTGTAATCCCAAAGCAGGGGGTGTGGAGACAGGCAGATTCCCAGGAGCTCCCTGGCCTGTCAGTCTAACTAGTCTAAACAGTGAACTTCAAGTTCAGTATGGAGACTCTGTTTTACAAAACTACAGTGAAGACTGATTGAAGAAGACATCTGGCCTCCACAGGCGCATGCACAGGTATATGCTCCTACACACATATGTACATACATGAACGTATACATATGCATATCACATACACACAAACCCAAGGTAGATGCATTGAAGGAACAATAACCAAGGTTGTCCTCTGGCTTCCACACTCAGATGAGCACATGTACACATGTACCTACACACAAGTTTTCAGTTGTAGTCAGAGCAAGATGAAGCAGATCCTTTCTTAAGAGCTTTTTCTAACTGTGCTACCTGTGTGTCTGCTACTACCCAATGAAAAGATCCCTCTGACATTGTTCCAGTGGAAGTCTGGCCCCAGCAGGAGGCTAGTGCTTTTGGAGTTTCCGCCATTGGTGGTTCTATGACATGCACAGCCTCATTTCATTGACTTTAATCCAATCATTGAATGAGCTCCTCGTTCAAGAAGCAGACTTCAAAGGGCTTATTATTAGTCCAGGTTTTCCATAGAGAACCCCAAGGGTCAGAAAGGTGCTGTGTATTGTTGTCCAAGCAAATAATTGCTAGTGGGTGGTAGCTCTGTCTAATTTCAAGGAGGAGACTGAGTTCTAGTCAAACAGCATGATAATGAGAGGGACAGGAGGAAAAGTCCACAGCTGTGACTCTGCCTTCCCCGGGCAGAGGACAGAGGGCCCCACAGACCCAGGATCTCCCTGGTGACCTATATTCTCTAGTGCTTTTATAAATCCATTCGGCGGTCACTTTCGAGGACTCCACAGTGCCTGCCCATCACAGACACCTCGGCCTTTTACAGATGAACTGTCTCCTCTAATTCAATTCCACTGCAGAGCCCGCCAGCCAGAGTGGCAACAGATTTACAAAGCTGAATAATGAGTAGTGGCTTAGCAGGCTCTTTTCAGACTTCCCTTTCTAGGTTCTGAACCGCACCCAGAAAGAGCACTGCCTCCTTTCACTTCCCCTTCTTGAGAGGGCCATAAAGGGGAGGAGGGAGTAGTTCTCAGGCAATAGGTGTTGGCCCAGGAGATTAAGATGTGTCTCCAGGGGCTCAGGGGTCTTCCAGGAGCCAAATTCAGCAGAATATAAGATTTGATAGGCTTATCTTTGACTACCCTGTAAAGCCTCTAATTCTGTATCTAACCTCCAAGCTTCCTCCATGCAAACATTTCCGTCCCTGTGGCATTGTACAATAGCAAAAATGATGGTAATTTTAAAAAGCCTGCCATTTATTAAACATTCATTAAGAAGCAAACACTGTACTTCATATGTTCCATATATTATCTCACTTAATTTTGACAGCACCCTGAGTTAGCCATGGTCATCACCTTACTAATGAGAGTCTATGACTGTCAGCTATTGCTGTATATTATAATCACCTTTTTTTTTTTTTTTAAAGATGCACGGTGGCAAGGCCTGACAGCTCATGGCTCCTAATGGGAACTGCTAGTGGGAAAGCATACTGACCCTCAACCCGCTCCCAGAGAATTTGATTTGGCTGGTCTTGGATGAGGCCCAGGTGTTGCGATTCTTAAGGCTCTCTAGCTGAGTTAAAGGAACAGTCAATGCTGAACACTGCGCAGTGGGTTGAATAATGTGCCACCAATCTACAAGACTCGGAGTGAGGCAGGAACTGGCTGGACGGATTTGTAAGCTCCTGCTATGCCTAACTCTTTTGCCATCCGTCTAACACCAGTGGGAAGCCCTTCATTATTTATACCTTCATATTGGTGTATTTTGGTAGCATCTTAAATCCCCGTTTTCCTATTTGTAGAAGGGAAGCCACCACACTCCATGAGACACATCTGAGGTCCCCAGAGGCTAGATGAAGCATTCTGGAGGTTAGCAGGAGCCGGGGCCCCGCTGCTTCATCTCCACGACTACATTTATGCCTGACACCAAAGTCATAAATCCTAAAGGTGTCCTGGGGCGGCTGGGACAGAGCAGGGACTGTGTGTGCTGGAACCCAGGGCTAAAATGCTCTGCTCCATGAGTCCTGCTCAGCACAGCTGCTCTTATTTTTCAGTTTATCCCTCATCCAACTAGAAAAAGAATTCTAACACAGTTAAACATTTTAAGGAAAACAACCATCCTATCTTAGGGTGTTAACCTTTCCAAGTCTGCCCTGTACAGTGTAGATTTCGATTATCTCTCTTGCCCCAAACTTGGTCCTGCCACTTGCCACTCTGGCCCTACCTGGGGGCTGTCTCCGCCACGCTTGGACTCCTGAGTTTGCAGGTCAGCTTTCAGCAGCCTTGCCGGACATGCAGCCTGTCCTTGCCTGAGAAACAAAGATTCCCTGGTTCCTTTGCTGTCATTCCCAGTCCCAATAGACATGGGATTCCTGTCCTCACGCATTTCCAGGGGCTCTGGGAATGCCCTGTATTTACTGTGGAAGAAGCTCAGTCCAAGGTGTCTGCTTCTTAAAACCTGCCTAACTCTACTGTTTTCTTTGGGCAGTATGGGAACGAAGCAGCCCAGGCACGGAGGGGCCTTCCCCACTCACAGCTGCGCACCGCTCAGGGCAGGGGCTCGACCGAGATTTTTTTTATATTATTAATTAAATTTGTTCTTCTAGGGTCTGGAAAGATGGCTCAGTAGTTAAGAGCCCATACTGCTCTTGCAGAAGGCCTGAGTTCAGTTCCCAGCACCCATGTTAGGTGACTTAAAACCATCTGTAAATCAGGGCTGGAGAGATTACTCCGTGGTTAAACACTGACTGCTCTTACAGGGGACCTGGGGTTCAATTCCCAGCTAACAACTGTCCACAACTCCAGTTGCAGGGGATCTGACGCCCTCTTCTGACCTCTGTGGGCACTGCACGACATGGGTGCACTTACATCCATGCAGGCGATACACTCATAGACATAAAATAAAAATAATAAATGAAATATTTCAAAAATAATAAATAATATAAAATATTGTTATAAATAATAAAAAATTGTGTAGCTCTTGCTCCAGGGTTATCCAATGTCTCTGGCTTCCCAGGGCATGGCACCCATGCATACATATCTCCACAGAGATACACACCTACACATAATTTTAAAAAGAATAAAAATAAATCTTTCAACTTCTCTTTGGACATTTTCATACATGTACAAAATACATTGTAATTATTTTACCTCCTATCCTCCAAACCATTTTCCCACATTCACATGTTTTTTGTTTTGTGACCCACTGAGTTTGACCAAGGCTGTCTGTGTGACCATGGGTTTAGAACTATCCATAGGAGCTTGGTATGCACACTGAAGACAATGATTCCCCCTCTCTGAGAATCTTTCAGTAGCCAACAGTTCAACAGGAGGTGAGGCAGGTACATAACGGATTGTTGCCAGGGCCAGGCAGTCTTGCACAGATAACCATAGCCACTGTCAGTTCAAGACTGCACTGGCTGTGTTATGCTCAGAAGACGGTATTTTGGAGCCCCTCTCCCTCTTAAGGCTTCCGTGGTGTTCCCTAGATGATTTTAATGGCAATCAGTTTCTTTCCAATGTTTTTCATGTCTTTCTTTCTGTGACTCAGACAGAAATCGTCGGGATCTGAACTGAGGATATACCAGATCAAGGCCGTGTTTACACTGGAAGCTCTTCCCCATCACTCATGACTAACGTCATCCATCTGCTGACTCTTCTCTTTCTTTGGTACAGTTCTGAGAAATGATTTGGTTCAAGTGAACAGACTCCTAGTCCTTGTCTACTCATGGGTACCCTGGCAGGGGATGGCCTCAGCGTAGGCTTACCCAGTGCCAAGTCCCAAACATACCCTTGGAATTGCTCTGTGTTTTAAAAAGGCTCTGTCAGCTGGTTGGGTCTCTGAGGCTGTGTTGTAACTCCAGAAACAGTGACATGGAGAAGTATATTGGAAGAGTTTGGATGAAGAAGATGGAGTACACCAGCTCTTTACTTGCCATTGCTCTGACCACAATCTTGACCTTGGCCTTGAAATTTCTCCTTCCTTCCCACCTCAAATCCCACTAGTCACTTAATCCTGAGGTTTAGCCTTCAGAATCCATCTGGAATCTGACCCTGCCTAACACCTCCACTGCTCTGCCCTGGCCTAAAGCACCTCCCTCTTTCAGCAGCTCCTAATACTTCCCTTCCTGTTTCTTCCTCTGTTAATTTTGGCCAAAGTTAAATCAGATCATGTCTGACTTCCTGTTCAGTACCTTTTCTACCACTGGCTTTCCAAGTTACCTGGAGTGAAGCGAAAGCTGGTCGTGGGGCTTCTTTGAACTTTCCTGCGTTCTCTTGTGCAAGCCAGCATCAGCATTTTGAACTTCTCTTTCTTCTTCCAGCTGTGTTCCCCAAACCATAAACCAGACATACTGCATTTTACGCAAATAAGTACTCAGTTGTTTTGCATTGAATTCTAAATCCAGATTTTCCCCTTCAAGTCTCTGTTTCTGATTAATCAGTTAAAACTATACTAAAAAAAAAAAAAAAAGAGGGGGTGGCTAGGGGAAACCCAGACCAAATCATCACAAGAACTTCATCTTTCCTCCCTTCATTTTCTAAAGTAGGTTTGTATTTGGCCCTGGGTGGTTATAGATTATAGCAGGAAATCTGTCCACTTGTTAATAAGAATATCTCAAAGGACTATCTAGATGAACCCTGGGCAAGGTCTGACAACCATTTATGACCACTATGGACCAACTGAAGTGTGAATTCACTCTGAAAAATGGCTATTAGTAATGAAAATGTCAAGCAAACGCTGACATTCTGTAACTGGAATAGATAGATTCTCCTTTTCACCAGGCTTCAGCATGCAAAATGATCAAGCTCTGATCTTTCACCAGGATTAGAACCTATTTAAGAATGTTACTGGAAGCCTATGGTAGCTGTGCCCCAGAAGGCAACTACACTGGCTTCTTAAATTATGGCTGAGATGTCTCTAAATTATTCTCAGAGCCTGAGCCGGGCCAGCCTGACCACTTGAATGCACTCATTTTCTAGTGGGAATATTTCACAGATTGACTGTAACAGAGATAGAAAATTCATATGCATATGTGAGGCATGCCTTTCTGTGCCATTGCCATTGCTGTCTGTCTATACAGTATCTGTTTATCAAGGATTAAGCAAGAAGACATTTAGAAATGCTGTCTTGGTGCCAGCTTGAATTACAGACCCACAAGTTAAGGCAGAGTTTACCAGGTACAAGATCTTAAATCCATCCTCATTTTGACTCACAGTTGAGTATCCCTGCATATTTCCTTAATTACGTAGATTCTTTCAAAATCTGTTCCCCAATGACCCTTAGAATTTGGTGCCAGAATTAAATGTACCAAGGTTTACTTTCATGTACTAGCTAACTTTTAAAAAACTCACAGCCAGCTCACTGCTATCATAGCCTGAGGCAATGAATAAACACTAACTGAAGCCGATCTCCATATAAGCACAGTTTACCATGTATTTAATCACTCTTAAAACCTGCATATTCAAAAGGAGGAGAATTTTAAAAGTTTCCACACTTGCTTCATGCCCGCCCTAGCACACACAGGACGTTCCTCTTTGATATAGCAGTCAGGCTGCCAGCAGAGATTTCTTTGAGAAGGACGTCATATTGTCCTCTTTAGGATAAATGATGTCAAATGAAAGGGTCAGCTGCTTTGCCTCTGACTGAGCTGAGAGAGAGCAAATTTAAATTGTAGTTATTCTTCTATCTGCATCTATCTCTCACCTCTTCTTTTGTTCTTTATTTTTGCCCTTTCCCTATCTTTTCTAAATAGGGTGAAAATTGAAAAGGCTTAAAGTAAACTGCGAAATCAAAGACACTGAAAGTTTGAAACTTGAAAGGAAAGAAGCGTCTACATGTAAATATGGCCTTTTAGGTTATTTCTCAGTCACCTCTATGTCTACCTGCATGTCTGCTTTCAAATTACCTCAGCATCATCTTTTCTGTTACATGTGGTATCATAGCTCCAATGCTAGGCAGTGAAGATGCTTGGGAAAATAAGGCTGAGCTTCCATTCTAAAGGACTCATGATGTGGGATATACTGTAAGTAAATGTTTCCTTATGATGAATCAACAAAGACACACAATTAAAACTCAGTCATATTCCCGTAATTTTAAAAGTACTACATGGTAAGGGGTATAGTGATAATTTTAACCCATTTCTACAAGTTAAAAGCCTTCAGTGGTGCTAGACTTTTTTCTATACACATGTAAATTAACTATGCATGCACCCCCAGGGCTCCATGATTTCGCTAGAAGAATTTCAGAATACTATACTCATAGCTAAGATTTATTATAGTGAAAAGACACAGCAAAATCAGCAAAGGCAGAAGGCACGTCGGGAAAGGTCTGGAAGGAGCTGGACACCAGCCTCCTGTGGTGTTCTTTCAGCTTAATTCACCAAGATGTGAAATGTCACCTCCCGGGGAAGCTCTTTAGAGACTTAGTGTTCAGCATTTGTATTGGAGGTTGGTATCATAGGCAGCCTCTATCTGACTAGCGCATATCAAAATTTCAGACTCCCAGAAGGAAAGCAGATGGTCAGCATAAATCACATTATTCATACAACCAGGCAGAATGCACCATTCTATCAGGTAGGAATGATGGGAATTCTCCTCAATTCCAAGTTCTCTGCTGCTATCCTAATGTGTAGAGCTTGATGTGAGCCACATGCAGACCCGGTAAGGAGGACTTCCAGAGCTTAGCAACAGAGCCTTCTGTGTTAATTCTTTCTTGCACAATTCACCAATTCATCTTATACAAAAGCCATTGTGTTCTGTCTGCAACTTTTAAAGGCTAACACTGATCACTGACCTGTTTCCATGTCAGCTCATATAGGTCTATCTAACTGCTGTGGTTACACTACGTTCCACTTCCTAGACAACTTATTTAACTGTTCTTGTATAAGCAGATACTTCTGTTTTATAAGTGATGGTGTAGTAACCACCACAGTATTTGTATTATTCTTCATGTGCATGTCTGCTGTTTCTGTTACACAGGCTTCCAGAAATAGTATTCCTGGTGTTTTTCAATTTGGCAAGGAAGACGGGCCACTGTGTTGGGATTTTAGTGGCTCTATTAAAATGTAGAGAGATTGTGGTGAAGGGAGAATTTAGGGGGCTATGAAAATAAGCCAGGTGACAAGGTCCAAACTAAACTGTGGCACAGAGCGTGGCAAGGAGCAGAAATAGCGTGGACTTTGTTGGAACGTATATGGCAGCCCATAATGAATGCAGGAAAATGGAAAGTGATGGGGAGGAAGGAACCAGTGGTGACCCCAGTTATGTGGCCTGAAAGAAGGCAACCAACTAGAGGGCTGTGTGGAGATCCACTGTGAAGCAGTTATAATAACTCAGAGAAGAGATGGTGAGCACGCAGATTTTCGGTTGTTCATCCATCCATCCATCCACCCATCCGTTGATACATACGGAGCGTCTGTTATGTGTCAGTCCCTCTGGTAGTGGTTACTGTTGGTGCAGTTTTTCTTTTTCCTTTTTGTTTTAGAAATTTTTGCAACATAGATTCCTGATGACTTGGCCATTGATTAGCTTCATTGCTGTTCTTTTCTGAATGGCATAAAGCTCAATAAAAGCTGCAGAAAGCGATGGTGAGTCAGGTCCCTGATGCTTGAATAATTTGTACACACTTGAGAGTAAAAATATGAGAATGGAGGGGAAAGGAATTATGAAAGCAGAGATCTGTCATGTGCTTGGGCTGGAAGACAGACTCCTTCCAGTGCTCCTGCTTCAAATCAATGCCCTTTGCAACAGTGAGCAAGCACTGAACCTCCTTCCCTGCTACAAGAACCTTCTTTCAAGTATCCCCTGCGTGGGTGTCAGTGTGACCGAGACAGAAGCAGCAAGCAGCTCTCTATTCATCCCACTGATGTGCTCTCCCCTTCACGTTTGTTCCTCCTCCTGCTCCAGGAACCAAAAATGCAAGGACCCAGCATCTATGGCCCAGGCACAACTTGAATGACAAGAGAAGTTTGATTTGCAGAGGGTTTCATGCATCCTTCAATAGAATTTGAAGTATTTTAATACATTTTATTTCACAACTTGTTGGAATTTGTGTTGGAATATGCTTCCTGATTAAGTTTAGCTGTGAAGAGCCCTCCCATTCTGCATTCATTTAGTCTCTCTCAATCTATCTGTCTATATCTATCTATCTATCATGTGATCTCATGCATTCTTCTGGGTAAAAATTTCCATTTCGAAGCCCATATTGGGAGGCAGGGTCACACTTGTTCCCTTCCTAATGGCTCAGATGTCTTTATTCTCCTTTTGTTTCATGTACAAAGTCAAGTTACAGTCTCCAAAGAAGCTACATAAATAGCTAGTAAGCATGTGAAAGGATATTCACCACCATTGATCTTTAGGAAAATGCAGATGAAACCACAATGAGGTATCAATTCTCCCTTACTAAGATGACTCTCATCAAAACAGCAGAAACAGCAAGCGTTGGTAGGAGATGGAGAAACAGACCCTTTGTGCATTGCTGATAAGAACATAAAATAGTGCTGTTGTATAAAAAAGTGTGATCCACTCCCCTCCCCCCATTAAAGTTAGCATTATCTGGGGTTCAGCAACTCTATCTCTGAGTAGAGTTTTCTTATCTATAAGAACTGAAGGCAGGGGACATCTGAACATATATATATATATATATATATATATATATATATATATAGTTTTACACAAATGTTCATAGTAGCATCATTTGAAGGAGTGGAAGAAACCCAGACGTCCATTAATGAACGCCAACGAATGGATAGACAAAATGTGGTATAGCCATTCAAAGAATATTATTAGACCTTAATGCAAAAGAATTTTGGAGCTGCAGAGACAGTTCAACAGTTAGGAGCACTTGCTGTTCTTTCAGAAGACCTAAGTTCAGGTCTTAGCACACATATGGCAGATCACAACCACCTCTAACTCCAGTTTCAGGGAATCTGATGCCTCCTTTTGGCCTCCACAAACACCAGGCACACCCAAGGTATACATACATGCAAGCACTCACATCACATGTAAAATAAATAAATCTAATGAACTATAACATATATTACAACATGGATAAACACTACCTGGATAAAACAGTTGAAACAAAGCCCTGTCGCCAAAGAAAAACCATTGCACAGTTCCAGGTCAGGTCCTGAGGCTAGTCAAATTCATGAAGACAGGAAGCAGAATGGAGGTTGTCGTGAACTGGAGGAGGGGAAAATGGGGAGCTATTGTTTACTTGAGAGGAAGTTTCAGTTTGGAGAGACATAAAAAGTTCTGAAGTTAGATACAGTGGCCCCAGCACTAAAGAGGTTGAGGAAGAAAGATTATGAGCTTAAGGCCAGCATAGGCTACATAATGAGGTCCTGTCCAAAACTTTAAAAAAAAAGTTTGGAAATAGATCATGGTAATAGTTGTACAACGAGAATGTACTTAAAGCCACTGAACTGTTTGTTTAAAAAGGGGGTCTAGGGAGATAGCTGTCAGTAAAGTACTTGAGAATGTAAGTTGGATGCCCAGTACCCACATAAAAATCCAAGCATAGTAGTGGGCACTTATGAGCCAAGTGTTTGGGAGACAGAGACAGGCAGATCCTGGGGTTTGCTGAAGAAGCAGCTTAGCTGGATCTGCGAGTTCCAGACCAGTGAGAGACCCTCTGTCACAAAACAAAGTGGACAGCTCCTGAGGAATGACACCTGAGGTTGGCCACATGCAGATTTCACTACGTGTGTATTTTACTACTATTTAAAAGATGAAGGGTACAGTCAGGGCTCCCTGAACAGATCTGGACTTTGCCCATCTACACTTTAAGGATTTCTTTCTTTCTTTTCCATCTCTCATCCAGCATGGGATGTTCTAGAATGCTTTTTTTGCATTCTTCCCTTCTTACTTGCACTAACAGTTCCCCTAATGACAGACTCAGATGGCAATCAGTGATCCTCTGTGGGTATCTGAACCAATATCTTAGGTCTCCCTGGGTTATGCCATTAAGGTTTGTCTGTAATTAAAACTGTTAAGGATGTATTTCGTGTGAAGTGTTGTCTTCTAGAGCCCCTAAAACCTCTGTGCTCTTAAAATCCCTGTGCATTCCCAGGGGACTAAGGAAGTCATTGTGGTTTTGCAAGTAAAGATAGGGAGTGGAGTTTCAGGGGGGTGGGAGTAATCACCACAGAGGCCAGGCTGTGAAGTCTTTCCTTCCATCTGCTTTAGTACCTGCTTGCCTCTGAGCCCATAGCACGCTTTGTTTCTGTTCCCTATTCATCTGTTACAGAAGCCAGTAGTCACTGGCCAGTGGCCTGGAGGGAAATTCTACCATTGCCACCCCTGCAGAGTCAGCATTTGATTGGTACTACCCAGTTGCAGCCCAAAAAAGAATCCTCCAACCTGCGCGCTGTTCTCACAGGAAGGCGTGCTTTGGACAGAGTCTATGCCGGAACCCACTGGCTGAGAGGCTGCGAACTGGAGTTTACCAGTTTCTATCCTTGGTGATTCCAGGAGAAGGTAGTGCTGCACACTGCAGGCAACTTCTTCCACAAATCCACTCTTGCTGGAATGAGTACTTCACCTGGATCTTTAGCTCCCTGATGATGAGACAGGTTTGGCTAGAAAGATCAGGGCTCCCTGTGTCAGAGAGGTGTGTCTTGTGATCCCTGAAACCTTGGCTAACAGCAGTAACTGCTATTTACCCAGCCTCTTCAGGAAGACACTCTGAAGTGCTTTAAACCTCACACCAGCCAGTCTGTGAAGAAAGCTTTGTAATTTCCTTTTTAACATAAGAGAGGACAAGTCATATAGCAACTAATTGGTGGGGCAGGTATTCAAATCCAAGCCTGACTGATTCCTGTTACATCTTACTTTATGAACCCCAACTTCCAACTCCCAGGATTGTTGGGGTTCCACTATGATTCTGGATGTAAATCCATAATTTTGTGTTTCTAGTTCTTTGTTCTCAAGAATACTGCCTTCATTCTTCTCCTGTTTTCTTGCTTTAATTTTATTTTGTAACTTTAATTAAATTTACTCTTTGACAATTTGATAGAAGTATATGGTGCATTCTGATTACTTTTTCTCCACCCCTGTCCGTCCCCACACCTTCCTACAAGTCCCTTCCCCACATCATGTCTTTCTGTTTGGTTTTGTGACCAACCACTGTGTTTAACCAAGGCGGTCTGTGGGGTATCCACGGAGCTTGGTGGGTTCAGCAGCGGGTACAGCACGGCTGAGAGCGGCTGTCCCTTCCCCGGAAAGCATCACTGGCCATGACTGTATTCACGCACTCACTCTGCAAAGAGCAAGCCGGGAGTATCTTCCTCGGTTCTGAACCTCTCCCCTCCTTTGCAGAGTAGGCTTAGGTCAATACCACTGCCTCTCTGGTTCTGATGAATACACTGGGTCCTGGACCTAACAGAGAAGTCAAAAGGCTCAAAGTTGTTTCTGCTATTAAGCAACTTTCTTTCTTACCACCTGTATCAATTT
Organism: Eospalax fontanierii; assembly: GCA_035773235.1. Taxonomy (NCBI): domain Eukaryota; kingdom Metazoa; phylum Chordata; class Mammalia; order Rodentia; family Spalacidae; genus Eospalax; species Eospalax fontanierii. The sequence continues at coordinate 49,446,029 of CM069534.1, forward strand.
ACAATGACTGCTGTAACAAACGACCAGTAACTTGGTGACTTCCAAAACAGAAATCTCTACTGTTCCAGTTGTAGATGATGGGAGTTTGAAGTCTCAGTCTTCTGAGGCTCTAGGGAACAATCTTCCTGCTTCCGGCTGCTCCAGGCAGTGCCAGGAGGTTCTGTCTTCTCCTACAGTCATCTTTTCTGTGTCTAATCTGTCTCTTAGTTAGGCCACTTCTGATGACTCATGGGCTCACCTGGATCATCCTGGATAATGTCTTCTCAGAATCTTAAATCTAATCCCATTTGCAAAGGCCCTATTCCTAAATAAGGCAATAGCCACAAACTCCTGAGTTTAGGATGTGATCATATCTTCTACTATACTGGAGAACTAGGAGGAAAGAACGGCTGACTGTGACCTCCTCTTGGGTGCATCATTGGATGTGAACCTTTCTATTTCATATCCTATTTCTACCTAGTGCTTTCTAGGTAGTGCCATTAGGAAAATAATAAGCTATTTTTAGGTATACACTAAGAAGACTGATTCTTACAAACACAGCTATTATTCTCAGTTGCACCGAGTCAAGCTCAGTCTAGTCACCCAGCCCTCCAAGAAGCTCCCAGCTCTGCAGTGTGGGAAATTCACGGAAACTACCCAAAGGAGTCTCTTTCCTTCTGGCACAAAACACAAGAGAAGCCTCTCCACATAAGAGATTCCTTCTGGTTTCTTCTTTCTGGGCTTTATTTCACAAAAGCGCTTCTTCAGATTTCCTCTCCCGTTTCTGAATTACTTGACTGCTAATCCCCCATGCGAATGCCCACAGCCAAACTTCCTGTTTTCTTCCTCTCAGCCTCCGCCCCCAGGAACCAGTCACCACATTTTCTCTTCTCACTCCTTCCGAGGCTGGCATCAATAAAAACACAAGGCACAGCTCTGAAGAACTCAACGGTCTCCTCCCATGAGAAGAAGCGATCTTTCTTTGATTTGGAAGGATTTGGAAGAACATCCTGCTCTCTGAACCTCAGTGCAAAGATGGCCGGAAGGCTTGTCTCTCTCCTCCCTGAGTACCACCAGGAGTCAGGCTCACCTCTCCCTCAGTGGTCAAATCCGCACGATTTACAGGCTCTCCAGTTCTGCTTCCCGTCCCCCTCAGAAGCTCCCGGCTTCCCATCCTGCTCCCGCACGCAGCACACCCGGGGCCTGGCTTTCCCACCCCTTCCCACCCACTCTCCATTCTGAGAACATCTGCTCGGCACTCCATGGAGTAGCTTGCATTTGTCCAACATCCCCGGCTTTGCAGACTTTTCACACAGATTTTTATTTAATCCTGCAAAGCATGAAGCGGTTGACTGGAGATCACTACCTTCATTTTGCAGATTGAGAGGCTACGGTTGGCCAATTGGTATCAAGTCACCAGCTTGTGTGAAGTAGAATGGAAACACTGGTATGGGAATCTTGGCCATGAAGGCAGCTTGCTTCCTGCACCTAGACTTCTTTGTTTCTTCATCCTTCTTTCATGTTTTCTCTGCCTCCACTCCAACTCAGGTCTCTACCACATGGCTTCTTCTGTTCTTTCTGCTATGTATCCTGGACCTATATACACTGGCTTTGCTATTTGCCCTGTCATATTGATCATATTTCTTAACATCTCTGAGTTTCAGGCTCTTGACTGAGAAGAATAATTCTCACTCAGAACTACAGTGGGTGAAAATCTGTAGAGAGATGAGCAGAGGGAGAGCTAGAGTTGACTATGTGTATAATTAATACTCTGGCACTTGGTTGGCAATCAGCAGACATTCCCTTCCTCCACTTTTTAACAGCAAGGATTCATAGCTAAGACAGTACACGTTTGTTCTTCATTCACCTGTGTCATCCTTATCATAGAACTGTTGAATTTGATTTATCAGGAGACCCTGGCTGTGCCTCTGTGACTACGAGCCGTGGCCAAATGAGAGAAGCCTGATAGATGTGGTCAGAGTGATTAATAGCAACCTGTCTCCAGCGCTCCGGGAGTGGCGAGTGAGACACTGTGCCCTGACTCCCCTTCTAATTCTGTGTTGTCTTTTGCAGCTGTTTGACCAAGCGGAAGCCCCACCATCGCAGCACAGTGTCTGGCTGAGCCCTGGATTTCCTGGGTCACTAAGATAGATCTTCTGGACACTGGCATTTACCCAGAGCACATTGTGAGCACAGGATATGTGTGCAACTGCATATCTGCTCTTAACTGTTGCACCTCAAGAAAGGCATGCAGCAAAGCATCCCTGCAGGTTTCGTCCCACTCCTGCAATGCCATTGTTCGGTGCTTTCTTGACGAGTGATTCATCAGTAGTAGCTCTGCATGCCGGGAAATATAAGAGTCAAGTCTGAGAAAGGGCGTGTTTCATTTTCAAATATGGTTGCTCAGCAGCATCCATCTTCTGCAAATGAAATAGCATTATTTTGCAAAGCCAGATATTTACCAGCCTCCCTTCTTCAGACATCAGAAAGCTCTGTGTCACTAACCTCAGGATTTCCCCTCTACCTTGGCATCTGGAACGATGCCCTCAGAACATTTCACTGATTCCATTCAAGGGAACAGCAATGGTAAAAACGGCTTACTCTTCTCCAGGACAGTTCATAAATAGAAAACAGGTTGTGGGACCGCAGCCTGCCAGGAGTCGGGGAGTTGAGGTCCTGCTCACTGGCCAGCACCCTTGATCTCAAATCCCCAGTATATGTGGGGAAAAAAATGCCACTGTTCCTATTTGAAATTACACAGTTGGATGATGTTCCTCTTGGCTTCAAGTAGAAAGGCTGGTTCCCAGAGCCAATTTTTGGCAAAAATGAGATGCACAGAGTTTTTCTTCCTTTCTGTCATTCCCAGCATCCGTCTTAACCACTTTTTCTCTTGATCCCTCTCCAAGTTCCCCAAGACCGCTTTTTTCCTTTGCCTCATCTGTGAACTTTGAAGGATCTGAAATAGTTTCTCCATCGCTAAGTGTTTGGTAAAAATCTAAAATAGTGCTTCACAACTGTAATGTGTGTATGGATCTGCTCCACTCTTTATATTAGAGCCTCTTTAGTTCGGATAGCAAAAAACCTGAGGCTCAATCACTTGTAAGGAAAAGAGGTTGATCTAACTCATAGAGTGGGAAGCTGGTAGTTCAAACAACATTGCACTAGTTCTGGTGAGGGCCTCTCTCCTGGCTACACCATATCATAGTGACAGCATTGTCAGAGATCTTCCCCATGAGGAGACTCACACGGCAAGGCAGGAAGCCAGAGAGCGGGGTGGGGGGGCCAGGAGCGCCTTGTTATACCACCTCTTCCAGGAACTAACCAGCATCTTCAGAGAACTGAACCATTTTCTTCCATTCCATTTATGCACAACAACCTTGGTCATCTAATTTCTTCCCATTAAAGTCCTATACCTTAAATGTTCTACCACCTCCTAACAACACCACACAAGGGAACATGCTCTCCTATCACAGGAACCCATGAGCAACATACTCAAAATAAAGCCAAACCATAGCTTATTAAAACGAAGACTCAGATTCAGTAGTTCCGGAGTAGAGTCTGAGAGAGTCTGCATCTCTCACAAGCTCACGGTTAGCCTGATGTTGCAGGTCTATGGGCCACATTTTGAGTAGCAAAGCTTTAAATCAGTGACAGAGAGAATGGGTAATGGTCTCTCTTTTCCCATTCTGGTTTAAGGAATTGTGTGTATGTGTTTGTGTATATGCATGTGTGTTTGTATATGCATGTGTATGTTTGTATATGTACATGTATGTGTATGTCTGTGACTATGTATGTGTGCATAAACATGTATGAATGTGAGTGTGCATATGCATGTATATGTGTGTGAATATGTATGTGTTTGTATATGCATGTATATGTGTTTATGTATGTGTGTGCATGTGTGTATGTGTATATGCATGTGTATGTGTGCATGTGTGTGCATATGTATATGTGTGTATATGTGTTTATGTGTATGCATTTGTGTTTGTGTCTCTATATATGTATTTCTATATGTATGTTTATGTGTATGTGTGTGCATGTGTATATGTGTTTCCCTGATCTAGTGACTGCTTTCTTGCTTTCCTCAAATCATACACAATTACTGCTGATCTGCTTAATCAATTTTTGCAGGATTCTCTTCTCATCTGATGGATAGCAATAATAAGCAAGATTTACACTATCTTCCCTCTAACACTACAATCTCTGGTTTCGTTAATGACCAGAAATATTTAAACTAAGTTTCCTATAAAATTTGCTTCTTTCCTTCGTGTTTGTGGGCAGAGGTGACCAAAGAGGGGTCCCTAGACAGGGGCAGGAGGAAATGCCCTGGCTTCTGTCCAAGTCTTATTTATCATTGCCATTCAATGCACCTTGTGGACATCAGGGAGAAGTAATTGCTTCAGTAACTAAAGGTCAGACTGAACTCACTACAGAAGGCAGAATCTGTCCCAAAGGCGACCCAGAACCAGAGCCTTCGTCCTCATATTAGACCTTATCCAGCCTCCACTGACTCAGTCACAAAGCTGTGGCCAAATGGAAAAAAGTCATTTTCACAAATGATCCTTGCTTTGGTACCTTAACAGATGGAATGCATGAAAGAAAGACATCAACCTCACACACACACCCTCACCCCACACGCTGCCCTCGCAGGGGCATTTGTCAATGCCAAGTGGGGCAGCAGAGGTGACCCGCGAGGGCAGTAGCCATGTCTGCCAGATTAAGGAGAACCCTGCATCGAACCTGAAAGGACAAGGGTAGGGAGATTGCGGACCAGAATGAAGACAGTAAAAGGATGCCCCACAGGGAGCATTCATTCATGATGTTGGTGGGGAGCTCTCCGGAACCGTCCAAGAATGGCACCTACCGGTGAAGAAGCAGCAGAAGGGAATATTGCCGAGATTAAAACTCTATGTTAACTAACAGCAATAAAGGACCAGGGCTACGCACCTAATCTATTAAAAACTCCACGAGCAGAAGCCTCGATTCTGTGATCTATAAAACTAGCGTGTGGCTGAGGTAAGAGGCATCAGGTATACAAGCATGCTTTAGTCACAGCAGCTCTTTCTTATGGATCTTATGCATGGTTTTGCTTGAGGCTAAGTACCCTGAGCAAATCTCTTGGCCAGCAGAAGGAACCCAAAATGACTTCTCCGTTAGACCCAGGGGCTTGTTAGACCCCCAGACTGGTAAGACTGAGGAGCTAAGCCAGGGGAAGCTATTATGGTTAGCGAGGATTCCCCAGGCTTGGGCCATTCGGAATTCAACAGCTGCCTGTGCTGATGAAGTCCAGCCCCAAGGAGACACTGAAGCCACCCAGGATAGTTGTGGTAGCATTTAGGGCAGGAAGAGGATATTGGGACAGGTGCTGAAATCCCTGGAAAAAATGATGCTAGCTAAGGCCATAGCTCCTGCAGGCTATTTTAATCCAGGAATTAAGAAGTGATTATTCATGCTCTTAGCTTTGTGGGGCTCACATTCAGTCTGCATCACCAGCTGGACTCTGCAGCTATGAGTGCCTCTAGGGAACGAGGACAGTTCTACATTAACCAGGACCTGAATCAGAGACCTCATTCCACCATGATTGAAATGTTCCAAGTAATGGGATCTTGAATAAATTAGTTATTCATCATGAAAGAGGTATTATAGATAAATACCATACCTCATTGCTATTCTAAGCGGTCCACCAGTCATCTCTTTTAAGGAGAAAAATGGAAGAATTAATGTGATTCTGAACAGTGATCTGCTTAATGATTTCAAGGTTTTTATCTGGAGAGGATTTCAATAAACTACTTTAAAAGAAGTGGAAGGCAAAAAAAAATATGTAAAGGGCTCATATAATTGCTGAAAGGTTGGTTTTGTGGGGCGAGAAATCAACAAAAAAGGGAATGTTATGGGAAGATTTTTAAGTACTTATTCAGGAAAACTAAATACAAAATCAATCAGGAAAATAAAAAATTCATAAATCCAATTGCTTCTAATTGGCTTAGAACATAGTACAGAATTTAAAATGTTTGCCTGCGAACAGCTCAGTCTCTTGAAATGATGACTTATCATAGGAGAGAATATTTGGGTTACATTTCTCTCTCTATCAAAGAAAGCTCATCAAGGCTAAAGCAGTCTTTCAGAGGCTCAGGCTGAACACTCATCGTGGCTATTTATGGAGAAATTCCTACTAACGATTTACTTAAGTCAGGGAAGAACATATTTTCATTTCAAATCTTCAAACATTTATTAAGTTCCTATTGTGTACGCAGCACTAGGCTGGGCCCCACGGGTGAGACACAGAGTAGTGAGCTAGGATTTCTGAGAATTTGTGATTTTTGAAGAGGAAATAGATGGAAGCCTACTTAACTTAAGGACAAGATTAATGCAATGTGTGCTTAATAACAGAGATGTCACCACACAGCATGAGAAAAGAGAGGGGCAGAGGGGATTTCTGATGAAGGGGAAGTGCAAGGCTTTCTTCAAGGAAGTGAAATCTACTTTAAGGGATAGGAAGATATTCCACATAGGGAAAAACATGCTTTGACCAAACGTCCAGTAGAAATATGACCTAGGCTTGGAGAATGCTGATAATTTTGTAACTTAGCAAAGTTGGTACATGACCAAAGCCTGGAAAAATGTGCAGTGATTTTTGGCCTGAATCTCTGCCTCTCCATCTCTAACTCTTGTTGCATTCATACTTTGAACACTTCCCTCCTTGTTTCTCTCGTCAGTAGGTGCTGGAGACACGTGTACTGCACTTGCAGAGGCCCCGAGTTCCTGTCCTATCACCCCCATCAGGTAGCTCAGAACCACCTGTAATTCCAGCTCCAGGATCCTGCACTCATGTGTACATGCACCCACATAGACATGTAAACATACACATGATTGAAAATAGAAACTAAATCTTAAAGAAATATTCCAAAAGTTAGTGAGATGACTTAGTAGTTGAGAGCACTGGCTGCACTTGCAGAGGATCTGGGTTCAATTCCTCACACCCTCATGGCAGCTAACAACCATCTGTAACTCTGTCCCAGGGAAATCCAATGCCGTCTTCTGACTTCTGCAGGTATTGCATAACCTGGGTACATTTACACACATGCAGGCACACTCATACACATAAAATAAAAATAATAAACTTTTTAAAATCCTAGTAAACATTCATGTCAAGGTTTCCCCCTGCCCAATGAGTATGTGTTTCAATTTTTAAAATTGCTCTACTGTGTGTTTGTTTAAGGAATAGAAGAATTTAAGATATATGGTAGTGTTCACAATTTAAGTAATTAGAACAACCTTAAGAGGCTGCTGGCTTCAATATTCTAGACCTTGATCAATGTTTGTTTTTATAATGGAGACACAGGAAAAGAATCACACTACGTTCTAAGGTACACTCTTTCTTCCCTGGAGGAGTTTCAAGATCCTGAGTGATGATTGCATTCTCAGGTCAGAAGACTTATAAATGACCACTTTCTGGGAATTACCTTGTTACTGCATTGAGAGTTCACATACTAAAGGCAGAAAGTCCCAGGTTTTCATCCCAGCCCTGTTTCTCAGAACACTGACTCTGGGCCAAGCTGCTGTTTCTCAGAAGCTAGATTTCCACATGTGCAAACTGGAAGTGATTGCTTACCAGTAAGGCACAAAATCCCTTCAGATTATAACAGGAGTGGCAGGTAATGTCACCTATAAACAAGGTCATTCTGGACACCTGCAGTAGAAGTGATTTGTCAGAGGTGCCCAGAGAAGCTGCAGGCACAGGTCTTCTGCCCTTACCTAAGAAGAGTCCCCTCTTCCACTGCCCTTGCCAACCCCATACCCCTCTCCCTAGGCAGCCTGTACAGGTTAAACTGGTTACCATTCAGTTCTTAGGGAAAGATTGCTTCTTCCGAGAACCTCGCCCCATATAGACCAGCCTGGGTCTCATATCTTCTCATTCCCATGGCAACTTCTGATTTACCACATTCAGTGTCCTTACCTCTTGGAATATTTGCAAGGCTAAGTACCAAATCAGCGTGGTTCATAGCCTGATCTGTGGTAGATGACCTCAAATATTCTTAAGTAAATTAATAAGGAAAAGGAAAAGGGGAGAAGGAAGAGAAAAGATTCTGTTAAAATTCATTGCATTTACAACCAAGTAGACCATCTAGAGGAGTAAAGGATGGTGTGTTCAGACTAACTTGGCAGCCGCTGAGAAATCAGAGGTAGATCCCATTAATATGCTATGATCTTTCTGAAAGAACAAAAAGGCAACACCAGAGCTCGCTCCTTATATACATCAGCTTTGCTTTCAGCACGATTCTTGCTAATGTTTAAATGCCAACATCACGACCCCAGGGCCTCATGAACTTCACACAATAAATTTCCACAAACTGACACTTTTCTCTGGCTCAAGAGAGAGCCTCATAAGATCCTTCACCTACTTTGCACACTGGCCGTCTTTTACTAAGTAGGGTAGATGAATATTTTAATATAGTCTTTCAGGAAAATCTAATAGAATATTCCATCATAAGGCATCCTGCTTCTGTTTGCAATTCAAAATATTTGATGGGGTCTGGGAATGGGGAATTCGAGGATTCTCTTCATTTTTATCTTGACTGTATATCAGAAGTCCTGGAAAGGGGGTGGGGTGAGGTTACAGAGAGGAGCTCAGCAGGGAGATGTAAACTCAGTTCAGCACAAGAAACACCTATGAAGCACTTAGCGAGTTGAGCAGTTCAAAATAATGCCAAGCCTCAGATACTGTGCTAACAATTCCAATATCTAACATATTAAGTAAGTATGCTACCAGATGATACATGTCTCTTAATATCATCTCAGTAGCTGATATCATTCTTCTGTTACCCTGGTTTCAACCAGGCAGAGTTATTGATTTAAAATGTATAAAAACTAACACACAAAAAACCCATGTTCAAAGACTCAGAATCATTAAGTGCTGATTCCAAGGATGCAGCTGAACAACTGTCTCCTGGCCTTTAAGCACTGTGAGTCAGGCGGAGGGGTGGGGAGGGAGGGAAGAGTAGATTGAGTGGGAAGGTAATCCCAATCCTTCATAAGCTTGTAACCTTGGATCAGGTGATAGGAGGAACTCACAGTCATATTTTTTATACTTCCTGATAGTCATAAATCTCCTTTTTGCTTTGTTTTTATTTTTGGCCTTTTTTTGAGACAACATCTCCTTGTAATCCCAGCTTGTCTGGAACTCATTATGTAGACCAGGCTGGCTTCCATCTCACAGAGATGTGCCTACCCTTGCCTCCCAAGAACTTGGATTAAAGGTGTGTGCCATCACATCCAGCATAAATCTTCTTATAGAACTAGAGAGAAGTCGGTTGAGCTGTGGACCTGCGTTTCCCAGAAGCCTATCTGATTTTGACACTGTGGCCAAAGTTGAATGGAATACAAATTCAGAGGAAGGAAAGCATTTTCCAGGCAAAGTCAGCAGCTTTTCAGGGGTGCCTGAAGTCATGATGCCCAGAAAGTGAGAAGAATGTGATTCAAAAAGAAAGAGACAGACAGATGGACAGAGAAGGAACAGGGTTAGAGAACAAGGCTGGACTGAAATGCTGTCCAGCCTTGCAGCCCAATCACGTAGCAATCTTTAGAACTTCGTCCTTTAAGTATTTATTTAACATTTGTTGAAATGAAAATCTGAGATCTGCTTGGGAAAAGGGCAGAAGGTAGTCTATGCTTACGTGTTTGACAGTCCTGATTAGGTCTGATCTCAAACATCATGGACAGTTCAGCAAGACAGAGGGCCTATGGTGAAGGAGAGCCATCTATGCAATACCTTGCCCTTCCACCTGCCTCACATCTCATTTTGCCATCTTGTATGTATCTCCATCACCCCCCCGACAGCCAGGGGAATTATCCTTGATCCACTTTCAAGTGCCTTAAGCTTCCCAGACACTCGAGGCAATCTCAGAGAAGCTAAGTTTCCTTGGTCACCATTTGGTGCCTAAAAATAGTCAAATGTTTCTCATGGAAGATGTTCTAATGGAATTATTCCAGCTTGTTCTTCATCTCTGAGATGAGGAAAGGTACACTGAAGAGGTCAATTAATGACCATACAGGGCATTGGCAAGGGCACTACAGAGACTATTGGGGACAGGACCGTACCCTGACTGTGACTGGAAGGTGAACAGCATTGAGGGTGGGCAATATTAGACCCTCACTAGAGGCATGCCTTTGGTGTTTCTTCTTTTAGTAGTGATTGTGGTCATCATAGTCACCTTTGCCACCGTAATTCAGACAGCCCTTTACAAAACGAAAAAGCAGTTTCCCTTAAGAATGCCAGGATAAAAATCAGCCTTTCTGAGCTTTCAGAGTCCATGAAGCAGGCCATTCTGCTTCTAGACTAGACTATTCCATAGTAACTCAGCCATTTCCTGTTTTAACTTCTCCATTCTCACCCTTGCTAACTTGATTCTGCCTTTCTGTGTCTCACCGTCTTCTTACCACCTCATCCAGAATATCACTATCCTTGCCTGTGATTGTTTCTCAGTAAGTCTTGTTCACCCTTCACGCAAGAAAAAGTGAAAAATTCAAATAGATACCATCTAATCGGGACTGTTTTTTTGCCATGAAAAGTATAAGCAAAAATTAATCTCAAAGTCATTAGGCTGACCTTGACTGAGGGATCTACTGCAATTCCTAGCGAGAGAGGCACAACCATCATATAGTGATGGTTGAATTAAGAGTTCTCTAATAATTAGCCAGCAGTTGAAAGGGGGCTAACAACCCAAAGGACTCTCAGCCCCAAGGAGAAGTAGGCAGGGGTTATAAAACTTACAGCCATAATTACATCATGCCAAAGGCAAAGCCAATAGCCATAGCTTGATCAGATCACCATAGTTATACCAGAACAGGGACAGGTCGGTTAACAAAGAAGTGTTCAGTTAAAAAGTTTCAATTAGGAAAAAAAGGTTTCTTGGAATTGCAGAAACAGTGGACTCCATGGAGATGCTGGGAAAGGACCTGCCTGCCTAGCTGTTAAGTTTCCCGGTACTGAGGAAACAATGTTTCCCCTGAGACTGTAAGTGTAGCCTTCATGGGACTGGTTCTGCCTGGCTGACTGCAGTTAAAGGTTAAAGCAGTGGGGGAGAGGGGCAGTTGGAGTTGGGGGATTGGCAGAAAAACTGGGTAAACCAAAAGTCAACTAAAATAAAATGGAGTCTCTTTCGCCATTTTGCCAGAGTGGCGCCTCCGGCAGGTGGGAGGCCTGTGTAGAGCTGACATAGTGTAATAGACTACTCCTTGATACAAACAACACAGAGATGAGGCTTTGTCCAGGTTCTAGAACGTAAAAGAATTGTAAGAAATGCCCTAGCTCTATTGAACAGGAAATCTGATTTCTCTCTACCCAGAAGGAGCATGCTCTTTCCCAGCTCTTGGAATTTTGCTCAGGGTGTTTCCACCACATAGTATGTCCTCCTTTCCCTTAACAACCTATTCAAGCAGAATCTATCAGTACTGAATTATCCAATTTAACTTCCAAGACTTTCATCAAACTTCCCCTGATTATTTCAACCTCCACACAGACTTGTAGGGCAGCGCTAAGCACTAAAGCACTTGGACCTCAGAGTCAAATGCTTCATTGCTGGATGAGCCAAATGGCTAATGTCTCTTTCCTAACCTTCTGCTTACATCATTCTTCTGACCACACACCCTAACACTTAATCACCCTTTGTCTTCCCCTTGCTGCTTCCTGTCCTAAAAGCTACTCAGCCTTCAGTGCTCATATCAAATGAATCTTTCATCTTTTCCTTTGCTCTCAACTGCCTAATCTTACCAGCTAGCCTTTCTCACTCTACCTGTTTTTCCATTTGGCAGCCTTTTTCAAAAACACTGTTACAGTTAGTGGTCTAAAGCCTACCTCCTTCATTCCCTAGAATGAAAGCGGCTGCTGTTTAAAGATTGACTGTTTCCTGGGTGCCTGCTGTATATAGTATGTTGACTGCTGGTGATTCAGTGGTCATCCAAGCACTTGACCTTCATGAATTGTATATAAACCTACACAACTGAGAATTGAGAATGAGCTCCTGGGGCCTAGGGAAACTCTCATGGGTTGCAAGAACCTCTTAAAAAGTAAGGTAGCAGTGGAGATCCCCCTCTAAATCGAAGTGAAAAGGTGACAAGATTTCCACAGCCAGACAAACAAGTATCTCGTGTTCATACAAAAGAAAAGGAAATGCCGTATTCTTCTGGAAGGCCTCAAGTTTTAGGGACACTGAGGCAGACTGTTCTTTTAGGTAAGATAATACTTAGTAAAAAGACTTAACAATGCCACGAACAAGCAGAAAGCAGCATGGCAGCGTTCTGAGGAGAGTTCAGGCTCCTGTGGCAGAGTGGGGTTTTTCCTTTTTACAGGGTTCAGAGGAAACAGGGAAGTCATATATGTGAAGGAAGTACCCAGAAAAACTGTATCTTAAAACCGAATCCTCTACAAAGACTGATCAACTGATTAGAATTTCAGTGACTCTGCAGTTTGGCAGGTTGTAGGTCCAGACCCTAATTACCATTTGTCTTTGCCCATCTTTAGCCCCCTAAAGCTTCTCTTTACCCACCTTTGTTTCTGATCTAACATCCTATGACAGACAAAAACCTTTTGGACTATCTTAACCTAGCAGACCACCAACTTCCACCCTTCAAAAAACTGAATGCCACCAGATAGCATTTGAGGCCTATAGCTGAAATGTCTTTCTTCCTCTATCTACCTACTTAATGTTTCCACCCAGCGTACTTGAACAGTGTCTTGATTCATGACTTTGCTTTGTTCTGTTACTGTAAAAGCTTCATGAAACTGTTACCATGTTGGAAGATGGAATTTGGGGTGACCTGAATCAGTGTTCCTGTGTCATGGTCACTCATATTTGGCTCCAGAATAAACTATTTCTTATCACCTTTGAGGTGAAAGTTATGCTTTTGTGCAGACGTGCTACGGGATTGATGAGTAGTCCATAGGTTATGCTTGCAGTCAGGCAGTGTCAGAATCTGTTAATGAGGGTGGGGTGGGGGGAGCAAGAATCTAGATAAACAAGAAACTTTAGTTCTGGAAAGCAAACCAAAATGGAGAAGCTTTACAAAATGACATGACCTTGGTTAACACTTTAGGGTTCTTTAGGTGAGGGTCATCCTTCAAAAGGTGAGTCAACATTTGCTTTAATTTTGACTGTCTAATCTGAGTTAGCATCTTGGCTTTTTATCTTATTTATTTATTTTTATTGTATGTGTATGAGTGTTATGCCTGCATGTGTCCAAGTGCACCCGTGTCATGCAGTGCCAGCGGAGAACAGAAGAGGGTGTTGGATTCCCTGGAAAGTGAGTTACAAATGGTTGTTAGCCACCATGTGGGTGCTGGGAGTCTGCAAGAACAGCCAGTGCTCCTAACCGCTGAGCCATCTCTCCAGCCCCAGTCCTTGGCTTGTAATTTTTCTTTCCAATTGCTTTTCCTAAAAGGAGCGTGGAGGAGTTCTTCCTTAGGAAGATGGAGACTCTAACCACTGCAGTATTCATTCTATTTCTTTGTTAAAGGATCTGAATGTGAGCAAAGTTCAGCACTGAAGTTCAAGAGTTTCTTTTACCCACTGTTTAAAGCCACCAAATTCTTGTAAAGTGGCATAGAATTATAAGCATCTTGTCCATTGAGGGTTACCTTAATAATTTTCTAGGTTTCAGATTGTCCACTTCTACCTTCCAGCCTCCTTTGTTTGAAAATACTCTCGTTGGGTATCAGAATGCTCATAGCATCTCCCACTGTTACTGGATTCCAGTTGCCTAATGGGCATTTCTGCTTAGTGATCTCTGAAGGCAGCTCAATACTAACTGGTTTCAGAAGGAATTAAGATAGTTTCTCTCTTCTTATTTCTAACACCCCTTAATGACATCTCTGAATTTGAAATCTGAGATGTGCTCTTGACTCTCTGTTCAAACGCAAAGCCCTGCTGTTTTTACTTAAACGTCTTTTGAATTTGTTCCTCAGTTTCCTTCCTCCATTATTTCTCCTCCAGCCTCTTTCCCTCATCTGCCTTGGTCCTTGTCAATATACATTTATTCCCCTGGAAGGTACTTGAACTTCCTATTTTCCTGAAGCCATGATGCCTGCCTTTCTGAATTCCAGTCTCCTTAAGCCACCTCTGCAGTGGATTCCATTTGTCCCCCAGCAGTTTTCCTCAAAGAGAGGAGCTTCTTTCAGACTTTGAGAAGGACAAGTTTCTGGGATGTCTATTACACTGTAAGACATTACGTATCCCCCATTGGCACTCGTTGTGGTAATCAAAGCACGTATACACATTCCCAAATATTCCTTGGCACCACAGTTAACAAGATTCTTTTCTTGCCACCTTGAAGAATGAGGCACGTGAATGCAGAGTGAGGGAAGCAAGGAAGATTTTAAGAGAAAGAGAACGCTCTGGGCCTCCAAGAGGGACCTGAAGGCAAGTTGCCACAAATAAGCTGTGACTAGTGCTTATGTGAGGAAGTAGGTCTGATTGGTTGGTGTATACACAAATTAGAGGAGAAAGTAAAGAAGCAATCAGAAGAGAAGCTGCCAGACCAGGGAGGGTTCTCTACTGTATCCATGACGCCATTCTGCCCTCTCCCTTGATGTTTTAGTGGATGTCACAAGACTAGATGAGGAAATGGGCCTTTGGTTGTTTTAAGGCCTGGAGTGTAAGGTGAAGCAGTTTATACCCCAAGGTTCTTATCAGGATCTACGCCTGTGGTTTCTGTGTTCAGGACCCGACAACTGTTTCTGACCTGTTGCCCACAGCACAGAAAGGCAACTTACCACAACTAGCTGGGTCCCCTTTTCTGTGTCTAATTTCATTCTACTTACACCTTACCTCTTTCACCACCTTACCTGGTGATTTTCTCTAAGAGAAAACCTGTGCTTTTTATGAACTCCAATGCCCTCAGCATCTGACCTCCCGCCTGGACCCTGCTGGCTCACCCTTGATTCTCTGTTAACAGTAACCTGCTATGCTGTTCTGCAGCCCTGGCTTCACCTCCATCTTCCTCAGCCAGGTAACTCCTCTTCATTCTTTATGGCTCAGTTCCAGATCTCCTTCTTTTTTGAAGCCATCCTTCACTAATGCCCCCTATTTTATCTCCCAGGGTGCAGTGTGTTCCTCCTCCCCACCCCACTCCAGCACTGAACCGACAGGTGCTCCTTGACACACTCAGCAATCTAGCAACACTCACAATACTGATCTTATTAAGTTACAGTGACCTTTTTACGCCCAACGGCTCCACCAGCTTTCTGGGACGGATGTATGTTACAGACTTCTTTTCAAGGATGCATTTGATGTCTGTATTAGTTTTCTGCACGTGTCATAAGAAAGAGTAACAAGTGAAATGAATTCCAGCAGTTATGGAGCCCTGGAGGTCAAAATTAGGGCTTCAGTAGGGCTACTCACCTGCTAAAGGCTCCAAGGAGGGTCCTTCTTCCTTCTAGCTTCTGGTGGCTCTGGGTTTCTTGGCTAGCGGCTACACAGTTCTAATCTTTGCCTCATTTCCTGTACGTCTCTTCTGTCCCTTACAAGGACCCTTGTCATTGGACTCAGAGACCCCGTGGTCCTTCCAGGATGATCTCATCTTAGAATGTTAATGGAGGTCAGCTGGGTTTAGGCTGGGTAGTCTCTGGTTTATATTCAAAGAACTGAAAAAAAGGCTCATACAGATTGCAAAGTAACAAAGAAATATGATTCAAAGTGAAGTGAAAGTTCTGATCATAAAGAAATACATTGTCAAGGAGTGACAGAGGACCCTGTGAATGAAAGTATCCACAGACCCCAATTATTGTTTGGGGTTTCCTTTCATAGAGTTTGAGAGAAGAAATTGTTTCTAAGGGGTATAGCTCAATTGGTTCTCTGCTTTGATGAACAGGTTTGAATTATGTGAACAGTGGCTCACTGTGCTTGGCCCTCCCCATGGTATACTTGATGGTAATCGTATACATGCCTAATTATGCATAAGTACAAGATGGTAAATAGGGGATTCTCTCTAAAAGTACACTCAGAGAATACAGTTTCTCTTATTGGCATGTACCCAAAATTGGTTTAGCCTGGATTGACCCATTGCCCACAGTTCCCAACTATGTTCCCAGATATGTCTGAATGGAAATAGGGCATTATTGAGAGGTTGATAAGGAGACTAACTTATTTCCGTTGTTTAAATCAAGTATACATACAACCTGATGTAGCTAAGGGTTCTAGGTTGACAACGGGCTGCTAACTGCCTTGTTAGGAGGAGGGGCTGTGTGCTAAGCTATTCTCTACATTTGTCTGCCTACAAGATGCTTTGTTAATTATACCTTGCAAGATTATTTTTTAAAAACTAGGGGATGGAGAGTCAGGTCAGCAGTTAAGAGCACTGACTGCTCTTGCAGACCAGCAGTCAAATCCCAGCACCCACATGGCAGCTAACAGTCGTCCACAATTCCAGTTCCGGTATCCATCTCCCTCTTTTGACCTTTGCAGGCATTGTATGACACGAGTGCACTTACCTACATGCAGGCAATACACGTATAACACATAAAATTAAAAATTTTTTAAATTAAATAAATGCTACAACCATCTCAGATTCTAGAGGTTGGGAGACAGATATATTTTGATAGTCCCCTATCCAACTATGCAGATCATGTTGTGTCCTGCTCTTAGTTACTGTCTTGTTCTCAGTTCTGTGAAACAGTGGCTTTCAGACCATGCCTTCCTCTGGGTGACTCCATTTTACAAAGCGTCATTTGGATCCATATTGAGGCAGACTGACTCTGCATCTCATTTATGCATGTAGATACCACCTGTCCAGCACCAACCATAAGAAATGGATAACCGATAGCTTTTTCCTACAAGTAAAAGAAAACTATCTGTAAACTTAACAAAGCAGATCAGGAACACAGGGGGACATGGGCATATTAAATCCATATCAAAAAAAAAAAAAAAAAAAGCAGGCCTGTGAACTTACCAAACACACCAGACCAAGGAAGTATGCAACAGACTCACTCGGACTCCCTTGAAAGGAAAGACACCAAGCACTGAAATAGTATCATCAGATCACCCTGTGTGTGTGGTGAAGGGACTGACAGGCAGAGAATTCTGGACTGCCTCCAAGGCTTCAGATCAACACAGCTCACTTGAAGATCCATCCATCCATCCAACCATCCATCCATCCATCTCCTGTCCTGAGCTTCCCCTCAGTGGTCCTAAGCTTCGGTAGTGGATCTTAGCATCTGCTGTCTATACTTCTAGCAGCATCCCAACTGATGTCTTTAATATTTTATCTAACCACTTGAAGTGACTTTCTTCACATCTTCATCAGTTAGCTCCCTGCCTCTGCCTTTGGAAAGTCTTTAAACTCCATGGTCTCCTGAATTTTTTTATATTGCCATTCTATAGTGTGTGTGTGTGTGTGTGTGTGTGTGTGTTGTAATGTGTGATCTTAGAGTTAATATTCAGAATTAAGACTGGAAAAAGGAAACTATGATTTCCAATAACTATGCTGTAAAGGGAAACTGGGATTACATGGTAATTGTAGCCAATGAAATGAGCTTGTGAATTTGTCGGTCAATGAATTCTGACACTGTGGAAGTACGCAAAAGTGCCTATGTTTCTAACACAGAGCACTCATGACACCAACTCAATATACTTTCCGATTGTAAGGACACTCCCAGTATCTATCAATCTACAGGCAAACAATGTTAGGCCTGACCTGAGAGTTCAGTAATAGGGTGAATCATTGAGAATTAGTCATCTTGTCACTGGAAAATGACTGGGAATACTCATGGCCAAATTCATTCTCTTTTATTTTCACTTTCTTATACTTGCATGACTTAATGTAAATGTTGTGAACTCCCTTTAAGCCTCTCATCTGAGATGTTGAGACTGCTGGGGAACACACCTAATAGATTTCCTGGTCCTTCTGGGGTCAACCTTCCTCATAGAGAAGGCATTATTACTTGTCATGATGAGCAATAAAGAAAAGTGATAGCTTCAGATAGGAAGCAAGGCCAGGCTCTCTCAGGTTCAGCTTCCTGGGTTGTGAAGGTAGGTTGCACTCTGGGGTCTAAGAGTTTTTTATACTAGCTTCTCTGCAAGTCAGTGGCATGAATCAATTGTCCAAGGGACAAGGTTGATGAACAAACAGTGGGAAAAAAAGGCATAAAAGCTAGGGTGCCGTGAAGTGGGCCCTTTATGCCCTTCCTTGCCATTTTTGGTCTGACCTCCGAGAGCCAGGAAGTCTCAAGATCCAAGGCTGGTTGTGAATTTACTGGTGTAACTTATGGAGGCAGAGAGGGTGCCCATTCTTCTGTAAGTAACCCCTTACCCATTGCCCATTGTTCTGTTAGTAAGCCCAAGTAAATTAGCTATAATTTGCCTAGCTCTGAGTTGGGGAATTTGTGTCTTGCTTGCTTGCTTTCTTGTTTTAGGAAGGGCGCTTGTGGGGGGTGGGAGGGATAGGGGTGTGGGGGGGTGTTTGACACTAAACTTAGCTCCTCCCAGGAGTAATTTTAGCAAAAGAGTCTCTGCATGGAGGCTGAAATCAAGAAGGAAAGTAGTTTTGTGGCTGCTTTGTGCCCTGACTGAGCTGTAGAGCTAGAAGCTTCAGAACTGGAAGGAGAGAGAGAGGACAGTTCACTGGGCCTGGACAAGTGCATGAGGGCAGAAGATGCTGAGAATCTAGAGGAAGAGGGAGTTGCCTTTCCTATGCGGAGGAGGAGGAAGTGGCTTGGGAAAGGAAGCATGGGGTCTCCAGTACAAAACAGTGTGTCTGAGTGCGCCCCCAGTTGTATAGGAGCGAGTCTGCAGCCAGCTGATGGCGCAGAGTTTCAAGAGTGTGGAGAAGTAGGGGTTGAACTTATAAACTACCAATTGGATTTTTAAGGGCTGGGAGAAGTGTAGCTCGGTAGTAGAACACTTGCCTAATCAGCACCAGGCCTTAGGTTTGGTCCCCAGCATTGTAAATGAAAGCAATCATTTTGTCTTTGAAGAAAATTGCTCAAAGGCTAGAGAGATGGCTCAGTGTAGTTGAGAGCACTGGCTGGTCTTGCAGAGGGCCTGGGTTTGATTCCCAGCACCCACATGGCAGCTAACAAACATTTGTAACTCCAGTTCCAAGGGATCTGACAACTGCTTCTGACCTGCTCGGGTATCGCATGACACAGGTGCATGTACCTACACATGCAGGCAGTACACTCATACACATAAAATATTAATAAAAAATAAATTAATAAAAATAGTTTTTAAAAGAGAAAATTGCTCAAATGCTAAAGAAAAGGAGAGCGCACAAATCAGAAATCAACCCAAGATGCTGCTTCAGCCACCCAGGCTTGGCAGGACAGGGCCTGGGACTGAGGAAGCAGAGACATTAAAACCCGTGTGGGTTGTTGATTTATTAATTCGTATGAGCTTTAAAGAGAGAGAAATCTCAAATCACTCCAAAGTGAGGTGCCTGGGAGATACTTGGGAATCAAGATTTTTTTTTAAAAAAGAAGGAAAAAAAGATGAGCTCACTTTGGGGCATGCTGACCTGCCAAAATGTCACAAAATTCAAATAGAAATGTCCAGCTGCTTGCTAGAGATGCCTCATGGCTGTCCTGACACGGCTTCAGCTTTGTCCTGTCACAGACTGGCCTCATGGGCGGTCTCTCATTGCTCTTGGGAAGACAGTCTCCTGTTAACTGCACAAATGCATCCTTGGTCTTATCTTGAATGTGACCTTTCCCTTAATTTATAATATGTACTCTGGAATCTTCTGTTGTGTTAGTATCCATTTTCTACTCTCTAGTAGCTGAAAAAAGAGGCACAAAGGGAGGTCAGGACAACTGGCATTTATCTATTTGTTCAACAGATAGTTACCCAGTGCCGACTTTGTGCCCAGGCACTGTGCTATGTGCTGGATATGTAAGAATGAGCACAGCAAACCTGGTTACGCTCATGGTGGGGCAGATAGGTGACAAATGAGGGTGGCATGTGTGAAAATGGAAGTGCAGGATTCTTAGGCTATGCAGTACGGGAGGCTGGAGAAGCCAAATGTGTAATATTCATTGCAGCTCAGGTCTTGCAGGGACTTGCGAGCTGATCAGAGTTGATCCTAACTCATACTAACAGAACTCATAAGACATTAATAAATATAAATGCACAGTATCTGTTAATTTCCATGGGAAATTAAGAGTACTTGTCACATAACCCAGAGATTGACAGCCTAGAAGTGCTGAGTCATGCTAAGTAAATTCCCAGGACATGAATATATGCAAGCCAACATGCCGATTTGTTAATTTTCTATGAAGAACGGAGTCTATCTGTCAAGCAGACCTGAGATTGACAGCTTGCCTTCTCTCTGTGTAGGGGGCTCCCTGGGAAGCTTAATTATCCCAGTGCTGCATGGTAAGCCTGGAATCAGAGGCAAGAGCAGATAGTTACATGACCTGCTGATTTGTGGACCTCAGTGTCTGTGTTGGATATATTCCTCCCCAATGGGGACAGCTCGGTGGGCTTGTCAGGGAAAGGGGCAGTGAGGGGGCCCAGGATGACCTCTCTGTACCTCTGTGCTTCTGAGTTTATTAACTCACTTGATTCTTAAACTTCTCTGTATAGGATTATTGTGTTTACTACCTAATTTTATAAAAGCAACTATGTGTGTTACTTTTAATAGCTTAACCCCGTTTTTAAGGTTCTTGCAGCAATAACTGCTGTCTTTAAGCTTCCCCATATCTATAAGCTATGTTGAAAATTTAATGTTGTGGTTCCCTACAGCTCACATGGTTTTAGTCTCCAGTGCAATGGTGTTAGGAGGTAGGGCTTAATTAAGTCATGAGGGTTTGTCCCCCATGAATGGGGTCATACTACTCCAGTAGGAATAGGTTAGTTATTGCAAGAATGGACTCCTGGGGGCTGGAGAGGTGGCTAAGCAGATAATAGCATTGGCTGTTCTTGCAAAAGACCCAGGTTAGGTTCCCAGCACCCATGTAGCCACTAACTGTCTCTAACTCCAGTTCCAGGGGTTCTGCGAACATTGCAGGCACACGGTACACTTACATACATACAGGCTAAACACTCATACACATAAAAAATGAATAGGTTCCTGATAAAAGTCTGCCCTTTCTCTCTTTCATGCACATATGCTCTTCTGTCTTCTGTCATGCAATGCCACAGAAAGATGACTCTCAATAGATGTGTGTTTTCTACCTTCGGCTTCTAGTCTTTAGAACTGTAAGAAATAAATATTTCTTCTTCATAAATTATCCATTCTCAGTCATTCCATTATAATAGTGCAAAATGGATTAAGACACCGAATTATCAATGACAGCTCTATGACTATAGAGGTAGCTGAATGTAAATCCACTCATAACCAGGGAAAAAGCAACAGTAGGTCTGGGACATCATTTGAGCCATCTTGTCAAGAACTTAGACCTACAGACTTCCTGCTAGTACATATGCAGGTTTGGATCCACACCATCCTGCCACTAGGGTGACAGCAAACTCAGGCTCTGGTCTTATGTATCTTGCTCCATCAGTCTGATACTTAATGTGATGGGTAGGATGATAGCCCTCATCTTAGTCCATTTTTTGCTGCTATAACACAAACCATAGATGAGGTTAAATTATAAACACCACAAGTTCCTTCAGTCCTCAAATCTGGAGACTGAGGAGTCTGAGGTCCAGAGATCACATATTTTGAGGCCTTTCTTGCTGCTATCCTAACATAGTAAAAGGCACCATGTGGTGAAAGAACACAAGTAAAGTAGAGCACTTATTCCTTGTGATGGTAGTGCCGATAGTCAGCTGATAGGATCTGGAATCTCATAGGAGACAAATCCTGGGCATGTGTGTGAGGGAGTACTACATTAGGTTAATTGAGTTGGGAAGACCCATCTCATATGTGAGCAAAACTATTTCATAAGTTGGGGTCCCCAGCTGAATAACAAGGACTAAAGTGAGCTAGACACCACTATTCTGAACTCTGTGTCTTAACTGTGGAGGCAATGTGACCAGCTGCCTCATGCAACTTAAAGAAAGAAGGATTTATTTCTCACAGTTCAAGGCCATTTTGTCATAGCAACAAGAAAAACAACCAATATACTCTCCAAAGTCCCTTATTCAGGGGCAGAAAACTCACCTAGAAATCAGTGGCTAACCATCTCCAAAAGTCTCACCTTTAATTACCATTACATTGGTAATTAAGTTTCAGCATGAGTTTAAGAGGGGACACCTCCAGTTTCCACATTCTAATCTCTACCTCCTGTAAACGTGGACCTCAGACTGGAAACGGGTCTTGAAAGTGTGATTAAGCCACGGGTCTTGAAAGTGTGATTAAGTCACGGGTCTTGAAAGTGTGATTAAGTCACGGGTCTTGGATAGGGGAGAAGATTATGGGTTCTCTGGACCTACTGCAATAACAATGGTGTGTAAGGAAGGGAGGCAGGAGAAGAAGCAGAAGAGATGTGGGGAAGGAAGCAGAGCCAAAGACTTAAAGATGCTGTTCACTTGATCTTGAAGTTGCACGAAATGATTATTTATGCTCCAAGGAATGTGACAGTCTTCAGAAGTTTGGAAAGGCAAGGAAACAGATTCTGGCTTGGAGCCTCCAAAACAAACACAGCCCTATCGATTTTAGAACTTCTAACACATGGAACTGTTGCACTTACACAGTTAGACACATGCAGGTAATACACTTATACACATAAAATAAACATAATTGAGGAATTACTTTTCACTTATAATAATATCCCTTTGTGTAGTATGAGTGTGTGTGTGTGTGTGTGTATGTGTATTAGGAAGAAATGTCAGATAATACATTTGTATTGTTTTAGACTATGTTCAAGGGTTTATACAAGAATAGGAATTGAATATGGTTGGCTTTTCCTGTCTCTAAGACCTATCTGTATTGTCCACTCTGCCTTCCTATGCCCTGATCACTACATACAGTAGAGGTCCTGTGGAGACAAGTCCTCAGTCTTTGTGCAGGACAGCGTGGTATTTCTCACAAATGGTGCAGCATTAAAACCACTAGCTCACTACTGCCTCTGCATAAGTGGTGACTCCATGTCCTGGACCAAAAATACAGTAATGCCTGCCACCTGTGTCTGGCATGGCCGCCCTGGGTGCTGATGAAGATGTGGGCATGCGCTGAAGTTAGCTGTTCAGATCAGCTCTACAGGGGCTTGAAGCAAGATGAGAAATAGGTCCAAGAGTCTCATCAGGATGCAGGTTTCATATCAAAATGCACAATCAACGGACTGGAACAGGAAATAATTAATCAGGACATTATAGAGCAGTTAAGTATAATTAATTCATACAAAAGAATGTGAGTATGTGCAGTTTTCGCTGCCAGAGTGATTTTATTCCCCTGCAAATTTAACTCAAGATAAACAAACATCAGAATAATCTTTTCACATTTTTCATGACTCAAGGGTTATTTCTTCCCTTTTATACTAAAAATATTAGTAAATTTGTACACTAACACCTTGAAGTTGATCATATGCTGCAAAAAGAGCTTGTGTTCCTAGTAAATAGCAAATTATCTCTTTCATAGAAATCACTTTTCACAGGGCTGGAGAGATGGCTCACACAGTTAAGAACACTGGTTAAGCTGTTCTTGCAAAGGACCTAGGTTTGATTCCCAGCACTCACATGGTGGCTAACAACCTTCTGTAACTCCAGTTCCGTGGGATTCAATGCCCTCTTTTGACATTAGTGGCCACTGCACAGCATGGGTGCACTTACATGCATGCAGGCAATATACTCACAGACATAAAATAAAAATAAGAGAGAAATCACTTTTCACTTACAGTGAAAGTAATATCCCTTTCTGTGTGGGATGTGTGTGTGTGTGTGTGTGTGTGTGTGTGTGTGTGTGTGTGTAGTGTGTATGTGTGTATTAGGAGGAAACCAAGCTGTTAGTACTGAGTAAAACCTGGAGGGAAGTTTTTATTCCTGCCCAAATAGCTTCAAATCTAAGCACAATGCATAAAAAATTTATGTTGTAAAAACATCATTTGAGAAAGTGACTTGATCCCAAGGGTAAACTTACTGCTCTTGTGCAGGTTTTCCTTTCCTCTTTGTTTTTACAAAGAGCTCTAGCTCTTTGCAAGGGAAGAGGTGAGGACTGAAAGACCCTTGAGTTAGCTGCAGCAGGATCATCATTGGTCTTTAACCCAGTTCTCTCGTCATAGGAGGGACACTCAACAAGCCAAAAAGCTGTGCCCTATGAAGAGGGCTTTATGGAGAGGTGGAGAAACTTATGCAGAGGTGTTGGAGAGAATATTTTCTCCTCTTTGTGGCTTCAGAGAACACAGTGCCCTCTATCAAGCTGGGCTGGTGTGATAGAAGATTATTGTTTGGAAGTGCAGGTTCATCAAGGCCACAATAGGAAAGGCAGGGCTCTGGATGGCTTGCAATGGACCAGTGGGCTTCTCTCCACCTGTTGGGCTGCTATAAGACCTTGATTTACTCCTCAGGTTTACCTAGTCACAAATTACATGCAAAGGGCCTGTCTCATCACCTGAGCCATACAATAGTGTCTTATCATGTGGCAAATAGAACTAGGTGCCACTTTCTGATTCAATTCACAAAGTAATGATGTGCCCATTTCATAGGAGTCTTAATTCTTACAGCTGGAATCAGTCTTGCACCCAAGACCTTCTCTCTGATGTCTTCAATCTCGACCTTCAATGTAGGATTTCCCTTTCAAGATGCAAGTTATGACTTACCTGTGTATTTTGACATGCATTTAGTGGGTTACAACTAGCATTTTTATTTATTTTTTTGTTATTAATGGTAGACTAGAAAAGAAAATGCCAGAATATGTCACACATAACAATGATGTTTAAAACCGTAGTTTAAAGAAAATGTATGTATCCATATTTCAACGTCACCTATATACACTCATATTGTTTACAGATTGTGCTTACATGAAAGCTTATTAATGGTGGATCAAATTGTTAGACAACTTTTGCTGTATGTCTTTCTAATGTCTGTCTCTCTTGAATGGCTATGTGGATGAAAGTGTAATGAAATTAGTCTAAACTAGAGGAAAAATGCAGGTGCAGACAAAAAGAAAGGGACATTCAGAGATGCACTAATAATGGCCACTCTGGCCTCTGCAGCTGCCTTGGACACTACTGGGGTTTCTAGATCTGCTAGCACAGACATGGCTCTTTCCCTGAATGCATGGGACATACCTTGTTCCTTATTTGCTGTGTGTGTATACTGTATGAGTTTTCCTATGTCAAATGGTACATAACTCATCAACTAGGTGATATGTGCAGACCCTCAAGATGAACATAGAAGATTTTTGTGGGCTCAGGAAAGAATCTGGTCTTTAGGTGCAACCATCCCTTTGGTGTGCTAAATTTAATGGAACCCAGTAAGAAGTGATATATCAGTGATAGCCTGGCATACAACTGTTGAATAAGAGCTAGATGCAGTCTTGGGCTGCATGCTGTATGTTGCAATGTTCACGATGTACACATGGAACTATAAGCAATGATTTTGTTATAGAAATTCCTGCTGTCTCTATCCTCATCTTTGTTTTTGTTTAACTAAGACAAAAGTTTGTATCATGCAGCCTAGTTTAGGTGTAGTTGTATGGGCCCAAAACCCTTGTGTTGCTGAAGACCACATGAGGTATGAACGAAGGTGATCACTTTTCCCTGTAATCAAAGGCATCAAATGCTGAACAAGAAGCACAGCGAGCATCTCATAGTCATTATTTTTAAAGATAGTTTGGGGTCATTCTAGTAAATGGGGCAACATATCAAAATTGATAGTCTTGACATAAGCTAAGCAATCATCAATAGCTAACAGCATCTAGAGACAACCAAGCCTCATCTACCTCCTGACTGAAGTCTAAAGTCCAAATTAAACATGCATGCCCCCACAGTGGTTGACACAAAAGTATGGGAACTAAGGGAGGAAAGAGCATATGCCAAACAAGGTCATGAGTATGCTACCAAGTGACACCTCAATATAGTAGTCTTGCTTCACAAAACCAAGTTCCTTTAACAACAAACAGGAAAAAGAGTAGTAGCCTTATTCAGATCTTGAGAAAACATGATGTAAAATATAGAAAGAGGATAGAGGCTATTTAAATGTAAACATAAAATGGGTATGTGATGCTGTTAAGGAATTTATTAATATTGGTTTTGGGAGCAGGATGATTTTTAGGGTGTTGTGATGACATTGTTACAGGTTTTTTTAAAAAAATATATTATTCCTTGTCTTTTTAGATACTCCCTGGAACACTTACTGAGGAGGGCTCTGACAGCTGGAATTTGCTTCAGAATTTATCTAGAGCAGCAAGAGTGTGGGTAGGGACAGAGAAGACAAGCCAGCTGAAGATCTTGGAGCTGGGGAAGCTCACATTCAGTACGTCTGCATGCGCCTGACAGTTTTCCTAATGAAAAACTCTACTGTCTTGTTTTACTGAGGCATTTGTTCTTCTAACAAGCATATTTTGACATCATCTTGCATACCAGGTATTTTGGATACAGATCCAGATTAGTCTCCTGGTCAAACATATCATTACTTCATAGTTTCTCTGAGATGTCAGTACTTTTAAGACATACACTTACTTTAATCATAGTTTTTGAAGTCCTCTGACTTGAAGGTCAATGATTCTCCTTTGGGGGAAGAGTTAGGAAGGAGAAAAAAATATGACCATACTAAAATTACATGCTGATTTTTTTTTGAAAAGATACATCCTAGTTTTGGATTACCCACACTTGATTATCTTAGAGTCAAGAAATAATGATAATTTCTATTTTCCTTTGACTCTATAGTAAATTTCACCCTTGGTGTATTCTTCTTCATTGTGTCAGAATGAAGCCATCAAGTTGATCTTACTGCCAACAGGCATAGCTCAGTCATCTGGAAGATGCCATTGTAAGAAGTGATTCTGGCTATGCTTTTTAGGAATACAGCAGTAGAAACCATGTTTGCTGCTGGTGCAAACTGTCTCTTGTAAGTCAAAGGCAATTCAACAGTCTGAAATCCAAGCAGCTTTCTCTAGCACACCCTTCCTTGGCATAGCTGTAGGGAACAGAGTGAGGCTTAGAGCCAGAGGCACTTGTTTGAAACTGCCTGTATCTGCTCTCAACAGGGTGGCCTCAGCTAATGTTTTTCCTTATGAGCCTACCGTGGCTTATGGATCAGGGACTCAAATGAATAACAGTAAGTCGAAAGTGCTTGGTGGAGAGTTGGGCGGAGGTAGAAGCATAAGCTTTTATCCTCTTTTTTTTAAAGACAGGATCTCCCTGTAGCCCCATCTGGCCTGGAACTCACTATGTAGACCCGGATGGCCTTTATCTCACAGAGATCTGCCTGCCTCTACCTCCCAAGTGCTGGAATTAAAAACATGAATCAACATACCATCTCCGTTATTCTTACAATTTCCTGGAACCAAAGTGAGGTTCCATTAGTCTATACACTGAATAGAAATTTTGTCCAAACTTCTAACTAGCACTTCGGGTTATTGGTCATTCTACAGAGTTGTTATCTGGTGAATTCACTGACAAAGAGTGCATACGGTGGTGTCTTAACGCCAGCGGTTGTATCAGTATCCTGTAGACTAGGTGGCTTCAAGCACAGTCATTTGTTTCTCTCAGTGCTGGGGGTTGGGAAGCCCAAGGTACAGGTGCCACTGATCCTGTGCCTGGTGAGGGCCTCTTCCTGGACCACGGATGTTGCCTTCTTGCTGTGTCCCCACATGTGGAGAGCACATGCTCGTTCTCTCTTCTTAGGGTATTAATCCTATTACGAAGACTGAGCCCTTATGAACTAATCTAATGATATCCCAAAGGTATCCCACCACTCCAAATATCATCAACTGGGGGTTAGGGTTTCAGCATATGAGTTTGGAGGACGGACAGAAACATTCAGTCCACAGCATCTGCTTCCACCCTGACTCAAAGCTGTAGGCACAGAAGATGCAGGACTTGCTCAAGGTTTTCTCCTGATAGGAATAATGCACAGCAAGCAAGCATCTCTGTGGCCTATGCGCTCACAGGCAGAAATGCTCGGAAAGCTGTATTTGTCTAGGTTCCCAACACATAGTAGGCATTCATCAAATAAACTGAGTGACTGTGATTATAGAGAAGGTTTCCAGAATAGACAGTCTGTACTTTTGTCCTATTGATAACAATTATGTGTATTTTTTATTTTTTGAGGATATTTATCACCTCCTTATCCTCAGGGTTCCAGTATCTCCAGTGGGTACTCTAAACTACAGATAGTACCAAATCCTTTATATGATTAAAAATTATTTATTATTTTTATTTTATTTCATATGTATGAGTATACTGCCTGCATGTATGTAAGTGCACCTGGGTCATGTAATGCCCATGGAGGTCAGAAGAGGGCATAGGATTCCCTGGAACTAGAGTTATGGATGATTGTTAGGCACCACGTGGATTCTGGGAATCAAACCCAGGTCCTCTGCAAGAGCAGCCAGTGCTCTTAACTGCTGCACCATCTCTCTAGCCCCTTTTATGTAATTTTTTTTGTACAAAAATGCCCATGATGAAGTTTATAAATTAGGCATAGTAAGAGACTAATAATAAATAATACAATTGTAATAATTACTACAGTAAAAGTTAAATGGTTATTCTCTCTCTTTGACTATCTTGACTATTATTCACACTGCTTATGATGATGTGACACTATGCCTACATGAAAAGATGAGGCGAGAGGAATGATGTTGGCCTTGTGATATGTCAGTGAGGCTACTAAGTACCATAGCAGTTAATCTGACAACTGGGATGGCTGCTAATCAACAGGCATGTAGTATAGACAATTCACGTTGTGGGCAGGACGTTGTAAGATTTCGCTTAAATTAGTGCACAATTAAAATTTCTGAATTGCTTTATTTCTGTAATTTCCTGTCTTACATTTCCAGACTAGAGTTTCCTGCAGGTAATTGAAACCATGGAAAGTAAAACCAAGGATGGGGGAGGGAGAGGGACCTACTGCACTACCATGTGCCGTGACATTGCTACCTTGGCAAAGCCATCTAAGTTACATGGCACAGCTGGAATGTATACTTATCTCCTTGCCAGTCCTCCTTGCTGGAGTCCAGAGAGAAAAGTAAGAGTGTTTTAGTTGTCCTTGTTTCCAAGTAGTGGGTGCTCTCCTAAGGACTCTAGGATCCGGTTCAGAGTCAGCCTGAGCTGGCAGTGGTCATCCCATGAGGCTGCAGGCAGCAGCTGGCTTCTCTCCTTGCCTTGCTCCATCTGCTAGATGAAGCGACAAGGGAGGGTCTGGGAAGAGCTGGGCAGCTTAGAAGAGGAGGGCTAGCATGTGCACAGACGGTATGTCTACCGGCGGAACAGGGAAGGGACAATGAAGAGGGTCGCCTTGCCTTCCCCAGGAAAAGTAACAAGAACAGGTGGACTTCTAGACTAGCTGATAGATATTCCAATTTCTACCCTTTGGGCAAATTGTTTACCTGTCTAAGCCTAAATTTCTTATGTCTACAAAAGATAGAAAAGACCACTAATAGAAATTCATGCTCTTAGTATTCCAAATAAACATGCTAAAGGTTAGTTTCCCAAATCCTACCTCTTTGGAAACTAATGAATGCGCTCTCTTAAGTTTGCTGCAGGCAGAGAGGAAAGCCAGGGCTTAAGACACATGATCTCCTGCTGCACTGGGTTACCACTGTCATCCCACCATGACCCGTGGAGCAGGAAGGGTTTGGATGAATAGTTGCAGACTCTCTGCCAATTTCTACCCTCCAACTTTTCCAGAGGCAGCAAAGCCCGTAAGAGCCAGGTGGGTAATGTAAATGAGCGGACAGAGCTAGAGGTTTGTGCTGTAAACATTCACATTATTCCTCATTTCCAAAATGATGCTTTCTCCACTTGCTGGAAAAACCCTTATGGGTATATGTTTTGTTTTCTCACATTCTGTAGATTCAGGAGCACAGGAAAATACTGCTCTACTACGAGCACAACACTAAACTACGTGCTGTGTATTTTACAACGGTGGAAGGAGCCCTGGAGAATTGGAGTTCATGTCCTCCACCAAAGGGATAAGGCTGCCCCAAATCCAGCTGACCACTGGGTGGGGCGTTGGGGGCTGGGTAATACAAGCCCAGTACAGACACATGTTTTTTGTGTAAATTGCATAGAAGGTAGAAATTCAGAACTTTTAAAAATGCCAGATCTTGTCTTTTCACTGTTTTCTTTCGACTTCATCTCTTTTAATACACAAATGTCTTTTAAAAATATATCAAATGAACCCTGCCTGCCTGTGGCCCATTTACATGTCATCTTCTCCACAGCTCTTTGAATGCTGAAGGGTCCTTGCTGAATCTTTCTGAAGGCATTCTGGGATTCTTTATGCTTTGGGGTCCTCAGTGACCAACAAGGCTGGTGTTTGACCTTGACTTGGGCCTGGTGTCCTCAGGGTATTCTGTGGGGCTGGTGC
Organism: Eospalax fontanierii; assembly: GCA_035773235.1. NCBI lineage: Eukaryota > Metazoa > Chordata > Mammalia > Rodentia > Spalacidae > Eospalax > Eospalax fontanierii. Next base: position 49,476,409 of record CM069534.1, read on the forward strand.
AGGCATCTCCTTTGTTTATGCAGGATTTCTTTTCTGGTGTCCTGGTATCACCTGAGGTAGGAGCAGGGCTGCTGCCTTCTGTAATACATCCTTTGACCTCTTCGAGGAGTCAGGAGAAGAAACACAGCCCTGCAGTCCTGAGCCACTTCATGGAAGGCGTGATGGATGAGCAGGGCTGCGTGAATCTTTGAAGCATCTGGGCCAGACCTGAACTTTCACAGAAATAAGTCAGATATAGTGGGCCCACATGTCTACCATAGGCCTGAAGCTCATCAATTACACCTCAGAGCAAAACACAGCCTGATAAAATGATGTGGCCCCTGCCTGCACCGGGGCTCTCAGGCCTCCTAGTCTTCCTTGGTGTTCAGTCAGGATTTGAACAGATTCTGCACTTCAGAACTGAAGCTAGGGGAACTCTTTAAGGCCAGGGGAAAATCTGAGGGAGGTGAAGGGTAGGGTGGAGATTTCAAACATTCTTGTTTTCCTCTAGATCTATCCAGAAAAGAATGTGCTCCTGATTTTATCTATTGTGAACAGGTGCCTCTGGCACTGAGGGGCTGAGGGCCTGGCCTGGGCATGGCCATAGGTGCCCACTTAGCTTGCACAGAGTGGCTATGATTGGCAGCTAGGAGAGCCATTGTCAGGATCCTGGGGTGTGGGCTCTGCCTCCCAAAGCTTCTTCCTTCTGGTTCCTGGAGCCCAGAGGACTTTGGGTACCTGGGATTCAGATGGGCCTAGGGCTGACTGCTGATGAAAGATCTGCTCCCAGGAAAGCTGGCCTTGAACAAGTGTTAGGTCCGTGATTTATTATTATTATTATTTTACCTGTTAATAGTCATTTAGTCCTAAATAGCTCATCTTAAAAAAAAAAAAAGACTCAATTTCTTCCCAAGAAAACATTTAAAATAATTAAGAAATAGCAGAATGTACGGATATGGATTTTTTTCTTTTCCTGATTATGAGAGGTGGGGGAGGGGTAGAATTTGCTGAGCTTCCAGTTCCAGTCCAGTAGGTTCCTTTATATGTAAAGACTCATCGGAGGCACAAGAAAACTATAGAGTTAATTTGAGAACGAAGCAGTTCATGAATTGGGGAATATCAGAGTTTGAAAGCTGCTTAGTGTTCTGATGGCAAACTGAGAGGGGCAGGTACGTACAGGGACGCAGAGGCAGAGTAAAGGGATTCCATGACTGGGCTATCTAAAATTCCCTTTTCTACTTTGTTGGAAATTCCCTAGTCACAGAATCATATGCCAGTTAGCTGTTTATGAACGGGTGGGGCTAAGTTTTGTATCTAGCTGATATTCCTAAGCAACGACTAAAAACTACTTAAATGAAATTTTGCTTATTTTGTAGTTTCAGTGAGGGTGAAGTTATTTGTTAGGCCTAATTTCATTTGCTCAGGAATTTTCTAGGCCCCATTTCCACTCTGATTTTGCTTTAATCATGTCTTATGTAATCCTCAGTACATTATTTCTTTATTTTTCTTTTTTCTTATGTAACAAACAAGGGACTCAGTGATCATAGAAAGCTTGAAACCTACTACATTCTGATATTCCATCTTGGAAGAACTTGGCTTCTGATTGTCCCTTCAGTCTCTTATGCAGAATCCAGTACAAGACATGGCTGTTGATGTCATTTCCAGGGAGAATGAGTCAGCAAATGGTATCTTTGCAAAAGGGGAGAGGGATTTGTGAAATGGGAAGACAAGAAAGAAGCTGGCCTAATTAACAGTGACGTGAGAAATGACATCCACTTAGGTACCCTCACATCTTTCTTTCCTGGGTTTTACAGCATTTGACATGGTATCTCACCTGAGCAGTCCTAGAAATATTCCTGACACGTGAAGGGGACACATGTGGATGAATGGGAGGGGCCACAGAGGGGCAAGGCCAGCCCCCCTCCACTGCTTTTTGTCTGGCTCCTTTACACACCCCTGGGCCTTCTGGGAATCCAGGGAGGGAGACTTCTGTCTTCTTCCTACCCTCCGTCCCAGTCCTACCACCTCTCCCCAGACTTCCTGCCATTACATTCCGCAAGGAACAACTCAGATAGCGTCCGGATATTTAAGTTCATGGGGGAGACAGAAAGAAAATAACTTAGAAAATGAACTGTGGTAAGGTATTCAGACAAAGCAGTTGGGAAGAATCCCCAATGTCTGACCCTTAATACATACTACAATGCTGAGAACATGGCAGAAATTTAGATAAAAGCAAAATTATCAAGTAAATGCTTTGCTCGACATTTCTGTATCGTTCCTATTATCAGGAAGAATAGTAACTCTAACTAAGCACAGTTACAGGGGACAAGCTTTGGTTTTCTTAGCTTCATGTGGCATCTTTTCATCTGAGTCACAGACTGAAAGGTATAGAGGAAGTAGTTTTTTTTTTTTTTTTTTTTTTTTTCTTTTTGAGGCAGAGTCTCCATGTAGGCACAGCTGGCCTCGAACTTGCTATGTAGATCAGGCTGTCCTGGATCTCTCAGATCTGCCTGCTCTGCCTCCTTGGTGCTGGAATTAAAGGCACACATCACTATGCCTGGCTTTTTAAGAAAGGCGTTTTTGCTTTTGGTGTGTGTATGTGTGTGTGTGTGTGTCTGTGTGTGTGTGTGTGTGCATGCACACGGTCCATATGTTTCTCTGTAGCTCTCCACCTTACTTTTTTTTTTTTTTTTTTTTTTTTGAGACCGGTTCTCTCAGTGAGATCCAAAATTCACCATTTGGCTAGACTAGTTGTCAGTAAGTTTCAGGAAACTGCCTACCGCAGTGCTGTGTGTCCTCTGCCTCTCTTCCCCTGCACTGTGCTACGGTTATAGATGCCTAACACCACAACCAGCTTTTATGTGGGTGCAGGGGACTGAACTCAAGCCTTCACGCTTGCACAGAAGGCTCTTTACTAGCTGAGCGGACTATCCCACCCAGAAGCAGTTTTATAGTCACAGGCTTTTTAGATGTCTGTACCCAGACTGGAGATCTATAAACCTGAAAATGGACTCAATGGAGCTTACAGTTTCTCTTAAATATGGTCTCACCACTACCCATCTTAAAAGCTTGTCTGAGATGCAGATGTCTTGATTAAATGCAGATGACAAGATGTCCCGACTTGATTTGTCTCATTTAACATTAAACCTTCTTGATTTAAGCAGCTCAGCAAGAAGTATAACATAATTGGGTCTCACTTTCAATTAAGCATATGGATACATATTTATTTACTAATTCCAGTGAGATGCTGCTTAATTTTCATTTGCTGTTGACTTTTCTTTTCTTGTAGATCAACACTTTTGTTAATCTTGCTCAAATGCAATTGGTTGTCCTGTGTTTATCTATTTGGTTCCACAGTTAATTCTGTTGTACAATAAATATCTTTATATTTTTCCCTGCTTGGAACATCCCTCTCACTGTGGAATTCACTGAGAATGTCATGATGGGCAGAGCACTTTTAATTCTTGGAGCAAAGGAGTGAGGGCTAGGTTTGGAGGAAGCCATTCGAGGGAAATGCCTCTAATACATTTTTCATTTGGTGGATTAGAACGGCAATGTTCCCGATGAAGGACACAAGTGGCCACTTTTTGATATGATTATGATGCTGTGATTGGCTCTCTGTATCACTTTCTGTCCCTTAGAGACAGATGACAGATTAAAGAAGGACCTTAATACAGTAGCTGCATTTGCAAACATCAGACAAAAAGGTGAAGCTTCATTTAGTGCACTGTGAGCTGCTGATGCTTCATGAGACCCTGCCCAAGTGGGGCATCAGGAGCTCAAACACTGACATCTTAGGGCAGTTCAGTCTCCTCTCAAAGAACAGAATATAGTACTGTCAGCATTAGGAGCTGAACGGAAAGCCAGGCTGTATAATGAATTTGCAGTCTTTAACCAGGTGCTCTTCTAAAGCAAGTTTCCAGGCCGTGCTTAGAGGACTCTGGCCACGTAGCTCATGTGGTGTTTTAGCCCTATTTGAATCAGACACTATCACTGACCATATGAGTAGGAGAGGAAGAGTAAATAAAAGCTGCTTCCAATTCACAGCATCTCACCAGCTGCTCTTCCAGCACCCGGGAGGGCAGATGGAGCAAGGTTGTCCACGGTTTTGGAGAAGAGCAGGTTACTATGTAACCTAAGCCTTCGCAAGATTTTCAGACAGAAATGCTTCACAAATGAAGTCATATTTATGACTTTCTCAATTTCTGTCTCCACTCTCTTACACTTAGACTTAGCTTCTGCTGGTTATTAGGCTAAAGACGGCTCCAAGTTCTTAATCACATTCTGTCTAGCCCGTGATTGGAGGGCTCACTCTTAACGTATTTTTCAGAAGTCTTGAGACTCGAATTGGCATGAATGAATAAACCGGGCTGAGTAGTGCTGGCAGGAGGAGCGCAGTCCCAAGGGCTCTCCAGGGATGTGCTCCAAGGGATGTGCTCCAAGGGATGTGCTCCAGGGATGGGCCGCTCTCCTTCCCCCTTCTTTGTAATCAAGAGGTAGCAGCATTATCTGCTGCCTCATGTCACCTGTCCTCTGGTTTCACAAACAGGAATATTTTGGCTGGGACCTATGTATCTGGCTTAGCTGTACTGGTTATTTCAACTGTCAGTCACTTCTCATGTTCCCTGGAGCTCACTGGCACTAACTCAGCGCGGGACAGTACAGACTTCAGTGTATGTCTCTCACCTGTAGGCTCTGCACGCCTGCCTTTTCTGCCAGGGCCGATGGGTAGGAAGAAGAAAAGGGGAGAGGAAAATTGTGCCAACTATGCCCTCTCACTGAGTCCCGTATTTAATCCTCATTTTGCAACGAAGGCATTGAGGCACAGAGAAATTGGCTTAATTGTGCAAGGTGACACAGCTGGTGAGGCGCAGGTTCCGGGCACTCTGGCTCTGTGTGCTGCCCCTCCCCCACTGTCATGTCTCCCATCAGAAGTTAGGTGCTTAGGAAGCATCTATCTTCCATAGAAAAAGGAACTATTCTCAGGAAACGCTGAAGCCTCCGTGGCCTTCTTTCAAAGGCAAGATTAAATGTGCTGAACTCTCCTTGAAGGCTCTAATAACCGGGCTGCTGAACACCACCATGGCTATTACTGTGTTCTGGCTGACACTTGACCAGGTCTTTCTCTTCTTCGCTTTCAGGCTAATAATTAGATTTAAATCCCTGACAAGACTCTAAACATCGCCACAGGGAGTTCTAGATTTCTTTACTACTGCTCACAAAGATTTCATTTTTAAAAGGCCCTTTAAAACCATAAGTTATACTCAGCAACAGCTTTTTCAAAAAACTTATTATGTATCGAGTTTTCTGAAGAATACGTGCTGCTCTCTCCCTCATCACCTGGAGAGGCCATCCCTTCCTTTTAATCTCCAGCTGGAAGAATTAGAAGTTTCCAGGAGGACCAGAGCAGGTAGATCTGGACAGCATCCAGGGCCCCAGAATGTATGAATTCCAGAATCTTTTTTTTTTTCATTACATTACAAACAAAATTTATTTTCTCTCTGCATAGTGAAAATTGCGGTGGCTTCCTTTCCTAAGGGGAAACATGAAGAAGAACTGTTTGTATGAGTAAATTAATCTCTTGACCCCTGTGTCTGGGTTGCATGGATCGGGACTGTTGGAGAAGGCTCTGCAAGGAGGTGTCTGCCTGGTGCTGTCCTGCTTGCTCCGGTCTCCCCTTCTCCGGTGCGGCTGCGATCATGGAAAAACACTTTCCTCTGTGTAAAGCTGCCTGATCCCAAAGGGGCCCTTCCAGTCTTTGAGGAACAAGATGGCGTCACATAAATAAACCACAGCCCAGGTGCGGTCTGTGAGGGAACATTAGACTCCTTAAAGCTGATGAGTGGCCTTCCTGGAGGCCTGGCAGCTCCGGAAGAATCAGTTCTATGGCCCTCTTATGACTTCCTGACTGCTTTCAAGAATCCCAGTTGCTCTGAGGAGGGCCAAAGCACTCGGTAGTCTCTACTAAGCCTAGTCCAGCCACATAATACATTAAAAAAGATTCTATCTGCAAATCCAAAGGTAGGATCTGAGTACAAGTCCAGCCAAATCTTTTGATTTATTTTTTTTTAAGACTGTATTTAACACTTTTCCAAGGCACAAAAAATAATACAAGAATATTTGATTTAACTAAATGGTACTTTTGAAAACGTTTAATCAAACAAAAAAATTGGTATAATTTCAAGCACAATTCTTTTAGACAAGTAAATGTCTCATTATCAATGGGTTTAAAACATAAAGCTTCCATAGTTTTTTGGACAGCTTTCTTTGAACAGAGATGAGGAAAATGTGAAAAATTCATATTTGTTGAAGCTTCAAATATATTCCTACTTAGGTTCTAGGAGATTTTTTTTTTAACTGCTGCAGACTGAACTCAGGGCTTACACGTTAGGTAAGACCTCTACCAAATCTGTATGTTCCAACCTGATCCAGGATCATCTCTTCAGTGACATTTAGTAATAGTTGTTATTGGAACCATTTCTATCAATAGGTAGATACATGACTAAAGGCACAGTCATTAGTGAATCCATGATTATCAAATTGAAGCTATGTATAGCTAACTAATCCAACTGTGAGAGGAATGCTTGGAAAGGTTTTTTCGAGTAACCAAATAAATGCCTCTGTCAACTTGCAAATGGAAGTTTATAAATGTCACCTAACAACTACTGGTTGAGCTGGAGTGGAACTCACTGGAGATTAAGAAGCCTTCCTAGAAAGAGTTGCTGTGGAGGTAGGCTTACAGGCCAGCCTTGTAAGACTCTTAGCTGAGGCTACAGTTATTCCAGCAGAGGGAGGTGATAACTATGGAGACAGGGAAGGTTTTGGTACTGTCCAGTAGCTGTCAGCATGGCTGAGTTCTCTTATCCTATATTTAGAAGGTCTAACAGTTTAAAAGTTGTCACTTCAATGTGAAGGCATTTCTCAGATAACCCAAGACACTCTTAAACAAATTTATAGTTATTAGCTGAGTGTGGATACTTCTGCCTCTAATCCCAGCACTTGGGTTGCCGACACAGGAGGATCATAAGGTTTGAGGTCATTTTGGGCCACATAACAAGTTTTAATAGCAAGATCCCCCCTCCCCCCCAAAAAACAAACCAACGTGTGTGTATTGGAAGATGGGTCTTTGATGAAATAAGCTTATTTTAAGGAGAGGGTCTCAGAAGGCCTAGTGCCATGCTGTGGTGTTGCAATATCTGAACACAGAGAGCAAGCAAGGATAAAGTTCACAAATCTGCAAGACTAGTATGCTATCACCAAGACAGGCACACACTGCAGTTTTCAGACTCGCAAAATATTTTTTCTCATAGCCAGGCATAGGCATAGTGGTACATGCCTTTAATTCCAGAAGACAGAGTCAGAGGCAGGCAGAACTCTGTGAGATCAAGGTCAGCCTGGTCTATACAACAAGTTACAGGCCGTCTGGGGCCGTGGGGAAACCCTGTCTCAAAAAAAATCTCCAAATCAGAGAGAAATGTTTCCTATGCATTTCTCATCATCCAAATTGGGTAAAGGCATCTGGTTTCCCACAACTGGCTACTGTGGGGCTGAAAAGCTGCTGCCTTCTAGTGTGAAAACTACAGCTATGAAAATAATTGCCAAACAACCAGAGTTCTGATCACTGCTATGTGGTCTTTAGCACTGTCTTTAGCATGAAATCATCAGTGTACTCAGCTGTTAATTTAGGGTTAAGAACTTCATTTCCCTCTGACATAGTAGGTAAATACTGAGCCCGATGCTTACAAAATAGCCTGGTGTGTGAGTTGTGGCAAGGTAAGCATTGCCAGCCTCAGATATTTCCATAATCCACTGTTTTCCAAAGCTGTCAGACCTGAGGCCTTGAGGTGGAATGGTACCACACAGAAAAGAAACCCAGTTGCATCTTGGTGAACACAGTTCTGTGCTACATTGAACAGCTTTCAATGCAGAAGGTAGGCTATTAAATGCTTTCTGAACTCCATTAGTTGCTCCTGCTGAGAATGAAAAAGTCCTAAGTGGATAAAAATTAAATTGCCTATGAGGTAAGGGATGAGGTGGAACTCAGCTGCCAAATATTATTTTCCATTCAAATGGTCTACAATCACACATGTACTGCAGACCTGGAATACAGACCTGAAGGGACACACACTAACTAGAAATCTGTGCCCCAAATCTAACGGCCTCAATTGACTGCTAACTACCCAATTTTGTTTCTGGAGAATTTACCTCTGTCCTCTATCCTCAGCTGGATTACTGGGCTACAGGTATAGCCCATAACCTGTGTTCCAGGCTGGTCCAGTCAGTGTAAGACATACTTGGCCTTAGTGAATCAGAGACAGGCAAACCATAAAAAGTGGTTAACATGACCAGTTCTTAGGATCTAGACCTACCCAGGACATGCCTCTGGGTACATCTGTAAGGATTACCTAGATTAGGTTGAAATGGGAGGACCCACCATAATTGCTTGAGGACTCGAAAAGAGAGAGATGAGGGATAGCATTTATTCAGGGATGCAATGTGACCAGATGCTACAGGCACTTCTCTATCATGAGGGACTGTAACCTTCAAACTGTGAACCAAAATAAACCCTTTCTTTCTTACGTTGCTTTGTCAAGGTATTTCATCATAGCAAGGAGACTAATATGTGCATTCTTTTCAACCCTCCACATTAGGTAGCCAACCTGTTAGTATAACACAGAACTGGGGAGGCAGGCTCCTCCACATAGAGGAAAAACTGAAGGCTGGTGGGACTTCAAGTCCCTGACATAGCGTGAAGGCCCAGAATCCAGCTGTAATGGCTCAATTTTCAGGTTATGTCATCCAACAGATTCTCCCCTTTCCCATAGATTTGGGGTTTATTTAATTTGCGTTCAAAATAGCCTAACTGATGGAGAATAACAATTTCCATCTTGGCCAGGGTTAACCTAACCCTGCAGACAATGGCAACCGCTGAGGTACAGGTTGAGTGGTTTGTCCACATCTTCTGCTAGGGAGCCATGGTGCCAGGATTAGAACCCAGGACTCCTGGTTTCTCCCCATGTTTCACTGTACTGTAGGAAAAGTTAACTAAAAAATTAATTATGACATACTGTGTCTATTTAAAACTACTAATTAAAACCTTTCTCCAGTTTAGGATTCATATATTGAACTTAAAGTACATAAGTGAAACTTCTTTCTAAAAAATTCTTTACATTATTACAAAGAATTTTAAAAACTGAAAAATACATTAAAAGTCTAAATTTCTCAGAAATGTGCTTGTGGCCTGCTGTCGCAACAACAGAAATAGCCAACAAAATAGCTTAAAACGTTTTATTAAGTATACATAATATTACAGGGTAATATGTACACAGTTATGTTTTTTAAATAAAAAAGTATCTTGGCAAAGATTGCAGGTATTCAAAGCTTCAAACAGTGATAAATTGATTTAATACATATAAAAAAAAAAACCTTTAAGGGTAACACAGCTGTAAAACAACTTTGGTCTTTAAATCACTGCAAAAAAAATGGCTACTGACAAATAGCACACCTTTAATTGCTATGCAAAAAGGCCCCTGAGAGAGTACCTTGCACATAGCAACACTGGAGTTCTCTTATTATTCAGTATGGTTAATGGATATTTATATGATGTGGGAACTAATTTTCAACAATGGCTTTTTGTAAATAATGCTCTGTTTAATAAAAATAAAAATGCTTTCCTCTCTCACCAATTCTAACAATGCTTTTAAGATTCTACTAATGTCATCTTATAGAGAAGCTTAATAAAAATGCTCCCCCAACATTAGATTTATGGAAAATGCAGTTTTATATGGTCATAATTAAGGGCTAACAAAGTTAAAGGCAGGACAATTTCTGGTTACTGGTCATCTCTTTAACTTGGATGATCCCTATCAGCCACTGAAGGTGACTTCAGAAGACCTCCAGTGGGTGTGGCAGTTAAAAGATTTTGAGTACAGGACACAGATGAAAACTTGGGTTTCCAATAACCCTCAATTAAATACAGTAAAATGATAAAGGGTTGCCAGACAATTTTTTTTTCTCTAGTTCCCAAGAAAAGGCAAACATAGGGGTTTGTATTTTCATATATAACCCCTGACTATCATTTAGAAACAGCCACTGTAAGACAAGGGAAATCTGGAAGGTGTCATACAGCTTAATTCTTATTAATGAGAGAGAAATAAATACCACTTTTTGAGCTTTATCAGTTCAAATCACAATTTGGTCACTATATTGAATAAAGCCCATTATGTTATAGCCCTGTAATTTTTAATCTGACATTCTCAATGATTTAAACAGACGAGACTTGGAATTATCAGGTGAAAATCAGTACCTTTTATAGTTTTCAGAGCATGTGAAATTTGTCAAAAAAGAACACTCTCTTCCTCACCCTATTAAGAAGAGTGAGAAATCTAAACGTACCAACTCTCAGTCATCAAACGTATGTACTGAGTGGCTAATATATGCAAAACACTGCAGGAAGAGAAAGAAAGAAAAGCTCTTGCTGGGGAAGGAATTTTAAAATCCAGTGAGAACAAGACAAAAAACCCAACAGAGCTAAGCAGAGATACAAGAAGTGCCAGGGAGGGTACTCGAGGGAGATGAAAGAGGCCGCTCGCTAGACAGATGGGAACAGGCTGCGAAGCACGGCCAGGCGGGGAGAAGGGCTGGGCAGAATGCTTTGAAAGAAGAAAAATGGGACTTGGCCATAGGCTGGAAAAGTTGTTGCAGAAAATGACGAATGGTGTCACTACCATACACATGGAGAACAGATATTAAATTAAACCGAATGGAGGACAGGCTGGCAGAAAATAGGAGCAGGGAGAAGAAAGCTGGTTCTGGGGCAAAACGGACACATGATACCCTTGACATTCTTAGCAATTGAAATTTGATAGGACAGGAACTGGGAGCCATTGTGGGTCTGATTGAAAGAGTGTGAACTGGCCCAATGATGCCCAGGCAAGAGGGCTCTTGCTGTGGTTCCTGATCCACAGAACCCGATAACAAAGTGCAAGAGTGGAGCTCACCTTATGTTTCCCTGGTTACCAGCAGTGGCAATGCCCAGGGCAGTCAGCATGGAACGCGACAGACAGTGAGACCCAAGACTGAACCCCCAACAGAGGAGAATTTACTACACATTAAAAAGTACAACTTTAGCTAGTAAAAAAACTGACTATAAAGATTTTCATACCTGACTTTCTTAATAGAGAATAGGAATTTGGACCGTTTCCAAGTCCATCTGCTTTTTGCTATCTGTCACCAAAACTGATTTCCAAAGCAACAAACAATGTGAGCAAAGTGTAAATATTTTCAGAAGAAGAAGAAAGAGCAGCAGGAGCCATCAGATTTGTATAAAGGCATACAGCTCCCTGTCCATATGCTAATATTCTGGACAGCTACAAAATCAGGGAGGATATATATTTTTCTTCAAGAAGAGCTATCTTGATAATGTGTTCAGTTTTCTGAGAGGCCTCAGTAAACAGGTCATAGTTTAGGTTTGTCATGGACAAACCACTTGGTCCCCACATGAAAGATGACAATAAATTTGGCATACAAGAGGCACATGGAAACATTCAAAGGACTAAGAAGAAATAATCATTAGTAATGCAACCACAAATGTGAATGCCTTATTCCATAAACAGGAAGAGTTACTAGTATTTTTAGAGGATATTGGTGAGCAGTCAAAAGATCTTGACAAATTATCTAGTCTTTAAAGTTTTAAGTGATCAAATATTTGCATCAAATATAATTCCACCCAATAAGGAAACTTTTGTTTTTAAATGTATTTACCAAAAGCACAAAGTTAGCGTCTGCTCTCCCGTAGGCACCCCACTTTTGTCCATACAGAAGATGCATGTGCTTTCCTTATACATGTGCACATACAAACACACACCCACAAACGAGGTAAAAACGAGTGCTAATAATCTAAAAGTACTCCATGCGATCACAACTGTCAGAACGTTGGTTTTCTTCTAACTGGGGTAGGAAATATGGTGGTTTTACTTTACTTTTCAACTTAGGGGAGGAGGAGGAGGAGGCAGGATACAGGAGGAAGGTGATGAGTGTTCATCATGCAACAAAGAGACAACAGGAGTCAAACCCCCTCCCCCAGCCTTGCTAGGGCCTCACGGAGACACGTGTTGCCATGCAGGAGACGCAGAGTTCAGATTTCAGTCTTGCTTTTTCATGCCTCCAATCAGAAAACATGGGAAGAAATACTGTAGGTTTTTGCCTTCAAATCAGAGGAGGGGAATACACGTTACAACCATAACTACTTTTGCTGAAAAGTGTGTACACAGTACTCTGAGAACAAGTCTGGCTCCTTTCTGCAACTGACACTACTGTGTCACTGGATCATGATCAAATGATCGAAGAGGAGAAAAGGTGCTCTTGTACCACAGAGGCATGTAACGAGAAGATGGGTCCAAAGGATTGTGTGCAAAAAAGAAGCCACATCCATTAAAAAAAAAAAAAAAAGTATCCAAAATTTGGGCACACGTATGTCAAAGAGGGAATGCATGAATGGCAACCCTCAAGAATGAAGACCATTATCTCCATTAGTCATAGGGGGCACCCAAGTTATGCACAATTTAATTCTTGTCTCTACTTCGGTTTCTATTCCCATGATCCAGAGTGGCAGTCACATTATTCAACTAGCAGCATAAAATGTCAAAGCTGCTGGGAACCTGAGTCTGCTAAGGCTTGCTGGATACCACTGGTTTTCATAGGTATCGCTGGTTAACCACAAGGTTAGTGCTAGGCCATTCTCATCCAGAATCAATTTAAACCCACAGTCCAGAGTCCCATGGTTATTACAGGCATCATTCTTGGAAGTTGCCCCCTCTACTTTTGCCCCTAATTGAGTAAAAACAATAGAAAAATGGATCTCAATTGGTTACACAACACAGATCATAATTCTTTTATTAACTAAATTACAGCTGCTTTGAATATAAACTTAACTGTAATAATCATTTACTGGTCAATGACATGTTCTCTCATAGATGAAAGCCGGTTACGGTTACTTCTTTTGTTTTCTTCTTCCCAACAGTGAGTCATCAAGGCCATGGTGCTTAAACACAAGGGTATTCCTTCATGTCTATGACTCTTGAAGTCACAGTCCAACTCTTTACTTCAGTTATTCTGGAAAATGGAGAAGTCGACATATCATGATGTCTACTTCCTATGCATTAAGGAATTTTTAAAACTTGAAACTGTTACATACTTTCTAAAAAATCATGACAATATATCTGTAAAGGTCAAAGACAAAAATCAGGCAAATTCTTAGCCCCTTCAGTTTTGTAAGTAAAATGTCACCGCCAAATGGAAATAAAAACCAACACAGGGCTGGGTGTGGTGGTGCATGTCTTCAAACCCAGAACTCAAGAGGCAGAGGCAGGCAGATGTCTGTGAGATCAAGGCCAGCCTGGGTTCCAGTCCAGCTAGGACTACAGAGAGACCCTGTCTCAGAAAGACCAAAAACAATAAAAAAACAAAACAAAACAAAACAAAACAACCCAACATAGACTGATGATCTTGGTTTGCTGGGTTTGGGTGAGCTCAAAAAAGGCAATATATGTTGATTCTTCAAAGCATAAGTTATTGATTCAAGAATAACATTCCATCCCATTCAGTTTAAGTTTACATCAATCATTCAGTTAATATAAGTGAAACAGACATCAGGTCCTGTGTAGGTAAAGTGGTCACTGAACCTTGAACTTCATTCACTGGGCCAAAGCACACTACGAGCACTGAGCAGGTGTCAGAAAAAAGAGCCCATCAATGGACATTAAAAAATAAAAAACAAAAAGCACCAAATTCTGATCAGCTAAATATGGAGAGAATTCAGGGCATTTCAAAGCTCATCACAAATTCCATGGGCTACAAACAAGTAAAAATTCAAAGCAAAATGTTTTCTATGTTATTATCTCCAACATGGCTCCAAATAAATAAATAAATAAATAGTTGCATTTTGAGGAAAATTAAACAAAGTGGTACAAGAGGTTTTTGTACTGGTTTTCTGAAAATTGAGAAAATGTGGGTTCTTTATTCACCTACAGAAAAACGACACCCTGGTAGGTTAAAAGAAAGAGCCAGAAGTTGGAAAAACAGGGTACCGGGGTGCACGAGAAGAAGCCGAGTCAGGCCTCCAGAGGCGCTTTCCGTCCATTCCTGTGAAGAACAGTGTTTTCTGGGTAGCAGTGGTTCAGATAAAAGAACACACTGAAAAGCTATGACAGAAATCTACAACTATGGCATCACTCTGTGACTGACTCCTTGTTAAATACAAGCCTAAATACTGTAAATTCAACTCACCCAACATATGAGCGAAGTGTTTTTAATCTTCTGCCAAAATTAATTATACTCAGGGGAACAAGGCCTCCTGTGCTAAATGCGGTACTCTGTTAGGTGAATAGGCAGGTCACAGACTTTAAAACAGTAAAATACAGAGCAAAATATTTATGTGATCAGGGAACTGGTATAAGGAGATTTTTGGAAATAAGATAAAAATACAAATCTAGTTACTAAATGCCAGTAGAGCTGAAGAATCAGAGTATATTAAGGTAAAAGTGTAATTTACTAAGGTAAAAATCAGAATTAATAAGGATTCACAACTATATGTGTTTGAAATATTCAGGTCAAATTATATTTTACTATTAATCCAGAGTTCAAAAAAGAATGAAATGAGTAAACATGTCTCTCTCCCTCTCTCTAATCTTTCCCACAAGGTTGGAACTGAGTCCCTGCTTGGAAAAGTGATTATATTAAGGCCCCATGTAACATACAACAAAATCACCTCTACAAACAAAAGATACTCATGTCAAGACCATAAAGATGTGTGCCAGACTGTCCGTGTACTTTATAAGAAGCATTTTAAAGTGAAAATCAACAGGGACTCAATCTGAAGCATATTTTACGAAGTGGTGTAGGGATAGATCTTATAGGGATAGATTTTCAATTTTTAGCCAAGATTTTCCAAGTTTTATACATCTAGAAATGTGGGCCTTTTTGATTGACAGTGTCTCTTTTATATTAAAAAATGTTATATTTTCAAGAAGTTTTTTGCTTTTGTTTTAATGTTCATATGTCAATCAATGTACAATGCTAGGGGAATTTTACACTTACCATCATTCATCATTCCTTTTGATTCTTTAAATGCTAAGGATTAGTAACAAACCAAGAAGCCAGTTAGTAAGATTCCACAGTTAGAAATTATCGCAAGATAAACAAGTATGCAGCAATACAAAGCCACTCCACAACTAGACAGCCAGGCTCATTTGAGGCTATTGCCCACTGCAAACCATTTACAAGGCTGACACCCACAGCCCCCACAAGGCAAACAGACTTAGTGGGGAACACAGATAAAGATTTACACAGAAAGTGAAACATTTGGTCTCACTCCATGGTGGCAGCCTATATTTTTCTGAAGTTGTCAAATCAGAAACTGGAAGTCATTGAGATTCTGACCTACTGAGGGTTTTTCTATGTGTCATCTTGGGCCAGTATAAAAGGTTAATGGCCCTTTGACAGATATCTCTTGATGAGAGTAAGCAACTTCCACAGACAAAAGACAGTGAGAATATCACAAAAGCAATACTACTAAGTCAAGAAAAGAACCAAGGCATGAGAAAAATCAAATAACAAAACAAAACAAATACCCCAAACTAAATTCTTCCCAAGGCATAGATAGGCATTCAGTTCAAATTATGATCTACTAACAGACCAAGACTAATATATAAATGTATAATAAGCACATACCATTAAGGGGTTCCTCTACAGCTTTCTGGAAAATATTTAAAATATGTTTACATAAAATTTAATTTACTGCATGCCTTTCATACTAAGACTTATAGTATTATTTAACATATTGCAAGCAGTGAATTCTATAGTCTGAAAACAAAACAGCAAAGACTTAATGAAGCAAAGCTTGCCAAGTTTAGTTAATAGTTTAATAATAACTATATTATTCTCTTAGTATTTTTTTTCAGTGTAGAATTTCCCACTCCACCTACCTCTCTCTGTTAAATAAAATCCCAACTTCTCATAAAATTATTAATGTACAAAAATGCAAATGGCAACACAGATATAGAAAGAGAGATATTAGCAAGGCAGAATCATTTTCACATCATGCAAGCTGAACTCAGCAACAGGGAAAGAAAATGGTTAGGCTTTAACCCTCCACCCTTTAGCTTATCTCTAAGGGGTACTAGAAGAACCTCTGGCAGTTTGTGCCTAAGGTAGCTAAAGCACTAATCTCCTCAAAATAAAAGGCTGTGGTGAATGAACACACCCTGCTCTAGCCTGCCCTTCGGGCATGTCCTTGAAGGCTGCCAGACTTATCTGTCACTTCTGATTTACAGGAAGTTGAGTACAATACAGTCTTGTCTTTAGATCTTATTTCTCAGTAAGAACTCCTAGGTTTGTCACCACGATGAGTCTATAAAGTAATTTTTTTCTTCTCATCTATCTCCTCCTAAATTTGCTCCTTTCCCCAGAGACCTTATGAAGGTAT
The DNA here is from genome assembly GCA_035773235.1 of Eospalax fontanierii. Lineage (NCBI taxonomy): Eukaryota > Metazoa > Chordata > Mammalia > Rodentia > Spalacidae > Eospalax > Eospalax fontanierii. The sequence goes on from CM069534.1 coordinate 49,492,871, forward strand.
CCCAAATACAGTGGAACTTACAGGACACTCTTTGGAGAGAAAAATACTCATAAAATGGGGAGCCATTATTTAGAACATATTTTTATTCAACAACATCTCTCTTGTAGACTATCCTTTTTAATGAAATCAATTTAGCAAAAATTGATTTTTTTCTTCCTTACTGTCGACCCTGAAATTGTCATTCTATGCATTCATATCAAACACTTAACAGGTAAGGAAACACTGTAATCAGCTTCCTTCTGATAGAAGAGAGAATCATATTCTTACACATAAATTTCAAATTCTGAGTATATTGAGTACAATCTTAAGGGATCTCTTATTTTGCCCATTGATGCTTAATCACCCAACATCAATATTACAATAAGAATTAAACCTGTTCATGCAAAGATCATGAAATGACTTCCACATTGTCTTAATTGATGTCACATCAAGCAAAGAGCAAAACAGTTCAATATTCTAATTACCAATCTTCGGTATAATCCATCAAGTAATCATTCCCAAAATTCATTTAATGAATCTGAACTTACCCTAGGAGGTTGTATAGTCCTCTGATTGGAAGCTGATAAAAATAAGAATATAAATTCAATAAATGAAATCAATTAAAAATGTAATATTTAATTTTAAGATAAAATGCTCAGGGCTAAAACTAGAGGGTGCCAGAGACTCCAAGGAGGGAGCTCCAGCTTTGATAGTCTATTCAAAAGTCACAGAATATTCTTGATTATATGTATTGATGGAAGAAAAGGAAGTAAATCAGACACCTAGAAGAGTACACACTCTTTCACCAGCATGCTCTGTCCTCCCTAATCAGCGACTTGTTACACTTCCGGGTGCAAAGATGCTGTGAACTCCTCTCTCCCACTACAGGCTCCATTTCTCCCTGTTTTTCAGCTGGGATGTGGACAGATATGATAATGAATGACCTCCCCTCTAGAGGCCTCCTTCAGCTCACTGTTCTTGTACCTAGTCGCACAGTCTTCTGTTCTTTTCTTTTATCTTTCCAGTTTTCAAAGCTTCAGACAGCTATCAGACTAAAAGAAAACATTCAGATCCCCCTGAGTCTAAATAGTTATCCGAGGCAGCTGCTTTCAGCCCAACCAGGACCTCCTCTGTGCACTCCTCCTAGGCTTCCTGAGCTGCTCCTGTCTCTGCTTCTGAACAGATTAGCTAATGAAGACGCATGAACAAAGGGCATGAACTAAATGACAAGATGGAAAAGAACGACTTTGGGTTGGTAGGAAAGATAGAATCCTTATAAAACCAGGTGAAGAAGGCCCAGAAAATAACAAAACCAGTCCTCAACACACAATCAGTATCCAATACAAAAACACAACCAGCAATATCCTTTGAATGACTCAGTGCTCTTTTTCTAGGCAGAATTTCCTACCCTACCTGTGCTTGACACATTTGGGAAGAGAGAACCTCAACTGGGGAATTGCTCCTACTAGATTGGTCTTGTGGGCATGTCTGTAGGGCATTTCCTTGATTGTTGAGTGATTTGGGAGGGCCCACCTCATTGTGGGCAGTGCTTTCCCTGGGCTGGTTTATGTCTGTATTGTATTAGAAAGCAAACTGACACCACTCATCAATGAAACTTCTTTTGCAACAGAAGGAGACTATAACAGAGTTACGTAACTGGTCACACACAGACATTGTCTGTGAATTGCCCAAATCTAAATGACACATCTACAGTTAAGGCTCACAAACATAGAACAAGGGGGTAATAGAACACTAATACATCACATCAATGAAGCTCCCTCATGCAACAACAGGCCAGGATCACAATAGGTCACAAATGGGCAAAGTGTAGAGAGTATAGGTCGTTGGTCAGGACTCCTATATTAAAGTCCACCCACACAGGGCTCAGGGAGCATTGGGGAAGAGGGAGTAGAAAGATTTTAAGAACCAGGGAAGAGGCCCATGACCAGATGGAAACAGAGTCCTACAGGCTCATATGAACCTATAGCAATGATGTCAGCATGCACAAGATCCTCGGAAACTCAAGTAGATAAAAATCTAGCTCATAACTGGCGAAAAGGACAGCAGACCCCAATCTCAGTCGAATAATTATTGGCAGCTGAAGACTGCCAGGTGAGGAATAGCTAGTCCTAAAGGGAGTGACTCTGGACAGGCTGACTAGACCCCAGTGGATGAACCTGAACTGAAGGACATCAAGAGACACTAAGTTGACAGGATAGGTCTTAACACAATGACAAATTGTATCAATTCCAGAGGGAGGGGTTATGGCTATGGGAGGCACCTATAGGAAGGGGATATAATGATGATTAAGATGTTCGTATGAAATATACAAAAATTCAGTAAAAATTTACAAAACACGAACAAAGCAAGCAGCAAGCAGGTTAACTGAGCATGGGTCAACAAGCAGTGCTCCTCCATGGTCTGGGCTCCAGGGTTCTGCCCTGAATTCCTACCCTGACTCCCCTCATGATGAACTATAAGCTATAAGGTGAAATAAATCCTTTCCTATCAAAGTTAGTTTTGGTCAGTGTTTTTATCACAGCAATAGAAAGAAATTAGGAGAGAAGTTGGTAGCAGGATCGTCAAGTTTTGAGAGGATTGTGGAAGCGAAGCATTTGGACCTTTGGCTGGAAAAGCCACTGAGTACTCAGAGCTTGGTGAGCTGTTGCTGTAGAGCTTGGAACAGTTAAGCTGAAAGAAGCATAGACAATTGGAGGCCTGGCTTGTGAAGTTTCAAAGGGAAATAAAGATTATCACGGCTGCTTGTGTAGAATTAAGAGTTTTTGGAAATGAAACCTTTTGTGTTTTACTGGGACAACTGATGGGCATAATGTAAGGTGGGCCTAGCCTAAGGCCACCTGCCAGGAGGAATGGCTCCTGTGGGTGTGGCATTCTGCTCTGGCTAATTGTGAGACCAGCACCTGGAAAGAACCTGCCTACCTGGGGACAAACTTACTATTGGCTGTATTTGAGACCCCACCCCATAAGGTCATTGGCTATCCAGACCTATAAGAGCGTGTGCACCTGTTCAATCAACGAGTTTGCAGTGCCATGCACTTGGGCTGCTTCCCCTCCAACTCCTGGAGTCTGTGGCTTGACTCTGCGTCTACTCACCCCCAACAACTCGGGCTGGCCCCAAGTGGTGAGACACGACAGAAACAGAAACGACTATAGTTAGCTGGAGTTGAAAAGTCAGCTGTAACAGGAAACTGACATCATCAAGGTGAAATCTTCTGAGATTTATTTCCTCAGGGGTTAGTACTCAGAAGTTGTGGTTCAGAGAGGGCCCAAGGTTCTATCTCAAGCTGGAAGCAGGACTCAGTAATGTGTTAGAGTCCTATGTGATACAGATTTTAAAGGTTTGAAGGGGTCATGAAGAGATCTGAGGCTTGGCATCATGTGAAGTCAGAGCCCTCAGTGAAGGTGAAGCCTCAGTTGCAATGGAGACGCCCAGCATATTGGAGATGCCAGGACCAGGGGACAACCACCAAGGACAGCAGCAGGTGTACAGTGGAGCCAATATGAGCTTATGAGACAACCCATGTGTGCTGTGGATGACAGAGCTAGAGAAGTGAAGCTGCCTACGTCCTTTGGAACCCAGAAGATCATGAGTGAATATCAGTTGTCCAGCCTTGAGCTACTTTGCTGGACTTTGGTTTTGTGTAAGTGTGTCTGATTCTTTTCTTTTGCAATAAGACTGTATTTAACTTGTTTTTGAATTTTACAGGAACCCAGAGTTAAGACACTTTTTCAGGAAACTGAACTTTTAAAGTGTCTGAATTTTTAAGGACTGTGAACTTTTAAAATCATACTGTTTTATTGTAATATTAATATTGAAACCTTGGGGATAAGAAATGGAAGGGTCAAGGTTTAATGGTGATATGATTGTGGGTCAAGTTGACAAGTGGTCAACTATGCTGGATAGCTTTAGTTGTCAACTTGATACACTTGAGAGGGGGGAACCTCAATTGGGGAATTGCTATTGGATTGGCCTTGTGGGCACATTAATGAGGCATTTTCTTGATTGCTGAGTGACATGGGGCTCAGCCCACTGTGGGCAGTGCCACCCCTGGGCAGGCATATCGATACTGTATAAGTGGTATACTGAGCATGGACCAGAGAGGCAACTCAGTAAGCAGTGTTCCTCCATGCTCTGTGCTTCAGCTCCTGCCTCCAGATTCCTACCTTGAGTTCCTGCCCTGACTTCCCTCAGTGATGAAATATAACCCAGGAGATATAAGATAAAATAAACCCTTTCCTCCCCAAGTTGGTTTTGGTCAGTATTTTTATCACAGCAATAGACAGACAGTGACTAGAACACTACCCATGGTGGTGTGAATGAGAACGTCCCCCACAGGCTCTAAGTATTTGGACATTTTGTCCCCAGGAGGTGGTGCCATTTTGGGAGGTCTTGGAAGGTGTGGCCATGCTGCAGGAGTTAAGAGTTCTTAAGCCTTGTGAGTGTCACTCTCTGTTTCCTGTGTCTGCTTGAAGATGTGAGCGCTCAGCTTCTACTCCAGCCACCTCTGCTGCCATGCCTCCCCACCATGATGGACTCTTGCCCCTTTGGAACCATAAGCTAAATAAACTCTTCCTTTTATAACTTCCCGTGGTCAGTGTTTCTATCACAGCAACAGAAAAGTGACTAAGACACCATCCATCTCTCAGTACAGAAATGCAAGCTTCTCACAAAAATATTCAAGTACAAACATTCTGAGAGCAACACCAGTGTATGTAGTAACCGTTAAACAAGAATAGGGTACAAAACAGACTCATTTCCAAGTCCTGTGAATTGACCTCTGCAACCAGTAAAGAAAACGTGTCATGATTTAGAAGATTCCACTGGAACAGGGACTGGCTTGCAGATACACTGGGTCTGCTCATTCACAGATAGAGACAGGCCCAGGGCAGCTCTCCTTCTCTATGCGAGTTACTTATGACTACTCCCTCATGCCTACTCAGCAAGCTTAAAGCTGTTAGGAAACACGGCAGCCAATTGATGGGCTAAACAGGAAAATGGAAGCTGACTGAAGAATCAGAAGAAGAGAAACAAAGATGGTTAGAAAGTTGGTGATGGTCAGGGAAGGTAAAAAGGAAACAAGGTAAGCAGGAAGAGCTGTAGAGGGTACAGATAGGAAAACTGCACACATGTAAAGAGCAACCACAGAAAGCATTCCAGAGTTAAACAAGGGAGGGGAGCAAAGCAGAAGCAGTTTTCAAATTATGCAAGTTGAACTCCGTAACAGGGATGAGTGAGGGCTCAGCTATAAATAAGACATGTATACCAGCCCCACTAAGGGTTAGGGAACACTGCGGAAGAGGAGGTGGAAAGGATGCAAGAGCTGGGACACAGGAAGAAGGGCTACAGAACGACATTTTCTGGGCATGACATATCCACTCAATCATGAGGTCAGTGCAACTGTATTCATCCATACTGAGCCTGAACAACAGTAGGTCAGTCAACAGCCAACGAAGGATCGGGGAGGAGCTCCAGAGGCGCTACTCCTACCCCAGTGAACTAGTGGCCATTGATAGAACAAGACTCAGGGAACATCTCAGAAGAGTGTGTGGAAAGAATGTAATAGCTGAGGACAGGGAACAGAGCTGTGAAATGCTGTCTTCTAGATTGGACATGACTGCCATACACAATGACTCACAGCAGACGTAGCTGCACATGCAAGATCAAGTCAGTCAACATTCCAGCATGGTTGGGAAAGGGGCTCTCAGGGGTGCACTACTAGATGAGAAGCTACTGGCAGCTGATGGCTGCTGAGGAAGGGAGAGTTACTTCTTTTCTTTGGGGATGTCACTGTGGGTAGGTTGCTTATGCCTCAGTGGAAGGACTCATACCTACTCACATATGGTCAGCAGTAATTGGACTCAGGGGACTTTCAGTAATAGTAGTAATAATCAAAGCGGACATGAAGTCGAGAGGGAGATGGGTTGGTGGGTCCCTGAGGGAGTTAGAGGGAAGACAGTATGGGATACAAATAATCAAAATATATTATATACATGTTAGACAATTTCAAAGCATAAATAAAAAGTATTATTTAAAAATTTTTTAAAAAGAGGGACTGAAGAGATGGCTCAGTGGTTAAGAGTACTGACTGCTCTTGCAGAAGATGCAGGTTTGGTTCCCAGAATCCACATGGCAGCTAACAACCAATTGTAATTCCAGTGCTAGGGGATCTGACTCCCTCTTCTGGTCTCAGAGAGCACTGCATGACAGAGGTGCACCTACAAACATGCACGCAATACATTCACACAGATAAAATAAAAATAAACTATTAAAAAATAAAGTTTTACAAAGAGGGAGGAAATGGAACACACCCTAATGGTAACTCCTTGACTTTTTCACATGAATACTGCTAAAAGGATGCTTGCTTAAAATGCTTTGATCTGAGGATCACCAAGTAGAAATAAATCTTTCCTTCTGATAGTTATCTTTGAGAATAAATACTAATGAAAACTTCAACTTTTTCTAAACAAATGTCACTGCAAGTTGTTAGTCTTTACAGTAGCTACCAGTTCCTCTCAAGAAGAAATATGTGAATAAAAAAAGGACCACCAAATTAAAAGAAAAAAATGAGAAAGTAAATTACACACACACACACACACACACACACACACACACACACACACTAGATGGAATGACTCTGACAAAAATATAAATATTACAGTATTGAGCTTCCCCAACTTAATTCATTCACCACTAGCAATGGGTGTATCCTAGAGAAACATCATTGTTAAGTCATTGTAAGTCTTAAGTTTTGTGTAATATCCATGTCTTACCTACTAGAAGTGAAACAAATACCAAATATTGAAAAAAAAAGCCAAAACATCAGGGATGTAATGACAAGGCTGAGATAGCTGCTAATGAAGAATCCAAGGAGAGGAGCCCATGACCATGAAAGACAGAAGAGCATCATCCAACTCTTGCTTCTACAAGCAATGGGATGATATAGGTGTGAGGCATTCTTCCAATGGCTAAAAACACTCTGTGAGGCACAGGTATGTACCTGCTCTCATGTATTCCATGCCTCTGATAGTGCCATGGGCAACTTAAATTAAGGACCCTCATTGTGGAGGCACTTGGGGTGGGTTTGTTCAACACATGCAAGGATGAAGAAAATCTCTTTTAAAAGTGGTAGAGAGTAAAATGGGTTGAGATACATCACATCTAGTAGCCTCCCGAATAAACCAAGGCAAGGTAGAACCTTGTGAAGGACCATTAAGATAGACGGTATGTACAACTTTCCTTAACAACCATATGCCCTATATCTAAGTTTAATAAAGAAAAGGAGCTATCTATATTCTCATTGGTAATACAAAGGGTCAGAGACAACATTTTCAAGTTATATTTGAGCTCATAAATGTGTTTATCACCAGTAATGTTGATTACCAGTCAAGTAATTCTCCTTTTCACCAACAACAAGACAGTTGCTGATTTCCAGCTGCTAGGAAATGTCACACTTGGCTAGCCCATTCTGAAAGAAGATCTATGGGGAACGGTGACTACGAAGGACACCACTCAGGTACGATTCTCTAATATTATAAAACTAAACTGTACAGTTCATTTTACCTGGGTCAGTTCTCTCCAGTGAGGACATAACCAATGTGACAAGGGATGATGATGACTAGTCTGCTGCTGTCATGTGTCACGAGTCTTGGCATTTACAGCCATATTTTTTTAAACCCAAAGCTTTAAGCATTCCACATGGGCTTACCTGGAATCTTGCAATGCTCTGTATTTATTGTTCTCTTTCTGAAAGAACCTGACTACATGCCATAAATATATTTTCACCTTTTCAGAAACAATTTTTCTAGTGATATATTTACAACTTGTAAACAACAGACAAGGAAATATATCTGAACAAACATACAGAGAACACAGGTATGTGTGTGCATATGTGTGCATGTTGTGTACGTGTATATTTCTGCTTCTGACCATTCTACAACATTTGAGAAGTTATGGTAGACACGGTTTTGACTACTACCAGGTTGATTTGTATCAGAACAGTCATACATGCCCTTAAACTGAACTTTAACGTAATGGCTTTAAAAATGAACAAGTGTTAAGCCCTATAAGTAATGAATACAGGTAGAGTGCTCTACACAAATAACAAGCTCAATTTTAGTGAGTATAGTTAGTTCCTTTTAATCGTTTATATGCACTCATACTAAGTTATTCCCAACCCCTTTTCTGTGTTCATAAAATTAAAATGCTTCTAGAAATAAAGAAAAAAAATCACAAAAGCGAAAATCAAAATCCTATTCCTTAAGATTATAATTAAGGCTAAAATTTTAACTTGAAAACAATGAAAAATATAAAAGTTCAGATTCTCATAAGGATATTAACTTACTTTAGAGAGAGCTTATTGTTTTTTTTAAACTATCTGAGGATTTTTATTGCATTTAAATAAAAAAGACATTCAATTTATAACCACATCTGCAATGAGCTGGAATTACTGTAGAGACATTTACAATTTTTACTTTCTGATACAAATGCTCAAATTTGCAACTTTAATGTTACATATATTCAGATTTATGCAGCCAGAACACATAAGCAAAACACATTAATTTTCCTATTTTACCACAGTGTCTAAAAAGCAGCTTTCTGGTACCTTTTCTCTTGTTGCCATTCAACTGACCGATGGTGTTCCTCTGCACTCTGGCATCAGACAAGTTGATTTGAAAAGTTAATTTAGGATATTTTCAAAGTTTCAAGTTTCAATAAAATTGGACTAAATTCTTAACATAAATTAGTATATTTATCCAGTAAACCATGATAAAGAAAAAATAATTTGGGGTGCTTATAGTCATTTCCCCTTCATTTTGTCGTAATTTAGAACAGTAACATTCGCAATTACAGCAGTTTTACAGGCTCAGCAGGGACGTAAGTCACGGAGAAAGTAGAAGGACAGAGGTGGAGGACAGCTATTGATAGTGGTTGCTCCCACCACAGCTATACCAAACCTCATTCTTGGCCAGATATGGTAAGCCCAGCAAAGCATAGGAATAAGAGAAGCCATTCGAGATAGTAACAAAAAAGTAAGAACGGAGAGCTGACCACCAGTTAGTCACCTAAGCCTCCCCTCATCAGAGGTATGTGAATACTGCAGGTCACATACTATTAGCATTCATGGAAGCGGCAAAACCAACCGTGTCATCCTTCCAGACCAGACGCAGGCTGATTGGAAGACTCAACAAAAATAGAATATGCATCAGAATTCAAGGCACTGGAGCATCCTCCTGAGCCAGCCCACTGCAGATGTCTGAGTTGTGTTTTATGGGATTATGTGGCTAAAAAAAAAATCAGTAAAGCTCACAACTACTGCTTATGAACAAACAGGTAGGTTTTAGAGTACTTAATTGTTTAACTAATAAACATTCAGTAAAGGGGAGAAAAGTATATTACAGATCAAATTCAATCACCAGATCACCAGACGTTAAAGTTCAGACATAAAGGCAAAATGCCTTTAAAAGTCTTACATAAATCATATGAAAATTTTCTCTATAATAATTCAAGTTTTATGTTAATTTTTAGAAAAGTGGGATTTATCAATGAACAAATCAGAAATAATACTAATTCATTTCATTACTTTGTAACTTTTGGCTATTTTGATAAACAGTGAAGAGTTTGTTGTACTTCACAAATATAACTAAACATTTCTTTTAGGGGAGACTACCATGAATTAGATGTCAGGAAACACGACTGGCTTACATATGACACACACTAGAGTCAGACACCACTAAACCCATCTATCTCTGTCTACACACATTCAAAACAAAAATGAAGAAGTCTGCTATTTGAAAATTAGCAGATTAAATACCAAACGATGATGCTAAGGTCACACTTAACAAAACTGATTAAAAGTTAAATGAAACTGTATTTATTATATTGGTTTTAGCTAAAAATGTTTTAAAGTAATGCACTGGAAGTCACCGCGCTCCATATTAGCAGAAATGACAGGCTTTGACTTTCATTTCCTGGCTCAGGTTTTTTCCACACGGAAATAGTTAACAGAGGGAAGAGAATGACAGACAGGGAGGCTCAGCAAAAGAGCTCTATAAGAAATAACAGAACAATGAAAAAACCGCCTACTAATTAAAATGGAGCCTTCAAAGATCTCTCCTTCTGCTTACTATAAAAATTCTATACATTCTGTTCCATACAGCCATTTTCTTTTATAGTTTATAACCCAAACTTTTCATGAATTCATATGCTTTCTCCCTCTTTAATTATCATTGTCCCAATGATATTTTCTCATTTTGGGAGATATCATATATTTCTCTGGCCCTAAGCTGAAGGAACTGACTAATATTTTCTAAGTCATACATCTGAAATTCTTGGCAGAGACTAACAAAAATAAGAATTACTTACCCACAAATTTCATATAAACTAGTCCAAGTAACTCTGCTAGAGCTATGACACCCAGATCTGAAATCAAGAGAGGGCCATGCACTGGTTCACATGCTGTAGGAAACAAATGAAATTCTGGATTAAATGCATATAAAATAACCAACTTAAAGGAATCAACAATAATGATATCAAGGTGATTATTTTCTTTCATTGCTTTTTGGTGATTCTGGGAAGCCAGCTCAGTACTTCTTACACACTGGGCAATAGCTCTAGCACTGAGCTACACCCCAACACATATTCAGTTTTAAGGTGATTATTTCTTATTTTAACAATCAGTAAGTAAACACTATCAACATGTCTAAAGTGTAAAAGTATCTTTATTACTAACTCAGTGGAATAACTCTAAATTATTATAAGAAAAAAGCCTTCGTTTGCAAGGCACCTTCTTATCCTATCAAGATGAATGGAAAATAGTGTGTCAGGTCGAAGGCTCCAATCAATTAGAACCTAGTTCTTTGATAAGTCCTCTCACAAATGTGGGCATAACAGTTTGGCTGTTAGAACAGTTGTCCCACAATCAAGTCACTGCAACATTGTTGTGGCGATGGGAAATGTACTATTCCCACTGAGGAGGAAAGGAGAGTTGAAGAAGAAAGGCTCACAATTCTAAACACTGGAAAGTGTGTAGAGAAACCAGATCCCTGTCCCTGATGGTGTTACCAAACAGTTTGGCAGTCTCCTACAAAATTAACTGTACCTTAACACACAATACAAAGATTACACTTTTGGTATTTACCCAAATAGAGCTGAAAATTTATATCCATACAAAAACATTTTCATAGATGTTTACAGTAGCTGTATTCATCTGTCACAAAAAGCAGAAAGCTACCAGGATGGCCCTGAATGGTGAATGCTAAATGCTAAACACATTATGGCATAGTCATACAACAGTATTTTTCAGCACTAATGAGCTATCAAGCTATAAAAAGACATGAAAGAAACATAGATTCCTATTTCTAAGTGAAAGAAGTCCACATGAAAAGCTATACACAGCAAGGATTTAGCTCTAAGACATTCTGGAAAATGTAAAACCATGTGGTGACTAAAAAGGTCAGGGATGCTGAGGGTTAGGAGGAGGCACACCTGACTAAATACAACATGGGTCATTACTGTTTGATACCACAGTGGGGTACATGTCATTGTACATCTGTCACAGCCACAGGATGTACTATAACACCAGTAATGACCCATGATGTAAGCTATTAACTTTGGGTGATAATGATATTTCCATGTTGGTTCATCAACTGCACCTGCCCAGTGTGGGATACTGAGGGAAGCTGTGGGGACCGGGCACAGGAAACGGGTGGGGTTATGGTAACTCTGTATTTTCTACTTGTTTTTTCTGTGAACCCAAAACTTCTCTAAAAGAAAAATAAACATTTTTTTTTAAAGAGAAATAAAAAGGAAGAGAAAATAAGACCTCTGTGTAAGAAAAGATAAAATTGGGACGATAGAAAAATGTGACTCTTACCCATGATACAGAGACACAGTCCAACCACAGCAAGAACATAGCCCAACACCTGAGTGATCAGTATGGCAATGGTGAAGGAGGTCATCCCAAAAGCTGGGCAAAGGAAGAAGACATAAGAGAAATGTGGTGAACACTGGCATTTAATGCAATCAAGAGGATGGTTCTATGACCAAACACAGACTGCAGTTCCTTCAGTAGATGACACGTCTTTCAGTTAATCTTTTCATATATGTGTCGGCTCAAGATTCATATGGTCTACAGGCTTGACATAGTCATCTGAGACAGACTGCCAGTTTTTTACCCAAATCTTGAAACAATGTCATTTTGACTACACATGTACATTTACAGCACAAATGGCTGTCATGCACTGTCATGGCTTTTCCACTTACACAAAACTGATCTGGAAACAACTACTAAACAAACAACAACCTCTGTATTGTGTATTGACAAAACCTGTGCCTTTTAATGAATGGATACCTTTCCAACATATAGTAAGCCAAAGGATCTAAGACTTGGTGTTAAATGAGACCCTTTAACAGTAAAAATATGATAGTGACTGACTTTTAAAATGCAGAAAAAAATAATACTGATTATACTCGGGATATCCACACTGTTTTTAATTGAATTTTTGTATATTTCATACACAGCATCTTAATCATCTTTACACCCCCTTCCTCACTGGCACCTTCCCGTAGCATCTCCTCCACCACCCCGGGCCGCCCAGTGATTTATAACTCCATCTTATAGAACTAGTCTTTTTAATGAAAAGGGGAGTAAAAGAAAAAGAATGCTTCTACTATTTACCTATAACTACAAAAACTAAAATTAGAATATGTAAATAACCATTAAAATTATACAGCATACTTTAAAATTATGCCAATTTCATCAAATACATAGGACATTACTTTTCACAAAATTGTTGAAAAGACATAATATAATCTTAAAATCAATCTGTATGACAATCCAATAAACCTAATGTCTACTGAGTTGTTAAAAAAACATATGAGAGTATTTTCACCAAAAGCACTTCGTTTTAAAAAAGAAAAATGCCAAACTCAGATTGTAAGAACAAACACTCACCTGTCATAAACACATTGTATTGAAGTAATATTAATATTCCTGTAGAAATTACAATGAGACCAAGTCCAGAAGCATTCTTTACTGGATATTCTCCTGTTAAAAATAAATATGCTTATGTTATTTTCTTAAAGATTTCTTTGTGAAGTTACTCAGTTTGTTAATGCTTTAATCTCAGTGCTACTCTTGTAAACTGTGAAAGGGCTTTGAGACGGAGTGAAGTCATTGAGAGAGACTCCAGATCCTTGACGGAATATCTGTTGTTTGAGGCCACATCTGTCACCACAGCCCTAGAAACCAATACCCCGCCCTCCACCTTGTGACGCCTCCTCAAATCAGCCCGGCACCCCCCACAGTACCTGTGCACCTCACCTGGGATGAAGAGAATGGCTCCAACAATGACGATCACGGTGAGCACTAGTCCAGCAACAAGTAACAGAATGATTCTCTTATTCGTACGAGCAGATTTATATTTAAGTGCTTCAAAGGAAAACAAGGAATTATGTAACTCAGTCACAAGCGATGCTATTTCTGTAATGCATAATGTGCTGAGAGAAACTTGTCCTAAGGAAGCAACTTTGAAGAGCAGTTCCTTCCTATCACCAAGTCGCACCCCTGTCATTGTATGCAGAGGGATTCAGGGTCAAGGGCTGATGGACACAGGGTCACAGCAGTACAAATGTGGATACTGGATGTGTAGGCAACACTATTCCCTTGTATTTGATATAATGGCAATATATATCAGGCTTTCTAAATTAAAACATTATTAAGTTTCTCCATGTTTTTTTTCCTGAGTGGCCCTGTGCATTACTGAATATGGCAGAATCCCTGAACTCCACACACTAGATGCCAGTGAGTGACCCCTTTCCCTATCTAGCAATCAAAATGTCTTTAGACATTTTCAACGCTGAAGAGCCAAATTATTCCCAGATTGATAATATAACATATTTCTACAACACTGATAAGAAATAACTGGTTAAAGAGCAACACTAAGGAAAAGTCACTTCCTTTTATAAAAATTAGTAAAACACCAAGAAGTTTGAATAATTTGTTTTCTTGAAAAGGCAGAGAATACTGAAAAAAATCACACCCTTGCAAGAACCCGATGGAGAAAAATCCTGAAACTTTCAACTAAGGTATTTAAATAATAGACTGCCACGATTCAAGAGGACTCATCGGCAGCATGCAGTGCTCCTGATGCAGTCCTATGCTCAAGACTGCTACTTTCCCTGAGATGGGGAATGGCAGGGCTAACAATGTTTGCTTTCACTTCCTACTGACCTTTTTGTTGGGGTTAACACTGAAATTAATTTTTCACCAAAAAATTGTTGAAGGGCACCAAGACCAGACCAAGGAGCAGAGAGTAACAGGACGTGTGACGGAAATCCTTCCAGTGCCACCTACACACGGAGCTCTTCCTCCTGGTAGTTAACGGTGACTGGCATTAAGAGGGAACTATTTTAAATGTTATATTTGCTTTTAATTTTCTTCTACTACAATGATGAACTGATTAAACAAAGCAAACTCCTTAATGATCAAGAGGAAAAGAAAGTCTAGGTTTAGGTACACTGAAGGCATCTGGAGATTTTTATTACTCAAGCCTTCTAACTTCTTTTCTGCTGCTGTGATAAAACATTCTGACCAAAAGCAACCTGGGGGAAGAAAGGGTTTATTATGCCTACAAGTCCCAGCCCATCACTGAGGGATGTCCTGGCTGAAACTCAAACAAAACTTGAAGCAGCACCATGGGGAATGCTATCTGCTGGCTCACTCACAGACCCAGCTAGCTTTCCTATAAAGCTCAGGTGCCACCCGTCTCAGGCGGAGCCCTCCACACATCAGTTAACAAGACAATCTCCTATGACATTCCCACAGGCTAATCTGACCTAGGAAATCCCTTAATGGAAACTCCCTTCTGAGGCTACTCAAGGCTGTGTCAAGTTGACAGTTACAGCTCACTAGGACATCTACTTCCCCATTCTTTAGAATATAACCTTAGTTCTAGTCATTTCTGAGGGGGACAGACGCATAAGCAACGATCAGCCCCGAAGTTGAGTTACTGATGTCCGTCGGCAGGAATCAGAAAGCATCCTGTGTTGATCAGTTACCTCCAATCAAGCCCTGAGATTTACAGGACTAGGGCTCGCTCACTCCAGCCCCTGCTCCCTCAAGAGGCAGAATTTGCACCGCTTTCCTGATTTTATGGCTCAAACACCAGGCAGAATGAAATCGAGAGTTTAGGCCACAAAGGAGCGGACCAATGTCTAGGCAAACACCATGATTTCCATTTAATCTACTCGTGTGTTTCTAAGCAGAGCTTGAGAATTCTGTATAAGTTATCACACAGATGCCTAGCATGGTGGTGCATGCCTTTGACCTCAGCCCTCAGGAGGCAGAGGCAGGTGGATCTCTGTGAGATAGAGGCCAGCCTGATCTACATAGTGAGTCCCGGGGTGGGCTGGCACTAGGGAGGTCATCAAACAACAATGACAATAGCAAGTTAGCACACAGAAGCTGTTTTAAATGAACCTCAAAGTCAATCAAACGCTCATTAGGGAATCTTCCAGGCTTTACAAAAAAAGAGTCATTAAAATCAAGCAACAAGAAGTTAAGCGTACAATATGATTTCATGTAAAAGATTGATTTCTGTCATTTTTAACAAAAATTAGAGACAGTCTGAACCACAGCTAAAAATTTATCGCCCTCATGCTTGGTAGAGCTGCAATAAGAGACATAATGCCAACAATAGCCATCGAAATAAAACACCACAAAAATACCATCAAGGTTGTGTGTGGTGTGCAGGCCCTTAAACCCAGCACTTGGGAGTCAGAGGCCAGCCTAGTCTACATAGTGAGTTCTAGGCCGGCTGGGGCTACAGGGAGACCCTGTCTCAAAAAATAAATAAAACATCATAAAAATAGCACAATTGGCAGTTTTCTGCCATCAAATGGTCTTTTCCCTTTAAGTACTCTATGTCTTGGAGGCAGATTTGGTTCCTGGTGATTGGTTCAACTACTACTTATTTTCAAGTACTTTATTTAAATTAAGTAGTCGTTTGCAGCAAATACATTACCAGGCCCCACATCTCATGCCATGAGAGAACATCTATGTTTTCCTGAGCAAATCTTTACAGGAAATTTCTTCTGGCTCATATTTTTTGCCTGTATTTCACCAAGTCTCACAGCAAGGGAGGGAAGGGGCCTCATTAGCCTAGTTATCAGAGATCTCGGCCACGGTGAGATGCTGTAGAACCCAGTTGCTGAGTTTTTCCTGCCCTTTAATAAGTAGGTTTATCCTTACTTATAGAATTCATCAAGATATTAAACACAAGAAGAAAACAAATTCAAGAAATTTCTCAAGCACTTGGTATTAGGATAAAAATAATTTAATGTATTCTTAACAGCAGGCTCTTATCAAATTTCTGGGTATGATTTTCTGGCTGCTTAGCAAGACAATCTATGTAATTTTAATAATCTGCATGCTTTTAAAGATTCATCTGAGCTAAAACTACAGAAATCAATATTTAAAATACATAAGAAATAACAACATTTACATTTTAAATAATTTATTATTTATTTACATGAGTTTTTGCATGCATGTTTGAAGTGTACCATATGTGCCTGGTGCCTGTGGAGGCCTGAAGAGCGCACTGGATTCCCTGGAACTGGAGTTACAGGCAGGTGTTAGTCACCCTGTGGGTGGTGGGAACTGAACCTGCATCCTCTCCAAGAGCAGTCAGCGCTCTTAACTACTGAGCTATCTCTCTACCCTTCAGGATTTATATTTTTAACAAAAAAGTTTCTAACCTTACCACTCTCCCTAATACAGTTATATCAGAGGAAACCATGACATGGCTTTTGTTTTGTTTTGTGATGCAGTCTCACTATGTAGCTCAGGCTGCCCTTGAATAGGCATTCCTCTTGCCACGGCCTCTCAAATGCTGGGATTACAGGAGTATGCTACCCTGCCTGGAATAACATGACAGTTTTAATCATCATATTAGGGATTCTATTTTTTTCTTCTATCTTAAAATTTATGCTATATAATCTCAGACCATATGTATATAAAACACTTAAACCCATCTGGCTACATCTCAGAAAAAAGGTGTCAGGCTTGTTCATTCACTTGCTCTACAAATTTTTACTACAGATGCATATGCTTACAGACCATTTTATTAGTGGCAATCACAGAACAAGCAGAAGATTATTCAACAATAGTTGATTGAGTACCATCCAAGAAGGGTAAATATCTAGCTTAATTTTAGTCCTCTGTGCACTAAACTTTTCAAAGCAGTGCAACTGCATGCTCTTCTAGCCACCTGAAGGAAGGGCTAATGTTATGAACAGACAAGACTTTTCTGGTTTCTTTGTGACTGACATGGAATACATATTAAGACAGTACACAGGTTGTGGTTGATGAAATATAGTTAAAATTACCAAGCCAATTTGG
Organism: Eospalax fontanierii; assembly: GCA_035773235.1. Lineage (NCBI taxonomy): Eukaryota > Metazoa > Chordata > Mammalia > Rodentia > Spalacidae > Eospalax > Eospalax fontanierii. The sequence continues at coordinate 49,510,270 of CM069534.1, forward strand.
GGATAAAAATCAAATCTATCATATTAAGTTTTTATGATACTGTAAAGATGAGATACAGCACACTTATAAAGGCCCAAACAGACTGTATGTAGTCTGTCTAGCAAAATCCAATGCTTGCCTCAAAAGACATGGCATTCAGACAGTCCCTAGTCATGTTATTAGTGAGTATAAAGACAGAAGGCAAACCAGTGAGATAAAAGTTAGATCAGATTAAGAGTAAATCATAAAGGGAGAAAACCACTGATTTAATTATTATATTGCTTTTTTCTGATAACAGTAGCAAAGTAATTTAGAATCCTTTGATGTCCGTTGAGCTGTAAACCAATATTATTTTCAATATAATTTGATAAAGTACATATGATAACTTTTAAAAGCAAAGTCCAATTTCATTTTTTAATACGCATACACAGATGAAGGCTTTGTGGAACTGGTGCTGGAGAAAAATGAACTGCCATGTATCAAGTATTTACTTGTCAAAAGGTGAACAAAGTAACTGTAATAAATTCCATACACCATCCAACTTTCCTGATGAAATAATTTTCTCAAAATGAATACTTCTAAAAATCATATTCTATTTCATAGAACTAGAAAAAATAAATCGTGCTTTTTATGGCAAGTATTTGAATACAACAAAAGATTTCCTGGTTATAAATACTCTAGTCCAAGGGAAAGTTTTAGAATTTGAATATATTTAGGAGCTGGGTTATCTGGATTTTAAAAGGGTTGAGGGACTAGCAACTATATAAAAGAGTAACATGGTAAGCTATAGTTTTATTGAATTCCTCCTATCATAAAGTTCGTGAATAACTACATACTACATGATCTTAGTGAGCATATGAGCACTTTAGGGATAGGACCAAGTTCAAAGCTAGTGAACAGAATTCATATTAAATATAAAATCTATTATTAGGAGCCCCCATCCAGGTCTCACAGAATGGGTTTTTGTAATACTATTTACTGGAATGATATTTTGTCTTCTTGAATAGAAATCTCTAGTGCAACTCAGTGTACGTCCTCATTTGTTTGGGATGATTTTCCCTATTCACTGAAAAATTCCCCATTCCATTATGTCCTTTAAGTATGCTTTAAATGAAACCTCAAGAACTTACTGAGACCTCAAGGCTTTTGAAATGGAGGAGTTTGTTCTTCAAATTTCCTAACAATGATTTCCACAGAAACATTTACTCAAATACTATTGAGCAGTAACCAAAATTCTTGTGGGATTACTGAGTAGGGACGAGAAGGAAAAGGAAATGAAAGATGTCTGGAATACACAGAGATAAATTATAGCAGTCCTCACTTTACACAGTTCTGATGTGCATGGACTCCACGGCTTAATTATACAGCCAAGTCCAAATACAGCTTCAGTTTTCATCACCAAAATACAAGTACACAGCTACGTGAAGTAAGCTTTATGCACACTGTTCAGTGCACAAATCATGCTATAAAAATAGCAAGTATGCCTCATGATTAGTAATCAGCCACTTGACTACTTCTGAAGCCTGCTTGTGACCAGTCACTGTATGTCTAAGATTCAGTTCATGCAAAGACAGCCACTTGCATGGTTGTCTCCTTGACTCCTGGTGATAAACCCACATGACACTTTATAATACATTATCAAAAAAAAAAAAAAACAGGAAGAAAAGGGAAACTGGGCAAGAAAGGTAAAAGAACCAGGAAACAAGTGTGAGATGTGAGTACAAGATATGACATTCAAACAAACCCAAATGAGTAACAGAAGAAGCAGAAGAAGAACCGTGGGGCTGCTGCTGAGGTCACCACAACGGGGGCCTCTCAAGACATAGTCCAGTGACTCAGGGAAGGTGAAATCACTGGCAAGAAAGAGAAAATGACAACCATATCACAACATTGAAGATGACCCTGAGGATGGGACTCTAGCAAAGAAAACAAAAACCAAAATCAAACAATAACAACAAAAATACGCCACAGAACTCTTGAGATGTTTCATGAAATTGAAAGTGCCAGGATGAAAGATTGCAAGCCAAGAAAGGACATGGACAACGCTCAGAACAAGGCTTGCTCCAGGTGCCAAGTTTCACAACAAAAGCAAAAGCATCTTTCAAGTCCTTCTTAATAAAACATTTTAAATATCAACATTTCTAATGTTTTCATTTACCATGCTCCTAACTCTCCTGTTATTTTCATTTTCCAAAGCAGCTACTGCTAATAGTAAAAGAGCTTCAAAGTTTTGGGATTTGTGTGTGTGTGTGTTTGTGTGTGCATAATCTAGGGATTACAAGAGTGCACCACCAGGCCCAGCTTGTTTTGGCAAAATATTTTGAAGGCCATTGTATGACAATCATTTTCTCACTATTATTAAGACTGTTTTGCAGAGCTCAGCTTCCCTGGTTAGGTTCATGGTTATGCAGCTATGTACAAAGGAAAAGATCCCCTGCGTAGGGCAAAGGTCAGATGAAAGGAAAACAAGAACAGATGTGCCTATGCCAAAGATCTTCAGAGTGTAACTAGTTCTTTACATAGTGCAGGGCCTCAAGCCTCCAAGAACTAGAAGACCAGATGGGCAGCACCTGAAATCCTGAAATCACATATTAGCCAATTAAATGCTGGAAAGAACTTGTTACAGTGTTACAGTGAAAGGAAAGAACTCTGAAAAAAGCCAGGAACTTGTCTATGGCAGGACAAACTCTTGAGTTGATAGAATTTCAGGACAAAATATTAGAAAGTAATACAGTGCCAACAGGTAAAGGCTAACATCCAATCCCAGTAATCTCTGAACTGTTCGCTGAGCATAGAGAGACTTTTTTAAACTTAGTAAGCTCATAACAAAGACAAAAGTACTTAGGAACAATTCCACATGGAAGACCTTTGTCTCAAAGACAGGGGCAGGGGCTCACAAAATTCTGGTAAGACATCAGGGGTAAATAAGTCCTCCGTAGCTTCTTCCACTGTGGAGTCAAATATGTTCTGAGCCTTGGTTCAAGACACAGCTTCTTGTAAATCAATTGTTCACAAAATGAGAACAGAGCCTTCTTTGTTTACTGATAGTTTAGCAAAGGTTTAAGTTTCTTCTTGAACCATAAGAGACTTGCATGCAGAGCTAGAGAAACCACTGAGAGAAATGGCCTGTACTCAAGCACAGACCAGAAATGGTTGTCAGGATAGTTAAAAAGAACTGTAGCTCTAGAAAGTAAAAGCCACAGATCTGTGTGGCTTTAACACTAAGGGCAAGGATTACACTGGGTACTAAGCCATATATAACTTCACAGGTGGGATGCTCAGGCTGGAGCCACAAAGCCCCTAATGAAAGAACTAGAAAAAGAAAAAAAAAAAGAAAGAAAAAGATTCAGGTCAAGCAGAAGATAGGCAAGCATACTGTAAGGTTCTGGGTTCGAGAGACTCAGCAGACAAGAAGGGACCAGAGACTCCGCTGGGAGCTAACAGGACCTGGTTTTATTAAGAAAAGACCAGATGGGACTAACTCTTCTGCACCTACGAGTGGAGAAATACTACCCACCTCAAGAGATGGGGGAGGCTAGTTCCCTCACCCCCATCTTGGGGCTGGGGCTGCAGGGAACTGGGCTGGCTGGCATGCCAGGCTCCAGATCGTGATGGAGGAGCTCTCTCAGGGAGAGTATGAGAGGCAAACTCCCCAGAAGAGTGAGCTCAGCCCAAAGCCCAAGTCCCAGTTCCAGTCCCAGTCCCAGTCCTAGTCCCAAAGCCTCAAAGCCTTTAAAAAACCCTCAGCCCCCTCCTGGCTTTTAGGGGAGGGAGGTTGGGATTGCCATGACATCTGATTGATGTTTAAGGTAAGCTTCTGGCCAGGAAGTAGTCCTTTTTACAGTTGTTTGTGAATCCCGGGTTGGGGACCTTATCTATTCAAAAGTCAGCTCTTTTCTCAGATCTCTCAGATCTCAGAGGCCCCAGAGAGTCTGGTTTGGAACAGTCACACCTAACACATACCATCTCCTGACTGCATGGACACATATGTGAAACAATGACAATGGGCATGGGCACCGAGTTGCACACCTCCAACATTTAGCTCAGTGCCCAGTTATACCCTGCCAGTGGACACTGGTAGAATAAATCAACACATTCTGCTCTACTGACAAGAGTTTCATCATTTCAGAGTGGTAAACTAGAGACATGCTCACTCTTCAAGCAAAGAAATTCAAGACAAGAAGATAGTCTAGTGGTAAACAGCACTGTCCAAATCCAAGATTAACAAGAAACAGTTGGGTGACTGTGAACAAACTGCTTATGTCTCTTATCAACAGTACCTATAGCTACAGAGTCCCTGTGGAAAATAAATGGTTTGGGTGTAGAGCACTTGACACAGTGAGTGACTGCCCCTCAGAGAAGAGCTCCATAAATATTTAGCTGCTGTTATTACTAATCAACACCTTTAAATGTGAGGCCAGGCTGGGAGAAACAAATAGAAGCTCATCTTCTACACGCCCACTCTTCCCCTCCCCGACCTCCCACTCATATTTACTTGTTTAAGATGAGCCAAAAGAAAAAAAAAAAAACCTTTCCAGTAAATAGTTCTTTAGGTTCAAAAACATGCTCTTTAAAATATAACTGGCAGAAAATATAAAAAGGATACTCAACTTCATTAAGACAAAACTGACAATACATTTAAAGTATTTCCACATGTCAAATTAGTAAAAGGTTTTTTTTTTTCCCAATTGCAGCAGTGTCAGGACCCTAAAGGGAACGATGGGTATTCTCATCTGCAGTAGCAATAACTGACAGGGTAGATCCAGAATACATGCTGGTGGAGCCTAAGCAGAGGCTTGAACTGTTGCAGTCATCTCTGGGCTCATACACGTATCAGAGTTCACTTCATACTATCAAAATTTGGGAACATCCTTAATACCCAATAGGATGAATGTGAAGTAAATTATGACACAGTCACTACAGAAGAGCCCAGTCACACCCTGAAGACACAAAGATGGACAGACACATAATCTGTATGAACCCATTTACAGTTTCCTTTTTCAAAAGAAAACAAAACCAAAAACAAATAGAGGGAGAAGGAAAACTAGAACATCACCAGAACACACCAACAGCTCATTTCTAGATTTGGGGCTGACAGGTGGGGTTTTTTTTAACTTGACATCTTCTTATATAATGTATTCTACAATCAGAAAAAAAATCACTAAGCTTATTTTGTATAAGGAGGCCTGATCATAAACAGATTCATTTCTGGTTCACTCTACTGAAGATAATCTTGCTACTGATAATGAAATAACCAGAAACCTTCTGTCAATCCAAATTCAACAACACTGACGTGAAATCATTCTGATAAAAATGGCTGTTCACTGCCTGATCAGATGACTCAGCCCTGAAAGCCTGGGTCTGCCATTGTGGCTAAAAGCCTTCCCTAACATCAGTCATTATGGAGCAGGGCCCGAGGCTGTACCAGTCTTTTCCTTAAAACAAAAGGCTTGCTGAAAGTTTAAGATAACTTCCTAGAGTGTCTGGGCTGCCTTGAAGGTAAGAGTCATGAAATGTCTTGACAGCTGAATTGCCAGACCTTGTTTTCCGGTCTTTCATTTAGGCAGAACTGAGCACATTTCTGAAATTGCTAAACATTTCCTGAGTGCTATGCATTGGACAAAGCCTTGAATCTACCCCAGTCATCTCACTTCTGTTTTTATGTATCACTGAGGACACATACAGCTTCCAATTCTGAGGAAAGGAAAGTTCATGAAATATACAACAGGCCGTCCTCTGCAATAATTTATTAGTGTTCACTTTTCTAAAGGCTGCAGAACAGATTCAATCAGTAGGATTTACACCTTACCTGTATAGGTGTTTACTGATCTTCATTGACTACTTCAGGGTGCTTAACAGGGTGAGTAGGAACAGATCTTGCATTTTAAAAGTTTGAGAGCTTAAGTCTGTCATCTCATTTAGAACCTCACTCATTTAGTCAAATTTCTTTTCCTAAACTGGTATGGAAATACTGGGGAGCAGAGCATGAGGGTGGTATGGCCCTAAGCCAGCATGGAAGCACTGTTGAGTTTAAACCTTAACTAGAATGCACATAACTTTTTGCCCTTAATAACAATTCTACACTGTTGATAACAAATCAGATAAAGCATCAAGATTGGCCCTCAGAGGTTTGGGTTCCTGGCTCCCAGGGCAAAAAGTAAGATCATAGAACAGTTTCCCTGTGGCTGTCTTGGAGCTATGGGGCTGAGCAGGGTGGGGTACAATGGGGCTTTGTTTGCAGACCAGTTCAAACTAGGGAAGTAAAGAGGGAAAATCCACGGTTCCAAAGGGTAAAGCTTTTTCTTCACACTAAAGTAGCTTGGGACGATCTGTTTACCAAGGAAAATGGCATTTGTAAATAACAATGCCACAGGAGTTTAAGGTAGCATTGTTATTAATATTACCACTTGTCACTCTTAAACAGATGTTAAAACATTACCTCTACTGCCCCCAAAAAAGATACCTTCTTAAACTTAAATGTGGGCTGTAGCAAAACAGGGGGAAAGTATATACTATGGAGAGACTATTAAAATTCAATTTGTATATTTTACTTAATCACAATACCACTTCTCAATACAAGTTAGTTACACAGACTACTTCACTGATTGTGTGCCACAAATAATCACTGAATTACTAAAACAAATGAAAAATACTTACTTAAAATACCAAACTTTCCCCAGAACAAAAGAATGGCCAAAATTGGGAAAATGACAATGAGAATCTTCTCATTTGGAGAAAACCACGAAGCTGAGGAGAAAGAAAACAAAAATCATAATTAGTGTTTACTGGACTCACTTTAAACATGGCTAATGGTCTCAAATACATCCCTTATTGTGCTGGAAGAAGATAGAAATAATCAAACTATGGCCATAGTTTATACACATAGATATACAAAACAAATTACATTGTGAGACACTCTGTAAGCTACAAGCTTAGCCTCTCTACTAACAACCCCCCCACCCCCATAATTAGAAAAGTAACCAGAAATCACAAGGCTATGTGGAAAATCCCAGAGACCACGAAGGTCATGTCAACATCTCATGGTATGTGAGATAACGTCTGTGGGTTAAACATTCCACAGGAAGAGCCCCTGATATCCCGTCTATAGGATTGTAGGTTAAACATTCCCCTAATATCCCGTCTATAGAATTGTGGGTTAAACATTCAGTTAAGTCAACATCTTGTAAACTGCAAAATAATGTGTGTGGTATTTCTGGAAAAAAGGTTGGACTATGTAAAAATTGTCTTCTCTGTAACCCTGGTCTGTAAGCCAAAAGGCCAATCCAAATGTAACAAGTACTCTATATATTAATATATAATTATCTTATGAGTTTCTACTATAAAACCCTGGCCTGGCAGAGGTCAGGTGTGCTTAGCTTCCTGAGGCTAAGTCACCCACTTGCGCAAGTGAAATAAAACCTCATGCTTTTTGCATCTGACGGTCTGGATTCTTGGGACTGGGGCTCCCCGACGTTAGGCACTCAGGCGGCCCATAGGGGTTCGAGTCCCCCGGGCTGAGAGTGAGGTCTAACAACATGTTTAACTTACTCATAATAATAATTTCTTTTTGGGGGTAAGTGTAGCAGGCACATGTGTGAACATGCCTGTGGAAGCCAGACGTTAATGTCTGGTGTCTCCCTGAATCACTCTTCACATTATGTTGGGAGACAGGGTCTCTTCCTGAACTGATCAGGCCAGGTTGTGACAGTGAGTTCCTGGGATTTACCTGTCTCCCTGGTCTCCCTTGTCCAGAGCAGGGATTACAGACACATGCCGCTGTGCCTAGGTTTTTATGTGGGTGCTGGGAATCTGAACTCAGGTCACCATGCTTTGGTTGCAAGCAGTTTACCCTGTGATTCATTTCCCCGAGCCTATCTAACAACAAATTCTATTTAGGAAGCTCTGGTGACTTGAGTGTGCCTCATCATGCATCTCTGTGGAAGGGAAGAGCAGCCACTCTCTGGTTACACTGGTGTAAGAGCCAACTCTGACTCCAAATCTGTGGTTGTAGACAATGTGTGCACACCTCTACTCTTCATTGTCCTCACCTGCTGCACAGGAATGACACAAACTGTATCCTTAAAGGACTGCTGTGACTATTAACAAAGATAATATATGCAAAGGCCTACGGCAAAGGTTGGCACTTACTACGTACTTAGTAACTGTGAACCACAATTAGCATTGTGTTTGTATGGTGAATGCCTGTGTGTGTGTAAAGTGCCAAAATTACCTTTCAGGAACAATAAGTGCTCCTATGAAGCCTGATTCAGTGGACCAGCCCAGGGAGCTCTGGGCCCCTAGGCCCTTACTGTGACTAAGACCAACAAAGATGCCTCTGGCCTTTTCTCAAACTTATTCTGGGACAGAAGACTTATATCCTGAACCATTAGACTCCAAAAGAATAGTTTTATGTGAATACGAGGGGCTTGTGTTATTAGGGAAGCTGCTTAAGTATGTTACATGTTACACAGTGAAAATATATGGCTCCAAGTAAGACTTGTTGAGAACTTTTAAAATACTAAGTTTAATTGAATCTGATAATCCCATAGGACTGTAATTTTATGTGATTTTTTTTCCCTGAAACTAAAGCCAATTAAATGCAATGAAAATATTTCAAAGTTTACAGACATAGATGTGTGCTGGCTGAAGGGCCCTTTCTCTTCCGTCTCAAGCAAGCACTGACATTCCTCTGAAACCAATATGCTGCATTTAAATCTTCTAGGTATCAATGGCCTTTGGTATCAATGTGAAAATTCACCAGCTTTCATTCATAATGGCAGCCCCATATTCTTACACTGTTTTAATGTAAATACTTGTAAAAATGCTGTTATAAACTCCAAGAATATAACACTGTGAGTTCTATCTTGGAGACATTAACTTTTCAGAATCTAGTATTTTATCCTTCTCAACAGTAGAGACTCAATACAATTGCTGTTGAAGATAATAAATATTCCTAATTAGTAAATGAATGGAATATAATTTTTTTGATGCTCATTGGTTGTAGATGGCCAAGAAAAATGTTTTCAGATTCCAAACCAATACCTTAATTTCCATCTATATAAATGAATGTTAATCATTCTATACCAAAGAAAATGTACTGCATAAAGTATAAAATTCTAATATGAAAAAATTGGGGGTGCTAACCTTATGCAAAGGATTTGAAAAAAAAAAAACCTAAGACATAATAACTACACTAAATCAGTGCATTTTTCTTCATCAGCTTTTAGTATGTTGCTCTGAGCTACGTACATTTCTATTCCAATCTGCACTATATGTGGAATTATCAACTCAAGGAAACAGAGGCAGAGAGAATTAAAGATCTAAACATCTACTTCAAATCTCAGGTTCATTTCTGCTCTCTCCGCTGCCCCAAACCTGCTCATTCAGGCTTTCTCTCTTCAGTAGAGGTAATGCCATGTCTCCAGTCATTCAGGGTAGAAAATTCCGGAGTTTCACTTGATCCCAGTTTCTCTCACATCCCACATCTAGTTAGACAGAAATCTTGCTGGCTCTTACATTCACATACCAGCCTTATATAATCTAGAGCTCAACTTCTTCCCCTAAACCAGAAACAATCAGGATATACTAACAAGAACCCACTAATAAAAAGAAGAGATGTTTTCAATAGTGGATAACCATTCATTTTTACTTAATCTACCAGAATTCACTGAAAGATCACCACAGACAGTTTTTCTTCTACACAGCAGCAGATTAGCAGTAACACTACCATAAGTAGAGGCAGCAGTGAAGAACAGATTCCTGAGGTCAGTGAAGAGCCAAGAAAGGCCTCTGGGGATGAAACAGACTAAGCCTTGGGTGAGAAGGAGCCTGATGCATAAAGGCAGGAAAGAGGTGATGTCAAACAATAGCAGCTCAAGGAACCAAATGATAGCCACTAGGCTGGTATTTAGTCACACAGATCAGATGGGAATGGTTTGCAGGGGCAAGATCACATTGTGCCTTAACAACATGTTAAGGGAATGCAGATTCAAGACTGAGTCATGACAGGTGGCCAGAAAGCTCCAAATGGGAATGGTCTCATTCCTAGACATCAAGAGGTTTTCCATCATTTTTCTGTGAGTCTTCTACAGCCCCAGTGTACTTTCAGTTGTGCTCCACAGAAAATGTGCACCCACCTAACTGAACTTCTAGAACAAAACTGCAGTCTGGGAAGATTAAAAAAAAAAAAAAAATTGAGTTGATTTAAGAATCAATTGAGCTAGGTACTACGGTATACTTCTGTAATCCCAACACTCAAGAGGCTGAGACAGGAGGATCTTGAGTTCGACTGAGTTCAAGCCTAGCCTGAATTGCATAGCTAGACCCTGTCTCAAAAAAGAAAATAATGCTAAGGGAAAGTCTCAATGTTTTATAAAAAGCACTTAAGATATCCATTAAGCTATTGATTTGCTATGGAAGAACTGTCAGATGCCATTAGTTTTTCCTCCCTGGAGGGAGCAAGAGACAAGACACTTGTCTAAGATCCCTTTCAGTTTGACTTTCTATGGCACAAAGAAAATTAATTAAGCATAAAACAATCTAAGAACAGTATCAGAGATACTAGACCATCTCAGGATCATGAAAGATATTCCAAGAGCATTCACTATTACTCCATTCAAGCTATCACTGAACACTGTCCCTACACTCCCTCAAGCTCCAATCCCTCATCAGGAAGAGTGACATGCAGGAAAATGAACTTCTCGCTACTCGAAAAGCAAAGAAATTATATTAAGAGGGTGTGGTCTGTGGGTATTTAACTTCTGCTTCCAGCCTAAGTGCTCTTAACACCTAAGAGGCCACTTCTCTATTTCACCATAAAAATAGACAAGCATGAAAAGGTGAAGGGACCACCCAGATATGCAAACCCTACAACACAGCAAATAGTAGCTTCACAGAAGAGCACAATAAAACTTATAACATTAAAGTTCAAATCATGTTTTTACTTGATGCTTCAGGATTGTGACAACTTACTGATGTGTTCACATGGCTAATCTAGTTTCTAGTCATTTAAGCAAACTCAAAATCCTAAGAGGATCCCTCAAATCTCTGATATACCTGCCCATGTAATTCTGTCTCTGCATGTAAGACTGAATATGCTGGATTTCCCATAACGGTTATTGTAATACTGAGTGAGAGGCACAGAGGAATACCACACAGTGATGGTCAAAACAGGAGTCCTTCATTAGCCAGCAGTCAGCTAATACCCAAAAGAATTCTTGACACCAAGGGGAGGCAGAATGGGGTTTATAAAGCCTAGAATCACAATTACATCATGTCAGGAGCAAATCCATCAACCATAGTTATATCAGATCACCACAGTTACCCCAGACCGGGGCAGATCAGTTAGCAAGAGGTTTTCAGTTAACAAAAAGTCTCAGTTAGAAAAAATAAGTTTCTCAAAATTGCAGAGAAAATGGGATCCATGGAGATGTAGGTAAAGTTAGGTAAGAGGTTATGCTATTTGGACATGCTACTGGACTAGTTGGAAATTTCCCAGTATTGTAGAAACAATGCAACCTCTGAATTTATAGGTGTAGCTTTCAAGGGACTACTTCCGGCTGCAGTTAGGGCAGGGGTTCAGTTAGGCAGAAACACAGGGCAAAGCAAAAGTCAGCTAGAATAAAATGGAGTCTACTTGGCCATTTCATTTCACGAGGTCTTAGGGCAGAGTCAAAGCACTGTCTTAAAATCCTCAGGTGACATGAATTTGCAATGGGCTCTCGGGTGCATTAATTTGACAGAGGCTATCTGTTTTTTGATCAAGTTTAGCAACCAGTTAATTAGGCAAGGTCCAATCACTGGACCCAGAAAAGGATGAGAGGGTCTATGAGGCCTGTGGTGGTCAGCCATCGATTCCAATCAAACCAGTGATGGAACCAGGAACTGGTCTCTCTCCTTTTGGAACTTTTTGATGTATATTAGATCTCTGGGATGGAATGGGTGGCAGGGTGTAGAGGAAGGAATCAGGAGGATATTCAGGTGTTACAGTGGACTACAGCCTGGATGTGTTGGAGAGACTGGAAATACTTTATGAGAGACTAATCAGTAATTTTTCAGGGTTCATTAGTCTAGGCAGTAGGAAAGACAGCCTTCTGAACACAGTCTTAATGGGGTGAAATCCATCTTATAGGAAATACATCTAACTTGGAGGAAGACAAGGGGCAAAAGGCTGGGATAGTTTTTACTGGTCTCTAAGACCAATTTATTATTGTCTAAGGCAACTGATAAGGAGTTAGCCCAAAACTAGGAATTAGCTCATATAGGAGACCTTTTACCACAGTGTGGGAAAGGGCTCCATCCAATTAAGAGAACTGCTTGAACCTTCAGAGTCTATGGCAATTTGCTGTATAGCACTATAAAACTTACCTCAGTACACTGCAGTGCTTTCCTGTCATCATGTGAACAGACCATACGTTCTATTGACAACAGAACTGAAACCTAATGATTTAATTGATCTTTTTAAACAAAAGCTGAATGGCTTATGTACTCAGAGTAAATTATGTATGACTGATAATCAAAATATTAGTATTAATAATTAATATAAATAATAATTTTACAAATAGTATTTATAGTTAGCAGTTAGTTACAAAATGTTTTCACAGGTTTCTGGGCATGGTGGTGCATGTCTTTAATCCCAGCACTTGGGAGACAGAGGCAGGTAGATCTCTCTAAGATGGAGACCAGCCTGGTCTCAATAGTGAGTTCCAGGCCAGCTAGGGCTATAGGGAGACTCTGTATCAAAAAAGACAAAAAAAATGTTTTCACAGGAAACATATAATATGATACTTTTAAAGCTAGAGAGGTCTAGGTTAAAATCCTCGATGTGACCTTGAGCATATTACTTTGACTCTCATTTGCTTTCCCTACTGTGAAAGGTAACACTTGCATTTGTGTCCCAGGGTTTTGAGAAAAGCACAGCATACAACACAAATAAAGCATCTGTGCTGTATTCAGATAAAGGAGGTCATTCTACTCATGTTATTTGTAAGCACTGCCTTGAACTCAGGAGCAGCACCTTCCTCATCACTGAATGTGTCTATCACAGAACACGACACGTTAGTATTCAACGAATTTTTAAGAAGATGCCTTATTTATGTGTCAGACATTCCTGGAATGGAGATGGCATTCTCATTTTGCTGAAAAATGAGGATCAATGGTCTTGAGAGCAACTGTCTATTGAATGTTCAGCTATATATGGGAAATCTGTTATCACTCCAAGGCTCAGAAACATTGCAGAAGAGAGACAGGAAATAACATATGGGCTAAAGATGGACCCAGTCTAGTGCTGTGGAATGCTGTCTTCTAAGCATGGCCACTGTGTTCCTGAACTCACAGAAGCTATGGTTACTTATAAAAGATCTGCACAAGACTGGATCTGTCGATATACTATTATGGAGGGATATGGAGACTCATGAGGCCCCGCCCCTCCCTAAGCATCTACAGACAGTTAATGGCTGCTGGAGTGCAGGAGAGATTTCTTCAATGGTACAGTCACTGATAAGTTGCCCATGCTCCTATAAGTAATCCTCACCCATGTTCCTATAAGTAATCCTAATGAAACTCAGTGGGTTACACACACACACACACACACACACACACACACACACACACAAGGTATGGATGTAGAAGGAAGACTATTTGGGAAAAAAGGGATCAGTGAGAATGGAAGGTGTACGGAGAAGGCAATGGTATGAATATAATCAAAATACATTATATACATGTATGAAAACTTAATAATAAAACCTACTATTATATGTAACTAACATATGCTAATAAAAACCCTTAGGAACATAAGTTTTCTTACGTTAGGAAATGATAAAGTATACAAATAAATAAATAAAAAGCAGTTTTTAAAACTCAAGCCCTAGGGTGCTGGCACTAGAAATATCTAGAAAGACCTAGAATGTCCACATCATCAGGCCTAGTACTCCGAAGTAACAAATGGTCACCGTCACCTCTGTTGTACTGACTGGAATTCAGTACCAGACAACTTCTCTTCTTCAGTCATGCTTATATTGGAAAAAAAAAAAAGCACAACATAGTAAAAGCAGTTTCTAATGCCATATCTTTGAAGTTCTCAAAATGAACTATAACACATATATATTCCCCAATAAAAGTTTTGCCCAACTTAAAGAAAATGGATGTAAGAACAGAGAGACAAACTACAGAATGATGGATAATCTGCCAAACACACTGGGCAGAAGATTTTTACCTAGAAACCATAAAACCTCCAAAAATTAAGCACCAAAAAGCTCCCAAGTTATCCAGTAAAAAACAGGCTGGAGGCAGTTCTTAGGGAGAGAAATTATCCAATGAACAAATCATCTCAAATCATTCAGTCAACAGACACATTGTGCAACTAAACAGTTTATACAGGGAGAAAGACAAAGAGTCAAAGAAAATGTTCAACATTTTTAGGGTGAGATTCATCTCATTCTACCAGAATGGTTATCATCAAGAAAAACAATAAATGCTGGAAGGTTCTAGGAAAAGGGGAACCCTTATACACTGCTGGTGATAACACAAATTGGTACAGCCACTTTGGAAGTCAATATGGATGTTTTCCAATTAAAAAAAAATATAGTACTGTAAGATCTAGCCATAGCATTCCTAGGTAAAATGGAAGGGTTCTTTTATTGCTGCACTACTCACAACAGTCAACATATGTATCTAGCTTACATATCCATCAACACATAAACAGTATATAAATAAACAAGCAAATAAATATCTACACACATACACAATGGAGCTATATTCAATGGTAAGGAATAATAAAACTACATTTTCAGGAAATTGGATAGAAGTGAGGATCACTATGTTAAGTAAAATAAGCCAGACTCAAATATACTTTCTCCCATGTATGGGACCTAGATTTTAATTTACATAGATGTTTTATATATATATATATAGAGAGAGAGATCATGAAAGTAGAAAGAGGACTGTGAAGGGAGAAAGAGGTCTAAAGGGAAGGGAAGGGAAGAGAGGAAGAGAGGCTGATGGAATGCATGTGACATGAAGGCCAAAGGAGAGACTGAGTTGGAGGTAAGAAGTAGATGGAGAAGAGGAGGTGGTCAATCAGGGCAGGGCAGGGAGAGGGGAAAAAGAACAAAGTATAATGATATAAATGTATGAAAATGCTACAGTAAAAGCAAACACTCTGTACGCTAACTAAAAAAAAAAAAAATATTAGGAACCAGGCTTTTGACACCAGGGCCTCCCAATCTCAATGGAGACTGAGGTTTTGGTTCCAATAGTCTGAGAGTTCACTGAGGTCATAGATCTTTCACTCCAGAGATTTCAGTTTATCACTGGACCAAATCTTTGACTCCTGCAAGAGTAGAACTGATGTTCTGACTCTAGTCCCCAGCAGTTTACAGGGTTCCAAGGAGGCTGCCATTTTGACCCCATCTTGTTGCCCTGGTGATATCCATGCAGCCCCATCAGTCACCTGGCTGTCACTCAGACAAGTCTAGATCATCTCAGCAACCTCATCTGAAACTGAACCCCAAAGTTCTCCCATCTCCACAGAGGAACTTCATGTAGACATCGCTCCAAGAAGACTCACAGAAAACAAAACATACAGAGTTAGAAGAAGGGGAAATGAAAACTGAAGACAAATTCATCTCAACAGATGAACAAGTAAGACAAAGAAACGTAAAGAATATGGTACAACTCTCCACCATGACACATCCCAACCTCGCAATCCCCTTACAATGGAATCCAAATTCATAAAGACATCTGAAATGTCTTAAAAAGAAGGTAGAATTTCATTTTTGAAACAGGATTAATGACACTATAGAAGACTTAGGCAAAGAGATGCAAAATCTGAGGAAATCTATCTAAAACTTCAACAAGACAGTGTCTAAAGTGAATGAAAATTAGTGAACTGGAGAAATTCTAACATACGGAGGAAAAATTCAACAAGGAAATTGAAACACTGATAATGAACCAAACAGAATTCCTGGAAATGAAAGAAATGATCAAATTAAAACAAAATCTGAAAGCACTGTTAACAGAAAAGACCATTCAGAAAAATGAATTTCATAAATACAGGACACAGTAGAGGTAACAGTGTAATCAGACATATAAAAGGGAAAAAGTCATGGAACATGAACAATATTTCCAAGAAGTCTAGGATATATTCAAGAGACTGAACACAAGAATTCATGGTATAGTAGAAGGAACAGAGATAAAGTCAAAAGAAATAGGCAATTTAATGTAGAAAATTTTATAGGAGCAAACATCCTAAACCTAGAGAATGAAGCAGACATCCAAACATGAGAGGCATTTATGACTCCAAACAGACAATACCAGAGGAGGATCTCTCCACAACACATCACAGTCAGGACACCAAAAGCACAAAGTAAAGAAATAATACTAAAAACTGGAAAAGTGCTTGACAAAAACACCAATTCACATGTAAAGGCAGGAATACTTAACTGACCTCAGACCTTTCATCAGCAACCCTAAAAGTTATAAGAACACAGAATGATATATGTTGAGTTATAAAAGTAAATAACCGTAAACCAAGAATACTTTATTGGCAAAGACAGCTCTCAAAATTGATGGAGAAATAGGGATATTTCAAAACAAGCACAAATTAAGGCAATTGAGGACCAAGATGGCACTACAGAGCATTCTTAAAGGAATACTATACAGGAAGAAGAAATGCAGCCTCCTTCACAAGAACACAGCAAAGTAAATACTCTGTGAATGGAGCAGACAGACACAGCAGAGCAGGAAAGAGCCAACCATGTCCCACATAATAAAACAGCAACCTCTCAAAGCAATAGGGAAGAAAGAAAAGAAATACTAATGACCCATTAAACCAAAACATGGCCTAACAAATTCTTAGGAAACAGAAAACCCTTTTTGATAGTAACTTTAAATATAAATAGCCTCAAGTCACCAATAAAAAGATGCAGACTAAAGCAGATGAATTAAAAAATAGGAATTATCTGATGTCTTCAAGAAACACTCTTAGCTAGCAAACACCTTCAAAACCAAGTATTGAAGGATGGAAAACAAACTGCCAAGCAAACAGAAGCAGTGAACAAGCAAGCAGGTGTAGCTACCTTCATAGCTAATAAAGTAGACTTCAAAACTAGTCAGAGAGAATAAAGAGCGGCACTCCCCACCAATAAAAGAGCAATCATCAAAAAGAGATAACTGTGAACTTGTGCGCACAAAATATCAGAGGACCAATTTCACAAAACAAACATTAAAAAGACATAAAGGGCCTCATGGATCCTGTCACAATAATATGGGAACTGCAATCCCTATTCTTACATATAGATAGTTCTTCCAAACTAAAAGTAAGCAAAGAAACTTGAGAACTAAATTATGGCATAGATTATTGGGGTTAAACGGATACATACAGAATATTGTAATTACCTATTACAGATAGGTAATACACACTCTTCTAAGCAGCATATAGAACCTTCTCCAAAACTGACCATACCATAGGCCACAAATCAAGTCTTAACAAACACAAAATAGTGAGATAATTCTTTATATTTTATCAGACCATCATAAAATATTCATAGTGGAATATAAGTAGACACCAACAACAAAGGAAACTACAGAAATTACAAAAATAGTTTGAGACAGAACAATACACTTAAAAAAAAATTAAGCTTATTTTCTGTGTATGAGTGCATTGCCTGCATGTGTCTAAGTGCACTTGTGTTGTGCAATGCTTGTGGCGGTCAGAAGAGGGCATCAGACCCTGGAGTTATGGACAGTTATGAACTGCCATGTGGGTGCTGGGAATTGAACCTGGGTCCTCTGCAAGAGCAACCAATGCTCTTAATTGCTTAGTTATCTCTCCAGCCCCACAATACTTTTAAATGAACAGTGGGTAATTGAAATCAAAGAAGAAGTTTGAAAATTCCTAGTGTAAGATGAAAGTGATGATATACCAAAGAGACCCTTTGGGACATGCATAAGGCAGTCCTGAGAGGAAAGTCTATAAATGCTCAAAGCTCAGTTTTATAAAAACAATTCAAAAAGGAAAAGAAATCTAAATAATGAGTGCACCTTAAAACTCTAGAAAAAGAAGAAGTCAATAAAAAAACCCGTAAATAGCAATAAATAATAAAGATTAGGGAGCAAATTAATGAAATAGAGTTTAAAAGATTAATAGACAAGATCAATCAGAGTTGGTTCTTTGCAAAAGTTAGTAAGATTGACAAACACTTAGCCAAATGGACAAAAAGAAAGATGGAGGGGACTAGAGAGACAGCTTGGTAGTTAAGAGTTCCTGTTACTCTTCCAAAGGACCAGAGTTTGGTTCCCAGCACCCATGTTGGGTTGTTCACAACCATCTATAACTCCAACTCCATGGGCTCCAACACCCTCTTCTGGCCTCTAGGGCACAGCATGCATGTGCACACACAGAAGTGAGGGAACATAAATAAAGAAAGAATAAACGAAAAAGAGGGAGAAGACACAAGGTAAGAAAATTTGAGAGGAAAAAGGCATTACAACAGACTCCAATAAAATCCAGACCATTAGAGAACAATTGACTTACACTGCAAAAAGTTGGGAACCCAAGAAAATGGATTAATTTCTAAATGCCTATGACCTACAAAAATTAATGCCAGAAGTTATGAATAACTTAGACCTATTAGCTATTTAGATATCAAAGATATCAAAGCTAAAATCAAAAGTCTCCCTACAGAGAAAGCCTACAATAAGATGGACTCATGGATGAATTCTATGAAACTTCCAAGGAAGATCTAATACCAATACTCCTCTCAATTTGTTCCATAAAATAGAAAGAGAATTAACACTACCAAATTCATTCTACAAAGCCAGTATTAGTCTGCTACTAAAGACACAGGAAAATAGAAAACTACAGACCAATTTTCCTGATAAACAGATGTAGGAATTATAAAAAAAATCTGCAAACTGAATTCAAGAATATATTAAGATCATTTATCATGACCAGAGATGTAAGGTTGTTTCAACATAAACAAATCAAAAGTAATTCATCATTTAAGTAAACTTAAGGACAGAAACAACACAATCAATCATGTCAATAGAGGCAGAAAAGGCATTTGACAAAAGTTCAACATGTCTTCATTATAAGTTGTGGGGACATTAGGAATAGATGGACCATATCTCAAAATAATATAAGCTACATAGAAACCAACTGCCAACAACACACTAAAAGGGGACCAATTGAGGGTGTTCCTCTACAGTCAGGTATGAGACAAGGAAATCTACTCTACCTGTTTTATTCAGGTATTATTGAAGTCTTAATTTAAGACAAGAGAAAACATAAGAGGGATAAAAATAGGAAAGGAAGGAGTCAAACTATCCTTATTTGCAGATGACATGAGTCTACACTTAAAAGACCTTATAGAATCTACCAGAAAACTCTCAGATTCAATAAACACTTCCAGTGACATCACAGGATACAAAATAAAATATACAAAAATCAGAAGCCTTTCAGTATATTAACGATTGTCGCTCTCTCTTGTGGCGGAGACACCCATCAGTGTACCCCCTCTCCAAGTTCTCTGTCTCCTGCCCAGGGGAGAGAATGGTGAGGGGGATCAGGCGCACAGCTCGTGTCCCACTTCTCTTGGATTGCCCCAGCCTCCTCCCCGTGGTAGGAGAGGGCTTTTGAGGGGAGCAAAGGGAGGTCGGGTGCGACAGCCCGCCCGTTCCCAGCTTCCTGGCTCGCTCCAGGAAACAATCAGACACGACTGGCGTCCCCATCTGACCAAAGAAGCATGCAGTTAGCCAGCTCTTTTGATGATACAGCTTTAATGATGTAACTTCTTCAATGGTACTGCAGGGAGCCGTTTACTGAACTTAACAGGCACTTTATAAAGGCTCAGAGTTGCAGGTATTAGCATACAGCGGGAAGTTTCTACCAATCACTTTACTGGTCACTTTGATCATGCCTTTCACTTTACATAGAGGCTACAACTATCCATGCACTGTTCACCAGGGAGGAAGTAATTTTCCTCCAATGGCTCTTAAGTTCCTAGTTCACCTAATTATCATGGTATGTGTCATATGTGCCTATCTCCTCTGGCTGGTTGTTTTAGCTCCTCTCAGCGCCATCTTGCCCAGGCCACGAGGTGCCAGCCAGTCAATTAGGATTTCTTAAGGCCCAACAAACGAACTCACAGAGAAAGAAATGAGGAAAAACATATCATTCATAATGGCCCTGCCCCCAAATATCACACCTTAGGAACAGACCTAAGGAAGTGAAAGACCTCTACATTGAAAATTTTAAAATACTCAAAAAGAAGATACTAGGTGATAAAAAACACCTTCCATTATCCTGGACTGGCAGAATTAATATCACGAGGAATGGCTATATTAACAACAAAAGTAATCTACACATTCAATATAATTCCCATCAAAATTCCATTGTAATTCTTCACAGAACTAGAAAATTAATCCAAGAATCAATATGAAACCACAGAAGACACAAATCACCAAAGCAATCCAAAGGAGAAGAAAAAAAAACCCACAGCTATAGGTATCACAAGATCTGATCTCAACTTATACTACAGAGCTGTACAATGACAGCCTGGAACAGGCATCACAACAGATGTGCAGACCACTGCAACAGAACAGACGGTCTTTATGGCCACCCAAGTTTTGACAAAGGTGTCAACAATACCAGTGGGGGTGGGGGAAGACAGCTTATTCAGCATATGATCTTAGCAAAGCTTGATATTCTCTTGTACAATTAGACATTTACCTTTCACATTACACAAAAATTAACTTGAAATAAATAACAGACCTTAATTTAAAACCTGAAACTTCTAGAGGAAAACAGAGTGAGTGCACTTTAAGATATAGGTTTAAGCCAGAACTTCCTACATAGAACTTTAATAACACAGGAATCAACAGAATGAGCGACATGAAATGAAAAGCCTTCCTTATAGCAAAAGAAACTATCAGTAGAGCAGAGACAGCCCTAAGAAGAGGAGAAAATCTTCACCAGATATATATGTCAGACAGGGGGCTAATATTCAGAATTTATTAAAAACTCCAAAAATTAAACACCAAAGGAAAAAAAAATCCAAAAACTACAACTCAGTAAGTCGGTCAGTGAAATCAGAACCAGGAAGTTTGTAAGAGCCCCGCGTACGGGCATTCTCCATCATTTCACCACTTTCTGTAACCACTGCTGTAATGTCTACAGACCCACTCCATCAGCACTAACATCTCCCCCCTGCTGACCCTTTAGTCACTTACCCATTCCAGTTATTCCTGGACTGGCAAGCACTGACGTGACATCCATTTCTGTATTTTGTCACTGCAACAGTATCACATCAATGAAGTATCACACAACTATATAATGGGGTTGTTTATTTATTTAAGATTTTATTTTTTGATTATATATACATGTCTATGTATATCTAACAGATAGTTCTCAAAAGATGACATACAAATGGTCAACAGCATTTTAAAAAATCTTGAACATTCATGAATTACCAGGGAAATGTAACTTAAAGCTACTTTGGGAGACCACCTCCCCCTGGTTAGAATGGTTATCAAGAAATCCAAAAACAAATGCTTCTGACTGCTGGTGAGAATGAAAACACCATGGACATTAAGTATGGAAGTTTAAAAAAAAACAATAAGAGAACTACTATGTGACTCAACTATATCACAACTCCTGGGCATATACCCGAAGGGCTCTGTATCCTACCACAGAGATACTTGTTCATACATGTTTGTTATATGGTTTGTTATTACAACAGCAAGGAAACAGAACCAAACTAGATGTCTATCAACAGATGAGTAGATAATGAAAATGTGGAATATGTAAACAATGGGATTTTATTCAGCTGTAAGTAATCATGAAACTTAAAGGAAAACAGAGGAATCTTGAAAAGTTTAACATTAAGCAAAGTGATGCAAACTCAGAAAGACAAAAGTTACATGTTCTTTTCATATGTAATCCTAGTCTGTTATTTATACACATATACATATAAGTAGGAATAAATGCCAATAGAATCTTAAAACCTGGAAAGGAGACCGAGAGAGGGTAAAACAGATGACGAGGAAAGTTGGAGGTGGGGAAAGTTCACATGGGACACGAAAGAGGGAAGACTTAGGGGGAGATTCCAAGGAGGTTCTAGGGGGACCAGGAGTAGTGGGGCTGTGGAGATAAGGAGGAAGAATCTACCACAACACTCTTTGTTTGAAAAATTCACGATATTTGATACCTTGTATGTTAATTTAAAAGTAAAACATCTTCAAAAAATAGAATATTAATTTATAAAAAGGAGAAACTGGTTGTCAGACGGTGGCAACAGATCACAGCAAAGATGAGAAAAAAGGCCACTCATGTTGCTGATGACAACATAAGAAAGAACAGTCACTCTGGAAAATTGCCAGCACTTTCTATAAAAACACACCCTACCCTTAGCAGATAACCCCCAAACTGAAAATGATTAAAATGATCTGTGATAGGTGAATGGTTAAACATGCTATGAGAAACCCATGAAAGGCAGCTTAGTTAAAAACACCACCAGGTCAGTATGCATTATATGTGTGACATCGTCAAATAACAAATTTAACTTAAAAATAACAATAAGCCACAAAAGAAAGAAGTCTATCAACTATCCTAAGGGCATAGGGTAAGTAAAAGGTCAACCTAAAAAGATCCTATTTTGCTGGAGAGAAGGCTCAAGGGTTAAGAGCACATACTGCTCTTCCAGAGGATCAGAATTCAGTTCCCAGCATGTATGTCTGGTGACTTACAATCACTTGTAACCAGGAGATCCCTCATCTTCTTCTGTCTTCTAAAGACATCTGCACTCATGTGCACATACCCACTCACAGACATGTATATCTAATCAAAAAATAAAATCTTAAATAAATAAACAACCCCATTATATAGCTTCATTGATGTGATACTGTTGCAGTGACAAAATACAGAAATGGATGTCACATCAGTGCTTGCCAGTCCAGGAATAACTGGAATGGGTAAGTGACTAAAGGGTCAGCAGGGGGGAGATGTCAGTGCTGATGGAGTGGGTCTGTAGACATTACAGCAGTGGTTACAGAAAGTGGTGAAATGATGGAGAATGCCCGTACGCGGGGCTCTTACAAACTTCCTGGTTCTGATACTGTGGCACACCACATGATGTAACGGCTGGGGGAGGCTGGATGAGGGGCACATGGCACCCATCTGTCTTTGAATCTTCCTGTGCAACAATAATTATTTTTTAAATAAAACTGGGTAAAAAGTCAAATGCCTCAAGCTTTTGGTAGAATTTTCTATAGTCTCTGCAATGAAACAGTTTCTCATCTCAATGATACAAAAAAGAAGCCTGCCTTTTAATTTTGTGGGATATTTTGAAAACAAAGATTAAATCATCACACACAAAATAAACTTTGTCTTCATGTCATATAACTGTGGGTTCTGTCTCTTCTCGCCTCGATTCCATTTCCTGGCTGTTTCTTGTACCTTCTATTTTTATCAGTTTTCCTCTCAGTGACCTACATTACCTCCAAAGTTACTATTTACATGTCTTGTCCTTTCACTCCATAAAACTACCCACTACCTGAAAACTTCTATGTAGGCATTGGATGACCTCCTTCCTGCCACTCACAGTACATGTGCCTGAGTGACAAGATACCCCTGAAAGGCATGCATTTAAGAAAGAAAGCTCTTTAGCCCAAATTAACAACACCAACAGTAAAGTTACAGTGAATGTGAGATTTCTGAGCAAAAAGGCCTTCCAAATTCTACTTTGCTGAGCCATCCTGTCCCTTTTTCTCACCACTTTCTAAGGCGAATGCCAGAGAGCTGAGACCTTGTAAACATTCCCAGGAAACCAAAGAACTTTCATCCCCATATTAAATAAAGTAAGGTAACTTCTAAAATGACACAGGTGAATGAAGAGTAAGTACTTTTCAGGGTGTGTGACTCAGACCTGATTCCTAATCCCTTGTTAAAATATTTAATCAAGCCAACTTCCCTTCCTGATCCGCTAACAGACATCCATCCACCTAACAACAAAAGCTAGGAGAGCAGATGGAAACTAACTGACCTAATTCAACTATTCTGATCCAACCCAGAGCAGGTTCTCAAAACGCAGTCAGCCCCGAGATCAGTAGTATACCTGGTGATTTAAATAGAGCTTTTAAAACACACCCTTTAAAAATGTTAGAATTCCTTGTATGTGGTTTTAAAAAATCAGCCAGCACAGTAAGAAACAGAAAAAAAGGCAACTGTTTACGCCAGATAACACCGCGGCTGCATGCTACTCACAACCCCATTTGTGAAAAGGGCAGAATCTGCATGCTATCACCAACTACATTCAATTCGGTTAAGCAAGATCCCTATGACCTGCCCACACCATCTTGGTCAGTGTAGCAAGGCTGAGCACAGAAACCCCCAGGAATTAGCAGGATTACTAAACTGTAATTTCCCTTTCTCCTCCTCATCCCTTTGAACAGAAAACATAGGAAGGAACTATTGATCCTCAGTCAAAGGTTATAAAACAGAACCATAAAAGGCTAAGTAACCAGGAAGAGTTTTGAAAATTAATCAAAACAAAAAAGTGTATTTTCTTTCCAAAACTTCATTAACTTTAGTTTGATGAGGCAGGGTCTCACTATATAGTCCAGGCTGACCTTGAACTTGTGGCAAACAATTTGTCTCAGCTTACAAAGTGCTGACACTAGTCTTGAGTCACCACACTTAGATAAAAAAACTATTTTTGATGGCAACAACAACAACCAAAAAACCCCAGAGTTATCAAGTGCAGGACCTAACACCTCAGAAAAGTCCTCAGACCAACAGTGAGAACCATGTAGTAGACAGTGGAGGAAAAGGAAGTGAATTTTATGGGAAAAGCAGAGGAGATAAGCTAGAACTCATGGCAGCTGCTAAACAGGACTTCAGTGTTTTTGTTTGGGTTCAAGGAATTCCTGTTGCACTTTTCTCTCCTTTGCCCTCCACTTTTTAGATTTGTTTGTTTTGGAATAAGGTCTCATGTAACCCAGGCTGGCTTTGAATTTGCTATGAAGCCCAAATTGGCCTTGCTCCCAAGGGCTGCGACTACAGGTGAGCTAATCTGTTCAGCTGCTACTTTGCTCTCTTTTTAGAGGATCAATTTTAGCAGGACAGATGAAAGTGGGGCTTTTCTAGAAGTCTTCCTGTTTTACATAGTCTGTTTTCTATTGCTGTGACTGGACACTGAGAGTAGGTGACTTAGAAACTGCTTTATTTGGGTTTCTGGACCTGAGGCTGAGAAGTTCTACAACTGGTGTGGAAACCTGCTGAGTCTCTGGTAAGGGTCATGTGCTACCTTCCATCATAACATGGTAGAATGTGTGCATGAGAAAAAGCAGGAGCAGGAGACTTGCTTTGCAACAAACCAGTCTCTCTAGATGACTAACCCACACTCCCAAGAAATGCCTAATGACCTAATCATCTCCTGAAGGTCCCACCTTCCAACCCTCCCACAGTGGCAATCATAGGCCAACACAAGTTTCAAAACAAACTGTACACTTACCCATACGGTATTTCAGTTCCACGACTGTTTTGCCTTCTCTGATTAACTCTGTTACTTCACATGTATAGTTTCCTACGACAGCATCACGCTTATCCATTTTCAAAGAGGCATCTCCTTTGAGTAAGTCTGAGACTGAGATTTTTGCACTTGAAAAGTTACTGTCAACAGTAGAATTATTTACATTTCCATCATAGATGAAAATATATGTTCTGTTTAATTTCCACTTTACATACATCTCTTTAGGGCTTTGTGCCTCCACGTTAAGAACGAAGCATGGGATGACGACGGTTTCATTGCACCCAGTGAATTCTACAGATTTGATTTTACTAAGCAGTAGTTGAGCTGAACCTGGAAAATAAAAATAAAAATATTTCATTAGTCATAAAATTCTCTGCTGTATAATCTATATATACTATATACAATCTTATTTATTACAAATCCTTAAGATAAAGAGCAATGCTTCAGTTCACTGAAGCATACACAGTAATGCAGAAAACCAACAAAGTGAAAAACAGAAACACTTTCCATATTATTGTCTGCATAGCTAGCAGACAAACCATAACTTTTCTTTATTCATTCTTAGTAAAGTATACATTGCCATGCATTTGGGGGATAATTCAGCAATTGCGTATGAACCTGCAAGGTAGGGCATCTGGCTTTGAAATTTTTGAAGTTATCATTTCTATTTACTGATATATGTAGGAAAACATCCTTACTGTGGGAAATTTTTGAACAGAAAACCAAACCAAATATTATATTCAGTCCCAGCTTCTATGCACTTCTAAATAGAACTGGCTAAAGTGATATGAAATTTATCTCTACGCTCAGGCTGCATAACCAAAAAAAGTAGCCAGTTCTACTGTACTTTAATATACAAAGCAAGTCGAATGAATCAAATCTTATCTTTCCAAGAGGATGAAAAGTCTTGGAATACTAATGAGGGAAAAAAATTCTCTGTGGCTATTTCTCACTGCAAAAGAACGACAGCTATAGACATCTTGTATGCAAGTCTCACAAAGGATTACATACAACTGAATGGCATATTGCTACCCTGACATTTCACTGAATCTACAGAACAATTTCCAAATGGAGATTACAGGTACTTCTTTGTCCAACAAACCATAAACCACTAAAATAGCTAAGAAACAAGTTGAAACCAAGAGCAGAAGCTGCTAATGAGTAGGGAATACTCTTCAAATCTTCTCAATGGCATAAGCTACCAGTGGCAGCCTTTATACAGGGGTGGGTGGGCCAAAGTAAGGCTCACTATTCAACTCAAATGACAAAAATGTGGAGAACTCCAGTTGTCTTCCACATCCCTAGGCCTAGGCCTTTTATCACAGCTCATTTAAAAAGTGGTTTGTTGGGGCTGGACAGATGACTCGTGTTCCCTACTGGCTGCTCTTGCAGAGGACCTAGGTTCAATTCCCAGCACCCACATGACAGCATTACCATCTGTAACTCCAGTTCCAGGGGATCTGATGCCCTCTTCTAACTTCCATGAGCATCTCATGACATGGGTGCACTTACATACATGCAAGGAAAACACTTGTGCACATAAAATAAAAATAAAAAATAAAGTATTTTTAAAAGCTAGTTTGCTGACTTTCCCTCAAAAAGGAAAGTACTAATGAATATAAAATATTAACCTTGTTCTTCTATATAAACTAGCACTAAAAATCAATGGCAGAGATGTTATCCTAAGAACATGACTATTATTAATAAATGCCCATAGACTCAAATACAAAGATGCCCAGTGGAATGCGACCTAGACAATGTTCAAAAAAGCCCAGCACAAATCCTACACCTTGCACAATTTGGTATGCAGTCTTAGCAATTCACTTTTCTATACCTTGGTTTCATAAAGAGGATCAGAACAAACACTGGATGAATACTTAGAACTGTGGGGAGCATCTCAGGAGACAACATCTAAGAAATACTTCCTAAGCAATACACTAAGACTGGGCGATGGAAGAAAACTGGACACCGTGACATCTGCTGTAACAAGCTGGACCTTCTCACAGCTCCTAGGAATCTGTCATCTGAGGCAGTCTTTGAGGTACCCATTCCTCACCTTTTCCCGGTTTGCTACATTCTAAGTCACCTAAATATCCAGAAGCCCCTGGCAAAACCTGGGTGACCAATTATAGTCTCCAAAACCTTAGAGGTGTGAGTTATTTCCCCAGAGAAACAATCCCTGAGGGGGAGGAGCTATAGTGAACACGGAGAGAATATGGAGGGCTGAGGAGATGATGTGGGAGCTACAAAGAAAGTACACACCAGAAAATACCCTGAAAGATTCTGAAATGGACACAAAGCTCCCTGTCAGTCCTATCTGCGGTGCTGGGCGCTGTCCAGCAGATCTTGTGGAATCACCGGATTCTATACAGCCTTTGCTTCCACGGACTTCTGCTGGACCATTTATAGTTTTGTAAGTTGTTGAAACAGACAGTAATGCAAAATATTTGTCCACAGGGATGCAACTTTTGCTTGGCAGTTGATTTCTAATGGAATCCTGAAAAGGATTCCAATGGATTTCACTTTAAAAAAACTGAAGATATTGGCCAATTTGCATTATTAACAAATTCATTTCCTCATGCCTGCTTGCCCATAAATGTGTCTGCTCTAACAATTTTCTTTTAAAAGGGTTTTGTCTTCTGGATGATTTTCTCTTTAATTAAGAAGTGAAATAGAATTCTGACATATGTCCATTTTATAGTTGTATGAGTCATTCCAAAAAATTTTTAATTAAATGTGTATGAGTCATTTAAAAATTATTCAACACTTGAAGATACAAGTGAGAAGCTCAATTTTCCTATCAAACTTTTTCAGAGGGCTCCAGGTAACTAAGAAGTGGTTGGCAAATACTCCATAATTTCATTAATTTTTGTTTGTAATATGTTTCTAAGGAATACACAAAGCACTAAAGGAACTGAATTATTTCTTATAATAACACTTCCTTGATGAAGGAATTTAAGCAGAATAAGTATGTCAGTAAAATTAAAAGTAAATTTGACCTGTATAACCCATGACAACCTGTATACAAATAATAAATAAGAATACTTCCCCAAATCACTTTCTTCTGTACAAACATGCTATCAAAACCATAAAATAACATCCTCTGATAGGGGTTTTTATCTTTTGCCTGCATCCTGATGGAGCAGCAAGGTAACAAAAAACTGAAAAACAGGGAGTCAATAAAGGGTCATACATAACTGGCATAAGAAATTCAGAAAAACAAGGTGTGCTTACAGTAGTCTAAATCAGAGACTCGAGAAGTTTGAGAAATGATAAGGCCAGAGTCACAGACAAGTTAGCAAATACCCGGAGAAGATTAGCTTATATTAAATGCTAGAGATAGTGAACCTCATGGCTTCCAGGAACACAGCACCAACGCAGACCTCCCCAAACCATACGCCTGATCATAGCTGTGCAGGGGCAGAGGGATCTGACGTACTGGTTACAACACTCACATCCAGCTCAAAAATTTAAAAAGCAATCAGCCTTTGAGAATCACAAGTAAACACTGTGAGAGGATGAAGGGGCAGAATGGTAGAGAAAAGTGAAAATTATCTTTAAGAGCTTACAGTTCTCATCTGAGGACTGTAAGCGGGTTATACAACACAAGGTCATCGTGTGTTTCCTTCTGCATGAACACAGTGGTGTGGAAGCAGAGAAGCAGTCTGTCTAGCAGATTTTTAAGAAAATTTATGTTGTTCTAGGGAACAATAAGATTGTCAGAGTCTCCACTCATCTGGGTCCCTAATCTTTTTAGATGGTCCAGATAAAATTTCTCAATGTTTTAATGATTCTTAAACCATTTCCCTTAGCCTCTCATCCTACACACTCTATCAGCATCATCTCTCCCTACTTAATTCAGACTGAGTCCTTCAGGAAGCCAGAGGCTTACAACACTTCCCACAGATAAACTTACCTGAAACCTCAACTATCCACATGTCTTTTCCTCCCACTTTCTCCTTTCCAAAAATGAATTTCCTCACCTGAGAACTAGCTCTAATTTCTGCCTCCAGCCCATCCTTCTCCGGGACGTGTAGGTTACCAGCCTCCATTGCCTTGTTCTATCTATGAACATTTTTCAAAGTCATCTTTTAACAATGCTTGTATATGCACCAAAATTTTTAAAGTCCCACATATTCATCTCTCTTTCCCAGTATCCTAACATAGCATCTATATGCATCTCCTCATGCCCAGTGCACTCCTTAACTCCATGTCACCAGGACTTTGCCCAGGCCCACTACTCCAGCTCTTGGAGACCACCAGAGAACTCTTAGAAAAAAATCCAATGCACATGGCTCATTTCATGTTGACTTCTCTACAATTTTCAGCCAGGGAGAATTTTCTTATTTTACTTCTGTTCTGCCCTTGTACTTTTTTTATTTTTAAGGGGGGAGATTATTTATTTTTTATGTGTATGAGTGCTCACTACATGCATGCAGTGCTCACGGAGGTGAGAAGAGGGTGTCAGATGCCCTAGAACTGGAGTTATAAACACTTATTGGCCACTATGTGGGTGCTGGGAACTGAATCCTGTACCCTACAAGAGTAGCCAGTGTTCTTAACCACTGAGCCATCTCTCCAGTCCCTTTACTGTACCTTTTGATGAGGAATGTCCTCCACCGTGTCCTAGCTTTTAACACCTATTCCTTGGCTCCCACTACATGCTAATGCTCCTGAGGATTTCACAGTCAGCAACTTCTCACCAAGGATTCGCCCCCACTGCCAAGGTTGTAACAACCAGCACACACTTTCTTATCGAACCAGGCCTCACTTTTCATCTAAACTGTGAAACTTGAGCAGGGAACATCTGTTATATACTCCCAGGGAAACACAATACAATTAATTTTAAAAATATACGGGTCCAGTTGGGTGTGGTAGTACAAGCCTTTAATCATAACACTTGGGAGACAGAGGCAAGTGGATCTCCGTGAGATTCAGTCCAGCCTGATCTGCACTGCAATTTCCAGGCCAACTAGGGCTACAGGAAGACCCTGTCTCAAAAACAAATAAACAAAAATCAACAGGTTCAAAAACACTATCCTTCCCTGTAGTCAACCCCTCATCCCTCTAGGACAGTAACACTCTGCTTCCTAATAGTTAACAGGCTCCTGGCACTTGGCTCACTAAGAATGAACAGACTTCTGGCTTTGTTGATGCAGAGCCTTGAGGCGGGGGAAGAGGAGTCTGCTCCCAGGGGGCTTGGGGCAGACCCATAAGATACCTGTTTTCTGGAATGCCCCTCCCCATTTGTGCAGGCATCAAAGAAGGTCTGTTACTGTGTCAGTCTCCCTGGCCTTGAGCACACTGTGCTGTTTTCTTACTATAAAGATGGGAAAATTCCCACGCGTTTTGCACTGCTTGAGCACTTATCATTTGTAAACTCTGTGAATTTCCAACACAGACTCTCAGAAGGGCAGTGAAAGTGCTCTTGAGCATCAAAGTCAGGGGACCCTTGGTCTAATGTCAGTTTCCTGGTACTGGTCAAGCAGGACATCTAGACTAAACATTTAAGATTATCTACCAGTCTATAGACCATGCATCACGATAGATTCCTTTCTTTGTCTTTAGCCATAGGGAATTCTTGTTAAGCTAACCTATTTAATAGGTTGTAGATCCAATCCTTGCGGAATGAATGCATTACACCTTCACTCTTATCCCTTGAGCTGCTGCCAGACCTCCAAACTGGCTCCCTGCCACCATCTTCCATATTGCTCCATGCCAACACCTGTGTATTTTCCACAGTCCTCAAAATAACTGTTCTAAATGCAAATGTGCGCTCCTTTGCCCAGTAACACCCTACCATCCACATTCTAAGTACATTAGCCTGGAAGGTCCTCCAAGATCTTTCCAGCCTCTCATCCTGTACGCTCTCATTTCTAAACAAGGTCCCCATCATAATGACCTTCCTCAATCCCATGAATAAGCAAATGCTCCCTTCCTTCCATGGGTTAGGACATGTTGTTCCTCAGTCTATGGAGGGACACATTCTTCACTGGGTATGGAGCGTACGTTGTTGTTAAGAATACACACACTTTGGAGCTGGATCCCACACCACAGTTGTGTAGCCTCTGTACCTCAGTGTCCCTCATCTATAAAGCACAAATAGAGGTAGCATGTACCTCATAGAGATTTTAAGATTCACTGAGAGGACGACCGTGTAGCTCTTACTAGAGTGTCTTTCACATATATAGCAAGTACCCAATAAAGCTGCAGCTATAGTTGTCCCCCTCAGGGACAAATGGCCCTGGGCATACCAGGTGTTAACCAACTTCCTTAGACTCAGCCTACACAAAGGAGTTCTTGCGCCTTACCCCCTCCTGGGACTCTGGGAGTAGGGCTATGCCTGAACAGGGGATGTTGGGAACAGGATGGAGAGACAGTGCAGTCATCATTGGCTAAGGCTAACAGCTCTCTCTTTGTGCACCTATGATTCAATACACGTATTAAGTCTGTTATGCACTCTTAGCCTTGAGCAAGTCTGGCCATTTCCTGACTATAGCTATAAGGAAATTATGTGTGTATTTTGCACTACTTAAGCATCAGTCATGTGTGAGCTTTGTATGAATTCTTTACACAGAGCAATCCTAATAAAAGCCTTTCAGGTTGCCATAATAAACACTCCTGAGCAGCATAGCCTAGAGTCCATGATCTTGTTGAGTTTCCATGAGCTTAACTTCAGTTCCTTGGCACTGGCTACCTCACAGCACCCACAATTTTTCTACTGAAGCTGTTCCTGCCACAGCACCTTTGAGAGGATGATTCCTGTCCCCCTGCCCAACTACCACTCAAATGCTCTTGTCCCCTTCTTACAGCTCCTTGCTCCCTGTTCACATCCTGTCACTATATCTACCACCAAATATTAGAATTAAGAATGGATTCAAACAAAAGCTTTAGGACAATTTTATTGGAATTTAAAAGAAAAATTCTCAGGGCAGGCAACCTGTGTGTGAAACATGGCAGCTGCCTTGAGCTGGAGAATGGAGGGGAGAAGGAAAAAAGCCATGAAGCCATGCAGATCTAGAGACTGCATGGAGGTCAGACATGTGGTCAACCGGCAGCCACATGGTGGGGAGAAGGAAGCTTCAGAGAAACAGTAGAAAATACAAGATGCTGGGGTGGTCCAAAGTGTTAAAGAAAGCATGCTTAGAAAAGAGGTATGAAGAAGAAAAGGAGAGAGATTACACTTTTCTGAAAAATTCAGAAAAGCAGGCAGACATTCAGAGAGCCATATGTCTGTGACTGGGGCACAGTGTCGGGAGCTGGAATTCCAGGAAGGAGAAAGCACACTATCTCATTAATGCACTAGGTATTCTTCCAATCTGTTCACTTAAGGTGAACCTTCCTAGACCAGGTGATTGACTAGTGAAATTAGAAAGGTGAGTCTTCCCACAGACAACTGTTTTGTTAATCTTATGGGGTTTTTTACTACTCTTAACACTCCTTCTGAAGGGAAAACCCTAAAATCCTTTAGGAATTATATAAACGCCCCCAAATATTGGCATTTCTGGTCTTTGGCACAGAGTAGGCTGCCAAAAGGCTCAAGGGCATTTTGGCTTTTAGCCAAAAAGAAATCAGCTATTTTTCTTTGGGGTCTTTTTACCCTAAACTGCCGGGCCAGCTTCTGTTTCCTAGAGGCACAGGGTGTGGCAACTGAAGTACCCCTTCAACAGCCTTTCTAAAAGACCCCCAAAATACATAACTGATAGCTGCAGAGAGAAAAGAAAGTCCTTGACTAGTGCCTGGGAGGAGATGTGAGGGAGAAGTCAAAGCAAAAGTAGTTAGCATTACAAGTTCTAGGCAGGGAACTGGAAAAAGTCACAACAGGGTGAATTCCAAATGTCCAAATTTACATCCATTAGAAGTCCTTGATGAGGGCTTCCAAATGCATCAGTCTATTGGGTTACTCCTCATTTTTCTTTTGCCCACCAAGGCAGGACTCATGAACTCAGCATCTGCTTTCAGGTACTTTGATAGCTGTTGGAGTGGTTAGAATCACAGTGTAAGCCAGCCTCCCTCCCCCCTCCATAACCCAATGGCTTCTAGAGAGTGAGAGAAAAGAAACTAAACTATCATTTACTTTTTAGGTTGGGAAAATAGTGGGAATGTCTCTCTTGGCTGCAGGTAGGCACTTTGGTGTTGAATTAGGCCACGATTTGAAGTCATACATCTGAACAGCATTTTCTTATTAAGAATGAAGTCATTAGTGAGAAATAATTATCTAAATAATATATGAACTTAAGTCTAATGTTTGGGAAGTGTAATTCCTTGAATTCTTAAAGAAACATATCAGTCATTTTAATCTTTGACTATATTTTCCTGTAGGGTTTTTAATATCATGCAGTTGAGCTTGGGAGGAGCCGCTGGCCCCTCTGGTCTTTATTTTACTGATTATACCAAGAATGTGAACATAAGTCAAAGGCCTTTCTTGAATATGGCTTTGCTTGGAAGCATTGAGGAAACTTTCTTCAATGCTGACCCTCGTCTTTGTAGACTTGGCACTGGTTTGAGTCCATCTAGTGGGGTTTCTATGGCCTCCCTGAACAAGAGGACTGTGACTTACCACAATTACAGGACATTTGGAGAGATGCTCCATAGTCCCCTAGAACTTAGTTGACCTTGGAGGGCAAGAAGCAAAAAATTGTCCCTTTAAGTCCCTCTGACCAGATTAGTATAGGCCTCCAACTATGGTTATTAAACACCCAAGAAGGTTAGTTACACCAGTCTTGTACTTCTAATTACCATGTAATTTATAGAGAAAGCTTGAGCAAGAGCTAAACATTCTTATATCAACTTTGACTAGACATACATTTTGTTCCTTAAACTAGATTGACTAAGCTATGACCAAAGAAATTTTAAGATTATCTATAATTTATTCTGTTTCATCTTTCATATATCCTAACAAACCTACTCAGACCTTCAATACTTGTATAGACTTTCTCATTTTTTTTTCTATTCTGGAAGTATGTAGCCATCTTAACATTCATACATTTCTTCTTAAAAATATCCCTATTTGAATATCCTAATATCTTTTATCTCTCATTTTCTTTCTTAATACCATGAGACATGATAACATTAACAAGTAAATTCCATCACTTGTGAGAATTTTTTACTTGGGAGTACTAAGCAATGTTTATCGCCTTTCTAAGGTTCTAGTATCAAAGCAATGTTTGGTTAACTGGGCAACCAATGACTTTATTGAATTTACTTATAGGGATGGGTGAGGGTTACTGACAGGTGTATGGGTGACCCAAGAGTAGTTGCACAGCCATGAACCAAGCCCCATCTTCCTAGCCTTCCTCAGATTATACACTTTAGTCCACCCCAAATCCAGGAGATCATGTGTGATTAGGGGAGAATAATATACAGCTGACTGGGAAGAGTGGCTGGATATTCAGGTGAGGGTCCAATGACTCTGCTTAGCTCTCCTTTAATGAAGGGACACAACAGTCAAGTAGCCTAACAGTGATGATATTTTGCAAGTAAGCACAGCTAAAATAATGAAGATGACAGTTCTTTGGCTCAGAAGAGAGTGCTGTGCAGCAGCATTTTACTAAAAGAATGTGTAATTCAAATTACACAATAAGAAAATGTAATGTATTAATATTACCTGCATATACAATGTGGCTTTATAAGTTCCCAGGGAAACCTTATAAAAATATAAAACAGTTTAAAATCTTTTTTATGTATTTTAGAGAGTGGTCTACTAAGTTTTGAATTAGGGTAAATAGTGGATAGAAATAAGCAACAGGTACATAGCAAAACATTATCAAATTGTAGTTCACAACCTCCAGCAATCAACTAAGGAAAACTGTGATGCTGGAGTTACTGACTGAGGAAGCTTTTAGGCAGAGGGTCTGCTACATACCTTCCATGGATTGTAAACAGTCTTTTATTTCTTTAATCTATCCTGTTGGCTCTTTCGTTAAGTAGTTAAATATATCTTTATATTTCTTATGCATTTGCATTAGTCTATGTTGGTTACTTTTCTCATTGTTGGGACAAAATGAGAGAACTTCATTAGCTAATTTTATATATTTTATATTTTATATTTTGAGACAACAAACTTGAGTCTGAAGTGAGAGAGCAAGTCCATCTCCAGAGCAGCTTCTCAGTGAGTTCAAACAGCACATGACAATCTACCAACATAATGTATGCAAAAGGCATTTGTTTCTCTTTAGAATTTAACTCAGTGGTTTGTTTACATTGGGTTGGAGAGCTGCTGAGTTCAGCAACTTAAAACATCTGTCCTCTTGAAGACCTGTATGCATCTGTCTAGGCAAGTCTTCTCATCTGCTGAGTCCTTTGAATGAACAGGGATTGACAAGAGATATAACATTTGATTTTACGAGGTTACCTCACCTGATATTTCTAAAGTTTATGAAGCCATGGGTACATAGCAGTGAGCACCCATGATGAAGGATGATAAGGCTGACAGAAGCATCTGCCTTTACCAATGTCAAAACTGGTATCCCTGAAGTGAAAAGATGTATATTAATGGTGGCAAACACTCTGAAATACGTAAGTACTCTCCTTTTTTAATATTTCCCATTAGAGACACATTTCATCCTCCCTCCAGTTTATATCTGAACCATGTCTGAGTGCAGACAAACACCAGCAACAGTCCATGGATTGAGGAGATCCCAATGCATGAAGATACAGCCTGGGTAGCCTTTCTAGGCAAAGCCTGAGATGACAAATGGCTACCCTTCTGTAAGACAAAAGTAGATATTCTGGAATGTGTACCAAATCTTTGCCTCCTTCTCCATACTGTCCTTTGGAGATTCTCTTATCCTTTTCCAATGAGCGACCATCAGAAAATGTAACCCTAACAACTTAGTTATTACAGCCTTCATCAACATGGGCTTGGGTTCTTGTATCCTTTCCTTCTTTACTAGTTATCTCACAGAAGTGAGAATCTCTTCAGAATTAATCAGTCTTACCAATGATAAGACTAATGATCTGTGACTTTAATGAACACTTTCTACATATTGCTTGGTTAAACTTACCCTGTCTGTGCAGGACCCACCATCCATAAAACCTATGGATGAAGTACTGGCCCCCATATATTATGGAAGTCAGCCAACTTCTAATGATTATGTAAGTTATGGAAGGTTTCCAAATCTGGCTCTGTTATGGGCTGAATCTTAATATCCCTCAAATGTTCCTTCTGAAATTAAATAAGAGGCAAGTCTGACAGCTCTCAGGGTGAGTTCAATCAGTTTGCCTGGATTAGAAAAACCATATTATATTTTACCATATATCACCTTGGATTATGTGCCCATAATCTGAAGAATAGGGAACACACAAAAAAATCTTACCTAAAAGAACTTGGGATGAGACACTATCAGAATGCTCCTTCTCTTTAGTCTGTAACTATAAAGTGAAAAGCAGCAGTGCCCATGGCATGATGGGGCAGGAACAAAAACAACCATGGAGCCAACTTAGTCCCAGAGAGGGAAATACTCTGCTTCAGAGGAAAACAGGTTTGGAATAGCAGTGCAGAAAGGGCAGGAATTATGCTGGGCAGGGTGGCATGCATCTTTAATCCCAGCCTTTAGGGGACAAAAGTAGGTTGATCTCTGTGAGGGCAAGGCCAGCCTGGTCCACACAGAGACTTCCAGGTGGGCTGAGACTACGGAGACCCTGTCAAAAAAAGAAAAAAGAAAAGGCGGGAATCAAGACCAGTGGAATCTGAATTTTAAGCCCAGACCCAAGCAGGATATCCCTTTTTATCTCCCTTGCTATAGTCACCTGCTGATAGCAGCTTGTCTTTTGTAAGGTTTGGCTCTGGGGTACTGCAAATTCATATGAGCTTCCCATATCTAGCCATCACAGAGTCAGCTCCATTTGGCAGCTGGCTTGGGTTGGGAGACATTTGGGTAGAAAACCTCTACGTTTCCTTTAGAAATCAACAAATATATTATACAAAACAATGTAAAAATTCAAAGCAGTCACTTTTAGAGATCAGCAAATATACCATAAAAAAATGACAAAATCCAATAATCTATTTAAAAAACAGATGTCATGCAAACAATGTCAGAACTCCAAGCAGTTACCTTCAAGGAACAGTAAACAACATGCAAAACAATGTAAAAATTTTAAATTGTCATTTTCAGAAACCAGTAAATAAAACATACAATAAATGAAAACCCAAAATAAAATTTCCTTTAGAATCAGGCCAAAACAATGTTAAAATTTAAAACTCCCAGGGCTAGAGCGATGGCTCAACAGTCAAGAGAGCACTGTCTACTCTTGTAGAG
Organism: Eospalax fontanierii; assembly: GCA_035773235.1. Taxonomy (NCBI): domain Eukaryota; kingdom Metazoa; phylum Chordata; class Mammalia; order Rodentia; family Spalacidae; genus Eospalax; species Eospalax fontanierii. The sequence continues at coordinate 49,548,035 of CM069534.1, forward strand.
GACCCAGGCTCAGTTCCCAGAACCTACATGGAGGCTAACAACCATCAGTAACTCCAGTTCCAGGGGATACAACGACCTCTTCTGACCTCTGAGGGTATTGCACAACATAAATGAACTTACATATATATAGGCAATACACTCATATACATAAAATAAAAATAAATAATTTTTTAAAAATATTAAACTCCCATTGTGGAGGTCCAGTATTACCTTCTTAGTCTATCATAAAAATGTACTGACATTGCTATAAACCAATAAAGACTATGTTGTAATCTCTTTGTTTTCTATTTTTATAATCTCATCTAGAATCCAAAGTAAAAATCAAAATGGAAAAAAACACTCTATGGGGATTAGGACATCTGATTAAATGCCTAGAGTCTAGCAAATTCCTGTTTATAATGAGCCCTTAGAGTTTAGTAGAATAAGTTAAGTTTCTGGATGCTGCCATTTTGAATTATGCCAAATGGTTGGATTAATCAAGATTGCCGTAAGGTCACATGGGTCACCACCATTTTGAAAATGTCACTAACCAAGATGGTGATCAAGTCAAGTGGCTATCCCCATATTGTTGATGTCATCATCAAAGATGACAACCAGATCACATGCTTGCCACCATCTTGGTGAGGTTACTGCTAAGGGGGTGTCAAAGTCACATGGCTACCTTGGTAAGCTCAGTTTCATGATACAATAAGCCATATCCTTCACCGGGATACAACCTGGAGGGATTCACGTATCTCACAGATTAAATGTGAACAGACACCTCTGTTCGCTTTTAGAAAGCAAGAGTTAAGGTAGACTTGATATAGTAGGAGAAATTACCGTCAGATATGTAGGCCCCAAATAGGAAAGTAAAGGATGGAATTCATGGTCTCAACCAGAAGAGGGAGGCCATGTCTCTCCACCACTGCATGCAGGTTTAGAGGCTGCATGGAGGTCAGACACATGGCGGATGAGCGGCCACATGGTAGAGAGAAGGAAGCTTTAGAGAAAAAATAAAAAATAATTCAAGGTGGTGGGGCAGCCCAAAGCATTAAAGAAAGCATGTTTAGAAAAGGGATATGAAGAAGAAAAGGCGTGAGATTATGCTTTTCTGAAGAATTCAGAAGATCAGGCAGACTTAACAGAGAGCCACATGTCTGTGGCCAGGTCCAGAAGCACTGAAGCAGGAGGCAGGATTCCAGGCAGGAAAAGTTCACTATTTCTTTAATGTACTATGTAATATGCCTATCAATTTAGCATAACTTAAGGTGAACCTGCCTTTCTAGGGGTGGTTCTATGACCAGATGATTGACCAGTGAAACTGGAAAGGTGGATATTCCAACAGATAGACTCAAGATTTTATTTTTTGACCAGTTAATCTTACGGGGCTTTTTAGGTACTCTAACAGTAGAATAATAACTTCATTCATATGCTAAGGGTCCAGAAAGGATGCAATACATTCCTTATGAATGTAAAACTTTTAAAGCAAATATTTTGAAAAAGCAAAATATAAAAGTCATATGGGAGGTTTCGCTCTTCTTCATATTTCAGGCAATCTCCAAAGCTGCATATTACAATAGGAAATCTCAGGTCAGCTACATGTGTGGATAGAAAAATTCCTCAAAAAATCACATGACTGTATTTAAGAATGATCTTAGAAGGAGATATCAAAACTGGGTTTGAAATATGAACAAGAATGTGGTGGAAGAGAAAGGACATGATACTTAAACTACCTAGAAAAGTATGTAGAGAATGAAGTAAATAACTGAAAGCAGAAAATTATTTAGGTAAGCTCTATGAAATGAATTTGAAAAGATGGCTAAGAAAATCTGGAGCGGTTTCCTTGAATGTCACGCTAAGCAGTTTAGACCTGACAATAGAAAGTTCAATTCAAATTTATTTTAACTTTAAAACATAACAGTTGACAGCAGTCTGGAAGGGGGAGGAAGGGGAGAAGGGAGCCCAATAAGAACCCACCTGACAGTCCAGGTAAACAACAACTGGAGCGAAGGCCCCAAAGTGACAGTAAGAATCAAAGCAGCAAAATCAACAGAAGTCAGGTGTGGGAGGTGAGGGAGATTAAAAAGGGAAAAATGAAAACTGGAAACTAAAATAGTATGTGGAGCTAGTCAGGTTGTAGATTAATTATAGAGAAGAAGCCTGGAGATGTAGGGAAGATAAACTTTGAGCATTTCAGTCTGAGCATTAAAAATGCCAGTCATACAATGCAATGCTGACGTCCAGCAGACCTCAGGATATATGACTCCAGACTTAGGAAAAAACGTCAGAGTTACAAAGACTTGGGAACCAGCAGGAACATAGCTGGTCACTGACACTGTGAGCATAAGGAAGACTAACCACAGGATCCTTGTAAATAGAGCAGGTAGCAGAGAACAAAAGCTTGGGAACATCAATATTTATACATAATAGTGAAGAAAGCGAGAAAAAGAAGTGGGAGACAAACCCAAACAAACACCAAAACCTAAACAACAACTAAAATATGGCAGACTCCAAGGCAGGGTCTTGACATGAACAACTTTCTACAGTAGCAAGAAATTCCACTTAGAAGAAAAGCAATCAAGGGCTGGAGAGATGGCTCAGTGATTAAGAGCATTGGCTGCTCTTGCAGAGGACCCAGGTTCAATTCCCAGAACCCACATGGAGGCTAACAACCATCCATAACTCCAGCTCTAGGGGATCTGACACTCTCTTGTAGCCCCTGCCGGCACCACCTACATGTGGTACACTTATATCCAAGCAGGCAAAAGACTCACACACATAAAATAAAAATGATTTTTTAAAACAATCGAGAAAACAGGAGAATGAAGATCTCCTGCCTAAGTGACATTCCAGTTTTGCTGGGTCAATCATCTGTCCATAGACCCACTTCTAGCACGGTAGGTTCATCTTAAGTCATCCTAAAGAGATGAGGAGAATGCCTAGTTTTCCTGCTGGGAATCCCTTCCCCGAGAATCCCTGCTCCCTGTGGTAGTTGCTTCCAGACAGGGTCATAGTCTTGGAGCTTTCTGTAAGTCTGTCCACATTTCTGAGTTCTTCAGAAAAGCAGAACCTCTCCTTTTCTTCCACCTCTCTTCTAAGCATGTTTTCCCTAACACCGCAGGCTGTCCGCCATTTTGGGTTTCTCTACTGTTTTCTTAAAGACCACCTCCTCACCATGGAGCTGCCCGTACGACGTCCAGGCCAGCTCTAAATGCATGGCTAAGGCTTTTTCCCCTTTCTCTCCATTCTCCTCTTCTGGGTAGCTGCGAAGGTTTTCAGTCTGCCTGCCCTGAGGATTGTTCTTTTACCCTCTAATGAAATTATCCTAAAGTTTCCATTTGAATCAATTCTTTAAATTATTTTATTAATGAAGCTAGGAGGGGACTCCTTTGTCCCCTGTATCATCTGGCAAACATGAAGAGACATCTAAAACTCCAGGAACAAAAGTAGAGGCTAAACAGTACATTACATCATAAGAACTGGCCTCAGCATTGAAAACTACCTTCTTTGCATGTAGCCATGTCCATGGCCACATGGAACCACACGGACCTTGCACTTGGGAAGTGATGAGAAGGAAGCAGTAATGTCCATTTAAATAAATCTGACGCTGTAAGAAGGCAGACAGAAAAGTTCTGCAAGGAAGTGTTCTGTGAGGACAAGGGCAAGGATTTGGTTCTTCAGGAGATTTTGCTTTTTTTTAAATATGGAGTAAAACTTGATCATGGTTGTGAGATAAAGAGGAAGATGTAGGACATGTGACCAAAGAATAAGCTACTAGAGCAGGCCTCTAAGGTGCTGGATATGAAAGGGATTCTCAGGCTGTGGTCCCCTTGGAAAGGTGAACACGTGTTCTGATACTAGGAGAAGGAGTATTAGAGTAGCAAATAGGCCCGTAACTATTATTAACTGGTCTAGACTATAAAATCTCTAGTCCACCTGCTGAAAGACCTATCTTTCCAGATTCACTGGCCAATCATCTGATATAGGACTACCCCCAGGAAGGCAGGTCCATCTTAAGTTATGCCAAATAGATGGGAATACCTAGTGTGTCAGTGAGACAATGAACTTTTCCTGTAAGAATCCCACCACCCAGTGCAGTGCTTCTGGACCCCACCAAAGGCACTTAAGTCTCTGTAAGTCTGCCTGCTTATCTGAATTCTTCAAAAAAGTGTAATCTCTCCTTTTCTTCCTCATACCCCTTTTCTAAACACGCTTTCTCTGATGCTTTGGGCTGCCCCAGTATCTTGTACTTCTTTACTTTTTCTCTAGCGCTTTCTTTTCCCTGCCATGTTGCTGCCAATCCACCATGTGTCTGACCTCCACACAGGCTCTAAACCTGCATGACCTCACAGCTTTTCTCCTTTTTGTCTCCATTGTCCTCTTCAAGGCAGCTGCCAAGATTACCAGCTCAACTGCCCTGAGAATTTTCCTTAAAATTCTAATAAAATTGTTCTAAAGTTTCCATTTGGGTCCATTCTTAAATTCTTTTATGAATGAGATTAAGAACCCTCTAGGGAACTCTCTTTCTCCCTGTTTCAAGAGGAGGGAAGGAGGAAGGCTGTCTACGGTTTTAGAGTTCAGCAATGTTGGGCAGGCTGCCAGAAGGTTAAACACCTGACCACCATTTTTTTTTTTTTTTTTTGCTGCAGTGTAAGAAGTGGATATCTACTTGGAATGGTTGTTCACCACTGGGGTGACAAACCCCAGCACCCGCAGAGGTCAACAAAGCATCCGTGATGAGAAGGACACCTGCCAGGAAGGAGTCGACAGTCTTGCCCTTGGAACCAGCTTCTGGCATGAAGGGCTGTAGTCTCAGACTGAATGCGGTTAGATTCAGAAGGAAGAGAGTGCCCATTCTCTCCTCAATGGGTGTTAAAATAAAGGTTTGGGGTATAGTACAGTGTCCCCAACTTACTTAGTTGACTCAAAGCTACCCTGCCCCTTCCATAGGATTCAAAAGTGTCCTTATAAGAACAGAAACAGTCAATCTAGAATTATAGAGGTCAAGGCAGTTTAAAAATCAGTAAAATCCAGAATTATGTCCTTATCAAAAACTTGAAGTACATCAAGTGAAGCCACAGAAGTATAAACAGAAGTATAAAATATAAATTTCTACTCCTGTAAACTCCACTGCAAGTTACTAAGACGCATACATGTCTGAAATTTGTACATATGCCCATGAGAGTCTTGCAGAGTGAAGACAGCATGAGCCTCAAACTTTCTGAAAATGAAAAAGCAATTCTGCCAGACGCTGTACCTGCCAAACGCTTTACCTTGCTTTTCGGTCTAACAGTATGACAGACATTCAAATACACGCATGAGCAACGCTGGGGACTGACCGGATTCTAAATCTTGTGAGAAGGGAATAATTCAGGGGAGGGAGGAGCTTCTCGTTTCTGTTGCAACTCCATGTAACCAATCACAAAGAGGGAGAATTCAGTTTGGAGTCTTGGAAGGTCTAGAAAAATGAGATCAGATTTCCTAGGTGATCTGCTTTCTACTTTTGTACTACAATGAATTTAGCAAAAATGATCCTACACTATTATACTTAATATTTTTCCAAAGAAAAACTGCACTAGTACACAAAGTGAAAGTAACTTTATAGCTCAAGTGTGCATTGTATTATGCTGAGACATCTGATATAAAAAGGAAGAATTTTTTACCTTGTATAAAAAGCTACAACAGCAAAACCTCAAAGGCAAAGACAGATAAAACAGTTCTCTATAAATAATATCACAGAAAGAACATTGCTGAATTCAAAACAATGTATACACTAGCTACAGCTGTATTCAAACTTACTTTTGATAAAATAAGGAATTTCAAATTTAGAACATTTATCAATGGAGGCGTGGGATGCCTCTTTATTACTTTCAGAACATAGCTTTTCAAATGCCCATTAGCACCTAGGTGCTGAAGAGAAGGACATCTGACAGAATAGAGATGCTAGCAGACGTGTAGACACTTAATGCAAGGCTCTGACAAGCTGCTCCAGACTACTGGGGCAGCCCAACAGACAAGGAGGTTTACAAAGGCATGCACTCCCTTAAAAATGGCAACTTGCGCTTAAAAATACTCAGTTCTTCAGGCAAAAAAAAAATTTCACTTAAACAGCTAAATTTTGTTATAGTTAGATTAAAATGTATCTTTAATCATGTGTATGTCTGACTTTAAAGTCATTGTGAACAATGAAAAATAATTCAACCATTAAAAAAACAGTTCATGTTTATCACTCACATTATTTACTAGTTTGTGACTACCACAGAAACTGATACGCTTTTAAAGAAAGTATAGTTGGAAATATAGGGGAGGAAGAAAGACATTCATTCAGTTTCCTGTAAACCAGTACAATTGCCCTTTAATTGGCTGAAAGAAGGGTTGGAAATAACCTCTTCTTTCTTCTTTTACCATAGAGGTCACTGAAACTGTAAAGATTACCATAACATGGCCTCTAAATGCCAGCTTCTGAAACTGAAAGCAAATTGAACTTCAGGAAAGCAAAATGAATGTTCAAATCCATGACATTAGTACTCAAGTCTAGATTGTAAAGTCAATCTCCCGGGTTCCCTGAATAACTGCTTGTGTTCTGAGGCCATTAGCACACTTTCACATATGGTCTTCTAAACCTACACATGATATACATACAAAATCCATTTTGTATTATGACAAACATTAGCACTTCCTGTTTCATATTCAAAGCCTAACCTAACAAAACTCAAATACATAATGCCTGTATTTGTTTTTTTTTTCCCAAGTTAATAACAAGTAAGATAAAATAGTACAAGTTCTCAATTTTAAGACTCGTTAGGGATCCAAACATGCTAATATTGCATAAAATGAGTGTTAATTAATGCCATTATAACTACAGCTAAGGAAGGCCTAGCAGAAATTCTATCACCAAAAGTACCATTCCAACAGTTCTTGAGAATATATTTGAAAATCGGACTTGCTTTTTAAATAGCACATGATTTCTATATTTTACCCTTCAGACAAGCTTTGACATCTACAGTCTGAATTAATGGCATTTTATTACAAATTTATATCTGGTTCAATATGAAAGCTCTCTGATTATACAACAGGTATTTGAAAGCAGAGATATTTTGGCAATAATGGTAGTAATGGTAATGAGGTGACTAGAGACGACTAAAATCAGAAAACTCTGCACAGCAACAATTTAGGTAACAGAAATCATTATTATCAGCCCCAATGTTCAGGATGTTTTGGGAGGGGTAAGGTATGAGCCGGATTTAAGGGCATCTAGGAAATAGTTCTCAGACACAGGCCTTTATGCTTGGCACACTGAAGCTCATCATCAGTTTAACGTTGAATTAATTTAGCATTCTAAAATAAATAAAACATTTGCTATTACCCCTGCTTCGAATCAGTCCTGAATCTTACAAAAACTTCACGAAGAGATCTACAGATACGAAGCTTGATGGGCACTTGTGTGGCCACAAAAATTCCTGTTCTTTCCTCGGTTTTTACAGAGGGAAACAACAAAATGCATTGCAAAAGCTGGAGGGGGGGGGTGCATCTTTGGCATCAAAAGACACCAAACCCCCGACTCTGCTGATTACGTTTTGATTCGTGGTTACTATCTTTATGCTATAGGCAACATCTAGATAGATAAAAAACGTTTATCTTTTGCTTCAAATAAAGCAGAGAAACAACAACAACAACAAAAAAAAAAACAACTTCAATCTACAATTCAGAATATATTAAAGTGCTGACCGGGCGTGGGGAGTCAGAAGAAAGTGTTTCTAGGAAGCTTATTTGTAGGACTGAAAACAACTAGTAATATACGCGGCCAGAAAATTCTTCCGATAAATGCTGTATGGGAAAGAAAACTTGGGTCCATAGCATGCCCTGGACTCTGATGCTCAGGCATTAAGGCAAAACCCTTTCTGGCCGACTTCACCAAAATGCGCACTTCATCACAAGAGGCCAGGTCCCTCCCATTCGCGTCCTTCGACCCCAGACGCAGCGTGGAAGCACCGGGAAGGGAGAGGGGTGCGAGAGAAGGGGGTGCCCGGCAGCTGTCCCTCGCTTTCTTCGCAGTTCAGGTTTGCACAGTTGCGGCTCCCAGTCTTCCTCTCCGTGCGCACTGGAGGGTGAGGAGCTGGAGCCCGCTCTCCCCCAGGAGAAGGGGACCCCTCGAGGAGGCGGGGGCTCCCGATCTCCCGCCGGGCTCTCCCACCGCGCCACTCCGGGCGTGCAGGGCCCGCGCATCCCGCACCCGCCGCCCTGTCCTCCCGGGCGCCGCCGGGCCGGCGGGCTGCAGCGCTCACGCCTGCGGGGGCGCCCCAGTGTCGCGCACCAGCCCGGAGTCCCCAGCCACTCACCGCAGCACCACGAGCCCAGCAGCAGCGCTGCCACCAAGGGCCACATCTCCGCGCCGCCGCGTGTCACCGCCGCAGGTGTCCGGAGCAGCCGCCGCCTCCGCCGCCTCGACTAAAAGGACCGGCCGCCGCCGCAGCAGTCTGAGGCAGGAGCGGCCGCCCAGACTGCCCGGGAGCGCGCACGCTCGCGCCCGCCGCCCCACACCCGCTCCCCAACCCGCCCGCGCCCCCGCGCACGCGCACTCCACCCCGCCTCGCCGCTCCGCATGTGGCTGCTGCTCCCGCAGCACTCCGGGCTGCGGGCGGGCGGCGAGCGCCCGGGTCCCTAGCCTGCTCCGGCGTGGTGGCGCGTGCGGGGCTTCCTGCGCACGCCTCCCTGCCGCAGCTCGGTGTCCGGGGCCGCCCCGCGGGGCCGAGTTTTCGTGTTCTCACGCCCATGGGGACTTCACAACTCGTGCCTCTCTCCGCGGACCCCTCCTTCCTGTGCACCGCCCGGCCCGGTGTTCTCCGGCTCCCGCTTTCACTTCTGCACCGCTCACCCTGGCTGCCCCGCCGCCCCTCCCAAGCCCCAGGCCTCCGTCCTCTCCCAGTCTGGATGCCGCTCCTCTTCTCCCTCACGCCGCTTTCTCCTTCCATCAGCCACCACTAAGCCCAGGACGGGGCTACGGTCAGGTCCTGGTCCCCCAGGCAGATTTCTCAGTGGCTACTGCTGGCCCAGCGCCCCTGCCGGCCTGGCTTGTTTCCGATTCTATTCTCTTCCATCTTTCTTACTTTGTTGGCAAACGTTTTTATCTTCTGAACATGATTAGACAAACAAGTTCCATGCATAGTGCATAGTTTAAAATGTGACCAGCAAAACTGCCGTAACAGGTCTGGGACACCTTTACCAGTTGCGTCAAGGAACTTGGTTTGTGTGCAGACCTCTAACCCGTGTTTCTGCTCACCTTGCTTGAACAAAGGGTTTTAAATTTCGCATTAAACCACACCTTTATCCTGAAGCAAAAGTCCTTATACAAACGGGGTGTGGTGGTGCAGGCCTTCAGTCCCAGCTCTGGAGAGGCTCAAAGCCAGGCGGATCTCTTTGAGATCTAGGCCAGTCTGGGCTGCACACCGAGGTAACATTTATCCTGATCAATGAACTCCTGCCCAAAAGCAAGGCTCTGGAAACTGCTGTAAGCAGCTGTAGATCCTGTCCCCTACCTGGGTAGTTTACTCTCACCTGAGCCTAAAGAAAGTCATTTCTGTCACATTATTCCATTTTTCCGAATTGACTATCCTGGTGGTCTCCTCCCAAGCAAGAACCTAGTGCTTTTTACCCAGTGAGGATAAAAATTGCCACTGTCTTTGAAGCTGTAACCTTGTGTCCTTGTAGTGTGAACTTTTTCCTGTGGAGACCCCTGCCGGTTCCAGATAGGGCAACAAATACAAAGGTAGGGTTCCACCCAAGTCAGTCTTACAGAGCATGAACAAGTGGCTGCCTACCTTACTGGAGCATGGATGACTCAAAGTAGCCTCACCACCTGAAAATTCACTCCAGCTAGATGACCTCCCCATAAAGGGGCACAATGGAACCCCTCTTCAGTTACCTTATGCAGTCCTTATCCTTTGCACCTCCCAAGGCCAGGAGACCCCATACAATTAGGGTAGAGGTACAGAAGGAAGTGCTGGAATTTCAGCTGAGGGTCACATCTGTTCTGAGGAAGATAATGGCTGCTTTGCTCTGAGGGCAGTGCTCTTCTGCAATCCTGTAGTATATAACTTTTTCCCTGTGGTAGATTCTCTCTCTCTCTCTCTCTCTCTCTCTCTCTCTCTCTCTCTCTCTCTCTTCTCTGTCTCTCCCTCCCTTCCTCCCTTTCCCTTTCCCCTCTTGTCTTCCTGTGTGTGAGAGAGAAAGAGACACATACAGAGACAGTGAGAGAGAGAGAAAAAACATTTTCCCCACAGCAATTCCTTAAAATCAGAAAGCCCATTTTAAGTGTTCCCTTCTTTCCGTTGAATTAGGCAAACAGAAGGTGCTTAATAAATGTGTTGATGTGACTTAAGGCAAGCGTTGCTCTAGTGAAATTTGATTGTGTTTTTAATAATTGAGAAAGAAAAACAATTGTATAACAACCATCACAAGGAAACAATGGTTAATAATTATGGTGGTAATGATCTGAGTGGCATCCTTGACACCTTGAGGCTATCAAAGGCACTGATGGATTCTCCTCCAACTGCTACAGATATGGATACAAAAGACTTTGAGCTTTAGGGACACTGTGTATCACAGAGCAGCTGGTTGGCCACAAAAGGCTGTCAGCTGTCCCTGGATGTGACCTCCCCAAAACTGAGGGGTTACTAGGAAAGAGTGTCCCCAGTCTTCAAAGGTGCAGATCCGCGGCTGCTCTTGTTATCCTAGGAGCTATTAGGGCCATTCACTCAATTCTTTTTGTGCAGAATATGGGATAAGTCAGAATAGGCACTCAAGCTGTGACATGTTGGGCCTGGGATGGGGTCATCCCAGGAGAGAAAATCCATAGGAACTTGCTCAGGTTTCACATCCTCTGTCTGAGATAACCTTAAACTCCATTCTCTAGTACCTAAACTCCTTGAGTTTTCTTTCAGTTGACCCAAGTACCTTTATCTGGAATTGAGCTAGCATGGGATCAGATACCGCTACACAGGTTACACACATTAACTATATTAAGTAAATGGATCTCCATAACAGTGAAGGAAGGATGTAGTGATTCCTGTTTTAGATGAGGAAACAGGCAGTTATGTGTGTTGATGTTCTCTGTCCCTCTCTTATACCCTTTCCTTGCATTTCCTCTTTAACATCACAGTTATTGTGATTTCCCCTTTGCATCCTCAGTCACCACTTCTCACTTTAGAAACGAGAAAAGTGGGACTCAGAGAAAGGGCTATGATCAGAACATCCACAGTCTCCTTTCTCAATTCCTCTTCCCTCAAATTCTGTCTTAGCCTCACATCTATTTGCATCATCCTTCCTGCGTAGTAGGGACTGATAGGATCTTGTCTAAAATATTATGTACATACAGTTCCATCCTTATTGATATTTTTCATTTAACAAATTCCTTGCCCTGTTTGGGTGAGCCCTTCCTTCAGTGGCCTGAGAGACACAGCACTTTCTCAAGTTCTCCTGAAAGGTAACTGAGGACTCTGAGTGTTGAATAAAACATGTCTTGTGTCTTATGCAGGACCAAATGCAACTTTCTATCTAAGTGGACCTACTAGCACCCGCACAGAAGACCAGAGCTCAAAAGAAGGCCAGTGCAAGTTAGGTGGCCATTCTATGATTGTCCAGAGTGTTTATTGTGTACCATTCACCACACTGAAAGGATCTATTTGTGTGGCTGTCTTTTGAGTAAATATTCCTTCCTAGACTTAAGTTCAATGAAAAGAGAGACCATTTGGATCTTTTTTATTGCCGGCTCATCTCCTGGCTCATAGTTGCTGCTCAAAAACAAAAAAAGATCACTGAAAGAATTAAGGGATGATCCATAAACATTAGTGAAGTGGACTGAACTAAGTCTGAAGCTTACCTAACATACTAGAGGCTCTTAGCATCACTGAGATTCTGTCTTCAGTTATTTGAAGTTCATGAGTATTTTCTCCTTCTCTTTAGTCTTCTTGTCTCTGATTATTCATGTGTGTCTGTGTTACATGTTTGTGCAGGTACGGGTGCCTGTGGAGGCCAGAGCTTGGAGTGTTGATTGATCCTCAAAGGCTGTCCACCTTGTTCTTTTGAAGCATTTTACTGACTCTCCCTGGCCTATCTGATTCTTTCCTTCAAACGGAGATTATTGTATTTTTGGCACTATTAGCCTGGAAGCCTCCAAGTAGACTAGACTGAAAGACTAGTAGCAAGTCCTACCTCCTCCCCAGTGCTGAGATGACCAGCATGGGCTACTGTGCTTGGCTTTTTTTTTCCTTTGTAATGTGGGTTCTGGAGATGGATCTCAGGTCTCCATGCTTGTAAAGCAAGCACTTTACTGACTGAGCCTTCTCTATAGCTCATCTGACTATACTTTTAGGTAAGGTACTACAGTTTTACACTTCTGGCTGATGTCATCCCAGCTGACTTCTGATTTATGGTCAGGCACATTACACTAGCAACACTGGATCAGCCCACACCTAGACTAATTGCCTTTCAGGCTTATGGGCTTTACTCATGCTGCTTCATGAATCCTTGTCCATGTTTCTCTTCTCTCTTCATCCCAAAGAATTCCGAATCATCTCTCAAAGCCAAGAGCAAACACCACTTCCAAGAAGCCTTTCCTTACACTACTTTTTCTTCTTTCCCATTGCTCACTACTGTTTTGCAGGTCTAATTACCTTTCTCCTAACACTTTATTCATGATACTAATAAAACATATATATATATATATATATCAATAGATATATTTTTACATATGTGTATCCTCTATCACATTAGCTCAGAAGAAATGAAGTCTGCCCTAGTTATGTTTGTATCTCTGTATTACTGGGAGAGGGAGAGAGAAAGGGAGAGGAAGCAGAGGGACAGGGAGAGGGAGGAGAGACCTGATAGGCTCTGTCACATACTTATCCTTCAGTATTTGTAGAAGACTGGATCCAGGACAGCCATCAATATCAAAACCCATGGGTTCTCAAGTCCTTTACGTATAGTGCCATATATTAGTGACAGCTATCTACAGGAACAGAGCCAATAGAATGATCACGTATTATAAAGACAGGCTTAGTTGATATGGCCTGGGTAATCCAAAAAAATGGTCATCTGATCAACTTCATGGCCAAGACCCAGTTGTTGATCAGTTTTCAAGGCTGGATTCCTTAGTAGTCCCAATCTGACTCTGAGGGCCTGAGGATTCCTGGAGAGCCACTAGTCTTTAATTCATGTTGGAAAGCCAAAGAAATCATGTTCCAATATCAACAACAGATAGCAGCAGCAGCAGCAGCAGGATAAATGCTTTCACCAGCAAGAAGCAAAAGTGGGCAGGCAAAGTAGTTTTGTTTTGTCCTCTGACATCTTTATAGCTGGGCAGCAGCTTGAAGGTCCTGCCCACTCTGGGGAAGTATCTTTCCTCTCCAGTTAATCCTTCCTGAAAATGTTTGGCAGTCCCACCCAAAGATCTCTTTTTTTGATTCCAGATCCAATCAAGTTGACAATCAAGACGAACTACCATAAATGGTTTATTTGCATATAACCTATACCAATTTTCTCATGTACTTTACATCATTTCCAGATTACCTGCAATAGCAAATACAATGTGACATAAATATACATGTTATAATGCATTATTTAGAAATTAATGAGAAGAAAAACTCTGTACATATTCAGTACATTCACAATCTCTTTTTTTCTGAATGTTTTCCTCCCGAGGTTGGTTGAATATATGAATGCAAAATCATGTATACATAGAGTCTACTGTAGGAGTGTGTGTGTGTGTGTGTGTGTGTGTATGTGCATGTGTGTGTATTAACAGGTAGGTAGACAGGTGCATAGATAAGTAGGTAGAAATATGGATGGACGGATAGATTAATAGATGAATAGATGGGTGAATGGATGGATGGATGAACAGGTAAATTTGTTAGAGGTACTGGACTGTGTGATTGTAGATGATAGTCCTTCTGTAAGCTAGAGAGCCAGGAGGCTGGTAGCATGGCTCAGCCCAAGTCTGAATGCCTCCAAATTAGGGAAGCCAGTGGTGAAATTCTCAGAACCAGGTGAAAGACCTGAGAACTTGGTGAAACTTCTGGTGTCATGGATTCTAAAGACCAGAGAACATGGAATTCTGATATCCAAGTGCATAAGGAAAGGGGTGTCAGAGTCCCAGGAGATACAAAAAGAGTGGTTTCCCCTCCCCTCTCCATTTTGGTTGGATTTGGGCCCTCAGCAGGCAAATGATGTTCACTCAGTCCATCAACTCACATGTCAGTCTTCTCTCAAAACTTCTTCATGGACATACCCAGAAATAATGATTTACCAGCCAACTAGGGATGGTTTAATCCAGTAACATAGACATAGCGGAAAATATGAGCAGAAGCTGCTTCAAGATAGAAGAGGCATAGGACTGAGAAGTCTCCTGCCCCAGAAGTAGCAACCTGATCTGCTGTATGTGATCCTCTGCCTGGCAGGGAGGTGCAGTGTGCCTCGTTCCTGCCCCTTCTCTTACTGTGGAGGGCTCACAGTCATGGCAGTGGGTTAGCACTGGAGAGAGCTGGCTTCCAAGGAGACTGTAAAACCCCAGCAGACACAGATTTTTAAGAGCAGGTAATACTTTGGGTCCTTGAAGGCCCTTTGGTATCTTGCATAACCTCACTCTTGTAAGGTGGATAACATACATGTAGTAGACATATGCTGTGTACCAATACTTAACCAGGCAGGAATATTTATTTTCCATTATTGTTGTAACAGATAACCATAAATTCAGGGGTTTAAAACCACACATATGTGTTATCTGAAAGTTCATAGGAAACAAATCCAGGGAACTCCTCTGGTTTCTCTGCATGAGTCTCACGAGGCCAAAATGAAAGCCTAGACTGGAACCTTCTTTCTGGAGGTTACAGGAGAAAATCTATTTCCAGGTTCATTCAGGTGGCAGGCAGGCCTCAGTATGTGCAGGTCCAGGACTGGGCTTCCTTATTGACTGATGTCTGAGGTTCTTCCGTTTCTGAACATCGCAGATCTCGAAATGGCACACTGACTACTTTGGGTGTCATATCTCCTCTTCTGTCATGTCCCTGTGATCACTCTTCTGCCTTCTTTTAAGTGCACAAGGGATGGGATGGAGTCCACTTGGTATCTAGGATAATCTCCCATTTTTACGGCCAGTAACCACGATCACATGAACACAGTCTCTTTTGCCTTGTAAACAAATTCATTCACATGCTCCTGGGGATTTAGGCTTAGAAGTTTTGAGGGACATTATTCTGCCCACCACAGCTAGGTGCTTTTCATATTTTTAAAATATTTTATTCATTATTTTTATTTTTTTATGTTATGAGTGTATTGCCTGCATATATGTGTGTCCATGTCATTCAATGCCTGAGGAGGTCAGAAGAGGGCATCAGATCCCCTGGAACTGGAGTTACAGACAGTTGTTAGTTGCCGTGTATCTGCTGGGAATTGAACCTGAGTCCTCTGCAAGAACAGACAGTATTCTTAACCATTGAGCTATTTCTCCAGCCCAGTACTTTTCATATTTGTTTCCAAAGAGAGGCATAGGGCACACTGTTCATGAGCAGAAACTCAAGTTCCATGAGGTTTGTATCACTGTTAGTAAGTAGGGAAGCTGGCATTTGAATTCTGCCCCAGCGCTCAGCTCCTGCCTCTCCCAGAGAGACGAGAGGAGCAGAGTCCAGGGGAGTCACAGGCCTGCAGCTCAGGCCATGTTTCCTACTGGTGCTGCTTCTCAGTTCAGTGAGGTCATCACTGTCCACCCGAGATCCTCAGCTCTCCTCCTAGGTACGTGATTTGTGGGTTTGCTGGGTCCCAGCAGAAAACAGATGGCATGTAACAATGAAATTACTGAGTAGAGATTAATAACAGGGCTGTTGACAGGGCTGTGGACAGGGCTATGGGACACCAAGAAGGTAGGCAAATCATCTTAGCAGGCATCAGCTGTCACACCCTAGGTGTGGAGGTGCACAGAAAAGAAACAGCAGAAGCCTGAATAAAAGGAGAAACTACAGGAGGGGCTGCCTCACAGCAGCCATGACCTTCAGAGCAAACAGCCAGCCTGGCCTGGTGGGGAGAAGGTGGTAAGGAGGGCTCTGACTTCTTTTGTCACCCCAATTCTCATTATAACAAGTCTCAACCTGAAACCAAAGGGAGAAGTGTCCTTTGGCACAGTTCTTGCAGTTTAGATTTGCATGCTCAGAGCACAGAATGGAGGGATAAAGAGAGGGCTTGAGGGAGGCCATCAGCCCTGAGGGCAGGGCCTTCCCCTAACTCCACTGCCATTGGGGGCAACACTGGAACTCGCTTTGGCCCGTATGTTACTTTCCTATGGCTGACAAATAAATTACCATTAATGAGAGTCTTAAACCCAGCGCATTCTATTGTGTGCAGTTATGAGTCTGGAGGTCCAAAGTCATGGTGGGCCCAGGCCCTGCTACTCCTGAGGGCTGGAGAGGAATTTTCTGTGCTTCTTCCCAGCTTCTGCCAGATCCTGGAAGCCTTGACTTTCCCTGACTTGAGCTACAGAGCTCCACTCTCTGCCTCTGACTGCAATGGCCTCCTTCTGTCTCCATGACTCTCCTCCTCACATCAGGATACCAGTCACTGGCTTTAGGGTCAACCTAATTTTGATATTGTCTCAAGATCCTTAATTACATATGGCTGCAAAGATCCTGTCCCCAAATTAAAACCATACTCTGAAGTTCAAGTTGACATGAAGTTGGGGGAATTCCATTCAACACATGATAGATAATGATGCGTATTATTTCTGACTGGAAGCTTCAGGATCTAGCACACAATGTGCCAGTCTGTCTTTTTCTCTGAGGAAACAATCAGCAAGCCCTGAGGACTACTGTTCCTCCAGGCTGGGTCCTGCACTGAGGAAGAAGCGGAAGATGAAGCCTCAGATGACCTACAGAGGAAATATAACAAGAATAGAAATAAACGTGTCATCTGTCCTGACAGATGCCATGTGCAGTGTTCAACCACAGGCCACTCTTCAGAGATATCCCCAGTTGCTGTGCAACTCCCTGCTTCCTCTCTCTCACACACAAACCATCCTCTGCATGGTGATAGTTCTTCCCAGTCCCAACCCATGGCAACCTTTTACCTCATGAGAGCTCCTCTTTAGGGCCAAGGCACAAAAAGAATCAACCTTTCAAGATTGCTTTTGTGTCCTTGGAGTGGCAAGTTTTCTAGGAAAAACAGCATGGGTGTTCTTTGAAAGTGGCTGCAGAATAACTGTTTGCATTTTGCACTGACAATCCGGTCTCCAGTTTCAGCTGAGTACCCACCAGCAGCCGCTGGAACATCTGCTGAGGACTCTGTTCTCTGTCTCCATCGCAGCTCTATGGGTATGCCCTTCCTGCCCCCTGTTCACTTGTGTAAAACTGTGGGGAAACTGTTCCTTGTGAAGATTGATCCGTGAGTTCTCTGGGTACATCTGCCAATCTCCTTCTCTCTTACTCTGGGCCAGTGACTGTGGGTATAGACTAGGACACAGCAGTTCATCAAGCAGGCGCTATGAAATTAAAAAGTGAGTGAGGGCTGGAGAAATGACTCAGCAGGTAAGAGCACCGGCTGTTCCTGCAGAAGACCAGCACCCACATGACAGCTAACAACCAGTAACTCTAGTTCCAGGGGATCCAACGCCCTCTTCTGTCCTTTGTGAACATTGCAGGACACTGGTACACTTACACATATGCCAACCACACACTCATACACATCTTTTAAAAAAGAAAGTAAAGTAAATGAGCTAGGACTACACACAGATGAGCTTCCCACATATCTGGAACCCTGAGAAAAGTTGCTGGATTCCATGTCCCTTTAACCTTTCCGGTCTGTATGAAATGACAGCATGAGTTTGATGGCTCCTCTACATGCTTACTGCCACTGCAATTTCCCCCATTCTCTAGAAACCATAGGCTTCTGTACCAGAATGGTGCAAAGAGCAAGTCAGACACATTTCAACCTGCGAGTGTGGTTCTTAAGAGTGGTACCTGGCTCAGCAGCAGACCCTGCACTGGAGAACTTACTAGAGAGTTCCATCCTTGTCTCCCTGCCCACACCCAAACTCCTAAGCTAGATACTTTCAGTGGGCCCTGCAGATTCTATTTTGGTGAATCTTCCAGGAGATTTCTGTGCTAACTGATATTTGACAGCCACTGGCTCAAGGTGTACGCTTAGGAGCAGGCTACATACCACAAAAGGGATCTGTGGTATACATGTGTCAGTTCCCCTGTGCCTCTTGCTTAGGTAGAAAAGGCTTGCTGTAGAGTAGAGACTCTCTTAGAACTTCAACTATCCTTGCTTCCTGGGTTTTTGTAATCTCTGCAGACTGCAAGTGCTAGCTGAGGTGTTGTATAACTTAGTAGATTAAGCACATCAGTCATAAGCAAGGCCACTTGTGAACAGTGTGGTCTCTAACACCTCATGCTGAAGGAATAGATTCTACTTTGTTCTGACACAAGTTAGCATGGGATTCCAAGTGGTCTAAAGACCTTTAAGCTCTCTGTGTAGTCAGTTTAGAATCAGTTTGGAAAGTAGAATTCTCTGTAGTTTACAAAATATCTTTGTGTCCATCAAGAATTTTAGATTCTGAAATTTGTGCTAATCTCTTGTGAGTTTCCACTTAAAAGATGTCACTTTGATAAAACTTGGAAAGCTTCCATATGTGACACCTTTGTCCAGAGAATGAAATAAACAAGGCCAAGAATCCCCAGGAGGAATGACAGATCAATATCCATTCCACCAGGTGGCAAATTCAGAGGCCTGTGTGGCATTGTGTAGACGAGAGAAGAAAGAAGTTATACTCTATCATAATTGGAAAGAAAATGTGTTCATTTTCAATAGCCACGAAGGTCAGATCTTCTGGAGCTGGTTCTGATAAACTGGACAAAGCACTGAGCCTGACCAGCTCCGTCCTGGAAAGGTGGAGTGCATTCTACCAGGTCCAGTATAAGTGCTGGTTTCCTAGAGATGGAATAAGGTTGCCACGCACAGTCCCACTAAACTTGCCTAGTAGATAAATTCCTCTTCTCCATTTGTTCATGTGACTCTCTATTTTGCTTGACAGTGGTGGGAGAACATGCTTGCTATTTTTGTTCCAATATCTGACTCCCTCCCTCCCTACTTAGTCTTTCCTTTTTGAAGACTGAGCCCGATGCGTATTCAGTTTTCTTTTTCTCTCCCAAGAAGTGCTCTGTGCCAGCAGGACTGGAAGCTAGATGAAAAGCTATCAAAGCACTAAAAGGAGAAATCGATAGTAATAGATGTAAGAGTGTACATATATCACAAATGGCAGGCTTATTTCTATGCAAGTTAAGATGTTCTCAGTGCTTCTAATTGGCTCCCTGCCTAGTTATGGCATGCAAGCTCTGAGGGATGTACATGACTGGGCTCCCCCTGCAGAGAATGGACAACTATCCACGGGCTGTGATTTGATTTTTTCTTCAGAGACCTCTCTTTGGCTAGCCTACCTATCGTAGGCCTAGGGCCTGCTGAGAATTCCCACACCACTTACCCCTTTGCATTCAGGCACTAAAAGTTGTTTAAATGCAAATTATTTTCTAGGAGGTAGAGACATTATTATTCATTAATATTTGGGCTCTAATGAGTTTATCAGCTTAGAAGAGAATGTGCCAGGGTCTATAGGTAATAGAAGCCGTGGAGATACATTTTAATAATGACAAGTGGCAAAGGATAGAGTAAGTTTTGAAGCACTACAGAAACTATAGCCAGAGACTCAAGGCATGGCGCAAGGCCTGGTTATGAGACGAGAAGTAAGTTGAAGGAAGGATGTTCAAAGGTGGGCACTGAAATGCCTTCCCAAGCCCGCAGATTGTTTATGTCTAGAGATCCAAGCAGTCTGAGCAGGACAATTTGTAGAAATTTGCTGGGACATAGATAAATTCCACCTGTACTGTGACATCAGTGTCACCCAGGACTTGTTCATCTATGGAACACTTTGATCATGTCCAGGCCCTATGGATGTACCAGGCAAAAGCCCTGTTCTTGTGGGGCTTACAGGGATTCTTTCAGACAAACAGGACAGAAAATGCAATGCCCTGCCTCAGGGACAAGCCTGGTATATTTAAGGAAGATGGGGTTTAAGGGGAGGTCAGCGAGGCCATGGAAACTCCAGTTCATACAGAGTCATTGTAGACTTTTACTTTGAATGAGGGCTTTTGAGACCAGCAGTAATATTGACTAACTTAGAATGTAATAGACTTAGGATGTAATATCAAGCTTGTCATGGCAGCTCATGACTGTAATCCCAGCCTTGGGAGGTGAAGGCAGGAGGATCAGGAGTTAAAGGGTAGCCCCAGCTACATAGTGAGTTTGAGACTAGCCTGAACTACATGGACCCTGTCAAAAAAAAAAAAAAGGCTATTATATATGTTGAAAATCTCTGCAAGAGCCAGAGATGCTAAATATTTTCAGCTAGGAGGTCTCAGTAGTGTAGTGAATCTTCTGTCACTATACTGAGAAAGTCAACTAATGGGTATGATTGTGTCCCAATACAATCTCAGTTAACTGCTCTGACTGGTACATGCTGACCCTTGAGTCATCAAGAAAATCTAGAGGAGAGATAAAAGTGACCCTGACCAGAGTTGTAGGAGGGGAAGTGACAACAAGGCTGTCATTCCTTAGTATGCTGAAGGTAAGGCTGATAGCATTTTCTGTCAGACCAAATGTAAGGTAGAAGAGAAACTGTGGTGTTAAATATGTCTGTGTGCTTGGCCCGGAGGAACTGGAGAAGGACAGTCAGCTCTGCTGAGAAGAGAAAATCAAGGAGGAGGGTGGGCAGAAGCGCTATCAGGAATCAGCTGGAGTTGTGAGAGTTTAAGATGCCTTTAAGATAAAGGAATTGGATTACACGTTCCTTAACTCTCCTTGTGGCTCTAATGTTCTCTGATCACACAGCTGTGAGGCAATAATGCCACCTCATTCCCAGCAGCTTCTGGTGTCGTCCTGCTCTTTAAGGAGAACTTCCACAGCACTTTACTCTGTCTTTCCCAAATGCAATTGGCGATTATGCTGACTAGAGATCAGTTGCTGGAAGGGAGAAAGGAAGGCATCTGCCAGTGGAGACTAGCAGGGCACTTGAGAGAGTGGCACCAGTGGACCGGCCTGAGAGACTTTGAGGGCTAGAGGCAAATTCTTATAGGTCTTAGTTTCCCGAGGGTTAGTCTTACTGGAGTGCACTCAGTTCACCAGGCTAAGAATGCTCAACTCGTTTTCAGAGAAAAGCAGAGCATCTTACACCTTGCTTCTGCTGTGTGGTCAGGACAGGCACATTTCAGACACGCTCATCCTCTTCAGAGATCTCCTAGCTCCGTGTGGATTCTGGTAGCCTCTCTCTACATAGCAGCAGGACACAGCATAGACTTTGCTGGAAACTTCTCCACGTTCCTCGTTCCTCCCTCTTCTCTCATCTCTTCTGAGAACCGAGCTTTCTCTCTGTCTGGATTCTTTGCACCCAAGCAGCAGCATCTCTGTGCTGATGGGACTGTTTGTGGGATAGGGCTGGCAAACCACACTGGGAGTATGCTGTCTGTAATATATTTAAAATATGAGCATTTATCAGAAGCAGCAGATGGAGGCAGCAGCGTGGAGCTCCCAGAACTAAGGGCAGGGAGTGGTTCATTCAAGTGTAAAGCTCGCCCCATCTAGACTCAGCTGGCACCAGTTCATAAAACCAACAAAGAGAAAGAAGTGTGGAGAAAAAAGCCACCTTTGTGCTAGGTTCGGAAGGTCACAGAATTCCCTGACCTTGAGTCCCCCGTGCCTGAAAGACAGCATTCACTGTAGGAGGGGAAGAAGAAAACTTCTGGTTGCTGTCGTCAATATTTTTCATTTTCTTAAAATCTAACAAATTTAAGAGAAACTCAAAAGCTCAAAATGAACAGAAATGCAAATCACTTTGCTGACATGGGTGCATTAATCCTGACAGATGTTTGCTACGGGCCTCACCCTTCTAGACGCCTTAGAGTACTCTGAGACAAAGAATGAGGCCAGCATCCATGGAGTAATTCTTAAATGTTAGACACATGGAGAGTATTTCAGCTTTGATTCCTTTCCCCATCACCCGCCCAGCTCACTCTAAAAGCATAAATATATTCAAGATTGAGTATTTGAACTAAGAAGTATGTTTGCGTGGCAAATGTCCCTAAGGCACAAAATACAAACTCAATACATTATGGTAAAAATAAATAAATAAACAATTTCAAATCACCTGAGAAAAGAACTAAGATTGTGCTATTTGGCAAGGTCAACTTTAACAGTTGATCTCAGGCTTGTAGAAGCTCCCTGAGTCACTCCAAAAAGGACCTGTACATTAGATGGGAGCAGTAAACCTTTGTGAAATGCTTGCCATCCATTGCTTTTTGAGAGATGTTGAAAAGTACAGTGAATAAATCACGTATCTCTTCACAATGCCATTTCATGAAATCCTCCAAATAGGAGCCTTTGCATCATTATATATTGAAGGTATGGACCTCATCCTTCACAAAGCAGCCCACCCATGCCCTAGTCTGAATGAATCAATCCTTCCCCAGGTACCACGAAGAAGGCATAATGTCATGTTTAAATATACCACATTTTGTACTTAGCTGTTGCTCATGATGCATTGTGATTTCGTCAAGGAAAGTATAGCTTAGGGTCTGGCACACAATTGGTACTGAATACATTGAATAACAAACCACAGACTACCGAGAAATAGGTAAAGTTATAAAGAAGGTGAAAAAAGACCACCAAATGTCCATTTTATCGTAGTTTCTCCATAGAGAATGAATACATTAGAGAGGCTCACCTTTGAATGGACGACAGGATCTTCCATTCCCGGGCTCTCAGAGGTGCCCTTCTTTTCTGGTGTTTTGTTTTCTTTGCTTGTTTGACGATCTTCTTGAGCACTTAATCATTTTTGGACTGAGTGATTGCTTGGAAGTGAGAAGAAGATTAAGAGACAGTCCTGCTCTGCAGACACCCTGTGAATTCCAGTGGGCTGGGCCAGAACTGCACTGGGGGGCACCAAGATGGCACCAGGAAAGGGAAGAGCCAGGGCAGCACCAGGGCATAGAAAGTGACTGTGTAATTGAGGTTTCTAGGGAATACCAGGCAGGACAGCGGTTCTCAGAAGGAAAAATATCCTTTGGGCAGTTTGGGCCTTTTAGAAGGATGCACTGTCATCACTCATAGGAGAACAGCACCGTCATCCCATAAGTGATGTCATAGGTACTCTTGGGATTGGTTCAATCCATATGTCCTGTATCTAACATATTGTGCAAATGTCCTACCAGATATTCATGGAGGTAAAAAATCTGGATATAATTATCACTTCCCCAAACCTACTAAACATCATGTGAATACAAAGCACATGACACACACTTAATAAACACTATATTTTCCATGAGTAGGATTTCTTTGTGAATCAACAGAATATTCCGCCTGCTCTCTTTGGTACTTGCCAGGGATTATTCACCATCTTGGAAACTTACATGACTGTCTCATTGCTCCTGGTATCTGTGTCCCCAATGTAGTGTGCCTGAATTGGTCTCCACTTGTACCTATCAATTCCTTGAGGAAAACATTTTATTATTTTGTTACATCCTGTTTTTTTTTTTTAAATTTCTGCTTAGACTGGCTTGAAACAGGGCCTTCCTGGGATGCACTCTGTAGGCCTAGCTATCCTGGAACTTGTGATTCTCCTGCCTTTACCTCCAGAGTCTCATAATGGCCAACTTGAACTATATCTTAGTAACTATAATGGTACCAAAACATCCCTACAAAAAAGTGAATTTTGTTTAATATGTTACTTGCTTTTTTCTTTTCTATGTTTTTCGTGTGTGTGTGTGTGTGTGTGTGTGTGTGTGTGATGAATGCAGAGGCCAAAGGTTTATCTCGAGTGCTGTTCTTTAGTCACTTCTCCACATTCTTTATTTACTTATTTATTTTTGAGACTGAATATTTAACTGGTTCTGGAGCTCACCAATGGCTAAGCTGACCAGCCAGCAAACCCCAGGGATCCTCCTGTCTTTGCCTCTCCAGCAACAAGATTGAATATGTATGCTATCATGCCTGGCTTGTACTTGAGTGCTGAGGATCAAACCCAGGTTCTCATGCTTACATGACAACCACTTGGCTGATTGAACCATCTCCACAGCCTATGCTTGCCTTCTTCTTATTAAACACTGTCTGAAAAACTGAAAATATGAGTATAGATACCTATGATATCTAGAACATTCATTTCAAGATAGTAAAAGACAGGTTACCTTTGTTTAAACGAGAGGTATTAAGTCTAGGAGTCAGTAAAGTAGGATGTAAGAACATTTTAGACAGTCCTTCTGAACCATCTGAACCCCAAAACCATCTAGCAATCTAGTTAAGAGGTTCTGGGTTGACGGCCTCTAGGTGATGCTGAATGGCTGGTGGCTTGAACCACATTTTTGCAGGGGAAAGTGCAGGTATGTGGGGGCTGTAAGAAGTTTTCTGAGGAAAAAATATGATTTGGTATGATTAGATCACTAATTATCTAGAGCTTCCTTGGAGAGGTGAGGTTGAAGTAGAGGTAGGGTCGGAATATGCAGTACTTTCCCAATTTGTTTAGCTGTCATTTGATGAATCTTGAAAGGTTTTAAGCACAGCTGTGTCATGCTAGGCCTTTGCACCATGTGAGGTAGCTCTCCTGGGTGCAAGGGAAGGTGCTTTATCAACAGTGCTGTCAAGAAATCATGAGACCTTGAACTGAGGAAACAACAGTCAAGTGGAAGGAAGAAGAAGCACTTGGTTTCTTGGTGTTAGAATTCCTGAGACTTGGTGATTGCCCATATGTGAGCCATATGTGAGTAGTGAGGGAGGACTGAAGGATACTTGTAAATTTCTGGCTTGTACCCTGGTTGTGGAATGATGCCACTGATCAGCAACATTAACAAGAGGACATCAAGATTGGGGACAAAGTTCAGGGACATCAACTTTTGGACATGAAAATTCAAGGTACCTGCTTTATCAAAACTGGGAAGATATTCAGTGAAATTGATATGAGAACCTTTGTTGAGCTCATTGTAGTCACTCATACAGATATGCTGATTTATGAAGCTTCTGTGGATTTCTAAGACAGCAAATAGGAACATGTGCCATCCCAAGTCATGGCTGGCCAATCTAGAAGCAAGGATGAGAAGAAAAGGAGCAGCACTTATGTCAAAGAATAAATAGCAAACGGAAGTAGAATGAATTCCTGTTTCCTAAAGTCATTCTCCTTTTCCCCTTTGGACTCACATAACACACATACATACCACCACCACCACCACCACCATCACCATGACCATCACCATCATCACCACCACCACCATGACCACCACCACCACTACCACCACAACCACCATGACCATCACCATCACTACCACCACCACCACCATCACCATCATGATCATCATCACCAACACCACCATGACCATCACCATCATCACCACCACCACCATGACCATCACCATCATCACCACCACCACCATGACCACCACCACCACCACCATCACCATGACCATCATCACCACCATCACCATGACCACCACCACCACCACCAAAACCACCATCACCATCACCATCACTACCACCACCACCATGATCATCATCACCATCACCACCATGACCATCACCATCACCATCACTACCACCACCACCACCATTACCATGACCATCACCATCACCACCACCACCATGACCATTACCATCACTACCACCACCATGACCACCACCATCACTACCACAACCACCATGACCATCACTACCACCACCATCACCACCACCATCACCATCACCATGACCATCACCATCACCACCATGACCATCACCACACTACCACCACCACCATGATCATCATCACCACCACCACCATGACCATCACCATCATCACCACCACCACCATGACCACCACCATCAATACCACAACCACCATGACCATCACCATCACTACCACCACCACCATGATCATCATCACCATCACCACCATGACCATCACCATCACTACCACCACCACCATGATCATCACCACCACCATGATCATCACCATCACTACCATCCCCACCCACCACCATCACCACCATCACCACCATCACCACCAGTGATTTCTGTCTTTGCCAGGCCCCTACTTTAAAGAAGTTTGCATGGTAATGAGTTTGAGGTGGTCCTGTGGTATCATCAGCTTAGTATCACTTTGCACAATTAACTGTGTTAGACATCTTCATTGAATACTAGAGGTCATGTCTTTGTCAGTAATTCTGGACTGTTTTATCTTGCTCCATTTTCACAATAACTTTAGGAAGAAACATTGTAAATGTGGAAAATAAAGCTTAATGAGGTCAGATAGTTGCCTAAGATCATGCAAAGAAAAGATAAATCTGGCCTAACCAATTTCTTTTCCTGTCCACTCTACACTTCATTTCCTCCTACCTCATCCAGTCATCCTGAAATAGTGGCTGTCCCTCCAGCACACCCTGCTGCTTTACACCTCTGTACATGCTAAGTGTTTCAGCCTGGAATCCTCGTGCTCAAAAGTCCATATCTGCCTTACTTAGCATTCTGTCAAAACTCTACAAGGGCCCCCCTGCTTGTCAAGACTCTCCCCAGACTCCTGACTTTATGCCCTGCTCACTGTTCTCCTGTTCTCTACATCATGCTACACTTTATGTGTGTTTGCAGTCCTCCACTTCTCTAAGGGCAGGGTGTGTCTCAACCTTTCATCATGTTTCCCAGTACATGTGACTGTCCATATCTATGAGCTGATATGTACATCAAAGGGGCTCTTTGCAAATGTCCCTGGTTATGATCATTTCTGGGAAGAAATCCCTAGAAATGTCTATTAAAAAATGAAGACTAGACACTGGCAATGGACATAAAAAGTTAGCTTGTAAAGACAGAATATTTACACATACAACTTTCAACAAAAAGTGAATTTCACATTGGAGGCCCCTCCTCTCCTGAAAACCCTCACCATTAATATTATACTTAATTATTTAGATTTGATTTATTGGGAGTCAATACTTAATTTAAAAAACTAATTCCTGTTTAAGGTTTTAATAAATAATATTAACACATTGACACATCAGCATGTAAACCATTTAATTTTTCATACAGTTAAATTTATAATAAAATCCAATGAAAATAATTCCTTTGCACAAACTCTACAACCTTTCATTTGAATTCCTGTTTGTGCCTGCTGCTTCTTCTTCTTCTGTTTTCTGGCTCTCTTTCTTATTATTTCTTTAGTGAAGTATATGTGAAAAAAAAATATTGACTTCCTTCAGGTCTACAATTAATTGAGGTACATGATATCGACTTAAGAGAAACAAAACACAGTTACTTTCAATGTAGAAGAGAAGTTAAAATATCTACAAGCCAGGCATAGTGGCACACAGCTTTAATCTCAGCACTTGGGAGGCAGAGGCAGATGGATCTCTGTGACATGGAGGCCAACCTGGTTTACTCAGTAAGTTCTAGGCCAGCTGGCATTACAGGAAGACCTTATCTCAAAAAATGTCTACAAATAGACATATTTGGATTTGAACATCAGGTTCCATCCTTCCACAGAAAATGTTAATTTTACCACAAATAACAAATATTAACTTAAAATACCTAGATGCTAATGCTGTCTTCTGATCTTTGTAATCAGATAACTTGTAATATAGTAAGTACAGTAAACACATGCATGTTCATGTAGCATGGGTATGTGTATACACCACACACACATACACACACATATACACCCACACACCACATGCACATACACAACTTTCCTAAAGCTACTGCATTCATTTGAATTACCAGGGAACCATCACTACAACAAACTCAAGCAAAACCAATTTATTATGAGTCTGTTTCTCAAACTGAGGTAACCTTGTCTCAAGGGATTATATGAGTTGGCCAAGAATTATGGGAAGCAACTGAAGCAGACAATGTAGCTGATTCTCTAAATTGTTTATTTTAATCAATGAATTAAACATCATTTTTATATAAAAACTAGTACAGATCTTCAAAGGAGGAGAATGCAAATTTCTCATGAAAATTTAAAGATCACAGCAACATGAGACTGCAAAGAAACGTTGAGCTTCTGATAAGCTACTTGGGCTCCGTCCCAGACTGCTAGAGTACATGTTCCTTTTGTTTCTTTGTTTAAGTAAGAGTCGGGCATTCTTGCATAGGCTTCACACAGAAATAAACACAATAGCTGGAGTCCAACAGAAACTAATGTGTAAGGCTGAAATGCTGCTCAAAGAACAAAGCTCAAACATCCAAGTCCTTTTAGCAACAGAATTATCAGGACTTTTCCCCAACACCGCACCTCATCTGTTTGTCCCTGGGGAACTCCAATAAGGATCTGTATATATGCTGCAATGGTTCTTCTGCCCTCTAGCCAACTTTCTATACTCTAAATTTCTTTTGTGTTCTACTTTCTTATAGTGTTTGTCCTCTAATTTTATATGTATGAAGTCTTCTCATTTTTCCCTTTTTATTAGCATATATCCATTATATAAAATAATGGTTTCCCAGTACTGAAAAATGTTTGGTTATGACATTTTCATACATGTATATGGTATACTTTAATCTTAATCATCTTCCTTGTCTCCCTTCCTCACCCCAGGAAGTTCTCCTCCTTGTTCACATAGAGCCTCCCTTCTAGGAATGTCTTCCTTTCTTTTTGCATTTTTTTACTTCTTTTCTGTCTCTCAAATATCTAAATAAATTTGTATATTAAATATAGAACTTCCCCACACTGAGTAAATGATCCCAACATTTAACCATAATTATCCTCACTTCAATATAGATTTTGTGCCAAGCTGACATAAATAGGAATGGTCATCCTGCAAGCTCTTTGAGCTCACTGTCTGCTTTCAGTGAGGCTGGCTGCAGTATAGCTGAGGTGATACAATTTAAGGATTAAGGTCATGTAGCTTATGGATTCACCATGGACAAGTTTCCTCTGCAGAAGACTGGAAATATGCCAGGGGAATCCTGACCCTTGAATTCACCAAAGCAGCCTCCCTAAAAGATGTTAGGAAATGATTCCTCCAGAAAGGTAAGTGATGGGACCAGCTAAAGAGCTTGAACTGAAACCAAAATTCTGTGAAAGTCACTCAATAATACAGAGAATGGAATCTCTATTTGAATGAAGATTCCTATATACTACAGGCATCCTTTATTATATTTCCTTCAAAAACTTTTTTATTTTAGTTACAGAAGACTGAGTAAAATATAATCCTTTGTTCTTAGCCCACTAACATTGTTGGTTCATAGGATTCCTTCTGCTCTTACATCATTAGCACTTTATGACAAAATGCCTGTGATCAAGAGATTTATTTTAAAAAGAGAAATGTATTTCTTATAATTCTGCAGACTGCAGGTTTCATATCTGTTGAGGATCTAGTCTCTCCTTCTGTTATATCACCTTGTTACTACCTTCTCTGGAAGGGAGGAACGCTGCAACCTCTTCTTGAAGGGACAGAAAGGAAAAATGGAGTTCTTCATGTTTGACTCCTGTCATACAAAAGCTCACCTTGTTACTACCTTCTCTGGAAGGGAGGAACGCTGCAACCTCTTCTTGAAGGGACAGAAAGGAAAAACGGAGTTCTTCATGTTTGACTCCTGTCATACAAAAGCTCATCTTACTCATGAGGACAGAGCTTCAGGTTATCTCCTACAGGTCACATTTCTTCATATACTGCATTGATGATTGTGATGTAATACATATTTTTTAGTTTGGGCCATGTGTGACTTTTCCTAGAAGGATATGAACAATGTCTATTCATCCCAGATAGGGTACCAACCACAGTCCAAAGAAACGATGTCACTCAAGTCTGGCTTAGTGAAGCAGTAAGCTTATTGGAATGGCTTACCGAATGGGAATACTTACAGGAACAGGGATGGTTTAAAGGCAGTTGTGTCACTGAAAAGCCCACACCAGAATAGAAGACTCAGGAAAGTTCCATCCTTGGAGCTCCTTCCCCCACTTGCAGGTAGCTCTGTCCATCGGTTTCTTTTCCTTACTGCTGCCTTAATAACCTTGAGTAAAGGTCCTGCAAATCTTTTGAGCTTTGAGAATTTCCTGAGCCTTGTAAGTTTTGTTTACTTTTTGATCCTTGTGAGCATCTCTCCTCCCTCCAGGAGGGAAAGAATTTTTAAATCGGGAGGAAATACCTGGATTATAAATTCCTAGCAAGTATGAATCATAGATGTGCCAATCTTCCCCAGATTTTAGTTAGGCATAAACAAATTCTCTGACCTACCGTAATCTGATAGTAGGTCATAAAATCCTCCTTATTCCAGTATATCCTAGAGGATGGAATTGTGCACAGAGGGTTTTAAATGGATTCAAACAGACAGGCCTGGCTGAGTTTCCTCTCTCACCCTGTGAGTCAGCACACCAATGAACTGAAGCCTCCATAAAATCCCTAAAGACAGGGACTGGAGAGATGACGCAGCAGTTAAGAGCACTGGCTGCTCTTACAGGGAACCCGGATTTCATTCCTAGCACCTACTTGGCAGTTAACAACCATCCATAACTCCAGTTCCAGGGAATCCGATGCCCTTTTCTGTCCGCTGAAGGCATTGCGTGACATGGGTGCACTTACATATGTGCAGGTGATACACATATAACAAAAATTAATTAAAAAAAAACCCAAAGACGAAGTTCAGAGAGCTTCTAGTCAACTGAATACATGGATGTTGCTGGAGGATGACTGCGGAGAGCACGGTTGGTCGGCGCCCCTCCCTGCGCACCTCACCCTGTGCATTCCTTCCATTGTACCATTTATAATGCTAGTTATAATAGGTCTGCAAATATAAGGAAAAGCTTCCCTGAGTTCTGTGAGTCACCCAGGGAACTTAAGGAGGGAGTTGTGGGAACCCCTCCCCATCAGTCCAAAGCACAGGTAAAATCATCTTGACTATGTGACTGTATTCCAAAGCAATTTTGGTAACTGAACTTCAACTTGTGAGATGTGAGGAGATTTCCAGGAAAACAGTGTCAGAATTAAATTGGATTAGAGGATAGAATCTGGATTAGAGTGGACCAGCTGATGTCCCCTGCTGCAGAACTGCTTGCTTGCTTGCTGATTAGGAGAAATTCATATATCTTTTGAGGTCACTGAACTCCTCTGTGTTGATTATGATGTGAGAGTAAGTAGAAAAGAGGCAGCTGGTATTTTTCTTGATACCCAAGGATTAAGCTTCAACATGAATTTTGACAGAGACAAAAAACATTTCAACCATAGCACTTCCTTCGATTGATTGATTGATTGAAATGCTCTGCAATCTGCACCAAAGGTATTTTGACTGACTACTAGAACTTACTATTTCATAAGACCTCATCTTATTCCATACAGATGGAATCCTCTATTTCTTTTTAAAATATTTTCTTTTATATGTATGCATGTATTGCCTGCATGTATGTAAATGCACCCATGTCATGCAATGCCTGCGGAGGAGAGAAGAGAGTCCTGGGTCCCCTGGAACTGGAGTTATAGATGGTTGTTAACTGCTATATAGATGGTTAGATTTCAACTCAGGTCTTCTGCAAGAACAGCCAGTGCTCTTAACCTCTGGGTCATCTCTCCAGCCCCAGAATTCTCTAATTCTTAGATAATTATTTTTAACATTAAGCCAAAAATATATTTCCTGAAACTTTGTTTCAGTCTTCTCAAGTCTTTCTTGTGGAACCATATGGAAAAAGTTTATTGAAGAAATAGACTTTCAACTTCATAAAGTTATCTATCATGACTTACGACTTTTCACTTTTTCTATCTGAAATGTAGTCAGTTTCTTATTAATTCTTCATATTATGTGGGCTTAATATGTTTCATTACCTAGTTACTTTCTCTTATTCATACTCCATTTACACAATTTAGTGTTTTAAAACAGATTGTATTAGTAAGCTCTCTGTCACCATAACAATACAAGCTCAACTAATCTATAAAAAGAAAAGATTTATTTATTTTAGCTCACTGTTTTTGGAAAGTCCCCCAAAAAACTGAGTGGCTCCATGGACTGGGGTCTATAGCAAGGGTGACATATCATACCATGATTATGTGGTGAAGAAAACTTTCACCTCATGCTCTAGGAAACTGAAGGAAGCAGATAGAGACCATTAACCTACAACCCCCACTGAAGGCTCACATTCACTGGTCTAAGAACTTCCTACAAGGCTTCACCTTCTGGTAGTTCTACCATGTCCTAACAGCACAACCCTACAGACCAAGCCTTCCACATTGGCCCTTGGGAGACATTCAGCATCCAAACCACAGCATACATATTTATGAGTATCTAAAGTTTTAAATACTTAAAGGTAGATATGTTGGGGCCAGAAAGAAGACTCAGTAGTTAAGAAATGGATCAGAGGATGAGCAGGTACTGCTCTTCCAGAAGACCCCAGTTCTCATCAGGGGCACACAACTGCCTATAATTCCAATTCCTGGGGGATCCAGTGTCTCATGCTTCCATGTGCACCTGCACTCATGTGAACACACCCATACAGACACACACACACACATATACATGTAATTGAAAATAAAACAAAATTAAAAAGTAAATGTGTTTTGCTAATGCAGAGTGATGAGTACAATCTCTTCCCTCCCTTCCCTAATTTCAATTTCTATTAATGCCTTCTAAAATTTATATTAGCCTTTTTGAGAATAATATCCCATTTTGACTCTCATTGAACTTTAAATCTTTATCAAGTGAACTTCTGTCAATCTAGAGCTTTCCTACCTTCTATTTAAGCAGTTGATTCTTTGAACTTAGATGCAAAACTTAACATTTAACCCTATTAAGTTGTACTCTGTTAATTTCATTCCATCACTCTCCTTTTCCAAGGTCTTTTGATTTAAGTTTGGTTCTTTAAAATGGTTTATCAAGTTTACCTACAGTTTTCAGGCATGTGCAAATTTGATAGACCAGGTTTATATTAGAATTCAAACAACTCACCCGTTTAAATGCTCACAAGTTTAAGAGGGGAGAGAATGACTTTTAACAATGGTTCTCAAACTCGAGTATGGCAAAGAATTACCCAGTACATTTGTTCCTTCCATGTGCTGATCCCTGATCCCTGGATTTCTTATTCAGTAAGTCTGAGACATGACTCCAGGAATGTACATTTTTAAGAAACACCATAAAAGCACCATTCTGATGCTTTTGGTCTTGGACCACATTTTAGAAACATCTTAAGAAGTTTTCTTTAAGTTGACATTAATGTGCTCTTTAGTTTAAACAGGGTGCTGTGGTTTTCTTGTACAGTGGAGGAAATAGGATTAATGCTGATGGAATGAATGAATGAACAAAAGAAGGAATGAAGGATGAGATGAGAACTCAGCTCATAATTCAATTATATTTTCTAGTTTAATCACAAAGCCATTATGATCAACTTTTCAAATACTCTTTACAATTAAATTATTTGATGTCTTTGAAGTTCCCACTGGAGGAAAACAAAAAGGTGTGCTTTGCATGACCTAGTTTAATGAACATATGTTGTCTCTTACTGATCATTGCTTTCCTTACCAAGTGCTCACAAATCACTTACTTGTTCATCTGTCTGCTCTCTCCTTGAACATTAAGCAGTATCTTATATTAAGCCTTGGAGTCCTCTTCTACTGCTCTCTGCTTTATTTCCTAGAAATTAGGGCATGGGTTTAATGCTTGGTTACTTGTTCCATTAGGTGAAGTTGATTGTCTTTTTATTTTATTTTATGTGTGTGTACATGTTTGTGTCTGAAGGTGTGTATGTGTGTGTGTGTGTGTGTGTGTCTGGTATGGAAGTCATTGGGCAACCTTACTATTCTTCCTCAGCACTTTTTATCTTTCCCTTAATACAGGGTCTTTCACTGACCTAGAACTCACCAAGAAGACTATCTTGGCTGTCCAGCACCCCCAGGGATCTGCTCATCTCTATCTCCCTAGCACTGGATTACATGTATGTACCATCATGCCTGGTGTTTGTTTACATGGGTTCTAGGGGTCAAACTCAGATCTCTGTGCTTACAAGACAAGTATTTTGCTGACAGAATCATCCCGCCACCAGGTTGTCTTTATTTCTTGGTAGTTTGGCAGACAAATAAGAACCTAAAAGCTGGCTACTTTTAAAAAGGAAGTATTTCTTAGATCCTCCCAAATCTATCTTTTAAAAAACCTTAAAGATGGTCAGAACAACTTATAAATTACATGCAATTCTTAAGCCAGATTAACCTTTGCTTGCATTTTGACATGTCTGCTAGATTCTTTTCCTGAAACAAGGGATTGTTGTGCTTCTTCAGTTGCCTTCCTCTGAACTCTGCCCTTCCAGGAGGGCTCTTGAATTCTCAGAGTATACTTTTAGTTTTGTTGTTTGCTTGCTTTTTAGGTTTTTATAATAACTATATCTACTAAGGAAAATTAAAGAGGATTTATAAAAGCAAGCTCTAAGAGTTGTCCCTAAAGGAAGACCAGGGTGATCCATAAGACTTTTCACCACTAATTAAAGAGAGGCTAGAAAAGGCTGATCCTAAGTAAATGAAAGAATCTTAGATCACTGAGAAGTCTAAGATTTCTCCAAAGTCAGCTAACAAATCCGTCCCTATCTCACAGGAAAGACCTCCTGACTATCAAGGCTCTTGTCAAGATTTCATCCCAGCTCGATCTCCTATTCTTGGTTCTGCTTTCTAGACTTTTCTGTCCTTAGGTACTTCTGAAGTTAGGAATAACCTCCTGCACATCATCTACAACCACTGCTGTGAACTCTTGCTGCCTGTATAATCCTCACAACCCTGTGATGAATGTGCTAAGTAGAACTCCCCACTTTATACATGAGGAAACGGAGGCACAGATAGTGGGAAACTGTTTCAATGTACTCTCACCACAGGGAGGTAGAAAAGGTTTGCCTCAAAGACAGGTATTCTGATTCTCTGCCACCTCCTCAGTCTGCCTCTCACTCTGCTTCTTGGTGACACAGATTGCCATTTGCACACCCAGTATTGTAGTTCTATCAAACAGAACCATAGAAGAACTTCCTGGAGATTTACTGTGGGAGAGAATTTGTCGTAATTGTATAAGAATATTTGTGGGGAATGGTAGTGCTCCCCTGAATCCTTATTCTTTCACAGAGCTTTAGCTTTATCCTGGGGCTGGGGGGACTTGCTACATCCTCTGACTTGGATTTCCTAGGCCTCAGCCTTCCTCTGGCAACATGATATACCTGCCACACCCCCTCTACAAAGAAAAGAATATACAGGGGACAAAGAATGAAATGAGAGATATGTAGGCTAGTGACTTATTTGAGAAAACATTCAGAGCTTGTGTAAGCCAGCTTAATAGTGTTGATGTAATCTACTCTTTTCAATCCCTTTAAGATATACTTACCTAGAAATCTTCAGAAATCGACAAGGTCACAGTAACCATATCTATAGGGAGACTGAAGGAATTATCAAGCTAATGGTTACAATTTAGGGGGAAAATCTTTTTACTGGAATGGGGCTTTCAGTTCAAAGGTGGGATGACCAATTATCTTCATTTTCCCATGGACATAAGGGCTTTGCTAAAACAGGGAGAGTCCTTGATGAGCTGGCATAGTTGGTTACCCTACAATGAACATTTTACCGCTCAGCCCTATCAGCTACCAAGTATCTTTCCTTGCACTGAAGATACTTTCTACTATTCAGAAAAGTGTTTGTATGGAATTATTCATCTAGAAAAGTGCCTACTAGGACCATGGAAGGAGACAGAGAAGAAACTGAAAACTGCATAGGTGCTCATAATATAGTAGTCACTATTTAAACCCTTCAACACCTTACAGAAGCGTGTGTTACAAGTCTATAATTGTGCAGTAAAAATAATTTTGTATCTCATATCAATAACCATCTTTAAAACCACTGTTGGTAATGGTTGTATAGTTTCCATCAAAGATGCCCTATGCTTTATTTAACTATTTTTGCGATTGTTCAGCATTTAGGCTAATTTTCGCTATTAAAGATAATGTTCCTTTGAATAGCTTTCGGTTTCTAATGATTTTTTTGGAGAGGTTTCCAGGACCTTGAAGAAAGTGTTGGGGGCATAATTAAAGCTACTACGTCCTCTCTCCAGTGCCTTTGGGAAGTCTGCACGTCACAGTGTGATGCTTATTCTCCTCTTTGCCGACACTAAAATGGTTTTCAGTCTTCAGCATCCTCAGAGTTAAAAGACAAAGTTGTCTAAATACTCTTTCTTTGTTTACCAGTATAATTTAAGGCTCTTTCATATCTTTTTCATTTGAATTTTCCTAAAAGTGTTTGTTCATACATACATTCTCCCTGCTTCTATTGAGTTTTAATGTCTTGCTTCTTATTTATGTAAACTATTCTCAAACTTACTGAAATAAATCTTTTTATGCAATACTTATTTGGAATGTCTCGATTTATAGTTTGACAGATGTTTAAATGATGTTTTAAAATGCCAGCCCTCAAAAGTTTTAACTGTTTATAGTCTGAGCATCCTATTAAACTCTATACACACTCACACTTTGTGCTGGATAGCTTCCATTGTCAACTAGACACACCTGGGTAGAGGGAACCTCAACTGAGGACTACTCAACATCGGATTAGACTGTGACCATGTCTGTAAAGCATTTTCTTGATTGTTGAGTGCTGTGGGAGGGCTTAGCCCACTGTGGGTGGGGCCACCCCTGGGCAAGTGGTCCTGTGTTGTATAAGAAAGCAGGCTGAGCCCAGGCCAGAGGAGCCAGCCAGCAAGCAGCCTTCCTCCATATTCTGTGTTTCAGCTCCTGCCTCCAGGTTCCTGCTCTGACTTCCCTCATTGGTAAACTATGATCTGAGAGATGTCAGATAAAATAAACCCTTTCCTCCCCAAGTTGTTTTTGGTCAGTGTTTTTTACCACTGACCAAAGTAAAATCAAAGTAACTAGGACACAACCTTTAGTGAAGTTGTGTAGTTTTCTTTCTGAAGCCTCCTTCTTCCCATGTTACGTCAGATGCATTGACTTAGTTTATCCTGTAATGCCTGAAAGTAATATGTCACATACATGTAACTGTAAAGAGGAACCTGCCAGCCAGCCTCAGAGCCTGCACGTAACAGCTGTTTCACGCTTCACTTCAGTCACACAGCCTTGACTCTCCTAAGATGGAACTGTCTTCCTGCTTGTGTTGCGGCGGCCTCCTTGCTTGGGGAAAAATGAGTTCTATGATATGTATATTTGTGCCTCTTAGTATGTGTTTAGTTTTCTTAGTGTTGAGCTTTAAAAAAAAGCTTCACAAAAATTCTTTTATCTGTTATTCTGACTTACATCCCTTTTATTAAGTGCAATATGGAGTCTACCCATATTTTATGGGACGCTGTATTTCATTATGCTCATCAATGGATTATATTTCATTTTATGAATATCTACATGCATATTCTTGATGCCTATGGGTGAGACTGTCTATAGAGGATACACGTGGGAGCAGTAGGATTAGACTGAAGTGTTTTTCTCATCAATTTTACAAGCCAAGGCTAAGTTGTTTTCCCAGTGGTTGTACTAATTACAGTCACAACTGCAGACTCTAAAATATTCCTGTTGCTGGACTTCCTTGCCAATACATTGATATTTTCAAGTACTGAAACCTGGTAACCATTTTCACCCAGTGGATTCCAATCAACTTTTAAAGCTTATTTGTCTAAGTTTCTAAAGCCTGAAAAGCAGGTTTCAGAACCAAACCTCTTTTATTTGGGTCTCCAGTTTCTCCATGGGGTCAGACACTTAAGAAACTGTTCATAATCTGCTGTGCTAAGCCTCATGTGCAGCCCTGAGGGGAGGAGGTCCCTTCAGCTGGGACAAAAGAACAGCAGATAGAGTAGGAATTAGGAAGCTGGGACTCTAACCTGCTCCTGCCCCTATGCACCACAGAACACGCATCTAAGTCACATCACCAGCATTCTATCTGCTCAGCAGGCATAACAGAGCTGACCTTCCTCCTGGTCCTGCTGTGAGATGAAATCCTGCTGCAGAGTACTTTGAAATCTTTGGATGAAAAGCACAACAGAAGCGCCAAGTATGATTGTTACCCGTGCCAGAAACACTAGAAGACAGCACAAAAATAGGAAGCAAAGCGAATTTCATTTTATAAAACTTCAGTGAGAAAATTGGCTGGTCAGAATGTCATTCCCTGTTTCTGGTTCACATAGACACTGGCTTTTAGAAAATTAACAGGGAAAAAAAAATAAATGTACACACTTTTTGCCTTTGCCAAGCAGAAGCCCTGTGAGCATCACTATTCTTCTACTCCAGGTGAGTCACTGCTGCCAAAGGGAGGCGGATGCTTCAGGAGCTCAGGTCAAATCAGTTCCTGGAGACACTCTCTCAATCTTGCTTCCATTACAAGTCATCTAAGCCATCAAGTCTGAGGGGGATGCTACGGACTGAGCATTGGGGAGGATCTGAGCCTTGACACTGTCACAGCATAGCAGCTAACCCTCCAGCTGAAACAAATCATCTTCAGCTCTGGCACACCAGTGGGTCTCCACTGTATCTTTCTCAGATGCTCCCCTCCAACCCTTAATGTGAGAGATGCTATAAAGGGGACTTTTTCAACAACCTTTGATATATTAGTAACCCCAGAATAAGATGAGTCATACCCATTAATGTGAAGGCTCATTCTAAAATTGACTTAGCTGTGATTTCAGTAGCTCATATCCATCTTGGTCTGATGCTTTAAGTGAGTTGTGATGAGCC
Organism: Eospalax fontanierii; assembly: GCA_035773235.1. Taxonomy (NCBI): domain Eukaryota; kingdom Metazoa; phylum Chordata; class Mammalia; order Rodentia; family Spalacidae; genus Eospalax; species Eospalax fontanierii. The sequence goes on from CM069534.1 coordinate 49,586,724, forward strand.
ATAATCACCTTTACTTATAAATTCGATGGGCTGTGGAGACAGTTCCAAACCGCAGAAAAGGCATTTCCCACGCTGAGCTTGCTGCCTGGTGTGACACTCAGAGACGCTGCAAGGGGAATTTTTCTTTTGATTTTTTTTTTTTTTGCCATGTCTTTACTGCTCAAGATTTTTATACTGGATATTTTAAAAGTCAAAGCTGCATAGGGTGGTTTGGTTGCTGTACCCCACTGGGAAGCTGATAAAGTAAAAGGTAAGGAGGTGTAGCCTTAGGCTTGTAAGGGGGATATGAGTGATGTGTGTCCACCCACAGCAGCTGTTCCGTGAAGTTATGAATCACATTGTACTTGGCTCCTAATTTCCACCCATTAAAGGAAAGCTACTGAGCTCTATTGAAATGTTTTTGTTCAAAAGTTTCTCTGAAAGAGGGTCCTCATAATGCTTTGTGGGGGAATGTGTGCTCTGATTGGTATAATCAAATTATTTCCGTAGAATTGGCATGGTAGGACTCCAGTAAGAATACTTTCTATCAGGAACTATTTCTTAGGAAAAGCATTGTCCACTCTACTCTCCATTGGCATGGCAATCCTTTGATGCTATTCAGTCACTCCATGAGAAGGGCCCTTCTCAATGGATTTTGAATCACCTAACTGAAGAAATTAGTTGAAAAGTGCAAATCCAGCCTGCTGATAGTTTCTTTATCTGCCCACACCTAATAATTGGTTTGACTGATTTTTCTCTTTAAATTGACAGATTATTTACACCTTTGTGAATTATAGTGTTGCTAGAGTCTTTTTTAAAAGAAATTGTTTTTTGGAGGTTAAAACTGTCCATAGTAGCCTAAAATTCTATTCTCCTCTACAGGGTTCATATTTATTTGAATTCTTAACAAGGACAGGAGAGGGGATAATTACACAGCCCTGAAATGTCATCTTGCTGAAGACCATGAGGAAGTGCAGGGGACTGACGGGATGCTGGGTGGAAAGCACGAAGAAAGATTCCATTAGACGCCATGACTGGATGTCCCCTCCCAAATTCAAGCTGAAATGTGATGCTGTTGTCTACAGTATTAAGAGGTGGCACTTTTAGGATGTGATTATGTTACAAAGACCTTCATGACTGGATTCTTATTGTTATTGTGGGGGCAGGATAATTATTGTGGAAGTGGGCTTTTGATGAACAGGAAAAGCCTTCCCACCTCTGCCCTGTTGGCAGCCCTGGCCCTCTCCCTGCCTTGAGTGTACTCACTTGCCTTGCTTCCATGTTGGGAAACAGCACAAAGAACAGCCAGATTGATGTTGCCTGTTCTTGGATTTTCCACCTTCCCCTAACTCCTGATGTTCATAAATTGCCCAACCGAGGGTATTCTGTTACAGTATAAAGCACATGAGAACATCATGGTTTCAAGCTCATAAGTTGTCCATATATGAGTAAAATTTTGAAAGGAACATGGGGAAAAAGAAAGAAACAAATGATTAGTTAAGATGGCGGAAATGTGGGAATTTTCCCCCCACCTTTTTTTCTTTTGTTTTCCACTAGCACTTTGCAATATGGCTTGTATACTAAACATGGTCATAAAAGTAATCAGTGCACAAGAAGGCATATAATGAAGTCAATAAGGTATAAGTTACAGGTCCCTTCCCATGCAGGGCCATGTGGGTGCCTGGGTTGCTAAGAGTTCCAGGTGGAGAGAGGAAGCCGGGTTATAATCAGGAAACATTTCTATGTCAGCATTTCTGGTAAATCACCTGTGGAGATTTTAGAAGAAAGGGACCTAATTCTCTAGCACTTCTGTAATTTGTCATATCATTTCTCATTCTAAGTAAATATTCACTTTCATGTCTAATTTTGTATTTGTAATTCTGCATCTTTTTCTTAATGAGGGATCCTATAATTGGTTCAGCATCTTGTCTCACAAAATCTGAAGGTGCCTTTCATAAGGTGGGTCATGGGAACACCAGATAAGCACAGTCAATTGGAAATTAAGCACTGGCTCCTACCCCTGACTTTTCCTAAAAATTACTGTCCATGCGGCCAATGTCCTCTACATCACCACATTCCCGGATTTCACCTGTATATCCTTCTAAGATGTTCTCAATTCCGAGTCACAAGAAAGGCAGCTGGAAATACCAATTTAAGATGTCATGGTAGGAAGGTACAGTGAAGGTCATGTTCAGACACCCTTCTGATAGTTACTCTTGCTTTCTTTCAAGAGGCCATAGAAAGGTTCTTTTCTAGAAGACCATTCCAATTCTGCTGGTGTGACTCTGTACTTAAGGGCTCCATTGAACAAGTTTAATCAGATTAGTCGAAGTGGCAGAGGAAAGTGAGACAAAAGGAACTTTATTTTTTTTTCTAGTTCCCTAGTAGGTACTCTTGTACAGTGTTTGATTTAATCTCAATAACATTCTAAGATAGGTATTGTTATTGTTAACAGGTAGATTTGCCAGAGTTAACAAATAAAAATAGAGGATGACCGGATAACTTTGAATTTCAATTAAACACAAATAATTTTAATGTATGCAGCCCCGATGTGAAATTAATTTGTCCTTGCATACCTAATTGGGGAATTATGCACTTTACCAGGAAATTCTATTATGATTCCTTTCTTTGGGCTGAGGAAACTAAAGAACAGAGTTTAGTAAATAAGTAGCATAGCTAAACTCCAAGTCTAGATCTTTGACTTCAAAGCACTGCTTTGTCTCTCCCTCCCCCAACACATATACTGCATTCTGAAATTATATAATATCCAGATCTCATGCACCTTAAAAAACATGAAAATAATTTGTCTTAGCTCTTTGCTAAGGTATGAGAACAAACAAACTCTCCACTAAGAGAGTCCTCAAGAAACTCTGTCAAAGTACTTTGACATTGCAGATTCTCCTGGGGAGAAACCAGTAAGGCCAGTGTGTAGAGCAAACACTGGAAATGTGTGACATTTCTGAGAAAGAGATAAGAACTGGAGCTGAACACCCACAGCAGTCTTCCAGGATACCTGGAAGGCTAAGTACTTCCTGCTTCTGGTAGTGGTGAGGGGTGTGGGCTGAGAAACTGAGGCAGGCCTTTCACCTGGGTGTGACGAGCACCCAGGCCTCCTCACATTTCCCTGTCACCTCTGGTGCTGATTTACTTTCTCCTCCCCATCTATGTGCTGAAGAACTAATTGCCTGCCTAATTGCCAAAACTAATTGCTGTGACATTCATTGTTCATCTGCTCCCTTTTCAGGCTGGAGCTTGGACAGATTGGCTCCCCTAAAGGAGTGGATGGAATAATTTCTGCTTTGAGGACAGGACGTTTCAGAGCAATGACCCCAGGAATTGCTTTTCTCATGGTGGTGGACCAAAGAAACAACTTCTTCATTCAGAAACAATGGTAATTCCTGACCGGGATGGGAATACTTTTTGAGTTAGTTGTATTGTACTTCCCAGGAAATTTCTCCCACTGAGACTTTAGGATTAGAGTTAGTTAGGACTCAGAAAGGTGTTACTTCTTTTCCCATGCCACACAGTTGCCTACTGACTGATCTATATGTATGGCTTGGATTTCTCTGTTCAGAACCCAAGATTTCTATTAGCTCATCATACAGTTGGTAGAGTTTGGCTACTTACTCTTTTACGTTTCTGTACAAAAGTTGATTAGACCACTATTGGGTAATATTTTATTTGTAGCTAGAATAAGCATTAAAATTGATTGAGTTATTTTGAATACTAAGCTGTTTCCATGCATTATCTCATATACTCTCAAAAAAGTGTCAATATCTTTACTGTAAATAAATGGAAACTAAGGCAGGGGGGAATTAATAAGCTGCCTATTCTGATATCAGAGCCACATTCCCTTGCTTCCTCATGGCCATGGGCAGGATCCTGCTTATGAAAGACCCCGAAATAGGGAGACCTTCCTACAAGTCTCGGGATACGGTGACACCCAAAAAAATCAACCAGAGACCGTTCTTGCTGCAAACACATGAGGCCTTTATTCGGGAGACCAGTGCACTGGGGTCATCTCGTAACCACGCAGGGTCAGGGGAGATCGACCCCCAGTGTTCAGAGTAAGGCGTTTTTAAAGCCAAAATCCAAAGGGAAAGGGTTTGCGGGGAGTTAGATAGGGAAGTTGCACTTAGGTAATGGGGCAATGCATTCCTGAGAACCAGGAGTAGCTGCATTCCATAAGATAGGATCAGCTATTTACTTTGCAGCTAGCTAGTTCCTGGAATAGTGGTCAGGGGAGGGAGTGGGGGAGGAGGTATAGGCTATAGGGTACGTGATCTAGGAGTGTTACAAGATGGTGGCACTCAGGCCCTACAAAGCAGGATCTTCTAGGGGTGGCTAAACAAAATTTTAAGGCAGGACCTTTCACTTACAGTTTTTGGGTTCTAATTTGTGAAAGATCTTGTGAGACTTTTTGAGCGCTGAAACTAGAACAACTTGAGTATGATCAAGTTGACTCTGCAGTATTACGCAGAGGTAGAAGTCATGATATTCCCATTCCCATGTATTGCTGAGATAAGTATAGTATAAATGGATTACAAGATCAGCTTTTGATGAAATTGGGGAGTTTGGGAAGAAATTCCTGCAGTTTTCTAGGTACTTTCCGGAAGACAGTGGGCTAGGGCCATTAGCTATCTACATGGTTCTGGGAGGACCTAGTGACTAGATTCCGTGGACTCTGAAATGAGGGAATTAGACTCCGCGTTCTGGAAGCCCCTGCCATTCCGTGCTTCTCAGATGCCCCGTCGAGGATGGAAGCACACGATGACAGAGGCTCACAGTGACCTTCAGGATGGCTCTCCAGTGACCATAAATAAGTGTTATTGTTTGGTTCTTGGCTTTCTCCCCACTCTGTGATAGGAAGAATAATAAAAGCAATGACACTATTGTGTGAAATAAGTGTTTTCTCATACAGAAGAAAACTATGGCCTACATAAACGGCAACCATTTGGAAGCTCAAAAAACAATAACTTGCCTAATTCACTGACCATTTAAGGAAAAGTAAGTTATGTCAAAGGAGAAGGACAAAGGGTTAAAAAGGAAGATAAGAAAAGTTTTATGATTTAATTGGCTAAAAAGGGATATATTAAAAGCAATTAATGTTAATTGCTTTTAATTGCTTTTTAAAAAGCCATTAATTAAGAAAGACTGATTTCAAAGGATTTTAACAGGGAAGATATAGGCACAATTATAAGAACTTGGACTAGGAAAGCAATGATAATTTTTTGGTTCATGGTGGGAGTATGAAAACCAGAGGGATTTTTATAGTCACTTTCTTTGTTATTTTTATTAATTCTTTGAGAGCTTCATACAATGAAATTTGCTCCTATTCTCCGCTTTCCCACCTCCCCCCAGATATACCCCCACCTCCCTACTCAACTAACTTCATGTTCTTTAAAAAAAGGTTTTTATTGGGCTTTTGTACATGTCATACAGTAGTTCTTAATCAAATTTAAACCTCCCTCCCCCATCCTTGCCCTCACTCCTCCACTGACATCATGAAGGAAACTGGTGGCAGGCACCAGCCCTAGTCTAAGAACTATTGGAGACTGATTAATTCTGGGTGAGGGACAGGAGGCCTCACCTATGATCTCTAGACAGGCTGACTAGACTCTAGTGGATGAATTTGCACTGAAGGATATTTGGATACAAATGCTTTACTGGATAAGACTTAGTATATATGGTGGAAAACCAGAGGTTTTGAATTAAAGATTTGGTCATCAATTGTCTTGCCAATTCTTCCTAATGGTTTCATGAAGTTTTGTGACCTTTTAATGTCCAAGACATTGCATGAGGGAACAGAGTGTGGTACAGATGAAATACACCTTAACTTTGGGCACAGAGTACTCTGAATGGGTGGTGCTGAAGATATGTGGAGACGGGACTACTGGTGTGGTCTGGGTCTGATCTTTTTCCTGCTCTGTTACTGTGTTTAGCTATGGTGGGCAAATCCATCTCCTCTCAGGAGATGGTGTCCTCTTTCTTACAGGAAATTATAAGATTGAACATATCTGAAGCCCTATATCTGCATTTATAATTGTACAATACAATAAAAATATCTGATAGTTCATGGTTAGAGAGTGCTAGTTATCAAGGTAAAACCCACAAAATCTATCTTTTACACTGTTAAGTATAATGAATGTGTATATATCTGGTCTTTGGGAATTGTGGTGATAGAATCAAGTCTAGAGTCATCTGGTGCTGATGAGCGTTCACCCTGAAGAGGAAGTGAATGCAACTCTTCTTCATCCCATTTCCTGTTTTGTTCAGGGGTGTGGGGAGGAGAGTGTTTATGTTTTTATTATTTTACAGTTTTTTTGCAACACAAAATGCTGACTACACAAAACCTGATCCCTTCGGAGGAGTAGGGCATAGATGTTAGGGCTGGTCAGCAATCCATCTGTCATTCAAAACTCTGGGCTGCTGTATGGGCATACAGACAGGCAGGACATTCTGCTCCCCATTTCCACCCCACAGTGAGCAACACAGGCGGAGCTTCGGTTCTTATCACCCCAGCATCTGAGGTTAGAAAATCAGAATGAGGATATCAGCAAGGTTGGTTTCTTCTGAGGCGTCCCTCCCTGGCTGTCTTCTCCGTTTCTTCACATTGTTTTCCCTCTCTATATGTGTCTGTCTGTCTCTGTGCCCAAACCTGCCTTCTTTTCATAAGATAGCAGATGAGACATTCTAGCAAATTCCTTTAAGAAGCTTTATTACATGTCATTTACTCCTCTGTCTTCTCTCTTCTCTCTCTCTCTCTCTCTCTCTCTCTCTCTCTCTGTATGTGTATGTAGGTATGAGATGTACAACACATGGTGTGTGGAGGCTATAGTTTAACTCACAAGAATCAATTCTGTCTTCCCATCATGAGGGTCCTGGAAATTGAACTCAGATTGACTCTCAGGAGTTGCCAGGTTGTCAGGCTCTGTTGGCAGGTGCCTTCACCTGCTGAGTCATCTTGTCAGCCCTAGCAACGTTCATTTCTACAGTACTGGGAAATGTACAGCTATCCAGAGAACACATCCTCTCCCAGCTGCACAGAATGGAACCCATTGTTTCTGAAATTCTGAGAAACTTGTTTTTCCTAACCAAAACTTTTGTTAATTGAAAACTTTGTTAACTGACCTGCCATTGGTCTGTTGTAACTTTGGTGATCTGCTGCAACTATGGTTATTGGCTCTGTCCCTGGTTTTAGGCTTTATAAACTCCAGGCTACCTCCACTCAGGGTTTAGCATTCTTTTGGGCATTAGCTTCCTCTTGACTGTGGGCTGTTAAAGGACTCCTATTTTGACCATCACTGTGCAGCATTTTTCTATGCCCTGTGCTCATAGGACCCAATTTATCCAAAACCCTACAACAAGACTCACAAGAAAGAGATTTCCTATCACAAAGTGTTGCCTAGCATCAGTTCATACAGGCCTCCTCTTCCTACATGTACAGGAGAAAACAGTTCACCGGGACACTTTCCTATGGCAGCAGAAAACTGCAGCAGCAAACCACTGAGGAAGACCTGCATAATTCAATTGTGGTGGAAACTACATTTCTTCCCAGCAACTCTTGACTAAGCTGTTCCATGTTAGAGCGACAGCATGCTCAGCAAGGCCACTGTGAGCCAACTCAGAGCTCTAGGTGCAGGCTGGGCATGACACATGGAATAACTGCCTTGTGGTGGGAGACAGAATTTGCCTATCAAGGGGAAACACCTGCCACAGAAGGGTCACTGAAGCCTGAGGAAGTAAAGTCAAAGGCTCTGGGCTGTGCCACCACTGTGGTCTACCAGTATTCCAGGGCAGAAGGCATCTATCAATTCAAAGTTCTGTGAAAGGAACTCAGAGAGCCAGGATGGTGACCACTGTCCTACAGAGATAATGAGCTGAAGAAGGAGGGAGTCAGAGGAACTGGGATGGAAGCACAGTCAGGGAGAAGACGGAGGACATGAGGGGTTCAATGCAATGGTCTATGGCTTTGTGTCTCTGCATATACATGGCATAAAATCTGCAGGTATGGATATTAATGTATGTGTGTATGCTTTGTGTGCATGTGTGTATAGGTTGCGTGCATGTTGTGCATGTGTGTGCATGTGTGTATCCATGTGAGTGACTGGATAGGAGAAACATGAAGAAAGAGAGGGAGAGGAGAAGATTAAAAGTATGATAGGTTAATAAGCATCTGAAATATTTAATCACCACAGAATCTTTGGAGACTTTGTCTATAGTGATCTTTTCCAAACTGCAAGTTATAGCTCAGAAGTCAGCTGTGAAATCAATCGAGACATGCAGGGTTTCTTAGCCTATGAGCCAAGGGTACTGATCCTTCCCCAAGGTCGAGGAAAAGGACTTTGTTTCAATATAACACAGCACAATCTATTTTCTTTGCAATCCTATGAATTTTAAGTATTGTAAAACATTCTAAGAAAGGACGCATAGTCTTTACCATATTTCTTAGAAATGGCACACACACACTAGTATTAAGAAACTTTAACATTTTAAAAAGGTTGTTAAGGTTGGACAGGTTAAAATTAAAGAAAAATTTAAGTCTTGTATAAGCGAGGGAAGGTGTATATAATTTAAGTATGTAAATGTTTATTTGTATATATTTATTTCTAGTTATTGATCAAGATGATAAAAAGTTTTATAACCACTGATCTATAGGCTGTTAGACATTATAGTAATGATAAGTCAATCTATTTAAAAATGATAACTGGAGAAAGTGGTGGGCCCTTCATGTAGACCAAAGGATTCTGTTTCATGCAGATGTTTGCTGTTGCTTGCTCAGAACAGGTACATTCCAGTCAACCTCCCAGTCAATGGAGTCCACAGCCCACGAAGGATGGCACATCGGTTTCTTCTTTGCTAAAGTTTGAGTTAATTTGAGCGTCTCCAGAAACAAGTTAATTCCCGAGGCTATTAGACTCCAGGAAGTGTTAGAAACAGAGGTCCTGTTTCCTGGATGAATATCTTTCTGTTATTGCTGTTAGGAAGTTTCTTCTTTTGTGTAAAGATGGCAGCACTGTCTGAAGATTTAGAGAGAATGTCTTCCCGGGAAGATGAAGTCAAAAGAGAAAAGCCAAAATTAAACCAAGAGAAGTAGAGGGGAGGAAGACGAGATGGAGCAAGTGTTCGGGTGGAGAGAGAAGGAGGACCAGAGCAGAGAAGAGCCAAGGGAAAATAGTGAGCATGCAGCTGGGCTGGTTTAGCTGCGTGTGGGAAGAATCTATCACAGAGTCTGTTAACCTCCTGCAGGATTCACAGGATGGCAGAGCTAAAGGAAAGATGGGAAGTTCAGCAGGAGAGAACAGTAAGACAAATCTTGGAATGAAATCATACTGCTACTATTAGAGTTGAACAAAGACAGGAATACAGTTGTCTTTGCTGGTGGACTATGGTTAACTAACTAGCAAATTTTAACTGTGTTGACTTGGTTATTTTAGACAATGAAAGCTCCACCAGAATAGAAATCTTGCTTTGATTAGCATCAGTGCCTTGGGAAGGTCTAAAAACATATTTGTAGAGGACTTTTAATTGATCTTTTGGTAACTGATATTTGAAATTACTTCAGTGGGTCAGGGAGATTCAATCAGTAAAGTGCATGCCACACAAGCATGAAGACCTGAGTTCAATCCCCTGAACATACATAAAAAACTGTATGTGGTAACACACACTTGTAACCCCAGTGCTGGGGAGGTAGGGACAAGTGGCTCCCTGGGGCCCACTGGCCAGTCAGCCTAGCCTGATCTATCAGCCCCAGATCAGTGAGAGACTCTGTCACACAAAATGAAATGAATGGAGTCTGAAGAATGACAACTGAGATTGACCTCTGACCTATACCCCTCCACACGTGTACACATATCTGTAGATACACAAACACACACTCAAGAAATTAATTACTTGAAATAATAACAATAATGGTAATTCAACTTAATATACAGTGCTTACTAAAATTATAAATCAAATTTCATGCATATTATCTCACTCAATCCTTACACAGTTCCATCAAGTAATGTGGATATTGCTCTGATTTTAAAGTCGAGGATTCTGGGTCAGTGCTACTCTATAACAAGTATCTGGGATTTAAATCAATATTCACTGATATCAGAAATTATATGGCACTTTTTTGGGGAATGTTGTACATTTGATGTAAGTGCTTTGTAAATTTAAGGAGGCATGTATTCACAGTAGGATTATTAGCCTTCCATAAATGTCTGAGATAAGGAGATACTGCCTACTTATAAACAGGAAGGATTTATACAGACTCACAGCTTGGAAGGTTGGCCAGCCATGTTGCTTTTGGAGCTATGGTGAGTAAGGCAGCACATCACAGTGTGGAGAACGTGGAGAAGCAAAGCTGTTCATCTCATGGTGGCCAGGGAACAAAGAGAGGAAGAGGACAAGGTCCTATAATCTCCCTCCAGGACATGTCCCAGTGACATAAAGCTGCCCACCAGGCCCCACTTTTTGAAGTTTTTACCACCTCCTGCTAGTGCCCCTGGCTGAGGACTTAAATGTGGGGACATTGGAGTATACTTCAGATCCACACTAATAGAAAGTTCAGAAACAGACACCCTGATGGAGTTAGGAGTGCTGGCAGAAGAGGGATTTGTATCTGTGAACCATGGTGTGGAAGAAGTCAGACGGGGTGGAAATGCCAACCTGGCACTTGAATAAGGAGAAGCAGAAGGAAGCAGAGTCAAGCTAAGAACGACTTAGACTGTGATACAGATCTAATGAGAAATTAGCTGACAGAATGAGAGTTCAGAGAAAAGGGGCCTGAAGCTGAGTCTTTTATTGGATAGAAAGGCCACAGCATGAGCGTCCATCACAAGAAGTCAGTGTCTGGTTCTGCCTGGGCACATCACCATCATTCAATGTCTGGTTCTGCCTGGGCTCATCATCATCATTCAGTGTCTGGGTCTGCCTGGGCACTGCAAGATGTTGGCTTAAAAGCTAAAGTGGACTCTGATAGACTATGGCTGGAGGCCACAACAAACTACACATCTTGCAATTGAATGGCAAGTTCTTTCTTGAAGTGGGAGACAAGTGGTACGTTCCTATAGCTTACACATTATCTAGTATAGTTTTGTTAAGCCATGACATTTTCTCTGTGATTTCAACTTAAGGAGGCTAGTGAGATATCATTTTAGGTAGCATATTCTTCCTTTCTAGTTTGTAGACTATGACCCATGTTGCAACTCCATGTTCCAGTGTGAAAATACTAGATTCCTTCCTACCTGTAGAGTTAGCAGAAAAGAAAGGATTGCACCTGGTTGAGCAATTAAACTCGGATAGCCTGGATCAAGTCAACTGTTAAAGAAACACAAGCACATTACTCATTTTTCATATCCATGGAAGACTTGGCGGATTGATCTCAACACTTTTTCTTATGAGTTGTGTTGTCTGCCTCAGAATTGTTCTCAACATAGTGATGTAGACAGCCACTACCCATTTATCAATGTTGGCACCTGAGATGAAACCAGTTTATCATCCCAACACTGGGTAATTGGGGCAAATACAAGTCTTTGAGCAGGTATGTATGTGGGAGAAGGGTGGACAGCAAGAGTCTGAGTTTGAGGGAGATAAAATGAAAATAAACACTTGAACTTGGTTAAGAATTAGAGGACTGTGTTTCCACTTAGAAAAGGATTATTAATCTGTTTGGACCCAGAGCACCTTTTCTCTAGAAGCAATGTCATAACAAGGATTCTATTTGCAGTCAGCAACTAGATTCCTTACCTATCCATACATAAGTATCAGCGAGATGCTTTGGTGGGATCCAAAAAGAAAAGAAACAAACAAAAATTACTCATTGACCTTAATAGACCTTTTTTCTCCCCTGTGAAAGGAAATGAGCAGACAGGCAGCTGTGAGCACAGGTTCAGACTTTTAACACTTTCTGAGAATTGGTTTCTTAGAATTTGGTTGCTGCTTTCCTCATAGCTGTAGAATGGCAGCTGCTACTCCAGACATTGCCTCCAGTGCTAGAGGAATCTGAATGTAGCAATGCCTCTCTATTCAGCTTCTCCCCAGAGGACTTCCATTTATGTCTCATGAGCCAGAGGAGGATCATGTGACTGTCCCTGTCTTTAAAAATTTGTAAAACACCTATTTTCTAGTCTCTATGGTGAGATGCACTGAGAAAGAAAAGGATAGGAGTGGTTTTTGGATGACTAACTGGTATGTAATGGTATTTAGACCTAAAAAGAACAGAAACAACTGTATTTTAGAGATTAAAATGACCGCCACATGTTTTCAAGCATGGGCAGAAAATACTCACTTTTTGTCCTTCTATTCATTCCTACTTTCCAATAAAAAAGAACTTGATATGAATGAATGTCTCTGAACATTACTGGACATTATTGGACAGTGTTTTAGCAAAAATAAATATCTATTTTGATTTTTAACAGAGCTATGTTTTCAAATCTAACCATTGGATAATTTTAAGCTAAAATACTGTTAGTACATTACTGTTCATCATAGAATTCACTCTATAACAGGTCACAAAATAAATGAAATATTCAAAATTAAATTAATAATGAATTATACTTAAGAACAGCAAAAGTTGGAGATGGTGATGCATGCCCTTAATCCCAGCACTCAGGAGGCAGAGACAGGTAGCTTTCTGTAAGATCAAGGCCAGCTTGGTCTACACAGCAAGTTCCAGGCCAGCTGAGGCTGCAGGTAGATCCTTTCTCAAAAAATAAATAAATAAATAAATAAATAAATAAATAAATGGCAGAAATTGAAATCTCCATCCTACGCATGACAATAACACTCAGAAAGTAGAGCATGTTTACTAAAAACTACAGAAGTTCCAAAACACTTCCAGTTCTTCGAGTGAGTCACATACCCAAATTAACAACCCGTTGCTGCTATGTAATCTTCATAGAAAACAAAATTGAGTCCCATGTAAACTCTAACAATGTGTTCAACTTAGACACCGTGTTTTAGTAATCCTGAGCAATGCAGTGAGTTACTAGAAAGCAGCATTTCATTACATGCAAGAACGACAATAACCAAACATTACCCGACATTTGCTTCAGAATGAAGAAAGAAAAACTAGGAGTCGGGTTTTGACTCACACAAATTGCAAAGAATCCAGATATACTTGAAGAGAACACTGGTTTGAACTGAATTTTCATCCTACCTCTCACAACTTGTAGTAAGCCTCAGAAGCCCTTCATGGCCTGGTTCTTCATCAGAGAGCAGATCACTGGCACAGAAATCTTTCTGCTTACAATTAGGTTCTAAGGGGAGCCATTTATTAGAATTTCCAAAGCCACAAAGCTCAGTGCCCCAAATCTACTTCCAGGAACAGGAGACTGAATCAATTCTCAAAGTTTTTACCTATGGCTAGTGTTCTTGTTTTATACAGGTTCTGAGTCATGTCTGTCTAGAATCTGTAGACTAATGCCTGACATGCAGAATACACCAGAAGTCTATTATTTTTTTAACATGAATAACATCCTCCAAGCCCCAAATCTTTCTCAACAGTCCCTAACAGGTTTGTGGAGGGGAAGAAGTAACCTCCTTACGGATCAAGCCCTCCATGGAACTGATTTCAAGTTTATACCTACTCAGTCTCTAACTGTACAACTTCCTAACATCTTCTGTTGTTTCCTTCTCATGCTTTCTGTCTGGTAATGTCCATTCATGCCAGCATGGGACTCATGTTGGGTGATTAGCTTTTTTGCTCTTCAGAATAATTTTCCTTTCAGATAATTCGTTTTACATTCACAGGAAACAGCCCTCTTTTTTTCTCATCACTTCTAGTTGTGTATATGTTGTGTGTGTGTGTGTGTGTGTGTGTGTAGGTGTATGTTCCTGTGTGCAAGTTCCAGCTTGCATGTGCCAGTGGAGGTCAGAGGACAACCTTCATTGCCTTCATCTTTGCCTTTCACCTTGACTGAGGCAGGATCTCTCTTTTTGTGTTGTTCTGCACTGCGTGTACCAGGCTAGCTGGCTTGCAAGATTCCAGGGATTCTCCTGGCTTCCTATCTCACACTGGGATTACAGATATGTGATCTCATGCCTAACTTTATAAAGGTCTAGGGATTTGAACTCAGGTCTTCACACTTATACCACAGGCAGCTTTCCTACTAAACCATCTTCCCAATCCATCACTTTCAATTATAAAATCTCTTCGTTTTCCATGGTAATTGTATATCTCAGCAAGGATTATTTATTTTATATTTATGTACATGAGTATTCTGCTTTCATATAAATGCACCCATGCATGTAATGCCCATGGAGTCCATATAAGGATGTAAGATTCCCTGGTACTGGAGTTACAGATGGTTGTTAAGTGCCATGTAGGTGCTGGAAACTGAATCTGGAGGCTCTGTAAGAATAGCCTGTGCTATTGATTACTGAACCATCTCTCCAGCCCTTTCAGCAAGGATGTTCAGTACTCCCACTCCTCTTGCACTTACTGAATCTGATGTGGTTAACAACACTTAAAAGGTTTTCTCAAAAAAGCCCTACAAATGCAATGAATATATTATGGTGAATAACCCATTTTGAGTCCAAAACATAAACAGCTACTCTAACATCATTACTGGTCCATGTAGTGCATTCTCACAGAGAGCTTTGGTTTTATTTATGGACACCTGACCATTAGCTGACAGTTGGTAAGGAGAACAACATCTGTAACTAATCTACTTCCATCACAGGTTTAGTATGGGATAACGTGAGAGTGCTCTCTAAACTGTAAAGTGTTATTCAGATCTTTGTAATTTCCAAGATGAATATCCCATTTCCACAGTTCCATACTGGAACACAAGAAACAGATATTTCAGCACAACAGAAGTGGCAACTCTAAGTTGAATTTCTTCATTATTCCATTTGTGCATGCAAGTCTGTGTGCACTGCAAATGAGAGAGAGAGAAAGAGACGGAGGGAGGGAGAGAGCGATCTGGCTCTTAGAAGTATAGTCTCTCTCACAGCTAGGAGCAAAATTTCTACTTACTAGTAGCTTGTGAACTCTTCATTTTTGCATGAAGACACCTTCCTAGAAATTGCTTAATGGAGGGCACCTTTGCAGTCAATCACTCCACAAGAGTTTTGAATTGGATCAAAAAAGGACACAGGTTGCTATTAGGGTTAGAGTTTTTTATTCTCTCTGAGTGCCTATATAATTACATTGCGGTAATTTTTAGTTGAAAGCTTATCTAGATAATAAATAGGAGTCTCATTTCCTGGCACTTCTGAAGAGTTGTAGGAATAAGGACCCGCAGGTTCTGGCATATGGTCATGTCAAACAGCTGATGATGCATTCTGACACGGTCTCCAAGCACACATAAACAACTACACAGGAGGGGTCAAAGAGACAATCCGAAGGACGGCAGAAGGAAAACTTTCATCCGAACTTGTCTTGGCACTCAACAACACTAGACATAGCATCAGATTTCTTAAAGCTGTTTTCCTTTTACACTTCTACTATGGAAGCCAGTCTGAGGTGTTTTCCCTGCTGAGTGGGAGTGTAAGGACTAGCTCAAGAGTAGAGCAGGCTTTAGGCAAAGCTGTAACGTAGGTGAAATTGCTGCAGCCTGCATGCTGTCTCTGTGTTTTGGCCCTACAACCCGTCTTTATCACCAGGCGCTCCGCCTCCGCAGATGTAAACTCCTCCACAGAAATGACTCTGCTCTTTAAACAGAGTCCTGGCATGAGCCCTCTCTTGGTGCCATCTAAAAATTAATGATTCTAATATTTATTTCCTCCGGAATTTGGCTTGTGGACATTAATCTGTGCTAATATTTCCTGAGTTCTTACGATCTCACAGCATTTCTGGGTAAATCATTTTCATTTTAGAAAGATAAATAAACCCACAATGTGATTGTTGAAAGCTTCTCCGGCTTCTGTGAAGGTTCCTCCATGTGAATTTCCTGTCGCAGCACTTGACTATCATCATTGAGATCACTTGTGTAGCTGTCTCCCTCCCAGTTCAGCTGTGTGGATCCTCATGGGTATTCACACATATATACTATTATACTAATTCCTGCTACCCTGCTCTTTGATTGAACACTTGGAAGATCCTAATAAATATCTTTGAAGAACAAATGAATAATGTTGAAGATTTCAGGAACTAAAGAAAAGTGGTGGGTTAAGGGAAAGGAAGGCAGTATTTAAAGGCCAGATGGCTTTCATTGATGTCTCCTACTTAGTCATAAGTCTAAAAAGTCTTGTAATGAGCCTCTGAAAATATTACTTGAAGATAACAGATTTCAATATTCCTTTAAGTGCTTTCAAAGTCCCTTCAACATTAGAAGGAAACAATGAAAAAATATAGCCTTGATCTACTCTGGTTCTCAGTATTTTTAAGATGCAGAAAATATTCCATAAGTGTTTTGGCATCAATGTTTGACTCAATGAGGGAGCCTGTGGATTAGGTTGAACCAATATGGAAATACTTTCTCCTACAAAATGGGACATAAAATAAAAACAAAATCTCCCTGTGTCCATACTTCTGTCAGTGAATGCTCAGATAAGAAAAGCAAAGCAAAGAAAGCTTCAAGGGAGAGAGAGAGAGAGAGAGAGAGAGAGAGAGAGAGAGAGAGAGAGAGAGAGAATTTTAATGGCAAACTAAACAGCAGATAGGATTTCTGGCTCTCTACCAGAGGGCATGAAACTGTCTTAGCAACAGTGATGAGGGCCCTTAGAGTTAGGTAAACTTGGAGGAAGCAGAGAGAAAACATTCAGAATCTGAGTGGATGAGAACTCGGGCTCTCAGAGCATGCAGGGAAGGCTCAGCTGAGTTAATATAAGAAGGAAAGGAAAGTTTGTTCCATACCATAGAGCAGTATGCTATTAACCTTTCCCATGGAGTCTTCTTGAGTTCCTAGTGAGATTTGCAGTTTATCCCTGAGCTTCACTGTCTATAGCATTCAGTTCAGCACTGTGCTTGTGACTAAGGAACTACAGAGCCAACTGTATGTGCTTTCCAGTGATTGGTCTTCAGTTAGGTCTAATATCCACTCTTAGTTTTCTCTTTCTTTTTCATCACTTCTTCCTCTGTCTTCCTCTCTCTTTCTCTTCATTGTCTTTATGATACTTCAAGTTAAAGGACCCATTCAGGTGCTACGATCGATCCATAAATATATACAGAACATGTGTATCATAAATAAGGTAGCACACAAAGTGACCAAAACCCAATCAACTCATCTAACCTCTGCCACTCTGTTTCAACCTGAGTGCTACGTGTTTTACACACACACACACACACACACACACACGCACACACAAGTGAATATGCACACAGAGTTTCATTTAATTCTTCCAGGATCCCTAATTTATAGTAATATTTGTGAGTGGGTCTCCATCTCCAGCACGGCTGTTGTGCTCCAGCCATGCCAGAGAATGGAGGATGATCGAACAGGACCTCAGGTGGCTCAGAGTGCAGCGGGAGGAGTTCCCTCCCGGGATACTATGTTGGTGAGTAGTTTGGTTATTAGAGCCAATGCAGGGGTTTATATAGGGAGGCCTTCCTGACCGTTACAGAAGGCGGGAAGTTAAAGGTGGGGTTTTGGGGTAAAGGCAGGAAGGTTGTAGGGCTGATGTGGAAGTTCAGGAATGAGGAAACAAAACCCAAAACCCTGGTTCTGGTCTGGGGTGGGGGAAAGGAAGATTCATATCACATCAGGCAGAGCAGGTCAGACACCTGCCATCCCTTTAGGTTATCCGGAGTTGCTTGCCTTGCTCAATACCCAGGTCCCCACAAATATTATTCCCATGTTGTTGGAATTAGTAATTGGAATTAGCAAATGAATCAGATTAACTAATTTGACCAGTGAAAAAACCTGAATATAGAACAGGAATTATAAGTTAAGCATATTGCTTCCACAGTCTGTTTTCTTCTTCTTTCATATCTTGGGAGATAAAAAGTAAAAAGGATACAGAATGATTCATTTTTGTGGTGCTAGGCATGGAACCTAGGGCCTGACACAGGCTAGGCAGGCACTCTACTGCTGCGTCACATCTCTGCATTCAACGGATGACATAATATGTTCATTATACGGTACACTTCTCCACTCCGGATGAGGACATTGTTCTAAAACTACAAAATACACATGAGAAACTAACCAGGCAGGAGGTTTAAAACCCAGCAGCTTCATGGTGGACGACTTCCACTGAGCTGAGCCAGTGACACAGTGGCTGCATTCCTGGCCTGAAGTCGAGGGTTCCACAGTTTGGGTGGGTTTCCCCAGACTTGCATATTTCGTGGCTTTCCATGGATTCTCT
Source organism: Eospalax fontanierii (assembly GCA_035773235.1). Lineage (NCBI taxonomy): Eukaryota > Metazoa > Chordata > Mammalia > Rodentia > Spalacidae > Eospalax > Eospalax fontanierii. The sequence goes on from CM069534.1 coordinate 49,604,940, forward strand.
GCTGAGGTGAGGGGCAGGCTTCAGGTACCACTTCAGATTCCGTTGCTCCTCCTTCTCTGTCTTTGAGTTACACTGTGATCTGGGGCAGGATCAGAATGGTTCTGTGTCTTAACTTGCTCCTGTGTTTATATTTACAACTCTTAGAATGGAGCGGGACTATGAGAGTTTAGAATTCCTACGTGTGAGCCAGTCATGGTGGTACGTGCACATAATCCAAGCACTAGGAGACTGAGACTGAAGGATTACCATAAATTCAAGGCCACCCTTGGGCTATGAGGTGAATGTCAGCCTAGCTCAGGCTACATATCGAGACCCTGTCTCAAAAAACAGGAACAGCAGCAACAACAAAAAATGAATTCATATCTGCTAACAACAAGCACTATGAAGTAGTTTGAGCTTCGCTGAAAGAAAAGATAGAAAGTGTTTAGCAGCACCAAATGGAGAGAAGCAACATTTTGCTTTTTAAAAAAAGCCATCACAACCCCTTCAATCCGCACAGCACACAATTTAACAGGTGTGTGATTTATTCATTTATTCGCAGATTTGCCGACTAACTGTTCCATCACAGCACTATTGTCTGTGAAGCAAAACACACTTAAAGCAAACTGTATCAGCTTCTGCGAGAGACTGAATTAGCCAGTCCCTAGAAATCCCTTGCTTCCTGATGAAGCAGAAGGTTAACATCACCAAAACAGTGAACCTAAAAAGTTAAACTTTACCCCAGTGAAGTCTTGCCTGTTGTGTATTTCTGGGTCATCTGTAGCCAGTGCTTGACATGAAAGAGAAGAAAATAAAGACAGTATGTTATTTCCATGGGCAAAATACAGAACTCCCACTATATGCAACCAAAATTGTCAGGGGTCCTCCTGGGTAAGACACTGTTATTTCTCGATTACTCATCTCTTTCCTGGGGAGGAAGATAGATTTCTGATTGATGACACTGTGGAGAAAGTCCTCCACATTGGCCATTATTGTTTTCTTTTCCTTTCTCTTCTCTTCTCTCCTCCTCCTCCTCCCCCTCCTCCCCCTCCTCCCCCTCCTCCCCCTCCTCCTCCTCCTCCTCCCCTCCTCCTCCCTCCCCTCCTCCTCCTCCTCCTCTTCCTCCTTTTCCTCTTCCTCCTCCTTCTCCTTCTCCTCCTCCTCCTGTTTCTCCTCCTCCTCCTCCTCCTCCTCTTTCTCCTTCTCCTCTTCCTCCTTTTCCTCTCTCTCTGTCTCTTTCTGTGTCTTTCTCTGTTTCTGTCTCTCTTTTTCCATCTCTCTGTCTCTGTCTCTCTCTCTGTATCTCTGCCTTTGTCATGTCCTCCCCCTCTCCCACTAGTCACTATGCCTGACCCAGGTTGGCCTGAAACTGGTTATATAGCTAAGGATGACCTTGAGCATGTGGTCTTCCTACCCGCCTAGAGCTGGGAATCACAGGCAAGCATCACCATGCCTAGGTTATGAGGTGCAGGTATCAAACCCAGGGTTTTATGCCTGTTACACAAATATTCTATCAACTGAGATACACCTCCAGCTCCCACTTCCTTTCTAAAGTGTGTCAGCATTCATTATTTTGTTCTTGGTATCTCCTAGGAGCTCTTCATGTCTGTTTCAAACTGCCCTGTGGTCAGCTTGCCATCAGTGGATCCAGCTACGCCTTTGTTTTTCACTTGTGGGTAGGTGATACATCATGGTCTCATGGTCTCTGTGTGTGAACATGAAACTAAAGGAAGTGGGTTCAACTGCATTTCCTGCATGGTTTAAGGAAGAGCCCTGCACTCTGCAGGCCCATTGCCTCAAGGGACCTTGTGTTTGGACCGTGTCATGGAACCCAATCCAACTTCATCCCTAGTAAAGCTGATGCTGGGCCCTGCTCCTCCGCTTCCTCCTTTTGCTGAAGTCATAACCACATAGAACTGGCACATGATAATTAGATGAGTGCTTTTTAAACCTGTCACCAAACTCCAACAGAGAACCAGCACTCCTGAAAAGAGGCAGGGAAGTAAGGAGATTGGAAATGGGAAGGGGATTGTCCAACCACATGTATACCTGTGTGTATGTATGGAAGGAGCTACCTTTCTGGTGCGGCCTGACTTCATTACACTACACTGTCCCGGTTAAGGAAATGAAAGATCTGCATTCCAAAGTGATCCTTATGGCTACAACAGCTCTGGCGCATTGGGCAAGATGCAGTCAGTGAGTGAACAGATAGTGTCAACCCAAAGACCTTTCAGAACATTTCTACTCAGTGAAAGAAAACTTAGAAGCAATTCCAGTCTATTTAAATATTTCTCAGGATTTTTGTTAAGTTTCAGGCAACATGGTTTTTCCTTTTAAACAACTACTGCATGTTTGCCTTTGGTAATGGCCCAGGCCAGAGACCACTTGATATTCAACCTGTGTGCATTAGTACTAGGGCTTGACCAAAAGAAATTCTTATACAGTGTAATGAGTTTTGCTTACCAGACCAATTCACTTTTTGCTTCCTTCAGCAATTCATCAATCTAATGGGAAAAATAAAAGCTATCATAATAATGGGGATAGACTTCTAGGAGCATGAGCCAATATCAATACTTTGTTTAGTAATGTAAATTCTATTGCTATATATTTAATTTGTTTTGAATTAAGTTTTGCCATTGCTTGTTCTCCCCCCACCACCCAGGCATGCACACATACACACACATACTCATGAATTCTCAATACCCACATGATGGCACGTTCCTAGCATTGTTATGGTGTTCAGGCCTCTGGGAAGGATCACTCAGACTCCCGAAGTTCTGAATCAGCCAAATTTACTTAACTGAGCCAGTGACTGCACTCTCTGGGCTGAGAAGTAGAGAGTACAGCACTGGAAGATGAAATTTCAGGGAATAAAAACTCATTACCTCATTAATATACTCAGTACTCTGCCCACCTGTTTAGCGTAACTTAAGGTAAACCTGCCTCTCTAAGGGTGGTCCTAGGAGAGAAAGATTGACTAGTGAAACCGGAAAAGTGGGTTTTCTTAACAGATACACTGAAGATTCTTTATCTCAATTAATTTTCTTGGGTTCTTTGCCACTGTTAACAGCATCATTTTCAGTATCTCAATAAACATTCCTAGAACACCCTAAATATCTCTCTCAGCTAGGTTTCAGACCAAGAAAAAGCTTTTTTTCTGACGTTAGTGCATCCCAAAGAATAACATTCACTGAGAGTACTAGAGAATATATACTCTTAAAGGTAATGTATTAGATCAACATATCAGTAATAAACATTTCATATGGTTAGAGCTGAACTTATATAACATAGGCCACTTTAGAAAATGTGTTGTTATCCGATAATATTGACATAAAATTATTAATAAGAAAGTATATGTAATATTTTAATGCATGTTTACATTATGTAATGTTGAAATCATTTTACACATGTTTATCTCCTCAAACATTTGCATTTCTTTGTGGTGAAAATTTTTGACTCTTCTTCAGTCTTTTGAAATGTATAGTACATAGTTGCTGCTCTCTGTAGTCATCCTACTGTGGAGCATCACACAAGAGCTCCTTGCTCCTACCTGAAATTTAGTACACACTGATCCTTCTTTAATTAGCTATGAAGCATTGGGTCTCCTTAAGTCTTGGCCCTGGGTCACACATACTGTCATTCTCCAAAAGAAAAATTTGCCCTTCTACTGATAGTTACTGGACCTAAAAGTTTTCAATGAATCACATGCCATTTAATACTCCCACAAACATTAGAGAATAGTGGTGAATGTTGTCTCTCTTTTATAGACAAGGAAAATTTCATTTAGAATATTTTAGTAAGTTTTTCACAGTTGCACAGTAGGAAGTAACAATGGTGGGCAAGGTACAGGCTGTTCACTTCAGGCACTCTGCTCTGAACCAGTGAAGTACATCACCATAATTTGCATAGAGAGCTTGAGGTATTCTCATTCACACTTAAGAGTTGTTGTGCCACTGAAACACCAGCGACTCCAGTTTTCAGTTGCTTACCCCAAATCTGCATGTAAATGTCCCACACACACTTCAAACCAAACCATGTGAAAGTGAACTTATATTCATCTGTCCAAACACAGTCTTCTCTTTGGTTTGGTTTAGTTTTCTGCAACGGTGCTTTGCTATGTAGCCCATGCTGGCCACTAACTTGCAATCCTCTTGTCTTGGCCTCTCTCCTTGTCTTCTTAAGTATTTCTCCATCAGTGAAGGAAGGAAACAATCTTTTAATTAAGAGCCAGACCCCTAAACATCATCACTAGCCCATTTTTCTCCACCAGTCCATTATTAAGTCATGTCACTTGTACCTTTGCCTCTTCACCTCTCTGTCTTCCCAGGCACTATCTTTGTCCAAACTACAATCATCTGATTTTTACTTGTAACCTAAGCTAGTGTCATAGACACCTGTGTTAGTTAAGGTTCTGGAAAAACAGAACCAATACCATCTATAGAGACACAGAAAGAACTTTTCCTCTGTCTTTTCTTCTTTTGGGGCTCTCTGAGTTGGGTTTCATGGTGCCCACTCACACTGTGAGGGTGGGTGGACTGCCTGTACTCACTCTATCAGCTTAAGTGTTCACCTGTTCTGGAAATGTCCTAATACACACTCAGAGATGTTTTGCCAGCTCTCTGGGGACTCCTTAGTTCAATCAAAAATTCACCATTAAAGCCCTGACTGGTTTCCCCACACCCATCCCCTCAGTCCTCTGTTTTTCACACTCTAAAAAGGTCTTTCCAGAATGTAGCTCTGAGCATGTCTACACTGCCTGAGAGGTTGTCATGGTTCCCAGAGAATACTGTGCTCAGCATAGCACTCTGTGATGTCCACCCTCCTCCTGGTGCTCCAGACTCTTCCGAATCCCATTCTCTTTGCTGTCTGCACTCAGAGACACATGTCTTCTTTTGTGGACATCTTTACCTCACTGCAGGGCCTTGTACATGCTACTCAGCTGTCTGAAGGGCTCTCAGTTTTCAAGTCTGGTTCATTTTTATTCATTCTGCATTTCTTTGGTCACATGTTAATTCTACATGGACACCTTTCCTGTCCATGCTCCTGGACTAGGCCAGGCTGTCCTGTAATATACCATTCTAACACCACGAACCTCACTGGCATAACAAAGTTTGTAATAATGCTGGTGGTTATGTGATTATTTTCTCAATGAGTTTCTTCCCCAGTGAACTACAGACTAAGGCAGGAAATAGGTCTGCTTTGGCTGAACATTATATTCCCTGCAGGTCTTTAATAAACATTTGGATAACATATTAAATGTAAAATTAAGCTTCTTTTGGGTGATAGGCAGACACTTAGAAACTACTCTTGTTAACAAGCATTGACTTTTTCATGTGGGCCCACAAAGTAGTCAAAAAGCAGAATTAAAGCTGGTATTTCTGTCTTCATTCTGTTTCTGGCTCCTTCGCTTTGGACCAATCATCTGCTTAACTCGGTATGTAGACATGCTAAGGGCTGAAAGAGTACCTGTTTAAAAACCAGTGACACCCACACTGTCTTATTCCCTTTCAAAGCTAACGGCATACAGATGCATCTTGCTGTCAGCTTTTTATAATTTCCTATTCCAGACCCTCTTGTAAATGTGCCTGAAAGTTTCTGATCATTGTTCTAAACCTGGAGTTAGCTTGGATTCCAGGAACATCAGAACTTTCTAGACATAACACGCCATCAGGAGCAGTCTTCTCATGGGACAATTTAACCTTCTAGCAACAAGGACTTCCTCAAGACCACCTTGCTGAACCAGAATGGCGATAATGATCAACCAGATCACACTTTCACTAACACCATTCATTATACGTCCCTTTTCCTCTCCTGCCACAGTTCTTCCTCTCTTTAAACCTGAAGCTCATGTCAGCAGCTCAAAGATGGAAATGGGGTCACTGGACCCTTTTATCTGTATTTTCCAGTGTGGCCACATTGATTAAATCCCTTTTTTGTCTTTTACCACTACTCATCTCTATAATTGGATGGGTGGCTGGGCTTAACCTGTTAGGGTTCCTGGAGTGGGCTTTTGTCTTTAAACTCCAATGACAATATTAATTTTGAAGGAAGTTAAATTTTTTTCTGGGTCATAAATCTTACTTTTGAATTTTGAAGCATACTTTTTATATCCCACTGAAGACTAACAGTCTGAAGATCATGTACAATTTTCTCAATGGCCTGTGAGGAAAGCCATGATGATGTCTCTGTGATGGCTAGGTCCTTGCTCTGGGTTGCTACCAACTTTCGCTGTGCTGCCCCGCATTTCTACCTTCTGAGTTCCAGATCTCCTGACTTGTGGCCAGGACTCACTTGGTTGGGGGATTCTTCAGCTTCAGGCGCTCATTCTATGTCCTTGTGGATTTGGTCGGAGTGGGGAATGGGGGTTGGATGAAGACGGATGGAGGGATGTGGTAGTAGCGATGGTGGGGCTAATCTCTACAAGTGTGACTATCTGACCTGAAACCCAAGCTGCCTTGAAGAATGTGGTGTGTAATGGTATCATGTAGAAGAGTGAGATGCTGGGTCGAACCACCTTTTTAACGTACACTGGGGAAATGAAGGACTGCCGGACTTCTGAGACTGGCCTAGACATTTGCACTCGAATGCATCCCCAGTCATTTGATGCACACAGTCCCTTTGTTGCAGCTTGAAAATGTCCACTAGCATAGATAGCTTTGATTCAAAAACCATGTTAACACTTATTCTCAAAACAAAACAAAACGAAACGAAAAAAAAATCCTAGAAAACAAAAACACTCTTTTGCAGTCTCTGCCCTACCTGCTTGGCACAGCAATACAGTCCCTCACACGGGCTGATCTTTAGGACCTTTCCCCCAGAGTGTATTAATGGTCCTCAGACTCATAGATGAGCAGTGATCTGGTTTTCCTTGTGAATCCCAGGAACATCTGCCGACCAACACCTGCTGTTTTCTGTGACAGTTGCATGCCAAAGATAGCAAAGATAAAAAACTCATGTGATGTTAGTTCAGATCACAACTTGCAGTCTATTATTCCTGCCAAATGGGCCAGTTGAGATGGAAACCACAAATTGAGCAGATGTCTATTAATAATTCGGGGAAGTGACATAATTTAAGATTACGAAAATATGGAAAGGAGAGAAGCATCTTGTAACTGCTAGGATCCTCATTTAGCTCCCCTCTCCTGACTTAACGTTCTCATTCTCTGCTTAATCCTCTCCAAAATATTAACTACTTCCAAAGACATTTTTTTGACTTTTTTTTTCTTTTTGAGGCAGGGTCTCGTTATATAGCCCATATTGATTTTGAATTGCAACAGTTTTCTGCCTTAGCCTCTTGAGCTCTGAATTTATAAACATGTGTCATCACTCCTAGGTTTCCAAACACTATGAAAGAGATAAGAATAAGAAAGTTATTTGAATAAAGAAATAATTGTATGAATAGTAGAGAGGTCAAGATTTAGAAGGACCTCAGGTCTTCCATGGGAATGATTTCTGGGGCTTTGAGATCAGTCTGTTTTCCTAGTGTACACTGAGCTTTTTAAAATGTAACTAGCCTTTAAGAAAAACAATGACCAATAAAATTACCTCTTTCAATCTAAACTGAACATATAGCTTTAACCTTATACCATTCCCTGTTGTGACTCTGTCATGCTCCTGACATGAGATGTGATAATTAGACCCAAAACAACCATTGAAAGTAGCGATAAAGCTGAAAACAACGTGTCCTACACATGGGCATAAGCTGATGACATCTGTTTGTGGTTTTGCATGCTGTTCTGGGTCAGTAGGTTCAGACATATAACTCCTTCTCCGTAAACCCTGTTTAAAGATTCTTGGAGACCAAGTTACTTATTCTTCCCCAACCCTGACTGATGTGTTGCTCAATAAATATAAGAAGAGGCCCTTTGATCAGAACAGAACAGTTCTGAGAGAAATGAGAACACCTCAGATCAGATTGGGCTCCTTCTTAGTTAAACGACTTCAGGAGGTAGCTTCTCTTTTATGTGGCACTGTCACACTCTTATCGTTCATATCTTTCATTATACACATGAGGAAACGGAGGCCAAGAGGCACAATTGAGCCAGGAGACAGACATGCAATTTATTATTCTATCTGGGACACAAAGCAGGTACCAAATGCAGTCCATTATTTTTGTACTGTCCCAAAAGTTCATGAAAGGCACAAGATATGTCTAATGATATTGTCTCTAGCTCTGGCATTTTGCCTGTGTTGTTGTTTATGATAACCTCAGCACCTAACACAGTAATACTAGACCCATTCCTAACAACTTGACAAGTCTCCAGAAGGCTTAGTAGCTTCCACTTAAGTACTTTTGAAAACCCTGAACTGGCTGTCCTATAGTCCATGTACAAAGGCCACATGAGTCGGTTTACTGGGTTGAATAGTATCCTTACTAAATTACTGGCCTCCCAGAATGTATGTGTGCAACATTATTAGGGTTTGTTGTCTTTGAGGATGTAATCAAGTTAAACGAAGTCAGACTGGGGTAGAGGGACCTGAATCCAGTGTCTGGTGACCTTCTCAGAAGGTAATATTAAGACACAGACACACAAAGAGAAGATGCTGTGATGGTAGAGGCAGGGGACTGAATAATGCAGCTGTAAGCTAAGAGACATCACAATTTTGAACAGCCACCAGCAGTCATTAAGGAAGGACTTTTTACCTAGAGTCTCCAGAAGGAGCACGACCCTGCAGACAACTGGATTGGGGGCTTCTAGCTTCCCTAACTGTGAGAAAATATAGACATCTGTTGTTTTAAGATACCCTGTTTGTTGTTCCTGTTTTTTTCTTCATTGAATCTTCACTACTGGAACAGTTCTTCAAATGTAGATGCTCAATACATTTACATGACTAGCTAAAAATATTCACTCACAGTTTTTAAATAAATAGTAGCATATTAAATCTACTTGAGTATGTTTATATTACTTTATTTACTTACCAATTATGTCCCATTGTGTGGATGGATCACGTTCTGCTCAACCAATTTCTTATTAATGAACACTTGGTTTGCTCCTAAGCTTTTGCCCTTGCAAATATCACTGCAATAAATACTCTTGTGTAATATTTGTATAGGTGAGGTAAAGCTCTCAGAAGTGTAACCCAGTTTTTAGGAAGTCATGCCTTCCTACAAATATTTCAAATACCTGTGGTAGAGTTTTGATCAGAGGAACCACGGAGTTATTCAACATGACACTCCTTCCAGTATTTTTAGGGGTTGCTAATGTCAGGTGCCTTTGGCCTGCTTTTGAAAAAGCCTCAGAGAGGTTTTGCAGCACATTGGAATCGGTGGGACACTCAAGATCATGTTCAGTGATTACAACAGAAATCAAATGTGAAAGCTCAGCTCTTGGTGGGCCTCTGCTTGGATTTCTAAGCCGGCTGTTCACACTGTGGGGTTTAGGTTTTAATGTCATCTTGTAATAGTACACATCTGTGTTTTTAATATTTTTTCAAAGGGCATTTGAGTATCTGGGCCAATACATAATGTCTTCTTTGCCAATCTTGCTAACCACAGCCTTTCATTTTCATCATAGCCCTAGGGCTTTGATCTTATTAGTTTGATCAGACTCTTCCTCTGGGGACATCGGGCTGAAATGGCAGCCTCCTCCTCATTTTATCTCAGCATTTCTTCTTACAGGGTTGGGAGCAAAGCTGAATCAGACATGGGTGACAGTGCTAGAGAGAAACACAGGCTAGAATCTTTAAACCAGACACACACGCTGCATTTCCTTTGTGCCACATTTCCATGTGAAACGAGAAGATAAAGATACATGCACACATCCTTGGAGGGTGTGGTGGAGAATATTAATGGCAGATGCACCAAATGTCGGTTGAGCTCTTCATGCCTGAAGTCCTTGATAAAATTGGGTTATAGAGTTAGTGAGATAAAGGAGTGCATTCAAACCATGACCATTTTTCATTGTATACTGCACTGACAACTGTGTCAAGCCTCTCCCTGGGATACAACACCTAGAAGTTTTCATTAACATGTGAATGTATGTTTAACGTTCTGTTCTTACTTCTTCTGTACTAACTTCTAAGAACCCAGCAGACATGTTTTAAATGTTCGCTCAATTCTGGTGGAGGCATTGGTCTCAGGAAGAGCCTGTGACTCCCAGGGGGAATTTCCTTTCTCTTACTCCACCCTGACCAACTGAATAGCCTTATGCAGGTCACATTACAGCAGCCTCAATTTTCTTTTCAGTAAATCATGACAATGACTTTGCACACACACAGGACATGCCCCATTCATCTCTGTGGCTCACTGAGAATTCCAATACAAAGACATGCTCAGCACAAGATAGATCAAAGACTAAGATTATTAGTGCTATCTACACAGAATGTTTTCTCACACTATAAAGAAAGCTAAGACGTTGGAATACAAGGCCTACATTCTTAGGCTATGGCTTCCTGTCTTCAACTGAACTACAGACCATTAACATCTACATTTTTTTACTTTGATATATAAAAATCTCATATGCTTATCTATATATGTGTACAATAAAAGATGTGAAAAATATGCATTATGTATATAAAATGTAAGGACACCCGAACTTCAATAGTAGCAAACAGCTATAACAACAAATAGTCTTTTCAGTTGGTTCACATTGACTTGGGTTATGAAGGGAGATATTTTTCTGTCTTCTAAAAGTGTTAGGAAATGTCAATGGACCCAATGTGATGCTTGGAGTTCTGTCAGTATGTGTCCCTTCCCTGGGGAATAATCCGGTGGGCCTTTGAAAAGACTTAGGAGTCTGGTACAGAGTTTCTTGCAAGAGCTCTAGGGATATGATAACAAGAAAATAACCTATTGATTTTGTTTTAAAGTGGATGGCTCAATGAGGGCTAGAAATACTGGGAGCTATGGTGGTGCTGATAGTCTAGCAGTCAGTGAGAAATCCCTAGGTCCCACTTGAACACTGGCTAAGTTAGGCAGGGAACCACGTTCCTCTTCTGCAAGAGTAATGTGGGTGAGACAAGCATTTATATAATCCAACTTCATTGTATTTAGTATTCAAACTCACAACTTCCTCATTTCTGTAACACAGTAGAGCGTGGGGAGAGCCTTTCTTTTCTTGCATTGTCATGAAGGGAAAGGGAGTCTATTTTATGACAGCTTCTAATTATTATTATTATTTTTTGTCTTTTTCTGAGACAGGGTCTCCCTGTAGCCCCAGTTGGCCTAGATCTCACTATGTAGCCCAGGCTGGCCTCGAACTCACAAAGATCCACTTGCCTCTGCCTTCCGAGTGCTGGGACTGAAGGCATGCACCATGACGCCTGGTGACAACTTTTAACATTTTTTTGTTCATTGTTTTCATTTTATGTGTACGAGTGTATTGCCTGCACGTGTGTAAGTGCACCCATGTTGTACCTGCCTGTGCTCTGGATTTTAGTGGGAAATTCTCCAGTTTAGAATACTGGTGTATATGCACAAGTGCCTGTCTGACCCCAGACAGTCACAGGTGGCAAGCTGGAGTGGGTTTCTTGGGGACCTTTGGACCTTTTAGTGATGAGAAGGAGAAGGAGGGATGGGAAGCTGTGGTTACGGTTGAGCAGCACTGACTCCATCTGCCCGCCCCCTTTTCTCCTGGAGCTCTGCCTGACCTCAAAGAAATGGAGGGTTTCTGGACCATGATGCAAAAGTCTGTCACTTTCTAGGGACTGGTAGGTGAGGAGTGCTTCTCCAGAACGTTTTTAGCTTCTCCATTTGGTTTGTCAGTTATCCCGGATCCCCTGGCCATATGGCACTCAATGTGTGTAATGGAATTATGCTTTGAAGACCGTGTGATTTTCCATGATAAACTATATGAGCAATACTATAGGAAGGTGGGTATGTGAAGTGGAACTAATGGTTATCCCTGTAATAATAAACAGCAGCTACTTCTAATAAGGAGGGAAAGGTAACAGGTCTGTGATTACCACCTTTGCCCTTGTAAAATGGCAGAGCTGGAAATATAATAGCTAAGCAACACATCTCTCACGAGGTGATTCTGGGGAACTGGTTCGCTCCAGTATTGGAAGGATAAGTAGTACTAAGTGATTCATTGTCTCACTTCTTTAGCTCCCTGAAATTTTCCCAAATGCTAAGCAACAGGAAAGAACGTGCCGGCCAGGGCACTGACTACAGCTGTGAATTTGGAGAAGGCATTTCTGTTCAGCTGATTACCTCAATTTTCTCACCCATAAAAGGGCAGAGCCAAAGAGCACCTTTTCAATACCCTGTAAAAGCTGATTTAGAAACCAGAGGTTTGATTCTTTTCTTTTTTCCCCCACTGTATGTAGAAATCACCCACACCCAGTTTAATCAGCCCTGTTTCTGTTTTGATGGTAAGATCAAAGGACTAATAAACCATAGTGCGTAAATGCAGGGAACGGGAGGATGGGCTCGCAGTGCGGAGGTAGTGAGAAGGAGCACAAGTCGATCACTCGCCTAACAGGTGCGGCCATACACATTATCCCAGTGAATTCTCATGACTTCCTGAGCCGAGGCAGCATTACCTCCGTTTTATAGCGGAAGCAGTTTTCTTTCTGAAGGTTTTTTTCCAATTACAAGTCAAAACTAAAATCTAAAATGATACACAGGAAACGGGGGAAGGAGAGAAAAGGGACTTTGGAAGCCGCACTCGCTTCCCTTTAACCTGCCTGATGAATCTTTCTATTCCTCTCCTCTGGCCGCCCTCAGAGTAAGAATGTCCAGCCCTCGGTCCTGCATAATTTAGGGCAGTTTAGGTGCAGCCTCCAGGCAGAAGAATCCCATCTCCAGCCGTGCTTGTGTTCTGAGGCACACGATGGTCAACCCTGCCATTTTCAGTCACCTGCACTGAAAAGTTGGGCTTCATGGCATGGCTAACTGGCATGTGTTGGAGCCAGGCACACCATTCCCTTCCAGAATCCCAAGAATATTGGGACTAAACAGCATCGGCTTAAATCAAAGGTCAGAGTATACTGAAGGTGGCACTTCTGGACAGCAGGGCCGTCTGTAAAGCTCGTGGACTGCTGAACAGTTTCCGAGGGCAGGAATAATTTAATAATGGGGAATCCCACCCATACCTAATATCGCTACTTCCTTCCTGTTTCCCCACCAGTCCAGGGTCAGGGGAGAGCTCACATCTTTCATTCTTCAAGCTGGCATTATCTCAGCCTCAGTACATACCAACTCTGCTCTAATCCCTGGTTCGATGTTTCTGGGCTAGAACTCCAGGACTGTCGCTTCTTGATTCTGAACTGAGCTAATCATGACCCCCTGAGGCAGATGTGTTCTTTGCTCTGTTGGCCTCATTTTAGTTTCTCATCAAGTTGTCCTAGCATCTTTCATGCTAAGATGAACCCACACCAACCTTTGATGGAAGTTGTCCCGGCTGGGTGTGAGTGTAACCAGGTGGCTACTTCTAACGTACTTCAAATTCAACAACATCTGTATTGAGTAGAGTCTCCCTTCTCACATCAAACAGGGCTCCTCTTCTGTGGATCCCTGTCACTGTGGACACTGGGTAAGAAGATTCAATGGCAGCAGGTGTAGAATAAAGGAACATTCATTCACAGATTCCAAATCTCAGTTGGTGCTACTTTGAACAGCTATGATGCTTTTCTCCATCTCTCTTCTCCTTCTCAATCCTTCACCTTTTCCTGTGAGGGAGGAATTTCTAGACTAGACAGTAATTAGATGACACTGGTCAATTTTTTTTCTTCAAATTGTGATAGTTTAATACACATATAAAGGTCCTTGTAAAACAGTATTCACCCAATAAGAGGTAATTATAACTTGAAAAATCTTTTCACTTTATAAACAACTTGATTTGTTATTGCCCTTGTAAGTCATGTGCCAGTTATGATAGGTTCACATCCTTGGATATGAAACTTAGTTTCCCTGGATCTCATGTCCTTATGTGCAAATGGAAATAATGTCTCCCTTGGGTATTTAATAAAATGTGATACCATAGGTGTGTTCAGTTTTTTATTATTGTGACAACTTATCTGAGGAAAACAAAGTTAAGGGGAAGGGGAAATTTATTTTCTCTTGGTTTCAGGAGTCTATGGTTGTTTGGCCCCATTTCTTTGAGCCTGAGATGTGGCTGGCCATCATAGTAGATTATAAATAAAACTGCTCACTTCAGGGTGCCCTGGAAAGAGACAGAAGGAGGTAAGGAGGAAGACGGAGAGAATGAGAGAGGAAAAGAGGGAGAGAGGGAGAGAAAAGTCAGGGGTCAGGGATGAATGTAGCCATCAGAGGCTGACCTCCAGTGACTTATCTCCACTAACTAGGTTTTTACCATCTGAGTCTTTACCACCTCCTAATAGAGCCATCAAATGTGGATCAAGCTTTTATTTTAAGAATGATTTCTTTATTTCTTTTTCCATTTATTTGTGCGTGTATGCATGGATGGCTGGAGCCATGACACATTATCTGAAGATCAGAGGATAACTTGTGAGAATCAGTTCTTGCCTTCCACCATGTGAGTCCCAGGAATCAAACTCAGGTGGTAAAGCTTAGTAGCAAGCACCTTTATCCTACTGAACCATCTTGCTGACCCTGGAGAACAGGCTTTTAGCACAATGCCTCTGGAGTATGTTTGCAACCCAAACCGTATCAACAACGTATTTCACCAGGTGCAGGGAGCACACAGTGATGATAACTGCCATTTGTTAATTATCCTGGTGTGTTTTCTCAGTTGTGAATTATGTTCTGCTGCATGTAGCTGTGTTATCATATTTTAGCATCTTATGTCCATTTTCTTTATCCACTTTTCCTGTTGCACTACTTATCCTGGCTTTCCAGTCCTTCCTTTTTATCTTCTATTTCTTTCAGTGTTGTGCTAACACTTCTGTCTACTACTTGACCCATGGCCCCTCCCCACACCCTTGTGACTTCCTGTCATTCTCTCTATCTAAAATCTGTCACTTTTCTCCCCTTGCTATTAGAATCTTACTCATCTTTTTTTTTTTCATCTCGGTTTCAATAATACATCTGTATATCTCTCTATCATGAAACTTACAATTATAAACATTTTAATTATGTATATGTATCTTTCCCATTGGACTATGAGTTGTTGGAAGAAAAGATTACATCTCACTTATATTTGGTTCCCTTAGCACCTGATACTGTGTGAAAAATAAAGTAGTTATCTGTCAAATGTCTATTATATCTACAGTACATAGATGTACTAAATAGAAGCTGCTGAACCCAGAGATTAGAAATATGACTGAAAGTAGCATTTCTAGGTCACCAGCAACCTCTGCAATGTTAATGGACTGCTGAATGGCTCCCAAAGGCAGAGGGAATAGATGGTTTAAATTTATCACAATCTTTATCTGAAATAAAATATCCAGTCATGAACATAAGCAGAGGCTAACATGTAATGACTAACGAAGTCCAGAAAGCACGAGAGAAATCAGGTCATATGCAAAGCAAATAGGTCAGTAAGACTAAGAAAAATCAAATAAACTCTGATTTTGTTTTAGCCGCCACATATAAGATAGAATCCTTATTGAAATCTATGGTTATAGAAAACTGGCCGTTTCCATTTTCAGCACGGTTGGTCGGGTCGGGGACATTTCCTGTTATCAATAGGAAACCGCTACACAATTAAATGGATCAATGATGCAGTGCACTAAATTAGCTTTTTTATGGTCAAATAATTGGACTAGCTGTGTATTCTACACTATTTCAGTTGTACAAGCATGATCTTTGAATCTTCCGTGTAGGAAGATGCCTGGCCTGCTTTAGCCTATTGATTGGAGAAGCAGTAAAAGGAACTGGTGACAGTTAGGAAGGGCCATAAAGCAGCATCAATGAAATGCTGGTGCAGGGGATGCACATTTGACATACCGAGTGACTTTATATAGACTTAATGATTTTTTTAGAACAATTTGCAAATCTGGCCCAATTCAATTAGTACTATAATTAATCTACCTTAAATATGGTGAAGCATACTGTTATGTATTTACTGTTTGAGTTTACGGAACATTGTATTCCTGGCTGCCAGTGGTATGCTAGTAAATCGGCTCTTTATCTTTTTGGTTTTTTTTTTTTTTTTTTTTTTTTGCTTCTTTATTTAAAGTGCTGATTTGTAGTATTTTCCTATTTTACATGGTATAAACACATTCATAATGGGTTGGTTGTAAGCTATCAACAGTTTAATTGGTGCTCACAGTTCCTGAACATCTGATACTCCGTGGTCAGAGATGGCAAGAATTGACCCCAGCATGCCACTGAGAGTTATTGTAAATTGTGGAGAAAGCGTGTAAAGATTCAAAATCATGTGACTTTTGTAGCAGTCAAAATATTCCAGTCCTACCAGTAACTTTACAAATCTTTTATCTGCAAATGCTTTTTCCTTTTACTAGCACATTTAGGATTAGAATCCACCTGTCTGGACTTACTGTTTATGCTCTACGTAGAAGACTTTATACAGGGCATAAGAAAAACAGTTAGAAATGAATGAAAATATGGCTACATAATCTTGCAGAAGAAAATCCAACATGAGTGTTGTCCTAAGAGTCATGCAGAAAGTTACTAGCCATGATACTCTGACATAAGAACAAAATATATGTCTGGTCTTTGCCCTTAATTCCTGCCACAGAACTTCTAAAACCTTTGCAATTTCCTGAAATTTTGAGGTCATCATGTCTACATAATGGAACCCTACAGAAACTCCAAATATAGGGGTTCAGAAGCTCCCTGGTTGGTGACCACATGGAAGTGCTGGGACAGAGGCATGACTGAGGAAGACATGTAGGTTCTCAAACCCTTCTCACACTGGGTCTTATGTACTTCATTGTCTTGGTCTGTTTTCTGTTGCTGTAATAGAATGACACAGACTGGGAAACTGATAAACTATGGAAGCTTATTTGGCTCATGGTTCTGACAGAGATGTCCCAGATCACAGTGCTGGCATATGACAAGAGACTTCATGTTGAGTCATAACACAGGAGAAGGGCCAGTGGTCATGTGAAAGATGGAGTGGAAATGAAGCCAGATTCATCCTTTTATAAGGAGTGTGAGACTGCAGTAAAGACGTTAGTCTCAGTAGGCCTGGAATTCATTATTTAGACTAGGCTGCTTTCAGTCTCACAGAGATCCACCTGCTTCTGCTTCCCAAGTACTAGGATTAAAGGCATGAACCACCACGTCTGACTCGAGTATGTATAATTTTGACTGGAGTATGGACCGGATGTGGGGTCGGGGGATGAGTCACGGACCTGAAGTCTTCCCAGGGTGCACCAAGCTGTGTGATCTGGCAAACTATGAAGACAGTAACACACATCAGTCTCTAAATGGCCTGCTTGCCTATCCTTTTCTGACGTCAGAGTCAGTTTCCAGGCTTTTATCATTGACTGAAGTCCAGCAGCTCTTTAGGAACCTTCTGTGTTTTTAACACCACATTGGGACTACTGAAGACCCCAGCTCTGTGGACTGAGCAACTACCAAGTTCTCAGCCACTCATGTGTGATTCATAGCCAATAAGTTAGATAGATAGATGATAGATGGATAAATCTACCTATCTATCTATCTAGATAGATAGATAGATTAGACAGATAGTCTTGGGCTAGAAAAGCCATTGAGTGCTTAGAGCTTAATGAGATATTCTGTGGAAACTTGGAAGATAATGCTGAGGAAAAAATGGAGATAATGGAGACCTAGCTTGTGAAGTTTCAGAAGGAATTTTGAAAGTCCCTTAAAGACTCTCTTCAGAACATTTGTGTGATATTTTGGAGCAAGAATCTGTTGCGATGAAACCAGTTGTGCTTTTCTGGCCAATAGATGCTGATTAGTTAGGGCTGAAAAATCAGCTATGGTTAGTAAGACCAGCATCGTTGAGGTAAAATCTTCTGGGAAGTTGTTTACTCAGGGTCAGCATACAGCATATAGTGGCTAAGGCTTCATCTCAAGATAGAAGCTGGACTTAGTAACATATAAGTGTCTCCCATGTGTTACTGGTTTTTGGTGGTATGAAAGTTGCCAAATTGAAGAGGTCATGGAGAGAATCTGAGGCTTGGTACTGTGTGAGGTCAAGAGAGGTCACTGGTGAAAGTGCAATCTCAGTTGCACTGAAGACTCCAGGATATAGGAGAGATGCCAGGACTATGGGATCAAGGACAGTGGCAGGTATGGTTTAGAAGTGGCCTGAGCCTACGAGACAAGCTGCGTGTGCTGTGAATGGCAGAGCCAGGTGGCTGTCCAAGTCTATGGAGCCAGAGGATCATGAATCAACAACCCCAGCAGTCAGTCATCGAGCTGGACTTTGGTTTTGTTTGTGTGTTCTGGTTCTTCCCTTTTGAAATAAGACAGTAGCTAACTTGTTTTAGATTTTACAAGAGCCTACAGTCAAGAACGTTTTTAAAGACAGTTTGAATTTTTAAAGCGTGTCAATCTTTTAAAGATGGGGACTTTTAAAGTTGTAATATGTTTTATTTGTGATATTAATATTAACATAACATCTTGGGAAACAGAAACAGAAAGGTTATGTGCTTGTGTGTCAAGCTGACAAGGAGTCAATTGTGCTGGGTAGCTTCAGTCGTCAACTTGACACATCCAAGAAGAGGGAATCTCAATTAGGAAATTTACTCTAGAAGACCGGTGTGTGGACATGTTTGTAAGTCATTTTCTTGACTGTTAAGTTTTGTGGGAAGTCCTAGCCCACTGTGAGTGGTACCACCTTGGGCTGTATAAGAGAACAGGATGAGCACAGGCCAGAGGAACAAGCCAGTGAGCAGCATTCCTCCATGGAATAAGTTTCTACTTCAGTTCCTGTCTCCGGGATCCTGCCTTGAATTCCTTCCGACTCTGTTCAGTGATAGACGGTGACCTAGGAGTTACAAGCTGAAATAAACTCTTTCCTCCCCCAGGTTTCTTTGGTTCATGGTATTTTGTCACAGCAACAGAGTAGCTAACTAGGACGCCATCCAAGAACTTCTTAAACTGCCACGTGGGGTGGATGGTGACTATAGGGTGCAGTGGCGGCCACTTGGAAAGTGGCTGTATAACACTCACCAGTACATGCGCAGAGAATGGAGCGGACAATTCAGGCCTGAAACAAGGCCCTGGTAGTGAGTGTGAAAATAAGAACTTTGTGTCTGTATCAAAAGGACACAATTACGGAAATCTAACACTTGAGGATTATTATTTAGACAAGCTAATGCAAATGTGGTCCTTGCTCTCCTGTGTTTTAAATTTAAAAAACTTTGTAGAAATATTAATTCAAACTATTTTTAATAATTTAAAAGAACAAACCCCTCATTAAAAAAAATAAACAAGGCCTGAAGAATGGCTCAGTGATTAAGAACACTGACTGCTCTTGAAGAGGACCCAGGTTCAATTCCTAGCACTCACATGGTGGCTAACAGCTGTCCATAACTCCAATTCCAGGGGATCTGACACCCTCTACTGACCTCCGCAGATATTGCATGACATAGGTGCACTCACACACATGAAGGCAATGCACTCATACATACAAAATATTTCTTTCTTTAGTTTAAGATTTGTGGTTTGGTTGTTACACATGTTAAGTTGAAAAAACGGCAATGAAGTTAGGATAACTTGCTATTTGACCACACATTCTAGCTAATAGAATTGTAATATTGTCTTAAATATACAAAAATATTTTGAGGAAATGCTAGGGATTCAACCCATAGCCCTTTGCATAATAGCCTTGCATTTTGCCACTAAGCTATACCACTAGCCTACTAAAGACCTTTCTTATTTGTATAAAAATTATAAAGAAGAGCATTTGGCATTGTAATCCTAGGCTCATTAGAGAATACCCTAAATCCTCAGGCTATTGCACCCATGAAGTGTGGAATGCCTGCTAACCATCCATGTAGGGAACTATGAGTCAGATTGACAAGTGTTTTCTTATCTTCTCGCACAGGCTACTGGATCCAATGAAGGAATAGAAAACGATTGAAGTTGCATATGATTATCACATCCACTTACCTAGACATGCATTCTTACTGTGTTCTTACAAGAAGAGGGTCTGTGATAAAAACAAAACAAAACAAAACAAAGTAATGCAATTATGTTCACCTCTTGCAAAGTCAAGGAAGATTGTAATAGAAAAAGTTTGCTTATAGTGATCAAAAAATTTTCTTTCTAGTTCTACTGTTGAAGACAGACATAGGTCTTGGAGCAATGAAGCTTGATCTGACCTGGAAGCCACTTCTCTGAAGACTAGCTCTCATAGTATCATAGTATCTCATACTATGCAAGGTGCTAAAGGAGAAAATCAGTCAGTGGTCCATTCCCAACTTTAAAGTCTAATAACCACAATAATGACTGGCACAGCAATCTAAATCTGTTGGTGCAGTAGTGGCACTTTTATCTTGGGGGCCATCAACAACTGTTATTTAAGTGGACTTAAATCCCACTCAATAGGAAGAAACTCATGAATGGTACAATAAGCATAACCAAATACACATGACTGGAGAGGTCATAGATCCAACAGAAGAACCCATGTTTGTCACATCCCCAGACGAATACAATTTCTTACTGTATGTTAAATATGTATCCTTATATTTACAGGCAAGCATACCACTCACCACTCCTCAAAGAAGCTTCTTTTTGAAACACATGAGGACTATTACAGAGTTCCACAAACTGGTCAAGCGCAGAGAATATGAGCTTCCAAGCTCTACATATCTACAATGCAACCTCTATACCCAAGGCTCATGGAACATAATGGAACATGAAGTAGGGAGAATACTAAGGCATCTCTCAACTCTCACTACCAGTGAAGCTTCCTCACACAACAGATGGCAATTAACACAGAAAGCCACAACTGGCCAAAATGTAGAGAATAAGAGATTGCAGTATATCCCTGAATAGGACTCTTATGTTGAACCTCTGCTACCCAGTGTGTATTGTTACACACAAGGAAATTACTTTTCATAACCCCAGCACAAATCACTCAGATCAAGAAACAAAGATGCTATTTAAACTTACAGCCCTTACTAAAAGTTTTCCTATTAGGTCAAAATACATTTTATAGGGAAAATCCCTGTATTTATCCTGACCCCATGTCCAGTCTTGAGCCTCTGTTGTCCTCTTTACGCAGGAACAGTTCCCTCATCTTTGTTTCTCAGGACTTTATATCAAAAATGATAATTTTTGAAGAATATAGGCCATTTTGTACAAGTCTCCCAATTTGGATTTGTTTGGTGTTCTGCTGACAGGTTCAGGTTACACATTTTCAGTAGGAACCACACAAGCGCGAGCTCTTTACAGGGACCGTGTAGGGTGTCTGTTTGACCCATTGCTGGTGATGTTAACCAGGTGCTGTGTGCCAGATTTTTCTCCTGTAAAATGACATTTTTTTTTCACTTTGGGGCGTATCCCTCCAGCACTGAAAGCACGCAGATGCCTCATTTCTCACTGAATGCTCACCTGGTGGTTTTTAGCATTCATTGATGGGTCTCACTCCAAACAATTAACGACTATGGTAGTTGCCAGCTGGTGATTTTCTGACCCCAGCACTCACTCACATGGCAGCCATGCTGCTGTGACAGCATTCTCGCTCCCCATTCATTCACTCACTTCCTCTGATCTGTATGGACTGGTGACTGGTCTGCAGTTATAATCCATTGCCACGAGGTTCAACTTGTTCCAGAACCTCGTTGTCCATTAGACTTTGAATACTCTCATACTTCTTGGCAGAGCCAGACATTTTTGGCACATTTGTACTTTCAGTTCAGGAATCATTTTTCTAAAAGGACTGCTTTAGGGATTTTTCTCCCAATTTTTCTAAGTGGAGAATTTAGATATCAAGGTCTGAGTGCTACCTATTACACATACTTGTAGTTAGGCTGTCACCGCCTCTAGACCCACGCAGAGCATAGAACTAGGATAATAAGGGCTGGGGAGATGGCTCAGTGGGTAAAGTGCTTGCTGTATAGGTATTAAGATCTGAGTTTGGACCCCCCAGTACCCACATAAAAAGCAGGGTGTGGTGGTGTGTGACTGTAATCAGAGCTGGGACAGAAAGGGGATAGGAGGGTGCCTGGGGCTCACTGGCTATTCTAGCCAATTGGTGGGTTCCAAATTCAGTGAGAGAGAGACCCTATCTCAAACATTAATGTGGAGACAAGTAGAGAGACACCCAAAGATGCCTAATTTTGACCTCTGGCTTCCACGGCTGAGACAGCACTATGCAGACGTTCCCAGGACCAAAGGCTATGCTTCTTGTTTTGTTCTAGGCTCCTCCTACTGACCAAATCACACTTTACACTTTCATATGGCCTGTCACTCCACCATGGGTCACCCCCTTCCTTACAAATTAAGTAAATTGCCTTATTTGCTATTGTATTGATTACCTTCCTCCTCGGCAGCAGTTTATGATATCAATTTTCTTTTGTCTAAACTTGAAAGCAAAAGGTATGTCTGTGTGTGTGATGGGATATATGTCTAAAAAGTAAGTTCTAAGAAAAAACAATTTAGGGATAAAAGTATCAGTATTTAAATCATGAGATTTTCTCATTTTGTTGTTCTAAACATAAAGCAATTTTTAATCTAAATTTATCACCAATGCTTTTTACTTTTTAGAAACAACACAGGCTATTTCTTTGTGATTCTCTTACTAGTTTTTTCCAGGTTTAAGGCTGTTCTTCTGTTTCTTTCAGACAGGAATTCATGTTATTCAGTTCTGGCTGGCTTAGAACTATGTAGTAGAGGATGACCTTGACTATATTTTTATTTAAAGATTTTTTTATTTCATTTATTTGTTTACTATATGTGGGTTGGTCCACATGTGCCAGGGCATATGTGTAGAGGTCAGAGGACAACTTGTAGAAATTGGTTCTCTCCTTCCACCATGTGAGAACAGGCATAAAAAGTTATCAGGTAGCAAGTGCCTTTGTCATCTGAGTCTTCTAGAAAGCCTATGACCCTGAACTTCTGACCATCTGGCCTCTACCTCTTGAGTGTTTCAGTTATAGGTGTGCACTACCATACTGGCTTATATAGTGCAAAGGATCAAACCCAGGGCTTCATACATGTGAGGCAAGCACTTTGCTAACTGAGCTATAGCCCCAGCTCCCTAAAGCTATTCTCCAATATCGCTTATTTTGCGAATTTAGAAATTCTAGTCTAGAAAACTGCTGAGTAAGATGTTTAAGTAAAGATCACCAGTACCAGAGGCTGACTGCAAAGACTTACCATGGTTTCTTCTACAAGGCTCCAGAGGAGGGCAGATATCATAGAAAAGGGTGGAATGGAGACACATGCATACTCATCTTTTCCTTTCTAGGAACAGGTCAAACAAGGCTGAACTAATCAATTAACTGGTGACCTTACTCATGAAAAGTAATAGATTTCAAATTTCAACAAGGGTACTAATTTCATTATACTTAAGAAAAGTGGTAATTTCATGCAACCATGTAGTCAAGGCAAGGGGAGTTTGGGTTTCTTTGAAGAATTCTAGCACTGATTCTTAGCTCCTCTGACACAGAAACACTAGTGGTCATTGCAGAAGAGAACTAACTCTGCAGATCGGCAAAGTGCCAGTCCTGTGCCAATAGTCCAGCGGGTGACAGCAGCATTAGACGCAGGTTATATGCATCGGCCTCCAAGGAAATTCTAAGAAAATGAGCCAGCAAGCAGGATACTGACATGGGTAATGAGGAGTCAACATGTCTTTGAACGTGAGAATTTTTAATGACTTTATTACATATTAAATCCACTTGAAAGGCTTTAACCATCATAATCACCATGATACAATACACATGCAAAAATGCCTACTGAACATACTTTTAGAGGTATAATTGTGTTTGGAAAGCCATACAACATAAAAAGTAATTTGATATAAAAACCAAACGACCAGGAGTGTGAAAACCCGAATGTTTTAATAAAAGCCTATGGCTGATTCTGGAGTGACGGTTGCATGCATGTCTCTAGTCATGTTGGACTTCTCCTTTAGCTTCGACTGGAGTAGTGTGTGTTCCACAACACCGATTCGAATGTCCATCTGAACAGTTTCTTGCTTCAGTTTTGTTAAGCTCTGTTTAATCTTCACCAAAGGAGCTGTAGAATGAAAACAGCAAGGAATAAAAGTGTTTACTTGGAGTATCAGTTTGTTAGAGAACTGTATGACATTTTCCTCACTGTCTTAAGCCAGAAATCGGGGTAAAAACACAGCCTACCAACTCCCTGGCATTCAGAGCTTTGCAGTGGTATTTTAAACACCTGAGATTATTAGGATGAGAAATGATGCAATATTTGATGTATTGAGGTTGAATTTTCTAACTTTTCTAGAGAAAAGAGTGCCAAATAGGTATTTAAGGACGTGTTCAACACAGTTTTATGGACTAGTGTATTTGTCTATAGGAATAGGGAACAGAATGTGAAAGGGAAGAAAGATACCTTTGAAATACAAATAATGAGCCCACTGAAAACACACTGCACAAAAGCCCCCCACACCCGTTCTGGATCTCGGTCCTTGTGCAACCCATCAGAACTCTAGATAGCCACTGCTGTAAAAATGCCCAGACATAACCACCAGCATGTCAAAGAAAACAGCTCAGGATGGGGCGTAATCACTGGGAGACTAATCTCCACATGACCCTTGCCCAGTCAGGTCTTCCGGGAAGGAGGGAAAAGCCCTAAGGTCATCACATCACTGCTCCAGAGTCACTTTGGATATTCTTAAGGTCCTCTGTACACAAATGATGAAAACTGAATAATGCATTTTAAAAATTGTCAGAACAAAGTTCATACTTAAATATTTTCTACTCCATCTTTGAATTATTAGTTTGGATTAAAAATCTCAAGTATTGTAAAAAAAAAAAAAAAACAACTCTCTTCTTTAGCTGATTTACGAGGAACACAGAATTCTAATGATCTGACATCATTTCTGTACCAGGTAGCTGTCTTGAAACAAGTTACAGTTTGTTTATTTGTTTGTTGTTTATTATTCGTGTGTGTATACATTTATATGTGTGTGGTCACCTGTGCCATGGTGTGCATATGGAAGTCAGAGGCTAATTTTCAGGAGTCTGTTCTCTCTATTCACCATGGGATCCAGGGATCAAACTCCAGTTCTCAGGCTTGAGTGGCAAGTGCCTCTACCTGTTGAATCATAATGTTTTGGCCCACACATAGTTCATTTCAAAAGCAGACTCCCTGCTGATTAACACTGAGGCTTCCAAGAAGAGCTTGTTTTTCTTGTTCACATTTCCCTCTTAAATGAACATGTACTTACTCCCGTCAGTCATGCTGCTGCCCTTTTCTTCCATTTCTTGTTTTACCTTTTCTAATTCTTCTGTAACCTTTTATTGGAAAAAATTTTCATGAGTGTTGAGTTTCAGTAAACCTTCAAAATCTTTTGAATGATGTGTTGAGAAAAATCAATTTAGCTATCACACGTCCACATAAGGAAAATAAAAAATTAAGAATAATTGGACATAATTCAAATAATAAGACAATGTATGTAAATACACAAAGCTTTTTACTTTCTGAGAAATGTTTATAAAATTCTACCGAATTACTTTCACATTAGCTTTACCGTACTGTGATATAGAATAAAAATCAAGTTGTATTCAGCATTAAGCTTTCAAACTGTGCAATTAGTGCTATCATTTACCATGCATTCCCTAACAGTAATTAGTTAATAAAATAGTACTAAACCTTAAGTTGGCTCTCTAAAGGTTTTCTAGGATCTATTTTAATATTATACTTATTAATAAACTATGTCACTATTTCCTCTCTAGAACAGTAAGAAAATGCTTACATCATTTGACTATATAAAAAATGTTCTATTGCTTTCTCCAAACCACAAACTCTGACCAGTACTGCCGCAGTGTTCTAGATACGCCTGTGCTTGGTGTCAAGGTTACACTATTATAGCCTCTAGTGGCAAAAATAGTAAGCTAGCATAATATAGGTAGAAAATAACAATCTTTAAAAAAAAACTAAAGTATTTTTCTAAACAATCTAGAACTAAGCCATAATTACTGTAACTTAGTAGGCTTTATTTTTATCATGCTGGTGAGTAAAAATCTTTCCAGGGAATAAAGTGCTCATCCATCCAAGTAAAGCAAATTAATTTCTTTCAGGCACCTGAAACATTACAACTGGGGATAACTACCTACGCCAAAGGACTAAATGGTTCCCTGGACGCCCTTCAAATGTTAATTTACCCAACATTAGTGAACACTTTACTTCTAAGGAATGCTTTATTTGCCTAGAAGCACCACAGGACTAAAGTCACAATATTTCTAATGTCATATTTTAAATATTTTAAAATACACATTTCTGAAGCAATCTTTATAAAAGAAGCTTAATTCTTTACTGTCAATACAGTAAAGCTTATGAAAATGTTGGCTTGTAACTAAGGCTAGTCATAGATTTTAGTCTCAGATTGGCTTCTGACCTTGCTGCAAGTCTTTTTATTTTTTCAGCCTCATCAGTTCTTCTGTGAAAAATGAGAATATATATCAAGTCTTATTTCTCTTGTAAGATCATGAAAATAAATGCAATGATACCACAGATATTTTAGAAGCACTGATGAAGAGTTTATAAATTATTTCAGTTACAGGCAGGGCATACCCTGATCAGAAATAACTCACAGTAATCATGAAATATAAACCTTATGTCCTGAAGACTAATATTAAAATTGGTTACAGAGTCCTTCGATAGTGCTTTACGTACTGTTCTACTAGTAATTATTATGTTAGAGATTAAGGAAGGTTATCAACAGGTCAATAATATGGACCAGTTTTATGTTGAATTTAATATAACTACTTTAGGCATCTTAAGGAAACAAGGAAAAGATAAATAATTGATTCACTCATTAGGGAATTTCTTCCAAAGATGATGACTTGAAGCTTCTGGGTTGGGGGCATTACTGAACCAAGAGACATTCAGTCATCTGTAGGCTCTGCGTGGCTGGGGCCCTGCTGACAGGTGAGCAGCACCACTGAGGGGCGGTGTGGTGTGTACCTCAGACAGGAGTCTGGTCCTTTCAGTTATTCCACCATTTCCTTGTTGGTAGCGCTCCCTTGCCTGAGGGAGAAAACACTGTTTAATGACAAATCCCAAACAGGAGCAGATTACTTATGTATGACTTCTTTGTGTCTGCAATCTCTGCATAGCACTTTATGACACACCCTTGTTTGTGAACACATTTATGAAAGTGACATTTAACTGTAGCTATTACATGCCCCTACTAATAGGCAGCATGTATTTAACTAAAGCACTATAGGATGATGAACTACTGTAACCTTTACACACCAGCTGTGTAACTAACATGGGCACAGTTCACAATAAAAACTGTCCTCTGCCATTTCTAAATGCTTTAGGACAGTGATTCTTGGTCAATCTAATTTGCATGACAGGCAGAGAAAATTTGTTCTAAAAAGAAAAAAAAAATCAATCAAAGTAAAGCATCATACTCAGCAATTAATAAGGATTAATAAAGTGTATGACAGTGCAGCCAACTAGATTAATTCTCGGAAACTAATCTAACAATCAATTACTCAATATTAATGCAGATACTTGGTGACTTTAATCAGAGAATTTTAGAGTGTTTTAAGGTAAAAAACATTCATGAATAGATGTATGTATGAGGAAATAATGGGTTTAACAGAAAAATATGACAAAAAGTGGAAGCTACTTTCTATTCTGAAAATACAAAAATTATCTCAGATTTATTTTCATTTTCTTTCTGCAAATATTCCTTAAAATATTTATTTATTATTCACTGACAGTTTCATACATTTATATAATGTATTTTGATCATCCCCCCTCCACTGGCCTCTCCTAGTTCCTCCTTCTGCTGAACTCTTTACTTGAAAGTATTTTTATTAATCCTCTTTAATATCAGGAAATCAAGGGCATGAATTCCCAGGGAAAGCTATGTGCCCGCAATTGTTGTTTTCAAATGCTAGTCATTTTGTCTTTTAGTCAAAATTCTAAAATTTTGAAAGGATGAAAAGTTGTTTTATTTCATCAATTGCATTGTCTGTAAATTCCTCTTGCTCTCGTGTTCCTTAGTATGCGGCGGGAAGCCATCATGGCAAGGGATGTCTTCTCCCCCTGACATATGGTAATTAGACACATGAACACAATATGTTTAGATCATATCCACCCCAAATCCCACTCCCTTATTTCACAATTCTTGAGTAAGTGTTGTCTTGAGGTTAGGGATCAGGGCTATGAATTGGAATAAATCCCTGGAAAGCACCCTTGAATTACCTCGCTCAGCTGGGCTTGGGCGGCACGGTATTCTTGAACTAGGTGCTCAAGCTGATTGTTGATGTACTTTTCTCGGCTGCCAATCTTTTCCAGAGTCCTACCAATTTCATTATGGAGCTTGTCCAAAAATCCCTGGAAATCCCATGGCATTTCAGTAGATAAAAGAACAAATATATTTTTCAAAACTGGTAAAAATAAGTTAAATATTCTTCAATCCATTCCACATGTATAAAAGAAGACAGTTTGAAATTCTGATAGTAAACAAAGTTTATGATGAGAAATATTTTAGTCATACTGCAAATTCATTTTTGAAGCCAGATGTTGGTGGTACAGTACAGTAATGCAAGCAGTGCAGAAGCACAAGATCAAGAGGACTCAAATGAGCGCAGCCCTGGCGACACAGGGGCCCTGTCTTTAGAAGGAGCCTGGCAGGGTTAGTCAGCTTTGCCCTTCTGTAAAACTTAGGCATCTAAAATTTATGCCATTGTGATTAGCCACAGATATACAGATGACAGATGACAGATGATAGATGATAGATAGATAGGTAGACAGATAGATAGAAACTTTGGAGAATGTGACTTTATTAAATCGTAATTCAAAGATAACTGGAATATTACAGTAGATTCCTAAACCCTGAGCTCTATCTAGTCTTGTAACTATAACTTTGCTTCTTTGTAGCATTCTCCAAAAGACTGTATTTTCTGCCATGGCAGCAGGCTGGGGAGAGCTACAAGTTCTAGGCATTGTCAAACTATAGCTTTCTCACCCTTGGAATTCAGGAGAAAGTGCTGAAATATTTCTAAAACGTCTATTAGAAATGTGTGATACATTATATCCATGTAGTATACTTAAAATATGAATGGATTATAGGCATGCACCACCATGTCTGACCATAAATAGCTTTTATATGACTTAGCTTCTTTAATTATTAAGTATTGGGCTGTGGAAATGTAACGTG
The DNA here is from genome assembly GCA_035773235.1 of Eospalax fontanierii. Classification (NCBI taxonomy): domain Eukaryota; kingdom Metazoa; phylum Chordata; class Mammalia; order Rodentia; family Spalacidae; genus Eospalax; species Eospalax fontanierii. The sequence goes on from CM069534.1 coordinate 49,634,042, forward strand.
AGATACTAGTTAATAAGCTCCTGAAAGGTAAGGACTCCATCCTCTTCCTCTCATGCCAGTCCACAACGGGTGCTACACAGATGAGGGCCATGCTGATTCCTCGGAAGTACTTCACATACCTTGGTCTCCTTTAGTGCCGACTCAATTCCGCTTTTGTGCTGGTGCATCTGGTCAACGTGGATTCTCCAGTCCTGTTGGCATGAGAGCACACGGAACACGGTGAGAACACTACATCCCTTCTTCCCTCGACCTGCTGTTATCTCTGTTGTTTTGGTTGCCGTCCTGTTTTAGGTGGAAGAGTCACACAGATAGTTTGCAATCACAGTATAAAGAAATGTGTAGAGTACTTTAGGACAAACAATTCTAAGTAAATGTAAATTATTTTATGTGTTCACAGAGTGATATCTGATAATCTGAATACAAATTATTCCTGTACTGCTGGTGATTAATATTTATGACTACTCATCAAAATGAAAAAAATCTAATTATTAGAAATTTGCTTAAGCAATAACAACTCTGTCTACCAGAAGCAACTCTCAGCTCTAAACTCAAATATCATATATCAAAGATTAGTTTATCTCTTGAAAATTAAAATGGGGTTTCCACCTTTAGAAAGACTTCTGAATCTCTTCTTTAATAAAGGAAGTCTATAATGGTTATTAAAGTTCATATATTTTGAAATACTGACCACTGATAGACTAATTTTAAACTGATATCAACAGTTTAATTCCCTATAAGATATACTAAAAATATCTGAGTTTACATTATTACAAGTAAATACATTTAAAGATTCAAATATATTAATAAGAGAAAAATATTAACATAATTAAAGTAAGTGAGAGGATGAGGATCTTCTCAGTCCTTCAGACCTGTTTGCATAACCTGATGGTCTATCTTCCTCTACGTACACTGTTTCCTGAAGAAAATAATTCTTTGTGAGTAGCCCATTCTATTTGCTTTGAAGCATGTAAGTGGAAACAGGGTTAAAAGTCTTGCATACTTTAAACATACCAAATAAAAATTATAATATGTTGATGATGCAAAGAACCTCAAAAGGCATCTAATCTCACCATCATCACCCCCCAGAAAAGCAAGCAAAGGGCTCGTGACAGAAGAATGGCATGCACAAGGCCATGTGGGCAGGGCTGTCAATTCCCACTCAGCGCATGCTGTTAGAGGTAAGGAAAGGGCTATCTGTTACTAGCAAGGGAGGCAAAGCAGAGAAGAAACCAACACTTCCTTTTCTGGATTTTTCTGTGTCATGAAAACACTTATCTTAAAATATATTGGCTGGGAGGTGGAAAGATGACTCAGCGATTAAGACCACTGGCTGCTCTTGCAGAGGACCCAGATTCAAGTCCCAGCACCCACATGGTGGCTAACAACCATCTGTAACTTCGGCTCCAGGGGATTAAACACTCTCTTCTGATCTCCATGGACATGCATGACATGTGTGCACTTAGATACATGCAAGCAAAATACTCATACACATAAAATAAAATAAAAATAATAAAAATTTTTAAATGTATGGGCTGGGAAGGACCTTAGAGTTTTTTCATTTTACAACTGAAGGACCTGTTCATCATCTGAGACTCTGACTGAATAGATTTGGCAAAGAAACAGGATCTTTCCAATGAGCTAGGTAACATGGGAAACTGGGTGGAGAAGCAATTGGTTGGCCATTTATAACTGAATCAAAGATGGCTAAACCTCAAGTGGAAACTTATTTCGCCTAAGTAAAAACATCTTTATGGAAAAAATGAAGCTTGTATCATTAGTAAATTATAAAAAATTACTCATTTATCCTGGTTCCAAAAAGAATTTTAGAAGGCTTAATAAACACCAAGATAAGTGTTTACATGCCTTTTTTCTCTATCAGCCTATTTCTGTCTTTGTCTGTTACTCTCTAAGTAAATGTATATGGCAACACACATACATATATAAAAATACTTTTATATATCACATATACGGTCTTCATTTGTTATAATTGAGATATTTAAAATAGCTTGTGGTTGACTTTTTCTATCCAGTATTATATATAAATATATTTTTACATGCATTGACATTCAAAATATTTCGAGAGAAGCAACTGTGCCTGACTCATGTATGTATAGCTAAGATAACTTACACTGATATGAAATTCCAGAAAGGACCTAAAATCTCTATGAATCTTTAAAGCATGAGTAAGATCTCAATAAAAGAGAAGAAGAATTTTAGGTTGAAAGAACAACACAAGGAAAACACATAAGGAATATATTAGCCAAGGTTGGCTCAAGTATAAAACACAGAGATCTGGGATAGGAGGTAGAAAAGGCAGATCACAAAGAAATAAAATGGAAAGGTAGATTAAATTGTAATGTGACTTTGTCTATGACAACTGTGGACTCTGAATTTTTATCATGTGGGTAAACAGCATGATTTAAAAATTTTGGTTTGAGTTTTTAGAGTGAAGTATTAGCTTAGAAAAAGTGATGAATTAAAGGACCCACTAGAAAAACAAGAGACTGAAGACAAGTAGGAGACTAGAGAGGAAGCTATGCAGTGGTCCACCTCACACAGAGTAGAGGACTTGAATTAGAATAGTGCTTACAAGCACAGAAGAAAAGAATGCATTCAAAGACACAGCTAGTGGGACATTTTTACAAGAAGCTGAAGTGGAGGTGGAACATAGAAAGTCCAGTCTTTAAGGTTTCTAGAAAAATGAATAGGACAGACTTCAGGCAAGTCAGAGATTCCAAGGGATTTAGTTTTAGAATTGTCAACTATTTGGTGGTGGTGGTTGGGGGGGTGCAGCTGCAGTAGAAAGTCATTTTTCAGAATGATCTGCCAGACAGTTCTGAATATTTAGCTTATTAAAACCTTCTTGGACACATTTCCTGATACATATGAAAAATAAAACCAAGCAAAGCTTAAAAGTGGTCTTATCTTTAATCTAGAAATTTTACCCCCAGAAATTATCCCTATTCCAAAATGGAAAGACACATAGATTAATGGACAAGATTTTTTTGTTAAAAACACCAGAAAATAATATTACCCAATTTAAATTTTTCATTCTACTACTTAAAAGAATTCATATACAGTATACCATTCTTATAAACCTCAAAACCAAGCGAAAATCAGTAGTACACTATTCAGAGAGTGTAAAAACACCCAGAAAAAAAAAGAAGCTAATGACAATACCCAGACTTGAGGATGGTGGTTACTGTAGGTGGGGAACTTCAAGGGTGCTGAAACCTCAGGTCAGGAAATGGACTTATTTTATCACTGAGATCTGAAACTATACATCACACATCACATATTATACATTAATATTGTGTATTAAATGCTAAATTCATGTCCCTAAAATATTTAATAACCAGCAGATATGTATGCTCAACAGCATATAAAGTAGAAAATACAATCTTAAAAGACTAGCTGTCTAATTTTATAAAAGGTAGCATTATGTGGCTCGATGTGGTGGTGTACCTTTAATCCCAGCACTCAGGAGGCAGAGCAGAAGGATCTCTGTGAGTTCAAAGCCAGCCTGATCTACATAGCGAGACCCAGGCCAGCCAGGGTTACTTAGTGAAACCAAAAGTTAGTATTATGTGTGTCTAACTGTATATGTTATGAATATATTAACATTACATACAATATACATTGTATATTAACACATGGATTTGAATACAGAATGCTTTTACATTTCATTTTTACTTTTAAATTGTTCTAAATTTCTAATAAAGCAGAATTTCATCACATTAATTGTGGGGGAAATAAAATTTAAAAATCTCATAGATGCCCAAGAAGTTCTTGAAAAGATTTTAATATAGTTATAGTGGGAAATAAGTACAATTATAATTGCGACATTTTAAAACATGAGCATGAAAAGGCAAAATACATAGTTTTTGAAGAACTACAACTGTGACTGTTAAAAGCTTTACAAAGATTTGTGGCAAGAATGGAAAAGTGATGGGTTTTAATGATATATAAGGACTTGAAACCTACATAGTTTCTGAAAATAAGTAACATTAAAAGGAACTATTCAACAGTACTACTAATTCTAACATTACCGGAGAATGCATTAGACTACAATGCACTTTTATATAACTTCACATACTTGAAATACAAAGATTCTGAGAGATAAGTAGACACTGTCGTCCTTTCTGATCCATTTCAGCCTTTCCTGTTCAGCCTGATGAGACGCTGGCTGCCAACTGGAAGAGCATACTTCCTCGCTCTAGGGATGCCGGTCTTGGCTGTGTGATTGTATTTTATTTTTTCGGTCAGTGGAATGATGGTAGACTGCAGAAGCTGGAAGGAGCATCCGTCTCTCAGCTCCCTTGTCCTTTTAGCCAGGATAAGAAGCTTGCCTTACTCAGGGGCTTTTCAGACTGTGTCTGAGAGTGAGAAACCTGGGGATCAGCTTGAATTAAGCTGCAGCTGAACACACATCAGCAACAACTATCCTGAATGACAATAATGTGCTCCTGTTACTGTAAGCCACCGTGGTTTGGGAGTTATTTGTTATACAAAGAATCAAATATAATGTGCATATTTTATGGTGAGAAAAAGTAGGAATCAGGCTACATGACCTTTACAGTGTCATGTCTGGAAAATGGAAAGTACTTACAAACCTGTGGACTTTCATATATCATATAATTATTTTCTTTGTGACAAAACAGACTACCAAAGAGTTTATGAGGTAGATTGAGAGTCTTTTCGTTATGTATCAGTGAGACCACCTGTACCACTGGAGTCGCCTGTTCCAGAGTGCTCTAAGGAGTGTTCATTGAGCATTTCTCCTGTGTGTTGAAGATTAGTGTTTCACCTAATTTTGAAAATTTTCTCTCTCAGCGGAATTCAGAACAAAAATAATAGAGCATGGAATTTTCCTTAGATTTTCTTTTTGGTTTTCACAGTGTTAGTGATTAAACCCTGGGCCTTGTGCATGTTAGGGATTCCACCACTGACCCTCATTTCAGTTCCTTAGACTTTCTATTTCAAAATCCTCTCATACAAAATCACACATATAACTTTATCACTTGTGAGGGTAAAAAGCAACGATATCATAACATAATCTCCCTCCCTACTCTGAATTCTTCAAATTATAGCATATTTCTCCTCTTTTCAGAAAATGGAGAACTGTGATGAAGTATCTATAGATGATGATTCACAGTGCAGCCTAAAATCAAAATGTATGAGCTATGGTTGCAGCTGGCAAGGTGACTGCCAAGGCTCCATGGTTCTCTGAGTTGTACTTCTGCAGAATACCACCTGACTGACTTCTTTTGCATATGTAGATTGTTTTTTGTTTTTTTGAATCTCCAACTCAATGATTAAAAGCTTCTCTCTGAAACTACTAGGGAAGAGATTAATCATGAATCATGAATTAGGGTTATGTATCTATATGCAAGTTTCATTAGCTTATAACTTCTAAAATGTCAAACTCTTCTTTTTGTTTTCTTAAATCAAGCTAGAGCTCCTGTATATGTGAAGAGGCATAGTGAGAAGTCTTGAGAGAAAAAAACAAACAACAACAACAAAAAACAACAAAGAAGGGACCTTCTTGTGTGCTGGGATGCATTTCTTAGACTTATGAAAAAAATTCCATGGCAGAACATGGTGATCCTAGAAGTTCACAAGGTCTACTGGAACTTTTTGCATCTCTTCTCAAAGAGCAGGAGCAGGACTCCAAAGAATCTGATGGCTCGTGAATCAGTCTGTGTGTTCTGCTCTGCCCAGCCGTCCAGCCTCTTTTTCTCTTCAGTTCTTACTGCCTCTCCTCCAATTCCATTACGAGTGATTACCAATAAAATCCTAATTCAGTGCTATTTTGTAGGTGTATTTTAGTGAATATGAAAGTTTTATCAGGTTCTTAAAGGTTCTATTTAAGTCAGCTCGGCCCATATTTCTCATTAGGTCTTTGTTTCAATCCAGAATTCTCTTTCTCTAGAAATTCTCATGGCCATTTTAATGTATAAAGGAAGAAATCCTGTACCTCCATTTCCCAGACTGGTTAACAAACTGAAGCTGTTTGATTCTCACAGTCAGTCATTAAATGGATAGGAAACCAAATACGATTTTTCTCATTTACAGATTTCCATTACATCAAGCAGTCTCTTTCATTTTTCTTACCTTGTCTCCCATTTTTAATAAGCACAAAGATTCTGGTAACTCCAAATTCAACGTTTGTACACTGAATAAAATTATTTTCTTGTTTGTTTTGCTAAAATATAAAAACTGGGGAGTCTTGCTGCTTCTAATCTTCTCAGATGAGTAACTTAGATAACCTTGCTAGGACTATCTCTAAAACAAAAAAAAATACAAGTTCCAAAAAAGGACTTATGAAACTGTTTAAAAATAAATGACCTTTAGTACAGTACATATGTATGAACACACTTAACACACACATATTTATTTATCTATTAGCTGCTGTAAAAGTAACTGCCTTTTTACAGTGCTAACTGCTGTAAAAATGAATTTAAAACGTTCTTAGGGCCGGCGAGGAGGTGCACATCTTTAATCCCAGCACTCCAGGGACAGAGGCAGGAGGATCTCTGTGAAACCGAGGCCAGCCTGGTCTACATAGTGAGTTCCAGACCAACTGGGGCTACAGGGAGACCCTATTTTTAAAAAAATGTTCTTGGGATTATGTGGGGATTTCTCAGGGAAAGCGGGACCAGAGGGCAGGTGACAGGTTAAGAGAGAAAGAGGGGTATGGGGATCAAAGACAGCACACTGAGGACCTTTAGTTAACTACAGCATCTTTCTATCCAGTTCAGCAAGCCCTCACCCCAGATCCTCCAAGACGTTACCTCAGCAACTCATTACACATAAACAATTCTCAGTTTAATATTCTAAAACAGCAACAATAAATGTGTATGCTAGCACGAATACAGACTGCTTCAGCTTGGGAGTAAATCAGGTAACATGTTCTCATAATGAGTGGGTGGACAGCCGTACTGAGTGTCTCAATAGACGACCAGCAGCTGCCTTCACATGCTTTCAGGTTTGGCCTGAGAATAGCTTCCCATTGCCCTCACTCTTATTTTCAAGAGCTCGTGAAGGCGGAATCCTTTAGGCTGCTCAGCAAGCTGCAGTGTCCCGAGATGACCTCCAACAGGATTAACAAATGTATAAATGTATGAGTATATATGCATACATATATGTGTACATATGTATGCATGTATGTATTTTGGCTACTCAGACTACTTTTTACTTCCTTATGTCCCGAATTGTATCTTAACAGTCACATCCATCCTTGGATATTTAAAAATCTAATAAAGACAACTACAATGTTAAAATTCACTGATATTTAACATATGTAAGTTAAGCTAGAGCACTACTGATATATCATTACCTATCATTTGCTTAAAAATTCTAAAATGAAAAAATTAAGACAGCTGTTTTAAAGAAGAAGGTTCAAGTCACACAGGTGAATCCATAGAAGAGCACAAACTTGAAAGAACTGTCATAATTTTTCTGATGAAATGCAATAAAATATAACTAAACTTTTAAGAAGAAAATGGATAGGAATAACTTTCATCTTATGTGTACTATAATTTGGATCCAAATATCCTCTAAAGGCTCAAGAGGCACCAGTTGGAGGTAGTAGAAACGAAGTGGGGCATGATGGGAAATCTTTGACACTGGGGGCAGGATCTTATAAAAAAGAACAGTGGGATCTCAGCCTCTTCTTTTCTCTCTCTTCCATGTTCCCACTATGAAGTAAGTTGCTTTGGTCTATTGCAGATGACTGGCCTAGACAACCTTGCTAGAACTATCTGTAAAACAAAAATAAAGCATGATTTGTTGCCTGGCCACAAGCACAAAAGCAATGGAATCAATCGTCCACTAAATGAACCCTTTCTCCTGATAAGTTCATTATCACATGTTTCTGTTATTATATGGCAAACTTAACATAGTTTTAATAGTTGAAAATTCACAATAGATAATTTTATTGATTGCCATAAAATAAATTTAAAATGTGGTGAATTTCCCAAAACATTTAAGGAGGAAATGACAATCTTATATAAACTCTACCAGAGACTAGAAAGGAGAGAAAGAGACCCACTTGTTTTATGAGACTCACATAGCATTACACTCAAACTTGACAAAGGTATCTAAAATTAAAAACAAGAGGAAAAAAATCAGACAAATAATTTTCATAAAATAGATGTAAAAATCCTAAACAAAATGCTAGCAAATCAAATGTGAAAAGAGGATAACAACATGATCAGTTGAAGTTGTGTTTATTTCAAAATGCATGTATTTGTAATAATACTTAAATAACTGCTTTTAAAAAACAGTCTCTAGAGAGCCAGACTAGACTCCAGTGGATGAATTTGAACCAAGGGACATCTGGGTACAGATGCCTGACTACATAAGACTTAACATATATTACAGAAAGCATGAAACCTGGTTAAGGGGGTCTAAATTTGATTAAGATCTATTAAATGAAATGCACGAAAACTCAATAAAAATATGTTTTAAATTTAAAAAAACCCAAGTAAAATGAAGAGTCACATCTTTGTTTTTTGAATGACATTAAGTTAATGAGATGTGCTTGATAAACTTTCCTCTATACAAATGAACACAAAGAAATATAACTGCTATTCTACTGGAATATTTGAGGAAGATTTCTGGAGTGCAGTTGGGATGTGGCAGAGATACCAGATAGCCTTAGAAAACAGTAACACAGCACACATTAGCTGTCTCTTCTCCCCATCTATTTAAACCTGGAACCAAAAGGGACTTCTTATGGAAGAAATTAGGTAAGCAGGAGCTGCCTAGAATTCTCCACTAACACCATGGACACCTAAAACATCTGCTCCTAAAGAAATCTGCGTCCCTCAGAGATCTGGAGTCCATGTGTCTTCCTAAGTTCCTTCTTCACAGAAACAAAATCTTGAGACCTCAGCATCCTTCGAAGTAGGATGTAGCTGGAGATCCTGTCTTGAGGAGCTTGACTCTGAAGTCCTGGGATAGAAGGATGAACCCACCATCCCAACTAGAGCCTTTGCAAAGGCACTTGTACAGTGCTTGAACAATGATAGGTGCCCTCCGCGCTGCAGACCACTCGTGTGGCCACGAGCATTTGGCCAACAAAGACTGATAAATACCTTGTTCTTGCTTGCTGCCAGGAACAGTTCATTTTCCAAGGCCTACCAGTGTGGCTTGATCTCCCATCCAGCATTCACACACCAGTATTATAGGTGCCCTAACTTTGCTTTTGAACCTACTGTGCTATGCCTTCCTGAGCCTGTCTGTGCCACTGTGCAATCTTCAGAAGGGGATGGAGATCTCAGCTTCACTGCTGTACGTCCTGGCCAGAGCCACTAGCAAACCTCGCCCCACCTAAGAGAGCTAGACAAGTAATACCACATAGTCCTGTGGCTGTGTCCATTTAGACATTTACAAGCATTGATAGCACCAGTTATAGCTGAAGAATATACACAAAGGCTACACTTGAAACCTAAATCAATGTACCAAACATAACTGATATCACAGGACACCAGTCTTTTCCTGTGAAAGCCCTGTTACAGAATTAATAGGGACAACAGACCTATCTGAAGCACAAACAACACAAGCACAAGGCATGAAAAAGAAAGATTAAATTATGCCTTCAATGGAGCACACTAACTTTAGGAATGGATTCCTAAGAAAAGACAATCAATGAATTATTTGAAAAACAATTCTGAATAATAACTTTAAAGGAAGCTCAATGAAATATAAATATGGAAAACTCAATAAAATAAGGAAAACAGCTTTAAATCTGAGTAAAAATTCAGCAAAGAAATACTGACCACTCCGAAGAATAAAGTAAATATTGGATGATAGTTTAGTCTGGATCCACAGTATCCAAATAAATGCTGAAGCAAGCATTCAGGCAAGCATCTGCAACTCCAGAGCTGAATTGGGGAGGGGAACAGAGATGAGTGGGTACTGCTGGCTCACTGGCTGGCCTCCTAGCTGAAAGAGTGAGGTCCAGGCATGGAGACTGTGTATAAAGAAATGGAGAGAAGACCAACAGGTAGAGAAACTCACCACTGACCTCTGGTGTTCACACGGCATTCACAGGCAAACACACGCACGCACACACACACACACACGAAAACATTTGGGGGCTAAAGAATGCAATAACATATATAAAAATACAGTTGAGAGCTTCAACAACTCATGCCAATTCTTTCTAAACTATCATATCACCTTAACTTGCAAAAGAAACTGGGAGAGAATCTTTACAAAATCATTCTTTAAGGCCAATGTAATCTTGACGCTCAAACCAGACCAAAACATAGCAAAAAAATATAGACCAAGATCCCTGATAAGAATTTTAAGCATCTCAGAAAATGTTAGCCATTTGAACCTACAGAGTGTGCATATCTACACACACACACACAAATTCACCAATGTCAAATGAGATCTGTCAGACTGGAAAGATGGCTCATGGGTAAAGGCACTTACAGTGTAAATATGATACCCTGAGCTTGATCCTTAGAACACAAGTAAAGGTAGAAGAACTGACTATATAAAGTAGTTGTCTGCCTCCACATGCATATTGTAGCATGTATGTCCCCCATCAAGCGCATGCAAAATAATAATACAGTTTTAAAAATGAGATATTAGAGATATAAAGATGAATAAGAGACAAAAAAATCTATATGATCATCTGAATAGATGCAGAAAAAGCATTTTTTAAAATTCAGTATCCTTCATGATAAAGATAGAATCTCAACAGACGAGGCATAGAAGGAAGCTACCTCAGCTCCAAGGCTGTACATGACAAATTCACAGCAGACATCACATCGAGTGAAGGGAAACTGAAACAATTCATCGCATGGGAGCTGCACAGGAGGGTGACTACTTTCACCACTTTTATTCAGTATGGTACTAAAGGTCTTAGCCAGGGCACTTACGATAAATAAGAAAGCAGGAACTCCAATTATCCCTATAGATGACACAGTTTTAGGTAAAGAAAAAAAGTCCCAATGATACCAGTAAAAACAGTAGAACTAATTAATTCAATGAACTCAGTAAAGTAAAAGGAAAAGTCAAAATACAAAAGTAGTTCCTTTTTATGTACCAACAATAAAAATGAAATCAAGAATGTAAATGCATTATGAATAGGTTAAAAAAATCATACATTCAATCATGAAAGTGAATCTCTACAATTAAAATCACAAAAAGAAACCAAAGAAGTCTCTCTCTCTCTCTCTCTCTCTCACACACACACACACACACACACACAGAGAAAGCTATTTCTTATGTTCATGGACTAAAATTGATATAGTTAAAATCTCCAATCTCTATACTACCCCAAATGATGAACAGATTCAGTACAATATCCATTAAAATATCCTAATATCCTATCCTATATTTCACAGAAACAGAAAAAAAGACTCTTAAAATTCACATGGAAGCACATAAGATTGTAAAACAAACAAACAAACAAACAAACAAAAAATCCCAATTTTGAGCAGATAGACGCAGGAGGCGTCATGATACCTGATCTCAAAATGTACTACAAAGCTATAGAAATCAAAACAACATGGTTTGGCATAAAAACCAGCACAGTTACAGGGAATGAAATAAAACAACAACAACAACAACAAAAAACAAAGCCACACTTCTACAGTCAGCTGGTCTTTGATAACAAGAATGACACAAATATACACTGGGAGAAAATACAGTCTCCTCGATAAAAACAGTACTGAGAAAACCGGTATCTATGTTGCAGAAGACTGAAACTTTACCGCCATCTCTCACTCTACACAAAAATTCAAAATGAATGAAAGATATAATGTAAGACTCCAAACCATGAGAACAAACACAGAGGAAACATGTTAGGAACACTGGGTATGTTGGCAATTATTATTTTTGAAAAGACTGTCAAGACACTGGCAACATAAATACAAATAGCCTATTGGAATTTAGCTAAACTAAAAAATATCTGCAAACAAAGGAAATAAAAGCAATAGTTTGTTAACTATCTTCTGACAAGGGATCATTATCTACAATGCATAAGGTGTCAAAAAACTCAAGACCACAAAAATAATTGTTTAAAAATTTGAAGATGATCTGGATAAACATTTCCCAAAAGAAAATACAAATGACCAATAAATACATGAAAGAATACTCAACATATTGTAAGATAAATGCAAATCAAACTCACAAGACATTGCATCAGTCAGATTTCCATTGCTATAACAAATACCTGAGATGAGCCCACCTTTAAGGAGAGGTTTGTTATGGCTCATGGTTTTAGAGGTTTCAGTACATGCTCACTTGGCCTATTGCTTTGGTGATGTAGTACAGCCATGGTGGGAATGCCTGGAGGAAGCTATCCACCTCATGGTGTCAAGAAGCAAAAACAGGAGAGGGCTGGGGGTCATGATATCACCTTTAAGAAAATGCACCCCCCACACACACACCAGTAACTTAACTTCCACTAATCTCCAACTCTTATAGGTTCCACTCCTTCCCAGTAGTGTCTGTCACAGGCTGGCAAACATGCCTTGGACACATATGTGTGGGAGGGCGGGGAGGTGGTATCTAGTCATAGCAAGTATCATTTCACCCCAGTCAAAATAGCTATTATCATAAAAGATATTAACAAATTCTAATGAGAATGCAGAGCAAGGACAACTCACACACTATTGGTGGGAATATAAATTAACATAGTATGCAGAACTATAATGAAAATTCCTCCAAATTTTGAAATAGAATCCGCCCATCTGTATCTTGGCAATATATCTAAAGGAAATAAAGTCAGTATGTTAAAGAGATGTCTACCCTTCACTTGTATTTTTGTTATTCTGCCAACCATGATATGAATCAACTTTTGTGTTTATTGACGGATCAATGCATAACGAAAACAGGCATATACACAAAAGAATGCTTTGTAGCCATTATAAAGAATGGAATCTCAGAATTTACAGTAAAATTGATGGAATATGGGACAGTATGTTAAGTGAAATAAGCCACTGCTTTAGTCATTTTTTCATTGATGTGACAAAATACCTAAGACAAAGCAAGTGAAAGAGAAATGGTTCCTTGTAGCTCATGGTTCTAATCCATGGTTGGTGATGTTCATTGCTTTAGGCCTGTGGCAAGGGAAAGGCAGCATGAAAGGCATGAAGAGGAAAGCTGCTCATCTCACAGCAGCTGGGAAGCAGGGAGTGATGGACAAGTCAGGAAAGGAAGACACAAAGGAGGGACAAAGGAGATGCAGGGACAGGGACAGATGGGGGCAAAATATACCCTTCAGCCAGGCATCGAGGTACAGCATTTGTGAGGCTGAAGCTGAGTCCAAAGCTTGTCGGTGCTACATTGTAAGACGGTGTCTCAAACAATAAAAACACCACCACAAAAACATGTTCTTCAGGGCCAGGCCTCCATTGACCTACTTCTTCCAATTGGGGCCTACTTTCTAATAGTTCATTCAGACATGAACTCAATGAATTAATTTATTGATGAAGTTATCAGCCTCATGAAGCAATCGCCATTAAACAATGCTACCAGCTGGGGACCAGACTTTTAACACATGAGCCACTGGGTACTGTATACCCAAATCATAACAGCCAGGCACAGAATGATAAGTGCTGTATATTCTCAACTACATCTGTTAGGTCAAAACTTGCTATCACAGAAGCAGATGGTCACTTTGCGTGGAAACAGTAAGGGATGGGGGACAGAAGGATGACAGTTAGGGGAACAAAATTCAGTCAGACAGGAAGAATTCTAGTATTTATTCTATGACATAGTAGGGTAATTATAGTTTACAAAAGCATACTATAGATTTTAGAAAAGAGTGTATTTATACATATATCAAATTATTACACCATATCACATAAATATGTATAGTTATATGTAAAATTTTAAAAAAGAATGTAATTCACACACACATAAAAATAGTCTAATTATATGATTCACTCAACTGGACAAAAGGTTTACTGGAAAAACTTTAACAGCCTTTTATGATAAAAACGTTTAGGAGCCAAAGAGAACTTTCTTAGTTTACCAAAGGCTAAATATAAAAGTCATAAAGCTAACAACATACTTAGTATAAAACTGAAATAGGGGAAGCTTTATATTAGCTGATGTCTTTTAAATTCAGTATAAAACAAGAGATCTTAACCATATATTAGTCAAAATAAAGTGAAAAGGTTTAAGGTTTCTGAAGAAAAAAGACTGATAATTGCAGATGATATATCTGTAGCTATAGAAAAGGGAAATGAATGACTGACCTACTGATTGTTTAGAAAACTAAATTTAGGAGGTCTGTTAGACAGATGGTTACAAAGATGAAAAAGAATTGCATTTCTATCCACCAACAACAAGTAAACCAAAAATTAAATCCAGAAGACATTGTTTTCAATCACATCAAGTAACAACAGGTAGACTGATTTAATAAGTACACAGCCAACAGGCAAACCCACACAGTCATGATCACTTTACTTAGGACAAAACAGTACAGTTGTAAAAGGGCACGCTTTACAATAACTTATGTGCTCACTTGCATGTAAAATCAAAACAAAATAATCCTGAATTCTACCACACACTATACAGAAGAGCGTAACTTAGATGGACTGCAGATCTCAAAGCAAAAGGTAAAATAAATCGTTAGGAAAAACAGGAGAGAATACCTTCATAAAACTGAGGTACACATACATTCCTTAAATAAGCTGCTAGGTTTGGTATCCTAAAGGCCATGCAGAGTACATGAAACTTGAACCACTATATGTTATAATATATAAATAAGAGAATATAAAATGAAGCTAAAAGCTGATGTCAGCAGCTCATCTATCTGTCTATCTACCCATTCATCCATCTATATATATCCATAAATACAGATATAGGTATCTGATGAACTCATGTCTCAGAATACACGAAGAACTTACACAAATAAATAGACTTAGCAGATAACTTGTAAAATGAGCATGATGACTACATTCATTATTTTTCTTGTTGATGTGACAAAATATCAAAAAGCAGCTCCAGGAAGGGTTTGTTTTGGCTCACAGTTTGAGGATACAGCACATCAGTATGGAATAGGCAGGGTGGCAAAGCTTGGGCTGGCTGATCGTACTGTGTCTGCAGTCAGAGAGCAGAGAGTGATGAATGCTAGTACTCAGCTTGCCTTGTCCTTTTCATTCAGTCTGGAATCTCAGCCCAGGCAATGGTACCATCCACATTTAAGGTAGGCCTTCCCTCCACAAAGAAGCCAACCTAGAAAATCCCTCAGAAAACCTGTCTGAGGTTCGCCTCCAAGGTGATTCTACATGTACCAAGCTGACAATCATGATTAACCATTACAGTGGCATGTACCTAAATTGTAGAACTTGGGAGGTTGAGGGAGGGTCAACAGTTAGAAGTCAGCCTGAGCACTACAGCAAATCCAAGATCACAAAACAAAACACAAAGCAAAACAATCAGATAACACAGACAGTGAAGAGAAGTTATATGAATAGCTCACCCTTACCAGTCAACAAAGAAATGCAACTTAATAAGATACCATATTATACCTGCACCAGGAACTGAAATTAGAATAAATACTGAATGCTGACAAAGATCTGAAGTAATCTGAACTTTCATATCTTGTTGAAGGGTACATAAACTTTGATAAATACTCAAAAATTATTTGGCAAGGTATACTAAAGATACACACATACTGTAACTTAGTGATTCCACTCCTAGTAGAAACTTCAGAAGAGGTCTGCATAAGAATGCATAAGGTCTGCATTCACTAAAATGTACAGGAATTTCATTAGCAATCTTATTTATAATAGTTCCAAACAGGAAGCACCTCACATATGCCCATAGTCAAGCTTCCAAGGGAAGAATGGACCTTGAGCCAGACAGCTCTCTGCCATGTAAAGAGTGGACAGCCGCATGCTGATTGCTGATCAAGCTCTCCATAACCAGACAGAAAGTCCTTGCTTGTAAGGGGGTTGGGTTGTGTATCTGTTTCAACCTCAGGGAGAAATGATAATTTTAGTTGCAGTGGTAGAGAGGTAGGTAAATGGTGGGCTGCAGTCCAAAAATGATCAGTATCAAGGTTTCAGTGTAGACGACTGACATTTCAGTGGTATGTTTAAAAACCCATCCATGGTCAATGTTAGAACTCTACATAAATCTAACAGAAGGAAACCAGATTAAGTACACGGGTTGAGGAGATAGCTGAACAGAAGGATCTACATCTGTTTAAGTTCACCACAGTAAGTCTTTCTGAAACAAGTCTATCATGCTTTCTGCAAGGGTATTGAAGCCATATATAACCTCAGTCCAGAGAACAGGCCCTTCCCTAATGAGAACATTTCCTGGATTCTCATTGCACCACTTTGTACAAGCAGATCTGCAATTTCTTCTTATTCTCACTGTCAGAATTTCCAGTGTAGGCACTGTCCATATTTGGATGTGGATATTTGGATTTGTTTGAATGACATGCAGGAGAGAAAAAGAGTGAGACTGTCCATTCAGTTAAATCATTTTCATGATACTGATTCTTAATGAAAAAAATGCCCACAGGGTTAAAGAATGATTACAGAATGAAGCCTTTCCAAAGAAATCATTTCAAGAGAGGATCATACTAGATAGCTCAGACTGGCCTGAAATGTTGGAATTTATGGCAATCCCTTTGCCTCAGTCTTCTGGGTGCAGGGATTAAAGTCATGAGCAACCTGCCCACCTCTGAATTTTTAAATTTAACATTTTCTGCCATCACCAACAGCTTACTATTTTGTGCATCTTGTGGCATGAAAAGATTTCTTTTTAAGTGTTCAAAGCAGTAAGAATTCATTTTAAGGCAAGTTGATTATAGTTGTTTATCCTTATCTGTGGTTGCACTTTCTGCAGTTTCATTTACATGCAGTTGTCAACTGAAATCTGAAAATATAAAATGAAAAATTTCAAAAATAAATAACCTGTATGTTTAAAATTATGCGCTGTTTTCAATGGAGAGATGCACTTTGCTTCATCCTACTTGGATGTGAGCCAGCCTTTGGTCTAGTGTAACCACACTGTTATGGTATTTGCCTGCTGGTCACTCAGTGGCCTGCTAGATGCTTGTGTCAGTCATCAGATTGTCAGTATCTTGGTGTTTGTGCTCCAACAACCCTAGCAGGCAAGTGATACGTCATAACACCTATGCCTTTCATCTTGCTTCATTTCATCACTTAGCCCTCATAGAAAGCAAAAACAGTACAAAAGGTTTTGAAAGAGACTACATTCACCTAATGCTTATTACTTTACACCCATAATTGTTTGGGTTTTTTAAAAGATTTTATTTATTTTTAATTTTATGTATATAAATGTTTTATATGTGTGCAAGTGCCCCCATGTTGTGCACAGCCCAAAGAGGCCAGAAAAAAGCATTGGATTCCCTACAACTGAAGTTACTGATGGGTATGAACTGCAACGTGGGTGCTGGGAATCAAATTGGGGTCCTCTGGAAGAGTAGCCAGTGCTCTTAACTACTGAGCCATCTCTCCAGCCCAGACTGTTTAGTTTTTAAAAGTTATTATTGTCAATCTCTTACTATGGCTAATTTATAAACTATCATGGTATGCATATGTAAGAAACAACAGTCCATACAAGGTTTAGTGCTGTCTGCAGTTTTCAAACATCCACTGTAGGGCTTTGAACATGTACCTGTGGGTAAGGAGAAATGACTACTATATTTCTTTGCAGTGTGTGCTGTTGTATGTTTGTTGCAGAGGTATGGGAATAATCACCACTACTGGAAATATGTGTTTCCTCAGGGCTGTTCTTGTTTTCTTGTGGTTTCTCTCACATAGAGAAAAATTCAACAGTGTATGTACACAGCAGGCAAGCAGGTCATAACAAGCACAGGTGCTCTCACTCCGGCCTGTAACTGAATCGAAACTTGAGATCCCTAATTTCTAAACCTAGTATCTTGGTAGTCAAAAAATCACATTTCTAACATGTGTGTGCAGAGATTGTCTTTACTGACTACATATGTTACTAAAGAACTTCCACATGCTCACTCAGACCGATTATTCACAGCTATTCCATGCACATTCCTTTTCTATGACCACGCAGATCTCACTGGGGGTTTCCAGGCTTCAGAAAGAGCTGACAAGCCCAAGAGTCAGGCAAGGCAAATACACATCAAAGTCAGAAATCA
This sequence comes from Eospalax fontanierii, assembly GCA_035773235.1. Lineage (NCBI taxonomy): Eukaryota > Metazoa > Chordata > Mammalia > Rodentia > Spalacidae > Eospalax > Eospalax fontanierii. The sequence goes on from CM069534.1 coordinate 49,652,169, forward strand.
AAATCTAATTATTTCACACAATGCTGAGTAACCACTATGGAATGCTGGTCAGATAAGCTAGATGACTCTTCTAATCTAAACTTAGATCTCATATTGCCATTCCAAATTCTTTCCACAAACAGAGGACAAGATAGTCATCTGTATAAAGAACCAAAAACCATAAATCATTACTTTGATATAAAGAAACAAGTAAAAATAATGGAATAAAATCCATGGGAATAAATCTGCCCAACTATTAAAAAATTTGAATTAAAACACAGTAATAGTGAGAACTACTCTAATATGGCTGATTGGAAAAATGAGTCAAGCCAATAAAAAGTACATTTTGTAGGAAGGTCCATGTGACAGATAGTTTCTGCTTCAATTCATATTTTATACTAAGCAATTCAGGGGAAACATTAAATCATACTTTACAATAATGAAATATTTAGGCAGTCTAGACATTTTAATTATAATCAATATATATTAATTCACTGCTCTCAATCACAGATGTCTACTTGGGGTGTGTCAGCAGTGAGGCATTAGTTTCTTGCCTCTGCAGGATTAGCAAAGCATGCAGTCTTTATTGGCTAGTTCCTTCTAATCAGCCACCTCTGTTGATGCTCTTTAGTTACAGCTGATGGTAATCACTAAAGCAAAAAATTCCTTCTATGTTAACGTGTGATAAATGGAACCTTTACTGAATCCAGTTTAAACCTTGATTACACTCAGGGTAAACAGAAAGGAAGGCATCATTAGCTATCTGTAAAGACTTTGCAGAGTGCTCAACAAGATGACAGAAGTAGGCTACCTACAGCCTTGTCCACTTGGTTAGGGGAGCTTGGCTTTTCGCCACTGTATTTTTCAGTACAATTCTAAGCACAGTACCCTTTCTCTCTTGTCTATCCACAGTGCACACGCAGCAAAGCAAATACAGAACTAAAGCAAAACATGGACAGCTGACTCTGCAGATACAACTTTCAGGCCCCAAATGACATCTTGTAAACAATACAACAGCCCTAAAGAATTTGTTTCGTCAGATCTCTTGTGAACAAAGCTGGCTGTAAAAGTCCATCAGCAAGTATGTTCCCTCATTCTGAGATGATGTGGCAGTTGAGTAATCATGCAGGCTGTTCTAAAAATGTGTGTGTCTAGTTAATTCAGGCAGTTTATTTTGATAGCATTCACCTCTTTTTGATTATAGCAGGTGTTTCAAGGATAAATTTTCTGAAAATTGTATTTTGTTTAAACAACAGTGGCATGTACATTTATGGCCTTGCTATATTAAAAAGCATTTATCGTCTGGCAGCAACAGATACAATTACAACTGTTTGTGTCAGCAACTGGAGCTATTATTCCTGCATGGAGCTTCATGGAGATCAACTTGTTGTCACCTGTATTTACATTTGTTGCTATAATTATAAAAGCTGACTTTTTTTATCTGTTGGCTTATTTTTCTTTAAATTATGTGAATATTTTTAATAGAAGGTCTACTGGAAAATTCTCTAAAAATTACAAAGGTGATTTCTCCATTATGCAAGTAACAGGCAGAATCCTATTTTAATAATGATTATATACATGAAATGTATTCCTGTATTCTAGCCCACAGAATACATTATATCTCCTGGCTCATGACTGCAAGAATCCTATTAATATTTCTATCTTAAAACTACAGGATAAAACTACAGGAATGTTCTTAAACTATAACAATTTATAAATCCCTGAAGGTGAGAAAATGCTTAGAAAAATTAAGTTTTATTAACACCTTCCCATGGTACATCCAAATGCAGTGACAGGTGAAGCAAGTTAGTCTCTCCACTGCTTTGGAATGAGAGAAATGCTCTCATTGCTTCCAGATACAGATTTGTCTACAATTGTGAAAAGAGAAAGCCTACCACTCTAACTTTTTGCAGGACCTGGCTTCCAATTTGAAGAGACTGAGATCTAATATAGTAATTCTGTGGTCCCTCCAGGTTCATTCAAATGGAATTCTACCTGCTGATTAATGAATGCTGTTCTTCTTCCTCTTAGGTTTTAGATATCACAGTGACTGGAGAGCCCAAGGGCTCAAGACTATTGCAGTGATTTTGTCCTAAGCACAATGACTCTTCCCAAAACGTCTCCTGCTAAGTCACCCAAGGCAACATCTGAGTACTTTATTTACTTTAAAACAAAATTAAATTGCTTGAAGTTAAAATTTAAAGTTTAAGGTTCTTTTTACAACTGCATTCTGAGAAAGTCAGATACCAAAGAACAGGGAAAGACATAAAAAAGTTCAGTGGCTTAAAGGTTTGAAAGAATTAGAGATATATGCTGTAATACTCCCAAAGCCTTTAAATAATCACTTTATCTAAACTCCTTGTAATGAATCTGAAGATTTACATAATTACTAGAGACAATCTGGCAAAAGGAAGGAGGTACCTATCCAACTATCTCTGAGAAAAACAAAGCAGGAAACATCTAATTATAATTTGGAAAAAATCTATTTCATTCATTAATCAAAAATTTAATTACTATATCTACAGGGCATTAAAGCATGCTGGAACATTTGTTCATTGCATTAAATACCTAATATTAAATCATTGTGCTGTACAATCTTTTAGAAATAAGTACAGCATAAATGAAGAAAAGAGCCTATGTTAAGATTTCATTGAAAACTGGTTTCACACACTCTGCTCTCCCTTATTTCTGAGGAATAAGAATAAATATCAGTAATGTTTATTGAGTTTCTCTTATGGTAAAACCAAACAAATCACTGACTTGAAAGCAACAATTCCTCTGTTAAAGACTAATAAGATCAATTATTTTAAGAAAACACTTTTTCTTAGGGCAGTGAAGAAGCTGAATATACAAATGGACAATAGCCACTACCAGGCCATATACAGAACAGAATTCTGGTCCACCATGCACAACATCTGTTCCACAAAGACAAACTATAACCTCTGTAGCAATCAGCCCCACACAGACCTTCTTCAACCACTTCCGACTTAGGACCAACCTGCAGACAGAGCCAAGTTTTCTCCTGTGGTGGTTAGCGCTAACAACTTGAATCTAGAATCACCTGGGAAAGAGGTGGCATCTGGGCAGACATGTGGGGGGACCATTTGATTGTGTTAAGTGAGCTGGGAAGCCCGGCTCACTGTGAGTGGCACCATTGCTGGCTGGGATCCCAGCCTGTGTGGGTGGAGAAAGGGAGCTGAGCAGCAGCAGCATTCCTTCTCACTGGACTCTGCGTCCAGCTCTCAATCTGATATGACCTGCCACTTCACGTTCCTCCTGCTTTGACTTGCCCACTATGACAGGGTATCTTGAGTTGTGAGTCAGAGTAAATACCCTGCTCTCTCAGGGTACTTTATCACAGCAACGGGGAAAGGTAACTCGGCACTCCTCTTCCCAGCCAATCATATAGCATAGTCTGCTTCTGGTTTAACCTCACTGGGGATTTCCAGTCCTAGCTAAACATATCTGAAGCTTCCATATTTTGTACTTAAAAAAAATCTTCTAAATGTTCCTACCTGCCTTTGAGTCTCTAGTAAATTCAGTAAGAGATGGTGACTGACCTCCTTGCTAAAGCAAGTTCCGAATGAACAGCCTTTGTGTGTTCTCATCTGAATAGTTTCCATTTATTTCAACACAGTCAAAGAAAGCTTTACTTTAAGAAAACTCAACAAAGTAGACTACTTTAAAGATTCAGAGTCAATCAAATGATATAGGTAAAAATCTAAAAAGACATTCATCCACATCTTAGAAATACAGGACAGTGGAATTCTTTGGCAGATCTCTGCACCTTGTCAATTAATTTGCTTGAAAATTAAAAAAAATTAATCCCTTAATTCCAGTATTTGAGGAGGCAGAGGCAAACAGAGCTTTCTAAATTCAAGGCTAGCCTGGTCTACATAGCAAGTTCCAAGCCAGCCAGGGTTACACAGAGAGATTGTGTCTCAAAAAAGAAAGAAAGAAATAAAAATATTACTCTTTTGAAATTAAAAAAAAAGTTTGAATCATGTAGGAAAAGACAATCCTCCAATAATTATCATAAAGTGGCTTGAATGAAAGATTCTGAAACAAACTGAAAGGGTAGCTGCAGCTGCGAACGGCACGTTGCTCTGCCTGGACTGGCGCGGCAGGAGGCAGGCGCGGCAGATCCCTCAGAGCACTCTCCGTGTGATCTCCATCCGTCCCCCCTCTTCACGTGACTGTTTCCTATGCCCACTCATTGGCATAATTCATTTCTTTCTGGAGGACTGTGCTCAGACCTCATAGTCCTTATGCTTGCGGGTAGCTAAGCTCTAGCTTCTGTATAGCTCTGTCTCGCCCTTTCCTCCCTCGGATCCCAGGCATTCTGGACTAGGTGTGTATTGGGATAAACTGAAAGAACTGTAAACAGCCACTAAGGCTGCCATTCATATTTTTTAACAATGTACTTCCTTGATGTAATGTTACTAGTTTTAAAAAGAAGCATTCTTTCAATCACATAAGTAAGAGCATAGAAAAATAATGGTCAACATATAGTGATTCTTTTGATACCATCCTATGTGTTTTAGAGTTGCTCACTCATTTGATCTTTTGGTAACTTCTTAAGGATGGCATTGTAATAAATTCCATTTTACAGATGAGGAAACTGAGGTACAGGTCAGTCCAGTAACTTACCACTAGATTCAATAGCTATTAAGTGTTAGAACTATGATTTATAGTCAAGGGACCTAGGTTCAGAATCTGTGCTTTAAGTTACACTGTCTCTACCTGAACAGGCAAAATCCTCTGCTGTCACTCAGATAGCATCTCCATCATGTGCAAAAGCAAGTATGTTTCTGTTTACAGTTCCTTATCTGAGGTAAGAGGTACCTACATTTCACTGTGTTTAATACTGTAAAATACTAAATGAGATAACACATGTGAAGGGCCAGATCAGTGCTTGAGTATGCAATAAATACTTAGCAAATGCCAGTTATTACACTGATTCTATGTTATATGGCCATTTATTAGGGGAAAAATTGGAAAAATTTACTAAAGTGATAGTTATATAAATCTGATTATATCCCTATGCAAGGACATAATGTAGATGTCAATATACATATTCCTTGCATGATGGAAGAATAATATGTGACTTTTGTAAATTCTACCAGAATAATGATATAGGCATCAAAATTAACACAAAAGTAATAATAATCATAGATAATAATAATATCTATTAGATGCTAAATACATGTTAGTTTGCTGTTCTCGGTGCTTCACCGTTCCAAGAGTTATTAGATTCTTTTTATAGGTTAGGAAAAGGATGCACAGAGATGTAAAATAGTTTGTGTTAGGTCATACATTTAAAAAAATGACATAATCATAAAATCTCAAATCCAGTGGAAGTTATGCAAGGTAGGCTTTCTTTGGAGGGAACGCAGGGCTACTCTTGTTTCACTATAGCTTTGAAGATTTTATTTAAAATATCAGAAACTAAAAGTAAACTAAGGAAGTGGGTAAAGTTGGCTTCTGATTCACAGCACTCCGGGTCCCGTCCTCTTTGAAACACTACATCATATTATTTTTATAATTAAAACAACACAGCATTTCAGTTTGTATAGGTGTACAGTCATTGCACACAGTGATGAGCTTCCTAAAGACATCTTCCTGGAGTGTGCCGTGTTCTTTCACCATACTCACTCTCCCCCGAATGCTCATCTTTTTCTACACGCCTCTTTGCTAATTTCCTTTCTTCCTTCAATCTCCCTGTAATTTCCTTATATATGCAGTATGCATGATTTTTATGGATCTCTATAAATTCTAAGACCCACAAGAGAAAATATGCAATATTTATCTGAGTTAGTCTCCAAAATATGACGATCTTCAACGGCATCCGTTGTCCTGCAAATGAGGTATTTTCTTCTTTTGTATGGCTGAATAAAACTCTGTTGTGCATATGGACTACATTTTCTTTACTCATCCTTTGAGGGGCGCAAGGCTGAGTCCATAACCAGGCTGTTGTGAACAGTGCTGCGGTATACTTGGCTGTATACGCATCTCTGTGGCATGCTGACTTGGAATCTTTGATGCATAAGCAGGAGCTGAACAGCTGGGACAAACGGTCGTTCTCTTTTTAGTTTTTTTGAGGAATCTGCATCTATTCAAAGTCCCACCAGCAGTGAGGCCAGGGTCCTCTAGCCACTCTCCCACCTTACTAACATTTGTTATTGTTTTCTTAGTGATACCTTCCTATTGGAGTAAGACAGAATCTCACTCACTGTAGTTTTAATTTATATTTCCCTGGCAGACAAGGATGCTGATGATTTATTTATTTTACTGGTCATTTGTGCTTCATTTTTGAGCTGTCTGTTTATCTCAATAGCCCATCTGTTGAATGGGATTTTTTAAGTTCTTTATATATTCTTGATATTAATCCTAGCTCACAAAGATGTTTTCCCATTCTGCAGACTCTTTCTTCCTTTGTTTCCTTTGCTATCTTGAGGCTTGTTAAATTTCAAGTAGTCCTACTTGTCAATTTTTCTTTTATTATCAGAGTTAGGGGAGTCTTTTTCAGAAGATGCTTATGTATGCCTCAGAGTTCAGGTCTTATATTAAAGTATTTGATTCATTCAGAATTGATTTTTATATATGAGAGAGAGGAGTCTAGTTTCATTCTTCTACTTTTGGTTATAAGATTTTCTCAGAACCAGGTGTCGAAGAGGCTGTATTTTCTCCAATGTGTGTTTTGGGCACTTTAAAAAACTCAGGTAGAGCTGTGTGTGTGTGGTTTTATTTCTGGGTACTTGAATCTATTCTACTGGTTTACATTTCTGTTTGTATGCCAATATCATATGTTTTTGTTACTATAACTTGAGATCAGATATTATGATACCTCTAGTACTATTCTTTTGTTCAGAATTGCTTTGGCTGTATGGGGTCTTTCATATGAATTTTAAGACTTTTCTGTTTCTCTGAAGACTGTCATCAGAATTTTGATGGTTACATTAAATCTGTAGATCACTTTTGGTAATGTAGCCATTTTCATGGTGTAAATTCTGCCAAACTATGAACCTTTCCACTTTCTAGTGTTTTCTTCACTGTCTTTAGTGTCATAAAGTTTTTATTATAAAGGAGTTTTACTTCCTTAAGGTTACTCCTAGCTATTCATATTTTAAGCTATTGTGAATGGCATTACTTTTGTGATTTCTTTCTCATGAAGTTTGTTATTGGCATGTAGAAAAGCTATTGATTTTTATATCTTAATTTTTTTTCCTACTACTTTTCTGAATGTGTTTTTCAGGTCTAAGATTCTTTATGATAGAATGCTTAATCGCTTACACAGGATCATATTGTCTAAAAAGAGGGATAACTAGACTTCTCTTCCTAATTGTAGACTGTTTATTTCTTTCACTTGCCTTACTGCTTATTACTAAGACTTCCAGCACTGTAATAAATAAGAGAGGAGACAGTGGACATACTTGTCTTGTTACTGATTTTAACTGAAATGCTTTGAGTTTCTGTACTTCTGTACAATGTTAGCTATAGGTTTGTTACATCGTCTTTATTATGTTGAAGTAAGTTCCTTTTATGGCTGATTTCCTCATGTTCTTCAAAACGAAGGAATGTTGAACTTTGCCAAGGGCATTTTCTTTTTTAAAAAATATTTTAACTTATTATTTCTATTTTATGTGTATAAGTGTGTTGCGTGCATGTGGGTAGGTGCATCTGTGTTGTGCAATGCCTTTGGAGGTCAGAAAAGAGTGTCAGATTCCCTGGAACTGGAGTTACAGATAGATGTTAGCTGCCATGTGGGTGCTGGGAATCGAACCCAGGTCCTTTGCAAGATTATGCAGTGCTCTTAACCACTGAGCCATTTCTCCAGCCCCAAAGGCATTTTCTACATCTTTTGAAATGATCATGTGACTTCTGCTTGAGTCCATTTATGAAGTATATCACATGTATAGATTTGCATACATTAAACCATCCATCCATCCTTGAAATGAAGCCAACTTGATTACAGTGAATGATTTTTTTCAATGTGTTGTTGAACACAGTTTGTATTTTACTGAGAATTTTTGTGTCTATGTTCATTGGGGAGATTTGTCTACAGTTTTCTTTTTTTGCTGTATCCTTATCTAGTTTTGGTATCAGGGTAATAAATGACCTCATAAAATGAGTTTGGTGCATTCCTTCTCTTTCTACAAAAAATGGTATTGTAAAAAGTCTCATAAATTAGGATATTCTGAACTAGGTCTAAGTCTAGTCTAAGTATAATCTCAATGCTACTCATTCTATTTTAGCTTTAAGTCTGCCAGAGCAACCGTGTAACATAGCACCACTGTAGGGACTTAATGTGCACATGATAAAAGAACACGATACAAACTCAGCAGAAAAGGGCAAGAGAAATGAGAAAAAGTAAGGGAAGGTGAGACAAAAAATACAAACCACAGAGCCACAGTGATGACTCCAGGTGAGACTGCTGTTTTCTCTAGGTATTCTCAGCATGAGGAATTGCATTCAGAGCCTTATCCCCTTGGCCACAACTGAATGGCATGAGCTAGAATTCTGTTAAATTTATCAAACTAACAGGCAAAATTTCTGGTCGTATCTTTAAACACAATGTCCTAAGTCTGGACAGATCTGAATTACTCTCTTATATAAATGGTCTTCTAGGTATATACTTAGACGTAATCATCACCAGCAGCATTCTCTATAACCAGCAACGAAAAGAGAACTGTTAATGCAATCTGTTCAGGTCAGCATATAACAAAATTCCTTTATCTCCAATAGTGCAGCACATTATTGATGTGGTGATGCTGTATTAAAGAAAAACGAAGAGTGAGCTGAGCCCAATTTGTTTTGAAGTGTTCTGATTTCTTCTCTAAACAAAGATGTCCTCTATATTTACTTAAAAAGCACATCAAGAACAGTATAGGAAATGATGATCATTGTTTTAATGAGTCTTTAACTAGAGTTTTGGAAGGGAAGAATTTGCTTTTTTGATTCCTGTTAACCCAGAGCAGCACACAAAACCCCAAAAGATGTTATAAACCTGTACCCACATGTTGCTTTCAACCTTTGAGTAATTTGTTGCTTTCAATTCTATTTCTTTCAACCACATTAGATCTATTCCCCCCCCACACACACACATTATTGTGATTCAAGTGCATGAAAGAGTCATGAGGGCAAAATAGGGAGCATAGTTTAAAATCAAAGCTATGCATTCAGCTTAGCCTATAAAAGTTGATTGTATGGGGAGTACAAGGCATAGTAAGATTTCTTACATTGTTTTCTTAAAGGCAAGTTAAAGAAGCTGAGTACAGAGCAGGAATCATAGTTTTAAATGACCTCAAAGCATATGACATACTTGGTTACAAGGGTTTGCAACAATTCAGTCTGTGAAGGGGAGTTATAAGAGACACTTGCAGAAATCAATCCCACAATTTGTATTTTTGGCACCATATTCTTTTTCCTAATTCTATTTTGTTCATGCTAATATTAAAATTCGTTTCTATTCATTGCAAACCAGTAACAGTAACAATGGTGCCATACAACAGATATAAGCTAGTTTTACAAGGAAAATCTGACTGCAACATTATGGAAAGGCTGCAAAATAAAATACTGGTATATGATTAGAACGAGTGGAAGCACATATGTAATGAACAAAAATACGCTCCCCCTCCTCAAAGATCTCCTTGTTTTTAATTCCCTGCTAGGAAGCATGGAAGTAATAAATAAACTGAGCTTATGATAGAAAAAGTGAAAAAAATACCTCCTCCAGTGGCAGATAGAAATGAGACTTATTTACTACTGATGGAAGGCCATTTAAAATAAATTTATAATGGGTTTAAATAATGAGGTACTTTATTACCTGTCTCCCACAATCTCTAACCTACTCTAATATTAACATATGGTGAGCAGCAAAAACACACTGACCTCAAAATAACTTTTATCCCACTCAAATACGAAATGAAAAACAAAAAATACCACTAAGTGTCCTAAATAGCTTATGCTGAGTGAAAAGCTACTGTGCTGGCCAAAGACGGGCTGTGGTTTTTGACAGATAGGAGCTGGGCACTATGACACTGATCCCGTCAACTTCTGAAGAAGATGAGTCTATGAACAGATTCATGAGCAACTAGATTGTCCTTTTATATTTTTGAGAAATGAGAAACAATTTTCTATTAGCCTCTTATTTTCTCAATCGAGGTATAATTTTATTTTTCTTAAACTGAATAAAAAATCGACTAAAGCTTTGTTTCCCATTTGGTATCCCTGAAAGACTCAGCAGAAAGATGATGAGAAACACTGACAGAAAAACCAAGTGACCTAGAAAAGAATTCTGATAAATCACGTGAGTACAACTTAGGTCAGCATGGTTAAACCTTAAAAATCTAAATTCAGAATAATGTTCACAGGTTTTAAAACTTACTGAGAAACAAAAACATCTGCTATTTGGAATGCTGCTCACATACTTGATTGCATAACTAATTTAGCATGATATAACCCCATAGCCTGGCTTGAAAGTAAGAGTTCAACTTTCAACTAGTCAATTCTTCCCCAAATGATGAGAAAACGGATTCTCCATAAACCTAGGATTCTGAATCGGTCTTCTCTAGAATTTGACCTGCACTTAGACTTGCAAAATGTGTTAGTGAGTGCACTTACTCTCTTTCTTTCTTTTTGTTATTTCTAGTATGTGGAAATCAGTGAGTGTGGATTAGGGGAAAAAAAAACCATTAGTTTTTAAATGAGATGTGTGGCTTCAAGAGTTTACTTAATTTGAAAATAAATGAATTAAATTTGCTTCCTTCTGGGATTAAACTGTTCCCAAATGCACAATTATTTTAATATGTTATTCCAACCAGAATCACAACAATAGTGATTTTTAATTTTATAAGGAGAATTTATTCTGGCAAAACCAAAGAACAGGAAATGGAATTTTTGCAAAAAAGAAACATATTACTTTCTTTTTGCAAATTAAGACTTTCAGCAGAGATCTGACCAGTGAAGAAATTCTCATTAATAGATATTTAACAACGAGTGATACGCAGATAAAGCATTCACCTCCAATTTGGTCATCTCACATCTGTTCTCCACAGGGTAATGCAGGGTGAACAGATTGCAGCATTCGTCCATGCATCTTGAAGAGAGTTTGTCACACAGCTGTTACAGTCTAGTACAAACTCTTCTAGCCTCATTCTATCCTCAGATGTTTCAGGAGTCTGGGCTACTTCTTAAGGACTAAAGACTAGTTCTCTTCCAAGACTCTCTGAAAACAGCAAGCTTTGCAGAGTTCCTACTCTGGGTGCAGACACAGGACCTTGTGTCAGTGATGAGCTTCCCTAGAACTTGGTCCCAGAATCCTGAGTTTATGTCTAGCCTCTAAAGATGAAAATCTTCCTTCAGTTTCTTTACTTTGATGGCTCTTTTGCCCTTTAGCTCTTTTTTTCAGAGATTATTAATATTGGTAATGAGAACTGAATTGTCATCTCAATCACATGCTTTCGCTTGCCCTAAAGTGATAACTTTTGACATTGTAGGGAAAAAAAGAACAGTATATTGATCCAGAAGCCAGATCACTTGATCTAATTCCTGTCTTATTATATATTCTTTGTCTTCTTAATATTTAGTGCTTTTTTAAGGCAGGGTCTTGTTACGTAGCCCAATATGACCTGGAGTTCCTGATGCCCCTGCTTCAACCTCCTGAGTGCTGGGAACACAAGCAGGGCCACAGCGCCTCGCTTTAACTTTTAATCATATGTAGTATAACAGAACAGATGATCTAAGACAACTTCTAGGTTGCCTTAAATTGTCCTTACTAGCATAGTTCTAAACTATCTTTAACTATACAATCAAGTGGAATCATCATGGAGTTCCCATTCACATCAACAAAATATGATTTCCAAGAAATTACATTGAAGGTACCAAGAAAACATCCATCAAGCCAAGTGAAACAGGATATATTCCAAATCCTTTCAAACATCTATTCTTTGCCCCTTGAAATGTATTATATTATTAATTCATTCAATAATCTGTTAAAGGCCAGACAAGGAGGCACATGCTTATAATTTCCAACACTGGGGATGCTGAGGGAGGAAAGTCAGTCCAGACTGGGCTATGTAGAGACACCCTATCTCAAAAAACAAAATAAAACAAAACAAACAAACAGTCATGCTAGAAAATGAATCCTACCACCCTTCTGCAATCTGTATCATCAAGAATATTCTCCACCTGAAATTGCCTCATAAGGTTTTCTCTGAAGAACTGTGCTCTGCGAGTGATACCTTATTGTCAGTCCTAATCGTGACTTTCAGCTGTGGTAGCACACGCTCGACTTCAAGACTCCATTCGGCAGCATCTGTTGTAGATTCCAAAATATCTTCTTGCTTGGCAGACTCGTTCGTGTCCTAAGAAAGGAAAGATATCACAAGATTGGGAGTTTATAAAAAGAAATGGCAGAATTCTTGAGGCATTTAAGCAGCAATGCACAATTTAAATCGAAGATAGTAGTGTTAAAATTATAGTGGCAGGAAAAATTCTTTTCTGTCTTCCTGCCTAGGTTGAAAGAAAATCTGGTAGAATAACAAAATAAGTATTTAAAAGCGAGGTGACTATATGATCCAACTATTTTACAAAGTACAATGTTGTGAAATATGAGACTGAACTTAATGGAGATATTACCAAATAAACCTGCCATTTAGGTATGTTAACTGGTAACAGCAGAGAAACACAAATACTCATGCTCGATAAGAAAACATTAGTCTGACTTTATCATACAGAAACACAAACCAAAAATGTGAAAGAAAATAGAGATAAAACTTCAGAATCAAAGTGCTCATTATTTACAAATTATGTATTCATAATTAGATTGACATATTGCTTAGGTCAAAGTATAGGCTACTTTAAAGCGTGATACATAGACATCCTTATACTCAAAAAGGTAGTGGCCATTTGACTTCTGTCCTTGAGTAATAAAATCAGTTCATGACTGTTGAATCCCAAAAAGGAAATCCTTCCCCCTTATTTTTCCCAGCCTTCCATATTTAAGCATTAAATATGCAGAGATCTGGAAAGACAGAGAATGTGCAAATTAATGATTTAAGAATAAAGCCTGAGGCATTAATTTTGGAAACAATTTTTCCCTTTAAACTCCCTTGATCAATTATCAATGAATCTAAAGAAAAATATAAATATTTATATAGAATAAGAGGGATATAAGAGTCATGGTCAAATACAATATATGTATGTAATATATATAATGTATGCATGTAAAATATAATGTATGTATATAAAATTCTACCATGTGGGTCCTGGAAACTGAACCTGGGTCTTCTGCAAGAGCCGCCAGTTCTCTTGACAGCTGAGTCATCTTTCCAGCTCATCTGTTTTATTTTAATCAAAAAAGGCTTATTGCACCCAAGTGATTGTATATGTACCTAGGCATGTGTGTATGTGTGTGCACACATGCTCACCCACATGTGCACATGTAGGGGCCAGGGGTCAACACTGGGTTCCTTGCTCTGTTGCCTTCTACATTATTATTATTGTTGTTGTTATTTGGGATAAAATCTCTCAGTGAACCCGGAGCTCACCATTTTTTGCAAGTCTAGTTGGTCAGGGAACCTCTAGGAACCATCTGTTTCTGTTCATTCATGCTGGTCTATAGGTGCCTACGGCCAGCCTTGACTTTTACCTGGGTGCTGAGGATCTGAACTCAGGTGCTTATTCTTTTTTAAGATTTTATTTTGAGGCTGAAGATATGGTTCAGTGGTTAAGAGCACTGGATGCTTTTGCAGAGGACCTTGGTTCAGTTCCCAGCACTTACATGATGGCCAATAACGATCCCTAATGCCCGTTCCAGGGGATCTGATGCCCTCTTCTGCGGACACTGCATGACAAGGTGCACTAACATATATACGAGGAATATACTCATACACATTAAACAAAAATAATACACATTTTGTAAAAGATTGTAATCACGTATATGTGTGTCTGTGTGGGTTTATGCACTTGAGTGCAAGTGCCCATGGAGGCAGAGGTGTCAGCTCTCCCTGGAGCTAGAGTTACAGGTGATGGTAAACCTGGGTGGTCTGCAAGAGCAGTGCACACATAACCTCTGAGCCATCTCTCAAGCTCAGGTCCTTATTCCTGAACAGCAAGAGCTTTACTCTCTGAGCCATTTTCCCAGCCCCTTATAAAATAATATTTGTTGTTGTTGCTGCTGTATATGTGTGGTATATGTGAGCATTGATGCATGTGTGTGGGTGTGCATTCCATGTATTCCTCAGTCACTCTTCACCTTGTTTTTTGATATGGAGTCTCTCTGAACCTGAAGCTAACTGATTAGACTGTCTGGTCAGCAGGTTTCAGGGATCTGCCTGTCTACCCCTCCAGTGCTGAGGTCACAGATGTGTGCAGCTTAGCCTGGCTTTTATGTGGGTGCTGGGAATCTAAACTCGAGTCTTTGTGCCAGCACAGCAAGCACTTTAATGGTTGAGTCATCTAGTCTCCCAAAGCGATATTTTTGAGACAATCGAGGCCACAGGAGATTGATGGATATTAGAAGATCATTAATTTTATTAAGTGATAATCTTAAAAATAACTCATACATTAGAAAAAAATGCCTTACGTTTTCAGATGAGCTAATATGCTGTCTGAAATTTACCTTAAAATATTATGGGGCATAATAAAAAATAGTTACGTTTAGGTAAAGTATAATTGACAAAATATTAAGAGCAGAAAAATAGGAAATTGTTTGTAAAGGATTTACTATCTGCTAATTTACATCATTGTGAAATTACATCCTTGGTGTAAATTTTAGGCCACTATGTCTAACCCTAACTGCATTGACTTATATTGGGTTTTGTGTTTCTGCAGCATCCTTAAGTCTCTCATAACTTTGAACTTAGTTATGAGACTGTTGCACTGTTGACAGAAGAAATCCTTTCCTGCCTCCAGCCTCTCTCAACAAGTCCTGATAGCAGAGACTTAGAGAGAGCATATATTGCTTTCTGTTCATAAATCCAGGAGAATTTCTAACCCCATTATTTGAGGATGGATAATTAACTTGTGTGCGTATACTTTATTATGTGTGTTCTCCATTTATTCAATTTCATCCTATTTAGAAGACCCCAAAGTATTTAAGAATTAACATTCATTTAAGAAAAACATGGAAGTTTAAGTGAAAATAACTCAAGATTCTTTTTCAGACACTACAGTGCTCGTTTAATTATTGAAACATTTCATTGTTTTGAGCACTTAGTATATTTGTGTATAAAATGAATCCAGGGCAGTTCAGAAGCCCAGAGCACTGTATCTGGGAAGGGAGTATTTGCAGCAGTCACAAAGGAGACAAGTGGGAAGTTCTATGAGGGTATGAGTAACAGCAGGAAAGGAGACAGTGCTTGTTCTGTTCAAAACTACAGCATGGGAAAGGTTGTGATATAAATCTTTACTGGTGCTCGTCATATGCGCTCCCTTATAAGGTCAGCCTGTACACACTCACTGGCACATCTCGCTACCTGCCCCAGGCTGTCTGAGGTACAACTCTGATTAGTTCATTTGTACCAAACAGGGCAGGGTAATTGTGGTGGAGGAAGTGAGGGTGTTTGCACTGATTAGTAATATGTGAACATGTGAACCCTAACCTTTGGAGCAGGTGTGGGACACATGGGCGGGTCTGGTTGAGGACATGAGCCCCCCACAAAGCAAGATGAATCAAGAAGGTATGTCCTCTCATTAGCAGGTTGTACTGCTCTCAATAGAATAGAGGTGTTCTGGTCCCTAACTTAGAAATGACTGATTTATGGAGCCACCATTTAGGTCAACTGAAGCTCCACGTGGCGTATTAATCCCAAAGCTGGTGCTGTCCAACCTCATCCTTGAATTCCCAACTTTTCTCCTTCCTCTCCTTTCAATAGGGGAATGACCAAGCAAGGTAAGAGGAGGCACCTCTCCGCAGCATTCTCTAGGCCTTGACATGGGATTTCCAATTGTGAATAACACACTCAATGTTTATTTTTTTTAACTCAAAGAATGGCAACTTTCAAAGGTAAATGTGTTTATAGTGACTCTGTTTAAGACCTGGAATCTGAATCGATAGACACTGCTTTAGGATACTCCAGTGTCTATAGGAGTATATAATAAGCTATGTACTTTGGCACTGGTCCTTCAGAAAGATGCATCACCTTTACTAGCTTCTTTTGTTCTCTTCTGTAAAGATTTGCTAACTCCTGTTCTCAATGTCTTAAGATAACTTAATGTATGAACTTTGGAAGTTTCATTCATTCAGACCACATTTAATACACTGGAGAAACAGCCCAGTCAGGAAAGGCCAATGAGAGAACATGAAGCTTGGTTGAGCAGCACTAACCTATTCAAACTCTACTTCCACATTTGCACATTAACTTCATTCTTCATTCAACATCTCCTAATATCTGGTGACAGGATGTAACTGAGCAGGCCATATGTCAAATATACATCATTTCAAAACTCTATACAGATTCTGGGCATAGTGACACCTGCCTTTAATCCCAGCACTTGGGAGGCAGAGGCAGGTGGATCTATGTGAGATTGAGGCCAGCCTGGTCTAAATAGCAAGTTCAAAAACAGCTGGGGCTACAGGGAGGCCCTGTCTCAAAAAGACCAAAAATAAAGAAAAATAAACTTCTGTTTTCATATGATCAAAAATGTATATCCTTTTCTGAAACAGTATCAGCTAAGATCAAGCACAGCTCTGAGGAAAATGTGTTTTTTAGTTACTGCTATGGAAAAGACATTTAGAAGCTCAAGAGACATGCTATCTAACAGTGCTACATATAATTAATTAGCTTAGCCAATAGTTCATTTGTTAAATTCCTAGAACATTCAAAGTAAGAATCCAGATATTGGATTTGGAAAGAAAGACAAAAGGCTTTGATTCCCGCCTGTAAGGAATTTATAGTTTATTAGGAAGCATTTGAGGTCAGTTAGCAGAAGTAAAATTTGGTCATAGGTAAATTAACAGGAGTAAAATTTGGTCTTGGGTAGAAGGAGAAATTGATGAAATGAGAAGAGATTTGCACCATTAAAGGGAAAATTGAAGATAATAGTCTATACCATCCCATAAAGTAGCCTTGGGCTCAAAAAGTGGGGTTCATGACCACAGTCAGTTCAAAGAGCAAACTCGCAATGTTAATGTTCTTCACAGAACTTTGTGCCAGAAGGTATTTCTCCTGTTCCTAGGGAACTATTAATAAAATGATCAAATATCTAAAGAGAGACTATATTCCATATACATCCATTTGTGCATAAATTCTACAAATATATATGTATATAAATATATACACATAAACATATGACAACCTTATGCATAAACCTAAGTTAATTTGAAGAGCTCAATTTATACACCTACTGAGAGAAGCTGTAAAGTACTGTGAAGACTAAACATTTTACCCAGGTATGGTGTACTTGTCTGTGATCCCAGCACTTGGGTGCCAAACAATCAGAATTATGAGTTTGAGGCCAGCCTGGGTTACAGGACAAGTTCTAGACCTGCCTGATCTATGAGACCCTGGCCCAAAGAAAAAGTTCCAAGACTTAACAAAGGGAACTGTTACCTAGAGAGTCACAACAGTATGGTGCTCATGCTACAAAGGTAGACCTGAATCCCACCCCATCACTGGCTGTGTGTCACTTGACTTTTAACTTTACACTCTTCCCCGACCCACTGTGCTGTATTATAAGGTTGTGGGGTTTGTTATGTATTCACATTTATTAGTATTTTTATTTTATGTTTTAGTCTTTACATCATGCAGTGTCACGCTTAGTTCTACCCATGGGTGTAATACTTGGTCATTCATGTTTCTATTTTAATATTTTTGTCCCTTCTGTTTTAAAGTTACTGAGTCAAAGGCATAATATGTGAGGGGAAAAAAAATCTAGCTTTTTCCTCCAGATCAGTAGCCTGTTATTTCACCATTTAGCTGACAAACTCAGTTTTCCTCAGTAATCTACATTATTCATATATTACCACCCATTTGGATTATTTCAAGGGCACTGACCTAGTCCATCATTCTACTTCTGTGCCAGTCATACCCTAGCCCAGACTTAGACAAACTGCACAAACAATTCTATGTGCCTTTCACCCAGATATTGAAATGTTAGGATCTTATCAAAGGAATAAAGTGGTATAATTTCTATGTTTAGATGCTGAAATTTGAGGTTATTTTCAGTTTTTTTGTGTACTTGTATGTGCTTTAATTTATATTTTTTAAAAAGGAACATATTCCACTGTTAAAAGAATAAAACTTTTTATAAGCAAGTAAAAATGTAAGTTTAAGTAACTTTAAAAAATTAGTGGTATATAGATGGATGGGATATAGAAAGGCAGAAATGAGATGTTGGGTGTTTACAATGATGAAAACTGAATAAGCCAAAATACTGACAGCATACTGAATGCAGTTTATACAAACCACAGAGAGGAGACCGGAGACTTGGAACTTAAGTGCTGGAGAGAAAAATGGTTAAAAACACCCTGAAAGCCTTAAAATCTAGGTCAGAGAGGTGAGGTTTTGTCCTTTGGGTCATAGAAAAGGCAGAATTACAACTAAGGTGTGATGAATTCATTTATTCATCCAATAAATATCTATTTAGTGTCGACTAATGCCACATACTGTGCTAGTCCAGAAATAGTGAATTAAACACAAATCTTCCTGCAAAAACATTCTACTCTGTCTCTAGATGATCTGTGTTGTAGGTTTGTAGGCCACAGGGCTAAAGAGGGATGGAATGATAAGGCAAGATGCGACTGAGGATGAAGAATCTAGACTAAACCTTGGGAGGGGGGAGTGACAGCTCAGTCTATAGGGTACTGTCCTTGCTAGCACGAAGGCCTGGGTTCAATCTCCCCAAACCAAGTTAAAAAAAAAATAGGCCAGGCATGCTGGCATGTGCTTGTAATCCCAGCACTAGGGAGGCAGACAGGTGGATCCCCAGGGCTCACTGGCCAGCCAGCCCAGCTCAGCTTGGTGAGTAACCAATAAAAGCTCCTGTCTCAAAAACCAAGGCAGACAGCCAAGGTTGTCTGCTGTCTTCCACATACACAGACAAACACATGCACCTGCATACACATGCACCTGCACAGAGAGGGAGAAAGGGAGTGAGGGAGAGAGGGAGAGAGAAAGAGGGAGAGAGAGAGAGAGAGAGAGAGAGAGAGAGAAAGAAAGAAAGAAAGAAAGAAAGAAAGAAAGAATAGTTCTTGAATTACAAGGGTCTGTGAAAGAAAACCAAGTTAGGTTTTGCCACATTTCAAAAGGCCTTGAGACTTACCAAAATTTTGTTTTATAATCTAAGTCTGCCTATAGACTTGTAGGCAGAAAAACAGTCTTAAAAGTTGCTGAAGTCAGAATGACCTTTTAAAAGTCATGTTATCTCTAAGTTTGATGTAGGAGCAGGGTACTAATGTTTTTGAATAGGGACAGGGATGGGATTGAAGGGTCAGGATGAAAGATGATTTAGGATAATGCTATTATGAGGTCTGTAAGGTGATAAAGAGGACCTGTCCTTGAAAGACAGCTGAAGGGATGAGAATGAGATGCATTTCAAAAGTAGCATCCACATGTCATGGTAACTAGTGAGACACCTTGGATGAAGATGAATCAGTCAGCTACTCAACACACTAACAGTTTCCAGGAGTGACTGAGGGTAAGTTCAAGGTTATAAAGGACTGAAAACATGCACACCTTCTGGGTGCCCATCTAATATGCTGAATTATAGAATAAATAAATACTCAGTGATGATTTGAGAAATGAAACATCCATTTTTATAAGAGTACTTAAATGATACCTAAAAACTAATTATATTTTTCATTAGATTTTCCTGTGTCATTTCCGTAAAAGAGAGTTCATATGACAGAAAATTTAGTCTAGTGGCCACTAGCAATAATCTATGTGACAGATTATGAAAACAGTGTTATGACATCACCAGCATTTCATAATTAACATTGAAATGCAAGCCTCTTGATAATTTCTATCTTACAACGCTCTAAAGTCTCCTTTGTATCCAGGGAGTCCTGCTGTTTTAGTTCTCCTACTGTATGTAAGAATGATTCCTGCCTTTAGGAAAGGTGACAATTTCTTCAAGATAAGACAGCACCATGCCAGGGCACTGTCCAAGTTAGGATTAACCTCAAAAGACGCCTGGGAAGAATTGTCTCCCCACATTACAAGTAACACAGAGTCCCAGGGAGGCCATGGGGCTAGCAACATACAGTCAGGCTTTTACCAGCGACGGCTATTTTGGTCATAGCACTGACCCTGAAGGTCTGGACTCAGATCTGGAAAGGACCTTGAAAAGTCCCTGTTCCCCATTCCTTGCTAAATCCGCAAGGAAACCAGGATGGAAATCTCTCTTCAAGTGTAGATTCAAAAGCTACACTAAAGATGAAGCAAAACTCTTTTACACCCAGCAAGAGTTGGTGTTTGAGTCTCCTCTGAGCAGAGGGAAGTGAGTTTTATTCTCTAGCCTACATTTCCTATTCACCTGGAGATGTAAAACTGATGGGGGTGGTACTGGTTAGCTGCCAAAGAAATAGAAGCATTTACTCAGCCATAAAGTTCCATCACACTCAAATGTGAGGCATTTTAATCATTTCTTATGTGAAACACCAACCACAGACTTCTCTCACAACACAGACAGGCCTACCACTCAAATGGTTGAGGAAAGGAGAGAAGAAACACCATCCTCAAGCCAGAATTGGAATCACTAGTGAGCTATGAGGCAAACTATGGAGTAAAGCAGAGCTTTCCCCCAGAAAGAAGGTATATGTCAAACTAAAATGAAGAAAATGTAAAGTACTTAAAGCATTAGCCAGAGCAAATCCACTCTCTTCCTGCTTTGATTATAGTATTGCAGACCTACCTGGACAATGGTCTAAAACTGAAGTTTTCATTCTAATCCTTATTTTACTTTCTTTCAGCATTTGCTTGTTAAGCTAGAAAGTCTCTCATTCCTGGTACAATGAGGGCTTTTTTTCTAAGTAATTAAAAGCCAATTGTGTTGAAGCCTTTGGAGAGACATGGTATTATAACTCAGGATTTGGTTTCTAAAACCTTAAATTTAGCATCTCAAGGAAGAATAGTATCTATGGCATGTTTAAAAAAATGTTTTGAAATGAAGTGATGGGCACTTAAAAATAGACTTCAGAGTGTGCCCAGCACCCTCTCGGCTCTTCTCTGGGGGAGAAGAGTGACACAGCTGCACATGCAGGCAGGGCAGTGTGGCTCTGATTCTGTTGGGCTTCACAATGGGTGGAGCACCATGAATGTGCCGGTCTTTCCCAAATGACAGACAGATGTGGAAACAGAACTGATCAGCACAACTGGTTGAGACCTTGCCATTCCTCCCCTGCGCTCACTTCTCACATCTCTGAACATATGTTATGCACACAGTCATCAACACATCCTTCCTAGCTGTGAGAACTTTAATTCGGAACTCCTGTCCTCCACTTGGTCTCTGTCAGATTGATTTCAGATAAATTTCAGATTTCAAGATCACTGAAATTAGAGAATGTGGAAATCTGTGGTCTATCCTTAAAGCCAAATACCAAGTCATAAAATTCTCCTTCTAAGAAAACTCTCAAAATTTAAATAATTAATCTATAAATGAAACTTTGGAAGATGACATAGTTACCATTAATTATGGCTGTTTCCTGAAAACTATGCTTGGTAAATTCATAATCAGAGATAAGGAAATTATACAGGTATGCAGATAATAAGAATAGCTTTAAGTGTATTTTCTGAAATCTCAAAATAAATGAATGTTCTGAGCAGTATCTACTTCCAAAATAAATCTGCTTCATAATTGCAATCATTAATCATCCATAGGAAGAGCCTTCAGGGCTTTTTTTTTTTTCCTGGAGCTCAAGAAACACTTGGTATATTATGGTTTGCTTTACAGAGACCATGGGCAGCTGGCATCTCTATACATATTCTTCAAGTTCACGTTCACAGGTATTACAGTACTAAAGAGGCTGGGTCACCAGGTCCTCTTTCAGAGAAGGGCTCAGTACCAAGCTCCAGGGAAAGCGGCAGCAGCTTACAACTTCGTACTGTCAGCACACTCAGCTTGTCTTGTTCTGGAGAATGGCTGGAGCGTGGCCTTCCTAGGGCAGCCGGCCTCTGGGGCCAGAGCCAAGAAGGGCCTTCCTCCAGAGCTCCTCCCCAGGCTGGCTAGACTTGGATCACAGCTAGACTTCTCTGCAGTTTCCGCTTTCTATCCTCTTTCTTTCACAGCCATCTTTCTAATGAAGTGAGCATCTTGCCTCTAAACTCTCTTGGTATCTGCTTCCAGAGACCATAAACTTGCCACATGTCTTTCTCATCTGTATTTCATTCTGTTTCATCTCACCCAAACTCCGTGCATTTTTCCAAATCCTGGAACTGTTATGATACTTAAAGCACACTTTTCAAGGTTCACTTTATTTAATGGAAGGCATGAATATATGTACCATTCTCCCTGTGTTTTGTACATGGTACAGAGAAGCAATCAGTATTGAAAAGATCTTTTGCTCTATGAAGATTCAATGACATCTTGCCTATAAAATTACAAATACAGCATGTATACAGCATGAGTTAATTCAATATTATTGATTATCAAGTAGTTTCTACACAGCAGGCACAGGTTGAAAGGCAGTAAAGGAGCTCCTGCTGAAGAGGAGTTTGTATTCTGGAGATGAGAAGAGACAATACAACAGAATGCCTGGGTCATGAAGAAAGGCAAAGCAGAGTGAGAAGGAGAAGCACTGCATAAGCACCTACTGTTTAAAGCCCCAGGAAGGAAGGTTTGCTGCAACCCACACATTGCTGCCTTTGCAGTCACATACACATTTAGCACATTGGTTTCCTTGATGGACATATCACTCTCACAGTAAGTAAAATTCATCATGATCAACTTTAGATAAATGATATTTCTGCAGTATGAGTCTACCTGCTGCATTAAACATAACATCTTAAATCTATGTTACTAACCTATATAGCAATTCTTTCTTAGGAAAGAAAAGCCTGAGCCATCATAAGCTGGAGTCAGTCACAGCTGTTTCAGGCAGATGGCTTTAGTGGGCAATAGTAGAATCCTGCCATGTTTTTCAAGTACGAAATGGTTTTTCTGTCTCATTAGTACTTCATGGCTGACCATCCACAAATACCTGATGTTCATACTTCTTCCCTTGTGAAAATGTCACATAGGTCAACTCCAAAGGATATACATTCTGTAATCTTTTCCATTTAGGTGACTGATAAGGCACATGTAGAAGGAAAGCCCGTCCTCATACACTTTAATCACAACAAATTAAAGTAGTGGTAGAAGCAAATTAAATCACTTTCCTTCTTCTCAATACCCAAACTATTTTGTCCAGAGGGAATTCCACCTTCACAGACCTCTATTTACCCCATTAGTAAAAGTCAACAGCATAAATGAGTTTCTAAGAATAACTAAGAATCCATCTCTATTTTGTTCTTATTTTAGGAGCAGGTGTAATCGTCATTTTCAACACCAGCATTACAGCAATACAAGCACCACAGAGTGCATGCTCAAGGTAGGGACCTTAAACTTCATTCAACCCATCACGAAGCAGAGAGGGTAAAAGACTTACAAGCCGAAGAAACATTTTAAATCCAGGTAGTATAAGTTATTAGCTTTTTAAAAATTTAAACTATCATAAGGTTATGAATTTTAATGTGTATATTTCTAAAAATAACATTTACACAAATACTTCACAAAACCAGTAAGAATTTTTAAATAGTTAGAAAATTATAGAATAATCTGCAAAAGTAAGGTATTTTTATAATTGGAGTTTATTTGGGGGGACATGGCAGCATGCCATGGCAGCATGCTCTTACAGACCGGATTTACTCCATAATTAAAACAGAGGGGAAACCTGTCTTAAAGCAATATCTGACTAAATAATTTATTTTGTTTTAAAGAAATACAATTTAAGTATTATCCTGCAAATAAAACCATTCATTCATGGGTATTTTAATGGAAAATAATGTGAAATAATTTACAGCTTTCCATAACTAAGACGCCATCAGGCAAATAAACTGTTTTCAGTTTGCAGGAGGAGCACTATGTTGATTTCCCACAGTAGATGTTAGAGGCCAGGCCGCCTTACTACCCCTCCTGGATTTTTATATTTAACTATAGTGTTGTATATATAGGAAGACAAATTCCAAAACTACTTTGCAGTGGTACACAAAATAATGTCTGACATCATTTTATATAATTTTTAATGGATCAATAAAAAGAATCGCTTCGTTCATTTAAAAAGTATTTATTCAGTATTTTGTGTCTGACATCATGAGAAACATAAAAAAGGACAATTACCCTGTTATGAAGGAACTTATAAATCAGATTTGAGAGGAAAATGTGGGGGAAAGACTGCTAACACTTTTAGTGAACATGTGGTGAAGATGTTTTATGAGATAGGTAATACTACTATAATGCTTTATAAATAACTCCTTTAATAATAAAAAATTTATGAAATGGTTAATATTTTTGTATTAAAGATGAAGAAAATAAAACTCAAGAAGTTTAGAAATTTGCCTAAGATTAGAATCCTACTAAGTACAAAAGTCATACAATTACCAAGTCAGTCAAAATATTATATTCCACTTCCAATTGGGTAATACACACACACACACACACACACAGTAACTACTGAAAATTAACAGGCTGTAAATAATGCAGAGATCAGTCAAGTAAGTCTTCATATAAAACCAAAACTACAGTCAAACTTGTTTTAAGGCTTTAAAAAAGAATAATAAGGGAGAAATAATATATTTCTGTACTTCTTTTAGGGTACATAAGTTTAGACTTTATTGAAATATAACATACATATAAAAATGTAAAACTTCCACATGTACATTTGCAATAGCTCACTGGCAGCATGCTCTTACAGACCGGATTTACTCCATAATTAAAACAGAGGGGAAACCTGTCTTAAAGCAATATCTGACTAAATAATTTATTTTGTTTTAAAGAAATACAATTTAAGTATTATCCTGCAAATAAAACCATTCATTCATGGGTATTTTAATGGAAAATAATGTGAAATAATTTACAGCTTTCCATAACTAAGACGCCATCAGGCAAATAAACTGTTTTCAGTTTGCAGGAGGAGCACTATGTTGATTTCCCACAGTAGATGTTAGAGGCCAGGCCGCCTTACTACCCCTCCTGGATTTTTATATTTAACTATAGTGTTGTATATATAGGAAGACAAATTCCAAAACTACTTTGCAGTGGTACACAAAATAATGTCTGACAGTTTCTAATCATTTAGGTATGCAGCAGAATACACATGCTGACTGCTTCTTGATCCCTTGTTTATCCAATGATACTTACCAAGCGATAGGTCTGAGCCTTTAAAACGTTAAGATCAATAAAGTTTTCTTCATTATCTGTCTCCTCTTCCTTCGAAAAACAAAAATATTTTAATATTAAAATTTAAGTATATATTTCCAACTCTTATATACATAATATATAAAGCTGTGCTAAGCTTGATATAAAGAGTAACTCAGTAAAGCATATTTAAAAGCCTAATAAATATGCATAAAGTACAACACAACATTATTAACAGCTCAAATGTTCTTTGAAGTTTTGATTGCGCTATTTAAAAGGACCTTTTTTGCAGACACTGAAGAAAGGAGGGAAGAAAAGAAGAAGCAGAGGAGCAACTGCAGAAGCACAGAGACATAAAAACAGGAGGAAAAGCCCCCCATGGCACATCTGAAACAGTGGAAGGAGTTTGTGAAGATTCTGAGCAACAAGACAGAAACTGACAAAAATGAAAGGCTGAAAGATACAACATAGCATCACTTGTTCCAGGACTAACTACATAATGCACTTAAAATATTTTACATTTATGTGTGTCTGTATCTGTGTATATGTATGCCACATGCATGTGGGTACCCCAGAGGACAAAAGGCGGTGTCCGATCTCCTGGAAGTGGAGTTGCAGGCAGTTGTTAGGCACCTGATGTGGGTGCTAGGACTGAACTTGGGTCCTCTGGGACAGCAAGTGCTCTTAACTATTGAGCCATTTCTCTAGTCCTGACCATACACTTTTTACATCTTTTCTATGCTGAAACTTGATATGGTAATTAACAGCAATGCTTGGTGTATGGCCCTCGCATCCACGTAAAAGGATAATTCAGAGGGACTCCTGGTTGGTCCTAATCTGTGGAGCAGCTGTGGAAAGGAGGTGGCCCTCTGAGAGGCAATCTGCTCCCTAATCTTCAGAAAATACTTAGCGGGCTCTACTGGCTGCACAACAAAACATGAGCTGCTTCTTTCTTGCCAAATATCACCATGGTGACAAGTGACATAGCCGGTGATACAAATTTAACAAGAATAACCCAATCTTAAGGACTAGGACTCATAATAATACCAAAGAGAACTTGGTCCCCAAGAAAGCAAACAAACTAAAAAGTGACTGTTGACTGGTTTACACTTTTACTAGCAGAACTGTTTAAGGCTGGACTGGCAGATTTCAAAGACAATCCTTACCTTCAGAATTGAAAAACATGGATTCTAGTAGTTCTCAAACTGATTCTGAAACCAGTCACATTAGCATCACTTGGGCATTTGTTAGAATGCAAATTCTAAAGTTCTATCCCAGATCAGTTCAGAAACTTTGGAAATAGGTAAGATATAGGAACTGGAAATCTTTTAGTAATATCTGAAACAGTAAAAATACACACACTAAACACTCAGGTCACATTTTCTTGAAGTGGAGAGTGAGGGGGCACAGAAGTACAGACAAAACTGATCTGTTCACATATCAAGTCAAGAAAATATGTACACTTTGGAAAAGTGGCTTAGTCTAGTCTGTGTTTGTACTA
The DNA here is from genome assembly GCA_035773235.1 of Eospalax fontanierii. NCBI lineage: Eukaryota > Metazoa > Chordata > Mammalia > Rodentia > Spalacidae > Eospalax > Eospalax fontanierii. The sequence continues at coordinate 49,678,984 of CM069534.1, forward strand.
TTAACAACCAGAATATTTCATGAAAATGACAGTGACAACACTGGTGGCAGAAAAAACAATGTTGTAATGTTTTTAATATAACCTAATCAGTACTGTTTACATAGGTGATCAATAAATACTTTTACTTGAATACTATCAAGAAAAACCTTTTAACAGTGGGTATTAACATGAATTATCATCCAGTATATGGTACTGTTATCCCATAACCAGGCCTCACATGTCCAGGAATTACGGGTACAAATGAAGTGGCCCCGTTTCCAGTAACTCACTAGCAAAATCTTTGCTTACAGTTCGTGTGACCTTATTCCCTTATTCTACAGGTCTTAGTTCCAAATGGAAAAATGCTTCCACTAGGAGACAGGAGGATGACTGTACTAAACTAGACATTAGCAATGCTACCTGGCCACTTTGGGCTCCTCACACATCTGAGTCAACAGAAAAGAGGGGAGTTATTGTGCTGGCTAGAGTGACTGATTCTGACTGCTCAGGAAATTAGACTACCACTCTACAAGAGAGGCATGCAAGGTATGTCTTGGATCCAGGCAGTCTTTTGGTACTGCCCTGCGGTTAAGGTCAATGAAAACCATAACAACCTAATCCAGCCAAGACTTCTAGTGGTCCAGACCCTTTAAGAGTGAAGGTTTAGGTTACTCCAGGTAAGGAACCCCAATCAGCTAAGGTGCTTGCTGATGGCAAAGGGAATACAGAATGGGTAATGAATGAAAGCAGTTAAAGAGACTATAGCTACATGACCAGCTACAGAAATAAGGATTATATTGTCATGCATATTTATTTAGAATATACTGTTTGTAAACATTTGGCTTTATTCCTCCTTTATCCTTTTAACATAAAATGTAAGATATATTGACTATTTTTACATCATAGTACGTAAGTTACAAGAAACCAAAGAGAATAGACCTTACTCAAGGATTTGAGTACCTAGTCTTTTGGAGAAGAGGTAACTTCATTAGCTATTTCTATTTTAAGCAGGAAAATGGTTACCATGCTAAGAAGACTATGATCCTGCTATTGTCTTTAATTGAAAATTACTTGTGAGCTGGGCGTGGTGGTGCAGGCCTTTAATCCCAGCACTAAGGAGGCAGGGGCAGGCAAATCTCTGTGAGTTCAAGGCCAGCCTGGTCTACATAGTGAGTTCCAGACCAGCTGGGGCTACAGGGAGACCCTGTCTAATTACATGTGATTTAAAGGAATGTGGATGTGTGTGTCAAGCTTACAAGGGAGGGGAATGTGATGGCTAATTCTATGTGTTCATTTGACTGGGCATAGCATGCTGAGATATCTGATTAAATATTATTTGCTTTGAGGACTGCCTTTCCCAGTATGGCTGGGTCTCACTCAATCTGTGCAAAGTCTGAGTTGAATGAGTTTGGTGATACAATTTACTCCCTATGCTTTTCTTTGTAAAAGGAAATCAATCTTCTTGCCTGTGGCATAAAATTTAGACAGAAACTTATGCTACAGGCATGGCTCTCCTTGAAGTCTTCACATTCACACTGGAACTATTACACCAGCAGCTCTCTAGCTTGTCAAATTCAGATCTGGGACTTCTCAGCCTCCCATTAACTATGTGGTCAATTTCTTATAAAAACTTTCTCTCAGCCAAGCCTGTAGTATAGGACTATGATTGTAGTTAATCAGGAGACTGAGGCAGCAGTATCAAAGTTTAAATGCTGACTGAGCTATATAGTGAGCAAGGTCAGTCTAAGTCTGAGTAAATTAGAACAACTCTTTCTCAAAATACAAAGGTGCTGAAGTCAGCTCAGGGAAGAATACTTGCCTGGCACATGTGAGGCTCTGGATTCAATTCCTAGCACTCCAAGGAAGGAAAAAAATCCTCTCTAAAGGGTTGGGTGTGTTTCCTACTGGTTCTGTTTTTCTAGAGAATCTAAACTAATACATAGAAAAACCTAAGGGTTATTAAATATGAAAAGAACACTCAAAAAGAATTCAAATATAAACAGGTTTTAGCAGAAAAGGTTTTAAAATAAGTTAGGATTCTCAATAATGTATTTCAGTAATTCAGAAGGCAAAATTTCTTACCACATCCTTGCACAATTTGCACCTAATTCTCTTCCTGCAGTTACTAAGGAAGTGATTATATAAAGCAGGTGAGAATACTGTCATTATCAATTTTTAAAAATAATTATCAGTGTGGTTTATTTTTATCTGGCTAGTTTAAAACTGAAGGTTCTTAGTTCCTAGATGATAACAGCAGAAGTCTGAAAGAAGTTTCCTTCACCATCCTTGAGCCACCCTAAAAACTGGATGATAGGATCAAGAGATACCATACAAGGCTAATCCAGTTTACTTTAGCAAGGAGTGGAGAAGGAAGAAAGGGTCTCAGAATAGTATGATGGTGGTAAGGAAGAAAAGAAAGAAAGTCAAGAGATATAGGGAAAAGAAATGGTGTCAGGCATTGCTTCCAGGGAAGCCTGCAGTTTGGTCTTTACCTCATAGCTGAGAAGAAAAGTGTGAAAAGACAGCTTTCTAGTTTCTCTAATTTTATAAACTCAATAATTCTGCTTTGAACCTTAAAAGATTTCAAGAAAAAAATGAACTATATTTTGTTTGTTTTTGTTTTTGAGATAGGGTCTCCCTATAGCATCAGATGGCCTGGAACTGGCTATGTAGACCAGGCTGGCCTTGATTGAACTCATAGATTCACCTGCTTCCACCTCTCAAGTGTTGGAATTGAAGGCATGTACCCCCACACCTACTGAACTATACTTCTTGAAAGTCACAGCACACAGAGATTTTATTGTCAAATGCTAAAAAAAAAAAAAAAAAAAAAACTCGCTAGGTCCTGCACAATAAACTAGAGCAGTGAGCAAAATCTGGCATGCATTCTATCTTCATACTTCTTTTTCTCCTGATGAGAAAAGTTTTTTCTCCTTTTGACTAATACTTTCAAGTTACATCTTTGTAGTTAAATGTTGGTTTCTTAGGATCAAGTATCTATTAACTATTAAATACTTATTTTAAAAGATAATGGAAAATCTAAGTAATTGAGTGAAAACTGACCATACCTCAGGATTTAATTTTTGAGTTTTAATAGAACATCTTGTCAAGAATGTCTGAACTTAAAAGTGCTCCAATCTTCTTTCCCGTTTACCTTAAAGTATTCTCCTCTTATTTAGCAACTCTGGTTTTCTCGCTAGAATCACATAGAGCATCTTCCTGCCCTTTTGAACATGTACTTTCAGAGCTTTACCTACTGCCTAGTATACAACAGGCTTCCATAAATACATGTAGAATCAATGAATGCAGTTTTGCTTTGATTTTTAAAATTTATCATATTAAAAATATGCCTTGTTAGTGCAGTAGGTAGCACATCAGCCTCATAAAAATATTTGTTTTAAACTGAGCGGTTTACAATGGTCTGGACTGAGAATGTGAGGCCAGTCTGGGCTATATAGGGAGTGTTCCAGGACAGCGTGGCTACAAAGTGAGACCCTGCCTGAGAAAGACAAGTAGCAAAGTTGTATAGAGTCATGTATTTCACATATGGTTAAAAGTATTCCTCTATACTGCTGATAAAGTACACATTAAAAATTTTGGAAATACAAAGACTTATTAAAAAGAACCATTCATAATTCTTCTATTCATTTATTTCTTTTGAGATAGCATCTCCCTATAATCACAGCTGGCCTATGGAGATCAGGCTAGCCTCCATCTCACAAAGATCCACCCGCCTCTGCCTCCCAAGTGTGGAGATTAAAGGTGTGTGCCACCAGACCCAACTTCTTCTATCTATTTATAACTAATGTTAATATGCTGGTATTTTTCTTTTAAAAAAAATTTAAATAGTTATGGTCATGATGACAGTTAACTCTAAAATAAAGTATAAATTGTCATCCTCCTATCACTAATATTTATACATAACTCATATTAGCAATATAATATTTTATTTAGATATAATCTAATTTATTTGATGTTTAACTTTAAATATTAAATAATTCAGCAGTCAGCACCTTTACAGTTATACTAGCTTATGTAACATGAAATACAAAATATATAATCTATCTGGATCAATACATTTCTAGTTCTAAGAAAGAATCACTGTGAGAAATCAACTCTTGTTCCTACTGTTTTTACTAGCATGGTCAGTTATAGAGACTTTCATACCACGCACAGGAAATGAAGCACAGAAAAGATGCAGGTGGAGTCAAACAAGTAATGTTGGTCACTTAAAGCCATCTTTAAAAATTCCAATGGGGTAGTATTCATCTTAATTTGAGAAGCATAAAGGAATTCCTTAAATTAAATGATGTTCATAGGAAGGAGAATGTATTAATTACAAATTATTAGGGCTTTTTTGTTGCATTGTTTTTGTTTTGTTGAAATAAGGTCTTGCTATGGAACCCAAGCTGCCTTGGAACTTGCTATGTAGTGATACTGGCCTTGAATTTGAGATTCTTCGACCTCTGCCTCCTAAAAACTGGGATTACAGGTGCGTAGCACTGTATATAGCCGAAGATGAACTGAACGTTACTTTTCTATTCTAATTCTTTGTTAGTTATGATCTATTTAAGCTAATAAAATCTGATTCATATAAGCAGTGGTATATGCTTCTTACTACAGATTAAAAACCTCTGGTAAAATTGATTAAAGAGCATGAACACTAACTTAATAAAAAGTCTAAAGGACTGATAATAGCGATGCACTTAGAAACAATGAAAATATTCCAGAAAGATGAAGCTGAGGAAATAAGAGGAGGAAATAAGAGAAGGAAAGGAAGCCAAGGGCAAAGCTGCAAGATGGTTCAGCTACTCACTCACCACAAATTCCTCATCCACTTTACTTAATGTCAATTCTGCATCATCTTCTGGAATAGTCTCTTCTTCTAATTCTTCCACTGGATATGATGGTCTGAAAGAATGAGATTTAATATGAAAGTTTAATGGAATTTTAGTCAGATAAAAATGTATACTGGGAATATTAATGATCCCTTCCATATCAGATCTTGTGCTTTGGTCCCTGATGTTTTCTTCCTGAAATTTTCAATGTAAAAAAGCAAAACCAAAAATACTTACCTCCACATTTAACAAATAAACTTACAAGTAAGATGACTATATATAAGCAACCAACCCATACACACAAGTACATACACATAACCAACTAATTACATATTCACTACATACCACTGAACACAGTACTACAATTAAATTTTCAGATTATGACTTAAACATTGGGGTTGTTCTGCTTTTTCTAGATAACAGTGCAAAGATCATATCTGTACACTTATCACAAATTTTTAAAAATAAATTTATACATGTGGAATGACTATATCAACAACCTTGTATGTGTTATTTTTTTGGTAGATACTGCCAAAATTGGCTTCCAAATGCTATCCTAATTTATACTCCTAATAGTAAAGGACTGTATCTCTATTTCCATACATTCACCAACAGATGTATAAAATAATCTGTGCCAATGAAACACATGAAAAAGATCTCATTGTGTTTCTAATTGAATTTCTTTGGCAAGAGAGTGGTTGAACAGATTTATATATTTTAATTGATCATTCACTTTTTTTCCCAGTGAAATGCCCATTTACATGTCCTTTAGCTTTTTATAGGTTAAGAATATTAATGTTCACCTAATCTAATATCTTCCCTAGTTTTATTGCTGATAATCTTGGCTACTTATGACACGTACAATTCATGACAGATAAATTTGGCAATGTTTTCTTACACAGACACTAGATTTAACATTCTACATCTAAAGCACTTTTTCATGGCCTCCCTATGTCTCTCTGATCTTTTAGTATCTCTAGTCTTTTATTTTTCAGTTCATATCTATGCTCAATCTGAAGTTTATTTTTACATAGGTAATGAGCTTAATTCTTACTTCTAAAAACTAATTAGTGTTACCAACACTAACTATTAGACAATCATAATTTCTAATGTTTATTACTTTTCAACTTCGTCCCCCTTTCTTCTCCATGTATATACAATTCCTAAAAATTATCCAAGTCACAATACATAGGCCAAGACTAAGACTTTCCTAGAAAAAAAGGAAGTACAAAATTGAATAGTGATTGAGTTGGTAATAGTTGAGATGAAATTACTGGGTTATGGGCTTAGTAACTTTAGAAACAGACAGCAGCACATCACATGACATCTTTTCTTAAAAGCTAATGAAGTGTCAAGGATTGTGGAATCATTTTTACAGTACGCTCAGTGGAAATCTTTACTTGAAGCAAAGCAAACTGCCATGTTTTAGCTTGAAAATAAATGAGTATCAGCACACTTCAACCCGACGATAACCTAAATTAAGGAAGTTTGTTAAAGTACTTATTAAGAGAGAGTATATTATCTACATGAATGTACTTGTATAAGTCTTAACATCCTGACAGGGAATAATATATACATCTTCCTCCAGAAGTTTGCACTGATTTAAAATTCACTACTGAGTCACGATTTACTTCCTGGTATCTTCCACATCCTAACCGATCAATAATACTAATTGCCAAAAGATGAAATTTATATGTTTTTAATCATAACCTATATAGTTTCTGATTTCACTTATTCATCCACATGCTCAACACTTAATGAACGTATGTGATAAAGCAATCACTATGCTAATTATCATAGAGTACACATGAAAATTGCAAGATTTGTGGTAACAAAGACAAACCTGTAAATAAAAGATTTTCATACTATAAAAATATAAGCAAAGTGCCTTCAGGTCGAGGAACAGTAATGGAGACTGTCGGAGGTCGGTGGCATCTTCAGTGTTACTCTTTTCAGCCACAAAGCATTGTCACTCTCAGTACTGTATTAATTTCCATCCTGTCCTACATATGAAGCTCTCAGCTCCTTCACCCATATACTGTGTTTGTGTGTTTAAGAAAATGTAGGCACAAAGAGAACTCTAAAAAGTTTTCCTAAACTGGCAAGAATACAGTCAGAGTTCAGCCATTAATAATCACATATGAACAAGAAAAGGCACAAACTAGCTAACACTACCTTGGTACTGAAGACATTCTGACTTTGTCTTTATCTTTTTTTTTTCTTTATCTTTGTGCCATTTTCAGTTTAGAACAGTCAGTTCTTGTCAATTTAATTAAATAGCTCTGCACTTCAGAAAAAATAACAATGTTAGCACATAAAGTTAATATTGTCTGTGGGGAAATAATTACCTTTTCCAAGTGAAACCAATATATTTTAGTGCTTCTTCCGCTAAACAATCAAGAACATAGCATATGTGCTCTCCGTAGCCAGACTTTAACTTTGAAGGGGGGAAATCTGCAGTTCGCCCCTGAAAAAATAAATAAGGCATTATTAACTAGTTAGTTCTATTCCAGATGTCAAGATGTTTTCAGCAAAGAACTCCTGTGCACATGTATCATTTTTCTGTTTTTTAAGTGATTTAAAATCACTGACTGTATTGTTTCTCAGAAAGACATCTTTTAAGTCTTTTTAATCCATTGATACACTTTAAAAAAAAAAAAGAATACTGATACTTTTAAAAGTACCAAATGAGAAGGCAATTACATCACAGCACTTATCTCCTTGGGGTGAGCAAAATCAATAAAACTACTGGTTTGGTAAAACATATTTTTAAAACAAGTATGTTAAAGATACAGTGCTTCATTCGTTAAAAATGCATAAAAGATAACAAAAATGTCTATTGCCTGCCCTCAGGAAAAGTAAAAAATGAAAATACAACTGACATCTGACATCACATACATCCTTTTAAATCAACATTTCTCAAATTACAGTGTTTCAATTTTGTAACTCTTATTCTTTTAGAGGAAGAACTAACCACCTGTGAATTTACTTCTGAGACTTACCAAAACTAAGAAAAATATTACTACTCTGGACTAAAGAGAGTATATAATAACATTTGCAGAGGTGATTTCATGTCAATCATTCTGAGAAGATTTTCTTGAAAACAAATTTAGAGATCATGATATACATATATAATATATTCTTTCTTTCTTTCTCTCTCTCTCTCTGTCTCTCGCCCAAGTCATCCAAAAGGCCACTATTTGTTACTGAATTGCTAATAGTAAAATCCAAAAATAGTAAAATAGCTTAAGATCATGCAAAGAGAAGAGAGTGTCTCACTTACAAATGACCGAAGCTCTGATAATATATTAGATATTGTTGCATTAGGATCATCATATTCTTGAGGCTGCTCAAAGGGACGTCCTGTTTTGTTAATCAGCCATGCAGCAAGAGTGCAAAACATGTAGAACTGTTCACCAGGGTTGGTAGGGAGAGCAAAATAGTGTCTGTTTCAAAGCAAGGGAGGATGGGGAAAGGGTGAAATAATGCAAATAAATCTATTAAGTAATGGAGTCAGGTCTAAAATTACTAAAGAACCTGTCTTTCCCCCTAAATGGTCTCAGTCCCTAAGATGTCAATATGTACTCTTTGATGTGTCTATCCAGTGATCTATATCACTCACAGTAAAGATTTGGACCAGCATGTTTAAGGGCAATCGCTACAGCATACAAAATATTAGATCAAAAACTTTATAACCAAAAGTAGTGCATTTTAGGGGATAAAGCATATAGAGTTTCTGCCAAAACCACTTAAGTGATTAATAATTAGTGAGTTCCCCTACAAATGGCAATTTGAATTATGTGAATCTTCTAAAGATTATTTATTATGTGCTTTTACTGTTTATAACCTATCAGTTATGCTAAACAGCTGACTTCATCTTGGCTGCATATTCAGATCAATTCAGGAACTCCTATCCAGATGGTCCAAGGGTGCAGAAAGAATTAAGACTCTCTGATACATCTCCTGACTGACTTTTGATAAAATCCTTACTGTACTGAAGAGGCTTCTATGAGGATACGATGTATATCAAGACAGGACAGATTCAAAGAGTGTTTTAATAACATCATTTAAAAAAAGTTTGATCAAAGATCTGACTTTTCTTTCTTCATGTAGCTATCACTACTAAATTTACAGTATAATAAATGATGTTTATAACAATTACAACCAGTGGTCTATTCTGTCATATTTTACAAACTTCCTTCAAGAAAGTATAAATCTTCTGAAAGATAAAACTAGGAATTTTAAAAGGGCTAGAAAGTCTTCTCAAGAATATGAATGCAATACTTTCAAAGCACCTACCCACCAACAACTTTTTGTCCTTATCAATTCCTCAAGGACAAAGAAATGGAAGATACTGTGGACCTGGGATGGTGGTTCTTAAGCAATTATGTACTTTCCAATTACCCAGAAGCATTGATAAAACAGACTGTTAGTCCCATTCCTAGATTCCTGAAAGACAGATGTGAACAAGGGCCTGGGGCATGTCATCACCATATCCCCAGATGATGCTGATTTGCTGGTCTGGTGATGACACACTAAGAACCACTGGACTAGATTATCTCCAAACAAACCCATCATTCAAAGCATCCTGCTCAAACTCTGATGAAATAGTAGTACAGACTCGGTATTAATGGGACCTTAAGACCTTTAGTTTGACAAACACATTTGGAAAACTTAACACATTTTTATCAACACCAAAGATGTTAGCTATCTATAGTATCATGATCAATTCATGTTAAATAGTCATCTCAATTCTAAAATTTCTCTTGTGGATCAAGATCAAACTTTCTCCCACCAAAGATTAATTTGTAAATATAGTCAGTTTACATAAAAGCCTAAATAGCGTTCAGCTCAAGTATCTAAAAGAGATCAGGGTAAATTATTTAAGCCTAGTAAAAGTACACTAGATTCTTCATAGGAATCGCCTCCAGCAGAATAAAAACAAATGTAAGCATTAAGGTGAAGGAAAAGCAAAAAACCATGGCTATCACTAAGCTGTCCTGATTACATAGGGAGGTGCTAGCTGTCCACCTCCGCAACTTAGGGCACCACTTTCGAAATACTATTAACTTTCTCCACCACAGCAAGCACCAAACTTCGGTTCTACAATCAGAGACGTTCCAAGAGTTACTTTATTTGCCTTTTCCACTTTTCAGTTGCTACGATTATAGTTACTGCACAGGCGGAAGTCTTTTGGACCATAGTAATTAGTCCACAAGTTTAAAAACTGCATATAAAGTGCTCGTCATCAAGGTCCTGGGTACCACAGTTGTTAGTTACAAAGTCTAACAAAGGAAAACAAACATCAGAAGAGGCCCGAATGATACCGGCATTTATATGAGATCAGATTATGGGTGCTACCAGTCGTTTTCTACACATTGTTTTGTGTTTTTCTACATTTTCTACAGTGGATATTTTTATTACCTTTAGAACATAATTTGTGTTTGGTGACAGTGCATGTGCTTTCTAGAAAAGGGCAGGTTGTGAAGGCAGTCCAAAACTTGTTGACTTTCTCTACAAAATGACCAAGAAGATGCTCCACCACCCCGGTGCAGGAGTTTCCGGAGGAGTGCCCTTCTCAGGCTAGTCAGAGAGAGGAGGGGAAAGCCAATCCGCCCACCGAGGAGAGGGGCTGCGCACGCACCTGGAGGGGGGCTTCAAGTTGCTCTTCCGGAGGAGTTCCTCCTCATAGCGGAGCAGCTTCAGCTTCTCCACCAGGTCCTCCATCACCACGAACATGTGGTAGGCCGCGCCGGGCCCGCGCTCCACCACCGCCTCCCCTGCGCCTTCGCTGCGAGCCCGAACCACCCCATCGTCCAAGCCGGACGGCGGGATCACGGCGGCCGCGGCAGCCATCGCAGCACAGACCGACTGCGCCCGGCGTGAGCTCGGGCCAGAATCCGCGGCCTCGGCGCCGGCACCACGCAGCCCGCTCGGCCGCCACCCGTTACCAGGCGACCGCAGGGCAACCGGTCTCCAGGGCAACTAGACCCCGCCTCCTCCCCGCCAGGCTTGCCTTTCTGAAGTTTCTCCAACCAAGGTGCGCTTCCTGCGTGACGTCACCCCCGCCCGCCTCGCGGCCCTACCCCGAGTAAAAGGGGAGGAATCCCCGCCTCCCTTGGGCGAGCCTCCCCGCCCCGCCCCGCCCCGGCCTCTCCGACGGCTCCTCCCACTGTGCCTTAAAGACGCAGGACCGAGTTCTGCAGTGCTGTTCTGTGAGCTTGGTCCTAGAAGTGTCAGGCATGCGCGACATGATGGTTTGTTTGCTGGTTTGTTTGCTCAGGATCGCTGAAGGATCTGGGTCACCTGGTAGCATTTAAAAGGCTTTAAGTGAGGAGAACCACAGTACTGGAGGCTATACTGATCCTAGCTTTATTTTCTCAAAATAGCAAGTTTTTGTAGTTGTCATGAAACCGGTTTCATTTAGTTTCACTTTGCATCAGGAGTTGCACAAGCAGGTTTTTGTTTTTGTTATGCAGTTAATCGTTTATTAGATGAAGCTGAATTTAAGGCTTGAAGTACACGATCACTGTCTTACTCCTATGTAAGGAAAGTCGTTGGTTGGAAGGGGTTGGTGAAAAAGACAGATGAAGAAATAAAAAGGCTTGTGGAGGACTGTGTACCACTTACATATCCTCTCTCATAATCTATTCCAAGACCGAGCAGAAGGAAGTTCTTCAGACTAACTAAATCCAACAAAATAGACTATCTTGAATGGAGTTTCAATGTTGCATTTCTATGTATGGCTAAAGGCCGTTTCAGTATTTTATTCTGAAGCTACTGATGTAAAAAATGCAAGAAAGGGGACATAAATTACTGCAGATGTGACTCAGCTCTACAGTTCTAAGAAAACCAGTGCACCTACCAATTTTCTGAACAGCTACGTTAAGAAATGGGGTGAGAGTCAGGCGTGGTGGCACACGCCTTTGGTCCCAGCACTTGGGGGGCAGAGGCAGGCAGATCTCTCTCTGTGAGTTCAAGACCAGCCTGGTCTACATAGTGAGTTCAGGCCAGTTGAGTCTACAGGAAGACCCGTTTTCAAAAAGACCTCCTCCCCCCCCCAAAAAGAAATGAAAGATAGTAGATACGTGGTCATCCTGGAAGAAAATAACTTAGAAGCAAGAGGTGGAACAGGAGTTTGTGTTGTTTTAAGCCTGTGATTTTCAAGGGATGTTTGCTCTCTGGTATCACACTCTAACGAATGTAGAAGAATCACATTTATGACATAACTAAAATTTGAAATGTACTTGTAAGATCTTTGTTTTGTGATAAAAATGGCAACAGAAACCAACTAAAATAACTTCTTTGTGTTATAAATGCTCAGTCCTACCCGTTTGGGATATTAAATACTTAGAAAATCACGATTAAATTAACTTCCTTGTAACTATATGAATGAAACCTTTTCATTTAGCCCCTCTGGTTTTGTGGCTGGATCTGAGAATTAAATTATGTATTGATGGCTTAACAGAAGAAAAGCACACACATTTTATTTAACAGCTTTCTGTGCACATAGAAGCGTGCTTAGAAAGAAGCAGCTAAGATCAGAAGTGTATATACCTTTTTAATTAATACAAAGGATGAAATATTTGTAGAGGAGTGGTAAGTCAAAACAAGATGAGTTTAAACTGCCAAGGGTGATCAGCTGTAGGAAAATGACTAGGAAATTTGTGATGGAAACTAATGGAAGGTAAAAGTTATTAAATCGGTTTGTCTCTGTGGACTCATTTCAGCACCAGCTTCCAGTGCCCATTAATAAAAGAACTAGTCTCTTCTTGGTAGAGGGAGGGGATCTTTCTCATGAGAAATTTCATGACACGCTTTTAAATAGCAATTGGGGTGTGAGACTGTGTCTGCTATTTCTCAGTGTCACCCACTCAAGACAATAAGCCACATCGCTATAATCTGGGTGGCATGTTCTAAACTCCTTCAGTCTGATAAAAAGTGTCTGCTAAAATTCTAGAAAGAAAAAAAGGTCGCATGTAAATTTGAACATTAGATGGATCCTTTCTAAAGCCCAGTGAAAACATGCAGCCATTGCACCGAGATATGACAGTAAGAGTTAGGACAGCAGCAGGAACTGCCTGTGAAGTAAGCAGAGAAGCCCACAGGAGTCTGGAGAGAAGCTGTGGAGCTAGCTTAGTGGGTTATCCATGCCAAATACAAACTAAAAGATTACTGAAGTTAGAGAAACAAACAATAATCTCAGTAACAACATGTAACATCTGGAAATAAAGCTCTCACCTCTATGGAGAAACTTGTTAAACTTCATGGAAAAATCCGAATGTATATAATTTTCACGAACGAGAAAATCAGTATTTTCACCCAGTTTCTAAATCCCAAGTCGTTTGAGCAAAAAATTCTAAGAGTTCGGATTCAGCACTTTATTTGTAAGAGTACATTTTAAAGAAATGAGGATGGAATTACAATATAACATAGCAAATATTCTAATAAAAATGAAACTTAATAATACCGTAGGAATGACTAGGAAATAGCCTGGGCACAGTCAAGGACTTTTTATGGAAACTCAGCACTAAAGAGCTGATATTACCAATTAGTAGAGAAAGATGGACTAGTCACAAAATGCTGAGAAGCTATGGTTTACCCATATGGAAGAATGGCGTTTCTGATTCCTATCACTTTAACTGCAGATGGATTGAAGATGCCATTGTGAAGTATGTGTAATATGTTTGCAAGAAAGCAAAGGATTATTAACTTGAGGAAAAGATTTTGTAAAAAAGAAATAAACCGAAAAAGTAGAAGACAAGCTCATCAAAGTTTAGGAGCCTAGGTACAAAATAAGACCAGACAGTGACCAATAAAAGTGTTTGTGATCCATATAAGGTCAGTGGATTAGTTTCTAAACGGCACTGGCTCCGTGATTTAATTTTCTTGGTGGAAATGAACTACATATATGAACTCATGAGTATATAACCCTGTGTAGGTAATAGGAGTGATTAGGGAATTCAAGTAGATATGTGTGTTGGGGAGTGGGAGACAAGGTGGATGACATCTTAATGTGCATCTTACTATTTTGCCATTAATGCAGAGAAAGGAAAATAGGAAGGTGATAATTGATTCAGAAGAAAATTTGCATAGTTAGGTAAAATATGTTCTTAAACTGGGATAAGTGGCAGAACTGTGAAAAAGATGACAGTTCACACACATTTTAGGAAGTAGATTTAACAAAACTTATATCAGGTTCAATAAGATACACTGTGGGACATAGATGGCACTAGAAAATTTTCTCCTTTAGGGACAAGAAAGCTAGCTTCTCACTGTGTGTATAGTGAGCTTCTGCAACCACGTAAGGGTGAGGTGACTCATCTGTGAAAAATACGCTGCTGGGAACACTGATCATGCAAGACTCACAGTAGCCGAACTGGCTGCATTACTATGAGAGAAGGACTGGACAGGCAGTATCAACTTTTATAACAATGTTTGGCATCAAAGATTTATTTTAATTCTTAATTATGCATATGTGTGTGCACGTGGGAATGTGCATATTTGAGTGCAGGTGCCCATGGAGTTCAGAAAAAGGTGTCAGCCAATCCCTTATATCTGAGTATATGTCCTGCTGTAACAGCTGGAGCCAGGAAAAGGGAAGCACAGAGAGTCCAAGAGAGGGGGATGGTAGGAAACTAATATTACCAAGGAGGAATGGGGGATGGTGAAAATGGGGTTATGCAACTGGGAAGAGAGGACTGAAGGCCATACAAGAAACCTTGAGAGTAAAGAAAAAGAAGGAACTCAAGAGAGGAAGGATACTAGGAGGCAAGTATTATCAAGGGGGAAATGACAGCTCTTAAACAGGGGAGGGAGGAGGGAGATTAGACAGGGAGAGAGAGAAGAGAGAGAAATAAAGCTTAGGTGATATAAAAAGCCAGATGGATATGTGTTAGCTTAAAACTTCTCTGAAAAATACATATATAATATCTGAACATAAGTGTATGTGCATACACGAAGGCTACATAACAAGGAACACAGTACCAGACAGGAGACACTTCCTTTCCAGTTCTTGGTCAGAGCAGTCCAAGAAACCCCCAAAATTACACAGATTATTGCCATAGCCCTTGAAGGCACTTCCCAGAACTTGAAGGTAAGACCCTATTGCTGAAGGCAGGACATACTTTGGACATGGGACTTGGAGCAATGGAGCTGGAACTAACCTTGAATCCTCATTCTTGAAGACTAGCTCTCATAGTTCTAGAGGATACTACAGAAGCTGCTAAGGGAAAAAAAATCAAACAATGGTCCATCCCAGCTATAAAACTTAATATTCACAATGACTGTCACAGCAGACTGTCTGGATTATTGTAACAGTGGTACTTTTATCTAAGGGATAATCAATAACTATCTAATTGGACTTACAACCCTCTCAATGGAAAGAAACTCATGGGTAAAACTGGAAACATGGTCAAATACACATGGCTAGAGAGGTCATATATCCAAGAGAAACCCCTAGCTCTGTCAGATCTCTAGACAAACGAAATTTCTTGTTGTATCCTAAATATAGATCCTTATATTTACAGACAAGTAGACCATGCACCACTCATCAAAGAAGCTTCTTTTTGCAATAGATGAAGACTATTAAAGAGTTCCACAGCTGGTCATACACAGAAAATATATGTCTGAGAGGTGTCCAGCCCTAAGTGGCACCTCTACACTTATGATTCATAGAACACAGTAGAACAGGGGATAGAAAGAATACTAATACTTCCTTCTACTCTAAGCAGTGAAGTTCCTTCACACAACAGAGTGTAATGTACACAGAAGGCCACAACTGGCTAAGTTTTAGAGAATACAAGACTGTAGAGTACATGTCCTTGGATAGGACTCCTATATTAAGCCTCATCCACCCATTGCTCAGGGACCATTGTGGAAAAGGGAGAGAAAAGATTGTAAGAGCCAGGGTTGGTGCATGAACTTAAGAAAACAGAGGCTTTCAGGCCTCTGGGAACTTGTTCATGAACTTACAACAATAGTAACAGCAATGCACAAGACCCATGCAGACTCAATTAGACGAAAACCCAGCACAGAATGGGTGAAATGGGCAGCAGGGCACACGTCTACCCAAGGAACTATTGGCAAATGATTGCTCTCAGGTGAAGGAGAGTAGATCTTCTTTAAGGGACCGAATGTAGATATGCTGACTAGATTCCAGGGTACAAATGCTTGACCAGATAGAACTTAGTATATATGACAGAATACCTGAACTCTGGTGTGTGTGTGTGTGAGGGGGTGCTTTGAGGAATGGGCACAGGGATCTAAGGGATCTAAATTTGCTTAAGATTTATTGTCTATAATGCACAGAACTTAAAAACAAAAAGATAAAAGGGTGTCAGATTCCCTGGAGCTGGAGGTACAGGCAGTTATGAGCTACTCATGGTGCAGGGCACCAAGCCTTGGCCCTCTTCAAGAGTGGTCCATGCTTTTAACCACTGAGCCCTCTCTGCAGCCCCAATAGTTGACATTAAAATGTGTCTCTTCTGAATTCGTGCCTGCTGCCCACCAAGTTAATTATTCTTAGATTAAAAAAAATAATTTCTGAAGATATAAACCACATAAACTGTCAGACAGGAAAAATAGTATATAAGTCATTCTACAAATATTCAAACATTTGGCCTAATTTCCTGATGAGGTTTTCATTCAATCGTATATAATACTATCACTTTGATTTGATGTATGTTGGATGCTAACAAGAAGGATTGATCTGATCTGTCAAAGTTTTGAAGGTTAAATAGAAATTCTTTTATTTTTCAAGAGCCAGATTAAGAAGATTCAATTACTTTGAAGACTGGGATAGCAGTTTGTCTTAGGAAAAAAATTAACTTGTTTGGAATAAACAATAAATGCCAGTATAGGAACCTCTCTTAATGGGGCTCCCTGGGGTTGAATGAAAACAAATCTACTAGATGCTATCTCTGTGAAATTATCACACTTTTCTGGTCCAACTCTGCATCTTAGTGCTTGGTTCAGCTGCCTTTCTGATTGCTTTTTTCACAAATCTTTATTGGCATCTTGTCTTGGGTTTTGGAACCTATTGCCCAAACCATGTAATGGTAATGAAATACTGAATTCAAATACTTTATTTTTATTCCTTAATAGAGGTGAAGCCTTACTCTATATCTATATATTTTGCTCCATGAATAGAAAAAAAATAATTCATTCTTCCATTGCACATAGTGACATTTGACAGTAAGAGAACATTTTTTTTATTTTGAAGGTGTGGGTCTGGAAGCCCATACTGATATCCAATGCCACCATTTTGCTTTTTGACATCCAGAGGGAGTACTTTTCTAATGTTGTTCTACACATTTGAATGCAAATAATATGTTAGGCACTGGGCAGAACAATGCAAATACTCATGAGCCTGGTCTCTGTGCCCAAAGAGTTATGCTTTATTGTAGTGTCCCATATTGTTGGAAAGTGCAACTATAATACTACAAGGAAGAGTCAATCAACTTTGGGAAAAAAGGCTCTCCAATCTACTTTTCTTCAAACTTTCTACAAGAGTTGGCTCCTCTTCCTTTGCCTCACAAGTCATGTCTTGTGATATGACTCCCTTAGGAGTCTCATCATTTCTCCTTGGTCATAAAAGGACAGAAAGAATTAGTAAAAGTTCATAGAAACAAAGTATATGAGGCAGATTTCTTGCCTGAAGAGCCACGCTTCAGAGCAGAACTGTTGGCTGCCACCCTGTGTGCTCAGTTGTGACCAATGCCCATTAGTCTCTGGTTTAGTTGTACAGGAGCACCAGTTGATGTTTGTTGTTGTTATTGCAATTTTTATTGAATTTTTGTGTATTTCATACAAAACATCTTAATCTTAATCATCTTTGTATCCGCTTCCCCACTGGCATCCTCCAGTAGAAATCATTCATTCTGACATTTGTGTTAAGGCCTATCCTGTCAAGTTAGTGTCCCCAGACATTCCTCAGAACAAATTCATCCACTGGGGTCTAGTCAGCCTATCTAGAGTCCTTCCCTTTAAGAAGATCAGTTCTTCCTCACCCAGCAGTAAACAGCTGCCAATAATTCTTTGACTAAGATTGGGGCTTGTTGTCCATTTCCACAGTTCTGTGCTGGGACTGTGTCTGCTTGAGTCTGCATACGTCTTATACATGCTGACACCATTGCTGTAGGTTCATACGAGCAAGGTTCCAGGAGCTCGTGGAACTCTATTTCCATATGACTATGTCCCTCCTCCCTGGTTCTTACAATCTTCCTCAATGGTCCCTGAGCCCAAGGTGGGTGGAGTTTAATATAGGAGTCCTGTCCAAGGACTCACACTCGGCAAATTCTTACTCTCTATGCCTTGGCCATTTTTGACCTTTTGTGTTCCTGGCCCTCTGTTGCATGACGAAGCTTCATTAATGAGAACGGAGAGATTCATTACTGTCCTTTTTACCCCTTGTACTGTGTTGTGCGAGCCTTAGATGGAGAGGTTGCATTACAGATGTGCCACTTAGTTTGGGCAATTCACAGACAATGTCTGTGTGTGACTAGTTGTCGAACTCTGTAAAGCCTCCATCTTGTGAAAAAGAAGCTTCTTTGATGAGTGGGGACTGGAGTACTTGTCCATAAATATAAAGATACATATTTATCACATAGTAAGAAATTACATTTGTCTAGGGATGTGACAGTCTTGGGGTTTTCTCTAAGATCTATGACCTCTCTAGCCATGTGTACTTGGCTATGTTTACAGTATCACACATGAATTTCCTTCCATTGAGTGGGCTTTAAGTCCAATTAGGTAACTATTGATTACCTCCAAGATAAAAGTGCCATTACTACACCAATGTCATTTATGGTACCAATCACTGATGTGGTTATTAGGCCTTCAAGCTGGAGTTGGTCTTCGATTGATGTCTCTCTTAGCAGCTTGCATAGTGCTATCCAAAGCTGTGAGACCTAGCCTTCAGAGGATGCTGTTTCCAGGTCAGTTCAAGCTCCATTTTTCCAAATCCTATGGCCAAAGTGTGTCCTGTCTTCAGCAGTAGGATATTACCTTCAAGTTCTGGAAAGCAATCAAGTGCTTGATAATGGCCTGTGAAATTTTGAGAGTCTCTTAGATCACCCTGGCCAGCAACTCAAGGGAAGGTTTCTCCTGTCTGGCACTGTTTCTTATTATTGAGCCTTCAGCTCATGAAGACATATTGTATATGTAATTTGCCACTAGGCTGTTGAACTAATATGATTAACCTCTGATATTTTATACTAGCTAGGCATTATTTATCTCCCCTCTCTCTCCCTGTCTAACACTCCCTTCATGCCTTCCCCATTTAAAGTATCCCTGTTTTCCCCATTTCTCTCTTGATATACCAATCTTCTAAGGTCCCCACCTCCTTCTTCCCCTTTGTTTCCAAAGTTATTTGTATAACCATCCCTCCCTCTTCCCATTTAAATTCCCCCATTTACTAATTTCTCCCTTAATAATACCTGTCTCCTACTATTCTCTCTCAGGTTGAGGAGAGTTGATCTTTTTTTTTGCCTGTAGTGAATGATCTGCCATATCAGCCAGGAATTTCTGGAATCTAGAAACAATAGGCATCTCTGGCTGACACACCGAAAATTCAAATTGAAGTGTGCTTAATCATATTCTGAAGCGCTTCCTCCAAAATAGCCCAAATCAAGAGCATAAACTTAAACCTCTTCTTGCAGCTCTATAACAATGTGTCATTATCAATAGGTTTTTGTTGACAAGATGTTTATATCAAGCATACCTTAAAAATAATCAATGACTGACTTGAGAGGAATACTCAAATACTCATAATCTCTGCATAAGGGTTTTCTTCTTCCTGGCACCCCAGGGCAGAGCAACTTTCTCAGGGTGAGTTACCCAGTTAGTTGTATAGAGATCCAGTGATTGTCTGTACCCTAGGAAGATGAGAGAGGGCTTCTCCACAGTTCATCCAGGAAGTGATGATGATTCTTTTTCCTTCACCCCATGATTGTGAAAAATAATTCCTTCAGTTCATTCCTTTTAAAAATGAATGCAAAATGTTTACATTTATCTGGTCCATTTCTAGAATTCAAGTTTTGAATCAACTTTAGTGAGTCTCTTGGTTTATGCCTGTAAAGCTGTTGTTTATTTGTTTCTGCTTTTGTGGCATTAAAATCAGATTAAACCTCTGGAGGAACAGCCTCTCTCTTCAGTTCTCTGTCTTTTTGATTATCCACCATTCATTCATCCAGATGAAGTCTACATTTACTGATGTTAAAATATATATTGTAAAGAAATTGAATTTATCATCTAGAGACATACTAGATGATGACATATACTGTCTCTTTCTTGAAGTCACTGAAAAGCCATTTAAAAAGTCTCCTATTTTCTATTTTTAAACTGTAGTTCATTTTAAGACAGATACTTGCTATTTCCTTTCGGATAGCGCTGCTGAGTATGAAAACCTCATACTTTATTTTTTTGAAGGCAAGGACTATTACACTGTAAAAATCTTTAATCTGTTCCGCTTCTAGGAGGAAGAATACCACTTCTGAAATGAGGTGGGGGTGGGGAACTTTCCTAAGTAAAATTAGAAATGCCTCAGAGGAACTTGCTCTTTCAAAGGCAGCACCAGCTCCCTTTGTAAAATGAAAAGCGAAAAGGTCTTTATTCTTGGTTGAAATACACTGATGACTTCCTTATATTTTCCCCTCTAGATATGTTCCTCATTCTGTCTTTTGTCTACATTGTTCCCTAAGTAATCTTTTTGAATATGCAAATGTGGACACGCTATTGTCATTACATTTTCCCCCTGTGTAGGACAGGATCCAAATACCTTAGATTGCTATATAAGCCTCCAGGCACAGAGTCAGGCTTTGTCATATCTGAAGCTCATGCAACTGGGGGTGAGGATCATCAGGAGAACACAAAATTTTGACTTTCAGTTCAGTTTCCAGGTTTTAGAAGGGGTCACACAAACACTCAGATGAACCTCCTGAAAGCATAAATCTCACCAATCTCCTTGCAGATCTGCCTCTATTAAGGGAATTGCTTAATTATCTCTAATGAGATGAGGTTACTGGGTCAATAACTAATGAATAGGATAAAATAACTATTCAACAAGCCGAAGTTGCTAATAGTCCAGAGATCTCTAACAGAATCAAGACTTAAAGTAGCTATGTATATATGATAAGGATAGCTCTTCCTAGCAAGAGAGAAATGTGCTGAACTTTTTGCTTCCTTGGTAAAGGAGATATTAAGATTACCATATTCAGATTACATTGATTTCAAATAAGTTCAAGTTTGACCCTCAGATTAAACAAAATTAAGTTAAATTGTGTCACTATAACTTAAGGACACAATATACAACTCAGGTAGCAACCTCTACTATCTGGTTGAAATATTTACTCAACATTTTTTTCTGTCCTCCTGAGCCACAATTCTTGGTAATAGTTTAATGGTGGAAGATTAGATTCTGTATCTATTACATCATTGTTTGGCTCCAAAACTACAATTATACTGACAGAGCATGTAGTTAACATCCTCATATCCAAGGGTCTGATTTCTCCTCAGGGGAGACTGGAAAGAACTTAATGATAGGTGTTACCACATATGCTCTGTCAGTTTTTTTCTTTCTCTATAAAATAATCCTCTTCTGTAACTCCTGGTTCTCCCTCTCCCCCTCTGTAGTCTCTTTTTAAAAGTGAGCAGTGATTTCTTTGGTGGCTTTTCTCTAAAGTGTTGATATTAGCTTGGGCCCTCCCAAAAGCAGAGGCCAAAAATGGAATTAGACATGCAAGAATTTTATTAGGCTGTATGCCCGAGATAGAAAATGGAAAAAGAATTGGCAAAGATTGGAACTGCGGTCAGATCCCAGTGCAAGACGGATGCCAGATGAATAATAAAGGGAAGGAAGGTTGGCCGAAACAGTCTCTCTACAGTGCCAGGCAGCCTAATGGCCATATTTAGAGCTGGAAGCCTTGCATGTCACCTGTATGCCCACCATATTAATATACCTGGGTTTGGAATGTGTTGCCTTCAGAAGTCAGAGAGGTCTGCCAAGTGTTTTGCTTTCTTCTCTGTATAGACATACAAGATGCAGAAATTTGTCTTTTGTAGGGGCTGGGTTAATAGCTCAGTGGAAAAGTTTGCTTGCTTCACAAGCACAAGGATCAAAGTTCATATCCTCACCACCCACATAAAATCCAAGAGAGTGGACTTGGCAGCCTCTCTGAGTCTCAGAACTCAGGAGGCAGAGGCAGGTTGTCCATATCCCGGGACAAGCTGGGAACTAACTAAATTTGGAAGTTAACCATCTACCAGCTCATTCCTTTTAAAAATTAATGTGGAATCGGTGTCAGCAGTGAGAGACCCTGCCTGACCGAGGAAGAAACCTGACATCAACCTCTGGCCTCCTTACACACATGCACACACATGCAGCCACAACACCCATATACCCAATACACTCATACCACATACACACACATGCAAAAGGAAAAAAGAAAGGAATCTATCGTTTGCTTTGGAGGGGCTGTCTCAGCATGGCTCTGATCACTGGATCCTCAAAACTCCACTGAAGTGACTGATACCTGAATTTTTGTAGTGTAATTTTTATCCCTTCACAGTGCATCTATCTTAAAACAGGGCCTCTAGCTTGCTACCCACTTCTTGGTCCCATTCAGCCAGCAGTGTGTCACAGATGTAATAGATCAATTTGATGTTCTGTGGGATATCCTGGAGGCTTAGAATCCTTTCTGGGCTCTGTGGCTGCCTACTTAGCCTACTTAGCGTTCTCTGAGAGAAATGTTTAAATGAAAATTTTTGTCCACCCATGTGAATGCAAACTCATCTGCTATGTCCTGCGTGGCTAGGTTGTGGTAGACACAAAAAGAGATGACACAGTATCCAATAATAAAATATTACACACAGGACAACTAAATATTAAAGAGAGTTGAGGGACCAAGAGACTCCCAGGTTCGTAGAACAAAGAGCACTGAGTCTCTGATTCCCAAGGTTCTACTCACTGGGGATGGAGTACTTTAAGCAAGCATTCAGGAGCAAAACGGTGGTCCATTCAAAGGACATTTCTCTGCAGGAGCTCAGGAAACAATCAGCAACAAAGTGTGGCCAGATTGCAAGGTACAGAGCAGATGTTCACACAACAGTTTAAAGAAGTCATAGTTTTTAAAATTTAATCTAGATATAGGGACACTAAACTTCAGAACCTGTGTCTACATCCATGCTATGCTGGCTCTGCCATCATAGACCCTCTTGGTTACTGGCAACTTTGCACATGCAGTCAGGCATTCAGAGTTCAAACAGGGCAGTGGTTTCCAACATTGATCTTTATTTATTTTTCTTTTTAGGTTGAGATTTGATGGAATGCATTCACTAGACCTATGCCTGCTTATTGTGTATCTGAGTCAGTACCAATAGTTTATCAAGTATTTCATAGCAGCCATGGTTGACTTTGGGTTGGTCTACAGTAAATTTCCAGGATCCATCTGTTTCTTGAAGGCCCTAAAGTATCACATTAAGTGAAGATGTGACAGGAACTGCAGATGAGGGAGGGGGTATAAAGATGATTAAGATGTTTTGTATAAAATGCACAAGAATTCATTAAAAATAGATAGATAGATAGATAGATTGATTGATTGATTGATAGATACTAAAATCTTGAATCAGTTTCAGAAGTTGACATGTGTTTGTTCCTACTGTGAGGCTCTTTCTCCACAGTCTCAGGACAGGATGAAGAGATTACTCCACTTATCAGTTATCTGAATTGGAATCAATGCATGTAGAGATGGTATTGTCAAGGTACATGGCATCTATGTAGGAGCAGTCCTTTTCCTCTTAGGTTCCAGCTCTTTCTTTAGTCAGTGGGTTACAGATATGAAGACATGTCATGGCATGAGAACTGAGCAGATGATTATGACTGTTAGACAACTACTCTCAATCTCCTCTCAATTCCTGTCTTCATTTGGCTGTAGTTTTAAGCAACATATTTGAGGGCTGCCAGTCTGTTTTATTCTTAGACACTGATGCTGTATTATTCACCTCTATGACTCCCTGTAGGTCAAACCCCACCCCTCAAGCCTTGGCAGTGATTGTGGTAATTGCCACCACCTGAAACATACAGCATACATGCTGTCACCAGGCCTGTATTACTTTAAGGTCTCATCTCTTCCTGGACATTAATTAACCCTACATGGCTGTTTTTGGTCTCTAAATCTGACCTGTAGACGGAGCATCACAGAATTTCTTTGTAACTATCACAATGACATGACAGTCTTTGTGAAGAGTGTCCTCTCTGGGCCTATATGATGCTGTGGTGGATCCTGTAGCATTTCGTCCCATGTTCTACATGTCCACCTTCCTCAAGCCTTCATCCACCTTTCATTAGGGCACCTTGAGTAGATAGTTCTATTTTATTGAGCGTTGCTCAGGAGCTACTCCCATTGTAAGTTAACTCTTGGGACATTACTGCCGAGTTAATGAGTTCTTACTTATTTAATTCTATATTCTGGCTGTCTTGATCAAGCACTTTCAAAATCTACTCTTATAAACAACTTTGGACTCCTACTCGTCTAAGGCTCTTCACACACACACACACACACACACACACACACACACACACACACCATTTCTTTAGATGTAGAAAGCCTCTTACCTTCATTGCTTCACAGCTCTGCTACCATTAATGGCTTCCTGGGTTTACAATCATGACACTTTTCAGCTGATACTTTGTTAGTTTACTTCTGTTTCATTCTTACTCGTTGTACTGCATCCGGTACCTAGATGTTTAAGATGCATTCAGTCTTCTATCTTCCCAGTAACTTACATATGGTTGTTACAATTTAGGATAATAAAATTAAAACTTCATATGATTCAGAGAGTAATGTAAGAGCTAACTTTCCTTTATCTTTCATTTGAACTAAATCCAGAGTGATGAAAAGTAAGAATTATCCCCCAAACAAATTACAGGGAGTAGTTCCAGGATTCTTTTTCCCCTCTGAGATGGTTGATTAACATTTCAACTGCAGTCTGACATATAATCCAAAATAATTAAACCCAAATTTGCCTCCTGAAACGGCCTTTTTGAAATGGGAATTGGGGAACTGAGTTCTTATCCAAAAGCAATTAAATGGCCTTCAACAGGTAACACATGGTTTCATAAGCGCTTCCTTGGTGTATTCAAGAGCAGTGTGCTAACTCTGTACAAGAACGGGGAAGAACGATAGCACTTTATCCTGAAGTGACACTGACAGTAATTAGCTTTTTATTAGTCATAGCTTCCTTTTAAAAGCTTACCAAAATATAAATGGACATTAGATAATGAGTTGGATTAAAATATTTAATTCCTGTCTTCAAAGGGGCTAGAATGCAATGCAGCATAAGAAACAAAGGGGGATGAATGAGAACACACCAAAGTATACCTTGTGACTGCACATCAGATCAGACTTCAGTTTGTTTAATCTCTGTGTGACTTATACTTGAAGAGCTAGCTAATTTGCGATATTGTTTGGAGAACTCAGAGGTATCAGAGTAAAGCCCATTTTTCCAAAGTAAAATTAGTTGGGAAGATAAGAAAACCCATCATTTAAAATAAATTGGCTTAGGGACTAGCTAAAACTCAAGACAAAGCTATATCACAAATGAAATCCTTATTGGAAACTTGACTTTGACTTATCAGCAAAGATAAAATACTCATTTTAGAGAGGAAGCAATAGATATCAGTTACTTATAATTTAGATTTTGCCTATAACAATTGGCAGTGCCTGGTAATTTAAGAAATTTACAGCATTTTAAGAAGAAAGATTCATTGACACTAGATAAACAATTTTTTCTACTCATTTGTGCTTTTAATTATTGAATTAATAAACCGATATGTTTAGCTTAAATTATACAGAATCTGATTATTGGGCTTAAGTCTCTCCCTCTTGAGAAGTGGTAGGAGTGAACTGTTATCTGTTTTATGATCCCCTTGTCTTCATAGTCAGTAAAGGGGCCTGCCTGCTCCATCATCTCCCTATCTCACATCCAGCACGCAGAATCAAAGAAAGAATATACACATGGAGCTAGAACATGGATTTCTATTGCTTTAGCATAAACTCTACTGAACAGAAAACTTAAATAATAGTGAACAATACAGTGAATCCAGAAAGATCCTGTTGGGTAGAAACATGCTGATTAGAGAGCAATTCTGAGTTACAGACAGAGACCAAGTACAGCAGGTCCATCTATCTTAGGTGAAGTCTATGAAAAGAAAGAGAAATTTGGGGATTTGGGGAATGCTTTGATTTATCCGACTCTTAGGATTTCACAATCATTCCACTAGCAAACACACATGTGTTTGCTCAAACATATTTGTTAACAGTCGTTTCTGGAAGCAAAGTTGGAGTATGAATCAGTTTAATTTTGTGTGGCTGTGAACTGAACTACCTGGCAGCAACACATTAAGGTCGGAATGATTTATTTTAGCTCTGAGATTTCAGTCTATCATGGTAGGGAAGGCACGTGGGTAGAGCA
Organism: Eospalax fontanierii; assembly: GCA_035773235.1. Classification (NCBI taxonomy): domain Eukaryota; kingdom Metazoa; phylum Chordata; class Mammalia; order Rodentia; family Spalacidae; genus Eospalax; species Eospalax fontanierii. The sequence goes on from CM069534.1 coordinate 49,705,272, forward strand.
CCTTTGACAGTGTTAGAGCCTTGGCAGCCCATCAAACGTGGGCGAATCAGGAAACAATATCTGGTACCAAGGTCTGGACTAACAACTTTCAAAGTCCTGCCCTTATTAATCTACTTCCACCAGTGAGGATTCCATAACCTACAACAGAGCTACTGCCCAGGGCGCAAGTGTTCAAAACGTGACCTTGTGGGATGCACTTCAGATTGAAACCATGAAAGTCTAATTAACTGAGAGGCCTTTTAGGTACACAAACTAGTGTTTGAAATTCATCTCTACCAGCCTTTACCAGTCTTCTAAAACACTCAGATAATCCTGATTCACCCAGCAACACTGTCCTTTATGCAGATGCCCATTAGCTAACAGCAAGGACGTTCAGTGTTTAGATGGAGTCTCCACAGTAATATGTTTAAAATCTCTAAGTTGACTCCTAGAGCTAGGAGTCATAGTGTCTTCCCAGGCCTGCTTGGATCTTGTACCTTGTTGATATGGATAAGGAATCAGAACTACCATATTGTTCAAGAATACTGTCTGTTAGATGAACTACATTGTCCTATGAACTACGTTGTAATGTGAATTTTCTTCCCTTAGCTACTATTTTGCTCCATCCATCTTGAGCTTTGGCTTCTTATTAACACTGTCTTGCCTTAAGTAAAGATTTTTCTCTTTTATGAAGAAGTCAAAGACAAAATTAAGTAGTTCTGCTTCCTTTCATTTGATGATTTTAATAACATCTTATTCTTTAAGCCATGGTTGTCTGTCTTATCGTTATTGCTATCTTCTGTAAGTCTAGCTTCAGCTTCCTTATGTAGCCCTCTATTGGCTTTAGTTATAGCTAGTTCCCTGAAACTGCACCTGCATTGCCTATTAATTTACCTCCATGTATCTCTTTTTTGTTACCTCTCTTACCTCCTAAGGTTAGGTGAGCCTCCCATCGGCCTATCTTTCATCATAACTGATTACCTGGCATCTGAAGGTTTTGAAATCAACCTTCTTCATACCTGACACATTTTTTCACAATTCCTAAGACTTTCTTTTTCTGGTTGTAATAGATTTTGAGGGATGTTCACTTTCTCCCAAAGTTTCTATTACTTCTGATTCCCAAAATATGAATTTTTGGTCAAAATAAAATTAATTAAAAGGGAAAATGTACTTTCAAAATATATTAAAAAAGAGGAGCTTATGTTTAAAAATTTATTTTATTATTTTAATTTTACATGTACGAGTATATTGCATGCATGCATGTAAGTGCACCCATGTTGTACAGGTCAGAAGAAGGCGTCGGATTCCCTGGAACTGCAGTTATAGGTAGTTGCTATCCACTATGTGGGTGCTGGGAATCAAACCTGTGCTCTTAACCACTGGAACATCTTTCCAGCCCCAAAAGAGGAGCTTCTTAAAAATCCTGCTTCAGTCTTTACAGAATTTGTCAGGCAAATCAAGAATTTTAAAGGATGTGTTTTTGCGTTCAATATTCTCTCTGCATAAAACATCTGGCATCAGAATGAGTCCATACCAAGTTTTATGTTAGTAAACGTTTTCTATTAGTTTGTGCAATAGAAAAATAACTGGAATCAACGGGCATGTTCAGTAGTACATAGTTAATATTCCATTGTACATGTGGTGTTTATTTGGGCAACATTGAAAAGAATACTTTGGGATACTTAATGACATGGAAAAATACTATGCAGTAAAAAATATTGAATATTGCATAAAGAACATAATACCAGTTTTCTAAAAATATTTGGATACTGAAAAATGAGTCATCATGTTACCAATGTCTAACATGCTAACAATAAACTATCTGATTATTGTCTTATCTTTTCTCCTTTTATTTTCCAAATACATTGTAATCACATATTAATTCAGAACTAAGGAAAATAGGTTAGATAATTTTAATCTTAAATACATATAAATAGGCAAAACACAATCTTTCTACTATAAGCAGATATACTATATACATTCTGCATTCCTAGCTATTTGCTGAGTACTTTTAAACTTGATTTTACTTTTACCTTGAGATAACTATAGCTCTGCATGCACTTGTAAAAACAGTAGAGGTTCAGTATACCTCTTTACCCTCCATAACTGGGGGTGACATCTTACAAAACTGTGGAACAATAAAATGACTAAGATAATGACATTGATATAGTCAAGATATAGGACATTTCCATCACCACAAAGATTCTTCAGGTTGACATTTTCTAGCTATATCCAACTTCCTCAACACTCCATTTAATCTCTGGCAGCTTGCTCTCTTTGTATATTATAAATATTCTAAGTGATGAATGCTGTATGAGTAGAATCAATCAGTGTATCATCTTTTGATATTAGGTCCTAAAACTGGGCCTTCTTCTCTGGACATTCATCTATACTATTGTACGTAGTTGTTTTCCTTTTATTGCTGAGTATTACTCTGTGGAAAGGAAGTACCACAGTCCATTCCCCCATTAAGGGATTAATTCCAGTTTGGAACTGTGATTAATGAAATTTGTACATTATTGTATAGGTGTTTTTATAATTATGAACTTAGAATAAACCCTCAGTGGTTCATTTGTTGAGTGATATGATAGTTACATGTTCTGTCCTAAAAGATACTAGTAAAAATGTCTTTGAACATTTCTGTTAGCGAGGTACAAGTGACCCAGTTTTTCTACTTCCTCACCTATGTTTGCTGTTGTTATCCATTTTTAATAGAGGTTATTTTAACTTGTGTGTAGTGATATGTTCTTTTGCTGTTATCTAGGACTGTTGACCATCTTTTCATGACTCACCTGTATGTCCTCTCTGATGAAATATCTCATCATGCCTTTTGTCCATTTTATGACTGTATCTATTGCTTTTTTATTGTTAACATTTGATATTCAAGTTACTAGTCCTTTACCAGACATGTAGATATGTGGCTTACAGAAAAATGCCTTTTCTCAGTTTAATTATGCAATCTTTCTCTGAGTGAAACTCCTACATTTTGATGAAGTCCTATTTATAAATGTTTCTTTTCTGGATCATATTTTTAGTCTCAGATCTAAGAACTATTTGTCTACAGCTCCAAATATTCTCTCCATTTTTTCTCTAAATGCTTCACATGTTATGCAGGTATGCCTCATTTCACGAGTCTACAATTCGAGAAATGTGTCCTGATTATGAAAATATCAGAAACTGTATTTACATAAACCTAGATGGTACAGCTTCTGATATACACCTGACTGCCTAGTTTAGTCTGTTGCTTCTATGATACAAGTCTCTTCAGCCTGATACTGCACTGAATATTGTGAATAATTGCAATGTAATGGTAAGTGTTCTAGTTAGTTTTCTATTGCTGTGATAAAAACACTGACCAAAAACAATTTGGGGAGGAAAGGGTTTATTTGGCATACAGTACAGTCCATCATCAAGAGTAGCCAAGACAGGAACTCAGGGCACAGGAACTTTGGGAACCTGAAGCACAGACCATGGAGGTACCCTGTTTACTGGCTTGCTCTTCTGGCCTGTGCTCAGCCTGCTTTCTTCCACAACCCAGGACCACCTGTCCAGGGGTGGCACCACCCACAGTGGGATGGGTCCCCACGTATCACTCAACAATCAAGGAAATGTCCCATAGACATGGCTGTAGGCCAATCAAATGGAGGAAATTCCTCAGTTGAGATTCCCTCTACCCAAGAGTGTCACGTTGACACCCAAAGCTATCTAGCACAGCAAGTATCTGTGTATCTAAGCACAGAAAAGGTACAGTGAAAATACAACATTGGAAATTTTAAAAATGGTACATGTATACTGGGCACTTATCAACAATGGAGTTTTCATGACTGGAAATGGTTCTGAATAAGTCAATGCATGAGTGGTTTGTGAGGGAGGAAGACTAGGACACTACTATTTATAACTGTACAGACTCATAAACATTGTACACTTGGGCTACACTAAATTTATAAACATAACAGTGCTTTAGCAACAAACTATCCTTGGCTTACTATACTTTTTTACTTTATGAATGTTTATTCTTTTAACTTTTTGCCTAATAGTACCAGCCTAAAATACAAGCACATTAAATAGCTATAAAGATATTCTTTATTTCCTTATTCTATAAGATTTTTTCCATTTAATATTTTAAGTTGTTATTTGTTAAAAATTAACAAATCAAAACAAGAAAACACGCTAATACAAAAAAATATGCCTTTCACAGAGTCAGGAACATCTGTGACAGTTTCTCTACCTCTTCTCCCTGTCCTGATGGAAGGTCTTCTGTGACAATAACACTGAAGGAAATGTCATCTCCTGTGATAAGGGTGTTTTCTTCTGGAATATCTCCTAACAGATTTGCCTGAGGCTCTTTTTATGTGACCATTTTCTATAAGCAGGAGTAGTAGATTCTAATGGTTAAAGTATAGAATAGTAAATGCATAAATCAATAATATAGTTATGTTTATCATTATCAAATATCCCATAGTAGACACCTTGTATGTGCTGTTTTGCATGACTGGCATCACAGTAGGCTTGTTAGATTAGTATCATTGAAAGCACTAGTTATGAATTAAACTGTGATGACATTACAATGCACTATAAAATTATGGGATCCCCATAGTATATGTAACTTATCATAAATAAAAATACCTTTTTGTAGTGTGTGGCTGTATCTAAGTCATCCCATATTGGTATTACCTGCCCTAGTGCTAGACTAAGTCATTTTTCAAACAAGTTCAGGGTATTTTTTAAGTGCCTTTGAAACAGACAAGTTCTAGGTGTGCTCATTGTAGCTAAGTTATCATTGCTTCTAGATTTTCTCAGTAAACAGAATAAAGAGATCTGTGCCATATCACTCCACATACTAAATTTGCACGAATGTACCTATAAATATGTTCATATGCAAGCATATATATCTACACTAATCTAAATGAGTTCACACTGATGTCTCCAAATATAATCTTTACCACAAGATCATTGTTTGTTTACGTGCATATTCTCAAAAATGAGGAACCTGTTTCCTGTTCCGATCCTGCTGTCAAATCTGTTTATCTGTACCCCATGATAAAGGACTATCACCTAGAGTTCTGTCTTTATGTACAGTTTCTTTTGCTCTAGTATCGGTGACTGTACTCATTTCCAGAATGCGGTCATTTGGATGAGAAATGACCACATAAGTTCATGTATTTGAACACTCAGTCCTCAGTTGGTAGTGCTATTTGGAACCTTTAGGAGGTGGAGCCTTGATGGAGGAAATACATCACTGGGGGTTGGCTTTGAGGGTTAAAGCCTCCTCCACTTCTTGCTCACTCTCTCTGCTTCCTGTGTGTGAATGAAAATGTAACCAGCTAGCTTCCTGCTCCTGATGGCATGCCATGCCTTTCTGCCATTTTGGCTTCTTGCCTTCTGGAACCATAAGACAAAATAAACTGGATTACGTGACCTTGTAAAAGAGATCTACCTATGGGGAATGCTCTGGCTCTCTTTTAGATATGCAAGCACATGACAAGTTTAGAGGGTTTCCTCAGAGTCCAACCATGCCATCTAGGATTCTGATCTGGGACTTCTAGCCTTCAGGACAATGGGAAGTGAATGGGAAAGTTGCAATCATTTTTTCCTTAAATTGCTTTTGATCTCAATGTTTTATTGGAGCAACAAAAAAGTAAATTATTCACAGACATATTTAGGTCACCACCTACATCCTGCTTTCTTTAGTGAGGTTGTTGTATACATTAATGATGTAATTAGACTGCTTGTTAGAGTCTACATTCTATCTTAGATTTACTAGTCCTTGTAGATTTTTAAAATTTGTATATGTTCTGTGGTTTTACAAATGCAATGCCATGTATCTGTAATTACAATTATCATACTGAATTTGTACTTTTAAAAAATATTCCATGTTTTGTTGATTTAACCTTATGCTTTTACCTGGCAACCACTAATCCTTTTTATTGTCTCTATAATTTTGTCTTTTACACAGTGCTTTATATATCTGCCATCACATGGTATATAGCTTTTTTGACTGGTTTCTTCTACTTCAAAATATGCATTTAAGATTCATCCATATCGTTCTGTAGTTGGATAGCTCATTAGCTCTTTTTCATAATCACTGATTACTATTCCACTGTATGGACACAACACAGCTTGTTTACCTGATAACCTATTGAGGGATATCTTGGTTGTTTTCAATATTTTTTGTAGCTATGAATAAAGCTATATACATTGACATGCAAATGTTTGTGTAAACATAAATATGCAAATCATTTGTGTAAATATCTATAAGCATGATTGCTAGCTTTATAATAAGGCTATGCTCAGTTTTGTAAGGAACTACTGAACTGTTTTCCACAATGACTACTCTTTTGCGTTCCATATCCTTTTAGGTTATGGAATAACCTAAATAAAAGTTCCTTTTGCTCCATATCCTCACCAGTATTATCAGATTGCTTTTCCATTATAACTGAGATATAGTTGTTATGTTTTAATTTTGAATAATCTACTGGAAGACAAAGGTATTATTCAGCTACTCATAAGCAATTACTTGGCCTTACAGAATGAGGCCTGGCCTTACTGCTAAGGAATTTGCTTTAAGACCCATGATAGTCCATGTTTGTAAACATTCCCTTAAATTAATCGTTTTCAAAAGCCCTAACAGACTCAATGTTCCTTTATAAGAAATATTTATAATGTGTTTTACATTGTGTCAAAATGAAATTTATCAATAATGTAACCTATGTAATTTTTAAATAGCAATATGTTATCTTACTACATAAAGGAGAAATTTTAAATATTTGGAATAAATTATATGTCCAATTGTGTATGGTCAGTCCTAATTACATTAAAGTAAATGGAGTGGTTAGATATTGATATCTTCTTGAATAAGTAGATAAGAATATCCAAGGCCACTGTATGAAAAACAGAGAAATTGAAGCTGTGGCATCTTAGTTGACTTAGGCTACTATAATGAGATTGTCACCGCTGGGTGACTTAAACAGACATTCACTTCCCATTGTCCTGAAGGCTAGAAGTCCCAGATCAGAATCCTAGATGGCATGGTTGGACTCTGAGGAAACCCTTCTAAACTTGTCATGTGCTTGCATATCTAAAAGAGAGCCAGAGCATTCCCCATAGGTAGATCTCTTTTACAAGGTCACGTAATCCAGTTCAGGACTTCAATTCTTGACTTAAGGTGACTTGACTTAAATTATTCTCCAAAGGCATATGCCAGTATACCACAGTGAGAATTAGAATTTTGACTTACACATGTTTGAGATGAACAGAAATTTTGTCTTCGCAACAAACTAGGTGTATATGAGAATAAAATGTAGTATTCCTTTTGCACATAAGAAAAATGGGCTTGTTTGTATACAGAGGGAGAGATGACCTCAGCTGAAATAGGAATAACTTAGCAGGGTAAACAGTAAACTGTTAAGGTGGAAAGAAAGGGAATATACGATCCTTGCAAATGGGAGCAGCATATGTATGATATTATGTATGTAAGTATGATATTAAAGTTTCTTAGATTACGATATATGGCATGGAGTGACAATGTCATAGTTCCTATTCTGAAATTCCATCCTGTGTTCTGTTATATGTTCACTTTCATTTAACAAGTTAAAGGAAGCCCCATTCTTCAGTGGGCCATAGGGACTGCAGAATGAACTGTAGAAGCTACAGAAACAGTAAAAATAAGAGGCTTTAGAAAAAATCTTGTGGTAATTTATTGGAGATAGTGTTGGAGTAATTGCGGAAAACGGAAAACTCAAAAAAATTTATTGTTGCTTCCCCAATAAAAAAATACGAGGTATATAATATAAAATGCACTAAAAATTATGTAACAGAGTAAGGATGTTTAAAAGTTGCAATCATTTTTGTAGGGAAATGCAGTGAGCTCTCTCTCCGTATGCTCGGCTAATTTGATAATATTTGGCATCTAGTCACTTAGAAGGAGTCCTGAATCTATTCTGCATTTGCAATGTGCCTGTAGTTTCTGCAGTAATTGCACATCTGTACTGAAACCCTTTTTAACTAATGTGTACTTAGAAACGCTATGCTACATTGAGAAGGTAGAAACTAGAAAGCAAACCAATTACCAATAGTTTAAAAATAATGTCTTTATCCCATTTAAGCTTCTCTAGGTGTAATATCTTTGTAAATTACATCGACTTTTGTATGAATATAAGTAATTTTTTTCAGGATTTTATCTACTAAAATATTGTTTACTCTTGTAGCTGGTTTGATACCTTAGGATATTAAAAAAAATTGTGCATGAGAGTATTTCCTGAATGGGATTTCCCTGTGTATTTTAGCATATCTAGAGTCCCTGGCTCCTCCTTACTAAAGGCCTGAGCATCCATCTCTCTGTCACTAATCATCAGATCAGCAACGATGTCTCAGGTTTCTAAGATGTTATCCAGTGTACTATTTCTGACTTGCTGACAGTGACTCAACCCAAATTTATGTTCTTGCCCTTTTATGAAGAGTATTATGAATTTTGACTATTGAATATGTAAACACTGCATATAAAGGTTCTGTGATGATTTTCTGGTGTCAGAACAAATCATAAAATCTTTAAAGATGTCCTTGAGGAGTAAGCTAATTATTAGTAGAGAATGTGTCAAAAAAGCTAATAATAATAATAATAATAATAATAATAATAAAATAACCCAAGAAACAAGCCTAACCTAGCTCCTATTTTGTTTTTATTTTTCCTGCAAAGTTTAGTTACCAGAAGAAAATAAACTAAGAAAATAAACTAATATGTAAGTGTGGACAACGTACCAGAGGCACGATCGATGATTCCACATCTAATCTCCATAACAGAATTTTTGAAGGCTGCACTGAGCTCAGGTAACCTTTTCTTAACAGTAAAGGAAACTGATATTCAAAGAAATTATGTAATTTTCCTATCTTTGTTGGAGAACAAAATCTGCCACACACACACAAAACCAAGGTAAAAACTAGATATTGGAAGGAGAGGTTATTGGAATTGCCTATGATATTGAATAGACCAGTAGAGTGAAGCATATTAATATGTTTTGTTATTTTTAAAAAATGTGAGGCATTTGTGAGATACTGGGTATAGGCACTCTATTTCCTAACCTATCTAAGGACTCTGCTCAAATTGTAAAAATATCCAACTGCTCTGCCTTGTTCCCTGTGGTTAGGAACAAAGTGTACCACCTAAGGCTCGGGATTTTTTATTCAGCTGGAGCTGTGGCTTCTCCATTTCATAATGAGATTTATATTTGTGAAACAATTAAGCATTTTAACTTGAAATATGCAAGAAGATCCCTTAGCTCAGATTAAAGATTCAGTGCAAGTAAAATGAAGTTCCTTCTGAGAGCTTGCTTACAGAAAATGTCAGTATTTGTTTTATATGCCACTTTTGCATGGTCTGTATAGAAATCATGGGGCCTTGTGCTTTCATTCTGCAATGTCAAAGGCAGCATGTTGGAACATGCTCCTAGAAGCTCATTAAGGTCCACTGTGAATTTTTGAATTTTTGCCATATATTAGTTAAAATACTAGAAGTTGATACTTTAAAATCAGTCACAACAGAATATTTATATTGCAGAAATCAGCAAACCCTACAAACAAAACATCCTTCCATCCAGAAACAATGATTAAATATTTATCAGTATACTACTGTTTAAAGGCTATGGAATCATTTCACGGTGGCTATTGGCATTTATTTAATTGTGCTCAAGGGATCTTGGATTTATTAGGGTTCCTTTCAATGGCTTAAAATTCTTGGCTATATGACAGGTACTAAAACACATTATTTGTTTTCTAGTTATAAGTCTTTTTCGGCTGAGATGAGGAAAGAAAGCACGTTGCTTATTTTCAGGGAGATCTCTAATGTAGGGTGATGTTAATCAGTCTGTAGGTTATCATTAAGGTTTTCATTATTTCTATTTATCCTCATTCTTGACTACCATTGCCCTCTATTGACATTGATTTGATGTTAATCATTTGTATGTATTTTTATAAAATATGTCCTGTTCTGCATACATCTGTTAGCTTACTGAAATGGTTACTTGCATTCTACTTTGTTCTACATCATACCTTTTATACCCAAAACTAGTTTTAAGTATTCTTAATTTGATGATTGTTAGTGACCTATGGAAAGATTGTGCCAGTTGACTTTCCTTCAGCCATTCTTAAGGATTCCCATATTACCACGTCCTTGCCAAACATTAATAATTATCTAGCTTTCCATTTCTAGGCTAATAGGTATAAAATGGTATCTTTTCTTAATTTACATTCCTATGATTATTAATGAATATAGGGATCATTTTATATTCCTGGTAGCCTTTAAGTTTTCTTTTCTATAAATAGCCTGCCGTTGTTTTGTTCCCACAGGAGTCCATGTCTCTTTATTAGAAATTTTGGGTATAAATCTCTTGACAATACTACACACTGAAAGTATAGAAAAATACATTTAAGTGCCTTTAGTATGTAGCCATAACATTAGAAGAGCATAATTTTTGTGAATTTTGGTGATTGCATGCACTCACTCCCTTCCTTTCCAGCTCTCCAGTTCCCTTTTTCTCAGTCAACACTGATTAGACTTCATCGCAGTGGCAGGGATCTTCCAGGTCTCCATGGCTTAACACAGGCTCCGCACCTGAGCTGGCAATGAACGTGCCAACTATGGATCAGCAGAGGGGCTCTGCTTGTCATGCACACTCAAGGACTGATGGATAAGCTGTCACTGTACGCACTATTGGCTGCTAAGACAAAGGGAAGACAGTTTTGGAGGTGCTGGTATCAAAAATTAAATGGTTGGCCTCAAAGTGATGGGTTTTGTCCATAGTCCCTAACTCTTTGGCCAGGAATGAATGTGAAACTTTATTCAGTTTCTAAGTGGACCAGGATGTAAAGTAATATGCTACCATTTAAGAAATCATTCAGAAACAAACAGTAAAAAAAAAAAGCACTAATGTTTGTCCTTCTGGCATCAAGTAATGCGGGTTGCTACCTTCTTTTTTTGAGAGTATATCAGATTCAAAGCCCCAGCATCTGTGGGAGACAATCATCTGGAAAACCATAAACAAAGATGACTAGTGACTAACTTTTCACTCACCCAGTGTGCATTGACAGAATGAGGAAAAAATTTCAGTAAGCCATCTGTTCAGATGAGGTGGGGCTGTTTGTGAGAAGGACTCAGAGGTGCTTCCTGGAGTTGTGTGCTGCTGCCTGTCAGCTTCACCCTTGGGGAGTTTCTTCTTTCTTTGTTATCTAAACAAAGGGGGGGCACATCTAAAGAGGACTCTGCTCTCCTTAACAGCAGACAAGTTTCTGAGTCTCTGCTTTAGGGATCAAATATCATTTTAAGTTTCAAATAGGCACCAAGTTTTGCTCTAGTCTTGTGTTTTTTGGACCATAACTCCCAATGTAACTGAGTTATCTTCTGTTTGAGTTCAAACAGCTTCCTATGCTAATAAACACATACACAGTTATTTTCAACATTGGGCTGCCTTCAATTAAATACCCAGCTGGAGCTTACAAGGTTTTGGTGGAAGAATCATACTTTCACTGAGTCACATTGTCCTTTTGCGTTAATGTAGCAGATGCTGTTATCAAAAGGGATCTATGTGCTGCAATAACTGATGGTTCCAAAGTTTTGAGCTTTGATTTGGTCCTTGCTATAAGGCTTAAGTCTAAGAAGCAACCCCGTCTTTACCTTTTACAACAATGGTAAGATGGGAAGCAGTAACTCTCTTAACCCCATAGGTCCCAGACTTTCTTTTTCTGACTGTAAATTTAATAAATATTCATTTTGATTGAATGTTTATGATTTTCATGCAGAATTTAATGATATTCAGATACCTTCCCCAGGTCTTAGACTTTCTAAGCTCTCCGATTTTTCATTTTTACAAATCAGCCAACTCCCTCCAGAACAATTGATTCCTCATTTGTTGATATAGTCAATGGTAACTAATATTCTGTTTTCCAACCTCTTACCTCACAAATGCCAGTTTATCAAGGAACACATTATCAGTTTTCCATGATCATGACAATTTTAGCAAATGTTTCATCACTCTGTAATACGGACTTATTTTCCAGCCTCCAAAAGGATTGTCTTGCCAACTGGCTCCCAGGCCAATGACAATTTGAAAGTTTAGTTATGACCACACCTTAATTTCTCTGGGACTATTTTGAGCATGATCCAATCATTCTTTTTTTCAAGATGGATGACTAATCTAGCAGCTAACTGTGAGGTCTCCCTTGTCACTGCACTATTTTTCTCTATATCTCTGAGTTAGAGACAGTTAATTGGCTTATTTTCTGGTAAAATACATTACTTTGTCAGTTGTCTAAATGCAGCATATTAAAATAATATTGAATGACTGTCAAAATTGAAATCATCAGTACCTAAAACCAGTATGCAATGGAAAGAGATGGTAGCAATCTTGATAAAGTCCTCATATGGCTTTCCCTCTTATCAGAGCCTTTCATACTGGTGTAAAGACTAGAGAGGTAACTTGATGATACCGGACTTTCATCAAAATATCCTGGCACAATTATAAGTTTTCAAAGAGTCACAATGAGGTTACTTCAGGCCTAGCTTTATGAGTTTGTCTTTCTGAGGAATTCTTGAGTAATTTTTAGAATTAATGAACTACAGACTTTGGCGATTAAGAGAAATTAATACTGCTCTTTGAGAGACTAGAGTGGGCAACAGTCTTTCCCTAAAGCTTCCAGACTGGGGCCAACTTCGTGATTACAGTTCATTAAGCAATAGGACTTAGTCAGCTCTCTCTAGGTACAGAAGATGAATGGAAATGAAAAAGGCATCTGAGTTGGATAGAGAGGGCCTAGGTGGTCCCTGACTGCATAGCAATAAGTCTGGTATCAAGAAGACTCAAGATAGTCAATAATGCAGATAATTAACCCCTATTCATTAAGTGTGAGAATACTAACTCCACAGAACTGAAAACAAAGAGAGGCGACAGCACTGAAGGGATATGTGGGGACCCAGTGGCTTCTGTGTATAAGATGGGGGCTCCACCCTTCTCTAGAGTGATACTGCACATACCATAGGGTTGTAGACATTTCTGCTCTCTGTCTCTCTGCTTCTTCTTACTTTCAACCCTTTAAACATATGACTAGAGAGGACTGCCTTTCCCCAATATGTTAGCTTTCTGTGACTGTAACACAATATCTGAGATAATCAACTTATAAAGAGGAAAAGGTTACTTAGAACCAACCTTTTGGAAAGTCTTGTCCATAATTAAGTGGCCCCATTATTTCCACCTATGGTAATGGAGGCACATCACAGCGGGAGAGAAAAACTGTTCACCTTGTGGACAGGAAGCAAAAGACAATGAGATGGAGCTGGGGTCTCACAATCCCTAAAGATGTCTCATTAAGCCTCCCCTCTTAAAGGCTCCACCATCTCACAAAAGACCCACCCTAAAGAGCAAACATTTAACATGTGGGACTTTAAAGGATATTTAAGACCCAGACTATAACAGCTAGTACAGTGGAATTAAGTCAACTCTGTATAGGACATTGGATAATGGGAAACCACAAGGCAGGAAAGGAACAGCTGTGGGAAAAACTCACTCGGCAGGATGGAATCCTTGCTGGCCATAGTCTGTGCTAAACGACCTAATCCCCAGATACTAACAGCGAAGCAGGAGGACCCAGAAAACATGTGTGTGTGTTTTTTTTTTCACTTTCTCCCCACAGATGAGTGACATCATTTCTGAGAAACTGAAAGGATGAGAAAGAAACTTTTCAAATTGGATCTTTAACCAACAATGCAATTAAGTGATTCTGAACTTGGCTGGAAAGAATTATTGAGTTGGATGACTTCCGTTACTGAGCAGCAGTGAGGATCTAGAGCAAAGATCAAATAGGTTGTAGAAAGATTTTCCATTATGTTATTTACAATTTGGCTTTTTAGTCTGAACCTGTCTTACAAAGATATTGGACAACAACCAGTGGGTATTAGAGGTAATGTGCATACATCTCTCTGCCATTGTGAGCTGTCAAGTTTGCACACTGCTCATTTAATGCATCTTTTAGTTCAAGGATGCAGCTTTTGCTCTCATTTCTCCTTATGCATATCCAAACTTCCAAGAAGAGATAAAATTATTTTGGAATTGTCATTTATTTTTACCAAACTTGTATTAGACATGTAAGTTATATTTTTAAAATATTTATTTATGTATCTGTTAAAGTTTGGATCTGTACCATCTCCTAAAGTCTTATGTATATGAAAGATTCAATTGCCAGCCTGTGAGGCTGTTAGAAAAACCTTTGGGAAGAGGTGTTGTTCCTCTCTGCTCTTAGGCTGCTTTGAGGGTACACAGCTAAGTTCCACCTCAGGCTCCTCACCATGATGTTCAACTTCATCATAAGCCCTCAGATCTCTGAAACCATGAGCCAAAATAAATAGTTTGTCCTATTGTTTTTCTCAGGTAGTTAGTCACAGTGACAAAGCTGACTATATTTCAGAATGACTCTTAGGCATGCTTTAGTGTTTCTTTATGTGAACCTCTGTGTAGGACAAAGATGCTCTCAAATTTTGGCTCTTACAATGTCTCTTGAGCTTTCCTTTTTGGTGCTGTTATTGCCATTGTTTTTGATAAGTGGTGGCAGTGATCAGATCATGCTTATCTTTGACTTGAACTCTAGTAGTACAGCTGACATGGTAATGCTGGCAAGACCTGGTTTATCCACTTTTGGGTCTTCACTGCCCTTCATCTTCCTCACATTTTTGCCTGGTAATTTTTCACTCTATAGAAGACCTATGTCAGAGCACAGTTATACAGGGTTTGAGTCAGGCTGGTGCATGTGGTTTAAACTAGGTTGAACTTCAGAGAATTCCCATGGTCAAGAAAGACAGGATTCCTAAAAGAGGGTACAGCTGTCAGGAGAAGTGGATGTGCAGCAGCCTGGCAATGGGTTTTATTGCCTTTAATTATGTGGCAGTGCGGAACCCCTGTCTAGTTCTGCATAGGGTCTTTAGCAATCTAAAATTTCTAAAAACTACTTGTTTCATATCTTCCAGCCTAATTCCAATAAAACTGTATGGTTAGCTTGACTTAGAGGTCTTCAGAAAAGCTTATACTGAACATTTCTCAGAAGTGAGGTTCTGTCTTAGCACAACTTCCCTCCATGGGATCAACAGGGATTCTTTCAAGAAATCTATAGTAGCTGCATTGAACAATGTGCCCTGCTGCCTAGATTGTTCAGCTATCACCATTTTAGGCCACAGAGAATGTGACATTTAATCCTCTGGACAACTAGTTTAGATTTGGAGAAGAAGTGAACTTCATGCAGCTAATTGCTCAAGCTCAGTAGTTGTTCTGTAGATTCTCTGGAGAATGGCTTTGTCATCTCTAATGGTCTCTAAATTCATAAAGAATCTTGCACTTTCCCAGAGGATTTGGGGGTAACTTAGAACAGTGAAGTCTCTTACAAGGATACTCACTGAGTCCCTGCTAATCCAAACAAGAAAATCCTTAAAGGGATCTAATCTCCACCCTCCCTAAACAGGCCTGTCAATATCCCTCAGATAGATTATGCTATGACTTCCCTAATTGTCAACCAAAAATCCTGGAGACAAACTGGGGCATTTTCTGAGGGGAATACCCAATACCTTATGAGGAAAAAGCCTTTTAAACATTTCTTCATGAATGAGGTCAAAGTTATTGCTTAACAGGAAAGTCCAAACCACCTCACGAGGCTTTGGTTTAAGATGTTCTCGAGGGCACCCATGGAGATACACATTCCAACCAAATCTCCCCAGACAGAGTCTTGTCACTGGTAAAAACCTATCCTACTTGTTTCCATTCTCAGTGGTCCCTGAACCACCCCAGTCTAACACTGGATTTTGTCTCTGTCACTGTTTTGCTCTTCTGAAGACTATAAAGGAGGCTTTGTAAGCTACCAAGTAGAAACTATGGCTTTCAACTTTTGAATTGCTCTAGACTCCTTTTCCCATCTATAGCCACACCATCAATGCCATTTTGCAGTGATCAGTCAGGTCCTTTCTTGTCATTATTGTTACTGTATTTGAATGCCTGAGTTGTCCCACTGGGAAGCTGTCCCTTCCATCAGAATATCTTTCTTATCTTAAACAGTAAGACTGTCAGTCCTTGGGCCTCTAGATCATGTTGGGGATTGGCTTTGTATACATACACCTCTTAGGACACCCTGTGCTTCTCATCACCCAGCTCATGAGTGAGACTGTCCCCAACCTCTGTCTTACTGTCGCTGTTCTAGGTCACTCTAGGTCATGGTTCTTAGGAACCAGTCATGAAGACACATAAAAACATCAGTACAAGACAAAGATACCCTCAAATCTATGTATGCAAAGGTTTATCTGAATCTTTTGATGTGCAGTTATTGTTGTTATTGTCATTGTTTTTGATAAGATTCAGCAGCAATCATGTCCACTTTGAAGCATGCCTTCTCGTTCTTCCCCTGCTGGAGTGTCAGAAGAAACCAGCTAAAATACAATGTAAAAATAAGTTCCAGAGTCTCTTAAATTAAATGGTTTTGCTCTGCAAAACTCTCTGTTAAAAGAATGTAAACATAAACTATAGAATGAGACAAAATATTTGCAAACTACATATCTGCCAAAGGAGGAAATCTGGAATATATAAAGTACTTCTCAATTCTCAACAGTACAAAGACAATCCAATTAGAAAATGGGCAAAAGATATGCACAGACATTTCACCCAAAACATATACAGATGGTAAATAAGCACATGAAAAGATGTTCAACATTATTAGCCATCAGGGAAATGCAAATTAGAACCACAGTGAGATATCAGTACACACTTAACAGAACGACTAAAATAAAAAATAATGACAATATCAAATTCCAGTAAGGACTTACAGAAGCTGGATCACTCATTATTGGTGGATTTTGCATCCTGCTGGTGGGAATAAAAATAGTAGAGGAATTCGGGAAAACCAGTTTGGCCAGTTCTTAAAAACACTGAATATCACAGCAATTGCATACCTGGGCATTTTTCCCAGAGAGAAATAAAAAGTTATGTTTACTTAGAAACCTGTACACAGATATTTATGACAAGAGGATTCACATTAGCTAAAACATCTGAAGATAATCCAATGTCTTTGAATGGGTGATTAAACCCAAGTATATCATGAAATGTCACCCAGCAACAAGAAGAAATGAACTATTGATATACACTGAAACCTGGATGAACTTTCATAGAATTATGCTGAGTTTTATAAAAGTCCTTCCCAAAAGGTTGTCCATTTAGATCCTATTTATAAGACAATTATGAAATGATAAAATTATGAATGTGAGGAGAAGGTGAATGCTTGACAGAGTTTAAGTAGACTGAGGTGAAGAAGGTGGGACAGCTATCCAAGGTTAATCTGAGGAATCTGGGGACAATGGAAAGGCTCTTTACTATATCACCATTAATATCTACCATCGTGTCAGTTATCGTCATGGCTCACCACTTGGGGCCAGGCCGAGTGGACTTTGTGGGGCCAGCCCGAGGGGTTGGGGGTGAGTAGACGCAGAGTCAAGCCACAGACAGGGAGTTGGATGGGAAGCAGGCCAAGCACGTGGCACTGCATACTCGCGTGACACTGCAAACTCGCGTGGCACTGCAAACTCGCGTGGCACTGCATACTCGCGTGACACTGCAAACTCGCGTGGCACTGCATACTCGCGTGACACTGCAAACTCGTGTGGCACTGCATACTCGCATGGCACTGCATACTCGCGTGGCACTGCATACTCGCGTGACACTGCAAACTCATTTATTGAATAGGTGCACAAGCTCTTATAGGTCTGGATAGCCAATGACCTTATGGGTTGAGGTCCCAAATACAGCCAATAGTATCTTTGTCCCCAGGTAGACAGGTTCTTCCTAGGTGCTGGTCTCACAACTAGCCAGAGCAGAACGCCACACCCACAGGAGCCATTCCTCTATTCCTCCTAGCAGGTGGCCTGGCTAGGCCCACCTTACATTATGACCAACAAATATCCTAGTTGTTATGGGCTGAACTGTAGTCCCCCAAATCTATGTGGTAAGGTCCTAATTCCCAGTACTTCAGAATGGGGCCATATTTGGAGATGATATCTTTAAAGAAGTAATTACTGTTAGACAGCAAATAATCCCAGGAGATTAACGGATAGATTATAAATCCTCTAGTTTATCTGTTGAAAGACCACATTTTCAATTTCACTGGTCAGTCACCTGATCATAGGACCACCCCTAAGAAGGTGGGTTCACCTTAAGATGTACTAAATGGATGGGAAGCATACCAAGTGTGTTAATGAGGCAGTGAACTTTTCCTGCCTGGAATCCCACCTTCTGGGGCAGTGCTTCTGGACCCAGCCACAGACATGTAGCTCTCCATAGTTCTGTCCGCGAAAAGCGTCATCTTTCCTTCTCTTCTTTCTCTTCTTCATATCCCTTTTCTAAAACTGCTTTCTCTAAGGCTTTGGACTGTCCCAGCATCTTACATTTCTTTACATCTTCTCTAAAGCTTCCTTCTCCCAGCCATGTGGCTGTCAGTCCGCCACGTGTCTGACCTCCAAGCAGGCTCTAAACCTGCATAACTTTTTGGCTTCTTCTTCCTCCATTCTCCTCCCCGAGGCAGCTGCTGAGATCCTCAGTTTGCCTACCTTGAGGATTTTCTTTAAATTCCAATAAAATTGTCCTAAAGCTTCTGTTTGGGTCCATTCTTAAATTCTTTTATGAATGAGACTAAGAACCCACTAGGGGACACTCTTTCTACCTGTTTCATTACATTCAAATGAGGTTGTGAGGATAGGGACTAATCTAATCTGACTGGTTCCTTGGAAGAAGAGTTGATTTTAACTGCCATTCAGAAGGAAGATCCTGTGATTTTCAAGGATAAAATCATTATCTACAGGCCAAAGATGGATACCTCAGAAGAAATAATCTCACTGACACCTTGTGTTTGACTGTCTAGCATTCAGAATTGTGAGAAAATTCATTTCCATGGTTTAAACCAACCAGCCTGTAGTACTTTGTTTTAACAGTCTTAGAAAATAAATATATTACTTGGATACACAAATATGGTTTGGGGAGATGTTACCTTCCGGAGAAACTGAATAAAGGGTATATGGAATTACTGTGTTTTATTTCCTATAACTACATGTGAACCTCAAGAAATTTTTTTAAAGTTTATTTCGCCGTCGTGTATATAAGCACACCTGTGTCATGCAGTGCCTTCAGAGGACAGAAGTGGGCATCGGGTCCCCTGGAACTGTACTTACAGAGAGTTACTAGCTTCCATATGGGTACTGGGATTCAAACCTAGGTCTTCTATAAGAACAACGAGTGCTCTTAACCTTGGAGTCGTCACTCCAGACCAAGAACGTTTTTTAACTGCTGCATTTTAGTTTATCTTTGTACATTAGGAAAACACTTGATTGACTACACAGCTCCACAACAGTTAGTGTTTAGTGATCAAGAAGAAAATGAGGTCAGAAGCAAGATTTTAGTTCCTCCCAAACAGTGTTGCAAGCAAGCATCACAGAAACAACATATAAAGCACTGGTTTTCCACATAGGAGAGCCCAGTCAACAAAAGTTAGTGAGTATTGAAGAGCCACATGCTCCCACTGGGAGCTCTCTCTGCCCATGGTTCATGCCTCTGATGAGAAGTGGTTAAACCATGCGCAGGAATCCTGGCACCTTCAGATACGTTTGCTCAGCATTTCTGCTAGTCAGGCCCCAGGCTCCAGTTCTGCGGAGGAGATTCCTGTTTCTGCCAAAGAGCCAATCCCTGCACTCCTTTCCTGCTGAAGTTCTGGTTGCCTGGATCCCTTGCCTTCAACTCTCTAGCTGTTCATCACTTAGCAATCCATCACTGTCAGCTCTTCTGGTGGCCTCACAATCAGTGGTGGAGGATTTCTGCAGTTCTCTCTCATCACCCAGCTGCAATGAGAGGCTCTCAGCTCTCCTCTAATGATTTCTTGGATTCTTTTATTCCTTCTCTTCTGGGCCGCCATTGTATTTGTATTGTGAGTGTTGGTTCTATCAGTAGGCCTCTGTGCTAGGCCTCTGACTTTTGGATGAGGCCTCATACCTGGTAGCAAGCAGTGAGTAAGTTCAGGAATTTCCAGAGCCCTGGAGCTTGGTCAAGCCCAGCTTCCTTAAGGATCTTTTGATCCTGTTTGTGATTCTGCTCCAACATGGGTTCACATTTACTTTGTAAAACTCGGTTGGTAACATCTGTACTAGTGAGTAATATCCAGGCTGACATCAGATGTGGGGATCTGGGTATTGAGCAAGGCAAGCAACTCCGGATACCCTAAAGGGATGGCAGGTGTCTGACCTGCTCTGCTTGATGTGATAACCTGGCCCCAGGAAGCTACTGTAGATATGAATCTTCCTTTCCCCCACCCCAGACCAGAACCAGGTTGTTGGGTTTTGTTTCCTCGTTCCTGAAGTTCCACATCAGCCCTACAACCTTCCTGCCTTTACCCAAAACCCCACCTTTAACTTTCCCGCCTTCTGTAACGGTCAGGAAGACCTCCCTATATAAACCCCTGCATTGGCTCTAATAACCGAACTACCCACCGACGTAGTATCCGGGGAGGGAACTCCTCCTGCCGCACTCTGAGCTACCTGATGTCCCATTCGACCATCCTCTATTCTCTGGCATGGCTGGAGCATATCAGCCATGCTGGAGATGGAGACCCACCCACAAATGGTGCCCAACGTGGGAACTGACCAAAACTCAGAAAACTCCATATGTAAATACTGGATCTGCTCTGTATATCCATATCGGGGCATAGATATGTGGGACACCTGGCATCTCCATTTGTCTCTGAACTTTCTAGAACAAAATGTTTGGTTTCAGGTTGCTCGGAGAAAAAGAACCAGTGGCAGAAAACCATGTAAGATGGGTGTTTGAAGAACCTTGGGCTAAACCATGGAGAGCCCAGTCCTCTTCAGGACTATGCTGTATCTGCTGGTTTAAACCTTTCCTGTACATGGCTTCAGAAATCTAATCCCTGGAACAGCAACTGTCCATAAGCAGGCTGACCTCTTAAATGGGTGACAAACTATCTCACTAGCAAAGAGACGGGTGGTCCCAAGGAAACTGAACACTTATACTTGCTTCCCCAACTACTGGTAAGAAGAACCCAGGGCCACTACAGATGTGTCACAGGACTACTAAGTGCTGCAACAGGACTGCCGGGGCAAGGGATGTGAGGCTTTGCTTTCAGGCTGAGGGCTTGGGAGCCAGTACCGCTTCTGCAGCTGCTGTGGCTGCCTCTCCTATGCTTGACAGAGGCTCTGAGCCTGCAGCTTTCTGAGTCAGCACTGGTGCCTAAACAGCTACCAGGCTAAGAATAATTTCAGAATAGTTTTTCAAAGTGATTCTGGAATTCTAATGCAAGACGGCTAAGGCTTAATGCTCAGAACTGACCCAGTCAGTTGACTGGGCACATGCAAGAGAACCTTGCTCAGAGGCTGAATCAATAATTCAAACTATGACCTCAGACTCAGGACACTGATGTGGATGTTGACCTAGAATCCTAGTAGTGATAGGTCAATTCATAGCATCCCATAGAACTTTCTGGTGGTGTTCTTTATTGTAGTTCAGTATTTTCCCGACTGCTGCCTTCCATGGAATACTGACCCATTCTTACAGACCCCACATTTAGAGTAAGGGGTGACTTCTGCTGTCAGTTTCACCAGTAACTAAAATCTCAGCAATATTAATGGCAATTGGTACCACACAATGTTTTGTGACTTTCTAAAAGTCCTACTGAGCAATTTTGAGTGATACTGCTTCATAGTAATTAGGAGCACATTGCTTTAAAATGGATATTTTGGTACCACACAGCCCTTAAAGGCAAACCAGCCACATAGGGTCCACACTTGAGAAAACAGTAATTATCACTAAAGCAATAGTAATCATTCTCATACTTTAAAAAATCGAAACATAAAAACTCTCCCCTGGACTTAGGACTGTCTGTCTTAGATGGTAAGGGAATTTCATACAGGACTTCTTATAAAGAAGTTTCAGAGGTAATTCTGACATTGTGTTTTACTTTATATGCTGACTTGAGAAATTAACCTCCTCATAAAATCCGGTCCCACTTGGCTATTTTGACACTTCTTTTGTTTGAAAGTATTCATTAACATTTCACACATTTGCCCTGTTTCCAGAGCAAGTATATAATTTCCTACAGAATGAAGACTTCATCCTGCGTATCCAATAAAGTCCACCCTGTCTGCCGCTAGCTGACACCGTGAACTTGTAATGCGTTGAAGGAGATTTTTCTACTGTTGGTTCTGTTGGATCCAGTTGATTCAGATCAGTCACCTGCACCATGAAAATGCCATCCCAGGCCATTTGGAATGCCCACTCTTCAGTTACTGCTGCTCTCTCAGGAATGTCTGGCTCTTTTCTCAATCTATACTGCCACAGATTATTGCGACTTAGCATGTAGGATTGGAAATTCATTGACTGGAGGATTACCATAACTTCACTCTTGCCACAATGATCATGAAAACAGTGATTAACTTTTTATAATAATATTGGAGACTAGGGCCAGAGGGACGGAGGGGGGGAGAGAGAGAGACAGACAGACAGATGGATAGGCAGAGAGACAGAGAGAGAGAAGACTGGGGAAAGCCAAGATAACATAGCTATGAGAACTTACTCTGTATTAGAATATGTTTTAGAATATAAAATCAAGAAAGGAATGAACCTAAAGGAATAAAAGTTTTTTTTATTTTCTGAGTAAATTGCATGGAGTTTCAAGGAAAATGTTGTATGTGCATATGTGTGTGTGTATATATGTTCATGTGCACATATATGTGTGGGTGCGTGTGCATGTGAGCACATGTGGATGTGTGGAGGCCTATCTTCCTAGGGCAAGGATGATTTTTAAATCACATTTTCGTAGATTTTTAATCCTCTTATGAGATATTTCTCAGTTACCACAGTTAGGTCGTTGTAACATCTTTCTTCCTGTTCACTGCCAGCCAGCACCAATTTTGGCCTCTACAGTCCCCCTGATGTCTGTTTTCCTTTGTTTCAATTCCTTTCACTATTTTCTTGAAGGTTTTTCCTCTTACAAAGATCATGTCTTGCAAGGCTGTTTGGGTTCATTTTCCTTTGCATAATCCAAGAAACCAAGCATGAATCATACCAAAGCCAGTTGTCTTGCACCATTATAATGGGTTCTGAATTCAAATTCAAAAATGATATCTACTATTGTTTTGAACATTTTGGCTAGTTTTATCCAAATTACTGTCTTCAGTGTTGCTGCCTTCCTATGGAAAAGGCCACCAGTGACCATTGATTTCTTCTGAGGTGGTTGGTTCCTCATGAACTTCCTGTTATTCATAATTGCTGTGTTGTTTGTGGTGACTGCAGATCCTCAGACAGTCAGAGAGGAAAAGAGTCAGGGGCAATTTTTAAAAAACATGTATTGCTGAACCTAGTAGTGTGGGCCTGTAATACCAGCTAGTTGGGAAGCTAAGGCAGGAGGATTACAGATTCAAGGCCTAGCTGGGCTCCTTAGTGAATTTACAGTCAGCCTAGGCAACTTAGTGAAACCCTGTCTCAAAATAAAAAGTAAAGAGGAGATTGAAGATATAGCTCAGTAGTAGAGCACAAGACCTTGGGTTCTGTCCTTATTACTGTAAAACAAACAATGACACAAGTATATTATATGAATACTTTTTTTTCCCTAAAGAATTAAAAGCAGTTACGAAAATGCTTTCATTTTCTAGCTTTTTTCAAGTAAAATAACTTGCTATCATTTTTATGAACCAATAAAGTACAATTGAAATACAACAAACTATAGTCAAACAACAAACTGAGCTATGATCAAATGTTCTTGCCAAGTTATAACTTACCAAGTTATTAAGCACATGGACAATTCCAGTGTTCATTTCACAGAACAGTAGCTGATAAAGGCTCTCGATTTTATGCTTGCTTGGAGAGAATGGACTAATTGGCTACTCTGCATAGGTTGAATAGACAACCCTTAGGACATATGACCCGCTATATCAAATGCAAACTGGTATTTCACAATTTATGTAACACTTTATGTAATATGTCTACGATCCTGAAACCCAGTTTCTTTTCCTCATATTTATTTTTTGAAGCATTTTATTTATTATTTTTATTTCATGTATATGAATGTATTGTCTGCATGTGTGTAAGTGCACCCATGTCATGCAATACCCATGGAGGTCAGAAGATGGCGTCATATCCCCTGAAACTGGAGTTAAAGATTGTTAGTCACCATGGGTGCTGAGAATCGAACCCTGCTCCTCTTCAAGAGCATCCATTGCTCTTAACTGCTAAGACATCTCTCCAGACCCCTTTTTCCTTATATTTATAACTTAACACACTCGCTCTCAATCTTAGTGCACCTGCACACCAGTATTTACGTGTACGCCTCTTTGTTTCTGTATCTCAAATATATAAAGTGATTCTTAATACCTCTTATCTCAGAACTAATATGACCAATTAATCTGGGTATGCACAGACTGAATAGAGCTATACACTTTGGGCTGTCACTTATGTTTAAATTTGTTCTTTTTAAATAAAGAAATAGCATTTAGTTTTTCTAGATCCTATGTTATGTAATTTGCTGATATCGCTATGACATTTCACCGTGGAGGTTTCATTTATTTTTTCTCAATATCCTTCTTTTACATAAAACAAACAAATATGAATAGTCATGTTCCATCTACAAATCCTTGAAGGGCAAACCTCAATCAACACACGTGTATATATAATTACATCTGGTAAATATTGATGTTATTGCTATTATGAATCTCAGATATATAAATATATTCTGTGTGCTCTATTCAATGAGGCTGTTTAAAATAAGCCATGCATAGATCTAAAATAAGAAGTCATAAGAATAAAAATCCACTTATTAGAAATCACAGGATGAAAAGGAGCCTGCCAGGAAATTTTACAGACTGAAATGTCACTGGGTAAAGATAGCTACTTGAGCTCTCTCAAGTTGTCTGCAGATGGGCAACTTATATATTTTGCTTCAGTCTTACATATGCATTCTTCCTCTTAAGCAAGCATTACCTGAAAGATAATCATACTTTCCTTTTATTAAGCACCTACCATATGTAAGCCATGCAGATCATAAAAAGATTATACTTGGTATTCAAATATTAAATCTTATAGCCTTTGTGATTGGAAATGGGAAAAACGAGTATTGAACTTTAGGTCTGGTGATTAATAGGAAAATAAGAAAAATGGACCAGAAAATCAAAAGAGTGTGTTTGGATCCTATTTTAAATGAGATTACTCCATGAAGCAGGTCACGAGACAAATTTCACGAAAGCACATTTCGGGGGTGGGGTGAACCCAGGGAATAAGGGAGGAGGCCATGAAATGAAGAAGACAGAATGGAGGGGGAGCTAACCCAAGGGTGTGCTGCTGAGCTGGCTATCCCCATGGGCAATGGGGGCCTGTTCCTGGTGGGAAAACACATAGAATACCCTTGAGGATTGCCAACTTGAGATACAAAGCAAGTAGCAGCCTGATCCCCACAGGCTAACATTAACACTAGAGAATATCCATATTAACGTTTTCAGGGGTCTTACTAAGAAGCAAAGAATCTGCAGGATAGAAGCAGAACAAACACACTGTACAACTAAGAGATGTCAAGAACACATGTGTGGAGGGCATAGGCAGGGCAAAAAAAAAGTGGGGATGTGCCAGGAGCACGAAGATCTCTAACGTAATTCTCAACTTCGACAGTTACTCATTATGTGCATACGCCTGCTCAGCCTTGTTTCCTCATCACAGAAGCAGGAGGATCACCTACCTGGTCTGTTCATCAGAGCAATCCCTAGGACACCACTTTGAAATCGTTTGGCAGATAACCCATTGCAAACTTGAAAGTTACTGAGAACATTGTAGACCTGAGACATATCCAGAAATCAGAGAAAAAGTCACAGAAAGCATGGAGATCGTTGGAATCCCTCACTGATGTGGTAGTTCTGAAACAGCAATGAGCGGGAATGTGCATAACTGATCACAGTATTCTATTCAGCGTCTTGGAAAAACACATGTGTAAATCTAACATCAAATACACACACATATATATATATATTTAAAAATATTTTATTTAGTATTTTTACTTTATGTGTATGAGTGTATTGCCTGAATGTATGTAAGTGCACTTGTGTTGTGCAATGCCCAAAGACATGAGAATAGGATGTTGGATTCCTTTGGAACTGGAGTTACAGATGGTTGTAAATCTTCTTGTGGGTATTAGGAACCAAATCCAGATCCTCTGCAAAGCATCTGGTGCTCTTAACCACTGAGCCATCTCTCCTGCCTCCAAATTTGTAAATTAATTGGAACAATAGGAGAATGTTTCTTGATAGAATTAATACTGATCAAATGTCTTCATCAAATGCCTAATGTATAAAGACTGTAATACCTGGATTACCTCAGACCAACTTAAGATCTACATTTTAGTCATGTCTCCACTTCTTAGTTTAGACTTCAAATTCACTTTCTTCCACCGTGCTTTGACAATCGAAAGACTGCAGTTGCATTATTAATTTCAGTCCTGTTTGATCTCTGAGAATTCATCAGTAGTTTCTCTCATCTTCCTCAAGTTATGTGACAGCTATGCTTTCATTTCTTCATCATTTTTGCAAATTTAATGAATGTTAAATGCCAATGTTACTGTAAATTCTCCTTTGGAGTATGGGTGTAGGTGTGTGTGCAAGACAGATGCAATCATGGTTAACATTATTTCATATGTCACCTCTCTTCCCAGCCACTTGAAGACATTAAAGAGAGATTTTGCAGAGGAGAACCCAAATTGATATTTGAAATAACAGACTTTCAGTGACTAACAACTGAACTTCTGCCAGCTGTGACCCTACAGACTTCTCTTGTGTAGTGTCATAATGGTCATAATGGTCCCTCCTACTATCTTTTAGGGTACCCTTTCCTGGGGTGGTAGTAACAAACACATGTCAAGGGAAAGGCTCAGACTCTGAGACCGCTGATATAGTAGTCACCATTGGCATGTATTTTAAAAACTTTTGCTCTATTTTTACCTCCAGTCTGAGCAATCTCGGCATATCTAATATCTCTCTATGTGTATAGTATTTCATCTTAAAACTTCAAAAATCTTCAAAGACTGTCTAGTTCTTCTGTTTTGAGATTCCGTGAAAGTCTGTTCCCTGTATGTATGCTTTAGTACTTTAGGGTCTTAGCTATTTCCCTAAACTAACATGAGAGTGGCTCTGATGTACCGGGAAGTACATGGCACCAGGGATTTGGAGGTGGAAGCTGGGATTGCTTACATCTTTCAAGGAAGTTCCAGTTTGATCTTGTGTCATAACAGATCTTACTAAAGAATGATAAAAGTCAATGGGTGACTTTGAGGATTCTGGGGCTTCCAAGTCCATTTTCAGTGCTAATGACTCTGGGATAGAAAAAGATCAAGGAAGAATTAGGAAAGAAGAGAGACGAGTTTCCCAACTCCACCTTCCCCTGCAGTTCTCGGGAAGGAAGATGTGGTGAGGTCTGGAATGGTGGCATACATCTTTAACTCAGCAGTTTGGAAGCAGAGGCAGGCTGAAGTCTGTGAGTCTGAGGCCAGTCTGGTCCACATAGTGAGTTCCAGGCTAGCCAGAGCTACATAGTGAGACCCAGTCTCCAAAAACAAACAAACAAACAAATAAATAAATAAATACAAAAAAATCAATAAAATAAGCAAACAAACCAAACAAGAAGTGGTGTGTGACACACAAAGGTAAGGCCATATGAGTGAGAGAAGCCACGTGGTTCCAAGGCTGGGTACAGACACAAGAATCCTGGCTGTTGTCTTCATTCTTTGTGTGTGTGAGAGACAGAGAGAGAGGAGTGGGGAGAGAATTATAACAACAGGTGCTATGACAGCATAGAAGAAACATACAATGCTAAGTCCTCCCTATGGATTTGAGTGATTTTACAAAGGCTTTACTCTGCTGCTGAGCTTGCTATGCTTGTGTGTTCTAGCAACCAGGACTGATATATAGGTGTGAGTGAACTGTGAACTTGCTGTAGAACTGTGGTCCTCTTCCACTGAGCTGTCAGCAACCACTGCAAACTATTTCCAACTTTGTCATAAGCTAGCCATGTTTGCTATGGACCTGAAGTATTTAAAGTAGCCCACCCCAGGAAGTTGTGTTATTCTGATAGTGACTTCTGCCATACGTAGCAGGAGAACCTGAGTCATATCTGCTGAACTTTAATGTCATTGTGCCATTACATCATCTGTACGTTTACCTTTGATTTCTGGACTTTCATATGACACACAGTTAGGTAGGGCTTGGTTTCAAGGAATGTGCTCTTGGGCTTCATTGGGTTGATACAGATAAATAAACGTACCTTGCACTTCATTCTCAAGCTCCCTAGGTTCATCCTGGTTCTTTGTCATGAATGCTTCCTTATCGGTTATTTAGCCATATAGAAGATATGGATTTCTAACCAAGGTAAGAATTGCTTTCTAAGTTGTTTCTACCTAGAGCTAAAAGTTGGATATGACTGAATCAAATGTGTATTGTTTTAGCTTGACATTTTACTTTTATGTCAGAAAAAAATGTGAAGTCATTTAAATCAGTTTAGTGCAACTACGTAATGCACATACTTACAGAAGAAACACTTATTACAATGTTGGCTTGAAGGAAGAGGTTGATGTATTCAAAATAAAAGAACAAAAATGAGAGGATGTCCAGTATTCTGAAAAGCTAGAGAGGGGAGGGCTGTTTTAAAAGTATTGAGGGACTTTTGATCTTTGTGGATATATTTTTTAGTTATCTAGTTACACTCTAGAAGCTTGGTAGCTACTCCAAGCAGGCAATTCTTACCACTAATAGTGGCTGTGGGAGGGCTGGGCAGTGGGAAGAACACAGCAATGATTTTCTAGAAGGACCAAGTGATCTTTGAATTAGAAAGAAAGAAACTTCGAAATCTCCTAGGTATTTCCACTATCTCGAGAGAAAGTCAAATTAAGTTTACTTCATTTTTAATGTCCAAGAAATGATTTAAAAGTTCAGATTTAATTCTCACTAGGTGTTTGTTGGTTTTTTTTTTTTTATCATTGGGACTTGGAACAAGAAAAAATAGCAATAGATAATTTAGCATGTGCTGGGCAGGGGTTATGCTGCTAATGTTTGATAAAACAAATTTGAGTTTCCTCATTTCCAAATATTTGATGGGAATTATTTCTGCCCAGAACAGTAAATGGATGCTAGGTACAACATTTAGAAGGATACTTTAATAGAAAAATACAATTAAATGTAGATGTGAAGGTCACAGTCTCCAGCAGCAAACAGTCTTTGGTATGAAAGCCTCCTTTATCATTAATTGGGTGTGTGGTGTCCTCTGGTTCTTAGTTTTCTCATCTGTAAAATAAAGTAGGCAGCAGGGCCTGTGTTTGCTGTGAAGAATGAAAGACATATCGTAAAATGTGTAGCAAGGTGCCTGGTCTGTAAAGAGTGTTTAATACATATTGGTTATTATAACATATATATTTTATCACATAGATGTAAAAGATAAGTTATCTCCTGTATTATATTACCAAGTACCTTAAAAGTTTGATGATTCTTTGAGCCAAGTCTGTGAATTAGGTTCTGCCTGTTCTATCATTTGGTTTTGGTCTGAGCAGGGAAAGAAATCAATCCCCAAGTTCCCTCCTCCCCCCATCCTTGGAAGAAAGGATGTTTGTCTGAATGCTTTGTTGATTCACCAAGGATTCCTGTGGGTCCTCCTTGTTTGGACAAACGATCAGGTGTAGATCATGAAAGTAGGCATCAGGGAGGTGTTTTTCCTTTTGAGACTGTCAAATCAACTGTAAATCCCTATACTTGACTAAGAGTGGAAATTTCGTTTGAACTGATTTGCAACCCTGCCTGAATCTGACTTCCTACTGTAAATGTGAAAGCTTTTCTCTTTCTCAACGGCATGACTTTCCCATCTCTAAGGAGTCACACAGCAGTCATAACCTCTTGACTGTTAAGGAAAGTCTGTTTCTAGACTCAAGGAAAATCCTATCAGTTTTATATCCTCTCAGGTTAGACAAGGTATTAGATAGTCACACAGCAGACTGACTCTGACTTCCATAAAAACTAAAACAAACAAAAACCAAGGTCCAAGTTCATTTCACATCATTGGAGCTACGAACTTTGCCCTCTTAAGCATCCTGCTGCCCGGGTTTTCTTTAGCTCAAGTACTTTCCAATAAATACTATCTTTCTATCACGTGGACATCTTCTATTGGTATTGAGTTATGGTATTAGGTGTTCAAAAATCTCCCTCATTTCAAATTAAAGTTCATAGCATATATTTTAAGGTTTTTTGTTGTTGTTACCAACCTCCACCTTCAAAAATATGTATATGACATCACACTTACCTTCTGAAGCTCTCTTTCCTCTTGACGTTAATATTCAGCTAGTCTCTGACAGTGTGTCCTATTGCACCCATCTCTGCCAGAGACTAGAATGTGGCTAACAGGTGGACCTTCTCATAATCACTTTATTTCAGAATTATTCTGTATAGAAATCGTCAAGTGTTGCTTCAGTGGCCACTTTTAACATCTACGAATTAAGTGTTGTTCTTCTTCAGCCCTTGATCTTAAAGTCTATAATCCTACATCATTCCTTAAGGGGCACTTACAGTTCAAGATCTGAATCCCCAAGTGATAAGATGCTAACATATTAAATGGAGACAGGCTGGTGAATGCTTAGAAAATTCTCATTGTAGAACTTTTATTTCAAGTGTTTGTTTCATGTTCCCCAGGTTCTACCTTATATACCAGAGATGGGGTCCTTTATTTTCATCTAGATTAGAGGCATTCCAGGGAACCCCATGTGAAGAAAACCCTATTTTGGCTTTCCTTTTTGTCTTGTCCTCTCTTTTAATTACGAGGACTAGAGCACACGCTCAGTTGCACAAAGTCCGTGTAACTGAATTTGACTTCCATTTATAGAATAAAGTTTAACATCAGTTCTAAAGCAATGACAGTTAATTGCTGAATATTGCTCTTAGAGATTTACAAATTCAAAGTTTATATTACTAATTTAGTTACATTTGCACAAAGCTAGCAGTTCTGTAGTTGTTGTAATCAACTTGCTAACATGTTTAATTTTTTTTAATGAGCTCAAAGAGAGATAGCATTTTTATAAAAGACCTAGGAGACATAATAACCTAAGTGAAAATTGGGACTATAGATGGAGTCTGAGCTTGGAAGTCTTAAGATTTCTAGTGTGGTGGGAAGGAAGGTAGGGGTCAAGTGTTAAAATGGTAAGTGTACATCAGATACAATATTCTTAGTTTGAGATTTCTGGGGTAGTACAGATAATTCTAGGTGATAAGGGGAGGAATCCTTCTTATACAAAAGCTAGACCAAGTGAGAAAAAAGGGTTAGTTATGGAGTTCTTGATTTTTTTTCCTCACAGAGTTTTAGATTTGCTGGGTAGGATTTAGTAGATGGTAATAAAAGGGGAAAAGCCAAGACCCTAAGGAAGGCATTCACTAAAACATATTCCAGCTCTAGGAGTAAGAACTAGCTGAACCCAACCACACAGGCCCCATATGACTGAAAAACCACTGCTGTGCCTTGGCTAAATTCCTCTGCAGGAGAGGTGGTCACTTCAGAAGAAATGAATATTCGGCCTGAGATGTGGACGTCTTCAGGATGCAGGCGCCGTGGTCTGGAGAGAGCTTTTGTGTAAGGAGATTGTTAGGTTTATTTCCAGAATCTAATGTGGAAGGAAGATGGGGAAATGAGCAGCTCTACTTAAGAAAAAAGAAAGGAGGAAACAGGGCTTTGGGGGAAAGAATCAGGTTTCAAATGAGGCAGCCAGGTAACTGAAATCTTAGCATGTTCCTTACTGAAGTTCATTGTGGAGTGATGTCTTAGAGGACACCAGGAAAGCGGCAGGGCTGTTAAGGAAGGGAACATTTTGTTCACAGCAGGAGCTCTGGTCTCGGCTCAGATGGGAGGCAAGCGGAGAGAACAGCGCAGAGATTTCAAGGATCACTTGCCGTGGATTTCAGTGCATTTCCTGGTTTCACAGGGAGGATTCTAGTACAAGCAGCTGTCAAATCAAAGATTCAGGAACAAGTGATGTATTTAAGTGGGATCTCAGGAGAACACAAGTTAGGGAGCGGAGCGAGGGGATCTAGCCTGATGAGCAGAATGGGAACTTAATCCAGGTGAGCCACTGACACACACAGGTTGATTTGCTGGGGCTTCAGGGAAGCAAGCTTCTTTGCTTAGCAAGAGATGCTGGTAAAGCCATTGTTCTTTTTCTCTGGCTTTGCTAGTGTAGAGATATCAAGCTTGAATTGTCTGCAGGAGGCATGAATTCCCAAGAAAGGAGTTCTGAATCAAGCAGGCCCTGGACTCACCTGAAGTCTCCTTTATAGTAATCAGAAAACTTCTTTTGTTGTCTAAACCAGTTACTGGATTAAAAAAAGAAAAAGTAAAAGCTGTTGTTATTACTTCCAACGGAATTCTAAATTCTCAGATACTTTAATTATCCTATGATGCTTATCTAAATGTGCTTTAATCTTAGGATTATAAGTAATTAGAAATGACTAAGAACATCAAATATTTAGGGTTAGCCTCTAATGCTGCTGCAATATTTCAAGTATTGCAATTAAATGAAAGAAGAGAATTGCTTTTCACACTGGAAAGAAAGGAGGGGAATTACACATCTGTGAGTGGATCTTCTAATTTATGTCTTCTGTTCTTGGAATTGGTCTTTCTGAATGTGAAGAGACCTAGGCTTCCAAAATAAGTTTCCACATTAAACTTAGCCTTTTATTTTATACATGTGAAACAACTTTATATCCTAGTGGGTTTTGTAGATTATATTTCTACTTCTTGTACAAACTTGTTTTTTTGTATTGCAGGTTCTGACACAGTTTTGGAAACTGTCTTAGAAGGACTGATTGCATCTTCTTTTTAAAAAAGTTTTATTATTTATATTTTATGTGTGTGAACGTTTTGCCTACATGGATCTAAGTGCACTCGTGTTGTGCAATGCCCAAGGATGTCAGTAGAAGGTATCAGATCCCCTTCTACTGTGAATTACAGACAGTTGTTAGTCTTCACGTGGGTACTGGGAATTGAACCTGGGTCTCTCAACCACTGAGCTATCTTTCCAGTCCCGGCATTTTCCTTTTACAGTCCTTTTGTCTTGCTGAATTCCAGATGGGACTGCAGAAACAGACGACCGAGTACCAATTATACCGCGACTCTATTTTTCCCAGTTTCCTTCATTTTCCTTTCATTTTTACACTTTATTTTTTTGTGTGAGAGGACACATATATGTGTGGGCATACGCATGCCGTGGTTCATGTGTCTGGAGATCAGAACACAGCTCTTGGGAGCTGGTCCCCTCACCATGTGGATTCTGGGGATGGAACTCAGCTCCTCTGGCCTGGACGGGTGCCTTCACCCGCTGAGCCTTTGTGCCCTCACCATTTATTCCTAGAATTCTAAGGACATCTTTGCTTTCTTCAGAAGTCATCTTCATCTTGCAGTTTTTCTTCCTACGTCACATCTATTCAACTCAAAATGTCCCGTTCCTTGCTCCTACACAACCTGAGCTGCACTGCATTACCGTCTCCTGTCCCCAGTGATGATTCCAAGTCTCCTGGCCTCTTTTTCCCTTATTTTCTTCCTTACGATGATTTGAGAGTCCGCATTGCCCCCTCTTTCTCCTTGGGGATTTTGAGCGAGACCCACCATACCTTTATTCTGTTTGGCAAGTTCTATGTTATTTTTTTTCTATAAGGGCTCCGCTTCTGTCTGCATCAACTCAGTCTCTCGGTTGTCTTCCACTTAGGTTCCGGAACCAAGCAGCATGCGTTATTACCTCTTTCTTTGCGTTCCTACCTTTTTCTGTCATTTCTCTTGATATAATCTAAGTGACCCTCATTTCTGGGCATCTCCTGTCAGTTCATTAGTCCATATGTTGTGTGTGTATTAAAAAGGCAAAGCTAGTTTAATCCGCACAAGTGAGTTGGGGTACTGGTTAATACCCTCATTCAGAAGAAAGTGGAGATGCGTTATTGGTTTAGGAAACCAGGCAAGCAAGAACCTGAGACCCGATTTCCGTCTTGCTATTTAAACTCACAGTCTAATACAAGATTATACAAGTATTGGTTGCATGGATCTGGCTTTTCTAGGTGGGAAATGAGTGTTAATGTGAAGGTGCAATAATCTGACTTTTGTGGTATATAAATGGTAGTGAAGAGAAAGTTACCCCAATTCATTTTTCTGTCTTTCTGTGTAGGTATGTCAAATATTCATTTGATAGCAGATCTAAAAGAGTAAGTCCTAAAATAACTGGAAACCTGTAAATATTTCACTACCCAGGGCTAGGCTTACCTCCTCTCTTTCCCTGACAGGATGTCGGCACAGACACTTATTTACTATATGACATCGCTCCCAACTTTTTCCCTTGTCAGTTGTACAATTTGTTCAGGTTACACAAGAGGAGTCCTCGATTCTGACAGCCAGTGGCATTCTGTTTTATTCAAGGCAGGTAATATACTTTTCCCACCGTCCTTTTCTCTTGCCTGTGAATTCTGGAGACTTTTTCCCCCTAGTCCTTAGTACTTTCTTGTCACAAGAAATTTTCAAAAGTGGCTGCAATGTTAAGACAGTGCCTTTTCCTACTTTCATTTTTGGGGGGTCTACAAAAGATATTACACACCAGGGTCCCCAAGTTAAAAGCAGAGGGGGTAAGAAATTCACTTCAAAGAAGTAGCTCCTCCTGGAACTGCTTTTTCTCTTTGGGGCTTGCTCCCTCCATGCAAACAGCAGGGAGGAATGGCAAGAAAAAAGCCACAGAATCAGCAGAATCCAATGGCTTCTGTGGAGAAGTCAAAGGTTCTTTTTCCTTCTCTTCACCCAAATCTCCCCCGCCCCTTTTATCGATGTTCAAATGCTTAATCAGTATAAGTGCTGGTCCTGAGTGTGCTATATGAACTTTACTAGAATATGCACTTTATTTCTTAATAAATGATTCAACTTTGTCTTCATTTGAGGAAATTTTCTATCTTATTTTTGTTATCAGTGGCTCCAGCTGATGGGTTTTTTGTTTTGTTCTGTTTTCTTTTAAAAAGGGCTACCTCATTGTTTGTACGTAAGTGCTCACTTCATTAGGGACTATATTCATCTCTTTTATCTGAATTCATCAGAATAGCTCAAAATTTCCTCTACCCTAGTAATGGGCTTTCAGGGATATGGCTTCTGAACTCTGCTAGTTCTGTGTTGGTGCTAATTATCTTTAGACATTTTAATCCATGACTTATTTCCTTACATCTCAGTCCTCTTTCATCTTATTTTGTTAGGCTTGTTTTTAAGTACGTGTATGTATGCCCAGTACTTTCCAGAGAGCAGCCCTAAGACAAGGAAAGGCTTTCCTTCAGTTCTTTGAATTGTTTTATCCCAAGCTGGATTTCAGTTTTTGGCTATTCGTATGACATCCCCAAAGCCTATCCTTTCATAGAGGATGGCATATCTTCCATATTTAATGTACTTCTCAAATTTTTTTCTCAGTGAATAAAACGTCAAATTAATTTGATGTAGTATGTACATGACAGACTCATGTTTAATTTTTTGCCACTATATTTGGGACCTTATAATTCGTAATGCTGACTATAACCGCTATCATCTCACATCACAGGACTCACATTCCTGTGTTTATATAATTTCATCTGCTTGTTGTCTGTCTGAGGAGGATATATCAGGGTCTTTACTGATTTCTCCAAGTGTGGGGTATAAGCAGTGTCAGCTCCACTTGAATTCCAGAGCTGATCCATGGTCTGTGTTCCCACTCATTTAAGGCTAACACCCAATTTACAAAGAAAGGAGAAAAATAATTTTTCTCCAAACTATTTATTGTATTAAGATCCCAGGGCTCTTGCAAATATGATGACCTAAAATAATGAAAACATTTTTTCCCCACAGTTCTGATGTCTGATGTCTAAAATCTAGTTTTCAGGAGGTCTATGCTCCTTCCCAAAGCTCCAGGGAGAACACTTCCTTGCCTCTTCCTGATTTTGGTGCATTGGTTCTGGTGCTTCTGGGCTGTAACAGCATAATTCCAGTGTCTGCCTCCATGTTCCCTGACCCTTCTTCCTGTGTGTCTATGTGTCACTTTGTGTCTCTCATAGGATTTAGAGCACAGCCTAATTCAGTATATTTTTATCCTAATCCTCATTTTCTTTACATCTACAAAGTCTCTGTTTTCAAGTTGAATTGTTGCATGATCCTAGGTAGCCCACTACCTATCTAGTAGGAACAACTTTGGGACCTTGTCAAAAACTTACAAATGTATAGGATCTGAGGGTTGGGTACTCTGCTGGAGCTCCTTTCTACAGATTTGTACTCTCTGTGGATATGCTAAATTACTGTTTCAGCTAGAGTGCTGGGGGTCTTGGGGATCTTCTCTTCCCTGCCTCTAATTTTGGGAGTGCAGCATCATTCTCCTTAGTTTCCCTTAATCCTGCCTACAAGTTTGCAAAGAGTCAGTCACTGTCCCCCCCTACACATGGTTCTCAAGATCAACATAGGTCCTCATTATGTCGGACAAAGGCTCTACCACTAAGATACATCCCCCGCCTGAGCAGTCTGTTCTTGATTACCCTAGTAGGTTGTTTTATTTGCTGCCCAGCCAGGATTTGTGACTGATTCTGTGTCCTTGTTCTATAATATTTCTGCTATTTCCCCATTTAGGACCTTGTTACATGTTTTTATGACATATTCTGTATCACATTAAAAATGCTTTAATCCTTTAATGAGGTTAAGACAATTATTTTTCTAATTACCAGTTTTCCTGCATATATTCAGATGATTGGTTTTCAATTGTAAGCTGTTTAATATATTTTTAGCCTCTGCTTTCTCAAAAAAGAACCTGAAACAAGGATTAAAATGCTGATATTTGGGGGCTGGAGAGATGGCTCAGTGGTTAAGAGCTCTGGCTGCTTTTGCAGAGGACCTGGTGGCTACAACTTTCAGCAAGTTCAATTCCAGAGGAATTCAGTGCTTTCTTATGGTCTCCGCAGGGCACTTACACACATGCAAGCAATATACTCATACACTCACACACATAAAATAATAAATAAAATATTTTAAAGTGCTGATATTTGCACAGAAGGTGAAAAACCTAGAGTATTTAAGAAGCTGGAAATGAGGCAGGATGGGCCCTGTGAGTAGAGGGACTGCAGTGCTGGCTCCCGATTCAGGAGCAGTGGGAAGGAGACACACAAGCTCTTGCAGCAGCTGCATCATTCACTCAGCATGAAGGACATTTTTCCCCAATATTCTATTTATTATTTTAGTTTTGCATGTATGGGTGCATTGCTTGTATGCACGTAGGTGCACCTGTGTCATATAGTGCCCATGGAGGTGAGAAGGGGGTAACTCCTTGGAACTGGAGTTACAGATGGCTGTTAGACACCATGTGGGTGCTAGGAATTGAACCCAGGTCTTCTGAAAGAACAACCAGTGCTCTTAACCACAGAGCCATCTCTCCAGCCCCTCTGAAGGACATTTCTATAGCATGCACAAACAACCATGTCTTAAAGGAAGTACTCTGGGGGAAGGCATTCATCTACCTCATCTATTGTTTCTTATCAAATAACATTCACCATGCAGGAGCTGCAGAGATGGCTCAGTGGGTAAAAGTGCTTGCCGTGAAAGCATGAGGGCCTGTGTTGATCCCTAGAACTCATTAAGAAAAAGAAGCTCGAGGCGTAGTCCTGGCATCAGTGATCTCAGCACTCCTTTGTGGAGATGGGAGGAAGAGACTAGAGAATCCCTAAAGTTAGCAGGCCAGCTAGCCTGCTTACACTCTGGAAAAACAAAGGGGCCCTGCCTGAACATGGTAGAAAGCAAGGACCAACACCCAAGGTTGTCTTCTGATCTTTGCATGCTCAAGGTGGCATGCGCATACCTGAATTCATACCAGTGAAGGTGTGTGTACATGCACACACAGATTTACCACCAGGAAGCTGCGCTGTCCCATATGTCCAGATGTCATCGTCTAGTCCCTTTGATGACTCTTCGGAATGCTAGGTCCCATGCCCTGCAGTATGGTGTTTCACTCAACTCCAGAAACATCAGGGGGAGACAGGCTCTCCCAGTGTGTGTGTGGTTGGCTGGCCTAGCTCTGAAGCAGCATTCGGAGACAGGGCCTGACACTGGAAAAATGGCCAATGATTAATCAGCTTCTAACAATGACAGCGAAATTTATAAAACAGTTAAACCAAAAGAATCTGAAGAGGGCCAAGAGATTTGGGGTCCAAAATGAGGTAAATCACATTTATAAATCTTTCTAATGATAAACTTTCTTTGCATCCCTGGGAAATTCAATTTGTTTACTTTGGACAGCTGTTGGAAAGGGGAGCTTAGTGTCTGTCTGGAGACTATAAGTGACGGATGACCCCATTTGTTGCCTTCTGAATCTGCCACTATTCTTGCATCCTGGCCATAGCTGATCTCAGTTAATGTTCAATTGATGCTGAGGCTCAGAGATTCAGTCAACTACCGAGCCCAGTGGCAATACTAATGAGAGACCCATTCCTCTAAAGGGTAGCTTTGGCTCAAAGGCAGTCTGAGTGATCTTACCAGGCAGAGGTTCATTTTAGCCCACATCTGTTCTTCCCATCTCTTTTAACAAGAGTTGGAAAGTTGCGTTTGCTTTAGTTTCCTCTCCTTTAGCCTTTAAAGTAATTTCCCGCTAGTCTGTTGAGAATATTATTCCACCTGGTGTTGGCTTGTTGGAAAATGTGGAGTCCTCTCACTGCAGTGTGTTCTTTATTACTGCTAGATTTAGCCTTACAATGTCTCATCTAGGTTATTACAGATATTTTCCTGAATAAAAAAGTTCTGTTATTCTACTGTTAATTCCTGTTTTCCTAGGGTACACGTTGCTTTGGTTCTTGGTGGGGGAGGAATTAAGTGCTACGTATCTCTGTGGCTATCTTGACAATTTCCTAATTTCTCTCAAAGAACTGTTTCTATGATATTTCAGCGGTTTGTGTATGTTGTGTTTTTATTTTATTTCGGTTCTGAGTCACTAAAACTTTTTTATTTGAGGACAACTTTAAAGTTATATGAATATGATAAAGTTCTGTTTATTTTTTCATATTAATATGTATTATTCTTGTCTCATTTATAAAAATTTAAGAA
Organism: Eospalax fontanierii; assembly: GCA_035773235.1. Lineage (NCBI taxonomy): Eukaryota > Metazoa > Chordata > Mammalia > Rodentia > Spalacidae > Eospalax > Eospalax fontanierii. The sequence goes on from CM069534.1 coordinate 49,744,433, forward strand.
ATTAGTAGTGGTACAATATTACTAACTATGCTATCCATTTGATATGAATTTCATCTGTTTTTCCCATAATTCTGATTCTATGCTTCAGGATTCCATCAGAATGCTTAATACACTTATTAGTTATGGTTCCTTAGTCTTCTCCAAACTGCAAGTTTGTAGTCCTTTCTTGTATTTGTCTGTGGTGTGTGTGTGTGTGTGTGTGTGTGTGTGTGTTTTGCATGTGTGCGTGTGTTGTGTGTGTGACCTTGGCAATTTTGGAATATAATGATCAGGTAAGTTAAAGATGAAATATAGTTTTGACTTATATTTTTCTTATGATTAGAATGGGGTTGTGGGTTTGTAACAGAATACTACAGATGTCATACTCTTGATAGAACATATAACAGTACATATTCAAAGGATTTGCCATGGGTAACGTTAACCTCTATTGCTTGTATAAAGGGAAGTTTGTCAGGTTTTTCCAATGGAAAATATTATTTCCTTTGTATATACACTAGTCGGTAGAAATGACCCAGTTCAGTCTACAGTCTAGAAGGGAGGAGCTAAGTTTCACTTTCTGTAGGGATTTGTATGCATTTGTATCTTTTGGAATTATTTAGTAAGAAAAGCTATTCATTCTACCATTTATCTGTGTCAGTATAATCCAATATTATAACTTACTTTGTTGCTTAAAATTTCCAGCCTTGGCCATTAGGGACTCAAAGTTGTTGATACACGTGCCCTTCAGCCATTTTTTTCCCACTTTAAAAAAAGATTAGCACTTCTTACTTTTTCTTCTTAGCTCACCAACATTTATTCTCATAGCAACTGTATGTATCTAAACCAGAGAAAGTATTTTTTTTCTAGAGAAATTCTTCCTAAGCTAGGAAGAGATATTCTACCCATCCTTATTTTTGATATTCGTAAGAAAAATAAACCTTCCATGAGTATAAAGCAGTTATACACTTTGCAAATTGCCTTCAGTGGAAAAATACCTGAAGAATGCAGAATTCACCAAAAAAGTCAATTAATACACTTGTGTTATTTTCTTCAGTCAGATTCTGTTGACACTAATGATATATTGTTCCTCTCTTCCTGGAAAAATCAGCTGGCTTAATTGTTATTTTTTTTTTAATTTCTTGGCAAGTCAGAATAATTCATTTGGATTTTCAAGAGAAATTTTTATAGTATAATGATGTGAATTTTGATTCTCAAAAGTTGTTAATCACTGAAATGAACTCCATCCCACATGCATATTGACAGTGACAAAGAAGCTGCTTGTTTGTTATGGCTATGCTTTGATTTCTCATCTCAGCAAATATAGAACTGGCTGTCCTTCTGGAGCTTCTTGAGGTTGATTAGAAAGCTTGAGAGTATTTAGATTATGGGTTTAGGGAAGATGTAAGCACTTAGTATTACATTTGATTCTATCTCATTTGCTCGAGTATATAAATTCTTTGAGAACTGAAACTTTTAAAACGCAACATTTAACAGGCGTATTCAGTCATCATCTTTAGCATGAAGTTTCAATAACTGCATGCTGACATACTTATGTAAAAATACTCTTTATTGCATAAGCTTTCATCATTCACCAAAAATGTACTAAAGGTTTCATTGAAGGTTGTATCCCACAGACCTTTCAGGTTGTTTTAAAGCAATATAGAGCTGAGAATGCTTACAGAATTCATTTGCTTTTCTTCACTTAACCAAACAGAAATGGAGTATTGCCTGCATATTTATTTGGCAAATTTCTATACTTGGGAAATTATTCCACGCATAGCAAACCTGTGGTGGTTGCTCCCCTGGCCCCCAGCTGTGCAATTTACAAGTGGTAGAGAACAACAGCTGGAAGGCTTGTCTGATTCCTAATAAGCCAGTAATCACTTTGGTAAATCCCTTGGGATGGCCTTTGTCTCAACTGTCTCTTGGGTAGTCCATGTACAATTGTAATGTGACAAATAGTAATTGAAGACGCATGTAAATGTGCCAGCTAAACTTGGATCTATGGCTAGTGCTCAATTCGTTCCTTAGTGCCTTGTGAAACACTTAAATTGATGGCAAACATTTTGGAAATGTCAAGTAATATTAAACATGAAGTATTATTTCCTTAGCTCTATGAGGAAATGATGGAAATTTAGCTGAGGGAAGTATCCTATGCAGTTACCTGTAGCCAAATCATGAATAGAATGGAACTTGATTCTTGATGTTGCCCTCCAAATCCTCCATCTCCTTCTAATTTCTTTGCCTAGTTCTAATTTGGGGCTGGGAATGGGCATCAGCAGGAACATAGCTTTCAAGATTGGTCTTTTGCATAGTTTGGGAACTAGGATCTGAGCCAGAGAAACAACACATGGTACATATAATTTGATTGCACTAAGTGAGACGTGGCATAAATTTGATTACTTCTATTTTAATCGAAAGAGATATATCTGTCTCCAAACTAGTTAATTCTATATAATGGCAGAGAAAATGGATGACACACAGTTGCTGGGTAAGCACAACTTGTTCAGTGTGAACAGAGATAGACAGATGTAACAAAGGAGTGTTTTCAGTATATCCTATTGGCTCTTGTTCTTTCTATCCTGCCCTACCTTGCTGTGGATCACAAAGAGGCACATTTCCAGGCTGCCTTTCTGTATGGCTTCTCTGTAGATTTAGCTAACGAGAGGCACAGGCAGAAAACTGTAGGCTTTGAGGGAAGGAGAAAAAACAGACCCTTCCCCCAGTTTTACTTGCTGAAGTGTCCTGGCAGCTGCTGGTTTTGGCACCAGAAAGAGAGCCCTGACAATTATCACCACCACCCTCTATTGTCCTTCAAGCCCTGTGGGCAGTGGTAGCTTTTCATTAATGGTAGTGGTTGAATTGCCTCACTCACCTCTTTAAGAAAAACAACAACAACAAAAAAACCTAAAACAAACCTATGGTTGTTGCTGTTCTGAGGCTTGACTCTGTAGACTGCTGGTCATGTCAGTGAGCAGGTGTCAGTATGACAGTAACTCCTGTTGACTAGATCTCCTTTTCTGGCAGGCATGCCCCAACCCCACTACAGTGTGTTCCCTGCTAATGGATCATGTTACACTTGCCCTTGCTCTGAGCTTCAAGGGAAACTATGTCACTTCACCTGGGATGGCCCTTAGCCAAGAGCTCACAGATTTAAAGATGCATCCTTTTACTGCAGGAACAAACAAGGCTGTGGGGCAACTCAACCTTCAGTGCTCCCAGAACTGTATTAATCGGAGACCAGATTCAGCCAAGCCTATACTGATAGGCGTCCTTCCTCTCCGTGTACTACTTCGGCATTTCTTTATTACGTGCTCTTGAACATTATTCATTCTCAGTGATTCAGCTGCGTCATAATCCCCATCTCTGGCTCTGCTTGTTAGAATTCAGGATAATAAGGTGAGGACTTGATAAAGAATAGAATTGGAATCCGACCTCAACAGACGCAGATATGGAGGTCGTGCATCGGGGTTGGGGGTGGGCTGGGATTTATAGGTGGGCCCCAAAAGACCCGGAAACCGGGCCATTCCTTCCCAGAATCCCAGATGGTGGGGCATGTCTTCTTGGGTGGTGTGTGTTCCTTCCTGGGATTTGAGAAGCAGAGATGGGGAGTTCTGATAGCGGGGTTGGTAAGGAACCAGATTTACAAGGAGGCTGAGAGGAAACCAGATGTCTTTTGCTAGGGGCCACATGTTCGGAAATAGAAGTATCTCCTTCCAGGAGTCGGGAGGTGGGGGAAGAGAGAGGGATGGTCAATTCTTTCAGTCCTTTGTCAGGCTGATTTTCCTTCACTGCTCCTAGGGAACTTGAACTCACGGTGTATTTATACAGATAATGGAGAAAATCTGTTAATCTGATGAGATGCTTAAAAGGAGGTTATGAGCTTCAGTTTCCAAGTTCGACTCGAGATGTGAGCATGAAAGAAATAGCAAGTGAACATTTTGAGGAATGAACAGTTGGAAAGTTTAAAAATTGGAAAGAAAAAGAGCCTTCCTGTGATGTTTAATCTTGATTGTCAACTTGATGGTACTAAGAAATGCCTAGGAGACTAGTGAAGCATACCTCAAGGGGTTTCTGTGAGACTGTCTCCTGACGATTTGATTATGAGGGCTCTGACATAATGAGCAGATTAATCCCTTGGTGGATTAATAATATCTTGACATTGTTAGGAAACTGTGAAAGGTGGGAGACAGAGCCTCGGTGGATAAAGCAGGTAACTGGAGCATGTCCACGAGGCTAAAAATGGCCCTGGCTTCTTTCTCCTTTCCTCTGCTTCCTGTCTACTGAGAGATAAAGCTCATCACACACATGCATTCCTAACACCACAATGTTCTGCTTCTCAAGGGGCCAAGTAAGATTGGAAACTCTGAAAGTATAAGCCAAAATAAGAAATTCCTTCTTAGACTGTTTCTGTCAGTTGTTTGGTCATATGTTTGGTCATAGTGATATGAAGTATATATATTTACCAAAATTAGGAAAGTACGGTGAGACTAGACTTTTATATGGTAAAAAGATGATACTGTGCCTTGGACTAGTTGAGTTTTCAGCAGTACAGATACTTCAGTGGCAATGAGAAATGCAAGTCTGATCCAAGACTGGAAATGTAAACTCTGTGAGATAATTATATGAAGCCAGCTTTTCTCAGACTTGATTCTAGTTCTCTTTATTTGGAAAATGGCTTCTGATCATGCAGTCCTGCGGATCTATACAACTGAAGTAAGTAAAACCAGGAGACACAGAAGAAGGTCAACACAGAGCTATATTACTGTTAGAGAGCATAAATAGCTATCTAACTGAGATAGACAATAAGTTCTGTAGTTTATCTATTGAAAGACCCACACTTCCAGTTTCACTGGTAAATCACTTGATCATAGGACCACCCTTAGAAAGATGAGTTCACCATAAATTATACTAAACAGAAGGGCAGAATACCAAGTGTGTTAATGAAGCAGTGAACTTTTCCTGCCTGGAATCCTGCCTCCCACCCAGGCCAGTTCTGGACCTGGCCAGCCATGGACATGTAGGTCTCTGTAAGTCTGTCCGCTTTTCTGAATTCCTCAGAAAAATGTAATCTTTCCTTCTCTTCTTCATGTTCCTTTTCTAAACATGCTTTCTCTAAGGCTTTGGTCTGTCCCAGCATCTTGTATTTTCTTAATTTTTCTTTAAAGCTCCTTCTTTCAGTCATGTGGCTGCCAGTCTGCCATGTGTTTGACCTCCGTGCAGGCTGTAAACCTGCATGACTTTTTGGCTTCTTTTCTTCTCCCACCATTCTCTTCCTCAAGGCGGCTGCTGAGATCCCCAGCTTGCCTGCCTTGAGAATTTTTCTTTAGATTCCAATAAAATTGTCCTAAAGCTTCTGTTTGGGTCCATTCTTAAATTCTTTTATGAATGAGACTAAGGACCCTCTAGGGGACGCTCTCTTTCACCTCTTTCATTACTGGCAAAGTCAGCACCACACTGACTATGCTCAATCCAGTGGGATTTTTATGAGGAACATTAGATAATGTATTTGAGAACCATTTAACAAAAAAGAAGAATGAGAAGCATTCATCCATGCCTTTCCAATGTTCCTGTGGACATAGCCTTCTCCACATTTCTGGGTTATGTGTGATATGTTGGAAATAGTGATGAGAGCATCCCCATGGCTCTCTCCCTCTCTGCTAGGGAACAATCTATGGAGAAATTTGCTGTCATGGAAAAGTGTCCCAGGCTGTATTTGCAGGCAGTTGACTGGAGTTTTTTTAAGAAATGGCTGGGTAAAAAGTAGATATATTGAAGTCATGCATAAGAATTGGCCATATTTGGGGGGAGTCTGCTGTTCACACCACGGTACCCAGGGTAAAGAATGTTGAAAAAAAAAAAAAAAACTACGTGGAGTCAGGTCTAACTGCCGCATAGAAATTAACCACTCTGACTTTGGGCACATCAGTTCTAATTTACTGATAAGGAAATTGAAGCTGAGCATGTCTAGGAATTCACTTCTCATCACATCTCTGCCTGGTTATAATGAGTTTTCTTCAGACCCCAACTAAATCCTCGTTAACGTGCACAACTCAATTATTTCTGAGAAGGAGTGATTGTCTCACAGAGGAGGTGTTTCTTTCTCTTCTGTGGGCCATTGTTCCCACCTTATGTCTAGACATACGTTTGTTTCTACTAGATTTCTCTGGGTAGGTGCAGGTTGGCTTTACACCCATAACACGAACAGGTTGGCAATAAAACTCTTGTACTAACAATTGTGTACATGAAATAGAAAGGTGTTAATGGAGAAAATAAGTAAAAAATAGCCATAAACCTGAATTCCGCAAAGCACACTCATGATCCTATATTGTTCATTAAGAAACAAAAGGTTTTTTTGTTTTGTTTTGTTTTGTTTTTATCACTCCCATATACGGAGACTTGCCTTTTTATATCATTTTGTGAAGTTCTCCTTAAACTTTATTCTCAAAATTCAGTGCTTCCTAATTTTCAAATAAGGTAAGGATATTGTTGGTGTGTGAGTTACTATGGTTTTAATATGATTTATTCTCTACAAGTTCATGTGCTGGAAATGTGTCCCCAGTGCACCTTAAGAGCATTAAGACCCTAAAAGATGTTATGGTGGAGGTGCCTGGATCATGACTTCTTTGAAGATCTGAATTAATGCTGGTCCCCTGGAGTTGGTTAAGACCGGAGAGGATGGGTTCATTTCTGGAAAGCAGGCTGTGGGGAAGAGCAAGCCCGGGGCTTCTGCTGCTGAGAACTCCTGCCATGTGTTTTTCTCTGTGCTGCCTGTCCTCCTGTGGCCCTTATCAGGAGCAGAACAGCCAGGACTGCTCAAGGTAGACATTCAGTTTCTCAAACTATGACCTAAATAAAGATAATAGCAACAACATCAATCTTTCTTTTTCATAAGGTGACATTTCTCAGGTTCAAAATGGACAAGGTGGGGTGAGGACTATTGACAGGCAAGGGAGGAGCTTGTTCTAACAGCTTTGAGGTGGTCCTGACTAGACAGGGGGCTCCTTTCCCCGTATCCCCTGTCAGAAGACAAACTGGGAAGCAGCAGAAGAAAAACAAAGGATGTAGAATGAGGACTAGTTGTGTAGGATGTGGCAAGGCAAGACTTCATCAGGTTGCTGTAAGGGTTAAAACAGCTATTGCTATCCATTACCACACTAAACCTGCATATTCTAGGCAAAGAAATGCTTACAGTTTATGGTTTGGTCAGTCATCTAGTAAGAACTTGTTCTGACTCAAGAACTCTTGCTCTTAATCTGACAATAAGGCTCAGATACCTTCAGAGCCAGAGGAATCTGCCACTCTAAATTTTTTTTTTCCCCTCAACGTATCTGAATATAAAAGTTACTGCACCTACCAAGCAAGACAGCAGACTCTGTGCCAAAACTTCTTTTCAGCTCTCTAGAAGAAGAAGTGCCTTTATTTTCCTAGATGGATTGAAAATAGTGTATTTATACTCCCATTAAGCCTTTTATCAAAGACCTTGCCCTATGGAATCATGCTAAATTCAAGGTAGCTCATCAAGTGTGAGTCGGGGGTGTGTTCCCTGCTCTCAGAAGAGTCTCCAACTCAGAATTGAGCCTTGACTGTTTCATAAAAGTGTTGTGCATACCAGTTGAGTATACTTTGTGCCTTTGGAGACAAGGGCATTGCCAATTGGAAGAAACTCAAAGATAACAGAGATGATCTTGTGCTACAGAGAGTGAGTGCCTAAGCATATATCCAGTGACCAATGTTGATTTCTCTCAGAGCTGTTAACCTCTCCTTGGCCATTTGACTCTTCAGTTGATTTTCCCTGCTAGTCAGTGGTCCAGAAAAGGCTGTAGGTACAGAGGAAGTTTCTCAGCCTGGACTGGGGCTTCCTGTCTGTGTGGTTCCTTAACTCTTGCTGTAGTCTATTTAACGTGCACATGAGAGCATGGGGCTGGCTCACTCTGCTTGGAAGATTCTAATATGTTTGGCTGTTTAGCGAGATGAGCTATTAGATAAAATTCAGATGATTTATTTTATGTTGGGAATTTTTCCTTTTGTACTTTCCTCTAAATAACAAAGCTCTACCAAATACTACAAGTGATATGTCTTAGATAAGGAATTAAGGTGATTAGGTATGATCAGCTTCTGAATATTTGGGGTTAAATCTTCTTTGCTAAGAAACAACACAGAATTTGAAGCATAATTGACATTTGGTCCAGTTTTAAGTCTTATTGACAAAGCTAGGGAGAGGGTTAGACATTTTAAGAATGTTAAAAACAGATCTGCACAGCTTCAAGAAGAAATGAATTTTGTGTTTCCCTGAAATGTATGGGAAGCACCTTAGCTGGCAGCTGGATTTCTTGGTATTTTGAAAGGGCAGGTAATATGTATAAATAGATGCGGTGGCTTTCTTAGGGATGCTTGTTCTTAAACTGGAATGCTATACCTTTGTTTTCCTTTCTCCTCGTTTCAAATATCTACCTGTTCCTTAAAGCTACTTCCGCTGAACCCTGATCTGTTTGTGCGATTTGCATGCAGTTGATGTTTGTTTGAGTAATCTGAGGTAGTAGAAAAGGAATATATTTAATCACCTAACCTTTACAATGAGGAATATTTGAAATGCCAGCACTTTATTTTAGGAACAGGTGAGGTATTGCATTATTAGGCTTTTATTTATTTATTTATTTATTTATTTATTTATTTATTTATACCCTGAATCTTTTGGAAAAAGAAGCTGAGACAGCTTTGAACCACTTGTAATAAGGGATAAAAAATAAGTAGAAAAAAAGATAAAAGAGGGAAACAGATTAAATAATCTAACCAGAGAAGCTAATATAGTCACTGAGATGGAATATAAACTTGCATCTAGGAGTGTGGAAACAGGACCAAGGAGAAATAACTGTATAATCTTTACTGTTCCAAAGAAGAAAATAGTTCTCTGCAAATATCATGGCAAACATTATATGAGAGGTGTTGACTTAACTCATTCAACAAATAATTAAATGGAAGTACACAATAAATAGATCTTTTATGCATCGGGTGCCTTGAGGTAAAACTATGTAGGTAATCATGCCCTTCATGAATGAAGTGCACCGTCTAGCAGACTTGACAAATATGGCACCTGGCAACGTATAACCTATGGAAACAGTGATAGTTCTTCAATTTGCTTAGAATCCTTCCTTAATCCCCAGCCGGAGACAGAAACAATGGAGACATCAACCAGATTAAGAAAGAAGGAGAAACAGCTGGAAGGCCTGGAGACACTATACAGAATCAGTGAGTCTATGGGGAAATCTGGAGGAGAACCTGTGGAAACTAGCACTGACAGCTAGGACAGGTCAATCCTGCTTCAATACTCTGACTCAGCTGTATCTAAGGTAACATGAGAGTGTGTAAATAGTGCCTAAAAAATATTAGTCTTTTCTTTTGGAATTATGGGATTTAGTAAATTATATAGTTTAAGCCTTACTAAATAAAGCAATCATATCAGTTTCTCTTTTTTTTTCTTGGTCTGTGAAAACCTTCAGCAAATCTGGCTAGAAAGATGTGAGACAATGCAGACTTAGGGTTGAAGCATAGGCTAGTGACAGCATAGCCTCCTGACACTAAGGCAAAGTTTTAAAAACACGATTGCCGTGATTTCCTGAAAACAGCTATTCGTGTTGAACATTTTGGGGCATCTGGCTCAGAGGATGAGTAGAAATTGAATCTAGTTCTGGTTCCTGTCACCAAATATGTGGCCAGATGGGTGATGGGCTCTGCTTAGAAGAAAGGAAAAATTTGCTTCTTTATAGGAGTACACTGTCTGGTGGCAGGACACACCTTTCTAGTGCTCTGATTTAAGGATAAAACTTAACAAGATTGTAGGAATCTACATACAGACTGCAATTAGAATGTCTGCGACAATCATTGACTGAGATATTTGTTTAATGGATAGATATGGTCTTGTTTGCCTTTTAGTGGGAGGGGTGTCTAAATGCCAGCTGTTGCTAATTAATGAAGCATCTATACACTTCAGAAATTAAGTTGGCAAGAGAAAGAGAAAAGAGTAGAGGGAATGGAACATCTTACTATCCCAGCCTTTGGGAAGTTACTTTTTTATTTTACATAAGTACTACAGAAGTTTACTGTCTTAAGAATTTCTTTCTGTGAGGCACAAGTGGAGTCCCATGTCGCCCTCTTAACATCTTCATCAATGGGGTCTAAATGTCTGCTTCCAGTGCGCAGCCAGCGTCAGTGGCAATGGCCTTTATTGTGGAGGGGGCCTCAAAGGCTTCCTTGGCCAACAGCTCACAGGTGGGCAACCCACTCCTGGTACTGGAATTTTTAGTTAACAGTTGTACAAAATATCTTTTTACTCTTTGGCATCTATAGCTCAGGTTCTTGTAGACTTTTCTCAGTCATCATGGTGATGGATATCACTTGTGCCTCACCAGACCACAGAGCTCCCAAGAGTTTTATGGATATACCTGGTCCTTGTTCCCTGTGTGAATTTATATTCCATCCTGTTTCTTCAGGTGTACTTGAGGTCCTTCAAATGGGTTGCACATCTGTAAAACACTCAGAAGTTAACATTACATACTAAATCAAACATAAATAAGGTCTAACACGGCATGGAAAGCCTTTATCCATTTGTATCAACTGTTTTCTCAGCAGATCCATGTTGGGTACAATGGCATGTAAAAGAGGCATTAATTTAGTTAGTTCTTTACTCTTTAGTTATCTTCTGGAATCCATTTACTGTCCTGGAGTTTTTACATGGAGCCTCCATGCATGTCTTTATCCTTGATAAAATCACTGGGGCTGGCTCAAGTTGCCTGGCCCTGCACAGGGCCAAGGAGGAGTAAGGCCCCTCTTGCCCCATTGTACCTGTTGCTTCCCAGGGCCTGCCTGGCCCTGAGTCTGACTCCTGACTCTAGCCACACCTGTTGTCCCTTCCATTGACCACACCTGGTTACTGGGAGAAGCCCTGGCTGGGCAAACTATCCCCACCCTCGAATAACAGGAGAGAAATGCACCCTGTTTACTTTGGGGGGGACATTATTATCCACCCCTGGGATAGTTTTTATCTTTTGTATACCTTTTATGAACTGTTCCTCAGGTTTTGAAGCCTTCCAGAAGCTCTTTAGCAAGAATTTGACTTTTTGTCAATTTTTTCTTTAGGAACTTGGGCTTGACACAAGTCTTGTCACATTTGTCTTTTAGTAACCCAAGCAGACCTCTTTCTCTGTTTTGTCTCTTTTATACATTTTTTGGGTTGTTCTGTTCTTCTACAGACATATTTTACATGCTGGTCTAAGTCACTTAAATCTGTCAAAGCCTCTCCTGCCTTGTAAAGATCCTGTCTCACTAAGGCACTTAGCACAGACACTAAAGAAACTAAACCTCCATGCCAATTTTGAGGTCCTTGCTCAATCAAGTTGTTCATCATATTTCTAGTGAACACAGCTCTATCACATCTGGTGAACAGGGCACCGTATATTGCTTTCCTCATACCTAGTTTCTCAGTAGTGCCTGTCCCTCTTTTATTGTCTTCCAGATCTTGATACCCATGGGAACCTCCACTGGTGATAACCAGGTATCTCTAACTGCTCTTATAAGCCAGGCCATCAGAGACTGATTCCCCCTGTACTGCCTCAGGTTATGCAGCCTGTATCTCAAGGAGGGATGAGTGGTTGTATTGCTTGCTCAGTGTTCCTGCTTCTGCAGCACTTAAACTAATAGCATCTGCTCCCATGTCCCATATTCTCAGGAGCCAGGTGACGAGGAGCTCCTTCACTGCTGTCTGAATGTCTTTCCTAGTTCCAGCTGTTCCAACAGTTACAATGCTGAGTTTCTTCTGATTGCCAATGTCTTGTGATTGTTAAGACCTCCATCAGGATGTTGAATCATGGTTTTCTCCTTTCTTTGTATTACAGGTCAAACCTCAGGACCACTTTTAGATTTTCCTGAGTCACTCCCTTCCTCATCACCATTTACCTTCTCTTGTGGGTTCCTGGTTTTTGGGTCCCAGGATAGACCTTGTATTATAGATCTACTCTGGGCTTCCTTTCCTTTTTGTCCCCTTAGTTGTAAAAATCAGCAGGTTAAAACTTCCATCTCTTTTTCCCTTTTTAAATATTTACTGGCAAGGTCAGAAGCTAGTACTGAAGAGACCAGCCTCATATCCCTCTCTTGCCCTAATTCCTTACGCCTTTAGTCTCTCTCCGGGCTACTGCCTCTGCTTGGGAGATATTTTTTATCACCTATAGTTGTGGCCAAGCTGCCTTTGCAGCTGCTTGCTGATACTTTTGCTTCTAGCGTGCCACTCCCAGGGTTTTCATAGTTTGCTCTGGACTGTCTACTGTTCTCAAATCATCTCTATATTCCAGTCAAGCAGGCATGCCACTCCATGCTCTTTACTAGTGGATTATCATCCTGGATTTTGCCCCACTGCTCTCATCTTCCTAGGCAGCTTCACCTTAGTTATGTATTTTACTATAAACTGCACTATCTATGCAACCGCCATATGCTCCAGCTCTATGGGGATAGTCCGCCATGCTCCGGCTCTGTGGGGACAGTCCGCCATGCTCCGGCTCTGTGGGGATAGTCCGCCATGCTCCGGCTCTGTGGGGACAGTCCGCCATGCTCCGGCTCTGTGGGGACAGTCCGCCATGCTCCGGCTCTGTGGGGACAGTCCGCCATGCTCCGGCTCTGTGGGGACAGTCCGCCATGCTCCGGCTCTGTGGGGATAGTCCGCCATGCTCCGGCTCTGTGGGGACAGTCCGCCATGCTCCGGCTCTGTGGGGACAGTCCGCCATGCTCCGGCTCTGTGGGGACAGTCTGCCATGCTCCGGCTCTGTGGGGATAGTCCGCCATGCTCCGGCTCTGTGGGGATAGTCGGCCATGCTCCAGCTCTATGGGGATAGTCCACCATGTGGAAATTCCCTCTGCCCACACTCTCCCCTCCCAGCCTCTCTTCTTTTGTTGACCTTTCCCCGTGTCATCAGGAACATCGTTGCTTTTCCCAAAGTCATTCTCAGTCTTGTTGATCCTGTTCAACTACGCCAACTGTCTTAAGAATTTCTTTTTATGAGGCACAGTGTCCCACTCCACCCTTCTCTTTAGGTCTGGAACAACAAAGCGAAAGAAGTATGATTTTACCTAATTATAGTTTGGGAAACAAGACTTTATTTGGGTTTATTACAGAAAATTAGCAGGGAGGCGCATGGAATTCCTCTACTGAGGCCATGTAATGAGTTCTACATTTCTTCAGGGACCTCTGCCTGTCACTCAAGATGGCGAAGTGCTGGTCCACTCACACCTTAGTCCCTTCCATAACATACAACTCAGGTCACTGGTTGATTGGGAAGGGTAGCTGACTCTGTTGGCTTCTTCCTTTCTCAATCAAGTTGATTTATGCTGTGGTGGAGTGTGTGTGGCCCATTTCACCAATCGGAGGAAAAACTTCATATAACACTAACAAAATCTTCGTAAGTCTGTTAGAAGGTGAAATACCTTAGGATATAGTGAGACTGAACCTTAAAAATTTATAAATTTTTGTTGTTGAAATGATTCAGTAGGTAAAATCACTTGTTCTGGAAGCCTGATGACCTGATTTAGAGTCTTAAAACCTGGAAACCTACTGTGGGAGTAAAGAATTAACCCTAAAAATTTTCCTCTCACCTCCAAGAGCATGTGGTGGCATGTACACACCTCCTCACAGACACGTCTGTCTTTAGTCCAATAATATTAATAATAATAATAGCAACTATTAAATGCAGCCCTTATCATAGCAGTGTTTTTTCCTTATCCCTCATTATAAAGCAAAGGAGATATGATCCAGGGCATCTCCAGAAGGATCAAGCCAGATCTTATCAATGGCCAGAGAAAAGATCCTAACTGAACATTCTGCTGTGTCTAGCAAAGACCTCCTAAATAGGCCTACCAAGATAGTTAGCTGCAAAATTTGTCTAAATTTTAGACACAGGTAGATTGACCTGTTCTATATAGTTCTTTTGTAATTGATCAATTATGTTGGCAACTGTGCTGAAAACAAACACCTTACTTAGCTAATGTTCACTCTAATTCCTGGAAACAAGCAATTACCTAAATCATTTCTTTTCCTCCCTACAACCTCTCTTCCTTTATATTATGCCAATTTATGCTTACTGAGGAAAAATTTTAAAAGGACAAATAAGAAAAAAGTCAAGAAAACATAGTAAAAAACCAAGCCGTAATAATCCTATTGCAGAAAGAAACAATACTAACATTTTATTCATGCTGGCAAACGTTTTCTACCCACATGTATATTGCATCTGGGTAAATTTTTAAGTAACATATGTGCTGGCCCTTTCTCCTACAGGCTACTTCAGACCAGCTTGTGTGCTCACACCAAGCGATATGAGTTTAGTACATGCCTGCCTGAGGCTTCTGGAATTTAGACTCTCCCTTTGTCTTTGTTAACATTGGCCTTCTCTTCTTCCTTCTCTCCTCTTGTAGACAGTTCCTTACCTCCCACTTCTGCAAACAGCTCTTTTCCCATCCTCCCCAGGCACAGAACATCACTCACGCAGCACTTTAAAGCCCTCAGGCTACTAACTACCTTGTTGCTATGTGTTTTCTCAGTACCTTCCCTCTTTTATTCTTGCATTCACATGCCCCAGGTTTCTGTTTATTTCTTACTCACATTGCCTTAGGAAAATGCATTAATAAGATGGTTGCAAGGGAAGGGAGGTGAGAGCCCAAGGGCCTGTGTGGGAAGGAAAAATCTCAAAAAAAAAAAAAAATGACAGTGTTAACTAGTAAAGTACTTCTTTGTTTTTTATGCTCACCATAAGAACACATTTGATTTTTAAAATGAGAAATAAGGAATCATATTATTTTCCTCAAAGCCTGCCTACTCTAGTGTATTATTGAGAATAGAGTTATTCCAATTTGGCCATTTTATATCCATCAGTTTTTTTAAAAAAAGATTTATTTAAATTTTTTTTGTGTGTGTGTCTATGTACACATATGTGCAGGTGCTCATGAAGGCCAGAAGAAGGTGTCAGATCCTCTGGTGCTGTCCAACATGAGAGCTGGGAATGTAACTCAGGTCTTCTGCAAGTACAGTCAGCACTCTTAACTTCTGAGCCATCTTTCCAGCTACAGATTATCTCTTAGTTACCTATAATCATCACATTCTTTTTCATATTTATCTACTTCAGATATGTATAATATAGATAAGGGCACTCACAATCTCTCTTCTAAGTGAATTGTCTCAGTCTGGATTATGCCACGCATACAGTGGAGACCGTAATAATACTTAGACATTCTGCTGTGGAAGCATCACTGCCTGACAATGCCAGATTTTAAGCCTCTGGATCTACTGCCTCATTGAACCAAAGCCATAGTTCATGTGGCTGTGGTCAAACTGTGAGCATGGGGTGGATATTAACTTGTGCCTTTTGCTACAAGATATAATTCCTTCATGGGAACTCATTATGGCCTCTCCCACTAAATATCTCAGTGAAAGGTCTTGGATGGGTTGTTCCAGAGAGACTGAGATGTATTGTTTGGGAATAAGGAGATTATTAGAAGAGCTATGAACAGCATGGAAAGAAGGATAGACAGATAATAGCACAGTGGGGTTGAATAAGGCTGGGGATGGGGATGGCATGTCTGAAGAGAGTTCAGGCCCCCGCACCAGGGACCAGCGACTGACAGCAGACGGCAAAACAGAGGCTCCAAGAACGGGAATCAAGGCAGAATAGGTAGAAATGGGAGTCTCTTCTTGCACCTTTCTGAGGATGGGAGTGGTTTCAGGGCAAAGCCTACAGTCAGACTCTCTGATTCCCAGGCAAGAGGCAGAGAAGTGGGTAGGAAACATGATATGTGACCACCAACACCAACTTTAGTGTAAAATTACTTCTAGGAGAGATCATGGCACCCGCAATTCTGTTAGCTAGGGTAGGTTGGGCACCTGTCTGTTGGTATCTGTGAGAGGTGAAGGCTGCCTCAGGTATTGTGGCCTGGACAGCAGCTGAGTTTTAACATTACATTCTTATACCTGACTATGGAATAAGACTCCTTCATTGGTGTGACTGAAACTTCATTGGATCTTCACTGATATGTGAGACAGTTTTCACCAGGTCCACCTTTCTTACCTGTCTCCTTTACAAGTGTCAGTCTTGAATGACAAGCTAAAGGTTCTTCCTTCTCCTCCAGTTCCCTCACCTTTTCCTTGATGAGTGAGTGTTCTCCCAATATATCTCCTGCATTAATTCATCTGCCACTTAGACAAACCCCAAGTAGTACACACATTTAGCAAGTGATTATAAATAAAGTTATACAATCTATTAATGCAAGCTTTGTGACCTACCAGTTCTTGAACCCGCTGGGTACTATGTTTTTTGCAGGCCAAGTTCACTCCAGGCCAATACTAAAATCTGCTAATGCTAACTACTCTTGGAGATCTGGGCTTCTATTATTTTGATGTTCATGCAGGAAAAGATGTGCTTGTTCATTTAATAGGTGAAAAAATATTTTGAGCATCTCTTATGCTAGTTAAGAAGTCCTTCAATACTGATAGAATTAATTATCATTAAGCACTTGAATCAGCAGCTTCTACAGTAGAGTCTTGGAACACAAATTTGAACAGGTTGTTCAGACACTAATCAGTCATTTGAGGGAGTAGATTAAAAACAGTGCATGCACTCAGCACATGAACTGTGCTTAAGTTTTACTGCATAGAATAATATGAACTTTATTCATGTCAGTGAACAATAGCATGTCTGATGGCAAAATGGTCAATTGTATAAACATTAAATCTGAAAATCAGAATATTACTGGTTCCAATTTCTGTTAATTTTTGATTCAGTAAAGTCTTTTAAAGTCTTTATGTTTTGTACTTTGTGCTTTTCACACAATATTTTCTACAAGTAGAGTTATTTGATCAAAAAGGATCACCTCTTTAAGGTTTTGGAGATTTGTGGCAAGTCATCCATGAAGTTAGTTCCAAGTTTTACTTCAATGTTATATGCTGCAGGCTTATTTCTTTTTTCCTTTCTAAATGTGGAATTGTGTGTAAAGATATAGATGTATCATCCCAAAAGCAATGAGCAACCTTTGAGTCCTCCCCAAAGGCAGAATTTGGAAACTGAGTGTTCCACTTTTGATGTTTCTCCACATACCTTCCTCTCCACAAGCCTAGGCATTCTGGTTCTGGATTCTTTCTGAACTGAATTTTTTTTCCTGGAAGCTGGTATAATCTTCTAGACTCTGTTCTGGAATTTAGTGTATTTTCCTGAGTTTCTTCACAGTTTTTTGGTAGTTCATGATAAGATATGTTTCTATATATAATATCAAAAAGTAATATTCAGATTAAAAATAAAACAAGAGAGGCAAACAAGATGGGCAAACGTCCATCTCCTGTTTAGAACTCTTGTTTCCTATGTCACTTCTCTCTTGCGTTCTATTTCCATTTTAGAGCACACTTTCCCATAGCTTCTTAACAAGGGAAAGGTGGCTTACTGCTTTGTGTGGTATTAGTCTGAAAATGCCATTCTGTCCTCATAAGCTTTGTGTTTGATGTAATTCTAGACCTGAAGTCACTTTCCTTTAGAATTCTGGGGATAATAGCATTTCCTTTCTGCTTGCAAGTTATGCTGTGGTGAGGTCTAAAGCAGTTATGATTCCCGATCCGTTCTGATCCTTTCCTTCCTGGGAGCTTGTGGCATGACTTTCCTCATGTTCTGAGATAGCAGAATGGAAGCTCAGTATTTTTCGTCTCCACTGCTATGTGGTAAGGTTTCTTTTAATCAGCATTTTTCAGGAATAGAGACTTACCCTTACATTCTGGAAATATTGTCTGGTATTCTCTGCTTTCAGTTCTTTCTCTTCTGCCCTCCCCTCAGCATTTATAAAACTGACATCATATTTTCCTTCTTATTCTTCTTTTCTGTCTCTTTGTCTTTTTAGTTAAGTATCTAGGAGCCTTCCTCTACTTTATCTTTTATATCCAGCTGAAATTCTTCTGCTCATGAGTTTCCAATCTCAAAACATTTCTTCTGTTAATTTTTATGCCATTTTACTCTTCTTTTATGGATGCATAATTTTCTTATCTCTCTGAGAATGTAAATAGCAGTTCTATTTCAGCCAGTGACTTTATTTATTGATTTCTTGCCTCATCACATTATTTAATTCAAGATGGCTTTGGGCAGAAAAAATTGTTATGTTTTAATTTTTCTCTTGTACGACAGCTTTCCTGGAAATGTCTGGAGATCACAGAATGTGTACTTAATATTAAGAATGGGAATCTGAGAAGCTCATAGAATGCTATAAGAGTTTGCACTATGGACTGTGCTCACCATCCTAGTTTGTTCCTGGGTGATTCAGTCAGCGGTGGCATGGTGCCCTCTGTCCAGCAGTAGATACTTGTATTCATTACCTCATCCTCTTCCTGGAAATGTCTGGAGATCACAGAATGTGTACTTAATATTAAGAATGGGAATCTGAGAAGCTCATAGAATGCTATAAGAGTTTGCACTATGGACTGTGCTCACCATCCTAGTTTGTTCCTGGGTGATTCAGTCAGCGGTGGCATGGTGCCCTCTGTCCAGCAGTAGATACTTGTATTCATTACCTCATCCTCTTCCTACCCCAGTTCTAATCTGTGCCTGGATCATCAATCTGGACATTTGTGATTTGAGTTTCTGTAGGAAACAAGCATCTAGATTTCTCTAAGAATGACGAAGCACAATTGCTCAGCAAAGTGGAATGGAGGAAGGAATTGGGGAACTAATGCACAATTTCTTCTTGAACAGTGTTGTGAAGTCTGTCTCCACCTTTGGAAATCTTTGACTGCTGAAAGCTTTCCTTCCCATTTCTCCCCATGTTTAGGCAAGCCAAAAGCTAGTGCACTCCTTCCCTTGACTCAGTAGAGGGCTCAAATCACAAAGTCCTTTGCAGTTCCATCTCCTAAAACATAGCAGATTCAGCTGTTCCCACCTCCTTCATTCTCACTCTCATCCTCTCCTTTCCCTGTCCCCCTTCTCTCTCATTCCATGCTAGACTGGGTGCTACCCAGATCTGTTCAGGAAGTTCCATGATGATGATGTAATTTTTCTTACCTCTGATATATGCGTGACATCATCAGCCAGAACATAGCACCTGTGCACCGGGAAGGGCCCCTCTCACCTGTATTGGATGACTACAAGACTGGTTTGTTTTCACAGGAAGCTGTCTTGTCTTAATTGTCCTCTCACGCCCCATCTCCTAACTAGTCCCCAAAGTAGGACCTAGTCTTTTGAACATTCTGACACAAGCTGGTTGGCTCTTCCATTTTTCTAGTAGTAGATAGATTTTAGTTTTCTTGTGGCTACTAAGTCAGTTACTACTTGCCTGTCAACTGAGTTTTCAAATTTTGGGTACTTTTTTTTTCTCTTTTTTGCCTCTTCTGCTTTGTGTCTTTTAAATTTCTTTGCTAAATGTTAGTGGAATTCAGGAAATAGGAAGAAAGTTAGAGGCGTATATTTAAGTGGCTATGTTAACTCAGAAACTGTCTCTGGGCTATTTCTTGACACTTTGTGGGTGCCATCCTAGCACTATTGTTGAATTTCTGAAGCACATTCTATAATTAGTTCTAATTGCTTTGACATCTCTCTCAGCTGATCTATATCATTGGATTCTGATCTAATCTACTAATCTAATCTAATCTAATCTAATCTACTGTTCATAGTACTAAAAGCCTAATGTACAGTTTCATGATTTGTGGCTGATTCTTGAATTTAGCCATTTGGTTCACTCTAAATTTGCTTCCCAATTTTAGTAGCACTCCATTGTAATGTAGATGCAAAGACTTCTGCTAATGTTCTAGAAAGAAGCTACAGTGAAAAGGAATTATCATCACCTACATAGTCCATATCTGTGAGAAAACAGGAAAGATACTCAGTTCATGGATATCTGTTTAAAATAAAAGGCACTTCTCTTCTTGGTCATAAAAATGTGATTCACGGGCTGGAGAGATGGCTCCGCAATTAAGAGCACAGACTGCTCTTGCATAGGACCCGGGGTTTGATTCCCAGCACCCACATGGAGGATAACAACCATTCGTAACACCAGTTCCAGGGAATCTGACACCCTCATCTGACCTCTGTGGACATTACACAACACACATGCACTTTCACACGTGCAGGCAAAACACTCATACATATAAAATAAAAATGGTAAATAAAATATTTTAAAAAGTGACACATATTTTGAACAGATTTAACAATCTTCATTTAACAATGTTAATTTATATACTGAAGACGTAGTTGTCTGAAAACAATGGTTTTATGTATTGGTAATCCTATTTTGTTTTTAATGGCTAATTTATAGATCAGTAAAAGTTATTTTTATTATCATATTAAGTTATTATTAAAATACAATTCTAAAGTAATCTTCACATTAAGGCATACAGATTTAAGTTAGTTCTTCTCTGCCATAAATACCAGGGTTCTAATCTCTGCTCAGAGTCAGTGAGTCAGGTTAAATTTATTATTTAAATTGAAAAATTATCTAAATGATAAAACCATGTACATAAGTATGCGAGTTTTTAAAAAATACACAGAAGACCATACTATTTCTGCTGTTCTGTATCTTATTTTATTTAATGGTATATTTCTGAAAATTGTGCCATATCCACATAATTACATATATATATATATATATATATATATATATATATATATATATATATATCTTCTACTTTTATTGTGTTTTTTTTTTTTTTTTGTGGAAATAGGACAAACCCAGAAACATATGTAAAATGGAAATAGCTAAAAAATCCATCACAAAACAGATGTCTCTTAGGTAACCACCTGGTTGGCCAAGTTGCAGAACATCCCCAAGATTTCAAAGAATTCCTTCTGGTTCCTCCAACTTACTAGTCTCTTTGCATCCCTCAAAGGAAGCTACTTTCTACTCTCTGTGGCCATTCTTTCCTTGCTTTTCTTTAACTTTACTACCTAAATATGTAGCCTCAGCTGTTAGAGTTGGGTTTTGCCCCTGGTTAGGATTTTAGGTAACTGAAATTATGCAGTTTGAATCTTTCTGTCTGACTTGGTGCTTCTGTTATTTTCTATCTATTCTGTGTGTATCTCTCTTATCCTACCCAAATTTCCTTTTTTTCTGGACCAAATTTATTCCGTTTTTCCTTTATTCACCATGTAAGGTAATTTCTTGTTATTGTGACAAAATACTGAGGGACAAAAGCAACTTAAGAAAGGGAGGGTTTATTTTGGCTCCCAGTTTGAGAGTAGAGTCCATCACATCAGGGAAGCTATGATAGCAGGAGTTTGAGATGACTGGTCATATTGTGTTTCTAGTCAGAAAGAAGAACAAGATGAAAGTTCACCTTCAGTCCAGGGAAGGGTACCATTCACACCATCCACATTAGGGTGGGTCTTCCCACCTTAATTTATCTAACCTAGATAATTTCTCACAGACATGCCCAGAGATTTGTTTCTGTAATGATTCTAAATACCATGAAGTTGACAATCAAAATTGATGCTTTCTTACATTCTCTGGCTAAGCACCAGATTATTAGCTACATTCCTTATTCTTAGAACCTTATGTTAATTAGCATTTTGACTCTTGCCTAGGGCAATGGAAGGTTCTTTTTAGACATCAATTTCTTTTAGCTTCTCCTAATTTTTTTCTTCCTTTCTTTTTCTTTTCTTTTTTTTCTTTTTTTTTTTTTTTAGATAGGGTATCCTTGTAATCCCAGGTAGCCTGGAACTTACAATGTAGACCAGGCTGGCCTCCATTTTACAGAGATCTTCTTGAATGCTGGGACTAAAGGTGTGTGCCACCACACCAGCTCCTTCTAAACTTAAATAAATAATTTGTGTTTATTTTTATATTTTAAAATATATATGTGTTTTGCCTGCAAATATGCAGCTACACCATATCTATGCAGTGCCCATGGAGGTCAGAAGAAGGCATCAGATCTTCTGGAACTGGTGGGTGTTAGCTGTCATAGGAATTGAACTGGGTACTAGGAATTGGACCCAGGTCCTCTGCAAGAGCAGCCAGAGCTCTTGATCACTGAGCCATCTCTCCAGCCTCTTCTTCTAAGCCTTTGAGGATGTTACTCTGTCCTTTTCATTTGTCCTTACTTCATATTTAAAATGTGAATGCCAATAATACATTAAACTTACCTTTGAAATGTCTGCACATTAATCCTTCTTGGTATTGCTCTCACTAGCATGCTGTTTGTATTTATCCTGTACTTGCCGTTTCATTGCTTCTTTATTTACAATTATTTTGGAGAATTTCGTACATGAGTATAATGTTTACGTCATTTCCATCTTTCCCAGTCCCCACTCAGAATTCTCCCATGTTCCTCATTTCCTCTTATTTTCTTGTCATATTTTTGATTATCATTGTCACATATATATACATGCATTTATAAATATACATATATATGATGCACTGAGTCCATTTGGGGGCTTGAGTGTACAAGTGCTTGGGGCTGAGTACTTGGGAGTAAAAATCTCTCATTGCTTCTCATTCCTTCCTGCATTTGCATTTCTCTTTGCTGTTTTTTTGTTGTTGTTGTTGTTCTGCCTGAAAGACACACTTTTAGTGGTATATTTCATGCAGGGGTCATGACATCAACTCAATTTTTTGTTTACCTTGTGGTCATTCACAAAACTTACTGCCCTGCAGACCTTCAAATATTTCTATCAGTAGCATTTTCCCTTTATTGAACTGCTTTCTGAGAAGCAGAGGAATTGGCAAAAATATTGTGCTCCTTTTCGACCATAATAGTCAAAACCAGAAATTATTTTGTGTGTCTGAAAATTGTTATTCTTGAAATATATCTGTAGGTTGAGAGTTATAATGCTGAGGTGGGAGTTGTTTTCTTTTAGCACGTTGGGAGACCTTCTCGTCATTTGATTTTAAAAGTCAAGTATCTGCCTAATATTTTCAAATTTTAATCCTTTTTGATCCTTTTGATTACTTAAGCAATGTTCTTTTTCTTTCATTGGTAACATATTACCTTGAAGTAACTGGTTATTTTTTTAAGTCATATTTGAAGATTGCTGGGCTTCTTAAATCTGTAATTTAGTGTCTTTCCGTTTTAGAAGATTCGGATTCATTATTTCTTCAAGTAATTCTTGCATGCTCTTGTTTTCATTTTCCTGAAATTTCATTTAAGTTTATAATAT
Source organism: Eospalax fontanierii (assembly GCA_035773235.1). Classification (NCBI taxonomy): domain Eukaryota; kingdom Metazoa; phylum Chordata; class Mammalia; order Rodentia; family Spalacidae; genus Eospalax; species Eospalax fontanierii. The sequence goes on from CM069534.1 coordinate 49,767,562, forward strand.
ATGCCTATAATAACCATATATATATATATATATATATATATCCACCTAAAAATGCGATTCTGCCCACCATATCCTTTGTTTCTTGTTTTCCTTTCTACTCTTCCAATCATTTCATGCCCTTTTGCTCTATTCTGGGTAGTTTTTCTAACTAATCAATATCCAGGCAGCTAATTTTTGTTAAGTGACTCACCAGCTCTTAAATCATTCAGTTAGTCTTAATTTCAGTTACTATCTTTTAGATACTGTAATTTCTGTTTGCTCTTTTATTATTATTGTTTGACCCTGTTGACATCTCCCAGTGTTATTTTTTTTTGAACAAAATGAATGGTTATTTAAAAATCTATATCTAAATTAGACCTTGATCATTTGAGATGTTTCTGAGATTTGTTTTCAATTATCTTTGTCGTTTTTATTGTTTTCTTGTCTCTGAGTACTTGGTTATTTTTTATAGTGAGTCACAATGTCTTTTCAAAAATGTTGGACTGATTTTCAGCCTGTGATAACATCTTCAGAAAAGGATTTATGTCGTCCTTTGCTGGAGCACTCATCCTCTGGGATCATGTTATTGATACAGCGTGTAGGAGAACGCTAACCTGCACACAATGCAAGGTGATGCCTCTTCTGCATAATGCCAAAGTTCACCAAGCATCTCTTGTAGCAAATGGGGAGATAAGCAGTCAGATTTCAGTATGATCAGTACAGATATTTATTTAATACATATGCTAGGTGATATTTTAATTGCTTTCCAGTTATCCTTGAGGTAACCCTTAGGACAATGACTCTGGGATGGTTATTATCATAATCATCCTGTGTTACAGATGTGAAACTGAGGCAGGGAGGGATTGGGTCACTTGACCAATGGTACACAGCTTTAGAATGGAAACAAGCTTCAAATTCAAGTCTTCTGATTTTCACCATTATATTAGAAATAGAGTTTTTAATATTGATGTCAATTCCTCTGAACTTGGTTCTAGCCTGGCTTCTCTGAATGTGGCGAAATTAAGGACAGGTATTATTGCCTTAGTTACTTTTCTGTTGCTGTGGTAAGATACCATGACCAAGGCAACTTACAGAAGGAAGAGTTCATTTGGCTTATTTAAGGTTCAGAGGGTTAGAGTCTACAATGTTGGGGGAGGCATAGGGGCAGGAGCAGAAAGCCGAGTGATCACATCTTCAAGCAGGCATAGGAAGCAGAGAGAGCCTGGATATCTGACAAGGCTTAAGAACTGTCAAAGCCCTCCCTCGGATATGTGCTTCCTCCACTAAGGCCACACTTCCTAAAACCTCAAAAATAGTGCCACCAATTGGGACAAAATGTCTAAATACTTGAAGCCGGCGGGGGGGGGGGGCAAGTCTCATTCAGATAACCACATTATTAGTGGAATTATTTGAGGTCTGACTAGGAGCTGATATCATAACCTCTGCCCATTCTCAGAGATACATATACATAAAACTGAGAGCTAGGCCCCTCAAATGAGAGAGCATGCAGCATTTATCTTCTAAATCTGGTTACCTCACTTAAAACAACATTTTCCAGTTCCATCTATTTACCTGAACTTCCATAATTTCAAGTTTCTATAGCTGAATAAAATTCCATTGTGTATATATACCACATTTTTATTACCCATTCATCTGTTAATGGAGACCCCTAGACTAATTACATCTTGTTGTTGGGTATAGCTCAGAAATAAACATGGAAACACATGTATCTTTGTGGTATGATACACAATTCTTTGTGTGTAAGTCTGGAAATGGTATAACTGGGTCATGGAAAATCTAGTTTTAATTTTATGAGAAACTTCCACATTGATTTCCATCATGACTGCACTAATAGATGTTCCTAGCAACAGGGATTCAGGAGGGAAGGAAAGACTTTAAGGAAGAAGGCTGAAGAGGATAACGGAACCCATGTGATACGGAAGTACCAAGAAAATACACACGTGGGAAGGGGGAGCAGAGAGATGGGGGAGAGGAGCCAGGATAGGAGGACTGACCACACTCAGCATGTATGCAAATGTTGCAAGGAAACCCATTACTTTATATGGTAGTCAAAAAGCAAAAGCAAGGGACTGGAGAGATGGCTCAGTGGTTAAGAGCACTGGCTGCTCTTGCCGAGGACCTGAGTTCAGTTCTTAGTACCCATATGGTGGCTTACAACTGTTTGTAACTCCAGTTCCAGGGGATCCAGTGCATGTGGTGTACTTACATACATGTAAGAACACATAAAATAACAAATTAATTAATCACAAAAAGTTTAAGAACAAAATTTAAAGAAAAAGAAATTGAATTGGTGTAAGACATTGCTGTTAAGGTGAATTTAGAATTTGGCTAGTGAATTATTCTGGGGAATGGCAAATTTTAGCATTGCATAGAAGAAGCAGTTAGGAGTAGAAATTTTTACTTTAATCATTATAGGTTTTCAAAAGTATTATCTGCACCTCACCTTTGTAATGGTACCGGGGAGTTTATGAATTACTTTTGTGTCACTGTGACCAAAATACCTGACAGGACAGCTTAAGGGAGGAAAGGTACCCACTACCAGCCTTAGTGGTTTCGGTCCTGGGGCCCACAGGATAGAAAGAACCAGAACCAAGTCCTGCAAGATGTTTTCTAATCTCTACTCATGCACTGTGGCATGTACATATGTACACATAAACACACATACTCACACGAAAATATTAATAATCATAAATATAAAAATAAAATAGCACTACAAGCTAGAGACTGAGCATTTAAAACATTAACTCATGAAAGATATTTCAAACTTGAGCCATAGCAGGTACTTAGGTGAAAATGACAATAATGTTTGTTGCATAGAGAAATGGACTCAACAACAAAAAAAATCCCTATGTTAGTTACTTTTCTGTTGTTGTGATCAGACACCATACCAAAGCACAACTCCAGCTCCAGCAAGGCTTAAGAACTCTCTAAACCGGTCGCCAGTGCTGTGCTTCCTCCAATAAGGCCATACTTTCTAGGACCTCCCAAAACAGTGCCAGAAACTGGGACAAAACGTCCAAATGCTTGGAGCCTATGGGGACATTCTCATTCAAACCATCACAATCCCAATTTACTGTAATTAAGAATTGGGAGGAGGAAGACTTTGGGGTTAAGCGTGCATTCCTAAAGACCGTTTTGCACTGAGAGCAGCAAGTCTGCATTTTAAAATTGCATTTTAGAACTGAGATTTTTTTTTTTTTGCTGGATTCATATGTGATATTTGTTTACTGTGTTTCTTTCCACAAAGACTGTTCAGGCTGCTTCAGCTTGGATAGTTGGCTAAGTACCCAGAGAGTGTTTGATTAGCTAAGTTAGGAAGCAAAATGCCATACACAGTAGAGAAAATTTACCCTGGAATAAATGCAGATCATTTAGTCAAAATGTTATAGTCTCAGCATGTTAAGGCTTCCCTGTGAGAAAATGCCACAGGGGCTTTCTTAGAAGTACAGCTAAACAGAACTTATTCTCCAAGGAAACAGATGTGTGACCTAACATGTAATTTTGGATCAGTCAACATGACCTTGGAGAGAAAGATACCATAAAAGTAGAAAGTGACTGGAGTGAGGCATGAAACTGATCTGCACATTACTTGTGAGTCAGAACTCTTCATTGAAAGTGATAGAAATCAGATTCACTCTAGCTTAATCATAGCCATCAAGAAGGGGGAAGATGAACCAATTACTGTCTGGCTTGACTATGCTGCCTATCAATATAAATTCATACTTGCTAAGTCGGAACGGGCCAAATTTTTAGTTGGTCTAAACATACTTTGAAGTCTCTAAAACTAAAGTGTGGGAATGTGCGGGCTCAGGACACTAGGAACAACAGGTATGGCACTGACAGAACACTTCCCTGAGTTCAGAAGCAAAAAACACTGTGGTTCTTGCACCCAACCTGTTTTTGATCTTTGTTTCTCTGTAGATTTATTAAACTCTACTGCACAAATTCCCCATATTACTAGGGAAGAGGGACACGAACGTCTTTTACTCTTCCTCAGTCATGCCTGGGTCAGAGGTTTATTCATTATTGATATGGTTTCAATCTGAAACTCTGCTAAAAGCCATGTGCTAAGGATGTGATTTCCATCCTGTGGTACTATTCACATATAATTTAACCTTTAGGAGGTGGGACCTAGTAGAAGGAAGAAAGGTCACATTAGTGCTTTCTGTCTCTGTCTCTCTGTCTTTGTCTCTGTCTCTCTCTCTCTCTCTCTCTCTTTCTCTCTCTCTCTCTCTCTTTCCCCTCCCCTTTACTAACACTAAGGTGAACAATCTTGCTCCTCCACATACTTCCTGCAATGAAGTCCTTGCCTTGCCACAGACTCAATAGCCACATAACAAAGTTGATCCGAAACCATTCAAATTATAAGCCAAAATAACCCTTTCCTCCTTTAAGTTGATTTTCACCTGTATTCAGTCATAGGTGATAGAAGATAGATGTTGACTAACATAGTTACACCACAGCATGACAAATTAAAACAACACACTTATTTCATTTCCTGAATGAGAGAGTCTGAGAAAAGCACAGGTAGATGGAGTTATGGCTACAGAGTCTCTCGTGGGGTGTTAGTTAAAGGATGGGCCAAGGCTATGGTTATCTCAAGAGGCTGGAGAAAAACGGCTTCTAAGCTCATTCACCGGAATTACTGTGAAGCTTTAGTTCCTTGTCATGTGAATCCTTCCCCAGCGCTGTTCACAACTGTTCCAAAACTGAGTGAACATGGGGTGAAAGAAATAAAAGAGCCTGTCTTCAGAATGCCATATCCTACTCTCTGTTTTATTTATTTTTATTACATTTATTTATTTCTTATTTATTCTCTCTCTCCATGTGTGTGTACATGCATTTCACAGTGTATGTATGGAAGCCAGAAGACAACTTTTCTGGAGTTAGTTCTCTTTGTCCACCCTGGGGTTTGGGATCAAACTCAGTTTGTTAGCTTAGCAGCAAGTGCTGTTTTTTGTTTTTGTTTTTTTTTGTTGTTGTTGTTGTTGTTGTTATTGTTCATGAAGACTAACCCTGGAACAGTGTAGAACAGGAGTACATAAGAGTTCCAGTATCAGGTAGTGTGAATAGTCACTGAGGGCTATCCACAGGCACTGGCCAGTCTGTTTGGATTCAGTGAGCCAGCTAGGCTGCTGGCTTTAATTTTAAATTTCAGTTGGATGGCCCACATATCCTTACTGAATGTTGAGTGTTCCACTATTCCAGACATGACTGAATTTCTTTCCTTCTACTGTGCAATGTATTAGCTACTTTTCTGATTGCTATAACCAAATATACAACTTAATCAACTTAAGAATGGAAGGGTTTATTTTTGGCCTGCACTTCTAGAGAGTAACGTTCATCACGGAGGAGGGGGCGGTACAGTGGCAGGAACAGGAGGCTGCTGTCCACATTGCTTCAGCAAGGGTAAAGCCTCGAGGCCCACCTCATGTGATCCATTTCCTCTAGCAAAGTTCCTCCATCTAAAGGTTTCACAGCTTTCTCAAATAGCACTGTTAGCTGGAGACCAAGTGCTCAAACACATGAACTATGTGGGTCATTTCACATTCAAACTCCAGCCAGTGGAATCTTTTATTCACAAAGTATAAGAACTATAAATATTGGCTTAGTTCATTCTCATTCACACCCCCCCCCCCGCCTCTCTGTTTATATAGTCCACATGCCTCTCATTCTGTTCTGCTTCATGGGCCAGAAATGCATTTTTCCTTTTGAGATGTAGACTGCTAAGACAGGCTTCAGAATCATTTGAAATGCACATTACTGTTTTTCCAAGGTCACTGAAGGTGGGTAGGTGCAGTTTAATGGATTCTATGTAGCACAGATGGGTGTTATGCCAAAGTCAAATGACTATGGACTCCAGGTGGCTGTAGCCATGAATCCAAAGACAATTCATTATTCAGTGCTTAGGAAATATTCAAACAAGCAGAGATCTCTGGTGCCGATTAAACATAGACTCCTTGGATGTTAAATTGAGTCAATCTTTAAAGTCTGTGTTTTGCTTTAATTTCATTTTTGGATATGAAACAAAAAATTTTATTCTCCAAGTGTCAATGTTGTATTATGGTCAAACCAAAAGACTAGATAGGGATAAGGTGTACATATCCATATGTCCAAAGTTTTAGAAATGGTCTAGAATGTGGCATTGTTTTTTTCCATTAGCTTGAAGAGTAAACAAATAGCTGCCTTTTGATTTTCCTAATGCACATCTTTTTATACATACAAAAAATGCAAGCTAGTAATTTGGGGGCTCTGAAAGTTGACAAGCATAGTATACTTTTCACATAATCAGAGAAAAGCATATTAATTATAGCCCCATGGGTACTTATGAAAGGCAGTTAGTTGATGCATAGGCAATGTATCCAGGAAAATATAATTCTGTTCAAGTATGTATAATAGAGGGAATGTGATGCAAGGAAACATGTCAGAAATGCAAGAAATCCAATAGACAATCCAATGTCCTTGTCATGACAAGGAATTGAGATGTTGCATGACTTTTCCTAGAGAGACAAATAGTGTTTCAGATACTACACTGACAAACCAAAGAAGGATTCCATTCAAACCCAGCTTTCTGAATCAATGAACTTATTTGGGTTACTGACAGGAGCATGAGTGATGGGGTGCTTATAGGAGGATAGAGTGACACAAAGCAGGTACAACACTGAAAATTCCCACCAAGTATGTATGACAACTCATGAAAGCTGTACCATGGAGTCCCACCAACTTCTAGCTACTATTTACTCTAGCACTCTTGAAGACTATGTATAGCTGGGGGGACTGGGAGAGAAGGGACTGGAATCTCAAGGAGGAATCTAGTGATGCTGATGATGAAGCATTAACAAAATCATTATCATTACTATAGACATAGCTATCACTACATTGTGTTGCTTATTGTGTTATCATGATGTAAGCCAACATGTTCTAAATACCATCACAACAACTCATCTTTATAATGTCAACTGACAAGTCATATCCAGAGTAAATTGTTTCACTACAGAACTCAGCCTTTTTTTTTTTTCCTGTTTTTTTACATTAATTCTGCCTCTTTTTCCATCGTGTTCCCTGGTCAGGATCCGTGCGTAATGCATTGGGTTACTATGCCCCAGAAACAGTGTACATCACAACAACAGTGCAAACCATAGTAAGTGTAACTTATTTTCGACAGTTATGAGTCTCTGTAGTAACCACAATCCACTGCAAAAAGACGTTTCCTTCCTCTATGGCAGACACAGCAGTGATCTATGAGCATAAATACAAATGTTTGGAAGAATGCTTGACATCATATTCATTTAACAGCTGTGACTTTCTCACGGGGCTTATGGTTTCCACATCCAGAGGTTTTTACCCTCACATACAGTATCAAACATGGGCTCCTTTCTATAGAGCAGGCCTTAAATCCAATCAGGAGGTAGTTGGCTGAACCAATAATGTTAATGCCACTGTTGCACCAACAGGCACATCTTGGCTCACATGTTGATAAAGTAGCATATGGGACCCATATCCATGCTGGACCATTGTTGACAATCTGCCCGAGCAGCCTGCATGCTGCCTTGTGGTACAACTACTAACCAACTGGGAATAAATTTTCAGCTCATTTCTAGCTTTATAGTCATTTCCGTTACTGTCGTGTCAGTTACCGTGTCAGTTGCTGTCGTGTTTCACCACTTGGGGCCAGCCTGAGTGGACTTTGAGGGGTAGACACAGAGTCAAGCCACAGACTCCAGGAGTTGGACGGGAAGCAGCCCAAGCACGTGGCGCTGCATACTCGCAGGGCACTGCAGACTCATTTATTGAATAGGTGCACAAGCTCTTATAGGTCTGGATAGCCAATGACCTTATGGGGTGGGGTCTCAGATACAGCCAATAGTAAGTTGTCCCCAGGTAGGCAGGTTCTTTCCAGATGCTGGTCTCACAACTAGCCAGAGCAGAACGTCACACACACAGGAGCCATTCCTCTATTCCTCCTAGCAGGTGGCCTTGCTAGGCCCACTTTGCATTATGCCCAACACAGCTTGATTTCTCTATGTTTGCAATCAGGGGATTCATCAGGAAAGCAGATACAAAAATAAAAAAGTAGAAGAAATAATTACTGATGATTATCCAATGCAGAGTGAAAAGAATTCCATCACTCGTGCTAGTTGTTTTGTCAAAAGATCATATTGGGTGAACTTGGCTACATTTTATTTAAGTTTCCACAAATTTCAGTCATTCATTTTCTTTTGGCCTTTCTTTTGAGATAGAGTCTCACTTTGAAACCTATACTGGCCTTGAACTTGAAACAATTCTGCCTCAGGCTTCTAAGTGCTATGATTAGGTGTATGCCACCTGGCTTAACTTGCTATAACTGTCTAGTGAGTACAGACTTGTCTGCTCTAGTGAGCTAGGCATCAACTATCACCTCTCTCATGTACAGTTTTCTCCCTATCATGTTTATCTCATTTCCTCTTCATTGTCCAGTTTTTCTCATTGGTTCCTACAGATACTCCAACTTTAAGCAGATCAACCTTGCATGTCTTTTGAAGCACAGCGTGGGTCATGAAAATTCTCCATCTAGACACATCTTTGGTTCTGTCAGTTTCCTCCTAGGGTACCAAGTTGTTGTATGAATTCCTGGGAAAGAAATACTTTTTCACTCCAGCCACTGATGATTCATGTGCTGCTTGGTGAACCAATTAATTTATTGTACTTTATTGGGATTTCCTGGGACAAAGTCATCACAACAACTTGGCTGCATGATAGACAATGGTCCTGTCAGACCCAGAAGAAATAGCTCTACAACACTAAGCAGCTTGTGGAAGTCACTCCTGAACTGAAGTGATATTATCAGATTCCAGACTTTAGGTCACCTCATGGAAGCTGGAGCCTTGGTAGGAGCTTGATCCATGGAAAAAGAAATGGTGCCAGAAAATCTTCCTAATATATCTTTATTTAATCAGGTGGTATTTTTGACTGCCATTGCTATTCCACGTTATCTCCTTAAGAGCAAGTTTCAAATAAAGCAGATCTAAATGCTGAATGATGCCTGTGGCAAATTCTAATAGGAGAATTGCAGTAAGAACTCCTAGATTTTGGAGAAAGACCATTCCTGTTAGCAAGGGGCTATTATTTTTAGAAAAATATATCTAACTAATTCAGATTACATGAGGTTCATGAAGATGCTTGAATTTTAAATACTCTGCTAAGAAATCCACATTCCATATGGTAAGGACAAAGTTTAATGATCCTGGCAGCCTCCCATCAAACCACAAAGAACAAGTAAGTGGTATGAGGTCTGCCTGCCCACGGAGACTACCACACTGATTGTCCTGTCCTTCATCCAGTGCTTAGGGCTTTCTGGAGAGTCCCTTTAAAGAACTGTTGCATGGGTCGTACAGTCTTTCCACCCCCTTTTTCTTATTGGTCCTTGATCCCTGGGTAAGTGAAGTTTGTTCATATGAACCTACAGCAATGGTGCGAGCATGTACAAGATATGTGCAAACTCAAGCACACAAAACTCAGCACAGAAACTGGTAAAACTGACAGCAGTTCTCAACCTTAGCTGAAGAGCTACTGCCAAGAGCTTATCTTCTTTAGGTGAGAGACTTTAGATACTCTGACCAGCCCCAGTGGATGAATTTGCACCGAGAGATGTCTGGGTACACTAACTGGACTCAATAGGCCTTAGCATATGTGACAGAATGCATGAAATTCAAAGGGGCAGGCTATCGAAGGGTTTGGATGGGGCAGGGGGCATAAAGATGGTGAAAATGTTTTATTAAAAAAATGAACAAAAGTTCAATAAAAATATACATTAAAAATAATTTTTAAAAATCATGTCTCAGTGAGTAAAGCACTTTCTGTACAAACCTACCAACCTTAATTCAATCCCTGGAACTCACATAAAGGTAGAAGGAAAGGACTGAATCCACAGATTTGTCCTTTGAACTCCCTACATCACTCACACATACAACAATGATAAATAATAAAATAAAAGAATGGTTTTTCAGGATAAGAAACATCACCAGCTCTAAGCAGATGGATTTTACAGCCACCCTTTTGGTCAGGCTAACTTTGAAGGGCCAAGGATAGAGAAATGAAAACTTCTAATTAGGTAGGATATTGAAAACTGCTTCTCATTGTAATTTGACTTGATAAAAATAAGGCATTAAAGACAGTCTCTGTATCTGTTCTGGGACATTTTGGTCAAGGAAACAGAAGACTGACTAAAGGACTGAAGAAAAGATGGTAGTATAGGATACTTAGGATAGATCCACATGAATAGATAGTCCTAAGAGGCTAAGATAACCTGACCACACTTATGCTCTTTTACACAGCTTAGAGCTTCTTTTGCAATAGGGCTTTTCGGATGACTATTGAGGTGAAACATGAAAGATGCAGTCATTGGAACAGGAAGAGAGGCTTTATATACACTTCATAGACAATCTTTCTTTCATCAAAGCAGACAACACCATAACCATATGTGAGTACTCCATCTGTCAGCCTTCTAGACCTGCCCACAGCTCTGATATGGCATCACAACCAGCTCTTTGTTGAGTTACATTTAATTGCTCCCATGATGGAAGGGAACAGCATTCCATTTCTCTTCTACCTCCCCGCCCCAGCTATGCTTCTGCCAGGACTGTCAGCTACAAACTTTCTAAAGGGTTCACTCTCAGTCTTATCACCCCATCTGAACTGGATGCGATGTATTTCTCTGGTCAGAGAATAAAGCTGATGAATGAATTCAAAAACAATTCATTGTTTCATCTTCCTTATTGGTTAAGTTGTTATAATAATGGTGTTATAGTGCAGCAAGCAAGGAAACAGTCTTCTTTCTGTTATGTATATGTATGCCTAAGTCAGAGCTGGTACTGTCCTCATTCTCTGACCTCTATAGCCCCTCAGCCACTTCTCCAATGGAGTGTCTTGGGTGACTGAGCTTGTTTAGTAAGGGGAGACATAATTACTGCTGTACAACTAGATCTAAAAGGAATAAGACAGGAATTGTATTAGTTACTTTTCTGTTATTGTGATAAAATATCATGGCCAAGACAACTTAAAGAAGGAGGAGTCTTTTTGGACTTACAGTTCCAGAAGGAGAGAGGCCATCATGGCGAGGAGGCATGGAGGTAGAGGTGTAGAAGAAAGCTGAGTGCTCACATATTCAGTCAGTTCCAGGAAGCAGAGAGTGAAAACCTGAAGTGCAGTAAGACTCTGATGTCTCAGACTCTCCCTTTGGTGGTGTGCTTTCTCCAGCTAGTCTGTGCCTCCTAAAACCTTTGCAAAGAGTGCCACCCATTGGGACCAATCCTTCAACTATCAGAGCCTATTGGAGACATTCCTCACTTAAGCCACCAAAAGGATATAGTGAACCTCTTTCTTTTCTTGGTGTGCTCAGGGAAAGAGTTCATAGTCTTACTGGCCTCCTATGGGCACGGCTAATAACAGCGCTCAAGCACCAAAGGTTCAGATTACTCTTGGGGAAATGATTGAGGGGCTCTGGAAGTCACAGAATGGGAAGAAGAAAGGCATACTGGCTCTGACTTAGGCATACATGACAGAAAGGACTGTTTCCTTTCTTGCTGCACTATAACATAACAATGTCATCTTTCCTTTCCAAACTGAATACAGAGTGTGTTGGTGATGGTAGGGTTTGCCTTTGGGCTATAGGTTAAAAGAGAACTGGAGCTGAAGTGGGTCTTATCTAGAGCAGTACAATCAGCGTAGAGTAAGGTCTGCAGGGTGGTGCCAGTGCATCAGTTGTGTATGACTAGTCATACTGACAAATGTACAGAAGTCAGTATTTCAAAATTACTCTGGTTGGGATTTAAATTTCTGTCCTTATTGTACATGATGGTAAATTAAAGCTCGCATGGAATATTCTTTTTAACTTCTAACAATTCATTTTGATTATATTTTCCCAATGATTTCTGTCCACAGTATATCAGAAACAAATTTTATTTCCCATTTCCTACAGATAGTTTAAGAAGCACTGAGTTTAATGGGCACCAGTGGTTTTGTGAAATATGTTTTTGTTGCTGAATGTGGCAGCTGTGTGCGACTTTGGTTGTTTCCCTTTGTGAAGGTAATTGGTAAGCTTGCCATTTTTATCAGAGTATTTGCATAGTGTTAGTTGAAGGAATATTTGGCTAAATGGAGAGAGAGAGAGAGAGAGACAGAGACAGAGACAGAGAGACAGAGAATAAAGCAAATGAATAAATGAGTGTGGATTGGGCAGTCAAAAGATAATGCACAAACGTGAGTTTTCTCTGCAGCCTCTGTTTTATTCTTTCCTCTCCTTTCTCTCATCTATTGATGGATTAGCCATGGCTTCCTGGTAAAAGTATATAACCAAAGCTTCATCTCATAGGCAATCTGGAAAGCAGAACAGAGACCTATCAAAGTGAAGTTTATTGGAACCTCATGAGTGGGCCAGAACTTAGTAGTCACCAATGTACCTGTTACTGACTTTCCTAGACTTGTCTAGGTCTCTAGATACTCTGTTGATTTTCTTTCAGTTTTAGAATTCCTCATATTTAAAAGACATGCCTTTCTAATGATTCTCTCTCTTTCTTTGTCATTCTTTCCTTTTTCTTAAGCCTTCTTGTTGTTTGTCATTAAACCCACTTAAAATAATATAAAGAATTTTTGAGTTTTAAAAACGTTTGATAAATATCACTAGATTATTTCCAGAAAGTTCAAAATCATTGTATGCCATTATCAACATTATCACATAAGTGGCTGTATCTTTCCCAGAACAGAATATTAAATGTATATTTATTTAAATATATGTTTGTGAAGAAGTGGGTGGGACCATGGATCTCTAATAAAAAATTCCAAACTCAGAAATGAAGTGTTCCAGAAGTTGAAGTTTTTGAACATCAGCATGATGCCACAAGCAGGCAATTCTACATGAAACTTTGTTTCAGGTATAGTTATTAAAAATGTTATATAAAATTACATTCAGAATTATAAGGCACATATGAGGCAAATTAATTTCATGTTTAGACTTGCCCCATCCGTAAGATAGTTCACTATGTATATGTAATGTTCCAAAATATGAAAAATTCTGAGCACTTTGGGTATGAAGCATTTTGGACAAATGACATCTAGCCTGTAGGTATGCATCTATATATGTCTCTCTGACATTCTTCTAGATGGGAAATGGGGCATTATTTGCATTTTTTTCATATCTTTGCACATCATTGAAGGGTGAACTTTTGGCGGCATGAAGTGTCAGAATATTTTTATGTGCAAATTATAGAAACCAAATTCAAATCGGATTAAACAGAAAGAATTTTATTAGCATATATAAAATGAGAAGATACCAGAGTAGTTGAAAGGATTGAATTTAAAACTATGAGAACCAAGTCAGGAGGGCACACCCATGCACACCACTGCCTTCCCAAAATTACTCACCTACATCAGTTCCACATCACTAATTGTTTTTTGTCAAGAAGTTTCCTTCATTTGGTAGAAATTGTTGCTTCAGAAAGAGATCTCGTTTAACATTTGGTGTGGTCTGACCTTTCTTGCATCACTTGCCTCCCACTCTTGGGATGAGTTACCATGATTGTCCATGCCTGAATTGTTAGCCTACCCTTGGATAGAACAGCAGGCCAGGAGACTGTGATGCATAATGATTAATGGTTCTTTGTAGAATGAAATGAATTGGAAAAGAAAGGTTGACTCGAAGATGAGGTTGCTGAGCAGGAAGAAATGTCCCTTATATACTTAGCAAGGACTGTGGACTTTTGAGCAGATGGATAATATGTGGAAATCAATGTTTGAAAAAGATTAAGATGACACTGGTATACTAGTAGGTTGATTACATAATTTATCATCTAAACTGAGACATTTTTAGAAAGAGTCTCCCATCAATAATTAATAGAATATATTTTTATCCTGTCATAAGAAAGTTGAACAAATGGAAAGAGACAGCCTGTTTGGAATTGTTGCACTAAATAACCTCTTTCCTGAGATAATGTAAGTCCAGTTATGGCTAAAAAAACACATATGATTTTACAATCACCATAAACAACTTACCGAGAGTAAATCACTTCTTGGAACCAGGACCAACACTCAGAAAAGGGTCATGATTGATCAAAAGCTTAAGTCTATGGAAGAAACTATCTATTTCCTAATGCTATATCTCATGGGAAAAATTCTGGGATGTTGAATCACACATGGTTTCACAAGTGAGATTTCATATTAAAGTGGATAACAGAAGGTTCCAAAGTCATGAGCCTGATGTAATTTAATGTCTTGACTGCCATTTGCCAATTATGACTTAACATCTCTAAACTCTTGTCTTTGCCTATAGAGTGGAAATTATAATATGCCCCATGATTATGTTAGAAACATGCATTAATATTTTAGAATATATTTATATAATACTTATAGTGAATATATTGCTGTATGCTTAGAGCTTTGAAAGGTTTTGGCTATTAATATACCTGAAATAAGGGGGAAAAAAAGGAAAGAGAAAAAAAGTCCCTGTTTCAAAGCAGGCAGAATCTCCTAGCCAACATTGTTAATAATAGTTCTTTCATTGACTCATTCTGCCAATTGCTTCTCCTGAGATCACAAGGCAAACAAACAACAAACAAACTCCAGAAAAAAACAGGGAGGAGTGGCTGAATATCTCTTATGTAATTAATAATGTCTTTGAGTTTTTGTCCATTGTGTAACAACTAAAGTTGATAGGAAGAAAAATCTTATTGTAGGACTTTAATTATGTTCCTGTAAGTGAGTGTCTCTGTTAGCTTTATTTATAATGAGTAAAAATTTGACTCCCTAGCTATCTAGCCACTGGAGAATATATGAACAAAATGTAGAAAGCTAACACTCAGCAAAAAGGAATGGACTGTGAATATGTTAAAAAAACGTGGATGAATCTCAGATGTATTATACTAATGGACAGAAGCCGCATTAAAAAGCTACCTGATTTGATTCTCTCCACAAAAAAAAAAAAACAACAAAAAACAAAAAACAAAAAACTATGGAGATAAACCAGGGCAGAGGAGATTATTCACTACCTAGAGTGCTTATGTGTGAGGAAATATCCCACATTTAGCAAACTTTAAAAACTCATCAGACACATATTTACATGCATTATGAGAATGATGTGGTAATTTGATACAGGGATACATTGTGTAGTGTTCAAATCAGGGTAACAGGCATTTCTATCTTCTTAACACATTTAGCACTTCCTTCTGTTGGAAACCTTTGAAACCTTCTCTTTTGGTACTTTATAAAGCATGTAATTAATTATTTAAATGATATGCACTCCACTGTGTTGTAGACCCCTAGGTCTTACTCCTCTTACCTAACTGCTGTATGGGTTGCCTGCTACCTCACCCCACGGGTTTCTTCTATGCGTCCTGCTTCTCATAACCCTGAGTCTTCTCTCTACTTCCATGGAATCAGCATTTTATATTGTCCACAGGAGTGCTAGCTTGTGCTATTTGTCCTTCTGTGTGTTCCTCACTTCACTTAATGTAATGTCCTCCATTCCATTGACACTGACACAGATGACAGCGTCCCATTCTTGATATCTGAATGTGCTCCAGTTTAGCAAGTGATCTGAGTAGTCATTTGTCAAGTGAAGATATTGGAATGCCTAACAAGTTTATGATTATATATATGTATATGTGTATATTCCACATTTTCTTTGTTTACATAAAACCAATCATAATTTATATATAAAATCGAGACAAAGAAGCTGCATTGAGAGCTTTCATGATATTCAGTACTTTACATATATCCACAATTTACAATTCACATGCTTTATTTCCTTTGGTAGGTGTAGACATAGCAGTGTGACACATTTTCTTCTTTTGTCCGTTGATAGTCACTTTATTTGATTTTATATCTTGACTGTTGTGAATAGTGTCACAGTGAACACAGGAGTAAAGGTAGGTATTTCATTGCTACACATTTAATTTCCATTGGTTATATAGCCAGCAGTGGTTATCTGGGCCATATAGTAATTCTATTTAGGGTTTTCAGAAACCTTTGTATTATTTCCCATAGTGTGGGGGGGAATAATTTATATTTACTTTTAATTTTTAAAATTACATTTTTTTGGAGGGGGGAAGGCATGCTACAGTATGAGTGTGAAGTTGGAGGACGACTTTCGGAAGTCAGTTCTCTTCTTCCAACCAGAGATTGAACTCAGGTTGTCAGGTTTGGTGAAAAGTGTCTTTATCCTCTGAGCCTTCTTGCCATTAATTTCTATTTGAACCAACACTCTATGATGGTTCCTTTTTTTAATCATCTTTGTCAATACTTGGCTTTATTTTTATTTTGTTGTCTTTTTGATAGTAGCCATTCGTCCTAGAATGAGATTATATCTAATTGTTGTTTACATCTGCATTTCCCTGGTTACCAGCAGTGGTGAGCATTTCCATAAACTTGTTTGGCATTCCAGTATCTTCACTTGAGAACTATCTACTCAGATCATTTGCCACCTTTAAAACTAGATTATTATTATTGTCAAAATGTTGTTGAGCTTCATAGAGATTTTTGATATAATATTAACGCCTTGCTGGATGGATAGTTTGTAAATATTTTCTCTCATTCTGCAAGGAGTTTCAGCATTGTTGAACATTTTCTTCTGTATAGAGAAGATCCTTATTTGATGTAATTATGATTGTCTGTTTTGATTTTGTAGTCAGTGCTTTTAGAGTCTTATCCAAAAACGTCATTGTCTATACTGATGTCTTGATCTTGTAGTGTTTCTTCTATGTTTTCTTCTAGTAGTTTCCTAATTGCAGTTCTTACCTTTAGGTTTTTGATTAACTTCAAGATGACTTTTATGAATGGTGAATGGCAGGGATTTAATTTCCTTCTTCATGCAGATATTCAGTTTCTGCAGAATTATTTATTGAGAAGATGGTATTTTTTCACTCTCACTTTGCCATCTTGGCCAAAGCTCAGTTGGTTACAGGTCATAGATGTATTTCTGTCTTCTCTGCATTGTTCAGTTTTTAAGCTACTACCTTTTTTTGAGGTGTGGGGGGGTATAATATAGATTTGCAGTATGTTTTGAATTCAGGTATCGTGGTACCTCCAGTTTATTCTTTTTCTGCTCAAGAAGGTTTTAGTTCTTTTGTGGATTTATATAACTTTCATTCATTGAAAATTATTTTTGGTATTTTGAACTTATAAATCACTTTGATAATATGGGCATTTAAAAATATTCTTTAAACCATGAATATAGGATCTTTCTATTTTTTTTCTTCCTTAATTACTTTCATCAGCATTTTGTAATTTTTTCCTTGAGAGCATTCACCCTCTTGGTTACATTTATTACTAGTGCTTTTTTTTTTTTTTCATTACAGTAACTGGTATCATGCTTGCTCTCTTGATTTCTTTATCAACAGGTTCATCATTGGTACACAGAAATAATAGTTTTTGTTATACTTTGGATCTTAAATGTCCCAAGAAAGGTCTGCATTTTAAAAGCTTAGTTTAACCAATGGTATTATTGAGGCTAGAGAGCAGTGAAAAAGTTAAGGTTAGAAGCATATCATTAGGCCACTGAGAACATGTTCTCCAGTGTACTATGATACCCTATCTCTCTTTTTCCCTCTCTTTCTGACTTCTTGGCCATGAGGTGCATGGCTTTGTCCTACTGTGTGTCCCATCATTATAAACCATCACAGTTCTAAGTGATGGGACCAAGTAACATGAACTGAAACCTCTAGATTATGATCCAAGATAAATTGTTTCTTTCCATATGTTGAATATCTTAGGTACTTTGTATAGTGACAGAAAGATGCCTGACACATTTTGTATGTTAATTTTGTGTCTTATGAATTTTAATGAATTCATTTGTCAGTTTTGCTAGACTTTGTGGACTTAGCAGACTTTTCTATGTACAAAATCATGACATCTGTAAACAGGGATAATCCTTTACTATTTTGGTGTCTTCAGTTTCTTTCTCTTGCCTAATTATTCTGGCTAAGAATTCTAGTACTGTGTTAAATAAAAATAGTGGGCATTCTTGTCTTGTTTCATATCACAGAAGAAAGCTTTCAGCTTTTTCTCATTCATTATGACACTGGTCATAGGTTTATTATATAGCCTTTAGTTAAGGTTCATTGCTTCAACACCTAATTTCTTTTGAGTTTTCATCAGGACAAGATGTCAGACTTTATTGAATACTTTTTGTATCTATTGAGATTATCCTATTTTTTGTTATTGTTTTTTGTTAAAGCCATGTATTACATATATATATATATATATATATATATATATATATATATATATATATATATATCTCCCTGGAATGAATCTTACTTGATCATGGTATATAATCGTTTGGTGTACTGTTAGATTTATTTTGCTAGTATGGAGAAGTTTCACATCCATATTGTCAGTGATATTGGTATATAGTTTTCTATACTTTGTGGTATACTTGTCTGATTTTGTTAATTAAGGTAGTGGAAACCTCACTGAATGAATTTGGAAGAATCTTCTCCTTTTCAACTTAAAAAAAATGTTGGAGAATTAGTGTTAATTTTCCTTTAACATTTAGCAAAATTCAACAGTGATAGAATCTAGGCCCAGGTTATTCCTTTTGTAAATGCTTTTTTATTATAATTCTATTTTATAACTTGCTATTGGCCTGCTCAAATTTTTCAATGCCCTTGCGGCATGATTTTGATAGATATATGTTTTCAGGAAGTTATTTTCATTTTGATTTTTCAAATTTACTGATGTAAATTTGCTGATGCTCATAATAATCCCCAGTGATCCTTGGTATTGCTATGATATCATTCATAATGGTATCTTTAGAGGAGAATAATTTACAGGGGTGCAGGCAGGCTCAACAAGGTGGGAAACACTGCTGCTTGTTGAGCCAAGGTGTCCAAAAATGGTCATTTCACTGGTTCTTGGGGTTATGGCTGGGCAGAGTTACCTGAGTATTTCGAGGATCCACAGGAGGTAGGCAGAGTCCTCAGCTGCTTTCCAGGTCTATGGGTTGGTTAGTGTCCTTATATAGGGTACCATGAAAAAGCAACTTGGGTTAAGAAAGAGCTTGGATTAAAAGATGGACTAGTCTGTTTCTCTGGGGTAGTATAATTATGTGAATTCTTTGGTATCTCCTCAAATTGGCTCATGATTTATTAAGAGTGTCAGGCTTTTCTAGCAGTAAACGTATCAGGTCTGTGTGATATTACAGTGGCTTGCTAGGAACCTGTAGGTTACCCATTCCTTTCCATGCAAGTGTTTCTTGATATAAGATTACTCTCTGTGGCTGAGATAGGATGACAGGTATTATATACCTTAGTCCCTTCTTTAGAAGCCCTCTTGGGATTTTGTGTTCTGTGACATCTCTGCTACATTCCTTCAGCACTTATTCTTTCTACAAGATATTAAATAATCCATATGTAATGAGGGGACCAAGAGATATGTTCCCAGATAAAACTCAGAAGGTAAAGACAGTTAGTAATTAGGATCATATGTAAGTAGAATAACAGAGACAAGGAATATTATTCTGGGTGTTTGTAGGCATGGAGAAAAGCCTGCAATTGAGATCCAGTGTTGGAAAAAGAAATGGTATAACAAAAGGCAAAATTGGAGTTGGGACTGAGGTAGAAAGGATTTATCACAAGATGGTTTTGAAAACAGAAAAGGTGAGAGAATTCATATTTCTTGAAGAAGAAGCCACTGCAAGGAGAAACAGGCTCATGGCTCATCAGGGAATCTTACCAGTCCTGGATTTCACTGTGCACAAATGGAGGCACAGCTAAAGATGTCTCACTCATAAATCCTCTTGTCCTAACTGTCGATCACCATTAGTTGCTTGCTCTATCTTCAGATCCCCTTGCCTGAAGTTGCCAATTCTTTTACAGAGTCCAGAAAATTTGACAGGGTCTTTGAATTTAGAATCAAATAGAACTAGACAGAATTTGACTAGTAGGTGCACTGGGTGGTTTGATTTACATACATGGAGCAACATGTTATATATCTAAATGAGTGAAACTTAGATTTTCTGAAATTGAAAGCCTATATCCTAAATTAAAACCTTTCAACACTAAATTTATGGCATTGAAGTACACATAATTATGCTACAAAATGTCAGATTCATTCTTTCTCAGCTATGTACTTTGAAGTTACTGTTTTATAAGCTTATTTTATAATCCCCTTGAAAACAAAGACTTACACTTTTTTTTCTTTGAAAGGAATAAGAAAACAAGATTTCCTGGAGAGTCAAATAACTAGCCAATTTCTTTTCTTATGTAGTAGAAACCCCTTATGTTTGTAAAATGATCCTACAGTTGAAAGTCAGTATTTTCCTTTTAGTGTAGATACTAAAAGGAATCAGGGATTTTAAGGTAAATGTGTTTTTGCTATTAGAAGAAGCCTTCTATACAAAACATAAGGCACATCAAACTAGCTATAAAATTCCAATGGCTTATAACTAATGCTTGTAGCTTCAAATTAAATGTTTCGGGTACTATTATCAAGCACACAGATGCCTCTTTACTCTGTTAAAAGATAACATCACTTCTTTCAGCATGTTGTTGTGATAGGAAGAGAGATTGCATTTCCCCTTAACTTGTTTATATCGATAAGGAAGGTCTAGTTCTTGTGTCAGAGATGCTTCTGCTATTTTTCTTCATTGATTATTTCAATTTTGTGTCATTTTTGAATAAGACTCAATTCAAAGTAATTTAGATGTATTACTTAACTAACAATCTAGAGGGAGGCGATTCAGAACAAGTAGGAGCAGACGCAAGCATGTTGCCAGAACCTAGATCCTCTCATGGCTCTGCTCTCCCATTCTCGTCTTGTTGACTACAAACTCTCATCTGCGTTTCCTCACATCAGGAAGATGGCTGCTGAAGCTCCTGGCATCAATCCAATGGTAAGAAGGTAGAGACAGAGCAAAGCAACAAGTTTCTGTGGACATCCTCCTAACAGATCTCATTTAAACTTCATTGGTCCAAGTAGTAGATTTTTAGCTTTCAATCTTACTTCAGCTTCCTTGTAGGACAGAGCAATGCACTAGACCGACCACACTTGCCACCATTCTTTGGTACTTCCCTTGGACGGAGAGGAGTAGGAAAAGGTGGGCATTGTAGACATGACCAAGGCTCAACACTCAAGAGCAGTATAAACATGGTTACCCAGTTGGCTTCTTAAAGTGGGAAGTTCCGGTTGGCTTCTACCTCTAACTGCTGCCCTGGCACACCACTTCATGGTGTTTGCCAGCCTATAATGTCTTTTCCAAAGTCTGGAGGTCTCCAGTTCTAGGCTGGGCCATTTCATTTACCTTTCCTCAACACCTTCTCAGTTCTCTATGTAGCTAGACATTCTGCATGGGGCAGGGAAGAGAGGTGTCTGCTATCAAGGAAGCAGAGGATGTGGCCCTGGTGCCTTCTACCTTGTTCTTTCATGTTTTACCCATTCCACACTAGTAAGTTTGCTTTGAAAATAAGTTTCCTGTCCCAGTCTTAGTCACAGGCTGGCCCCTACTATTCAACCACTGCAATGGTGATGGTGTTCCCTTTTAAAAGCGTGAGTTTGACTTCATCATTAGCTTTCCATTTGTTTAGTGTGAATTACAAGAATGATCATGATCTACCTACTGCTTTTACATCATTCCAGTATTTTCTCTTCCACATGGCTGCTTGATTTCATATCACTTATTTTATGTTTGTGTATTGCTGCAGTTTTGTTCTGTTTTCTGTCTACAATATCTACCCTCTTTCTCCCTTTATTCTTCCTTATGGGCCAGTTCTCCTTGTTTTTCAAAAGTGATGCTTTGAAAGGCTTTACTAAGTACCCAGGTTCCAGTGCTTAATAGTGCCTCGTGAGAGCACTTGTTGTTGCTTGTTTCTCAGTATTACGATTTATTTGTTTCATAATCCACCTGTCTTTTGGTACTAGACTGAGCTTTTTGAGATTAAAGACTGTCCAGCTCATCCCTATAGAGTTTATGACACATAGTTGATCACATCCTGTATACTTGAATTGGTACAAAAGATGTGAAATTCGCTGGATGACAAAACTTAGTCTTGTTTCTTAGCAGGTCAGAATATTTGGGCTATTTCACTTTTTCTTATTTCTTAGAACCTTAACATTTTCTGACTCTAACTTGGGAATGGCCTGTGTGTGGAATGTAGGACTGTAGACATGAAGCTTTATAAACAAAAGTTATTTGACAGAATTGACCCTGAGGTCCCCAGAACTCTCACTGGCACAAAGAAAACATGATAACCGCTGTACTTTGGAAGTGATTCACTGAGCTAGGCCAGCAGTCCTTCTTTTCTTATGTACCATGTGATCAGGCTGGCAGCAGCTTTAAATCCTAAGGACAGAAAGTCACTAATTCAGGTGAACATAGGCAGAAGTACTTGCCAGAAAGTACTCTGTTATAAAACACCACTTAGTGAAAGTTCTGAGTGGTACACACAACTTGGAATGAGTCTTGTAAAGATTAGATTTGATCTAGTCTTTACACCAAATGTTTGATTCTGATACTCAATCATGGGTTGCTGGTTTGCCGGCAGGTAGGGTGGTGGATGGAGAAGCTGGTCCGGCTGGCCTCCTCCAGGGCCTGAGCAGGATGGTGAGTGTCAATGGCCCAGACCCTCTCCACCCTGGAGAAACACCACACTGAGCCGGGAGAACTGTCGAAGAAGCAGGATCTCGTTTTATTGCATCAGGCACAGTCTTATATAGGGTAGAGGTAAGGGGTTGAGGAGTGAAGGACCAATCATTTTTCACCACATAGGCTGTAGCCAGGGAGAGGCCATTTTTGTTGTGCCTTGCTAAGTCACTCCTATGCAGAAGTGGAGTGTCAGAGACAGGCCGCAAAACTGGAATGAGGGTTGGGAAGTTACACTAGGCCACACGTCTGGGTCCATGAGGCCCAATAATGGGTCGCCTAACCCAACACCTCAATGAGTAGATATGAGGAAGAGTTCTCTTATTTGTGGATTTGAAAAGATAATACAGGAATACAAAATGAAATGATTAAACTCATGCTGGGGAATACTAGATCTATCACTAAGCATGCAGTAGATGAATTTTACATGGAACAACCTTGACTATTTTTAGGATTTAATTCTAATGTCAGAATTAGGTGATAACTCTAAGCTAGCTGAAGAAGCTTCCTATTTCAGCATAGCCCAGGTTCCTTAACCTCCACCTGGTACTGATCCCCTCTGTGATACATTATCTATATCATTTTGGACTTTTCATTACTTTAGATGAAATTCTTACATCTGCAATATCAGGCCCATAGCTGATCTTGTTAAAAACAGCTTAAATTTGGAAATTAAATTCTGAATTTTATCAGTTTAAAACATAAGTCTCCATCCATGGTCTAGGTTTCTGGGGAGAGGGGAAGTCAGGCCTCATTTAGAGGACAGGTCCACCATTTGACTTTTCCAAATCTCCTTTCTTGTATCCAAATCTAGGATTTGCTAACCCATATCTCCAATATTTGTTCTTTGAAAATGGCCAGAGATCTTTGTGTTCCTATTGTCAAGAATCCAGCTCCTTCTGGATTTTTACAGTTTGCTATCAGTCTTTCACCATTATCTCTTTTACACCTAATCTGACAGCAGATTTTTTAAAAAAAAAACTCTTGTTTTTGTGACTGGCTTTTGTCTCCCAGGCCTGCATCTTACTCACCGTCCTTGTTTTCCACTGAATTAGCATACATTCTGTTAAATTATTCAGTGAGGTTAGCACACTGAACTGGAGCGAGCAGGAGTCCACAGAAAGGAGCCCCGCACGCCACCCAGACATTTGGTCTGCCTTCAGCATTAGCAACTTGTTTTAGAGGACAGGTGACTCTTTTCACGAAGTCCTTGGCTTCACATTTGCTCACGCTCAACACTTATCTTAATGGAGTCTCTTTCAATTGTTCTCTGCTTTTATGCGCTTGACAAGGTGCTGCTGCCTGCTTTGTTAACCATGGTGATTTCTTTTGTCTGTTTTTCTTCCTGTGCTCTTGCAGCATTCTTGCTAAAAAATGAAAACAAAACAACAAAAAAGCCCCCAACAAAACAAAAGCCCACTCGGTCTTATGAAATTCCTTCTTATATAAAGCACGCAGAAGAGGGTTTTATAACTGACCTTTTCCCCCAAAGCAGTATTTCATACATGACCTGACTCTAAGCTGGAAAATGGACCCTGGAGGCACAGAACAACGCCTGGATCCTGCCATGCAACGTGGTTTCCTATACAAGAGCTTTGTGTTAGGTTTTACTTCCAGGGGACCAACCCTACCTGTGGGCAAGTAACCAGAGTGTTTTCACTTACGCCCTGTAAGGAAATGTGGGCAGTGAAGGGTAAGGTAGAGAAGGAAGCTAAGCAAGGACGCGGCTCCAGCTAAATGCTCAGCCTGGACCAGGGTGAGCTTGGGACCACCCAGGACCACAGAATGAGTTTTTCCTCGAGCCACCCCCCACCCCCACCCCATAGGCACTGGTGGAGGAGGAGGATGACTCCTAAAACTGCTGCTTCCATCGTCCAATCACTGTCTTCCGAAGAACTTTGCAGTTACATGAACAGGCTGAGCAATATACATACAGAAACAAACTGATTCAAGCAATTGCAGGGGACCTTGGCCAGTGTTAACTGTCTGCTAATTAACAAATCATCAGAAGCCAAATGAGCGCCATTTTAAAAACTACCTCTGGTCTGAACTATTTCTTAGGCCCTTAACTGGTTAAGGGTGTGTGAGAATAAGAGTTCAGGACCCAGTTCCACTGTCACGGTTCTGTTTGTTACCAGTCAACGTTTATTACCCTGGCAAGACCAATTCAGCAGTTCCTCCATTGGACCCTCCACAGCTGGAGCTGCTGCACTTGTAGTCTAGATATGATCCGAGGAGACTCATAGAGACTATGGTTCCTCTATGCTGTTTAATAATACAGAATTAAAATGCAATACAATGGACTAGGACAATTTTCTTAGTGGATGTCCCAGTGCACAAAGGAAGAAAATCAGAGTCACTTTGGCTATCGAAAGATGTTGACCAGTGTGCTCTTCCTGTGATGGATTATTTCTAGCTGCATTGTTCTTAGAACTTGTGGCTAAGCAAGTGACTGTTTCCCATTCTGGTTGCCATCAGGGTTACCTCCTTTCTATTTTGCATTCTTGTTTTATTCCTGTTTGTTTCCACGCTGTTGTCCTCCAATTATGTCTCCTCACCCCACCCCCCACCCCCAAATGTATTAGTGTAGCTTCTTAACCTGGTTTCAAAAAACAAAACAAAATTCTAAGCCAGTGAAGCCAAGGCAATGACAGTTCCCCCTGGAGATTCATATTTTCAGTTCAATCCATGAATCCCCTAAGTAGTGAATTTTGCTATAAAACACCAGGGGAGATATTTGGAGTAAAGAGAAGACAATCTTAACGGTGTTCTTTTGTTTTTATTCTGTCTAAACAAAGCCCATGTTATTACAGTTAAGTAGATAGTAAGGAGAAATCCCCAGGATGCTAAAAGAGTTTTTCTTCCGTTCACAATTCTTTTACAAATTGGCCCAGTGCCATGAACAATGAGGACAGACAAGGGAATTCTTTAAAAATGTAGAGCAGAACAGGAGAATGCAGCATCTTGGAATCTGCTTTTCCTCAAAGGAAATCAGATCTTTGAATTGACCTAAAGATGTAAGTGATGTGAAGCTCTTTCTCACAAAAGAGCTTTCACTTCTGTGGCTTCAGCTAACTGGACACCAGTGGTTATCAGTACTAGCATTGTGTTAATAGTGTGTAGACTCAAGACTGGTCCAACTGCAAGTGATGTGTGCCATTACTGTACAGTTCCCGCTGATAGCTCTATCACTTTGATGATGAGTATATGTGGGAGTAAGTTCTCTGACCGTTATTTCCTGCTTGTAGAAATAGCGTCAGCTTTCTCTTCTGTCTGATTGGCTTTAGCATCTGGGTTTCTTTTGGTCATGTCATTACAGGCTTTTCTGCCATTCCCCTTACATCTGGAATCCAGCTCAAATGTACCAGAAGAAGAGGCGTCCAACATTTGAACCCATTTGTAAGCATGCTGATTGCAACTTGGACAACCAGTTAAATCCAAGGTAGAAGCTTTCTGCTGCTTTGAGGGAAAGAAACAGTCTAAAAATAAAACCTAGGCATAAAAATAGTGCCAAATACTCATTAACTGCCTCACTTGGCTGAATGCTGAAATTATTTCTACAGTGCCAAATCAGGCCTTTGTGTACTTTATTCACGGCACTTTATCTTAGATGATAAGTGGGTTACTGTAATTGGTCATTTTATTCAAAATACATGAATTAAATTGTCTCAAGGACCCAATTTTCAGCTCATGTTCATGCTGACCCTTGGATCAGTATACTTAATGTTCACGGGTTTGGGGATATACATTTGGGATGCTATGGGTGAGGATGAAGAAGCAGTCAGACACAGAGAGTTAGTGTGCGGGGGTGAAGAATTTAAATCTTACTCTGAGTGATGTCACTGCAGGGATTTAATTAGGATAATGTCACAGAATGACATATATTTTTAAAAAATATATATGATTCTTGACTGTGGTGTTGACAGTGCACTATAAGGAGGCAGGACTGGAAGGAAATCAGCCAGATGTCTATGTTTAGATCTCTACAGAAGAGATGATAGTGTTTTGGAGCAGCCTGATGGCAGTGGACTAGGAGAGACATAGACAACAGACAAGTCAAGGACTTGCTATGGAGTTTGAGGGGCTAGGAGAAACAAGGTTAAGTTTTAACTTAACTGGGCGGATTTCTTATCAGCTACTGGGATGACTACTTGAGGGAGGACCTGCTAAGTTTTGCTGTTTAGTTTTGTTTAGAATGAAGTGCAAAACACTGGAGATGAGGAAAAGGCAAAAAATCAAAGGATTAAGCTAACTTTGTGATGTCCAAAGAGCAGTACAGGTCAAATGGGCAGTTGACTGTATGACCCTGACTCAGTGGACAAGTTTCAGAATCCTTGATGTTCAAATGGTGTTCAGTGCCGTGGAATAAAGGCACTGATCTAGAGAGAAGGGGAGAAAACTAAAGATGCCTGGGAACACTTCATATTTCCACATACTCAGGACAAACTGAGGAGAACCAGTAAAGGAAGATCTATAATGAAAAGGAGAAGGTAGGAGAAGGTGGGACCCTGACGCCAGAGTGGAGTCCTTCAAAAGAGAGTTGTCAGTCAACTGTGTGGAATGCTAATACTACTCTGAGCTGGAGTAATATGACGTATGAGATAAGGGGATTTTGTCTACGTGGCAGTTCTTTATGATATCAATAAAGGTAGTTTTTGATGTCATTCAGACAGGAACCCAGATAGATTAAGGGGACACTGTAAAGGAAGAAATGGGGCATCTAGTTAAGCAATTCTTTTAAGAAGTAATGGAGCTAGAAATAGGTAGATACTAGTTAGTCAAGAGTCAGGGATTTATGTTTATGAAATTGTGTGTGTCATAAGAAAGAGAGAGACAAGGAAAGAGAGGAGCAGGGAGAGAATGAATGACTGGATATACTTTAAAGACGCAGTTCCTGAATCTAAAGCATGCGCTGTGTAGCACTGAGGGAAATGTTTGGTCTTCCATGAGTATGAACAGGAGCCAGAAAGGACTGGCACAGCTATTAACAGGCTAGTTGAACTGGTGGGAAGAAGACGGGAGAAATCCGTAACAAATCAAACTCATCAAAGGAAGAAAAAAATCTCAGCTGAAGGGGAGACTGGAAAATGGATGCTCGAAGTTTCAGAGAACAGAGCAAATATTTGAGTCATTGCAGGGCGTGAGAAGATGAGCCTATCTTAGGACAGTGGGAAAGAGCATCCAAAAGTTACTTTAAACAAGGTAGATTTCAGTTAATTTTTGCTTAAAGGAAGCTGCAGTTAAACTTAAAAGATTGACCTGGCCTATGAAGGCAAAAAGTATTATTAAATGTATATATATTTTATTTAGAAATATGAGTTTACTGAATACTAATATTCCCATTCAGAGATAGTTATGTGATGTAGTATCCTTTCATAGCTTAGACATGTAAGACTAGATGTCTTATTTTAATAACTATACTATACAAAATTTTTCACTTTAAATATCTATCTATCTATCTATCTATCATCTATCTACAGAGAGAGTCTCCCTATAACCCCAGTTGGCCTGGCACTCCCTATGTATTCACAGAGATCCACATGCCTCTGCTTCCTGAGTGCTGGGTTTAAAGGTGTGCACGACATCTTTTTGTTTGCTTATTTTTATTTTATGTGTATGAGTATTATGCCTACATGCATATGAGTACACTTATGTCATGCAGTGCCTGCAGAGGACAGAAGAGGGTGTTGGATCTCCTAGAACTGAAGTTATAGATGGTTGTTAGTCACCAAGTAGGTGCTGGGACTTGAACCCGGGTTCTTTTGTGAGAGTAGCCAGAACTCTTAACTGCTGAGTCCTTTCCCCAGCCCTGTAGATAAATTTTTAATAGAAAATGTATAGTCAAGTTGAAGTTGTAGATTTAATTATTTTCTTCTAGCATTTAAAATGCAAAAGTAAAACTATAAATTATTATACTACCAGGCTTTGTTTTGATAGCAGAGTCTAATATAAATTTTGAGACTAGTTATAATCATTCTAAAATCTTCTATGTCCTTGAAAATCATGCTATGCTTTAAAGTCACTGTTTCTCAAAGAATAAAAGTTAGCTGTAATCCTATCATTCAAGAAAATCAACTATATTTTACTTGAAACTATATTGTTTGTGAACCTGTTTTACTATCTATGTTTGTACTCTCTCTCTCTCTCTCTGTCTCTCTCTCTCACATACACACACACACACATACACACATACACCACACAAGGCTGTATGACTTTTACTAGTGCTGGATTTTTAAGAATGTTTCCAAATCCTGTTTATTATGTGTGATTATGAATAATACCATAGTTATCATTGGCTCTTAATACTGAATTGAATTTGGTCTAGTATATTTTACTCTAAAAGCAATATGTGCCTACTGTAGAAATTTTCATAAATAACATCTATTTTCTCTGGAGCCACTGTGGGATCAGTGTCAAATTCTTATTCATTCAATAACCATTTATCGGCAACTATCCTACAGCATACTCACACTCTTACAGAACGTGTGAAACCTGCCTTTCAGAATTAGCATCATAATGGAAATTTGGTGATGGATTCTGCTAGTGTGAGATGGATTTCTATGAGAAAAATGTATGTGTGCTTTTCTTAAAAAATGGACCATGCTACATAAAAGTTGTATTATAACCAATTTTTTTTCACAAGATGCAAGAAGAGCTCCCAAGCCTTGGGTCTTTGACAATATCATATTTAATGACTACAGAGATTTTTGGGGGGAGGTGTGAATATGTAATCATTTAATCTGCTGGAGTCAGACACTGTAATTCTTTTTCCAATTCTTTTTTTGTACTTACGGTCTTTAACATGCAAGTTTTCCTTCTCTTATACAGCACAATTGACATGACCTTCAAAAGACATGAAGGCACTGGCAGTACTGACTTTCTTCCCCACATCATCCCATTTACTTGTGGATTTCAAGATAACTTCTTTGGTAATACAGTGATCAGTTATTTGTATCAGGACAGATTAATTTGCACAAAATGAAAATTACCTGCAGATTGTGCATCATTAGTCCAAACCCCAAATGCTCTGAAACCTAAATTACTTCGAGCACTGATATGACACACAGCTATCCTCGTGTGATGGGTCAAAATAAAAATACAGACCAAATCAAAATGTAAAATTACCTTTACGTTATGTGTATAACACCCACATAAAATATAAGTGAATGTTATATTTAGATTTGAGTCCTATCCCTAAGTTACCTTGTTGTGTATTTACAAATATTCTAAATCTGAAAAAGTCCACAACAGTTCTGATTGTTCTGATTTCATATAAGAAATACTCATCCTGTGTTTCCTCTGAGGCCACAGCATTGGGATTTTTTCTAAATGACCACTTTATGTCTTATGAGAAACAATAGGGTAGAAGTCTTCTGTTTGCTCTGATCAAAGCTCTTTCGAATATGTTATCTGTGTCAAGGCCTCATCAGCATTCCCAGGTTCTAGGCTAGGCATTCTTGATCACACGGTCAAGCCCTAAAGTGGTGTGGTAGAGCCGTTAGTGAGTCAACAATCACTCCTTTCCTTTCCGTTTATTCTGTGTCTTTCTCTCTGGTTCTCTGTAGAGATTCTAAGTCTCTCTGTGAAGGACAGATGGAGCATAGAAAGATGGAAAGATCCACAGGGGAGTGGACAGAGGAAAAAGAGGCAGCAGAGCCATGTAAGCACCCAGTTGTTCAATTTTGGGTCACCTTGATCAAAGTCCAAAAGACTTTACTTCACTGTCTATAACACAAAACCAACCTCATCTTAGTATCTTAGAATTCATATGGAAAATAGGACCTACTTAAAGTCTTTTTAATTAGTCAAAGAAGTTGGATACTATTTTCAACACTATAAAGTAACTATGTTTTCTTTGCAAAAACCCTTATTTATGCTGAATTATTTTACTTTTTGAAATTTTATTCTGAAACTGACAGCAAAGCAACAAAACAAGTAAATCTAGAGGGCTGGAATTTCACATTTATATCCAGAATAATGTTCCTGAAATTTATTTTTACTAACTCATAGGATATTCCGAGAGTAATCTTATTATGGCTTGAATAGGAAACATCCCTTACAGGCTCATATGTTGAGTGTTTGGCCTCCAGGTATTGGTGCTGTTTTGAGTGGTTCTGGAAGCTTAGGAAGTGGGGCTGTAACATACAGTATACTGCTAAATGTTCAAGTGCTATTTGAGCTTCTTGAAAGCAGATTCTGCTAGGGAAAAGGATCTCCCTTGACTCAGACTCAAGCATGTTCATGTCAAGTATCTTTTAAAATCCTGCCCTAGGTCAGACTGGTTCCTTGACTCTGTAACAGGAAAAGGGGGCGGGGACAAGCAGTTAAGAGTATTGAAAACATGTCCTTGAAACAACTAGAATGTAAACTATTTCCTACAGATATTACTATTGTTTATCCCATGGTATAAGATGCCTGCAGTGGGAACCGGAAGCTGGAGTTTCTCCATGGAGAGAATCTCAATGGGAAACGTCAGGATCGCTTATTTCCTAGTCAGTTTCTGCTGGAGGTTCTAAGATCTACTTTATGATGCTACCTTTGCTCTCTCAATCACGCTCATCTAGTCATCTCTGCTGGATTCTGTAAGTGCCTGACTGATCTGATTGATGATGTTTTGCTCGCTCTCTGTCTTCTGCTTCTACCTGTCTGTTATTTGCTATTTGTTATTTTAGTTTTGCTTGCTACATACTTAATAAAGTCATTTATTTAAAACTGAAAGTATGGTTGTCATAAATAGTTCTCCAGACTGAAAGGAGGCTTGGCTGAAGGAAGTAAGTCATTGTGGGTCTCCTTGGGAGTTCATCCTTGCCCCAGTCTTCTCTCTTTTTCTTTATTTCCTATCTTTCATGGGGTGAGTAGCCTCTGCCAGATGCCCCCACTGTCATGATTCTCTGCCTTAACCCAGGCTCAGAAATAATAGCATGGCCAAGAACGAACTGAACCTTTGAAACCATAGGATCAAATCAACATTTCCTCACCTAGGTTGTTTCTTTCAGGTATTCTCTCATAATGAGGACAAAGTATGGAATACAGGTTCTAAAGTTAAAGTAAATGAGTTTTTTTTCTTTTCTCCATTTGGTCTCTTTCTGCCTGTGTCCTCTCTGTCTGAGACTGACATCCAGATTCAAACAGAATATCGAACCTCTCATTGTCCTATAAATGTACTATGTTCCTCTTTATCCAGTCAATTTATTTCCCCCATTCTTTTAAGGCCTTCTGGCTCTCATTAGCTATTAATGTTATAGTAGGTGTTTAAAGTGAATGTGTTCTGGGAATAAAAATCAATGTCTTGCATAGTCACTATTTCTAGTACTACGACAGGCTAGTATTGGAGAAGAGACAAACTGTTGATCAAGTGGGCTGCAAAATAACCCAGGAGGTTAATCCAGGCAGTTTTGAAATAGGCCTTGACAAGCATCTGTCACTTATCCCCTTCATTTTCTCTCTGCTCCTGATTTTAGATACAGTCTTTTCATTCTTGTCCAGTCATTGTAATGGTACGAATGAACAACTTGTTATTGGAAGATGTGATGAAGATGTAATTCTCCCTTGCTCCTTCAAGAGTGACTATGAATATGTAATTCACTGGACAAATCAAGATAACATTGTTCACAGTGACTACAATGACATGGACCATTTGGAAAGAGTATACCATATGCAAACAGAACATGCCTCTTTCATACTGAGATGCACAATGGAACGCCTCTCTATCTATCAGAAAATTGAGCATTCTAGATGAAGGAATTTATACCTGCTACGTGGGAACAAGTAGTGACTACATCACAAAAAACATGGTGCTAAAGGTGGGAGGTAGGTGGGCATGTAGGTTTGAATAAACTTAACATTTGAGCTGATTCTAAAGCATCTTAACATGCTAGGATCATATAATTCCTTTATATCAGCACCTACTAGGTCATAGTACAGGCAGCTTATGACTGATATAACCATTCCCCTGTTGGTGGAAGTTTAGGCATTCCAGTGTTTTCCATAATCAACAGTATTGCGATGAATTTCTTTATAGTTACATTTAATGCTGGGAAAATATCTGAAATAAAAGTACCCCTCCCCCCCAAAAGATTTTGCTATTCCAGTGGCACTAAAAGCATAAGAACATTCATTTTCCTTTTAGATCAGCACCGAAT
The DNA here is from genome assembly GCA_035773235.1 of Eospalax fontanierii. Classification (NCBI taxonomy): domain Eukaryota; kingdom Metazoa; phylum Chordata; class Mammalia; order Rodentia; family Spalacidae; genus Eospalax; species Eospalax fontanierii. The sequence continues at coordinate 49,800,310 of CM069534.1, forward strand.
ATTATCAATCTGAAGCACATCTTCAAATGAGATGGCTAAAATTACTGACTAAAAATACCGAATTTTAAACAAATTGTGTTTTTGTAATGAGAATGACATTACTGTTTATTCATATTATTTCACCCTCTATGTGGTAACTATTACATACTTCTATCCAACTATATGATTATTATAGTAATTGTTGTCAATTGTCATGTTTATATTGAGTTAAACAGGCATCCAATTAAAATTGAAGAAAGTACCTAACATAGTTTCACGGCCTATTAGTAATAAATTGTAGTAACAAGAATTTTTATTGATAAGGTCTGTTAATGATCAGGGTGATGTCATTGCTGTGGTATATTATAAAATATTATATCATATGTTACGTTTTACTTTATTTTGCTTTGCAGACATTATGCTTTTTAAAATTGAAAGTTTGTGGCAACCTTGCCTCAAGTAGGTCTATTGATACCATTTCCCTGGCAGTGTGCATTCACTTTGTGTCTCTGTGGCATATTTTGGTAATTCTCACAATATTTTTAACATTTTGATTATTATTATATCTTTTATAGTAACATGTGATCAATAATCTTTGGTATTACTATTGTAATTGTTGGTCTGCTATAAACTGTGTCCATGTAAGTAAAGTTTGACTGGTGAGATGATTCAGTGGGTAAAAGTGCTTGTTACACAGGCATGATGACCTAAATTTGATAGCTGGAACCTCCAAAAGGCAGATGTAGTGACTCACATTTGTGTATGTGAGTCACCCCATAATAAGTAGGTAAATAAATGCAATTAAAAATTTAATGTTTTTAGGGCGTGGAGAGATGGCTCAGAGGTTAAGAACACTAGTTGCTCTTACAGAGGGCCTGGGTTCAATTCCCAGCACCCACATTATGGCTAACAACCATCCTAACTCTAGTTCCAGGGGATCTGATGTCCTTCCTTAGGCATTGCATAACATGGGTGCACTTACACACATGCAGGCAATACACTCTTACACATAAAATAAAAAAGTGAAAAAACCATTTTGTTTTAAAGTAGCCCTGCACTGGCCTCTAATTGTGCAGCAAGTTTCATTCTTTCATTTTTAAAAATATTTTAATTTTATTCTATGTGTTTTGCCTGCATGCATGTAAGTGCATTCATGTGTGTAATGTCCACAGAGGACAAAAGAAGGTGTTGGAGTCCGTGAAACTGGAGTTACAGAAAGTTGTTAGCCACTATGTGGGTGCTGGGAACCAAAACTGGGTACTCTGCAAGAGCAGTCAGTGCTCTTAAGCACTAAGCCATCACTCTAGTCTGAGTTTCATTATTTTAAAAATTACCTCAGTCACCGCATCCTTCTATAACCGATACCCCTGTTCAGTCACTAGCTATCGATGCTGAGATGAGGCCCTCTACTAAGTCAAATGACTATTCGAAATTTTAGCAGTATTTTTCCAATTAAGTTGTTACATAAAAATGATATTATATATAGTTTATATATTTTATATATACAATGCCTGTAAAAAAGCTCAGTAACTGATTTGAAAATGAATGATTCTTAAAAGGAAGAGAATTGCTAAATAGTGTAAGCAAATTATCCAATAATGTCCTTTAGATATTATTCTTTATATCCCTGTTCATGCAATCATATTTTACTTTAAGATAAATATTTTTTCATTTATTATTTGAGAATTTTATGCATTATATATATAGATCTATCTATCATCTATCTATCTATCTATCTATCTATCTATCCATCCACTCCACATTCCCTGCTTCCAACTCCTGTCTCTTCACATCCTCTTCCCATTTTCACATCCTTTTTTATTTTTTTTAATAAGCCAACAAGTCTAATTAGTGGTTCACCTATGTGCATGGCTGTGGAACCATGCACTGGAGCATGATCAACCTACCAGGGCGCCATAACTCCTAAAGAAAACAGACTCCTACCTTCCCTAGCAGTCACCAGTGATCAGTAGCTCAGCAGCTAGGTGTGGAGTTTATGTGTTATATTATAAAATATTATATAATATGGTACATTTTAATTTATTTCACTTTCTTTCTAAAATTTGAAAGTTTGTGCCAACCTTGTATCAATTCTGAAATGCTGAATGGCTTGATCTTGTATGGGTCTTCTGCAGGCAACCACAGTTACTATGCATTCATGTGTGCAATGGTCTTGTCATGTCCATAAGACCTGTTTCATCTCAACCCTCCACAACCTCTGGCTTTTTCTTTTTAAAAAATATTTTTATTGATTCTTCTAGAATTTCACATGATTTATTTTGATCATATTCACATTCCACCCCAATTTGTGCCCTCTACAACCTCTCCAACTATGTGACTTCTATTATTATTTGTCCTTTTTAAAGGCCTATTGAATCTAATTTGTATTCCCCAAATGCTCTTCCATGTGGGTCCATCCCTTGGAATCCAGTCAATCTACCAGGCATCAAACCATTAAAGAAAAATGACTCTCCTCCCAATGACTGTCAATTGCTAGTAGATCCTCAGCTAGGTCTGGGACTTTTTGCTAACCTTCTCCATCCATGCTGGGATTTTGTTTGCCTTGGGCTTGCACAGGTCTAATACATGCTGTTGGTTCCTATGAGCAACTGCCCTTTGGTGTCTATATAACGTGTTTTCTTTGACCTCTGGCTCTTTCAATCTTTCTGCCTCCTCTTCCACGATAATCTCTGAGTCTTCATAGAAGAGGGTATGATAGGGCCCATTTAGGGTTGAGCACTCCACAGTCTCTTATTCTCTGTTTGTAGGCCACTTTCAGGTCTCAGTGTCAATCACCATCTTCTGCAAGAAGAAACTTCTCTGGTGAGAGTTGAAAGATGTACTAATCTATGGATGTAACAATGAGTCATGAGGAGTCAGTGTAATACTATGTCTATTTAGCGGAATAATAGTAGTAGGTTCTCCTCTATGGCCTGTGATCTGTCTATACATAGGTTCTTGGCACTGATAACAGTGCTAGGTATGCACTCTATCCTGCAAAGTGGGCTTTAAAGCCAATCAGAAGGTGGTTGGTTGCTCCAATAACATTCACACCACTATTGCACTGTGGGCATGTCTTGCCAGGCCAGTTGTTACTGTAGCTTGCAAGGCCCACAGTGATGTTGATGAATACTTTTCCCTTTTGATAGCATACATAGCTAGTACTAAAAAATGGCACTATGAAAGCTAGGCAGTAGAGATGAAGTTCCAGGTCAATATCACCTTGCTTTCTACTTGTCTATTCTATGACTTATGTATGTAGTATCTTCAGCCAAGTTATGGTGAGTTTTACTGCCAAGAGCAATGGAAATAGCCAGTATTGTTAAAACGGACCTCCTGAGTTAACAACTCCATAAGAGGGAGTTCATTCTTAGTATTGGGCTTTTATTTGCTAGCCTGTGTTATTTGGTGGGGGCATTGAACCCATGATGTAAATTATTTTTATATTGTATATGTACATATTTTGAGAAGCTTCTATAATAGTTGTTGCATAGATAAGCAGTTTTCTCTCTCTCTGCTGTGAGGGACAGGCTTCCAAATGTGATTGACATCCAACTAACCAATGACTTAATCGGGGAGGTCTAGCGGAAATGCATGGAAGCATTGGAAGGAGAGAGGCGGGCATGGTGCCAGAGTGCCATTCTTGCGCATGTGTTCCAGAGGTCTGGGGGACTTATGATCAAAATGTGGTTTCCGCCATACAGCACCTCCATCTCTCTCTCCCTGGGGATGAATCCTTTGTAAGTAACCTGGAATAAATTAAATCTAAAAGAGCATTCTCTGTCTGCTCAGTTGGTTCAAACCTGGGGGTGGGGTGGGGCTGAATGCCGGGCCTCACCGTGAGAGAATTCATGGTACAGTAGTAGATCTCCACATGACTTTTTCCAAAGTGTTAGTGTTAGTCATCCTTCCCTGCCCTCACATTTCCCAGCTAATTTAACTCTTCCTGCCCCATTATTCCTTCTTCCCCAGTTGTATTCCTGCCTTTTCTGGGTCCTGGGGATTGAACTCAAGCCATCAGACTTGGCAGTCTCAGGTTCTAGTACATTAATCTTTACCTAACACCTTTATCATAATTATACTTAATTTTTATGATTTACTCTTTATTCTTATGTATATAGCATATGTATGGGTGCCCACAGAGGCCAGAAAAGGGTGTCAGATCTATTAGAATTGGAGTTACAGGTGGCTGTAAGCCTCCTGACATAGGTGCTAGGAACAGAGCGTGGGTCCTCTGGGAGAGCAGCAAGCACCGTAACTGCTGAGCTCTCTCTCTCTATTCCCATGATCATTTTTTAAACCCTCTTCCTTTTCAGCGATCTGAACAAACCTTAACTCCGATCCATCACAATATTTAACCTGTTTAAGAAAACTAAGTGAAAGAAAAGTTATTTTATTGACCACCCTGTCCAGTTCCATGGAGAAATTATTGTTTTATATTGATTAAAAGTTCACCAAAACTTTTCTGCTAATCTCCCTTAAATGGAGAAGTGAAGCTCCCAGCCTCCTTCCCTAGAGTTTCCTAGTCTCAGAATATTGGATCTGAGTGTTTCATCATCTTTATTGGGTTTCAGCACTAAAGGAGTTGTTATCTGATGTGCATTTGAACCAGACAGTATTAGTAACATGGGAAAGGATTGAAAATGTAAATATCAGAAATATTTTCTTTGGTAAATAGTTTTTTTTTTCTCTCAGGTTCATTCAGAATCGAGTGTCCTGAAGTACCAAGAGTTCCTTAAACCAGCACAGTTTCCTTCCCCCCACTTCCCTGGACCTGCGGCATCTGGTATAACCATGAACTTGTAAGAAAAACCTCAGAATGCAGCACATGGAGGATTCATTCTGCTTGCTGTGGCTGGGCATGAGGAGGGCTGCTGCAGGATATGTGCTTCAGGAAGTTGTATAAGGGCGGACTTTTAAGTGTAGTAGATCTTGGGCATATAGAGACACTGGGTGAAAAGCATAGTAGATACAAAAACACAGAAATACGGGATTTGTAAAGATTTTACAGAAGTCCAAGGTAGTTGAAAGGAAAGTTAGATAAACCTGAAGAAGGAGGGAAAGAACAAGAGGTTCTACATCTTTCTACGTAGACTGAGATGGATCCTAGATATAGCATGGAGTCAAAGAAGGATTTGAAGCATCAGAGAGCTTCTGAATTTAACCTTTAGAAACATGGTTACAATGCCGCTTTCCCTCAGGTGAATTGGAAAATAGTTGGGCCTACATCCAGGCAGAACAATCAATGGTAGGCCACAGAGTTTGGCTGACAGAACATGAAGCACAAGACGGAAGTGTTACTGGAGGGACAAACTGAGGATGCCCTACAGTCCCCTTCTAAAGGAACTCAGACCATCGGGGGTTACCTGCACACAGCTGGACTTATAATGCTTTTGTGCAAGAGTGGAGGTTAAGACGTGGTTGAATGTGATCTGGTGGCCCAGGTCTGTAATCTCAGTAACCAAGGGGGCTGAGGGCGGAGGGTCACAAGGTCAAGGCCAGGCTGGGCAAATTAGCAAGACCCTCTCAAAATGATCAATAATGTAAGGATAATGAAAGGATGTGGCTTAGTGATGGAGCAGAACTTCCCATGTATAAGGCGCTGAGATCAATCTACAGCATCATCTAAATAAAAAAAAGAACAAATAAACAAAGAAATAATAATTAAGATAATAAACAAAGAAAATAAATAATAAAAGTAAGTAACTAGAGATGTGGTTGAGATCATCTAGCTAACAGAGACCACTCAGCAGTAGGTAGAGTGACGAGAGCCTGGGAGTGCAGCAGCATTCAAAGGTCAAGAGAACCCTGGAAGAGTGAGCAGCATTCCAGAGCGCAGTATCAGGCTGGAAGAGCCGAAGTCCACGTGCTTTACCTCCCTAGCTGACACCAGCGAGGCACCATTTGAAGGCTTAATCTAACCTTAGAGGGGAAGTTTGAAATAGAAACAGTAGAGCTTTTCCTTTATGAAACGCTGCAGCACAAATGTCAAAAAGCTTCTCCCAAAGATGTAAGTATTACAGTTTGCATTCCTTCTTAATCTTAAATGGAACTTAGAAAAATCGTTTGAGAGTTTTGTCTTCATGGATGCTTCCTTTTTGTTTCTGTTATTAGGCAGCCATTGGAAATCTCAAAGGGAACCCATTTATTGTCATGTCCAGTCATCAGCAGTTTTTTTTTTTCTTTCTACCAAATCAAGACGGTACCCCATATTTTGACCACATAAAAATCTAGTATTGAAAAAGAGTTACTCCCAGATTTCCTTTGCTCTGTTTCCATGGTTCAGAAATGGAGGGAAACACATTTTGGTGACTGCAGGTTAAGCATCTTCAGCTCCTGCTCATTGTTGTATGTAATATGCACTTCAGAGTTGTGGTTTGGGAGTTAAGGCTTTAAGCACAGTAAGAATTAAGAACTGGGCACTGCTGGATGCTGGGAAACATCTCATTGTTTGTTAAACTTGGTGGAAATAATTACCACGTGATATTTGAAGCAGTAAGTATATGCCTAGCTCCACACACATTTCTACTGCTGTTAGTTGCCAAAATCCGTTATTTATAAATAATATTTCTAGTCAGCTAACCAGAGAGTCATGCAATGTGTGCTGTGGAGTGGGATTTCCGTGAGGAGCTGGCTAGTGTCCATTCCCTTCCTCTGTCACCGTGGCATGAGAGAAAACCCTGGTAGCTCCCTTTCGTCCCTTAACAAGAATATTTGAAACAGTGGAACCTATGTTTCAGGATTTTTTTTTAATCACCCCAATCATAAAAATTAGAACAAATAATATATTTCAAAGATTGGTGATTCTTTGTGGTAATATTGAAAGTAAGAGCACAGACTTCTCCTTGGATTACGTGGTTTTTGACAGAAGCTTCTACACTGAGAACATTCCTTTAGATGGTATAGAATGGAAAACTAGGGATGAATTTAAAGTTCCTATTTTTTTCCCAAATATGAATGTTAGTTTTATGTAAAATGCAGTTAAGCTCACATTCTATTTTTAAAACTGTTGCCTCATATTGGATTCATTTTGGAGCACAGAAAAATAATCAAGAAGAATCTGTCTGAAGACCACATATGCCCTATCCTTAAGCAGAGATTTAATTTTCATTTCATAAAACGTGAAGCACTGGGGACATCCCTGCTCTCTTGAAGAAAAGGATTTTTTTCAGAATGTCTCATTCTCAAGTAAACCCTGACCAGTGCAGACTGGGAGGGTCTGTCCACATCCCATAGGAAGAGGCAGGAGTGTCCCAACAGGAGAGACTAGAGTGAGTGGTCACAGTACTACAAATGAACCTTTCAAGGAGACTGGCTTCCTTTCCTTAATTGCAATTTTCCATTTGCTGCCTTGTCAGGAGATGCTACAGCATATGTACGTGAAGCACTTGGGATTCCTAGAATCTAGATCTGCTCAAAAAGAATTACACTCAACTACAACAGAATTAAATAATCTTTTGTAAATCGTGCTGCCTGGTTAAAATGTGACATTTGGGCTATCTCCTTACTCATACTGAGGGAGGGGTCGCAGACAAAATGTGAAATCGCCATATCATGCAGGGTTTTTTTCAGAAGGGAGGAAGTGCATTTGAAAGCACTTTAGAAAGTTAGTTCTCATCTCCTTGTAACTTTTTTTTTTCCTTCTTCACAAGAGACAGAAATTCAAAACTAACGTTAAATGGAAAGATTAATTTTTCTTTGTTATAAAGCACTATTTATGGTATTCAGTGATAACAGTAGCTTCACAACAATTTCTGTATGGCATATGGATATATTAATGATAAAGAATAACCCATAAGCATTGTTTCTATTCTAAATTAACCTGTATGCTTTAATACTTACTACAGTTTGGTAGAACATGCATCACCAAGTTAGATGGGTCAGACTTCGGTATCTAAGTTCTCCAGATTCCTCCCTTTTCAAATTTGTATAATCTTTATCCCAATTGTAATAATTCTAGTCCAGCGTGCTAGAAGCGCAGGCTCCTCCAGTTATTCTTGAGGCCCACTAAGCACTAGTAAGCAGAGGTCGCTTTCTCTTCTCTTGTCATCTTAGTACTGTTCCTCTAAGACTGCCCTCCCAATGGGTCAATGTAGACTGTGCTCTTCCCTGATGGCCAAAGGGAACTAAGGCTGAGGCTAGCTTGCAGTCTTTTAAAAACATTATTTTTATCTTATCTGTATGAGTATTGCCTGCATGCGTGTAAGTGCACTCATGTCCTGCAATGGGTGTGGAGGTCAGAAGAGGGCATTGGATCCCCTAGAACTGGAGTTACAGGCTGTTGTTAGCCACCATGTGGGTTCAGTGATTCAAACTTGGGTCCTCTGCAAGAGCAACCAGCGCTCTTAACCACTGAGTCATCTCTCAAGCTCTAGCTTGCTATTCTAAAATGCTTATAATAGATTCTTTGTTCTTTTCAACTTTTCAGACTCTTTTCTCTCCTAATTTTCACCTTTAGTGTGACCCAATTGGTAGATATTTTAGTGTCTATAGGTTTCTCCTAGCAGACACACTGCGACACAGAGATATTGATTCTCCTGGTAAGCTCTCAGACTGGTCTCTTGTATTGTCTTAATAAGAGCCTTTTCATTATGTGACATGTTTTCCATATGAAGTCTGCCCCCCACCTGGGATGCAGAGGCAAGTAGTTTAAAAAATAGTAAACATGTTGTTTCCCCCACTAATCTATCCACATTTGTGTTACTTAGGACATTTTCTTTCAGTTCACAGACTTTGTTTCTTTGTTGTATTTAGCACTAAGTAAAGAAAGAGCTTCCTGGACAATAACTGTTGCTACTCCTCTGGTGTTGGCTTTGTTTGCTCTGATTTTGATTGGACTAATGTGGAGAAGAGACTTCTGTGTGTGCAGAGGTAATAAAGAGAATTTGGCTTTGCTCTGGGGTGATCCTGCCCTTTGTTAAAGATTCAGAGAAATACACACTGACACTGCTCCTCTGTATGTACCCAGATCTTAATTTTCTGAGCATCATTTTCACAATTTATCAAAATCTTTAAAAGTGTTTTAAAATTTTTATTTAACTATTCTGCTTCAAAAAATGTGTCCTGAGCAAGTGCAGAGGTACATCAAGGAATATATAAACACATCTACTATGCCTCATTGTTAATATTTTCAGTTTTCTTACTATTTTAATCACTAATGGTGAAATTGGTCAATTAACAGGAAAGTCACAGATGGTTTTTTTTCAAACAAAACATTACTTTTTAAAAATTTATTTAACCAGGATGACCCAACAATCTTGTACTGAAAAATAGCTAGAAGGGAAGAAGACACTGCTTTGCAAAGCTGTCTGTGGAGTGATGGGTTAAGTCATCCTCCCACATCACATGGATATTTCCTTCCTGTCCCTAGGCACTGTTGTCTCCTGCTTTGACCTTATTCTATAGTTAATGCTTCCAAAAATGCTATGACCTTATAGATCAATTTTATTTTAATCCTTACCAAATTAAAAAATACATTTTTCTCTAAATTTTATGAAGCAAACATATATTACTTAGTCTACTATGATAATCAGTCTCCTTAAAAATACTGCATTAAAATCTGCATTAATAATCAGAACTTGACCTGGGAAGAATCTAAACAAAACTAGACATCTTGTTTATTTCTACATTTTATTTCCACATTCCAGGAAACATGAATCCAGGAAGATTGTTCAATTACCAAGCAGGTAGGTACTTGAAGCAGATTTGTGTGCACTAACAATCCCGAGAATAAGTTTTCAGGACAACACCGAGAGAGCTTTTTTTTTTTTTTTTTTTACTAAACTAATTTTGACCTTGTGATCATTTAGTCTATGAAGCAGGCTAGTCTTTTTGCTTGTTACTTCTGTCTCTTAGCTGACTAGAAATAATCAGAGATTGTATATCTCAAGCAGTCTACTTTGTTTTCATATTTATCCTCAGGCCTAAGATAATGATCCTTGTAGTTGGATTAAATTCAAATTATGGGAGATAGGGTGCCACATAGTACTCAAGAGTGACAGCTTCTACAGTGGAGGTCTGCCTGCATCCAGTCCCAACAGGGAATACATGGAACACTCAAAACTGTACAAGCAGAAGTTAGCGCGCTCACCCCCTCCAACCTCAGCTATCCACACCAGAATCAGGAACAAACCTAAACTTGAAGTGACAAGGACAGAGAACAGTTCCGAAAACCTGGTATAAGGGAGTCACGTCAAATCACTGCCTTGAAGGAGAGTGACATTCCCTGAAAACACACAGCCAGACCAAGATGACTTCACAGGGAGAGAGCTGGGAGAATGAATTACCTGACTGACTCCTCCTTCTCTCTGATCTCCAATCAAACTAGGGACCAGAAGGAACAGAACGCTCATTCTGTTGATGATAGCCCAGGCCCTCAGTTTGCTCTGGAAGAAAGAAAAGTGGATTATGGTTTATGAGGAAGCAATCAGGCAAAATTCACATGAGGGTATATTCTTCCTAATTAAAAAGAGAATGTCCTATACATCTGCAGTAAGACTGACTGAAAACATAGGTAAACTGTTAAATCCCACAAACTCTAAATCACCTCCACGTTCCCCGGTTATAGTTTCGTAGGCTTTGCTTTTCAGTTGCTTTTTCCATTATTTAAAATGCCCTTCCATTGGATATGTTTAAATGAGCCAGAGTTTAGCAAGGGGGAGAAGGAAGACTCTCCCTGAGAAATGGCATTCTGTCCTTATTCTCAAACCACAGTGGCCCTCCTTGGTCAGGACATTTCCATTGTGGGTGGGTGGCAGAGATCTGGCCAACAACTCTAATGAGCCAAACAAATATTGCTGATTGATTGACTTGTGTTTATTTTCTTCTTTGGAGCCATGTTTCTACAGTGACTGCATCTTAATATAGTTTATTGGGGGGGTAAAGATGGGAAGAGGAAATAACCAAGGTTCTCTTCTAACATAATTACACTGAAATAGGAGAAAGGGAGAATTTGAGGGTTCACAAAGAGAATGCGTTGCTCCTATTTTTCTCATAGAAATGTGCCATGCCTCTGTTGATGTGAGTGTTCACAATGGTGAAAACTCAAGTAGAAAATGAGGGAAGACATAATATTCTTTATCAAACCATGAATTATGAATAATGTAAAAATGACTCTATAAAAAAATCAAACAAGGCATGATAAAGCCTATAATCCCAGGACTCAAGGTAGAGACAGGAGAAGTTCATGAGTTTGAGATTAGTCTTGGTTTTTTGTAATACCCTGTCTCAAAAACAAAAACAAAACAAAACAAAGCTACCACCACCGCCAATAGCAGAGGAAATGAAGTTTTGACTAATTTATATATTGTCACACAAGACTTAGAGGAAAGAATGCAGGAGGAATTGCAGGATGGTATAGTAGAAAACATGCAATTAGATGTTTCTCAGTGTTGGTCATTAAACTCTCTCCTTTCTTAAATAGCTGCTCTTGCAGTCTTTTATTGTTATTTGCAAAGAAGACACTCAATGGTACTGTTGATTCTCACCAGAGGGTGTTCGAGCATGCTCATCCTTCTAATAGCAAATGAAATATGGATTGTAAACAGATAGAAAAATGGAGAAATGTAGAGCACATTCTCTACCCAGGTTCAAACTTCTGGCCGTCTATACTTTGCCAGTCACTTCTAAATCACTTGGTGACTGACAATATATGTGCAACTTATACTCTGATCATTTCACTTTTGCTGCATCCCTTTTCAGGACTTTGTATGTTCCATTAATCAGAATATAAAGAAGGGGCAGAAGTGGGATAGACCTGCTTTTCCACTGTTAAAACTCAGTTAACATACAGCAAGTAGAGTATAGGTGACTGGCATGACTCGGGCTGTAACTTCTCATTTTATAACAGTCTCATGGATCGTTGATTATAAAAATAAGTCTAGCTTGAACCTGCTTTACCCCACTTTTCTACAAAACCCACTAGCATCATTAAGTGTTTAAGATAAAAATGGTTATTTTTGACTTGAACAACATACTTCGCCATTTTCTTGATGCTAGTCTCTCAGAAAAGTCACCTAGAAAAAGAAATTCTATACTTGATTCACAAAAGAAATCTTCTAGTTGGCTCACTCCATCTGTCTGAAGATTCACTGGACTGATGTCATCTCACCCCTCTCACTAACACTCCAGGCATTGGCTTCTTAGACTTTACAACTCCATCATTCTGAAGACAGCTGTTTCTCCCCATGCTATGGTTTGAATGTGTTCCCAAGGCTCTTGTATTAGAAACATTAATTGCCAGTGCAAAAGTGTGGGGAGGTAGGCCCCAATAAGCCATGATTAGGTCACGAGGACTTTGCTGACACTGTGGGAGGAGTTTAGTTACTACAAGAGTGGTTTGCTGTTGAAGAAATGAACTTAGCTCTCTCTTGCTCTTGAGCTTGTTTACCCTCCCACCTTCCACTACCGGACTCCTACTAGAAGACAAAACCTTGATTTGGACCTCCCTGCCTCCAGAATTGTAAGAATTAAATTTCTGTCCTTTATAAATTGCTGATGGTACAGGACCACAAATCAAAGATCAAATATTACATTTACTCTTGAAGATGTAATCATCATTCACTGATTTGCTACCTGCATTAAGATTAAGAATACCTGCCTGTGGAGGATACCAGTTCAGCTTAGAAAATGATTGTCTCATTAGTCTACATTCCTATAGCAGTCAACCTAGAAGGCTACTGTGAGTTTCCGCCAAGAACTCAAAAGAATTGTACAATTGGGAGCTGATTCCAGCTCTGATCAGTTGAAAATGGGCAAGGGCAGATGGAAACAGAAGTCACCTTAGATGAAGAGCCAGGACTTGGAAACAGAGATTTGATAAGGCATCATACTGTAGTTTCATATAAATGGTTATTTCAGCATAACTGACAAGCAGAATGGTGACTTTTAGGGTTTCCAGAAAGTAAGAATGTCAGTGCAATCAACACTGCTTAGAGACAGAAGTTTTATCATCTCTAGAATAGACCTGTCTGGTATGTTAGAACTGGCTGGTGTAGCTGGGGACACAGACTATGATGAGCCCTTCTGGCTCAGTTGGCATATTGTTCATCAGTGTTCTAACACATTTAGATTTCTTTGTAAATTTTATGCAGGGAAAATAGAGCCTAGATGAGTTTATGATCTGCTTACTTTAATTTTATAATCAAGTTACAGCAAATAGATTGATAGTGCTTGTGAATTCGTTACAATAACTTGGCTTTTTGTGATCTAGACAGACAAGGTTTTGAGCTTATGGTTCATAGAAGAAGGCAAATTCTGAAGTATGATATGACCCTCCCCCTCAAGTTCAATTATTTCTATCAATTGACCTCAGTTTCATAATCTCATACTCTGTAAATAGTTTTGGTACCTGTTTTCTATAATGTTGTGTCAGATACTCATAAACAGTAAATTATTAAAGACTCCACTATAAAGAGAAACTCCATTAACATAATTGTTATTGAGCATCTAAGTTTTAAAAATCTCTGCCTCCTAGTTAGGCAGGAGAATAGGGCAGAGGATGTGGTAGGAAAGGCCTTACACAAACCCTCCCAAATTAGCATATGAAAACACAAGCTGACAAAGGCAAAGACAAGAATCTCTCCAATCAAAACCAATCTAAAAAATATCTTGTCACCTTTGTTTTTTGTATGTATTGCCTGCATGTATGTAAGTGCACGGGTGTCATGCAGTGCCCATGGAGGTCAGAAGAAGGCATCAGATTCCCCTGGTACTGGAATTACAGACGGTTGTCAGCCATCATGTGGGTGCTGGAACTCAAACCTGGGTCTTCTGCAAGAACAACCTGTGCTCTTAAATGCTGAGCTTTCTCTCCAGCCCCCAAAGCCAACTTCTTAAAATCTGGTCACTGAAGCAGGTGCTGAGGCAACCCAGTATCCAAGAGTAACTGTGGCTACGCATAATACTAAAACACACATCACTGGGTGGAAACTTAAGATGCTAATTAGCCATAGGGCATGAAGTATGTAGAGTATGTAACAGATAGAACATTCACAAAAAAACTGCAGTAGGCCAATGAGTCAAAAGGCCCCTGCTAAGGTAACATGTCTTAACTCTGTCATGCAGCCCGTAGAGCTGATGAACTGTCTCCCTGTTCCCACACACTTTTCTCCTCTTGGAAGCATACTCTGTCTTAAAAAAAACTGACTGCATTTTTGCTGCAACTGTGTGTTCTTGCTTAATCCTTTGTTTGTGCGTACATAGACCTGGAGTCCCTGTGGAGGTGTCCTTCAAACGTGATATTAACCTATGACATCAATTGGTGAGCTTGCCAAGAGGTAAGATTTGTGTTTTTAATCTCTTAAACTTCCATTTTAGGGTCAGTTAAGGGCCGGTAGGACACTGGCTGCTTGAAGATTACCATGGGATTATCTGGTCATGGGCCAAAGTTAGAGGTTAGCCTTCACCAGACACAGGAAAATGCTCATGCATGAAGGCATGCTGTAAAATAATATACTGTCCTACTCCTGAGGCAGCTCCCTGATAAAAATTAATAACTGCAAAGGATTAATAACTGCAGGAATGACGTGTCTAGGAATGCATTCTGTTACAAATATGGGCAAGCTTCTTTTATAAAACAAGCAGAGGAGAGCTGTGGGATGACTTTTACTTAACCTTGTAACCAATGTTAATCTTATGTTTTGAGATCATTTAACATCTCAGCTTGTTTATAATGTAAAAAAGCTTATTAGGCCTTGGGTGCCCCTTACAACCTAAACATAATTATACTCTTTCATGACTCTTCCTTGCTTGTGGTCTAGAATGTGCTATTCTAGGCCAGCAGGGGTCAGAAAGAGAAAATCCCCTGATAAATTCTGCTTTTCCTTCGCTATTTGTTGCTAGATGTAGTGTTTCAATAAAAAGAGAGCAAGGCCTTGTGTTTGGGAACAGTTCTGAGAGCACAGTTCAGGGAAAAATCTAAAGGAACTAATTCTCAGAATGAATCAGGCCCACTCTTGGTTTTAATGGATGCTGAGTCAGTCTGTTTTTGTTCCAGCATCAGCATAATGTAGCATCACATCACCATGGAGTGCAGAGTCCCCTGATAGCTATCTTCCTCAGCAATCCCTCTCCTCCATCCTTTGTTTCCTCCCTTCATGTTCCCATCCCTTCCCGTCCCCCAGGGAAGACAGTTGGTATGGAGTTAGGAGGGATCTGTCTGGGTGCTTGTCGGTGGCCAGACACTGAAGGTCCAAGTTGCAGCCCCTGGATGTCAAGCCTCTTGTCTGATAAGCCTAACCATTTGAACCTTTTGAGAACCTCAGGCAAAAGACTTTGTTCCACCAAAATAGAAAGAAATAATCTGAGAGATGCCTGTAAAAAGAAGATGCATCCTGGTCCTGTGAAAATTATTTCAGAACATTATCCCCACAGTGACGACATTAGTGATTAGTTTAAACCAAGGCCAGGGATGAGTAAGCCCAGAAGGTTTGGGTTTTTAAACCAGTGTTTCTTGCCCTCTGTTAGGCTACACTCTGCTCTTCAGAGACACCTGATAGTGAGATGGAATTGGGCTATCTTTGAACTCATCTGGTCTTCTTGACGACTGCATGTGGGTCAGAGTGATGCCTCACTCACTCCAGAGGCCTTCTGTCTCTTCGCTCATCCCTCAAGATGTACTCTCGGTTTCTTTGGACTCCCTGCTACATACATAGTCAAGAATTATAATAATTTTATCTTGATAATTTAGAAAAGAAGCTAATATTTTACTATAACACTGTCTGGCTTCAATATAAGTTGGATGGTGGGAAGTTTGGCCAAAGGATGGAAAGGTTTGGATCTGACTGATTGTTGCCCTGTGGCAGTTTGAATGAAAAATGGTCCCCAGAGTTTCCAAATATTGAATACTTGGCCCCAGTCGGTGGCCCTGCTTGCAGAGCTGTCAGAGGTGCAGCCTTGCTGAAGGAAGCATGCTCATAGCTTCATTCCCCCTTCCAGTGCTCTCTCTGCTTCCTGTGTCTGCATGAAGATGGAGTACTCAGCTCTGGCTGCCTCCTGCCATCCCTCCACAACCATGATGAACTCTCATCCCTCTGGAACCGTAAGTTGCCTTGGTCATGGTGTTTTAACATAGCGAAGAAAACTTAAAACTTAATGTCTTCAAGGAGAAAAAGGGTTGGGGAAGAAGCTAGGGGACATGCAGAGGAGTTATTTCCTCAAATTCCATTGACCATCTGCCCACAACTCAGACCCTCCCAAATGAGAAACCCATTGCTTGGGATTATAACATGCCAGCATATGCCCATAGACCATCTAGACAGACTCCTCAGAGCGACGAGACATTTTATTAAGAAGTCTGTTAACTATGACAAAATTAAGGAGGCTGTGCAAGGAGGGAGAAAATCCTGTCCTAGTTCGTAGCAGGCTAATTGAGGTCTTTACAAATTAAGGTTACCTGAGCTGCCCTCCCTTTGCCTTTTATCTCTTAAGCAGGAAAAGATATTAACCTAAGTCAGTTTAACAAGCTTCACCTTTCCACCTCTTGATCCTTTTTGCTTTCATTAGGGCCTTCCTGACATCTCAAAGATAGAGCAATGTAATCTTTGTACAATGCTTCGCTAAGTGTAGGCTATTATTAAATGTAAATCTGTCATGCATGTTCATAACTGTTTTCATGTAATTGATTTGTGTCTAAAATAGCTTAGGGCAAAATTCAAGCCTCCTCCATACTATGTGAGTAGTAAACTTGCTGAAACTATACGAGTAGTAAAATCTGTGGCCAGTTCTTTCTTACCCTTTTAACTACTTTCATGATAAAGTTATTATTCTTGGGATGCCTAATATAAGATGTATTTTGTGTATTTTAGGATTTTAAAAACCACAATTATTTGTTTATTTGAGGGGCATGCATGTGGACAACTTCCACCTTCCACAATGTGGGTCCCAGGGATTGAACTCAGTTCTCCAGTCTTGATGGCAAGCCCCCTTATCTTCTGAGCCAGCTTATAGGCCCTTTGATGATTTCTTTCCTTTTTTTTCTGATTTACTTATTTTTATTTTACGTTATGCCTGCGTATGTGTAAGTACATCTGTGTCATGCAGTGCCAGCAGAGGACAGAAGAGGGAGTTGGATCCCTGGAACTGGAGTTATGGATGGTTTTTAGTCATCATTTGGGTGCTGCGATTTGAATCCAGGTCGTTTGCAAGAACAACCAATGCTCTTAACTGCCGAACTATCTCTTTAACCCCTGACCCTATGATGATTTTTTTTTAATTATTTTTATTTTATGTGTATGAGTGTTTTACCTGCATGTACAGGTAACTGCGGAGTCATCTCTCTAGCTGCTCTACAGTGATTATGGCTGAAATCCATATTCTTTCATTGCAGTAAGGTGTATTATGTCAAGTTAGTGTTGCAAAGTGACGTCAGTCCAGGTCATCCACTGAGGTCTAGTCAGCCTACCCAGAGTCCCTCTCTTTAGGAAGACTAGCCCATCTTCACCCAACAGTAATCAGTTGCCAATATTTCTTAAGCAAAGTGTAGAGCCTGCTACCCATTTCTCCAGCGCCATGCTGGGTTTTTGTCTGCTCGAGGCTGCGTGAATTTTGAACTTGGTGAAATGATTGCTGCAAGTTCATATGAGCAGTGTCTCAGGAGCTTGAAGGACTCGACTTCCACATGGTCATACACCTCCTCATTGGCTCTTACAATCTTTCTGCCCCTTCTTCTTCAATGGTCCCCAAGTCCTGAGTGAGTGAAACTTAATATGAGAGTTCTGTACAGGGACCCACATGCTACAGATTCCAAATCTCCATGATTTAGCCATTTGTAACCTTTTGTGTTACTGGCCCTTTGTTGCATGTGGGAGCTTCATTAATGAGCGTTGAGAGATTGATTAGGGAGTTCTTTACCCTCTGTTCTATATTTTCTATATTGCATGAGCCTTGGCTATAGAGACTGCATTATATGTGCTGCTTAAGCTTGGGCAATTCACAAATAATGTCTGTTTGTGACCAGTTGTAGTACTCTACATTAGTCTCTGTCTGGTACAAAAGAAGCTTCTTGGCAGTGTGGTGACTGGGATACTTGACTGCAAATATAATGATACATATTTTGCATTTAGTAAGAAATTATGTTAGCCTAAGGATATGACAGCATTGGAGATCTCTCTAAAATCTATGACCTCTTCAGCCATGTGTATTTGGCTAAGATTACATTACCACACAGGAATTTCTTCTCACTGAGTAAGTTCTAACACCAATTAGGTAGCTGTTGATTGGTCCCAAGATAAAAGTACCACTACTACACCAGAGTCAAATGCCACGCCAGTCATCAGTGTGGTTATTTGCTCATGAAGCTGGAGTTGGACCACTGATTGATAGTTGCTTGTATAGTGATCTCCAGAGCTATGAGAGCTAGCTCAGGGGAAGTGGCTTCCAGGTCAATTCCAGCTCCATTGCTCCAAATCCGGTCTCTGAAATATGTCCTGTCTATAGCAATAGGGTCTTACCTTCAAGTTCTGGGAAGCAATCAAGGGCTGAGGCAATAGCCTGTGTTGGACACTTTTTAAGATGTTTCTCAGCCATCTTTATTTCTTTTTTGGAGAACTCTCTCTTAAGATCCTTAGCCCATCTTTTAATTGGGTCACTTATTTTCTTGATTCTTTGCTTTTTTGAGTTCTTTATATATACTGAATGCTAAACCTCTGTCAGATGTGTCACTGATGAAGATTTTCTCCCACTCTGTCGGTTTTCTCTTCACTCCCTTGGTTGCTTCTTTTGCTTTACAGAAACTTTTTAGTTTAATGAGTTCACTTGCTTATTACTGACCTTAATTCCTGAGCAACTGCTGTCTGATTTAGAAAGTCCTTTCTTACTCCTTTATCTTGTAGGTTACTGCCAATGTTTCCTCTAAGAGTTTCAGAGTTTCAGATTTCACATTGAGGTCTTCAATTCATTGGAGCTGACTTTTGTACAAGGTGAAAGATAAGGTTCTAGTTTCATTCTTCTACAAGTGGAGATCCGGTTTTGCCTGCACCATTTGCTGAGATACTACCTTTCCTCCAGTGAGTGTTTTTGGCCCCTTTGTCAAATATTAGGTGACTGACATTATATGTACTCATGTTTGGGTTCCATGGGTCCATTTTCATGCCCATACCATGCCTTTTTTATGACTATAACTCTGTAATATAGTTTGAAATCCAGTATAGCAATCCATCTGCATTGCTCTTTGTGCTCACAGTTGGATTTGGCGATCTGGGGTGTTTTTTCTTCCATCTGAATTTTAGGATGTTCTTTTTCTAATGTTGTAAAGAATGTCATAGATATTTGATTGGGATTTCATTGAATCTATATCTTGATTTTGGTAGGATGGTCATTTTCACAATATTAATTCTTCCAATCCATGAGCATGGGCAGTCCTTCCATCTTTTGGTGTCCTCATCAATCTCTTTCTTTAAAGATCTAAGATTTTCACTGTAGAGATCTTTAATGTCTTTATTCTGAGATTTTTTTAGGCTATTGTAAATGGGAAGGTCTCCTTATACTTTTTTTCTCCAATTATTTGTTATTGGCATATAGAAAGGCTACTAATTTTTGTGGATTAATTTTGTAATCTGCCACTTTATTGAAAGTATTAATCAGTTCTAGAAGTGTTCTGGTGGGATTTTTGGTATCTCTTAGGTATAATATCATGTCATCTGCAAACAAGGGAAAATTTGACTTCTTTTCCAATGAGTACTCCTTTAACTTCCTTCTTTTGTTTTATTGCTCTATCAAGATTTTCAAGCACTATATTAAAAAGGAATAGAGAGAATAGACAGCCTTGTATGGCTCCCGATTTTAATAAAAATGCTTCCAGTTTTTCTCCATTTAGAATGATGTTGGCTGTGGGTTTTTTGTATATAGCTTTAATTATGTTGTTATGTTCCCTCCAGTCCAATTCCCTCTAGTACTTTTAACATAAATACATGTTGAATTTTGTCAAAGGCCTTTTCTGCATTTGTTGAGATGAGCATGTGATCATTGTCTTTGAGTCCATTTATATGCTTTAGGACATTTATTGACGTACATTTATTGAACCATCCTGTACCTTTGGAATAAAGCCGACTTGATGATGGTGGATGATCTTTTTGATGTGCGCCTGTATGCAAGTATTTTGTTGAGAATTTTGAATCTGTATTCATTAAGGATATGGGTCTATAGCTTTCTTTTTGGTTGCATCTTTACCTGGGTTGGGTATTGCAGCAATGCTGGTTTCATATGAAGAATTTGAGAGTTTGCCCTCTGTTTCTATATTTTTTGAATAATTTAAGTTGGACAAGATATAGATCTTTGAATGTCTGGTAGAATTCTCCTTGAAGATGAGATGGTTTTCTTGCAGACAACAAAAGAAAAGGATTTTGTTTCTTGATCCATTGAACTAGTCTGTGTCTTTTGACTGAAGAGTTCAGTCCATTGATGTTTAAACTTATCATTGAAAGATGTGTATTTATTCCCATCATTTTAAATCCTGGTTACATCTTTGGTCTAGCTTTGTGGTTCCCCAGTTATGCCTTCATTTAGTTTCTTTCTGTTGCTGCTTGGGTATAGTCATTCCTTTCTTTAGCTCTTTGTATTGCTTCAAGTATTCTCTGAAGGGATGATTTTTCTGGACATGAATTCTTTCAGCCTATTCATGTTGTGGAAAATTTTTCTTTCCCCTTCAACTATTTAGACAGTTTTGCTGGGTAAAGTATTCTAGGTTGGTGTCTATGTTCATTTAGAACTGGAAATACTTTGGTCTAAGCTCTTCTGACTTTTATAGTTTGCACTGAAAAGTCAGCTGGAATTCTGATGGGTTTTACTTTATATGTGATGATTTTTTTTTTGCAGCTTTCAGAATTCTCTCTTCTGTACACTTAGAATTTTTACTATGATATGCTATAGGGAGTTTCTTTTCTGGTCCTGTCTATTTGGTGTTTTATGTGCTTCTTATATTTGTATAAAAATGTCTCTCCTTAATTTGGGGAAATTTTCTTGTACATTCTTCTTGAAGATCTGGCCAATACCATTTTGCTGTGATTCCTCTCCTTCCTCTGTGCCTATGATGGGGACATTTGGTCTTTTCATGGCATTCCACATTTCCTGCATATTCTATTCCTGTGTTTTAAAAAATTTCTCATAATCATTGCTTGAGTGTTCCAATTCTTCAACTTTATTGTCCAGTCTTGAGATTCTGTTTTCCATTTCATTTATTCTATTGGTGAGTTTCTCCTGTTATTTCAGATTGGCTTACTGAGTTTTTCACTTCCTCCTTCATTTCAGTCTGAGTTTTCTCTAACATTTCTATCTCTTTTGTGAATTCTGTCAGAAGTTTATCTCTATCTTCTTTTAGTTCTTTGATTTGTTTGTGTGTTCTTTAAAATCATTGAATTCTTTGATCATGTTTATAATTGCTCTTTTAAACTCTGTGTCCTGGGTTATTTCTATGGGGTTTTCATTGTAGAACTCTTCTACAGGATATTTCTATGGTGTTGTTTGGTGGGGACCTATTATTCAGGTTTTTCATATTACTGTTATTTGTTATTGTAATTTTGGCATGTAGATTTCTTTTGTTGGTTGTGATTCTGATGTGAGACTGCAGCCTTCCTTTGATTGAAGCCTGATTCTGTTTGTATACTTGATGTGACTTGGTTGTTTTCTTATTGGGTATGAAAAGTTGGTTGGTCAAGGCTTCAGCTTCTCTTTTTTTTTTTTTTTATTTTATTTTATATTGGAGGGACCAGATGGCTCGAGTTCAGCTGCTCTAGAGTTCCCTCAGAGGCACAAATTAGGCCAGGTCAGATGTTCTCAGGCTCTCTCTTAATATCTGCAGTCCTCTAGCCAGCAGGCACAGTACAATTTGGGAAAATTGCTAGGCAGAAGCTGAATTCAGGATTTTTCAGTCTGCAAAGGTCTAGCCCTGCAGCAGTGGGAGGGGCTGCAGACCATACTGATGTAGCACAGTGTGATTTGGAGGTCTCTCAGTCTGTCAGAGGTGGAGGGTAGTCCAGAGATCTGGGGCACTAAGAGTAAGAGTGCGCCTGTCCAGGTGGAGACTTAATATGTTGTGGGGGAGTTGGAGTTGCTGCGGTGGTAGGGAGTGGAGACACAGGGGCAGGATCAGATTCACCAGGGAAGCAGGCTGGTCTCTGGAATTCAAGGCAAGTTGGGGTTAGGGTCTGCCAGGGGAGAAGGGTGGTCTTAGGAATACAATTGCAGGTTTTGGGATGGGAACAGCCTGTAAGACTCTAATAAACTAGACTGAAAAATTGAGCTGGTCTGAGTGTGGGACTCAGGACACAGTGGATGGGTCTGAACTAAGAGGTTAGGCTCTGGATCTGGGGTGCTGAGAGCAGGAGCGGGCCTGTGCCCAAGGCTGGAAGCTTCTATGGCAAATTTTAAACTTACAATTATGGCATTAAAATATAGGAACTATTGCTTATCTGCCCATGCTCTCCCCCATGAACCTTCTAGCTTCTTTTAAATAAACAGATTTTTAAAAGTCCTTATTCGGGGAGATTTTGGATTTTAAAAATGGAAATTTTAAGACAAAATCCTCGCTCCCTGCTGCAAATGCTTGAGAGCTTACAGAAGACATCATACCAGAGGGGATCTTATGTGTTCAAATATAATTTAGATTAAGTTCTCTTTTAGAGTATGTTTAAAACAATGACTCCACACACTTTTAATGTCAGTTCTCATGAGGCATAGGGGAGTGGATCTCTGTGAGACTGAGACTACCCTGGTGGGGTAGTGACTAGGGAGACTGTCACCAAACAAACAAACAAATAATAACAAAAACCCAACAACAAAACAAAAGAAACAAACAAAAATCAATGATTCTTCTCTTTGCTCTATCGTGCTGTATGCAGAGGTAAGCAAGGAACCCAAAAGAAAGGAGACATACACAAAACAGAGGCAGAGATGGCAGATGTTTATCCCTGCTTTTGGTTAAGATAGAAGTGTTTCCGGGACTGCTAATACATTTTGTCTGTGTTCCAGATGCAACTTTCTGTGTTCACACTGGAATATAGATATTTTTATTAAGAAAAAATGTTTTTGGTAAAGAAGGTGAAAGATAAAAAGGAAATGTTTTTAAATGAGAAAGGATTTTAGGTGGTGGCTCTGTCCTCAGTAAAGAATTGTTCCATAATGAAAATACAGTGATGTGAATATGAAACCAGGAAGCTGAAGCCTGCTTCAGGAAGTCTACGCAAGTCACAGAAGCACTGGAGACATACAAAACTCAAGGAGGGTATGCAGATGATTAGCTTTACTATAATTAAAGGCTATTAAAAAATTTCTAGTGTCAGATTTATTTCGTCAGTCAATCTGCTCCCACATTAGAGCCTGCAGAAGGAGGCAGGCGCTTGAAGTTCACTCTTAAGTATGGCTTTGAAGTTTTTAACAGCAGAGATAAAACAGACAGTCCAAAATGCCCAGGGGAAGTGATTATAGGCAAAGAATAAGCCAAATTACTAGCCTACTTCCTGAGAAATATTACATTTTACCAGGCAAATAAAACTGCCTCCTCCCTCAGAGAAACCCCAGGCAGAAGAAGATCCTAAAGGGGTAGTGCTTGCCATCTCTATGGGAAACCACAGCACCAGAAAAGAACTGCACTCAGGGTTCTAGGAAAACATGGCTTTTCCCCTTCTGCAAACACGGAAACACTGCAAAAGAGGACACCCCACCCTCTCTGCAGGGAGGATGGACCTTCAGATACAGAAGACTAAAGTTCTCTAAAGTTTCCTATTGAAAGTCCCAATGAGTGAAAAGAACCAATGAGCTCCCTGGGTAACTTGATGTGATGGATAAAAACATTAATTTCCTGTCCAATGATGGGGCTTCATTCAATATTTTATTTGCTAAACCAGGATCCCTTAGGAAATAAATGTCTATAGTAAACATGCTGATGAAAATGTTCCAATGCTAAGGAAGTTATTTTTTGCCA
The DNA here is from genome assembly GCA_035773235.1 of Eospalax fontanierii. Classification (NCBI taxonomy): domain Eukaryota; kingdom Metazoa; phylum Chordata; class Mammalia; order Rodentia; family Spalacidae; genus Eospalax; species Eospalax fontanierii. The sequence goes on from CM069534.1 coordinate 49,824,203, forward strand.
GCCATGGTTTGATAATAACCCTGTATATGGCTTAAGAACAAGGCATAACATTGGAAATCCTCACCTAAAAATTAGGGGACATTCCAAGACCCATGGCTTATTTTTCCCCATTGCTCTACAGCATGTAGATAACTAAGACACCTGTAAGCTATTACACCTTCAGCAACGCTGGTAGAGGAGATCTCAGAGGCTTTGATACTTCTGTCCCTAAATAAAACATAAGTGGATCTTAGACAGGAAAAGGGTGTGCTATAGAGCAAGAATATAAAGTGACTATGATTGGCTAGTAGATCCAGGGGAATATAAGATTCTATTGCCCCGAACAAATTCAAAATTATTAAGAAAAATGACTCATGGTACCTGGGAATACTGACATTAACTGTTCTATGCACCTTTGTAGCTTTTGGGGAAAAGACTATAAAGTGTATAATTACAAAAAAAAGTACAAGCCTGTCTTCTCTGTTTCAGTAATTACCCTGGAGGTAAAATTAGGCCACTACTTTTCTTTAAAGTAGTATAAAGGACAGACACATTCTGGGGGGAAAGATTAACAATTTGATTTTACTCAGATGCTTCCGTGTCAAAGATATACATCTCTTTTGATAGCTGATGATCTCTTCCCAGAATGGATAGAGACTTCTGTTTCCAAATGGATAGATGTCTATCCCACTTAGGATGAAAGAACTCAAAAGGTTATTCTCTAGAGTAAAATCTCTTCCAGATCAGTCTCCATAGCCTCTAGAACATCTTGAAGACAAGGCTGCTTACACCCACGAACTGTCAAAGGATTAAAGATTACCTTCAAACAAAAGAAAAGGATATCTTAACTTCATAAATGCAAAGGCAGGTCCTTTATAAAGTATCAGTAGCACTGTGCTTACTTTATGTTTTGGATTTCTTCATGGGTTTCTTTTGGCTGTTGGCATAATGCACACTCCATGACAGCAGCCCTCTACTTTCCTTTTAATCTCCTCCACCAGTGGATTCTTTCTTGGAATTGGCTTTTGTGTTTTGACATATTCTCAATATATAACCATCAATATGGTTTTAGTTTTTCTTTTACAGTCTGAAGCATCTCAATTCTAAACTCATATGTGTAGCTGTATCACAAAACATGATAGCTCTAGACACACTAACAGCAGTCCAATGGAGACCTTGCCTAATGCTCAAACAGAATTGATGTTTTTGTTTCTTCTAGATACAGTAGTTACACACTAAACTCCTGGTGATACAGGGATTCCAGTCAGTTCCTACCACAGAGGATCAGATCTTCCTCTCTAATGGATAGACATAATGTAGAGAGAATTTTATGGTCTCTTTTAAGCAGGGATTGTGTCCCCCCCCCAACGGCATGAAGTCGCTCTAAGAAGATAGATAGTCATACTTAAGTTCCCCCAAAAGATTCTGTGACAACCATTTAAAGAGAGGAGTTGAGACAGGAGAATAAGGTGGAAGGTGAAGTCCAGAATGCCTTAGGAGGAAGATTAAAACTATATTTGCACAGAGTCACAGGCTCATTATAATATAAAACTAAAACACACTCCTGGGTAAAGATCTAAGGTGTAGTAAGACATGTGATTCATAAAGTTGTCTGCAGAACTATATGTAACAGGTAGAGCATGCCCAGAAAAGCCCATGCTCTGCAGAAAGCCAGCACTAAGGCAACATAAAAGCCTCAGCTCTTTGTACAGTGGGGCCTTTGAGCCGTCAGACTTTCTCCCTCCCCCTCTTCATCCTTGTAAGTGTGCAATCTCTTTTCAAAATTTTATTATTATTATTTTTTATGTGTATGAGTGTATTGCCTGCACATTTGTAAGTAGAGCATGTTGTGTAATGCCCTTGGGACTGGAGTTATGGACAGTTGTTAGCCTCCATGTAGGTGCTGAGAATATAACCTGGGTCTTCTGCAAGAGCAGCCTATGCTTTTAATTGCTGAGCCAACTCTGCAGCTCTGTGTACCTTCTCTTAGTAAACGGTCTCTGCTTTTGATGTAAATTTGTATCTTTAGTCAATCCTTTGTTTGGGTGAAATAGGAAACCAGAATGCACCTGGAGGTGTCCTCAGAAACCCCTATATCATAAGGAGCTCTGCTGATCAGTTTTCTATGTTGTCTTCCAGATTTCAAGATCAGAGCTATTCTGTCTTTGAACTCTATTAATGTCTTTTTACTTGAAACTTGACACATTCAGGGAAACATCAACCTAGGACTATTTTGCTCCTCTTTGAAGAAACACACTTATTTTCAGTGAAAGGCAGAAATTTCTATTTATAATTTTACCTATTTATACGCAAGGACCTAAAAAGAGGCTAGTACCTTATAAAGAACTGTAGGGGTTTCTTGACAAGAAAGTTATGTTTTGTTCTGAAGAATGCCTTCTCTTACTTAAAAACAAAACCAGTTACTGGATAGTTTTGAACAGTTGTAATAAATGTAAAATAATAATGATTATACTTTTCTACAACTCATTATTAGCTGAGGTACTGAACATTACTTAATTTATTGAGGATAATTATGTCTTTTAGACATTATTGTTATAAACTATGTTTAAGCCTACCATTGTTGATTTGTTTTTCTTTGTATTATTTATTTTTATTCTACATGTGTGAGTATATTGCCTTCAAGTATGTAAGTGCCCCCATGTCTGGCAGCGCCCACAGATGACAGGAGAGAGCATTAGATCTTGAATCCTTCAGAACTGGAGTTACAAATGGTTGCTAGCACCATGTAGGTGCTAGAATGTGAACCCAGGTCTTCTGCAAGCACAGCAGGTGCTCTTAACTACTGAGCCATCTCTCCAGCCCCTCTGTTGATTTGTTTTTCATGTTAGAATCAATGTATCTTTTTTTTGTGATTACCTCCTTGAATTAACATATGAACAATCAAAAGAAATGAGTAGATTAATGTTCAAGAATAAATTTTAAGAATATTAATCTGGTGCCTTAAGAAGTTTAAGGTTAGAATTTATGTTCTTCTCTCACTTAACTAAACACATCACAAAGACTGACCTTTTTGACATTTTTGAAGAATCTGTAGATGCTTTATTAATTCATTTAGTCTCAACTTCCTGAGAAAATGTGTTCAGAAGCACAACAGGTTTTCATGTTCTTGAATAAAGAAGTGATTAGAGATAATATCGATTTGTATAAAAACTGAGAAATATGGTCCCAGAAAGAAAAAGGGAAAATTAATTTTATTAGAAGGAAATTAGAAAAGAACATCTTTAAGATTTTATTCTTAAAAGGTTTAAGTTTGGAAAATAGTCAACATAAAAGTGTTGTATAAGACTGTTAACTTCACTGGGGTTTTGTTCTGTTTTAAACAAGCTGACATGATTGTTCTGAACTGACTGTCTGACCTTCTGACTGAACCTGGAAATTCAGGTTGTATGTATGAATGTTTTGTTACCCCAGACATGTGTATTTAAATTAACTTAGGTAAAACATAAGTCTTGGAACAAATGGTTGCTTATTTTTGTACTATTTAAGAATTTAAAAAGTCTTCTGAAAATAAATTTGGATTGTTTCTACATAAAAATAAAACGTTTTATCAGTTGATATCACTAGCATTCTTGGTTCCTTTTATCTGAACTGTGCCCAAATTAATAATAAATTTAATACATCAAAATTGGATCTATGTTCCTAAGCTGAAGTGTGGTGACACCAAATTGACTAAGCATGTGTCCAGGGTATGAGGACATAATAACGTTCTTACTTCAGGATTGGCAATACGACCAAAGAAATTTCCTAAGATGAAGTGTAAAGATGTTTTCTGCTATGTCACAAATGTTAAGAGGTGACTTCAGATATATTTTAAGGATGTTTTTATTATTTCAAATAGTAAAATTTTAGAAAATCTGTTTGTTAAATGCTTAATCTTTTCTCACCAGGCTCAATGATAAGGAACCTATTGCTTTGAATTAAACACAACAGACTTCCTGGTAGTTTTTTCAACATCTGTGCAGACCCTCGTCCCCATATCTCAAAACTCTAAATTGATGTCCCATGCTTGAAGTGGCCCTGGCGGTCAGGAAGATCAGCCTTGCCCTGTCTGAGCCAACCAAGGCCACTGTCATCCTCAAAACCCGCTCAGCACAGGAATGTGAAAATGCTGGTCAGCAGGGTATGAAGAAGGGCGCTCCTAAGAGAGTCTAGGATCCTTTTAAGAATTGATTTTCTTTAATTTTTACTTACTTATTTTTATGTTATGAGTGTTTTGCCTGAATGTATGTGAGTATACCAAGTGTGTGCAATTGCCTATGAAGGTCAAAAGAGGGCCTCTGCAAGAGCTGCTGGTGCTCTTAACTACTGAGCCATCTTACCAGCCCACATTTGTTGACATAGGATATTATATGAGGAGAAGTGTCTGGGAACCACTGTGGTCTTCATGCAGCAACGAGAAACAGAAATTTAGACACCAAGCACACACGTGATGGTTGTCAGAGAAGAACTGCCTTTGGCTCTTTGACAGTGCTGAGCCCCTGAATTAATCTCAGAAACTTTGCAGTCTGGCCCACTGAGAATACCAGAGAATAGGATTTGCCATTGCAATTCAGTCTTACACAGTTGTGGGTTCCAGGCATGAAGTAACTGTAGGTCAGCTATGCAGTGGTCAGGAAATGAAGCTGGACATGCAGTGAGAACAAGGAGCATCTATGAAGAGCCAAACAGAACCCATGTCCATTATCCATGACCCTCAGAACAAGGCTGAGAGTACTCTGCAGGGGCTGCTGGTACTGCTTGCCTTGGAGCTGCAGCTATGTCTGGTGAAGATTCTACAGAGCTGAAGGAAGCTGGCAGATGCTGGCAGTGCTGTGAGTCCAGACAGCAGTTGCTAATCTTCACCAGCACGTGTATTTTTGGACCCTGCTGATACTTCGTTAGCGAGCACAGTGCCATTTGCTGACTTTATGAGTATAAAATAAACATCTGCTCATTCACATTTGCCTACCTAATCAGGTGAAAATTTTTTTGGTTTCTGCTCCAATTCAGAACCATGAAGAGAGGAATTCTGGGACGTGATCATCCTGCTTAATTACATTGAGAAAGCACAAAGCCTGAAGACTTCCATCACTGTCTTAGGTGAAATGATGCCTCAGTTGTTAAAGTTCATAGGAGCAGGTAACTTCCACGTGTGTGTGTCAGTTCGGAAGGCTTTAGCTGCATGTTTGACGCACAGAATTGTGCTAATGTCTGCATCATGTTAGTCATGTTTCAGGAGAAATTAAATAAAATCAGTGAACTTCAGTAATCATTTGCCAACAAGCCCTAGGCCCCTTGGAACATAATTAGTCTAAAGATGTCATTTGGGAACCTTGTGTATTAAGAAGCAACAAAGATTAAAAGAACAAGCATTCTTTTAACATCTGAATTTTAGAGGCTCTTGTATCTATTTAATCTTTTGTGTGAAATGTTAGAAATTAGTTGATTTTCATTTGAAGATCAGGAAAATCTCCATTGACCTTGAAATCAATAACATTCCATTTAACTTTTACGTTTTTCTAATCACTTTGTTTAAATTGCCTTTCATGCTATAGAACACATCTTTTTAAAATGTTTCTTTCAAAAGCAATTTAAGTTTCGGCTCATACAATAGCATCCTTCTTTAATTTCTCCGATCAACTGTTATGAAAAGAAGCTCCTTTTTTTCACAAACCTGCAAAGGAGAATGTCAGTGTGTTCAGTGCAGTTCCAGGGACTGACCAGTGGGCCACACTGCAGACACAAGCAGTCCTTTCCAGCAGTTAGTAGGCCTCAGCAGCTCTTCATGAGCTTCACAGGGAGGCAGGGAATTGCAATTATCTGCACTGCACGGAGCAGGCCCTGCACATTCACCCCAAGGACATGCTGTCACCCCCCATTTCTGCCTCCCCTCCCACTGTGGGGAAAAGGTGCCACAGCCACATTGTCAGTTTGCTGCTTACATACAATTGCATCAGAAACCCTTTTCTGTGTGCTTATGACAGTTGAGGGACATTTAGGCTTTTCTTCTGCAAGTGAGAAGCAATGAGTCATCACACCGCCAAGGAGGGTTTTTCTGTTCATATCCGATCTCCAGGAACAATTTCTGCCTCATTCATTTTATACATTTTTGGAAATAGAAAGTGACAAAGTCAAGGGCGCTGTTTGTGTTTCTGAGTCCCTGTGACCTCCTGCAGCTGCGTACAATTGGAACATGTGAGGTCCTTTGCTAAACAAATCCACAGCATGGCATTGCTGGGAAGATTCTGCACAGAAGACTCTGAGTCTAGTGGCATAACACTTGTCTAACCAAGGCCAGCATTTAGACCACTTGCCCTGTATCTGAAGCTCATCTTGAGACAGTGCTATTGAGACAGCAGTTAGGAACCCCTGTACTGTCAAGATCTAAGTGTCTTCAATGTATCCTGCTTCTAGGATACATTCTAGTCCATTTAACCTCCCTTAAGGTAATTTGATTATTGGCAATCCTAACAACTTGCCTTGCAGGGAGACTAGTAAATCATTTATCATAAGAAAGAAGGCTAGGCATACAGCACACTTTGAAAACAAAAAGGAGGGTGCTAACTGTTTTACAGGCATTTTATGAAGGGTAGCTAATATCAAGTTACACAATCTCTTTTTAACTCACTTCTCCTAAAGCCATATCTCATTTCAAAATTATATTCCAGGGAAAAATCTCAGTAAGGAAGCAGAGGTTCTCCTGAACCTGACCAGCATTCAGCTCCGAACTGTGTGGTTACTCTGTCACTTTGCCCAGAAAGTGAGTGCATCGGTTTCTGCCATGGCATAAGAACAGCCAGTAAATGAAGCAAGAGGCACAGAAGGATCCTTTGTCTCTGTTTGGGGGAGTACTGAGAGGAAAGCAGAGGCCTGCAAGATAGGGCTCTTCCCTCTTGTTACGCTTCATCACCTCAGTTTTAAACGTCTTTCTCCGAGGCCTACATACCGAGAAAGGGCAAAGTCGCATTCTGGTGTACAATGGAAAGTGTTCACTTGCAAATCCCAACATATCTATTTATGCTTTTCAAATCATCTTTGCTCTGTGGGCTCCTGAATAGTTACACACATGAATTAAGAGCCCAGCACATGGAGTCTCCAAGTTAACCTGGACCCAAGCATTTGTGAAGTAGGAATAGAATGCGTTTTCCACTCAAATGCTTAGTACCCCTATTTAACTTAGAAAGAAGAATTCTGTAACTATGGGAAGATTGTAATTGAACTTGTTTCCTGTTGTTATTGTTAAAAAAAGAGAGAAGACAAATTTCTTGTTACACTGATTCATGAGATGTTTTGAGCCCTAGATCAACATATTTTAACACTGAACAATTAATTATCTGTTGTATAATTTTTCCCAAATTCTTACGCTTTATCTTTGAGATTATTGATTTGAGATTTTACTATCTCTGTCCTTTACTTCATACAGTCCCATGTTGTTACTTCTAATACTTGGAAAAATATTGATTAACTTGGGTGTCTTATAAAAATAAAAAATACTGAAAAAATCATAATCACTATAAAGGATTATTTTTGTTTGCTCTGACATGAAATACTTCAAACTATGAGAGAAGTAATAAAACTTTATGTGTACTGAGTGGAACATCATGTTTATGTTTCAAGCTTTTATAAAAGGTACAAGATTCATTTTGATAGTTATTATTCCCTGGAAATTCAGAATTTGGTTGATACTTTCAAACACATGTATGTTATAGTATAGCTTTCACAGACTTGCTGTGTTCTACAGCAGTCATAGTTGTTTGCTTCATAATCAGTTCAATATCTTATCATACCTCTGGGCTAAGGAGGCTGGACTTAAAACATATAATTGGTGCTTTAGCCCAAGATAGTTAATCAATTCAAAAATCCTTTATTAGGTAATATTATTGAACATAATCACACACAGAGACATATACAAGAGATGATTAACAAGTATAATCTAAGACGCTCTGGATTAACAACCCAAGGATGTCAACTATTTTTTCAATGATGGCAGTTTCGACAATAGTTATGTCTAGACTAAGTACTGTGAACTGTTTGTTCACCCAAGATTTTGTCACAAAGGAGGCCCCAGTGTGACAATCATGCCCCAAGTCTTCCAGCCCTGCTTGTACTTCTTAGCTCACTTCTTACGGTGCACAGGTCTGGATGCAACAGCAAGTTCAAGGGAGAGTGTTCTGCCTTCTTTTGAGGAAAGCAACACTATTTTTTTAAAACCATGAGCCATAGTCCTAGTAAGTGAAACCAAGGAGTGGAAAGGCACGATGTCCAGCTGGTCTTCTCCTCTGAGCTGCTCTCCTAACTCAGGGAATTAGCAAAAAGACAATGGCTTGAAAGCTCATGACAATGCAAATGCCTCTGACATGTGCCTCCACCTCTACTTGATGCTTGCGCCTTCGCACTTTTAGCTGAAGTTTGTCCATCAGAACCCGCATCCTGCTCAGATTTGTCTTAGGTTCCTTTGTCTGAAATGCATAAGTAAGCACATGAAGGTTGTTTGAAGGATCCATCATTCTATATTGGGCATAGCCTCATGTGAAGAAATAGGATTGAAACTTATGACATACCAGCTCAGAATTGTGATTGTAAAACAGATTTAACTCCACTTCTACATATTTTGAGAAATTATTATTAGTCATAATTCTAAGTCATAAAAGAACCATTTCTCTTGATTCATAATGTCAATCCACCAGCCTCTGTAATAAAGGAAGTCAAAGTCCATGGAAATGATTTGATCTTCTTTTCCATCCCAACTAAGCCACTCTAGCCTGAGGTATCTCAGTGGAAGTAAAATCCAATAGTGAGTTATTACAAAAGCCACATATGCAAAAGAAGAGATCAGACGCCCCTCTAACAGCCCATCACTTGAACTTTCTAATTGACTTCTGGTTTCCATTAATGAGCTGTAGGAAAGGTAAATTTTATGGAATTCTGGCATGAATGCCAGCAGAGGAGGAAAATTCTCTTAAGTTACTACACTTGTTCTTATTGCCTTATTTATAGTCCAGACTTAGGCTTGGAGGAAGGTCTGGTGAGGCAGGGGCTCTCAGCTGTGCCCTGTGGATATTTTGGTGTTCTGAGGAGGGTGGGGAGATGGGGCTATTCACGGCCCACTCCTTTTCCCATGCCATTCAAACTTGAGTATTTTCACTTCAGAGATGTTGACTTTTCCAAAGGAAGAAAACACCTTAACTTGAAGCTTGTGAAACTGAATTAAGATCTACCTCTGCTGCTCACATGTTTTTACTGGCTTGATTGGTGAGTAATCATACTACTAGGGCAAAATACCTAAGACAATCAATTTAAAAAGAGGAAAGGTTTATTTTGATTCACAGTTTTGAGATCTCAATACATGATTCAATGGCCTGTTGCTTTTGGCACTCGGGTGAAGCAGTATATGATGGTGTTAAAGGAGCTGCTGGCCCATGGTAGTCAGGAGATGAGAATATGGAGCTCAGTGGTTAAGAGCACTGGCTGCTCTTATAGAGGCCCTGGGTTTGGCTCCCACATGGTGGCTAACAACCATGTGTAACTCCAGTTCCAGGGGATCTGACACCCTCTCTGTCCTCCATGGGCACTATACAACACAGAGGCACTTACATGTATGCAGGAAAAACACTCATAATATTTTTTTAAAGCATGAGAGTACATGTGTTTGGGAAAATAAGCAACAGAGCAAGAGTGAGGGAATGTGGGAAGGGCGGGGGTTCCCAGACTCCCTTAAATGACATGTCCCCAGTAACTAGACTTCTTTCTGTTAGACCCAACCTTGTGGAGTTTCTATCACTAGCCAATAGCACTCTATGCTAAGAAATAAGGCATGGATATTTGGAGACATTCATTATTTAAACTATACCATTCTGGCCTTGACCCCCACAGCTTCATGTCCTTCTTAGTGCAAAATTCATTAGTCTATGCCCAAGAATCTCCAGTCTTAATTGTTCTAGTATTGATCTAGTATTGATCAAAAGTCCAAGTCCAAAGTCTACTCTGAGACTCATGACAAAGTTTCAGCTGTGAGCTCTTGTAAGAATCAAAACAAACTACAAGTCCAAAGGAGAGAAATGGAGGTATAGAAAAGAAGAATCAGACCAAAGCAAGATCAAAACTCAGCAGGATAAGCACCAAATCCTAAGTCTCCATGCCAAGCATCCTGAACACATGATGGCAGAATGGGTTCCCAAGGGCTCGGCAAACCTCTTCCTATAGTCTTCTGCCTTCAGCCCACATGGCTTCTCTGGGGCTGGCTCTACATGTTACATCTACAGCCTCTCTCAGGTCTAAGTAAGCTTTCCATTGCTGTGACAGCTGAAACAAACATCTTAGAAGGAGGAAATATGTATTTGGTCTCATGATTTGGGGGGACTTCAATCCCCTGGTTGTGTCTTTGGACCCTGTGGTGAGGTAGTAAGTCATGATGGGGCTAGTGGCAAATCAAAGCTATTCACCTCATGGAACAAGAGAGGGTGAAGGCACAGGAGGATGAGGAAGGAGAGGAGGGGCATGGTCTGAACATCTCCTCGAGTCCCACACCACGATGATCTAACATCCTGTATCTAGGCTCCACAGTACAGAGGTTCGGTTACCTCACATTAGCACCACAGGTTGGCACCCAAGCCTTTAATCATGGGCCTTTCGGGGACAGTGCAGATACAGACTAAAGTTCTGGGTAGATAATCCATGGTCTCGGCATCTCCATCAAAGCTTCAGCTTCTCCAACCTGTTCCATGCACTACCCTCTCAGCAGTTTCTTTCAGGTACTCTGACCCAGCTACTCACTACTCCTGGCTTTACATGGAGCCCCAAGGGGAAGCCTCCATGACCCCACAACTGACATTTTGTGTGCCTGCAAAATCAGCGCCGTGTGGATGACCTAAAGGACCGCCACCAGTGTGTGCTGTGACAGGGTCTACTTGAACCATGGCTATCGTCACCTCTATGTGTTCTGATGTCTGAACTCAGGGACAGAACACTCAGGGAAACATGTCCATAGTCCCCCAAAGCAAAGATTCTCTTTTCAGAGGAAAGTTTTGAAATCAACTTTACATAGTCACACCTTTGAACCTGTGCTAAGCAGAAGCATGTCAGTTTCTGAAACACTGTCACAGCATCTTTTCTGTCATCCCACTGAAATGTGTTTGGCTTCCGAGTAGTGGCACTGATCTCTTTAGCAACTACAGTCTTCTTGTCAGCACCTTTGAAACCACTCCTTTCTCTGCCGAGTCATCAGATATTTCCTCTACTTGATCAGCTAGTCTGTTGCCTTCAAAGTTCAGTCTCCCACAAAGTCTCAGAACAGGGACAAAATGCATATGAATTATTCATCACAGTGTAACAAGGAAATTATTTGCCATAGTATAATAAGGATGGTCTTTAGTCCAACTCCCAAGCTGAATCTTTATTTTATTTGAAATCTCTAGAGAAATATCTTTATTTTCTGAATTATTAACAGCATTCCGGTCTCCTGAGCCCTCAGAATAGTCCTGAATTTCTGCTCCTAACACCGAAGGTTTCTCTAGACTGCTCCTTCAAATTTGACCAAACTCCCCCAACCAAACAATTCTAAATATTTCTAAACAAATTATCAGGTTTGGTCAGCAATAGCCCAATTTCTTGGTACTGTTTTTTTTTTTTTTTATGTCAATGAACTTCCAGTTATTAACTGAACAAAGTACCTGCAATAATCTACCTAAAAGAAGAGAGATTTCTTTCTTTCTTCCTCTTTCTCTTTCTTTCTTTCTTTCTTTTCTTTCTTTCTTTCTCTCTTTCTTTCTTTCTTTCTTTCTTTTTCTCTCTCTCTCTTTCTTTCTTTCTCTCATTTTTGCTCCAAGTTTCAAAATTTAAGGGCTGTTTCAATTGGTCTTATTGCTCTAGGGTTTATGACAAAGCAATGCATCATGGTAACAGTGAATTCTGGGGATAGTTGCTCACCTTTTAGCATCTGGGAAAGAGAGAGAGAGAGGTACAGGATCCCAACAGCTCTATCATGAGGAACCTGCTCACCTTGGCATCTAGGAAACAAGGAAAGTAAGAGGAGTCAGGCTCCTAATAGCCCTTGTAATGGCACACCCCAAATGACCAGACTTTCTTCACTAGTCCCCTCCCCTTAAGGTTTCAACGTTTCCCAGTAGTGCTGGAGACCAGTGCTTTGTTGGACATTTATGATCCAGCTATAGCACTCCATTTTTCTCTCCTTTTTGGTCCCCACTTATCTTCTACTGCCCCCTCAAAGACCACACATTTGAGACTAGCCTGGGCTATTATAGCAATCAGTTTCAACCCCATATTTACTAGATATCTCCTTGTTCCTTCCTCAGTAGGTTTAGCTAAGTTATTTCCATCACTCAGAAGCTACTTCCACATTAAAGTTAAGTGTGATGGTATGTAATTAACTACTAATTTTAAACTTACTGAGTGGATACATGGATATATCGATCAACCTTGGAAACTGAGACAAGACTATTTTTTAAATAAATTTCCTTCTCTTTTTTATTTGTTTATCCCTCTACCTCTCTGGTTTATGAAATTTGAAGATTTATAGCCTTACGTGTTTATAGTAAGTTCTAAAGTCAATATAGGGTTGTTAATCAAAATTTACTGTGACTACTGAGGTTTAATGATGTTCCTCCTACTTGGGAAGGCAAAGCCTTTGATGGAGTCACATCTTAGTCTGAGGCACTACGACTAAGGTGGGGTCTGGCAGGATCACTAGGGGTGGCCCCTTGAAGGTTCTACCTGCTCCTGTTTCTGCCATGTTCTCTGTTTCTTGTCTGTCCCCATGTGAATAAGACCTTGCTTCAGGCTTCTACCACTGCAGACTGAGCTGCCCCTGCCTGCTGTCATGCCTCCTCTGCCATGACGGATTGAAATCTCTCTGAAACCATGAATAAACTTAAGCCATTTAGACATTAAGTCATTTCTGTCAGGTATTTTGGTCACTGTGATGCAAAAATAACAATGTACAGGAATATCACACATGAGGCTAACCTGGGCTATTATAGTAAGTTTGAGGACAGTTTGGACTACATGCAAGACCCTGCCTTAAAAACAAAACAAAACAAAATTAAATACATATGAAAAAAGGGATGAGGATGTCCTTCTAGTGTCTCTTTCTAATGACATGGTCCAGCCTAATGTCTTACACACAGTAGGCACTCAATAGTCATTTTATGATTTGATGGTGGAAAATCATTACAAATTGAATGGCTCTTTTCTAATCAGTGTGCAGACACTGGGAAGTAATTAAGAAATGCACTTTCCACACATGGAAAACACTAGGATACTGCAATGAAGAAACAGGCGAGACACAGTTTCTAAAAATGCATTCTTTGGGACAATAGTCCCTCCATTATAGCTTTTTCTTCCCATAATGAAGTTTTTTAAAGAAGAAAATAAGAATAATCAATGAGAAAATAAAAAGGAAACCTCAAGTATTATTAACATGCAGCAATCTACTCCATCCACATGGGTGGCTTCTTCACCCTTCTGAAGTACAGCATAGCAAACCTCCATGTTCATCCGGTGTTTGTTTACTTACTTAGCAGCGAATACCATGGGCTCACTCCTCAGTGGCTTTGATGGGCCTCATATGCTCTACAGGAGTGTCAGACAGACTCATCTTAGAAAAGGAACCACTTACCCAGTAATAAGAGCTGTGCAAGTAGCTCATTTCATCTTAATTAGCCTGAGATGATGCTTCTGAAGTGCTTGCTTTCTTATCAACACCATGCCTCCTGCTGCGGGGGAAGACGGCTTTGACAACTCTAACAACTCAGCTTTCAGAATCAGAATCAAGACCCACAGATCCTGCCCTAGTGCCGTTAAGGGACTCTTAACAGTAGGCACCTAGATAACTTTGCCTTTTCTTTGGGATAAGCTAACTTTGTAATGTGAGGGGGCTGGGAAGCATTCAACAACTGAAATATGTGTATCTACTGTGTGTAAGGCCATGGGGCTTTTAGCATGATTTACCCCTATCCTCAGGGAAATCTGTGTATTCTACTAGAAAGAAAGCACGGAGGCTTAAAGCCAAACTGTAGGTGAATGATTGCATCATTTTTTTTTCAGTTATTTGTTTAAAATCAATGTTAGTTTACAGGTTAGATCCAGATAGCCATTGAGATTTCATATTAGAGCTTCTACTTGGCACTAGGCACAAAATCCTCAATGGCCCAGGTGTGGGTGTATAACCAGAAAACAGGAGTGGAAATGTCCCCAGTCTAATTAGTCAGCATCCTGTGCAATTGGCTGGTGGGGTGGTCACTATGAGCTTCTCCCAGTCACTTCATTTACACATTGTTCTCACTCAGCCTCTCACAGGAAGATATCTTTCTGAAGTGCTGCAAACACTCTTGAGTGAAAAAAAATGTGGATGGTATAAATAGCTTTTTACTTCTTATTGCAACTTGCCAGCTCTCCTTTCATTCTGGGAAAACTCTGGAAAGAGAGGGTTCCAAACAGAAAGCATAAGAAGAGTAAACCAGTGTCTGCTGCTCGGGGAGATCAGAGGTTCAGAGAGAACTACAAGGTCCCAGGAGGCCATTTCAGGCTGGAAGGAGCACATTGCTGCTGGTAGTGCCCAGATACACTAGAGAGAATGGCTTCCTGGAGTCTCTGATAGGTCAGTACTTTCATGCCTTGCTCCAACCTTTGAGCTTCTCTTGAGGCCTCCTCATTGATGAGCTGGAGCTGAGAGACCAGTTCACCTGCCTGAACCTGTGATAAACCGTAACCTTAGGCCACACTCTGGTAACAAGGCTGCCATGCATTTGGCAACTGAAGAATCCACTGAAAGAGTGAAATAGTCCAGTGACTAGTGAAATGGTCAGGGAAGTCACATCTGTTCTCTTTCTTGTGAGTGAACAGGACAGTCTCTCTGGAAAATTCCCACACCAATACTGAGCTGGCTGAACTGTGCAAGTTCATAAAAGGACTGTTAAGATTCTAGAGGATGTGTGAAGCTAATTCGAGCAGAGGAGATAAGCCTCCCATTTTACGATGCAACGTCGCAAAATCATACACACACACACACACACACACACAAGGATGTAAGTATAGACAGCAAGCTATAGTCTCCTCGTCTCCTCCCTCCCTCCTGCCACTCAAGCTAGGCTGCTCTACTTGCTCTTCCTCGAGAAGGGTCAACAAGGGCAGGATGGCCAGCAGGTGTGTGGTGTCCTTGTGGATAACCCATCAATACACATGCTCTGGATTTTGTGGACAACTATGTTCTAGGAAATTAACATATGGCTCTGTTTATTGGGACCTGAATCGAGAGCCCCATGTATTAGTTTAAAAGGCTCATTAAAGACATTTTGTTTTGCTTTTAAAAAGTGATTAGGGCACCTCAAGGAGAAAGCAGCTTTACCAAAGCAAATCCTATTCTTCATATAATTTCACTGGTAAATATGGTTATATTGTAATTCTAATAAGTAATGATGGTTGCTATGGTTTGAATATGTCCCTCGGAAGTCTACACGTACTGGAAATTTAATCCCCCAATTCATATGCTAATGTTATTTAGAAATGTGACCTTTAGAAGGTAGCTAAGATCAGATGAAGATAAACACCCCAGGAAGGCAGTGGTGGCTTAAGATGATTGGAGACCCGAGCTAACATGCTCACTGTGTCTCTCCAGACAGACCACGCCCTTCACTATGCTGATGTGTTTATCATACACTGTCTGCATTAACTGAAAATGACTTAATAATTTTCAAAGTTCTGTTTTTAAGATAAGTCTGCCTATGTTTAAGTGCCTTATGGACAAATTCTACATTATTTCTGCCAGCCTTACTATACTGCACTGGGTCTCTCTGAATCATGGATTTATGTCTCTTTCCTTTCTTAGACTGTTAAGAAACAGGCATTTTGAGTAGAGAAAATGACAGCAGCCATGGCACAGAAGCAAGAACGGAAGGGCACGTTGGATAGAGTGGGCTGTCCTCCCTGTGGAGAGCCCAGAGCTTGGTGTGGTGAGTGGGAGGAGATCCCTTTTCACTCAGCAGTAAGAAGAAGGAAGGAAACATTGAATCCAGGCCAGGAAAAGTTGTGTTTGTTGCTCAAAAGTCAAGTGAGAATAAGTGGATATATTGAGGTCAGACACAAAAATATGAACATGCTAAAAGCAAGTGAGGGTAGTAGGAATGTGACCTCATTCCAGGACAGTTAGGCCTTGACTTGGGACTGTCAAGTCCCCATGATTACCCAGGCCAACTCCTACGTTGGATTGCAATTTCTGGATTTGCTTTTTGTTCCCAGCATGGTAGTCTGCTCTGTGCCATCCCGCCTTTTCTGCAAGTCTTTAATTGTATGCTCCAGATTCTTTCTCATCCTCTCTAAGTGGGCATTTTTATTTTGATCCTTCTTCACATCTTCTGGCATGTTGACTGCCTAGAAAAGCAGAGAGACTGAGCTTGCCCAGGAGTTTGCCCAGGAGCTGGCTGAGCTGTTGATTCCCAGTCTGATGGAGTGCCATACTCTGCCTCTGTATATTTCATTTCATCCCACCAGGCTTTCCTTAACCTCTGCTGCCTTGAGTTTGTGAACAATGAAGCAAAAGACATTGCAGCAGCCATGAGAGAGATTGGAAGGAGGGGGCAAACAGGGAATCGGGTCAAAAATGAAGTACCATATAAACATGAGACTACACCTGTGTTGCAAGAAAGATGACTAACTGAGACAATGGCTTTTATATGAATAAAGCACGGGACATCGTTTATCATTGAATAAAGAATGGACATCAGGTAATACACCAGGAACAGTGTCGAGGGCTTCCTACACAAATTATTTCCACATTTCACTTCTATAATTCTGATTCACTTCTGGAAACAAGTTTAGGCTCCAGGAATTTGGCAATAACAGATGTTCTCGCTGCCAGGACTCTGCACGAGGAAGGTTAACTGTGAAGGCTGCTCTTGGCTTTGGCTGTGGATAAGGACATGGTGCTTCAGGACAATTATTAAAAACTCTACCATGCTGAGGATAAAGCTCAGTAGGAAAGTGCTGGTTTAGTATGCATGATGTCTGGGGTTCAGTCCAGGACTAGAAAAAAATTATATTGTGAATCTCTTAGGACATTTAAATGTTGGAACACAGTCCTGTTAACCCAAGGCCAAGCTTCTCTATCAGTGCGGTCAAATCACCTGTAGAGGTTAAGTACTACTATGCAGAGTGTCAAGACAAAGAATGAATTACAGAGGCAACTTTGGGTCTGCTGTGGAGGGTTAGGACTCAGAGAAGCACTATTGGGGAACTAGAGGGTGGGAAGAGGTAGTGCGCTCACCTTTCACCATGGTCAAGAAAATCTTAGAGCAAACAGCAAGGTTAAGTACATAATGCCTTCCAGTATTCCTTCAGCTACTTACCAAACAAGGGTAAGAAACTCTTTGTATTCCTTTGTGCCTATGTGGATTTTCATTAAAGTTATGCAGACTATTTTCCCTTGGTCATTAAACATCATTAAGCTTTTATACACCTAGTACCCGTGGGAAAGAAGCATCTGCCTTGATGAAAACCGGTTTGATATGTATACTTTTCCATTTTAGGACAAGCTTGGATTTGACAATGACTTGGTGGCTGGGATTTGGAGTGAAGATTGTATTTTATTTCCCAAGTACTAAATAAGTTGAGTAAACATAGATTAAAGCTCTTTACTTCCCCTGAATTTTAAAATGATTCTATAGAACCCAGTTAAAGGTCCTTTATCTCTGGTCCCACACTTTTTAACAAGGGGATCAGTCAGCTTCCCTTCCCAGAGCAGGTCTGAGCTACTGCATGTGTTTGTACGTTTGATGGGCTTCACGGAAGCACTTCACTGGGAAGGATGAACAGAGTCTAAAATCAAGCTGTGGACTCACTCAGCAAGCTCTGGAACCTGCAATACTTGGTCCTCCACATTAAAACATATGCGTTGTCCTCTCTTCACTAATATAAATATACATATACATATATATATATACATATATATACATATATACATATACATATATATGCATATATACATATATATTCCCCCCCCCTCAGTGGTACCTTTTACTTGCTATGCTGTTTGATAAAAGAACAGCATTTGCCTACTGAGGTCATCTTGCTGCTTGAATGGTCATCTTTATCCACAACGATATACAAAGACTGACAGAGAATCCTGAGTTTAGTGTCATTTAGGAAAAGGACCACTGTGACAATTAGTTTTGATTGTCTACTTGATGAGATCTAGAATCACTTAGGAGAAAGGCCTCTGGGAATGTCTATGAAGGATTATCTTAATGATGCTCACTGACGTGATAGGGCCCACCCACTGCCCATGGCAGCACTGTTAAAAATGGGGAGAGCCAGCTTCTGCACCTGGTACTTCATCACTGTCTGCTCTTGATTATGAAAGTGATGTGTCCAGCTGCTTCAAACTCCCACTCCCCTGGCTTCTCCGCTCTGATGGATTACACCCCTAGAAGAAGAATAGTAAGTCAGAAGAAACCCTTTGCACTTAAAGTGCTTTTGTCAGGGTATTTCATCAAAGCAATTGGAAACAAAACTAAGACAATTAATATCAAAACTTTAAATTAATAGGCATGGTAGCTCAGTATTTTACTCTTAGCATTTAGGATGCAGAGGCATGTGGATCTCTGTGAATTAGAGGCCAACCTGGTCTATACGGTAAGTTCCAGCCAGCTGGGGCTACAGGTAGATGCTGTCTCAAGAAATAAAGAAACCTTTATATTATATATTTAATAAAGAGGGTCCATCAGCCCCCAAGCCCTTCTTTATCAGCCTGATATTGCTACTCAAGCAGTAATATAGAGTACATAAGTTTTGACTTAGGTACTGATTTGAAATTGTGAACATAAAACCACTAAAGGCCTTAGGAAAACATATTTGTCAGGAAAAACTGTTTCTAGATATTGGGTATATTGATTCACACATGGAAATTAGATAAACTTAACAAAAAACAAGGCCTAGACTCTTGGCTTCATAATATTTTGCTTTCAGCAAATCAATTGCTTCTCCTCGTTGTCAGAGCTAATTGGCTTAATTGTTCTGGCTAAAAACAGGGAGGCAGAGGGGTCAGCCAGCCTTCTCTTCACCTTGCGGAGAATCACCCGAATCCATCTGGGCTGAGGATGGGCCCTGCATTTGGGGGTCTTGCTCCTGAAGAGAGGATCGAGCAGGCAGTCAAAACACATCCTCAGTGGCTGCCTTCTTGGCCTTTTCTTCCACCTTTAGACATTCTTGCACCCATCCCCTCAACTTCTTTCTGCATCTGAGCAACATCGGCCTCCAGTTTCTTCTTCTGGCTGAGGAGGCCTGTGATCTAAGGAAACACAGCATTCCTGTTAGGCAGCTGGAGACCAACAACACAAATGCAAGCAGTTCGGACAGCAGCACATTTTACCATAGTCAGCTATATTCACTTTACGAATTATCCCAATCCCAGGTGGCTCAGCTACCCAAACATATGTTAGAAGATATCTCACCTACGTAAAAGTTCAGGACATGAGATGTCAGGCAGAATCACAGAGGCAAAATGAGTTACGGATATCTGTAGGCTATGTCCAAGTGTGGCTTTGGTTTAAAACATGGTAAGGAATGTTTTTCTGCCCTTTTCCCTGCAATTTAGGAACAAATGTCTCAGAGGAGAAGTCAGAGTCACATGCGGCCACCTGTGGAGACAGGGTTGGGGAATAAAAGTCACAGATTTCAGCATGCTGCTTCCAGAAGAAAAACAATCCATCCTCTACACAATTTCTCCTCTATGTCCCTACCATCCTACCTTAATCTGCCGTGAGGAGGAGGTGGAAAAGTCACTCATAGAAAGCTCCCCTCCCCCCAGTTCTCAGGACCTCATTAAAGGGAGGGTCTTTGTGTTCTGCAGCTGGTGCTGTCCTAATTCTTTTCTTCCTGCATTGTGACACGGAGGGCCAAAGCCCCCTTTGCGGCATCTGCCCCGCGTTTGAAGCACAGTTTTCTGAAGGTGAGCACAAAGAGCGTGTATAAAAGCCCGGGCTTTCTACTTCCCGCTCCCCCCTTCCTGTCATCCCTCACATCGCCCTTTCCTCTTGCTCGAGCCTCTCTCAGGGCAGATTAGGCTTTTTTGAGCGTTGAAAGGTATTTTAGCTTCAGAGGTCTGCCTGCCGCCTCCTTCAATATCTCCGAGACTGTGCCTCTGGGTCCAGAGAGGCAGGCCCTGTGCATCCCAGCAGCGTCGCCTGGAGGGATTAAATGCTTTATGGGTGCTCACTGGACTCAACTCCACAGGAACTCTTGCAGTGTAAAGGAGGGCACGGGCGTGAATGCTGCTTTGTTTTTAATTATCCCTGAAACTCTCCTAGAGAGATGCTCTTTAAAATTTCCACAAGCGTCATGACTCCCTGATGATTTCTTTTTTAGGAGGACGCGGGATGGGGGGCGCATTGTGCAAAGGGTCTTCTGCATTCTCATAGCTCAGGTTTGAAAAGGAGGCACATACTATTATCCAGAATGTTTGGCCCAGTGATTGTTCTAGCAAGAGGTCTTTAAGGGAAACGCGGTGTCACTTAGACTCATGCTGGTCCAAGTGTCTTGAGATCGGGGCAGCAGTGGGGGATTGTTTGATCCCTGGGTCTGGCTGCAGAATGGCTGATGCAATCAGTCTGTGGCAAGTTCTGAGCATCTGCACTTTTGTGTTAGTGACTCAAATACCTGGAGATGCAGAAAAGCCTGCCCCATAGACCAGGTCTCCAACGCTTTATTTATCTCATTCCCCCGGTCTTTCCTGTGCTTGAATCGCCTCTGCTTGGTGTCCTCATCTCTTTCTCTCTCTAGGCCAGTGGGTTTAACATTAGCAGTTGTGACATGCATGGACAGTGAGTTTTCACCATTTACTACTAAGTAGTACAAACAATGAATGGTTAACTTTCTTATAAAATTAAATATTCTGCTTAATAAGCGTTCAGCTTATTAAACTTTAGATTTTTTTTTTTAATATAATTTTGGTGTTTCTGGAGCTCAAATACAGGATCTCCTGTATTCCTGTCGGGCACCTGATCATTAAACCATACCTTTGTCCACAGAATGTCATTATATTTAGGTAAGCTTTCTTGAAAGACAAAGGTCTTCAAGTAAGCTAGTCTGGTGGGAATTTGCATAATCTTCAGCCTGTTTACTCAGTACCCCCTGGTACTCAAGGGACTGCATTGTGCACCTGGACACAGAAGTCAAACTGTAGGAATAAACTAATTGCAACATCCTGCAACAGGCACGTTTCTAGAATGTGTATTATCTTATCCAGAATTTTTTATAAAAGATCAATTGCCATTCTAGAAATGGAAGTACTTTGTGTTGTGAGATTTTTTTGATCCTCAAGGAGTTTCAATACCTTTGGGCCTTGTCTACTAAATCTCAGTAGTACTAGTCATTGTGGCAACCAAAATGATCCCACATATGCTCCCAACATCTCAGAATGTGCTACTCTGGCTCTTGTTGGTTTGATCTATCCTTCACAACAGTCAATAAAGTAAGCATTCAGGAATGTAAATCTATCACTTCCAAATACCCACAATCTTCTGTGACTCCTGATATCTTCAGACAAAAGTCAAACTTCATCAGTCTCAGACTCAAAGCCAGTGGTGACTTGGCCCTAACAGTCACTTGGTAACATTTTTGCTGGTCCCTCCTATCTATCTGGTACTTTACTATGTGAATTTTCCTCAAAATCCCAAATCCCAACCATATGTTTCATGCCTGAGTTTTCTCTCTACCTCATTGAATTTTTCTACATCTTCAATGACTAAAGTAAAGAATAATGTGCGTCTACATAATTCTAGGACTGTGAGGGAACTCGTGCTCCCACATTCATGCTGAGTGGTAATTACTTAGTTACTTCAGTGTTCACTACTTGGGGACTCTGGAGACATTGTGTCTCCATGGAAGTCTTGCTTACCTGGGTTACAGAGGGTGCCGTAAAATTGCTTAGTGCCTGAGTCATTTAATACATGTATTTGTCCTAACCATAACTTCTAACCATCAGCTTCTACTGATTCCAGGAGAATGGTGACAGATCCAAGAGTTTCATTTTATATTACTTTCATAGCTTTACTCCAGAAGCCAGAATATAGACGCTGGTCAGTAGACCCTCACAATTATTAGACATCTCCCAGCTGTGACGACTTTAAATCCAGGAATGTTGGAGAAGCAAGTGGTTTAGGGAGCACAGGTGAATCAGGCAAGGTGTTCTAGAATAGGAGGAATTGTTTATCTCCTATCCCTGCTGATCAATACTTAACAATTTGCTTTTCTGACAGAAGGTTTAGTGTTGTGGATCAATCTATGTCTTTCCTCAAAAAGAAATGTTGAAAACCTAACTTGCAGTTTCTTAGAATTTGACGTTAATTGGAAACAGAAACTTTAAAGAGGCAATCTAGTTTTAAATGAATTTATCATGGTTCCTATCCAGTGTAGCTAGTATCTATATAAAAGGAGGAAATCTGAACAGAGGCAGACACTCACAGAGGGATGATGATATGAACACACATACACACACACACACACACACACACACACACACAGATGGAATGATGCATTGACAAACCAAGGAATACCAAAGATGGCCAGTAATCAACCAGAAGCTTGGAAAGTTGAGAGAGGAGTCTTCTACAGGTTCTGGAGAAAGCAAAACCCTTGAAATTCCTTAATTTAGGGTGTTTAGCATCCAGGACTATGAGAGAATAAATTTGTTTAAAGTCATCAGTTAGTGATGCTCTGTTACAACAGCTATGGGAATCTAATACACTTGAGAATGAAGATTGTGACCAGCGCTTTGCTACACAGCTCTTCCCAGGCTTCTTGTGCCACACCCAAGATTTGACATTGTCACTATGTGTGACGTAAGACTAATCTAAGAATGGGAATTGCTGCCTTTAATTAGTTAATGGAGAAGGCCTGATCTGGGCATGGAAAACACTGATTCTATGCTCCTAAGAGCTCTTTTTCTGCCATCCTCTGCCCATGCTATGCCTACACCTGCAAGGTCTTCAGTTCCTCTTATTTAGACTGAGGAAGAATGCTGCACTGCTCGGCCATAGCTACTTGTCTCATGAAATAATTATTCAGGTGTGTGCTGTCATCAAGCAGTAGCTAAAGGTTTTGTTAGGGAAAACATGGGCCTGGAGTATGGATCCCTCTAAATTCAGACTCAGAAGTGCACCTGGGCACACATGTTCTGAGAAGAGCTTTACCTGTTTGAATGCAATCCTGTTCTTGCTCTCTTGAAGGATAACATTTATTGTTCTCATCTTTGCTGTTCAATATAATCTGTTGTATACTTGGATACTGTACCCAGAAGCATTTCAAGACCCACCCCATAATACCATCACTTGAAATACCTTCATTTGACTCCAAAGCTGGCTTGGGGATTTGGCTGGTTGTGACACCAGCTGTTTGGCTGAGGTAGCTGGAGTTCCATCTCCTTGAAAGCCCCTTCCATCTTCAGTCTGGTGGCATCAATTCTGCTTCGAGCTGCAGAATCCACACTAGACTGCAGGGAGTCAACGGCCCACTGATGTTTTCTCCTAATTTTAGAATAACATACAGGAGGAAAATATCACACACTCAAGTTAAGAAAAGATGCCTGCAGTGCTCACAACACTTAAGAAGTTGAAAAATTAAGATTCAAGAAAAATACTAGGTGATTAACAAAATGAGTTGTCTTAGTCAGCTGTGAATGGTTGTAACAAATATCTAACATAACTAAATCTACAAGAATAAAGGTTTATTTGGGTTCACAGTTTCAGAAGGTTCAGTCCATCCATAGTCACTTGGAACCTGTGGTGCCACAGTCTATCATGGTAGGAGTCCATGGTAAGGAAGTTGCTCACTCCATCATGGTGACCAAGAAGAGAGAGAGAGAGAGAGAGAGAGAGAGAGAGAGAGAGAGAAGAAAGAGATCCCCCTCAATAGCATACTACAAATTCCCTAAATTCTACCACCTCCCACCAGCACCACAGGCTAACTAAGCTTTTAAAACATAGATCTTTGGGCGACATTTTGCATAATTCTATACCTGTCCCCCAAAGCTGATATCCATATCATTATTCAAAATGATCCCCCTGATGAACTTGTATTGAGGGACGTCTGGGTACAGGAACTTGATGCAGTGGGTCTTAATGTAAACGACAGACCGCATGAAGCGTGAAAGCCGGCGGGGACAGCCAGGGGAAGCTCTGGATGCAGGAGGGGTATACGGATGAGTAAGATGTTTTGTGTGAAACACACAAAATAAAACAAAACCAAAATCACTTATAAGAATTCCAATATCTTAACAGTCCCAACTTTGTTCAAAAGTTCAAGTCTAAAGTCTCCTCTGAGACCCAAGACAAACTATTAGCTATAAGTTTTTGTTAAAAAAAAAAAAATCAAAACAAGTTATATTAAGTCCATGATACAATGGCAAAGTATCACTTCCCATTCAGGGGCAGAGCGAAGAAGAACCAGACCACAGTGAGAGAGACAAACCCCCAGCAGGACAAACATTAAAGCCTAAATCCTCATGTCCAGCACTCTAGACACGTGGTGATAGAACCTGGTCTCTCAAGGGCTTGAGAAGCCCCTGTGGCCTTCCTGACTTAAGCCCAGATGGCACTTGGCACATTCTGCATCTGACATCTCTAACTTCCTGTGGTCTCCACTGCAGTTTTGGCTTCCTTCTCACAGCTTCTGGCCATGTCAGGGGCTATTTATAAAGACTCTGACCTTACCTTACACTGCTGGCCTCTCAGGCTTTCCCTGGAAATCTCTGTGGAAACTTCAACAACCCTGTAACTCGTACAGTTTGCCTGCAAAAGCGGTGTGCTCGGATGATGCAAGCCCCGCTCCAAAGCCATGTCTGGTCCCAGTGAACCACAGCTGCAGCAGCGTCTGTGTGCCTGGGTCGCTAAATGTGGGGGAATAAACGCCGAGGACAGTTGAAGACGTAGTTCTGAGGAAGCAGGGTGTCCCAAAGCGCTTTTCTCGGAAGAATTTCATTGAAATTAGATAACAGTCTTATACCTTTGACTCTACAACAGGTAGGGTATTACGAACTCCTAAGATGCCTTCAAGCATCTTTCCAGCTGCCTTGCTATAAACGGGCTTCCTTATAACGGTATAGTCCTGTTAGCAACTGCACCCACTCTCAATGACTGGAACTTTACAAATGCTCCTTTTGGTTTTTGTTTTCTTTTTTGCTCCTAAGTTTTTACTGTTTAAATCGAGTTAAAAGTATCTAATAATACTATTCCATCAAGCCCTGCATTACATGATATCCTGAAATCTTCAAGAGAATGACTGGTTCATCATCTTTAAGCTTAGATTCCACAAAGTCTCCCGGCATGGACAAAATTAATTGAAGTTCTCTGTCATAATATAAAGTCTAATTCACAATAGAGAAGATCAGCTGTTTACATTCCTATGAGCATTCTGGTCTTCTGAGCCCTCACCAGGATAATCTGTTATGGTGCATTTATAACAGTCTAAACTTTCTCTAGACTGGTTCTCTGAGCTTTTCTAAATTTACCCTGCAAACCAATTGCAAAGGCTTCTGAATCTCACTGTTACACACTGTTAGAGCAACAACCCCATTGAGAATACCAAATTTTTTATTATTTTTATTTTTTGGTAATACTGGGAGTGGGCTCTCAAGTATAGAGGACTTGCAAGTGCTCTAGCTCTGGTCTGTATCCCTAGACACCCACTCTCCTCCTTTATTTTTATTTTGGAAACTGGGAGGCAAAATGGGAGAGAGAGAGAGAGAGAGAGAGAGAGAGAGAGAGAGAGATCTTAATATCACCTTCAGTTATACATCTCCTGTGCCTTCTACTAGGCTCTATCTTCTTAAGTATCTGCCACCTTTCAGTAATGCCAGAGGTTAGTGACTAAGCCTTTGAGGGACACTTTGAAATCTGAGCATAATTTTGAAGGGTTTTCATTTAAAAACAAAGGCGGTAAGGGATGAGGGGTTAGACTTGTGAATCTATGTTTATCATACCATACTAATCAGCATTCCAAGGCCATTGCCCCATCAAGAAAGCACAAAAATCTTCTCAAGGTTCTGTGGGGCAGCCCTAACTTC
Organism: Eospalax fontanierii; assembly: GCA_035773235.1. Taxonomy (NCBI): domain Eukaryota; kingdom Metazoa; phylum Chordata; class Mammalia; order Rodentia; family Spalacidae; genus Eospalax; species Eospalax fontanierii. The sequence continues at coordinate 49,850,250 of CM069534.1, forward strand.
ATCTGAAATCTCTGAAAGATAGTGTAGGGGAAAATCTAGATTTACGATAAAGGAAGAATATTCTTCCGATTAGATACTAATAGTGAAATACTCTTCAGATACTAATAGTGAAAAGTATCTGAACAAGGCGGGAAAGAGCTACTGATGCTGGAACAGGGGCTGGATCTCAGTTTAGCAATAATGCTACAGTAACAGCCACAGAAAATGCTAAACCTCCTACAATAGCAAGCTTATTTCTATCTAGGAGGTTCAGAAAACTAATTGCTATCTGACATTAAATTATTTTAGTAGTCTTTTTGATGGACAAAAACACTGCTGAAACTGTATTTGGAAATTGACAAGACTTTTAGTTATTGTGTGTTCAATGAAAAAAAATCTAAAGTGAACTCAAAAACTTAAAGCAACTTTACTTGAATGCAAAGTAACTTCACTTTCCCAGCATTCTTGCAGACCATGCAACTAAATTCTGACCAGTAGACTAGGGCCTTAGTGAAGTTAGCATTCCAAGCCTTAGCCATATACATTTGTATTTGTCTGTGTCATCACACAACAGACAGAAGCTGGCTCTAGGAAGGATTCTGAGTAGTGGCTCATCTTTAACTCTGTCCTTACTGAACTTTAACTTCAGCAAAAATAAGTACATACTGTTTTAGCTTCAAGATCTGTTGGCAAGTTGCTGATCAAGATCATTTGCTCTCCTAACACATTCCTTATTCAGCTCACCTTGTGAAATGAGACCCTAGTGCTGGCCAGATATGATAAAAGAGATGAGCAAATCTGTTTATTCTCATCCTCCGTCCTTCTTCCCCTCAGAAACTTTCAGGATTAACAGTAAGAGCATATTTGTCTTACATCATAATCGGATTCCTCACTAGACTGTTCCAGTGGCCATCTCTGACCTATGAGGCTGAATGAAAAGTTACATGGTCTGTAGGTGAGTATAGCTAAGGTAAATAGCTGGGTTTGAGGTGGGGTCCCACTTGATGTTTTTCATAATGATGCTTCTCCTCTTGGAAGATGTGTTTTCAGAAGGAGTTGTTGAAATGTATGAAAAGCAAGTTATACTGGCTGCACAGCCCAAGATTAATACCAAGTTTCTTCCACCCAACCCAGTTCCCCAGTCCCCACAAGTTGAAGAAGAGCTTCAACGACTGCCCTTTGTACTTCAACTCCGGGACTGGAATTTTATAGGTCTGCAAGGATATAAAGTTAACTGCAACAGCTGAGGGCTAAGTTATACATCCACCAAAATCATGTATTGAAGCTCTAACCCCCGGACTTCAGACATGTGACCTATTTGGAAACAGGGCCTTTAAAGAGGTAACTGGGATAAAATAAAGCTGTGAGAATAGGGCCCTAATCTAATGGGCCTGATATCCACCCCCCAAAAGAGGAAGAGATACCAAGAATGTATGAAGATGGGAGAAAGATCACATGGGGACACAGAGAGACGGCAACCATCTGTCTACAAGCCAAGGGCCGAGGCCTCAGGAGAAATCAAACTTGCCAACTCTTTCTCCAGAACTGTGAGAAAATTAATTTCTATTGTGTAAGCTCCAGTCTGTGTTTTCTGAGATGGCAGCCTTAACAAATTCACACAGCAATGCTCATATTTAATAACACTAGCTTGAAGACATTTTTCCATCTCTCTTTTTTTTTCCACAGCCAACTCTCTCTACACAGGAAAACCAAATCAACCTTAGCCCGGTATGTCAACATTCTCCTTACAAAAATCTATTCTTCGGCAACAAACCAAATATTTCTTTCAAATGCAAGCTTTCTCTCAGTTGTCTATGAAACTTCATGAGTGCCTGCAGACAGGTAAAAAGTGACATGGGTTATGAGGAATGGAAATGATACCAGCCTCGAGAAGATTTGCTAAAAGTCAGCAGATGCCATGCACAGTCAAAAAATCTTTAAAATCAAAAGTTTCTCATGTACATTTGAGGGCAATGTATAAGAAATTCTCCTTTGTGTCTTAAATATTAGAAAAGAAACCAAAGAAAACAACAATTTAAAACAACAATTACTATTGTACTTCTGTAACTCTGATGATTTTAAATTGACAGTTTAATGTCATCTTTTAATATTTCTCATTATATCACAGAAATATCGACTCATCCTGAATGAAAACATATGAGTGAACTTTAAATGATTCACAAGGTATTTTTGCTAGCTAAATTCCACATTAAAGTTTGAGACCCTGAAGATATGCAAAAGTATTTTACTTAAAAATGAGAAGAGGGGCTGAAGATATGACTCAGCAATTAAGAGCATTAGCTGCTCTTGCAGGGAACCTGGGTTTGATTCCCAGAACCCGTATGGTGGCTAACAACTGTCCTTAACTACAGTTCCAGGAGATCCAATGGCCACTTTTGACCTCCATGGGCATTGCATGACACAGGTGCACCTACATATATGCAGACAACATACTCACACACATAAAATAAATATAATAAATAAAATACAAACAAGAGATTTAATCAGACAAATAAATAAGTCATATAGTATCTATAAATTGAGATTATGTGGCCAAATGTGATGTAATTTAGTTTGGAGGAGTAGAGTATTTAGAAGGAAAAGATGACACAGTGTGTCACTAGATGCTGAGGCTGTGGGCCAGGGTGCATAGACCATGTACTGTGAACTATGGCCTAATCTTACCGCATTAATTTCAAGCTACAACTGGAGAGTCAAGTGGTATCCACAGAGACCACTAGAGCCACAGATCCAAAAGTATCTACTATCTCATCCTTAGTAGAAAAAGTTTGCTTAGCCCTTCTCTAATCCCTCAAACCAAAACAAACATGCTTTATATAACATGGAATTTTAGCTCTCTCATTTCCAAAAAAACATTTTCCTGAGAAAAGCAGAATGTGGACTATCAGATATAGATGAACCTGGCTCATAGTGCTAACTCTTTCTACTTTCATCATTCCATGGAATACTTTGAAATATAAATAACTGGATCCTTGAAGACTGAGAATGCAAATTTGTGATGCTTCTTCTTCACTGCCAGCCTTGAGTGGATTGAGAGATGCCTAAGAAGTTAGAGAAGCACACCTCTGATGATGTGTGATGGCATTTCCTGAGCCCCGTGGATCATGGGGGTTCGGAACTGTTCACTCAATTCTTTGATTGAGTAATAAGATGTGGTAATTCCTGGGAGATGGTAAAGGGTAGTGGGTGAGGTACACTTGGACGCAGCTATCAATGGGAAGTATGCCCTTGGGGGCTCTTTTCACCTTGACCACTTTATTCCATCTTCTCTGCTTCCTGGCCGCCATGCTGTGAACTGCTCTGCTCCATCAGAGCCATGATGGAATAACACCTCTGAGACCATAAATCAAAGTACATCTTCCGTCCTTTAGGTTTCTCTCTCAGGTACTTGGACACAGTGAAGACAGAAGTAACTGACCCACAGAGCCAATCTGTCACCTCAGCCCAGTCTCTGGAGTGGTGGTTCACTTACACAGCAGCTATGGGTATCAGGTGGCATACAATATCTTTCCTGAGTGGGGGATAGAGATCAAGGTGGGGCACTAACGTTCCTCTCCCTGCTCCATCTGCCTGAAACTATTACTTCCTTCCCTTTAGCTATGCTAGTAACAACACTTATAGAACTAAAAGCATCAAATAGTTGCATCATGCACTGAAGTTTAGAAGCCCGCCTAGAATGTTATGCATAATAACCTGGCAATATTAATAGCTCAAATCCTTGCAAGTAAATGCCTTACACACAGGCTTCCTACTTTGATTTTTAAAAATGTTTTTATCTGTTGATGATTTTATACCTATATGCAATGTATTTGGATAATAGTCACCCCATACGTCCCTTCAACTCCTCCTAGACCTCCTCCATATCCCCTCCCAACTTTCTTTTTAAAAAAGCACAATGACTGCAATTAGTGCTGCCTGTATGTGCTTGGTGTAGGGCCATCCGCTGGACCACAGAAAATGCTAAACCTCCTACAATAGCGAGCTCCTTCCCCATTCACACTGGAATTTTGATTGACTTGGTCTTGTGCAGGCAACTAAGGCTGCCATGAGTCCAAGAGTCTAGTAGCCCTAGTCATGTCCAGAGCACACTCTTTTGCACTTGCTGAGACTTTTCCTCACCAATGGGCCTCTAGGCTGGGCTCACTTAGGATCAGTGAATTCCATTTTGCTGCACTGTCAAGGTCTGGTCTTTCCTGAGTCTCTTCGTTAGGCTGCTTTCCTCACCCTTTTGATTTCTTAGGTTCTGTCTTAACAGACGCTTGAGCTTCTGTGGAGCTGCCTACAGGTTGCATGAGCAGGCAACTTTGAACTGGACCCTTTCTTCAGATGATATTTTCCTTGAGGTCTATAATTTCCCTTATTATTCTTGATTGTTTGGAATTTCATGCATGCATATATTTTCCCCTGAAATTGTACCCCTTTTCCTCCTAGCTCTGAACTTTGATTGAACCACTAGATTGGAGAAAGGCACTTTGATACAGTCTGCACTCACATGGAGCAGGGAGGGTCTGGGATGGTGCGAGTGACATTTTGTGAGATGCTTATCTTTCCTTTCTGGATGTGCTGATTATAGTCACTGTGAGTCATTAGCTAAAGCTCTCACTCAGCTTATGCCTGTGCCTCGGCTGCCCCTGATTTTTCCAGCCCATCACAGCTCATAGTCTCTTCAGCTTTCTTCTCTTAACCTTAACTGTCTGGATCTCTAACTTCCTTTGCACTGATAATTATAATTGGGGACCTGTTCTATGACATTCAGATGTACCTGACGAGACACAGACTCTCTGAGGATTCATTTTCTTCACTGGGTTTATTTATAGCTGAAGTTTGATGTTACCTGAAGTCAGGCTTCTTTTTTTTTTTATTGCAAGAGAAGACTTTCAGGTTTTGTTCTCCACTGAAGGAAGTAGGACAAATATCAAGGCTTGGTATTTTTGCTGTTCATCAAAACATTCTTTTAGAGCCTGATTTAGAGACTCTTAAGTAGACCAGATTTCCTCACTGCAGTCAGTTCTATGAAAACGCCAATGAGTGAGAGCTAAGATAACTCAAAGCACAGAGATGGCCAAATCTGGTTTGACATCTTCATTAAATATTGACCTTATGGGAATTTAGGCTGAAAACAAGTTTTGAGAAAGAAGCCGGCCCAACTGCACACATTCATGTTTTTTTGTTTGTTTGTGTTTTGTCTGTTACTGTTTTTTTAATTCTTTAACAAGCACATTGAAAACAAGTTGAACCTCAGATTCAAATGATTTTCTATGCTAACATATGGCTTTGACCTAAGGGAACTGCTCAGATAGATTATATAATCATTGTTAATTCCCTGTGTTTATAACTGTGACTTTGATCTGTAGACTCTGACATACTTTGCCAATGTCAGTTTCCTGATCCTCCCTCACCATATTCTGTGACTTATGGGATGGCTTTTATCTCCTTCCTTCCCTGAGAAGCTAAGTAGTAGAATGTCTGAAATCAGAAACTTGTTATGACAGAGTTAAGAACAGATCCTGCAACTGAAAGTCCTGTCTCACTCAGTAGTCTGACAGTTAAGACTCAACTGCTTCCACAAGGATGCAACAAAGAGACTTGTTCTTGGCTCTGTCCTTTCCCAACAGACAGGCAGGGACATGCAAAAACTTCTCTCTGATCTGACGTTAACTTCAAGGCACAGCACCCAATTTTTAGTTCTTTCTTCCATATTTGATACGAGACGCAAATAATATTCATGTCTCCTCCCCTCTCTCCTGAAGGCATCGGGACACACACACACACACACACACACACACACACCCCACATATATATGCTTTTTGGTGTGTTACACTGAGGCTCATATGAAAGCAGATATAATAAAACAAAGCTTTGGTAGGTGTCACATGCTGTAGCTGTGCCTCTGTACCTCTGCATGAGTCTGCACAGGCCTGTACTAGATTCTTGTGTATATAGTGAGACTGGGTTTCTTTGGTAATATTCCAAACAGTGTTCTAAAGTTAGCCACACATAATGCATTCTGTTCATTCAAGGATTTTGAAAGACATAGCTATTGCTCATCAACATAACCTTACATACCTAAGAGTTTCTGTTTCTTTTTCCTCCTCTGAAAGCTTTCTTAAAGTTCTGCTTTAGCCTCCATGAGTTCAAGCTGGAAATGAAAAATCCTGCTTTCATCCCATTCCAGATCGCTCTGAAATGAATAAATTATAAGCATTCAATGAAGGCCCCTTTTGAATCAAACTTTGAGTCTTTTCTCTTAAAATCTATGTCACTAATAGAGCTCTCTGTAGAGGTGCCGAGAGAGACCTAAGTTCAAATCAGGTCCCTAAAGATTGGAACAGGATGAAAGACGAGTGACTGCTTTCACTTGCTGTTTTGCCTACAGCTCTGACATTCTTAGGCCTTTCAGCTATAGCTCAAGAGCTAGAATTCTAAAGCATTTTCTAAAATAGAAAATTTCCATCTTGACTGTGACTATATTTAAATGCTTACACTTATTACACTTGAATTTTTCTAGCATGTTCCCTCCTTGGGATGAACCAATAAGAAAATTGAAGTTGAACAAGGAAGGGTACAGCTCCTACCTGGCACCTTACCTTTAATTGCAGATATCACAGGGTGGAAGAAAACCTGATGATATGCTGAGGAAGGGCACCATGATAGTGCCCAGATATCATCAAATGAGGAGTAAAAAATTTAGGATGCACTTGACACGCTTGACCTTAATTATTCCCACAAATGGGTTGTTTTGATGGGTAGGAAGATCACTTGAATCTCTGAGCAGTTAAATGAACATTAAAGATTTATTATCAAGAATGTTATAAAGGTAATTCAGTCTTTAAAGGGTAAAGTTGGTAAAATTTTAAACCCTGTTCCGAAGACAAAATCTATATAAAAAAAATAAGAAATTCCAGTAAAACATAGTAAGATATTGGTGATGAGACAAGGGCATAAGTGTGGTGTAATCTATCGGCTCGTTAACTCTGACAGCTCTGAGGGTGGGATAATCTTATTAGCCTGAGGAGTGCTTAATATATACCACTAAAAGTGAATAGCAATTTTTGAATAAAAAAGAAGAGGTTAGGAATTTCCATAAGGCGTTGTTTGTTCTTCTCTCAATGCTGACTTCAACATAAACCACCAGCTAATGCTTGGCTAGCAATTTCCTCAGAGGAATGGTCATTTCTTCAGTAAGAAGATGTCACCTTTAACCTTCAAGAATTCACTTAGAAAGTGAATCTTTAGATTTAAAAGGTGACCTGGGATAATTTGAATATATAGCTTTAAGAAATCTGATGACTTTTTTTTTTTCTTCTATGAAGGTTCACCCAGCAAAGAAAGAACCCAAGTTGCAAATACATGTCCAAGTTGATAAAGGTTTGAAGAGGTTAACCGAACACACTGCCATCTAGTGGTAGGAATGTTATGCGAGCTAAGGCTTCACCGTCATTCTGTTTGACGAGGGTGACAGTTAATTTAATATACTAGGAATGCCAATACACAGGGCAAGAACTGACACGGCAAATCGTCATCTGCTAGCAACCGAAGCATGACCTCAGATAGGCCAGATAGACAGAAGGGGGTTCTGGGAAGACAGTGACTTTTGCTCAAGCTCATGACAACCCTGCCTTATTGTCCTTTCATTGTGTGCAGATTTTTATCATAAAAACTTTTAGCTAACATAAGGGACTTCAGAAGGCACCTCCAGGCAAGGTGACCAGAGAACAAAGACAGCCAGTAATTGAAACAAAGTTCATCAAACAAACAAGAATAGTCTGTACTGATGCCACTCGGCCAACTGAAGAAATTCTCTACAAGAACATGAAAGACCTCAGGAAACCTGCATGAAAGAGCATTAGTTGGGGAAGAGTTGTTCACTCAGAAAGCGCACATAGTATAAGGTGGACACATCTGCCTTGCCAGCCCCTGACACAGCTGTAGTGGTAAGGTAAATCTCCCGATAGTGCTTGAATAGAGCACTCCTTGGTGTCTAGTTTCTGATTCCATATTCTCCAAAAGGCCTTTGTCTAAAACTGGCTGTCCTGCCTTTTCCTTTTTGCTCCTGATCGGTGTGCAGAGGGGTTGTATTTCAGCATGTCCACGTGGTTATTCAAAGGTTGAATATAGATGATGAAATTCAGGGACTGGGGAGCTGGCTCAGCAGTTAAGAGCACTCCAGTTCAGGGAATTCGATGCCTCTTATGACCTCTATGTGCATTCCATGACATGGGTGCACTTACATGTATGCAAGCAATAGACTCATACACCTAAAATAAAAATAATAAATAAAAAAATTAAAAGATAGTTATAGTTGCTTTTCCATTACAATCTGCAGATTTGTTCTCCATTATCTTGCTTGCTCTCTGAGCTTCAGTTTCCTCATTTGTAAAGAGGATACAACAGTTTACAGGAATGGTTACAGAAAAATACATTATGAGTATTTGGCATGGAGCCTAGCATGCCAAAGCGGCATGGTGGTGGTGTTACCACTAGAAGGCAGATCAGCTTTGCCCAGGGAAGACCTTCTCTGTTTCTTCCAGGGTCACATGGGCTTCCATCCTCTCTTGATTCAATTTCATGATCTTTTCCATTTCAGGTAAGTCCTTGATCTCTTTTCTCACCTGGTTTATGAGATGAGAGAGAGAGAGAGAGAAACAACTGCCTTGGATGATCAGAGTCTAATTCAGAGTCCTGTGCCTTGGATAGCCTGTATAACTTCACATACTGGTCTGCTTGTCAGGCTCATGTCAGATTCCACCTGGAGAGCCTCTTCCTCCAGGCTGGGAAACCCTGAATGTCAATGGGCAGGCTTAGCTGCCAACACTGACAGTTGCCCTTGTGTCAGCTGCCACACAACACTAAGACAGGAACTTAAAGCACAAGCCAAGTCATCACCTGCTAGCAACCAAAGCATGACCTCAGATAGGCCAGATAGACACTGTCTGGGAAGACAGTGACTTTTGCTCAAGCTCATGACAACCCTGGCTAATTTCTCATGAACACAAATAGCCAGATGCAGCCAGAAGTGACAAATCTTGGTCACCTGACTCCTGTGGTTGATGCAGACTCTTCCTGAAGGGAGGACCTAATCCCTAAGAGGTATAGCATAGGGTCAGTAGCTGGGGAATTATATAGCCAAGCAGAGTGTAGAAAGCTCAAGAGCTCACTAGTTCCTCTGGTTTTGAGATCCTAGGCTAGGATGACATAGATGAAGAATGTTGAAAACTTACAAAAATAAACGCATCCGATGAGAATTCTCATGTTAATTAAAATTCTTCTCTGCAAGAAAAACTCAGAGGAGGTTCTTCTCAACTTAGACTATAACTGAAAATTACCTGCAGAGCTTAAAAAAAGGTCCAAAGCTCCACCCTACAAGTCACATGTGGAAACCAGGCTCATGGCAATAGAGTCACTTGGGAACTTGTTAGAAATGCAGAATCACAAAGTCTACCCCAGACCTACTGAAGCTCGGGGCAGGTGCCAGCCATCTGTGTCTTGCCCAGGCCCTCCAGGCGGTTTGATAGCCGAAGCTTTGTACCCACTCGTCTAGAATGTCCCCCAAGCGGGGTCAGTGACTTACACCTCCGATAGGAACAGACTTGCTTCCAGGGTACTTCAGGGTTTTCATGCCCATCGTATTGGTGCTGCAGTAAGTGTTCTGTCGCTTTAGACTGCAGTTTGGCAGTATATCGACATTTTAAAATGTATTCCTTTAACCTAGAAGTTTCATTTCTAGGGATTTACTCTTCTGAAATATTTTTACATATACATAAATTTATGTATGACTGTATTATACAATATTATTTACAACTGTGAATAATCGGATCTAAAATGAATAAGGTTAAAGAAGTGTTGATTACCTTATTATAAAACCATAGAATGTGTGTGTGTGTGTGTGTGTGTGTGTGTTTGTGTATGGGGGTGTGGGTACATGTGTGTGTATAGGTCCACGTGCATGTGTGTATGCCTGTGTGGAGGCCAGAAATCAACCTCTGGTATCATTCCTCAGGGGCCATCCCGTTGCTTTTCCAGCTAGGGCCACTCAGTGACCTGGAGCTTGTCAGGCTGGCTGGTCTGTGAGGCCCAGGTGTCTGCCTGCCTCTGCTTCTCTAGTCCTCGGTAGTGCCTTTTCACCTGAGTTCTGGGGATGAGTACATGCCCTTCTGCTTGCACAGCCAGCACTTTAGTGACCAAAGCAGTTCTCCTACCATATATAGCTTTTTAAAGGTATGTGGCAGGTCTCCATGAGTAAACATGAAAAGAAATAAGACAAGGTACACGGGAGGGGTTAGTATGTTATGAGGGTTGTCATTTTTAATTTCAAAATTTATATTATTGTGTGTATATGTGTCTGATGTGTGTCAAAGGTGCACATGCCATAGCAGTATGTGTTTGGAGGATAACTTTGTGGAGTTGGTTCTCTTCTACATTTTACGGGGGCTCAAGGGATTGAAGTCTACCTGGCCTTACTTGCATAGCAAGCACTTTTTCTACTGAGCCATCTCCACAGCCTTAGAAACAGTTTTTAAATGATAAACTATATGGATAAACGGAAAGATAAGAAGCCTGAAACAATGTGTAACTTGAGGAAAGATATACACATGAATATACACATGGAAAACCATCAGTATCAAGCTATCAGGATCAAGAAGTTCTTGAGTGGTTGCCTTTATGGTGTGGAGCTGGAACTAAGCATATAAAGCTAGTCTTGCTTTTAGAATTTATCTAATACACTACGAATAACATCTGCAGTAAAACGTTTTTCAGAATGAAGTATTAAAACTTGAAAAGTGAAAACATGGATGGACACACGAAAACATCAAGGCTCTCCACCCACAGCAGACAGCCTCACCCAAGCCAGGCCTCCCCAGCTCCTCGTCTTGCCTTGGCTGCAAGCCCAGCCCAAGTACCTCGGGGTTCTTGTTCTGCCTCCGCAGCATCTCCTGGGCCTCGGTGCTCTCCGCACAGGCATGTCTGAGCATGACGACCTCAGTACTGAGAGCCCGGGCCTCCTCCTGCGAGGCCTCCAGCAGTGCCTGGGGCTCCGAGCTTCTGCTTCCGGTCGGCCAGGGCCTTGTCACCGCGCTGCTGCTTCTGCTCCAGGGCCGCGGCCGCAGAGCGAGCCATGCCCAGGTCAGAGAGAGCGTCCTCAAGCTGGGGATGCAGCCGGCGCCGGGCCCTCTCCAGGGAGGCGTTCCTGGCATTGGACGCCTCCATGGCTTCTGCAGCCTCCTGCCACCGCATTGCCAGCTTCTTCCTGAGAAGGTGACACCCGAAGGACTCAGTGATTGAGGCCAAAGCATGATGGCCTCTCTGTGGCTGGCGAAGAGTGTGAGCAAAAGCAGCACGGGTTCCAGCAGAACCCAGCTGTCTGCTGACACCGGTATCTGGCTCCTGTGTCCACGTGGATTTTACTTCTCCCTTTTTTACCAACCTGGATTTGGAACTCAGAATCTCTTTGATTTCCATGAATGTGTAGTTCTAATCTTTTAATAACCAATATATCTTTATCAATAATTTGTTAAGAAATAGGATTGTTCCGATCATCTCACTGAAAGTTCCTTGAACGCCCTCAGGCTTGTTCATTCTCTAATAAGCTCCTTGGCTGAGCTTCCAAGGAACTCTCTTGTGTTCTTCTGCTCATTTTCTTTCCCTCATCATGTGGGTCCTAAACCAGACACAATTCTCTCTTTTTCTGCCTTCTTCACATCAGTAACACTCTCTGGATTGCTATACATCCCCGATCCACCCATCTAATGCCCACTTAACAGATCCCACTGCTCCTAATGGTCCTTAGGTTCCTTTGTGTTCCCTCCAGCATCCTCTCCAATGGACTGGTTTATCAAAGTTCCTCCTCCGCTACTCCAGTAATATAGCCCTCTTAGGAGGTCTAACTGATGAAATGTGTGTGTTGCTTATATCTCTTGCAGTGTGCTGGCTCTCCCATTCTTTCTCTGCCATCACGTTTCTTAGATGAAAGGATGGAATATATAACAAAGATTTCCTTGCTTTAATTTTCTAAAATTGAGATTTGTCCCCAGGAATAATGTGTACCACACAACTAGTCTGCATCAGCCAGGGTTCACTAGAGGAACAGAGCCCACAGAAAGTATATATGTAGTTGCTATAGAGGATTTATTAGATTGGTCTACATGATCATAAGTAGGCTAGGTCCATACCAGCCATCTGCAAGATGAAGAGCCAGAGAAACCAGCAGACACTCCTAGCAAAAAGCTGGAAGCTTCAAAAAAGAGGGACCAGTGATAGAATCCCAATCTGTACCTGAAGGCCTAGAAATCTCCAGAGTCACTAGTGCCATTTTACACTCAAAGGTTCAAATCTGATTGTACATAGCTGTGGCAATAGCAAAATAAAACACACACCAGCATATCATAAGCAAGCTTCTCTTTCTTCTGACTTCGTGTTCCATCCAGATCTCAAGCCCCCTGGCAGTATTACCGACATTTAGGGCAGGTCTTCCCCATTCAATTTGATAGGCCACGTGCCAATCATCTTTTGAAACACCTTCATATATACACCCAAATTTGTGCTTTACTAATTTTTGATGCAACCAGGATTAGCTATCACATAACCCGATAGAGCAATGGGATGAAACCCCTTGCTGGTGAAATCCTGCAAATTTCAGTCTGTTCTAAGCACAGCTAGAAAGGCTCTGGGGTTTAACCACTCTGGGGACACTAGCTTTCTGACCATGTCACAACTCATTTGCCTCACTCTTCCTAATAGAAAATTCAGCTTCATTACCTGGCATAAAACAGGAGTCTTGTAAAATAATTACATGCATTGTGACTGTTTTAAAAATGCTTGATTAGTATCAGAAAATAAAGGCTTTATTTCAATGCTGGCTTGCCTAAGACTAAGGGGTTGAGCTTTAAAATAATAAGCCACCTCTGTTTTATTGGTAATTTTACTGGACATATATTATCAATGACTGATTTTTAACTTGCTGTCCATAGAGCTTTGCATGCGTAAGAGAACTGAGGAAATTAAGAAACTAAAGCATTTTCTTGGAGAATGTAGGACTCTGAAGTAGTAACTTGACCTCAACTAAGCTTGATTCTGCAAAAATAACTTGTCACGAGAAACCCAACCTGGAAATAAAAGCAGATTTTCAACTTTTCAGTTCAAAAACATATGACTGTAGATTTTGTTTGTAGCTGTCTATATCCCTGAGGACATTTAGAGTAGGATATAGACAGAGCTTTGTTTATATGATACTCAAATGATTTTAAAGCAAAAAGGATCTTCAGATATTACCATGTTTGTCTATTATTTTTCTTCAGTTTTCACAGTACTATAGAACTAGTCCTAACAAACCCATGAGGTCATAAAGCATTCTTTTCCTTTCTACTTGCCCCAAAGAAACCACCAAACAAGTGATAGGTAATCTTCAATTGTTAGAAAGAAAAAGAAATCTTACTTAGAAGCAAAGGACAGATTTGGATATAAGGAGGGATTTACATTCAAATGTCTACTTTTCTGGGGTCCAGACTTGTGTAAAACATCTACCACAGGCATTTTAGTGTCCATCATTCCGAAGCCCTTTTTAAGTTACTGTGGACACAGCGATGGGTAGCTTGGTGCCTCTTCTGGGACAGAGCAGAGCAGCTGTTCTGAAACTATGTAGCAATGCCACTCAAAGATCTAGGTAAGGAAATGAAAAAAAAAAAACCATCATTTTTGGTTGAAGCTAAAGAGAAATATATTTATCCGTCTGAGTCTTTGCCAAGCTACTAAACCAGAGACATACTCTTTTGAAAAAAAACTTTAATGAGTATAAGCTGGGGTCAGTTTGTTCCTTTCTCTCAAATACACATTCTCTTGACCTTTAAGCAAAGTACCATACCACGGAACTGAGTTTTTATTCAGCCAAGCTCCAAACCTCTACAGTTTCTGAAAAAATCTTATAAAACCTATATGTGGCATTGGCTATAAACCCTAGGGATGGCCTGGTAATGGCTTCTTTTCCCATAAGGCATAATTGCAGATGCTGACATATCCAGCTACCTCTGTCTATCTTCCCTTGGTATAAACCCTACCCCAAAGACATCATGGCTTTGATGATGGCTATATGTATAGGCATGGACTCCTCATACCAAATGAAAGCCAGGAATTGAAGTGATTGTCCAGTTTTCAAAGTATAGCTGAAAGTCACATCTTCAATGAAAAGTTTGTTTATGTCTTTATAAAGAGCCTCTTTCTTTCCCCAAAATCTCTTTCTAGTTTCTATCACTGTATTGCCATTTTGGCCCCTCCCTCATCGTAGTTTCTTTCCAGAGGTGACCATTTAAGGTTTTTCTTGGCCTTGTTCATACACTTAGCAAAGATTTATTAAGTGTTCACCATGAGGAGACACCATCATTCCTCTCATTCTCCTGCATGTGACCAAGTCCAGGCTGAGGAGAAGCCTTATGCTACTCAATTGGCTTCCTTGTCTTCCAATGGATGGCATCATGTTTATACTTCATTCTTGTTGCCTTTAGACAGTGCTGTTCAGCCTTGACCTCTTGTTCTTCCTGATACTGCTTTTGTATAAGGTCAAGTCAAGTGACTATTGTCTCTCTGTAAATCATGGGCCAGAGCACTCTAAGACTTTATGAGGACATGTCTTAAAAACAAAAACAAAAAAATAGCCACTGGATTTGGTGGCACATGCCTTTAATCCCAGTATTCAGGAAGCAGAGGCAGGCAAATCTTTGAGACTGAGGCTACTCTGGTCTACTTAGTGAGTTCCAGGTCATCTGGGACAATAGGCAGACCCTATCTTACACCAGAAAAAGCACCGTTATTCTTAACAATGGTTATTTGTTTATGTGCATTTTGTGCACATATATATGGTGCATGTGTGTGTTCACATTCGTGCACATGCGCATAAGGGTTGCTCAATCATGCATGAGTGTGTGGAGGTCAGGTGCTGACTTTGGGTGTCTTCCTCTATTTCCTCCATCTTACTTTTTGAGACAGGGGGTGATTGTTAGTTTTTGTTAAATTGACACAAACTAGAGGACACTTGCAAAGAGGAACCTCACTCTGTTTGACTGGCCTGTTGCCATGTCTGTGAGGCACTCTCCCTACTGTTAATTGATATCAAGGACTCCGTCCACTGTGGGTAGTGCCATCTCTAGGCAAGTGGGCCTGGACTGTATAAGAAAGAAATTGAGCATGCCAGGGGAAGCAAATGTTCTCTGCTTCAACTTCTGGCTCCAGGTTCTGCTTGAGCTCCTGCCCTGCTTCCCTTGATGATGGACTTTAACCTATAAGCTGAGATAAACCCTTTCCTTCCCAAGTAGCTTTTGGTCACGGTGTTTATCACAGCAACAGACAAGTAGACCAGGACACAAGGTTTCTCAGTGAACCTGGAGTTTGCTGTTTTAGCTAGGCTGTCTGGCCACAAGTCCCCAAGATCTTTCTGACTGTCATTGCCCTACCCAGCAGTGGGGTTTCAGGTATGTGCCACCTTGCCCAGATTTTCCATGGGTTCTGGGGATCTGAACTCAGGTCTTCATGATTGCACAGCAAGCGCTTCACCCACTGAGCTATCTCTCTAGCCCTATCATTAACAACCTAGTAAGTTCACAGAAAACATTTGAGACAAGAGACAAGAGGAACAGGGATTTCTCATTTGTCAATGAAGCAGGGAAGAATGTTTAGGGAAACATTGGCCTGTCTATGTGAACTTCGTTCATAGACAGATCTGGGGCTATGGAAACAGCAGAGAATGCAGAGGCAGCATGCAGGAAATGCCCTGTCATTTAGGCAGTAAGACTTAGCAGTTAGCAATGCATGCTTCTCATGTGTTATTGAGCCAGAAAGAATCACTAAGATTTAGTCTCGTGTTACCATTCTGCTGATGAGGAAACTATTTTATTTCACATGAAAATCTCTGAAATCTTTTATTGTTTTAAAACTGTGCCACCCAACAGAATTTTCTGAAATGATTAAAATGTTCAGTGTATGCATATGTTGTCCAGGATGACAGCAACTAGCCACAGATCAGCACAGTGTGTGATCAAAACTGGATCCTTAGTTTTATTTAATTTGAATTAATATGCATGAAACTCAGATAACCTATATTATAATAGTGGCTCCTGTCTTTACTTGATAACAGAGTTAAGTTTCATGACCGTTTTTATCACTTAAATGATCGTGCAGCTAACCAAGCAGCATGAATGCTAGGGCATAACCCCATGTAACAGGAAGAACCGTGGCTCCCAGTCCTCATGGGCCCATTAAAAATTTTTTTTAAAGCATCATTGTAGGCAGCTACAGGTCTAAGGGCACAAGGTGTAGTTAAGGGCAGTCTCAACCAGATTTTCTTGGGCAGAAAATGAAGAGCAATGAAGGCGAATCTGAAAAACTCATCTGAAAAAAAGTGTTCAGAAAAACTCAGGTTCAATTTGTGGCTTTCTCTCTTCTTTCATATGTATTTATTAGACATCTATTCTAGGCTTTACTGTTATAAAAGTAGAGGAGACAAAGAAAGGAGAAAAAAGAAAGGCCAGGAGTACATACAGAATACACTTGTAAACATTTTGATAAATAAAAGTTCTGATCACAGAGAACTAAAGCCAATTGGTGTGATGCACAGTGTTTGGCTGCTTCTAACCATTTCTGAAGACTTTGGAGAAGGATGTTTGAACAATGGAAGTAGTATTTATAAAATCCTAGGGATGAGTGATAAAGGCTGGTTTAAGGAGCCTTGCACTGAGGAACATCTGGGAACACTAATGACACAATAAATCTTAACATAAACGACAGAATGTATGAATTCCAGTGGGGGGTGCTAGGGAAGCGTGTGCGTGGGAGGGGTTATAAAGACGATTAAGAGACGATTAAGTGTATGAAATACACAAAAATGAAATACACAAAAATTCAATAATAATAATAATAATAATAATAATAAAACAGACAGGAAGCCAGGGCAATCGCAGGGAGTAAGGAGAGAAACAGATGGTAAAGCAGGGTGATGGGAGGAGTCAGGAGCCAGGAGACACATTAGGAGAGGTTTTTAGGCCAATTAAAAGTCACTGGGAAGGTAGCTGGAGAAATCTTCTAAAATAGAAACCAAACCATTGCACTGTCTGTAAATCCGCTCACAGCGTAGTTGGCTCTGTGACCTCAGACAGGTTATCTATCTTCTTAGAACCCTCGTTTCATCATGTATAAAATGATAATTCTACATACTCCAAATGACTGATATGAAGAGTGAGGTGCCATGATACATGTATTTAGTGCAATGTCTGAGGCATCAATTGGTAGTAACTGAGAACGTTATACATAATACAGAAAATAACTGGAGTAAAGGGAACAAAATAATACAATATTTGGAAACAAATAGTCAAGTCCCTCGGCCCTCCAAGTATGACTTTAAGTGAGATCATGTATAAGAAAGGGAGCTTGGGATCTTATTAACAAAGTCCCTGAATATGAATTAAGAATTAGCTTAAGTACCAGGTCTCAAGAATTCATCTTCACATTAGGCAACATGCTTTTGCCTTAAAAAGTCAGTTTCATTAGGGTCACATACTAGCATTGTCATTCTCATAGAAAGGAATGACTAGTTTCTATAATATATTGATTACTTAAAAGAAATATGCAGCTGGCTCAGCCTTATTTATTTCATTCCAGTCTTCCATTTAATTCCATTTCTTGGTGAACAATTCAGAATCATAGCCACCAAGGCTTGTTGACAGAGTAATAGTGCATAATAGAAACACATGCTGGGCTTGTCCTGAATCTGACAAATTATAGAGGTGATACCGATCACTGAGGAAGAGCCTTCACACTTCAGAGTTCTCTTCATGGGACACACAAAGTATAGCAACATTTGTCTTCTGGCACCTAAAGGTCTTTCCCTTCTTTCATAGAAGATATTGAGGATGACTAAGTAATTGGTTTTTGTTTGTTTGTTTTATTTTATATATTTAAAAAAACAGTTTCGAATTACCAGTGACAAGGAATAGATGAATATCTATAATCTCCTTTTCAGTGGCCCTCTCTGTTTTTTTAATTTGTGAGTAAAGTTACCCCTTTCCCTGGAAAGCTGGTTTACCAGAGCTCCTTTTCATCCAGTCTATTTAGGAACTTGCTCACAGAAGATTGCACGAAATAAATATTGTCTTTCTCAGTGATTTCCTCTTCTACAAGAGTCATTGACTTCATGGTCAACTGAATGATTCCCAATTACTATCATTCTTTATTTTTTAATTTTTATTTAGGAAAAGCCTCTCCAGGACTCTCACAAAGGAGCCTTAAGAGAAGAGCTGACATTTAGTAGTGTGTTTCAGAAGCAGATAACATTAGCAACTATTTACTCAGAACTTTCTATGCTTTAGACATTATCTACTAAAGTATATTATCTACTTTAACTCCCATAACTTGGTAATGGAAGGAAGACAATAAATGAACATTATATATATATATATATATATATATACATACACAGAGATATATGTTAGTTGGTAAAGGTAGAGTCAAGTGAATTTCTTTGAAGAGCCCATTGTTTCTTCTATACCGTGTTTCTTTTTCTTTATTTATTATATGTGGTTCTGCCCATTCTTGGCTACATATTTTTGAAATAAGTACAAATTTTCAGCCTCAATTGTAATTTAAGATAGTGTGTCAGTCAGCTTTCACTGAAACAATCAAGTCATAAGTGATAAACAGTTTTTTGCCTCTGTTTTATATGCTTTCATCCATTAATGGCTGATTCTGTTGTCTGGCATGAAGGAGTACATCATAATGAATACTTCATGGCCAGGAACTAAGAGAGATGAAGTGGATGCATTCCTTTAATTCCCTTTCAGGACATGTCCCCGGTCAACTGAAGACTTCTTGAATTTTCAATCACTTCCCAATGGTACTGAGTTTGCGATCAAGTCTTTTAGCACATGGGCCCTTGGGGACTATTCTGGATCCAAACTATAGCATTCTGTTCCACACCATCAAAGATGTATGTTCATCTTATGATGCAGAAGGCATTCAGTTCATACTTAGAGGTTTCCAACGTCTCAATTGTTTCATCATTTCTCTAAAATCCAAACACAAAGTCTTCACTGAGATTTCAAATCAAATCCTATAGTGAGCTGTTCTAAGAAATCAAATGACAAGCTCCATACTTCCAAACCACAGCAGTATAACAGGCACAGTAAACCCTTCCTCATTCTAAAGCTGCTTCTTTGGCTTCTGGAGGATGTTGGTGGGAGGTGGACTCTCAAGAGCTTGGGAAGCTCCGTGAGTGCAGTTTTTCTAGTTTCAATCTACATAGCTACCTTCTTCCTGAGCAGGTGTTTCTTATTGCTGGTATTTCTGTCTTTCTGGGACCTGAAATTGAAACTTTGCTCTCACTTTAACAGCTGGATTCATCACTCCAACAGGAGCCACTTGAAGAAACTCCAGCTGTACAGCACTCTCTGCCATTCCAGGACTTTCTCTGAAATTTCAGTGGAAGCTTGCATGCACCCATGATTCTTGCATTTTTCTATACCTATAAAACAAGCATACATGAATCAAACCAAGGTCTGCTACCAACAGAGGCTTTACATTGGTCTGCTTGCAGCAGCTTCTGAGAGTCTTGCTTACTGAATGTAGAAAGATGAATTATGGAGATGTGAGACCAGAAACAGATCAAGGTAGGCAGACTACCTCTGGACTTTCTTCTCAAAGGAAAGTCTTTGAAACAAATTTGCATTTTTTACAACTTTTAAACTGGTAAGTGTGAGGAGACCTTGAAAATTATTGGGATATCCTGGAGGTAACTTTTTCTTCTTGTCACCTGGAGCAAAGCCCTTAATTTTGTTTTAGTGGTGCTAATAATTGTACCTTAAGTATACTCCTTCTCTGATACAACTGCAATTTTTTCACTTTACTTATTTTTGCTCCTAATTTTTAACCATAAGTTTGACTAAAAGTAGTCAGTAATCCCTGTGTTTTGACCTGAATGTTTTGTTCACTTTTAAGCTCAGTCTCCCATTAAAGTCTCAAGATGTGGAAAAAATACACTCAAATTATTTGTTACGGTGTAACTCGCATAGTGTCTAGTTGAGCTTGGAACAGAATCCTTTAAATCTGAAATCTTATTCCCATTGCCTACACTGTGCATGTTCCCACCAGCATTCTGGTTTTCTGAGCCTTCAGGAGAATTACCCACTTAGAACATCCTAGGTGTTTTCTAGCCTGCCCTTCAATATATGCAGCTCCTGCAAACCAGTTCCAAGGGCATTTCCATATCATCAGGTATGTAAAAATTGACAAAGACCCCATTCCTGCCACCAATTTTCTGTCATCTATTTGTTGCTAAAACAAATCCCTGAGATGATGAGGCAAATTTTAGAGATTGGGATTTTGGCCCATTACCAGTTGGCCTTTTGCTTTGGGTGAGAAGCATATCATGGTGGCATCATGCGGCGGAACAGAACTGTTTATCTCATGGTTTCCTAATGAAAGGAAGAAGAGGAAGGATTCAGACCTCACAATGCTCTACAAAGGTATGATCCCAAAGATGCAAATGCCTCCCAGTAAACCCCACTTCTTAGAACTTCTACCACTGCTTTATCTTGTCAAGCTGGGGACTAGATCTTTAACATACGTGCTTATGAGGGACATTACAAATCCAAACCATAATTTGTTAATGAAAATTAAATGAATACCATTTATACTGTAGAAAACTATGAGAAATTATCAGTAAATGACAGGAGATGGGACCATGAAAGGGAAAAAAAATATACCACTTTTTTTCTTCTTTGCTTAGCTTATCTCATTAAATATAGAACAGAGATGCTATAGCTATTAGAAATGATAAACCTGAGCCAATCATGAGCTAAATCAATCATTTCTATGATATAACTGACATAATGTTACAAGGCCAAATGTCTGAATGTCTGATTCCTCCTTCTCTTGTTACAGGTAAGTTCTAACTACTGTAAGGAAGGATCTGTTTGAGCTGAGGAAGCAGTTCCCAAACTTTGGTCTTGATGTAGATTGTTAACAACTACTAAAGACGCCACAGAGATTTTTATATTAGTAAAAAATACATTAGAGATTAAAATGAGAAATACAAAATGAGCTCAGGGGATGGGAAGAGCTGGATGGCATCTGAGTAAGATCTTCCAGTGATCATCTTTCCACAGACACACCATTTGGATCACTGTTCATGCATCAAACTCTTATGAAATGGGGAAGCCAGGTGAGAGTCCATAGCGTCTAGTTTTAGTGTAATAATAAAAAATACATTGACAAAGTTATCCTTTCCCCTCCTGATCCCTAAACCTCATAGTTGAGGAAAGGAGAATGAATTAAACTTTAAAACACTAGGCCTGCCAAAGTGATGCCCAGTGCTAAGTAGATTCCTGGTAGCTCTTATCCCAGCCCTGTGCACACACACACAGCCACTGGGACTATATTAACCAGGAGTCAGGAGACTGTCCCTAGCATACTTTCTTCAACCTTGAGCAAGAAAAGAAGGCTCAACCCACAGGGGCCATGGCATGAAGGCTAACACAGGACTTGGTCTTGGAGCTCAGTGCTCATGAGAACCAACATCATGCAGAAAACAAAAGCCCTATACTGAATGCAAATTTTGTAGGTAGGGCCTCTAAACCCAACCTGACATTCAGGTAGAGTCACGTGCCAATAGGATAGAACTAAGGTTTGGCCTGTATCCGTGATGGTCTAGTCCTGGAGTACCTGTTTATCTGAGATTATGCAGTTCCTTCCTCTGATACAAACCAGTTTAACGTGTCATGACAGCCAAGGGTCTGTTTCAATCACCTGTCCCCAAGCCTCAAGCATCATAGAAGTCTCCAGGTCCTTACCCATAGACAAAACCTTTAGACCGGCCCCAGCACTAGTCAGAAATCTGAACCTCTATGAGATGATCACATGTTTTGGCCTGCATCATTCTTTAGGTGCAATATGAGCCTCTGTGTGCCTCTGGGATGTGCGGGTTCTTACAGCGGTGAGAACCAGAAATAACCCACATTGATATTGCCTTGGGTAGTCAAGGGAATTCATCAGCATTTCTCCAACAAAGGTAGTGCAAAGCTGAGCAACACTCCCTTCCCTGGGCCTAGGAAGGGTAGTAAGTGCAGGACCTTGACTTAGAATCATAGGCTGGTCTGGTGAGACTTAACACTTCACAGATCCCGATGACTGCCCGCCCCTTTCCTGCAGCTCCATGGGCATTGTCCATGGGTGGAGCTTCTGAAACATGTTTTGTGTCAGGCAGAGTCTCTTAGCAGTAATTTACCAGAACTCTACCAAGCATCATCTATGTCTGGTTGTAAAAATCCTTGAGTCTACCTTAAAATGATTTGGTCCCACGGCAGTGAGGGCCTTGATTCTATTCAGTGATGTGGATGAGGCATTTGGGTCAACTCCAGCTCCACAGACAGGCTTTGTAGGATGGCTCATTGTTAGGTACTTCCCCCTGTTCATGGTAAACAACATAGCAGTTGTAGATCTGGGATAAACTTGGGCTTGGATCATCCCCTAGTGCTATAATAGCTGCAATACAACAGCAGTAAACTCACCATGAACCTGGCTCTAGAGTGCCACCAAGTGCTGAAATGCCAAAGTAACCACAGACCTACAGAGGAAAGATAGCCTCTAACAAAGCCAGGTGATAAAGCCTGAAATAACGCTTAATCCCTCAATGTACACAAAGTGCCACATGCCAACATATACCAAAACCTTTTAAAGAAGCCATGGCTTCACTTAGTAGTCAAAATCAGCAGCCGGTAAGGATCAGATAGCATACAGTCTGGGTGAACTCTTGATGGAGAATTGAAACAGTAGTTTTAAGGAATCTCAAGCTTCAAGAGAACATTAAAAATGATTCAGTATGCCAACAGAGAAACTCAGTAGATGGAAGGAAGCAATTAAACAATCAGAAATCTTTGAACTGAAAAATACTCTCAGCAAAATTAGGAAGTGTCACAAGACATTAACAGCCAAAATGTATCAGACAGAATAAAGAACTGCTGGTCTCAGAGGCAGGCCGCTTGAAAATACACAGCTGGAAAATACAGTGGAAAAGAGTGAAGATGGAAAATAAAGCTTGTGTGTACCAGACAGTATAAAAAGGCAGATATTTGAGGTACTGGGTTTCAAGAAGGATTTGAAAACATGAAAGGACTAGAGAGCTTATTTAAGGAAATGGTAACAAAACTTCCCAAACCTAGAGAAGGATACAAATATTCAGGTAGAGTTCAAATGTCAGAAGTGAGATGTTACTAGACCAAGCCTACTGAGACATTTTATAATTAAGCTCTCAAAGCTATAAGATTCTCAAGGCTTCAATAGACGAAGACACAAAAGGTGACAATTCACCTGACATCAGGCTTCTCAGAACTTTACAGTCCAGAAGAGAGTGATGTAAGTTATTCCCATTACTGAAGGAAAACAAAGAACAACTGCCAACCAATAATATGGTGCCACTAAGCTATCTACTAGATATACCACAGACTGAAAAACATTCCCAGAAAAATAAAAGCTAAGAAATATATCTCCATCAGACCTGTCCTACAAGAAATGTTAAAGAAAATTCTTCAGTTTGAGAGCTATAGTTTAACATAAGGAAGAAAACATCAGAAGGCATGAAATTATACAAATTCAGAATGCTCAAATATTTCAATCATGGTGCAAAAACCATTCATACTTTAGGATGGAGACTGAACAAAATGAATCAAAATAATATCAATGTAGTAAAACCAGTAGTATAGAAAGATGCAAAATGAGGCATCAAACTCATGACGGGGAAATGGCGTCCTAGTGCTGAGGGTTGTTTATTTCATTAGCATGTTTTACTATACTAAATAATGTCTCATTATGACGTTCCCATCTATGACTGTTGGGTACTTTGATCACATCCCCTTCCTTGTGATCCTTTCCTCACTGCTCTCGTGGCCCTTTTCTGCCACCACATCTCTAATTCTCCCACTAATTTTCCTGTTCTTCTCTTGCTAGATTCCACACGTTTGAGAAAATATGGGATTACTGTCTTTGCAAGGTGGTTTACTTCACTTAACACTATATCATCCAGTTCTATCCATTGTTTCTAAAATTACATTTATTTCACTTTTCTTTTTTGTTGAACAAAACACTAGTGTGTGTGTGTGTGTGTGTGTGTGTGTGTGTGTGTGTGTGTGTACCTAGATATCACATTTTCTTTACTTATTCATCCAGTTTTGGGCACCAAGGTTGAAACCATACCTTGGTTATTATGAATAGTTCAGCGATAAAGACGGGTATGCAGGTATCTCTGTGGGAAGGTGACTTTGATTCTTTGGGGAGTATAGCAAGAAATGTATATAGGTGGGTCTTTTGGAAGTTCTATTTTTAATTTTTTTAAGCTCAAGAGAAATTTATTGATTCAAGAATTTCATATATACAGTGAATTTCAGTTGTATTCAACCTCCTTCCCATACACACCCTCACCCTTCCACACCTTTCCACCACCTCATGTCTTCTACTTGAAATGAAAAAAACCACATCCATCTTACACAATACCTCTGAGCTTAGTGAGGGTGAAATCCTAACAGTGTCAGTGATCTATAATCCTTACACTCAGGTGTGCCAAAGTAAGGGCTCACTTCCTTTCCTTTGTACATGGTTTGGGGTTAGAATATGGTGATCTACACAGTATCTATAGTAATTTACATTCCTACCCACAATGTGAAAAGATTCCTTTCTTTCTGCAACCTTGCCAGCATTGGTGGTAATTTGTTTTCTTTATTACAACCTTTCTGAGTCAGGTGAGATGGGATCACAATGTATTTCTGAACCGAGTTTCTGAGATAGCTAAAGACATTGAAATTTTGTCTACTTATGGGTCATTTGTACTTCTTCATTGAAAAATGTCTATTCAGTCCATTTGCCACAAAATAATTAGATTTTTCTTTTGATGTCTAATTTTTTCCAGTTCTTTATATATTCTGAATATTAATCATTTACTAAAGCAATAGCTGGAAAAGATTTTCTCCTATTCTGTAGGCTATCTTTTCGTTCTGTTGATTATTTTGTTGAAAAAATTTTTGAAAATTTAAGGCTGGGCATGATGGCACATATCTTTAATTCTAGCACTGAGGAGGCAGAGTCAGGTGGATCTCTGTGACACTGGGGCCAGCCTGGCCTATATAGTGAGTTCCAGGCCAGCTGGGGATATGGGGTGACCCTGTCAAAAATTAAAAAAAAAAAAAACCTAATAATGTAGTGCAATTTCATTAGTCAATTCTTGCTTAATTTCCTGAAATTTATGTTTTCCTTGAGTTACTAGTATCTAAATTTCAGGTCTTAAGGTCTTTGGTTCATTTTGAATTCATTTTTTGGTCCAGAGTGAGAAACAGGGGTCTAATTTCAGTCTTCAGAAATGGAGATGCCCAGTTTTCCCCGAACCACTTGTTTACAAGGCCTTTTGTCCAATGTATGTTTTGGGCATCTTTGTCAAGAATCACAAGTTACAGCACTGTGAGCCTGCGTTTGAATCCGCTGTTTTGCTCCATTTGTCTGTTTTCGCGACAGTACCATTCTGTTTTTGCTTATGCCTCTGTGGTATATTAAATTCAGATATCATGATCTCTCCAGCATTACTCCTGTTCTGAATTTCTTTATCTGCCTGGGGTCTCTTGTATTTCCGTGTGAATCTTATGACTATTTTTCTATTTCTGTGAAGAATATCATTGTACTTTTGATAGGAGTTTCACTGAAACTTGAGTTCACTTTTGATAATGAAGACATTTGTAATTCTACCAATACATGAACATGTGAAATCTTTCAAATTTCTGGTGCCCTCTGCAGTTTTTTCAGTGTGTTATCACTTTCATTATAGAAGTGTTTAACATCAGTGGTTAAATTTGTACCTAGATACTTTCTATTGAGTCTGTGACGAGGCAAATGTACTTTTAACTTCTTTTATTTCTCCAAATTCATTGCGATATACACAAAACCAAGGTTTTCATATGCTAGCTTTATATGCTTAATTTTGATGAAGTGTTTATCAGAGCTAACATTCTTCTGGAGGAGGGTTTTATGGTCTTTTAAGAATAGGATCATGACAGAGACAAGTGGATATCTGTGAGATGGAGGCCAGCTTGGTCTAAGTGGTGAGTTCCAGGCCAGCTGGGGCTACAGGGAGACTCTGTCTCAGAACAACAACAGCAAAGAGTAGGACTGTGGCAACTGTTTACAGAGCTTCTGCTGTGCAGTGCTGTGAAGTTTGACTGCTTTTCTAGGTTCTCATTTAAAAGTGCAGTTTTTCCTTTTCTTCTTTTTATCTCTTTTTGTGGATACTGGCCAATAGCCAGACGCATGCCTTCCCCGACACTCCGGGTTTTCTCACTGCTTCTCTGAAGACCTCCCATCCTCCCTTTCTCCTGCTGCCTGCAGAATTTCCTTGCTCAGCATGCCTGCTTTTTGGACCCCCTTGGGTGCACCCTCCTCCTGGCAGGTGCCTAGATTTACTGCCTTCTCCACTGTTTCTCTCCCTAATAAAATAGTCTATGAGTTTAGAAAATAGGATTGTATCATCGGCCAATAGAGATATTTTGGCTTCTTCCTTTCTTATTGGAACCCATTCTGCTTCTTTCTCTTGACATACTGTTCAAAGGTTTCAAGCATTATATTGAACAGGATTATTGAAAGTGAACTCCAATGTCTTGTTCTTGGTTTTATTTATCTTAGTTTTAAAGGTTTATTTATTTTCATTTTATGTGTATGAGTGTTTTGCCTGCGTGTATGTAAGTGCGCCATGGATCCCCGTTATGGACATGTGCTCTTAGCTACTGAGTCATCACTACAGCCCTTTGGTCCTGGTTTTAGAGTAAATACTTTTGGTTTCATTTAGTTTGTCATAGATAGCCTTTATTGAGTGATGATCCTTTATGCCTAATTTCTTTAGGGTTTTTATTATTAAGGGATGGTGAACTTTCTCAAGGCCTTTGTGGCATCTATTGGAATGATTGTGTAATTTTTGACCCCTGATTCTATTTAAGTACTTTATTGCGTTTATTTATTTGCAAATGCTAAAGCAGCCTTGATATGAAAATAAAGTTTTCAAATTTTTCGGTGTGATGATAAAGTCAGTTTGCAAAGATTTTGTGGAGGATATTCTGCATCTATGTTCATCAGAGGATCTGGTATATAATTTTCCTTTGTTCATGTAATCCCATGTGCCAATTTTTAGTTTCATTTCCTGTGGTATTAGAGTCTATTTCAGAAAGTCCCTGACAATTCTTCCATATTGAGATGTTTCCCTTTAATTTTCATCTAGCAGTTTCACATTTTCATGTCTTACATTAAGGTTTTAAAAAAATCTCTTTGAATTATATTTCTTTATGCAAGACAGGATATATGGATCTAGCTCAGTTATTCTTCCAAATACCATTTGTTGAAAAGACAGTTCCCCTGTGTATATTTTTAACATCTTTGTCAAAAATAAAGAGGATGTAGCTTAGACTGCATAGGTTTATTTCCGGGTCCTCTATTTTGTTTCAGTGAACTACATATCTGTTTTGGGCTAGTACAATAAAGCCTCGATCACTATGGCTCTGTAGTGTAATTTGAGATAAAGTATTATTGGACCTCTAGCACTGCTCTTCAACTGTGTTGAAGGTCTTTTCTGCATTTATTGAGATAATCATTCTATTGCTGTCCTCAATATCTATTTACATTGTGTATCCATTTTTAAATTTATATATATTAAACCAGCCTTTCATCCCTGGGATGAAACAAATATGGTCATGATATATGATATTTATATGTTCTTGTATGTATTGCTGAGAATTTGTATGTGTTTGTTAAGCAGGGAAATTGACTGATGGCATTTGCTTTTTGTTCCCTTCTAGTATAGTTCTGATAGAGTAATTCTGAGTTCTTTTATTTTTATTTATTCTTTGAAAGTTCCATATATATATATATCT
Organism: Eospalax fontanierii; assembly: GCA_035773235.1. Lineage (NCBI taxonomy): Eukaryota > Metazoa > Chordata > Mammalia > Rodentia > Spalacidae > Eospalax > Eospalax fontanierii. Next base: position 49,878,177 of record CM069534.1, read on the forward strand.
TATCCACCTTTCACTACTCACCCCCTATTCTCCCAGAACCCACAAATCCATCTTCCTCCTAACATCATATCTTCTTATCTTCTTTTGTTATTTTTAATATTAATAGTCCCCCCCCAGTCTCATTATTACTGACCATATGGTGTGGGGTCATCCACTGGGGCATGGTCAATAGTCAACTTACCAGCAGCCAAATTCTCAAAGAAATTAGATCTTTGTCTAAAATCCCTGGGATTTTCAATGACCCAATGGTCATACAAAGCTGTACTGTTTAATGGTCATGAACTGCCTTAGTTTGTGGTTGCCTTAAAATAGCCTTACTTATCGATCAATTTTTAAAAGACCTTTGATGGTTATAAGCGATCGTGGCTGGCTGTCATTTACTTAGGGGAATAAAGTCTTTATAACCTTGAGGTTATTTTTTCATTTATTTAATAGCGTCTTAGGTTTGGTCACTTCATTATATCCTACAGGTCTTTGGGTTTTGTGGTCCTGCTTATTTATTTATTTTTATTGACTGATATGTGAATGTTATATTTCTTCAACATTGTCTTCTATCTCCTCACAGTCAAGTCTCTTGGTGATGCTTTTCACTGTATTCTTTTATTAGATTCATGTTATTATTAATTTGTAACATTTCTGCTTGTTTTTCCCACAAATGTCAATTTCCTTACTGAATTTTTCTTCCTTTTCAGCCACAATGATGTTTTTCTCATTCATTGTGTGGTCCTTCCTTCTAGTTATTGATTTTCCTCTACAGCTTCTGACTTCCTTATTTCCTCATTGAAATCATTGACAATTTTTGCTAGCAAACTTTGAAAACTTAATCTGGCCTTTCATGATTCAAGTGTTTTTAAATTTAGTAATTGAAGAGTTGCAATATTTTGTGGGAGTCATGCTTCCTTGTTTATTATGCTTGTTGTGTTTCCGTGTTGTGATTTGCACATTTGGTGGTTTTAATACATCTTCTGGCTTTACTTGAGGACCTTCTTAATGAGAAGGCCACCCTTGAGCGCTTAACCCCAAATACTACTTAGAGTGTAACAGCAGCAGCAGCAAATCATGTAAGACATAAAATAGAACTAAAACAGTGGCTGGAGATACGGCCCAGTGATTAATAGCAATGGCTGCATTTGCAGAGACCCAGGTTTGATTCCCAGTACCCACATGATGACTAACAACCATCTGTATCTCCATTTCCAGGGGATTCAATGTTCTCCCTGACCTTCATGGGCATTGCAGGAGAGAGTTACATACATGCAGGAAATATACTCATATACATAAAATACAAATAATAATATTAAACGTACATTCAAACTAGGTTAAAACCTACTAACATAGCACTAATAACCATGAAATGGGAAATGCCAAAAATGAATGCATAATTGCTATGGAGTTAAAATTATTTAGAGTTATTCTGGAAATAGATGAATGAAATAAAGGAAAGAAGCATGAAAAAGAAGAAAACAAAGAAGCAGCAAAATTACAATTGGCATCAATAAGATCTCTCACAAAAGCTTAAAAGCAAAATTATGTAAATGTAAGAAGGGTAATGAAACAATGATAGAAAACATTAAGACAAGGTTAAAACGCTATTAAAGGTATAGTAGGTATAAAAATTAAAGAGTTGGAAAAATGAAAATGGATTCCCACATAATGAAAAAAATGCAACAAAACTAGATAAATGTCTAAGTGGGAATTTAAAATAACAACTGAAAGTTTTAAAACATATACTGCTAAAATATAGTAAAAACAACAACGACAAAACATGGGAAGCAAAAGAGGGAAAGAACAAAAGGGAACAGGAATGGAGAACCTTGAAACCCAACACTGCCATGCATATGCCTGTGAGGAGAGAGGCTCACTTGAAATTGCCAATCCCTGTTGTTTTCTATGTTCTGCCCTGAATTTCATCCTATATTGGACAAATGTCCGGTGCTTGCCAGACTTGTTTTCACTTTAGTAGCTTCCCCTTGTGCATACCTGGGGCCTCTGCTGGCCACAGTTTACTTTGCAGTCTGTGATCTGGGCTTGCTGCTCATACCCTCAAAGATTCAGCAGCTGTTACCTCCTGGGATAACTATTCTAGCTTGGAAGTGTCTCCAAGTGCAATGGGAGTGTAGGAAGCCAACACAGCACCGAGATCAATACCCAGTAGAGGACTCAACTTCAGCATTTCAGGATCTAAGTATTTGTCAACCTTCTGAAGTGATGCACTTCAAAGTTCTTGGGATCTGCAGCAGTGAAGTTCAGACAGATCCTTTCAGTGTCTGGCTCAGGACCATCAGACTCCAGTGTTCTCAGCTGCTGACAGAACCTAGCCTTGGAGGATGGGGTCACATACACTGTACTACCTGAACTGAGTATCCTGTGGTCTGCTCTTTGGAGCATGTCAGTATCCAGTTCTCCCATTCTCACCACTTCTTCCCCTCTATGACATGTTATATTCATACACACTCGTTTGTTCCATGTTCTTAGGCTCCCGGAGTAGTTCACTTTTAAACAATAGAATCCCTCTCAAGATGGCAAGCAGCTCCTGTGCTCCCAATGATGCAGAGTGACTAATAGGATTCATCTCCACTGCCAACCCATCCACCAGAGGAATTACTGTCTCACCAAAAATCTGGAATGTGAATGGAGGCTTGTGAGAACTATGAACTTGCCTTGAGAGTAGGACCGCCAGTCTCTTTTTCATGAGATTGCCTGGCCTTTTATTTGGCTGGAATTTCTGCTTCCTCTACCCATATATGGATGGAACTGTGCTCAGCTTGGCTTCTCTCTGGCGCTGCACATGTCTTTTTCTTGGCATTTTTCAGCTGCTCTATCACTGCCTTTATGAATTTCCAAAGGTCTTTCTCTTTCTGTCTTTGGAATAACATCTATTTTTTTCATGTACTGACTTTGCTCTTTAACTGAGTCATACATGGGCTTCTAGTCTGCCATATAACCCCAGAAGCCTCAACACCAACCTACATATAGAAATCCCCGATACTTTATAAGAACTATTAGATGTAATAAACAAATGACCGAATTTATCTAATTATACAAGGTAAAGAACAAAGTAATTTCTGTGCAGTTATGACAATCAAGAATGAAATCTCAATTATAGAAAGTACAAAAGTAAATAAATGGATAACATACATGGGAATAAATTTAGCCATAGCAGTAAAAGAGCGTCCTAACAAAAACTATGAAACACTGAGGAAAGGAACTGATGAACACCAAACACACAGGATTGTAAAACATCCTAGGTTTATAGAATGGAGGCATTCATATAATTAAAATGTCTATACCATTCAAAGTGATCTACAGACTCAACCCAGTTCCCATCAGATTAGTCCTAAAATTCATAAGCAACCACAATAAAGTCCAAGTAGCCAAAGCCATCTTGGGCAATAATGATGAAGTTAGAAGGCACTGTAGTACTTGACTTTAAATACACTTCAAAGCTTTGGTAATCACAATGACATGATATTGCTGTAAGGACAGACACACAGACCGGTGGAATGTTTTTGGAGAACCTGGAAGTAAATGAATATGGCTACAGCCACCTGATTTTTGATAAAGGTTCTAAAAGCATTCAGTGGAGAACGGATTTTTCAATAAACAGTTTGGGGAAAACTGGATAGCCACGTGAAAAATATTGAAACTAAATCCCCGTCTCTCACCAATTAAAAATTTTAACTCAAAGCAGATTAAAGAATTAAATGTGCACCTGATGCTTTGAAATGACTACAGGAAAACGAAGGGGAAATGCTTCAGAATATGGGAACAGGAACGGAAATTTTGGACACTTCTCCAAAAGCTCAAAAAAGAAAAGAAAAACATTGACAAACAGGATTATACCCAATTTAAAAGATTCTTAACCACAAAGTAAGCCGTGAAGAGATAAACTACAGAATTAGAGAAAACATTTCAAAGCGTGTATCTAATAAGACATGAAGGAAATTTAAAAAGTCAACAGCAAAAAAAAAAAATCAAATATCTCAACTAAAACTGAAAAATAAACCAACATAAAAGTTTCTAATAGAATATAAATGAAGTCAACAGGTTTGTGAAGAAATTGTCAGCATCACTAAACAGGGAAATGTAGTGTCACACTACTTGACCTAGTGAGAATGTCCAACAACCCCAACAGACACCTCTAAAGATAACCAATGCCGAGGAAGATGTGTAGAAAAGGGAATTCTTGCACAGTCAGCGGATTCCTAAATTAGTTCAACTCTTATGGAAAAATAGTATAGAGGTTCCTCAGAAATGAACAGAACTTTCATGTGATATAGACAAGGGAAATTAAAACAGTATGTTGAACAGATACCTGAATTTACACACATTGTAGCACAAATTCACAAGAGCAAGGAGATGTAAACAACCTAGGTGTCCATCAATATTACTAGCGAATAAAGAGAGTGCATTACCTATATATCTTGAATTATTATTTAGCCAGGAAGATTACCAAGTCCTCTCATTTGTTTTTGTTTTATTTTTTTTTTTATTTTCTGGCATGAGTGTAGTCTGCATGTGTAAGTGGACAGGTGTCATGCAATGCCTGTGGAGGTCAGAAGAGGGCGTTGGAGCCCCTGAAACGAGTTACAGATGGTTGTTAGCTGCCATGTGGGTGCTGGGAATCAAACCTGGGTTCTCTACAGGAGCAGTCAGTGCTCTTAACCCCTAAGCCATCTCTCCAGTCCCAAGATCTCTCATTTGTAATAGCCTGAATTGAGCTGAAGATCAGGTTAACTGAAATAAACTACACAGAGAAACAAGTACAAACTCATTCTTTCGAAGAATATAAAAAATTTACCTCAAAGAAGTAGAGAGTAGAATGGTGATAGTCAGAGGCTGTGGGGTAGAGGAGGCACTTGGACAGTTTGATAATATGTACTAAGGTATATTTAACAGGAAGTTCTAGTGTGCTATAGCACAGTGGATAACTATTGACTACAGCAATGAACCATGCATTTCTTAAGGCAAGAAGAAAAGATTTTGAATGTTTTCTCTATAAAGAAAAAGAGAAATGTTCCAGGAAACAGATATATTTAACCATTTTGAACATCAAGTAATGGATATTTGTATTGAAATACCACAGATATCTCATGAATACATATACTTTTATGGAAAAATTAAAAATAAATTTAATGTTTTTTGAGGTAGCTCATTAAGTAATATGCTTGCTGTGCAAGCATTAGGAACTGATTTTAGATAATCAATAGTCCATAAAAGCTAGGCATGGCAGTATGTATCTGTAATCTCAGTGTTGGCAAGGCAGAGATAGATAGATCCCTGGAACTCACTGGCCAACAAGTCTAGCCAAGTCACTGTGCTCCAGGTTCAGTGAGAGACCTTGTCTCAGAAAATAAGGTAGGAAGTGATTGGGGAAGACACCTGATATCAATATCACATGTATGCACATATGTGCATACACACTTGCATGTATGCATGCACACACCCACACAAACATACATACAACACAAATGCCTACACACAGAATAAGTTAATGCAAATATAAATAGATGGTTAAATAAGTGTCATAACATGTATATTTTGTTTTTCCCTGGACAATGGAAAATTATTAAACTATTATTAAAATTAGAAAGAAAACTAAACCAACAAAGAAACGATAAGTAGGTCAACATTTTAAAAGAACTAATTCTAATGACTTCTTTCTACATAGAAAATAACTTTCTACATAGAAAATAACTCTGTAGGCATAAATTTTATGTAAGACATACTTAGACTGAATTCTCAAATAGAGAAGGCTTATTCAAGAGCATATACTTTTACAATCTGCTTTGGTATTAAAACACTTTCACAGTACATAGCAAATGGTTCACATGTCAAAGGAGAAATTGAAGGTGAGAATGATATCTTTTTACAGTCGGAGGTTCTGAGCATGGTTAAGATGGAAGCAAGTTATCTGGAAAATCTTTCTAGCCTTAAAAAACTTCAGGAGGAACTTAGTGTCAATTTCTAGAAGCTTAACCCTATCAGAGTAATGTTCAAATCTCACATATCTTGTTGGGTGAAAACAAAATAGAAGATCTTAGCATAGTAGAAAATCTTCCAAATCTTAAATTTTAGAAATGATTCTATTTTTATTTATAATTATATGTATGTGTGTGTGTCAGCGTGGACTTCTGCATGTAAGGCAGTGCCCACAGAGGTTAGAAGAGGGCACTGGGTTCTCTTGGAACAGAGTTATGGGTAGTTATAAACTGCCCAATGTGGGTGTTGGGAACTGAACTTAGTTCCTCTGCAAGAACAGTATGCATTCATAACTATTGAGCCATCTCTCCAGCTTGTCAATCTTTTTATCCATATTTTTAATTGAATTTTTGTTTATTTTTACACAAAGCATCCCAATAATTTCTAAAACCCCTTCCTCCATTGGTAGGCCCCCAACCTCCCCACTGGAATTCATACATTCTATCATCTGTGTCAAGGCCCATCATGTCAAGCTAGTGTCAGATGATCCTCAGTGCAAGTTCCTTCACTGGGGTCTAGTCAGTCCATCCAGAGTCCCTCCACTTAAGAAGATCAACTCTTCTTCACCCAGCAGCAAACAGCTTCCAGTACGTCTTTGGTTAAGATTGGAGCCTGCTGCCCATTTTCACAATTATGTGGTAGACTTGTCTGCTTGAATTTGCATGGGTCCTGTGCATTGCTGTAGGTTCATATAAGCAGGTTCCCAGGAGCCTGTAGGGATTTATTCCCATATGGTCATACATCTCCTCCCTGACTCTTAGAATCTTTCCTTTCATTCATTACATGAGTAACTTGGACAATAAAGATAAAGTAGGAGAGATGCTATTCAGCAATAGTTCTTGGATTAGTGGTGACTTATTGATGGAATTTTATTCTGGAGGGGAAATCTGTTTGTACCAAGTCCAGGGATGTGCAGGTAACCTCTTCTTTCACACCAAGTCATGAAAAACTAATGGCTGTTTAATGATCTGTTTCAGGTTTGTGTTTGTACCTCCAGAAATCCATGACTTCTTCCTCTTCTTTTTTCAGTCTCCTCCTTTTCTCCCCAAAGAAAGTGGGGGAGCTTGTGGAAATTCAGGACTTTTAGTCTTACATCTCAACAGTCTGAGTTTTAATACGCAAAGCAGACGAACCTGAGTATTTTCTAATATATGGATATTATTGTTCGTACACTTCTCTGCAGCAGTTTCTGATTTCTGCACATTGGTGGTTGTCAACATGTAAGACTGTATTAGTAGAATGCAGAAAGAAAAGAAACAGGGACACTCTCAGAGGCGGCAGTAGAAACCTCAACAGTTTGAACAATTGTTTGCTGACAGGAAGATGCTTCAGTTAAGTTGGCTTCTCAAGTGAGTGGAATCCCAACTAGGAAAAAGTACTCAAAATTTTTCTCAATAGAACTTTCTATTGAGATTCTTTCTATAGTTTTAAAACAGCACTTGACATAGATTTTAATTGGGATATATAAAGCAGCTGGGGAAAAGAAGTATGTGTTAAAAGTAAGATTTATTTCCATCTGAATGATTTTTAAATGTAAAAAAATGGTATAAGTGTTTCCTTATGTGGTATTTAATAAAGTATGGGCAGGCAAATACCTAAATAAAACAGAGTACAGAAGGCCATCTCTCTGTTGCTCAGAGGTTCCATGTCATGTTCAATGCAATTGCTTTTTAAATATGAACTACAGAAATCTGTTCCTTTTGCTTTGAATACTGTCAGTTTTTTAGAGAAGTTAGTGTCAGCAAATTAATTGGAATTATGCTTCTGAACTGGAGCACATTTAAATCACCTAGTATAATAATTTTGCTGCTGATTTCCAGTTTTAACTGCATGACTTAGCATTTCAAATACACATTAGGAAGTTATTTGTGGGAAAAGTAAAAATGTTGTAAGATTCATTGAATTAGAACATTCAGGATAAAGTTAGTGTGGGGGGCTTGGGATCGCCAAAAGACTAATTTTCACAATTAAAATACTTTGCCTTACAGTCTAAGAATTTTCACTGCATATTACACCAGATTATAAAATAATTACTTTTAAATGAAATCTCTGTATTGACCAAGTTGTAAATTATCTTATTGTGGAATCAAAAGTAAGTTCTTTAGTTTGAAAATGACACTGAAAGCCTATGGATAACTTAAAAACTTACATACCTTCTGGGTGGTATTTTCATGAAAATAAGGAAGAGTGAGCTTTATAGCTTGTCTATGCTCTCCACTTTCTTTTAATGCTCATTGTATTATAATAAGAATATAGGATGTTAAATTCCTTAAGAATCTTCACTTAAAAACTTTGAAGTTAATACATGCAAAGCAACTGAATTTTATATAAATCCATGACTTAAAAAGAAAACAAAAATAAAGAAAAACGTTTCATGGGAAGTATTTTTTATAAAAATAACAAAATAAAATATTTATTAACTAATTTTAAAATAATGAGAAAGAACATGTTTACATTCTGATATACACAAAAATTTTAAGAAAAGAATTATGCTTTATGCATTCACCCAAATTTATTTTGGGGTTTACTACTTTTTATTCTTTTTAAAAATCTCTGGCTTACTAAAATATAGCCAGAGTTTCATATATGCTTTTGAATTCACTCTGTCAATAACAAATTGTTTTGTATTAAGTCTATAAAAACAGCCTCTCACTGGTATGTAGTTAGAAAGGAAAAATATATTTTTATTATTTTTTCTGAAAACTGTGACCAAAATTCAACAAATAAAACCATGTCAAAGAATATTTTTTACTCTGTTACCTTAAAATTGCTGGTCTATCTTAAACTTTGTTTTGTGTGTGTGTGTGTGTGGGTGTGGGTGTGTTACTGGGAATCAAACCCAAGGCTTTCTGCATGTAGGTAAAGTGCTCTACTGCTGAACTACATACTCAGATAAAACTTTGAGTGGATCGCTTACTATACATAATTTTGTAACATCATGAAGGGATGATTTCAAAAATATGTATTCACTGAATTATGCAAATTTCCTAAATGTTGACACATTTCATTATACAATATAAAAGAGGGAGAAACAACTTGCTCTGTCTACTCTCATTTCACACAACACTTCCAACACCAGATGTGTGTGTAGGATGTCCCTAGACAACAAGAAATTCTCTAGCACACACCAGCTGGGAACCTACAGTTTAACTCAGCACAGCACTATGAACCTGGATATAGCATTAGATTCTACCAGTTGACAGCCCCGACACATAATGCTGCTCCTAACCTTTCAACACTCACATGTCACAATCCTGTCTTCAGGCTTCTGTAAGTTGCTAGATCAGCTCATAGAACTCAGACAAATGCATTAATTCTTCATACTGGTTTGTTACAAAGGGTATCTCTAAGGATGAAAATGAATGGATGGTCAGATGGAAGACACGCATAGGGTGAGGGACACAGTTTTTCTGCAGGACACACTTTGGGAAAATGTTCAACAATTAGGAAACTATAATAGAGTCCTTTGGAGGATTTGAGAAACCTCATTATGCAGGCATGATTGCTTTAACTGACTACTGGTGATCAGTTCTCCTCTCCAGGAAGTTTGGGGTGGAACCGGAAATCCCCACCCTCTAATCAGGCCTTGATCATTGTAGTGACCAGCTCTTTTCCTGAAGCTATCTAGGACCAACTACTCACTTCATAGCACAGAAAAGGCAGTCTTACCACTCAAGAGATTTCAAGGGATTTAGGAGCTCGGTGCTAAGAAATAAAGATTACATGTGCATGCACACACACACACACACGCACACACACACACACACAGAGACCACATATATCCCCATGTTCCTGTTTATTCCTGATTTCATTTTCTATGATTTCTTTTTCTTTCTTAAGATTTATTTATAAGGTGTGGTGGTACACACCTTAATCCCAGCAACTCAGGAGGCAGAGGCAGGCATATCTCTGTGAGAACAAGAGCAGCCTGTTTTACATAGTGGATTCCAGACCAGCTAGAGCTACAGAAAGACTCTGTCTCAATTAAAAAAAAAAGATTTATTTTTATATTTATGTTTTCCTGCATGTATATAAGCAGACCACGCATGTGCATTGCCTTTGGAGGCGAGTAGAAGGAGTTGGATCACTTGGAATTGGAGTTAGATGGCTGTGAGATGCCATGTGGGTGTTGTGAACCAAACCTGGGTCCTCTGGAAAAGCAGGAAGTGCTTTTAACCACTGAACCATCTCTGTAGTCCCTGCCCCACCTCTACCCCACATTTTCTGTAATTTCTGTTATCCAAAGCCAAGTATGGCTAGAAAACACAAAGTAGAAAATTCTAGATATGAACAATCCTTAAGCTTTAAATGGTGCACCATTCTGAATATTGTGAGAAAATCTGTGTACCTCTCTGTCCCATGTGAGACACGAACCATCCCTTGGTCACTTTCTGCTCTGTTCACTGTACAGCTGCTTAGTTATTAAGTAGAAAGAAAAAATAAAGTAAATCAGCACATGTAGGACTTGGTACCATCCAAGGTTTCAGGTACCTGCTATGGGTTTGGAGTGTATCTCTCCCAGATAAAAAGAGGCCACTGTATCTTATTATAAATCACAATATCACATATAATATTTAAAAGCCATATCCATTAAGATTACCACTGATCTCATTAAAAATAATCTTTAAGAACTGAAGTTGTTAAGGTCATGATGGCATATGCATGTTTTCTAAAATCTGGTTTTTACCTAAAAGTTCTTATTTTATTATTGGCAACATATGCCGTCAGTTTTACTTGGAAGTGGCTGGCTTATGCTGTGCATTTTGGAGAAAATTTCTGTAAAACATATAAGTCTGAATAAACGTAGTTTTCTTGTCAAAGGTTCTTTCAAGTTATATTTCCTGACTAAAACCACTAGCTTAGCTCAGACTTAATCACACATCTCACTTTAGCATGAAAGAGGAGTTTTTATACACAATTCTTCTGTCACACAGAACAGTAAAAAGAACTATACTCATTTGAAATGGAACAGTCAATTTTTACTGCTTCTTTAAGGACTCATAGGTGAAACTGACTCTCTTTTAACACTGAGTAATGGCCAATGCATCGTAGTGCCAATGACTCAGCAAGTAATGATGCTGAGGTAATTTTCATTAGCACTGGTTTTGCACTACCAATACAAATGGAAATAGAGCCTACAAAAACCAACTAACCTTTATATAGTATAATGAAATAGCTTTGACCTCACAGACACCATATGGGTCTGCAGGATTGATGGAGGATGGTTAAAATTTGGAGGACCAAATTTTAATCTCTGAGTAAAACACCATATTTAAAAGGATTTTGAAGAAATTCAGATCAATTTGGAGACCCGGACTAACAAACCACTTATGTCCCGGAAAAAGTACCCACTGATGACTATTTTGACTACATGTCTTCACTGAAAGCAGATGTGAGAAGCTCACAGACAGAGCATGAGAAAGAAACTTGTGTAGTATCAGCAGAAAAGCAGTGGAAAATATAGAGTGTAGGATCAGTGAGGGGAGAGGAGGCTTGGATGAGCATATATATTCAAAATTTCCATTTTAAGTTCTCAAAAGCCAAAGGAAAAAGTTAAAGGAGAGAAGAAAATGGTCCTGCATTCTAAGCAGAATTACCAGCTCACACCCACTTCATTCTACACTCCCACCCACCAATTTCCTCATCAAAAAAGTGAGTAGAAAATTAATGCCAATAACAAGGAGGAAGCTACTGGATCCTGTTAAGAGACAATTTATGCAGAACTTCCTTTGGGACAGATGTACAGTTATTCTCTAGCTTTGTTTCTGGACTGCAACATCCACATACTGGCCACAGTCTCAATGGTACAGAAAATCAAACTGGGAATTTGTAACAAGGCTGAGTAGCACATGCTCTGTTAGCTGTATGAGAAGGCTGCTAAATAGTGTCCTTGCTAGTACCAAAATGCTTTCCTCTTCTAGATTTCTAGATTTTTAATTTTGATAACTCATTCTAATTTTACCTTGAACCTAGATTTAGAATATAAAAGCAGGTGTCCACTGGTAAAACAATGTCAGACAGTCCAGTGATCTTCAGCGTTTAAAATTGTGTGCATCAGTAATCAAGAATGTCTTATTTATTGTCATTGATCTAGGAATTCTATCTCTGAATATATGCTGCTAAAATAATTCTAATTATAGTAAAACACCAAGCCATGTGTTCTTTTCAGGAGGCCAACAAGTCAAGTACAGGGCAAGGTTAAGTAAACTGTAGTCCATTTATTTCAAGGCTTGGGAACATGTAAGATAAAAAGAAGCTGACAATAGACTGGAAATAAAATATAATATAAAGTGCAAAAATGCATCATTAATAGTTATTAGTAAAGAGCAAACAATAAGATGTTATGCTACTTCTAGCTTACCAAATGTATATGGAGTACTAATCAATGCTGGACAACATTCTAAATGATTGGTACAGACTGGCACAGAAGAAGCAAAACTCCTGTTCTCATGCTGCTTATCTTCTTTCAGCTGAAGATCAACACACTTATTATGTCATATGTATAGTCTGTGTCAAGTTAGTAAACACCATGAAAATATTGATAGAATAGGTCGCCTATTTTCAAATACCACCGTCACCCAGATTTACACTTGATTAAGCCTCATTTCCAAGCCTCTCAAAGGTTAATAAGGTGCTTCAGGTATGAGGGAGCAGCTAGGTGAGGACTGTAGCACATGAGTGTGTCTGATGTGTTCAAAGGATATCAAAGAAGGCAGGAGAGAAACAATAAGTAGAAAAGATCCAAGGGACAACAGAGACCCAATCACACAGGCCGTTGTATAAATTACAACTTTTACTGAATATAAAAATAATGTAGGGTCAATATTAAAACTTACTCAGTGAGGTAGAAGCCATAACAAGAGTCCTGTCTAGAAGGTGGTGTGGATAGCCTCTACCATCCTTTTATCTGAGAGCTGACAATTACACATTGCTTTTCTTGGTAATGTCTCCCAAAGCAACAGAGATGTTCTTTCTCAGAAATAACATGCCAGTGTTCTCCATAGAGATGACAGGTTCTGAGCATTAGTCTGTAAGGTGAGAAAGAAGGGATGTTCGTGCCCAGTTAGGTGTGGGTAGAAGGAAGGTACAGGAGGCAGAGCAGCATGTGATCTCTTCTGACATCAGGAAAATACATCTAACTTAACAAGGTATAACAAACCCTGGGGTCTACGCTCCTAAGAGCCCAAAACTTCTCAAAATGTAGGTCTTGGTGAAGTCCAGCTCCCTGTATATTCAGAGCCTCTGTAGGATTCTTTACTGCAATGGGGAAGAAAGATATCAAACATTAATGAATTATCAGACATGATGGTTTCCTGATACTGTTATTACATAAGTTTCATGAGGGTGGAGTTCTTGCTTTATCACAGATCCCTAGTACCTACAGTAGTTCTTCCAACATAGTAAAGGGTCAAAATCAGATAAACAGAAGAGGGAAGATACTTAGAAAGAGGAAGGAGGAAGGGAGAAAATGTAGAGGAATGTGTTAGTTACCTTTCTTGCTGCTGTAATGAGACACCTGACAAAAGCCATTGAAGAGAGGAAGGGTTTATTTTGACTCACAGTTTGAAGATGCAGTCAATTGTGCTGGGGAAAGCATGGCAACAGAAGCCTGAAGTGCTGGCTACATTGGGTTCCTAGTAAGGAGAACAAGACGAATCTTAGACTCAGCTTGTTTTATCCTTTTTATTTAGCCAAGGACCCCAGTCTAAGGAATAATTTTTCCCACCTCAGTTGACCCGTCTAGGTACTCCCTCACAGACCTATCCAAAGGTTTGTCTCCTAGGTGATTCTGGATCTTGACAATACTATCACAAGAGATGACCAAGCAGGCTAGGAGAAAGTAGATATATTTGAACAATAATACTCTAATAAAAAAAATTGGCCTGTCAAAGCAACTGTATCCTTCTAAAGTATCTAGTTTCATTCTGTTGCTGTGACAAATATTGTGACCAAAAAAAAGCAATTCAGGGGAAGAAATTGTTTATTTTAGCTTACAGGTTATAGTACATTATGATGGAAGTCAGGACAGGACCTCTGACAGAGGAAGTCACTCACAGCCCAGGAAGTACAGCAGAAACTGTGGAGGAGCATTGCTAGTTCAAGGGCTTGTGTTCAGATAGCTTTCTTAAACAGCTCGGGATCACCCATCCAGGGAATGCTACTCACACAACGGGCTGGACCTGCTACTTCAATTGAAAATCAAGCCAGTCTCTCACAATTTCATCTAGGGGATGAATCAGTTGGGGCTCTCCCTCAGATGACTCTAGGCTGTGTCAACTTGACAGTTAAAGTGAACCAGGACATTTGATCTCTTGTTAACTTGACACACAGACACAGTAGTTTTAAGCTCTAATCTTTCATCCCTTATCTCCAAGATCTCATGTTAATATAGTAATATAAAACACAGTCTAACTTTTCAAAGTCCTTTAGCCTTTAAAAGTTGAACACTTTAAAAACGTCCCAGGACCCCTTGAAAATGATCTCATATAAAAAAAATTATATATGCTTCCAACATATAATAGCACAGAATGGAAATTATTGTTCCAAAGGGAAAGAATGAGACATGAGAATAATCAGGTTAAAGCAAAATCAAAATCCAGTAGTGTAAATCTGTGGTGGTTTGAATGAGAATATTCCCTGTAAGCTCCGTGCATTTGGAAATGTTGTCCTCAGGTGGTGGTGCTGTTTTAGCAGGTCTTAAAAGTATGACTTTGCTGGAGGAAGCAGGTCACTGGGGGTGGGCTTTGAGAGTTCTTAAGCCTTGTAGGATTTCTAGTCACTATATGCTTCCTGTGCTTGCCTGAAGATATGAGATCTTAGCTTCTTCTCTTGTTCTGGTCACCCCACCATGCCTCCCCGCACGACAGACCCCAATTCCTCTGGAACAGTAAGCTCAAATTTTTCCTTCTATAAGTTCCCTTGGCCACAGTGTTTTGTCACAGCAACATCTGCTCTCCATCCCTCCATGTCTTTAAAAGCAGTACCACACGAACACCTCTTCCACATTGCCAATTCTGCTGCAAGCTTGAGATCTAGCCTGGCCAACTTGGACCGGCCTGTGTGTGTTGGCTCTGAGGCCTATTCATAGGAGGCTTCACCTCAGTGGTGCTGATCTCTGACAATCCCAGATGTTTCTTCAGCTCCAGCATGATCAATATGCACAAATCCATTTCATATTGTCCCAGGAAAACACAGATTTCACTTTAATGGTGCTGATCCCTTTGACAATCACAGCTGTTCCTTCAGTCCCAGCTCATCAGCACTCATAGATTCTTAGCCCAACTATCACATGTGTGGTCCCTGGCCCAGTTCTCAGGAGAAGATTTGCTTCCCTTGGGAGCCAGCTCTCTACAGTCTACATTTCTCCCAGCATTCATGTTTTCCAACTTCCCACTAGAATGACTCACTAAGCTCTGAGCACTCAATAACTTTTACAGTCCAAATTTCCAGAGTTTTCCACAGTCCTCTCCAAAAAAGCATAATGCGTGAAGTTAAGATAGTCAGGTCTGTGACAGTAGCACCCATTTTCTCATATCAGTTTCTGTTCTACTTTCATTTCTGTGGTTGAGACAAATCCTTTGACTAAAAGGCACATATAGGAGGAAAGGGTTTATTTCAGTCACAGGCTGAAGTATCTATCACTGAGGGAAGTCAAGACAGGGATGCAAGCAGGAACCTGAAGATAGGCTTGCTTTCTAGTCCACACTGTGTTGCCTCTGATCAAGGAACTCACAGCTAAGAATATACAGCAGAAACCGTGAAGGAATGTTGCTTGCTTTCTCACAGGCTTGTTCTCATACAGTCTGAATATACAAGTCAGGACCACCTGTCTGGGGAACTGGTATTGCCCACAGTGGGTCTGTCCAGGGTAATGTATTGGCTGCACAACTCCAGCTATGCCAGAAGTATGCAAATGAATTGTAAAAGGCAGACATGGAATGCCGTTGCTTTTATTTTTTTTATCACTGTATAACAGTAGTATAAAATAAGGACTTGCATTATGACATTTCTATCCACATACGTAATGTAGTTTGATCATATTCACTTCCTCTGTTTACTCTTATTACTTTTTAAGGTCAGGAATAGGAAAACAACAAACGAACTTCCATCTTCAAAGTCTGTACAGGTACGCTAGGCATGGTGGCACACGACGACTTTAATCCCAGCCCTCGGGACGCAAAGGCAGGCAGATCTCTGGGAGACTGAGGCCAGCTTGGTCCACACAGTGACTTCCAGGCAGACTGGGACTAGGGAGACCCTGTCAAAATTTTTTTGTTTAGGTTTTGTTCAGTTGTTTTAGTTCAGTTTTGTTTTGTTGTGTTGTGAATGCTTTCCATTTGTCCCAAGGAGATGATAAGAGTAACACTGCCACGAACAGTGGACGTTTGTTAGGTACTTATAATATACCCAGCCCTCGCTTGACTCTTTGCATGCTGTATCTCACACAGTAGCCCTAGTAGTCCTTTGTCTCCACAGACAGAGTGCTAACAAGGAGATAAGGAAGAGATTACATTGCAATATTTTGTGAAAGCTGGTGGTAAGTCTAACATTCTCAGTCACTGCTATGTAACTAAATACCAGGAGGCCTTCAAAACATGATGCCGGGTTTGGCACTCTGGGAAACCTTTCTCTCTTTTTGTGTTGCATTCACATGAGTGTCTTTGTATGTGTGTGTGTGCCCATGTGTGTCCATGAGAAGGCCATAACAGGATCACTCTCTGCCTTATTGCCTTGAGACAGGGTCTCTCACTGAACTGGTAGACTGTGAGCTCAGCAGACTGGCTATACAACAATAACTTGGAATCCTCCTGCCTTCGTTCCTCAAAACCCCAATAACTGAGGTTGCAGCAAACACACTTACTTTTTTTTAAACTTTTTATTTTCGAGAATTTCATGCATGTATATAATGTACTTTCACCATGTGTAAACCTATTTCTCCCCTCCAACTCCCCTGCCCCGCGGGTCCTCCAACCCGACCTCCTCCAAATATTTCATGTCCTCTTTTATACCCACTAATTCCAATCAATACTTCCCATATGTGCATGGATGTGGGGCCATCCACTGGATTATGCATAACCTGCTTTTTATGTAAGTGCTGGGGAATTCAAATTCAGATCCTTGTGCTTGCACAAAGTCTTCTATACATGGAGCCATTGCCCCAGCACTATCAGGGAAACCTTTAAGCCAACAAAAACCTTGGTCATCTCTAGTTGGATCCTTTGCTGTGTTGAAGTTTGCTATTTTTAAACATACACTTCTGAACTTCTCATGAAGTTACTAATTTGTACCTTCTTATATCTTCAGTGCGTTGCTTGACATATAGTAGAAAGTTTCTAATGCTTAAGACATTCAAATTACTGTATATTTAACGAGAGGTTGGCCAACATGCCCACTGATATTTACTAAGGTCATATTCAAACTTTCCTCATTAAAGCCAGCCCCCAGAGTTGCATTCTTAATGTAGTCAGATTACTTGAACTAATTCAGATGCATGCTCATTTGGAGGCCGACAAGGGATCTTATGTAGTTCCAGCTCTCTCATGCTCCACAGTGCACACAGGCATTGTTGGTTGTAAGCTCAGATCTGGCAGGGAACCAATGATCAACTTCTCATCCATCAGCTTCACAGAGGTTAGGGCATCAACGTAAATGCCATGTGTGCTCAATTATCACCACGCTTTACTAGCAACTAGTACAAAACTACAGTAGTGATAAATTAGACATTTTCAGGTTGTTGGTAGTTTCTAATTACATTTTGAAAGCTGAATATGCTTTCTCTTACTTCTGAAAGTAGTTATGGCAGTAACCATGGGCATACGAACTTCCCCCTCATAATGCCCCTTGGGGATCAGATTGGCTCTGCTTTATAAGTGAATAAACAAAAAAACAGCATCAGAAGAACTAAATACTGTGCCCAAATTCACACAGCTAACTGTCAGAATTGAGATTTGAACCAATCACATACAGATGCAAATAAGATCCAAATATTAGATTCCCAAACCAATTTTTATATGAAGCAATGAATGTAAAGGAATAATAGACATGATGTACTAGACTCAAGCTGTCACACATCTTGGGGACCAGAGCCCATTAGATAAGTGATCTTTGTGATATTTCCAATGATAAATGGTCCAATAACCAAAGCAGGAGAAACATATCCAGGTTTGAGAATGAGGACAGGTTTATGGCTCTGTTTACAGAGTGAAAGGGTACAGATCTTAGGTCAATAGTGTTGTAAAAATGGCAAACAAAGTAGGCCAAAACTTACCTGTTTTCTAGAGATGTCCATGTAGTGAGTGAATGGCCACTGGGCTGTGCATTTGTGTGAGTGGTCGGCCCATGTGAGCAGGGAGAAAAGTCACTTACTCTAATCATGGCTTCCCATGGCAGGTACCACAGACAATCCTAACCACTTATGTAATGCTTTTCATTTATAATGCACTGTCTTAAGTAGAATGTTCAGGAGACAGTGAGGATGCTTGTCAGAACAGATACAGCGTGTAAAGGAGTTGTGCCTTCAAAATGATTTGAAATTTAAACAGAATAAAAAACCCCACAATATGTTTTGATACCAGGAAAGAGTTGGTTAATGGATTATTGCACATTCATCTTAATGTTCTTTTTAAAAATGTTGTGTCCCAGAAATGCAAGGCCAGTGGGAATTCCAAATAATCAAGGTAATTTTGAGATTGCCTATCACTCCTAAATTGCCCTGGGCCTCTCTGTCAGCATAACATAATTTCAAAAATGCTTCTGTTTCTACTGTACCACTGAGCATTAGCTTTCTTGGCATCATTATTTGGAAAAGGATGAAATAAACAATTCAAACAAAAGTTCAGCATAATGTATATGCCCTAGAGAACAAACAGAATCAATTTATCCTACCCAAAATATTTAAGACAGCAACAGAATGTAGTCACACACATACATAAATATAATTTGGAGTTGAAGCCTATTTCTGCCAATTGATTATGTGACCTTAGACGAGTCATTGAACCCATGAGCACCAGGAAGCATGTGTACAAGTTATTGCTAGCAATTGGGTTTAGAGACTGTATAAAGCTCTGTAAACATGAATAAAATCAATTTCTGCCTGAGAGATGTTTTCTATTTAAGCAGCATTAAAAGACTACACAGTGCAACAAGGGTACTATAAAATGCTACAGAAATTTAGGAACATGCAAAAAAGTTAATATGAGAATTGAACTGAGAGTTGTAGAAAAGAGCCATATTTTATATAGCACGAAATATTGGTGAAAAATACATATCTGGTGGCAGGCAAGCATTTAAGTTGGCTGAAATGAAGGTTCATGAATCAAAAGAATGACATCTGAAACTACCAAGGAGGGCCGAGTGTAGTCACGGACCATACTGTACCTTGAAAGCAGAGGTTTGGAGTTCATTTTTAATCAGAGACATAACTCAATGAAGCTATGAGTTAGAAAAATTAAATGTAGCTTAGATTGGAACAAAGAGATGTGAGAAGCACAGAAGGCAGGCGTGTGTAGACAGAAGGCGACGAGAGGCCTGCAGGGCAATGGGAGGGGAGAGTAAGTAATAGGAGCAAGTGGCCTGCCATAATAATGGAACTCAAAGACTGGAGGAAAGCAAAGATGCTTAGGGCCTGGGTGCTGGGAAGAGTCAGGCTGCTAGTGATGGAAGCCTCCAGAAATGCCAGCTTCAGGAGAAGGCAGTCAGTTTAGTTTTGGTCATATTGGTTAGGGAAATGAACAGCAGTACTGATCTTTCAGAAAATGATTTAAGAAAAACAATACATCTGGTATTGACAGCCTTGTGTAGACAACCTCATGAAAGTGACTCGTAATTGACAGAACCCATGGTGAGTCAGCCTATATTATTGTAAAACATAAGAATATCTGAAGCTGTTATCTTGACCTCTTGGATCACTTGCCCTTAATGCTGTGAGTTGCCATGTATGAGGTCAGCTTCCCTGTGGCAGCCATGCTACGAGACAGCCCTGCTAGTCATGTGGAGAGGTCACAGGGAGAGATATTCAACTAGGTGCAGCTGTTCTATCCCAGCCCGGGACCTGATGTTTGAGTGAAGTAACCTTCAGCTGACTGTAGCCTCCAATCACCATCTGACTGCACACCTATGAACTGACCCCTTCCACTCCAGAACCAAGAGACATAATTATAAACTTTTATTCTAAATGACAAAAGTCTCAGGTGATTTGTTATACAGTAGAGAAAAAAAGCAGAACATTACATTTTACTAGAGAGACAGATGTTAGACAGATATGAATACCTTGGTTTCCTCTCAGGACATGATCTCTAGCGTCTGAGGAAAGGACCTTCATATTTGCATTTGATTCTGTTTTCTTGAAATCTATGAATAATGGCTATATGGAACAATATTTAATTCACTGGAACAGGATAAAAAGGAGTAGGTAGGACAAGACCAAAATGCATGGACTGAAGAAAAATGTTATGTTGGGTTGTCTTGATCTTATCAGGTATTATTTATTCAGAAATCTGAGGAAGAATTTCTTGTAAAATAAAGTAGGGAGTGAAATAGGGGGATAAAGACACTCTGAGCAGCAGTGGAAGTCTAGAGGATGTTGGAAAGTATTGACATTCATACCTAATTAGTGTGAATTTATAATCAAAAGCTTTAGGGTTGTATGCCTTACTAATATTTGCACAAAAGAGGAGTTTCTGAGGCTGAATGGGAAACACAGGAGAGGACTGGGAGAACAAGGTCTTCCAGAGCTCGTGTGGGCTGAGATAGGCACAAATGAAACCTGCAGCGTACAGAGCTAGAAACTTCTCAGTGCCTAGGGAAAGGGAATCCACACAAAATGCTGACTACAGAGGAGGTAGAGGAGGAGAAAGCCCACGTGATCATGGGACTTATAAAGGTGAAACATAGCTTATTCAAAATGCCTGGGACCTGTTTCAGATTCCAAACTTTATTAGATTTTAGAATATTTGCATATCCATAATGAACTATCTTGAGGTTAACACTTCTAGGCTAAACACAAAACTCATTTATGTTGTGCACATAACTTGAGTAACTGTATAGAACACTTTAAAAAGTTTTTTCTTTGTGAAAGTGTTTACGGTGTGGAATTCTTCACAGGGAACAACATGTTAGCACTTGATTGTTTTTCAAATTTTGTAGTATTTTGGATTTAAAATATTTAGATCAGGGATGCTCAACCTGTGTGCTAAGAAAAAATGTGGGGAGGAATGGCAGGAAACCACAGGTTGAATGGCCCCCATAATTCATTTATTGAAATGGACTCAACAACATGCAAGCACTGGCAGGCAGAGATTTTCAGAGGTGACTGAATAAGGAAGGAACAGTCATTATGAATGGGATTAGTGACTTTTTAAAGAGACTCAAGGGAATGCTTGGCCCTTTTCCCCATCTGTCAAGTTAGGGCAACCACCTTTAAAGCAATGTATGCTCACAAGACATCAATCTTTCTGGTGTCTTGATCTTGCAATTCATAGCATCCAGAACCATAAGAAATAAATTTGTTTTATTCAACATTGGAGGTCTGGTTATGGCCACATGCTAAGACTGGGGAAAATGGTATCAAACTCTGAGGGTAGTGCTATAACAAATACCAGTTGTTGGGTGGTATCTTTACCAGATGACTCCAGATTCTGCCCATAAGGAGAAGAGGCTGTGACAACTAGTCATTTGCTCTGCTGACTAGAAAGCAAACTGCTGTCCGTGGTCTAATATGAACCATTTGACATATGCGTTATTTTGCTCTGTATAAGGTCAACACTGTAGGAACAAAGGAAGGTTACAGGGTATGTGATAAAAAATTTTTCTGTGTGTGCTGGCTAGAGGACACACAGAAGGAAATGTCCCTTCCTTTTAGCAATGCTGTCTGGGTCTATCACTCATGCAGACAGGCTCTATTACTATCTGTGCACCCCTAGGGAATGATCACAGCGCAAAGTCATTCTTCAAGTGGGATATAGCTGCTGGCTTCACTCTTCATCCTACTGACACCATTACCAGAAAGCTCTGTAAGGGCATGGATTGGAATTCTAATAAAACCAGAAGCTGCTTTTGGGTCATATTCAAGAGATGCAGTCTCATCTTAACATTGACTACTGAGGTTAGACCTGGACTACCCAGTCCCAAGAATTATAGCTTCCTAGGGCTGGAGAGATGGCTCAGAGGTTAAGAGGACTGGATGTTCTTGCAGAAGACCTGTGTTCAAATCCCACCACCCACAAAGTGTCTAACCACTGCCTGTAACTCTAGTTCCAGGGAATCCAGAGCCTTCTTCTGACCTCTGTGGGCACTGCATGACATGGGTGCACATACATACATGCAGACATAACATTCATCGACATAAGATAAAAAATAATTTTTAACAAAAGAATGATAGTTTCCAATATCAAATGTCTCACGTCATCATTCTGATTTTTCTTTTCCATCCCCTCTTCTATCTACTTCTGTGTTCAGAAGTCCAAGGGGAGGACTCAGCTCTGATCATCTCTCCATGGGTCAAGAAGTCATCCAAATGCAACCTCAAGTCACTCATGTCTTGTTCTAGTACCTGCTTGACCTGCTGCACATTTTCTACCTGGCCCTTCATCTCAGGCAGGCTGTGTACTCTTGTGTGGTATGGCCCCTTCTCTCTGTGAAGCTGCTAACGTTTTGCTTCCTGTTTCTTAGTTCTCTTTAGTGAACCTAAACTACCTCCTCTCTCTTCTGGCTCTCCTTCCTCCTCCAGCCCCTCCTACATTCTCTAGCCTCTCATTCAAGTCTTCCAGACCTATATTGAGGATAGCTCTCTCCCATTCCACCTGGGCTCAACTGTTCTTTTCAATTACCAGTTAATCTTTCAAATTCAAGTCTGTAGCAGTAATTCTTACTGTTCCTAAGCACTTAGCACAGTCTATATTCAAGATCTGCATTCTGTTGTGGTTTTTTTTTTTTTTTTTTTTTTTTTGGTCACAGGTAAAAACCTACGGTGACACTTTCTCAATTTATAACAAAAGAAAATAGAACATACAGAAGTTATGTGATGCTCCCCAAATCGGTACCAAGATCAGAATTGGAATTTGGAGGACTTCCAGATCTCTCAGCCTATAATGATAGGTGATAACATCACATATGAAGAGAGGATCATAGGAAAAAGTCCTGCATAAAAGGAAAGGAAACTATTACTTGACCAAAAATTATGGTTTTTTGTAAAGAATAGCAGTAAATTTTATATACAATTTTTTACTTACCTGGGATTTATTTATCTGAAAATAATCGCTATCTTGAACTCAAGCAACAACCTTATCAATAGAATTAACATCAAATTCAAACAATTTGCTCAAAAGGAAAAATACCAATTTACTTTTATAAACAGTTCTAACAACTCAGTTACTTGATTTCCTAGTCTGCCAGAGATTTCAGTTTCTAGGCAATTTGTGATAAAAATTAGAACTGGAAGAAGAGCGGGGATCACTAAAGTGAATAGTCATCTGATACCTTTGGAGGCAGGACTGTTGGAGAAAGGAAAGTCTTGAAAAGAAGCCCTAACTCTTTGCAAGTGGCTGTGACCAGCTCTACAGACAATAAGACCATCAGCTCTTTGCAATACTCAAGCCACTGGCAGTCGTGATTACCATTCTAAGTATTCTGGCAACAGTTAAGATGAGGATGAAAAGAAAAGAACTGAATCCAGCTTAGAACATGTTTTACTTTCAATGAAATAAAAGTCTCAAGGCTTACAGAAAACTAATTTCTAGATCATACCAAATAAGTAGGTAGTCTACTAGGTATGTAAGTAGTGATAAAGTGCTAAAAAATAAAACATGATTTTACCTCTAAATAAATGTGATCCCCTTCCAACTAGTTATCATTTCAAAAAATAATGTTATTTTTTAATGTATAACTTATTTTTATTTAATTTTTGTGATTCTCATGCAAATACTTTGATGGTATTTAGATCCTTTCCTCTATCTGAACCTTCCATTATTGCCCTCCATCCAATTTAATATACTCTATTTTATATATATGTATATATATATATATACACTCTATTATATAGTAGATATATAATACTCTAATACAAACACACACAGACACACGCATACAAAATAAGGCTTATTTCTGTCTCAAAATGTTCAAGTGGATCCATCCACTGATGCATGGTTAATCTACTAAGAATCCCAGGCTTGAAAGAGACTGTCTCTGCCCCTCCCAGTAGCCATTTGTTGCCACAATTTCCTTAGGTGAAGATGGAGCTTCTTATCCATTTCCCAATGTCTATACTGAGATTTTGTCTGGTTTGAGTTTGCATGGGACTTGTACATGCTATCACTATTGCTGTGAGTTCATTTAAGTGACTGACCAACTGTCTGGAAAACTCTATTTCTTTATGGTCATCCACCACCTCTGGGTCTTACAACATTTTCCACCCTCTCTTCCACAATGATCTCTGACCTTGTTGGGCAGAAGTTTGAAATAGGTGTCCTATTCAGGGATAAGTACTCTGCAGCCTCTTGTTCTCTTACACATAGGTCTGTTGTGGGTTTCTTTATTAATCACCATCCGTTGCATAAGGGGACTTCTCTGGTGAGAGTTGTAAGCTGCATTAATCTATGGGTATAACAATAGGCCATCAAGAGTCAGTTCAATCCAAGAATTGTTTAGTAGAAAACTTGTATTGGGTTCTCCCCTATGTCCTGTGACCTGTGTAGCCTCAGGTACCTAGGCCGGATAGCAATGTCAGGTATGTGCTCTGTCCTATAAAGTTGACCTTTAAACCAACGTGTGATTGGTTACTCTCATAATATTTGTGCCACTATCGCACTGATGGGCATATCTTGCCAGGCCATTTGTTACTGGAAACAATAATATTATTGAATTAATCATTTCTAAAATATTTCTTCAGAAGTAATCTTTGTAGAACTTAAAAAAAAGTACAATGATTAACATATATCCATTGGGCAAATTAATAGAATATTTAACTGTGAAATTTTTGTAGAGCTTTTCAAATCATTAAGATAAAACTTGAGTTTTATGTAAATTGAATTTTTTTTGTGTTTTAGTTTTGGCCAAAATCAAGCATTATTCAGTGATAAGCCTAATGAATAGGATAATCACTTGAAGATTAATATTGTGTCTGGGAATAAAGCATATTCATAAGAGGATCAGATTGGTTTTCTTATTTGGTTCAAAATGTATCCAAAGGCAAGCATCAGAAAGGAATTCTAAAATTGTTTGGAGGCATGGAAATATTCTTGAGATATTCATTTGGATCCAACGTAAAATCTTCTATCTGGATGTGTGTAGTGTGTACAGGTATGTTTTAAAATTACTTTTATATTTTTGGTAACTTTTTAACATGGTACTATGGTCTACCATGATAAGGCAGTCAGATGGCCTAAAGCTTATGAATAGTTGTGTGTTATCAAACAGTATTCTGAAACCACAGATAGCTGTAGAATTTACTGATTTTCAGCATAATTGTTTTCTAATCACAAATAATAATAATCACAAAAACTAAACTGCTAACACTGATTGCATAGCGTGGGTCATGCTTTATACTTACCAAAGTACTGTTGCATTTAATAATGTTAGCTCAAAGGTTGTCAGGAAGATAAATGAGTGAAAAATACATGCTCAGGATTTTAGTTCAGTGCCTGCTTCACAGAAAACATCCAACAAATAAGCTACTCAATTTTTATTATCCTCAGAAGGAAATTTAAGTTTAAAAAGTAATTTTCCCTGGAGTCATTCATCTGTGGTATAGAGTTTACCTTACTAATTAATGTTCTTTTCTCACTCTGTCTACAATTGGCTTAGGGTACAGACATCTTGGCAGAGAATTTGTTACTGAAGCACCAATTATCGTCCATGGATCTAAACTCAGTGCATGCAGACATCAGGTAAACCCAAAGTTATTCAACTGGGGTTTGAAGCTGAGCCACTAAGTTCTCTCATTATCCACCTTTGAATTCCTCTGACTCATTCCTAGCTCTTTTCTGCTTATAAAAAGATTAAAATTATAATTGTTCAGAATAAAAGTATTTTGATAAAACATTTCTAAATATAAAAGGCAAATAAATTTATTGTCATAAACTTCATCATTTCTTCTACATAAAGTGAATTTTTAGCTATTATAGTCAATCCTTGCTTTCTTCCAAGAAGAGCTCCTTTTATGCTTTTGGTGTGAATCTTTCTAGGCTTCTTTATCCAGGTGCTAAAATGTGTATATTTATGAGTATATATGTAGCTATAGAAATAGTTTTTTCTATACTATGAAACAGAGAGTATTATATACATGGATATATATATATATATACATCTATAAATTATCCTATTAATATGTTAGAGATGTTTCTCTTTTGTTCCCTGAAGATTGCTTCATTTTTAAAAACTATGATATATTATTCCATCTTTAGACATCTTGTAGTTTATGAATTTACATACTGATAAGCACCGAGAGCTCCCCCCAACATTTCGCTTTTACAAATAACAGTGCTCAAGTATCTGCCTCCCTCTGTGACTGCAAGTATTTATCTTGAGTGGATTCTTGGCAGAGAATTATGTGTAGGGTATGTGTTTCAAAACATGCATTAGCCCTAATCTTTGGCTCACCAACAGTAGTGTGAGATCATTACTACTCTACATTTACCGATGATGCCAGCATATTTGTAAAATTTCCAGAGAAAAAAATTAGTATTTCATTGTTTTCTTAGGAGTGGCTATGACATTAACTGAACTACTGATTTGTTCTTTGTATGTATGTTTAATGAGTGATCATATAGTTACTATACTACTGAGTACAATATTCATGATATTTATTCTTTATATCTATGCAAATACTTATCTTTCTAATGTATCTCATCTTTACATTTAAAAATGTGAGGTTACATACGTCAATACATTTCTTTTAAATTTTGGCTTTTTTGTGTGACTTGTCCAAGATTGCTTAATCTGACCATTTCCTAAGATTTATCATCATGCTTTCTACTATTTTTGTTTTTTAATTTTTTCAGAAGACTTAACATGAGATCTCTCTTCTACCGTATTTTAAATACACAACACAGAACTGTTCACAATAAGTATAATAGAGACCATCTGTCTAGAATTGAGTTCCTTGTATAACTGAACTCTTCTACTCAATGAACAATAACTCCTCCTTAACCCCTGGAAACTACCATTCTATGATTTTATTTCTGTGTTTGATTAGTCTGGGTGGTCCATATGATACAGTACTTGTTCTTTTGTGAGAGGCTTGCACTGTTTCATTAGGCTATCTGTTTTATTTTTTACAAACACATATTAAGTTTACCAACTTCTCAGCATAACACTAGTGAAGTCTCACAAATAGGAGGTGTAATGGCAACACACACACACACACACACACACACACACACACACATTTGTCACAGACTCAAAGTCTAGACACTCTTTTTCCATTTTACCCGTGTTCCCAGCTTTAACCTGCCCTTATCTTATACTCTGGGTTCATTATTTCCCTTTTTAGTCATCTAGTATAAATGAGTTGTAAATCCTTGGTGGTTTTTTAAAAAAGTCTAATTAGAGGAAGATAAAAGGGACAAGGTTAGAAAACCCATTTCACTGGCTGGTTGAACTATACTGAGAAAGCATCTTCCCCTCAGTTCCTCTGGATATAAAGGATCCCAATGAACTGAAATTTTCCTTTGTTTTGTTTTTTATTATTATGCTTTGCTTTAGATATTAAGCTTTAATATTTATATAGTAAGTTACAAAATTACCTTAATAAGTACTATTGAGGTTACATCTGGTGAATGCTATTTAAATGATGAATGTGTATATCAATCTTCACATCAATGTATTTTGTATTTTGTAACTTTTATCTCACCATGAGTAAAAGATGTGGGCTATTTGTGTAGACTCCATTTCCAACGATTTCCCTCTTACATGCCTTACACCTTTCATTCTTGGCTGCTAGGTAGATACTTTCTCAATTATATCCCCTAGATTATGAGTTTGCTCTATTTTTGCAACTGCGTAGAAAAGTCCATCAAATTAAAAATACCGATCTCCCAAGCCTATGCTCACTGCCTTAGGTCTGGAAATATCTGTCCTGGAGACCTAGATAAGAGGGCT